>JAVHKY010000023.1:4480000-6880000 GCA_035079385.1 Aspidiotus rigidus
ATTTGCATCAGTGGCAATCTCGATTCCAATTCTTTGTCTTTTTTTGATGAACCGACTCAAGTGAGAATGATGAGAGATTTCAGCATTTTGTATTTGTAGTACTTCATGCGGATTGATTCTCATTTTCTGTGGTACCACTATTCCTTGCTCAGTATCTTGCCAATCACTTCTTAGCAGCTAAATATCAATGGATAATGTGCAACTTGCTCTGTTTTATACTTCTCAGTGTCTTGGATTCCAGCCTATCGTCCGTAGATCCATGTTCCTTGCTCCGCCATTTCAAGTTCTCGGTGAGCTCAACTTTGCCGCTGCTTTTAACTAGGACTCGTTTTCTAGAAGGGTATATGGTGTGAATTTCTACCGTCTGACATTCGATATCTCGTGACCTTGACACTTGAAGCCTTTTCGACTTGAAGAAGTTTTGTTTCGACCACTGATTAATTGTGAAAGGTGGGATTTTGAAAGGGGACTTGTAAAATCTTCAATTATCCATTCAAATTGACTTTCCCGCTAATCGATGGTAGTCAAATTGAAAAATTGATTATGCCGAATTAATTTATGGCTGGGAAATAACGGCACATCAAAATAGAACGTAAAAACTTTAAAAAAGGTGAAAATACCATCAGAAAAAAACATTCCCCTTCATATATTGCTCTTCACTTCAAAATAAAATCAAGAACGCTATAATAATACAATGAAACTTTAGAACAATAAGTCGAACTTATTAAAAATACATGCACATTAATTTTGAACAATGAACGTTATAAAAATACATGGAACTTCTAAAAAATAGGTTAACATAAATTTTGAACAATGACGTCAATGGTTTAAAAAAATAGAAATGAGCTACAAATATTATTATTATTATTATTATTATTATTATTCATAATTATTTTTTACTGGAATAGAAGAGCTCGCTTGGCTTTCGCTGGCCGACCCCTCTTCCTCCTCTGGCCAAGAGGGATGCGTTTAGCCTCCTCTGGAGCACTTACTAATTTCAGCCTGATCTGCATGCCTAAAATGTGCTTGCAGATTGTTCTCTTAGCGAAATACGGACACGTGCATGTACACTCGGACAATTTATCGAACATTATTTTGATCACCCACACACCGTAGTACTCGTCCCTGAATTCCTGAAAAGTATTCCATTTATTTTCCTTGGTTTTGTAGTTTGCCAGTCTTCTCGTTGTTATAGGCTCAGTGCCACTCGCAGCAGTGTAGTACTCGGTGTAATTTCCATGTTGGCGTTGCAGAACCTTGGCATTAGACGTGGCCCACTGGTAACCCTTCGTCCACTCACTGAGGTCCACTGAGAGGCTTGTTGCGAAGCTCTTGCAATTCACTCCGGAAGGATTTCTTTCATCCGACCACTTCCTTACAAGTTCCTCTGCCCGCACGAGGAATTGTCCCACGGGTAAACGTTCCCGAAAAAGATGGTCCCTTTTTATGACAGAGTTCGTGGCTTCCAAGGCATTGTTCGTCGACGGGAAGCCAAGAGCCGCTCCTTCGTACCAACTTGACTGGTTTGCAGACAACCATTCAGACTCGAAGTAATCGATGAATTCTCTTACGCGACTGTCCTCCTTCATCCTCCACTTCTGTACGAATAACAGCGAGGCAACACGAAATGTTTCTTCAGTAAGGCAGGTTTGAAGGCAATCTAAATCAGAAATTATCTGTCCACATACACCATTTTTTGTCAACACTTTCAAATACTTCTCAATATTTTTGCGTACGTGAAAGAAACAGTGCAAACGAGCCTTCGGAGCGCCAAAAACTTGTTCAAAACCGGCAGTTATTGCCGGGGCCGAATCTCCCAGCAAAATCGAAGGATTCCATTCTGGGTTGTGTTCCTGGGTGGCTTCAAAAACATAGGCATAATCGTCAGCAGACTCGCCTTTACAAATAGCGAGGCAGAACGGATGAAATCGATTATCTTTATCGCTGGTGCCCATTATTAATAGAGGGTAACCTTGCCAAACGACTTTATATGTCCCATCGGCTTGTACAAGTTCTGAATACGTGAGGAAATTCAATAGCCTTCGAGTTGACATGACTATTTTTATGTCTTGTTCTTCTACATCGGTTGAATCGGCGCGAACGAGGTAACGGAGCACAAATGGCGTGTCCTCATCCGTTGGCATTGCTGAACGAGAACTGCACCACTCACGAATTTCAACAGCGGAAACCGACGCACTGCCATACTTCGCCTTCCTCAACTGTCGCAGGTGAACGATCAACTTCTTTTTTTCTGGTTCCTTTTTCTTCGCACGTCTCATTGCTGCTAAAATTCCATCAGGTTTTTCGATTCCCTCGTCGAACTTCATTTTCACAAATTCTTTCTGTTCTAATGATAGGCCCCTAGTGCGTACTGCGTCTGCTTGGTGCTCGTGGTCGCATTCGGTTTCGTATAAGGATACTTCATCACTGTTCGCGTGAAATAATAAATATAAACCGGAAGGGCATTCTTCTGTTCTATATTGACCTCCGGTGCATCGATATATCACTTTTGTACCATTAGCAGTAGTTTGTGATGTTGTCCTCGCCCATACTTTACGACGATGAACTTCTTCTTCTGCAGCCTTGACTTCTGCGAAGACCATAGCTCGAATCCACGAACGATTCCTTCCTCTCCTCCTTTTTACCACCGGCTCATCATAATCATCATCGTTCGAATCGTCGTCACTACTCGTAGAGAAATCCTCAACATAGGTAACGTCGTTGTCGGACATTATTTTAAAATTCACTCAGAAATACGATGAAATTATATTATTGAAAATTCACTCGATAAACAGGCATACGTACATACACTTTGTGTGATTCTTAAAAATTCACTGGTAACTACAGAATATATGAAAACGCAGAATGTACGTCGAAGTATGAAGGAATAAAAGGAGTATAGGCGTATTGGTAATATTATCAGCCGGGATCATACAGGAATAAACTTTGCACTTCTTAGCATCGTGCGTCACTGTAGGTTACACACACAAGTTGAGTGATTTTTTCTACAAGTTCAGTGATACTTCCGTATAATGTTTCATTTTGTAGCTCATCTGTACTAACATGTAAGTTGAGCGATTTTTTTTTATAAGTTCATTCATACTTTATTATAGTGCTTCATTTATAGCTCATTTGTATTGATATACAAGTTGAGGAATTCTTTTTTATAAGTTGAGTTATACTTTCTTAAAGTGCCTCATTTGCCGCTAATTTGTACTGAAAACCTAGTTCATTTATTTTTTATTAAAGTTCAAGATTTATAGTTGAAACATTCTCTTTTGTACGGGCAATATAATTTCACCCTTAATTTATTAGTAAGAAGTGAGTTTTTTCTTTTTATTCTGCGTTATTAATCTAAGAAACTTCAGAAGTGGTACTTTCAGCTCTCTCCATTCTTTCATCTTGCAATACTGCCAAAGACTCGTGTTGTGGATAGTTGAACATCCAAGACTGGGTATTCAATAGTGCCAAATTGCTGGGTGAAAACTGTTGGTATTCCGTAAATATTCTTTTCTTTACACACATGCAATAACGCCGTTTATCCTACTCGATTTACGGGAACAAAGCGCTTCGTTTTGTAGGCGAGACGACGCGACACTCCGTGAATGCGCGTCGTTGTAGCGTCAAAATCAGTACTGCGCATGTGCAAAGGGTAGAAATGAATTTTCATATCTACCCTTGGTAAGAAATGAATATACGCGGGTAACGAAACTACTAGGCTTTTTCATCGCTTTTTCATCGCGTAAAGAAAAACGTTATGTGCAAAACGGTCGAAAAAGCATTTCTCAACTCTGTGCAAATATCAACCTTTGCCTTCGGCTCGGGTTGCTAACTTTGCACTCGATGAGAAATGGCTCATTTTTCTCCCTTGTTGCACAAATAACTATTACCTACTATCAAATTTGACCATAGTAATCATATTTCTCACTTCTCTACAAGCGGAGTACAAGATTTTTACCTTTTTTTGTATCAACCTGTAAGAAGAGGCTCTCGTTTGAAATTCTTTGAGGAGCGTTTTTCTGGCGTTTAACATTTCAAAAGTATCTTATCATTTAAAGTGTAAAAATGTAAAGAAGAAAATACAAATTAATAAAACGAATCATTTTCTCTGGCTCGTCTACCCGAGCGAATCATTCGCTGTGCCGTTAAATTTATTGAAATTCCCTCCGTTTACACGCAGGGGGTGACAATATGAAGAGAGAAGAATCGAGTTATAATTCAATCGAGCCAATCGGCGCGACGAAAAGAAAAAAATAAGGAAATGGAGAGACAAATAATGCGAAAAAATGTCTCGCAAAAGAAAAAAAAAGTTAATAATAAATTCGTTTATCATTCTCACCGGGTTCGTCGGTCGTCTCTTGTCGACGTTTGCTCCTTTTGTAACACCGGTACAGTTACTGACACACTTTTTCTCCTTATACGAGATCTATTATCCTTCTTTTTAGCTCATAAACTGGATAAAATGGGGAAACTGAGATATTCCGTGCGCGTAGTGACGCAACAAATCAAAGACGTACTGTATACATTTAAAGATATTATGTATCGAAATACTCAAGTTCCTCGGGGGAAAATTTAATAAAAGTAGAATAATTAAAACGACCGAGGGCGGAGTGAATCTATGTTATATTCGTTGCAATATGGTAAGCGACGTTTCGGATCGAATTCTTTTACATTCCTCCGATTCATTCTCATCTTTATAAATGTATCGTGCAGTTCATTGTTTGCAGAACGTGACGCGCACTTATTAAACTGACTCAAATTCTTCGAACGGTAATTCCAGAATTTCGGAGTAAATTATGAAATACTCGTATATTCTGCCGAGCACAACCGCGGAAATAACTCGACTTTCAATTCGACGTCATAGAGCGCGATATTTCAGAATCCAACCTTTACGATGTACCACCATTCGTACTTTTGAATGTGTTTATACTTGGGCAAAAGACGAACAACTCACCTTTCTTTGTCCACACTACCTCCCTGCGCGAAATCTTTCATTTTAGAATTTTCACATCCATGTCCATGAAGAACCTCACGTTGGACTTATTGTCGTTTCTCTAGTCTTGTTATGAAACTTTGGGTTTTTTTCGAGACCTTGCGTATCGCTGTATTTATGTATCTAGGGGTGGATTATAGTTTTATTCGTCTTTTTTACTGCTGCTCCTGAATTGTTCGGAGGTCGTCAGGCCTGACGTGAAGGGGAGTGGGCGAGGGGGTATTGTGTCCTCGAGCTCGGCAGCCTGGAAGAAAAAATAAAATAAAGCAAAATTCATGAGGAACTGCTGGTAAATAATAGAAACTCTCTGCATCGAGTCCCCGGGCCCCGGTTGTGCTCTCTACGGTCTAGAAATCGTTCACGTTCTAACGATATGTCAACAGACTCAATAGCTGGGTATGTCTGTGAAGTTTTATTAATATATAATGAGATTGAATTTCAGACAAATTTGATGTACGTGGGCAGGGCGCTGGGCGGTCGCACTCAATATTGCCTTCGAGGGTGGGTTGGGTAAAGAATTCAAACCTATAAATTAAAGAATTTTACCAGCAAATTCGGGTTTCCTTCATCAATCCTACCTATAATTTCACTCCATCTAACCAGGGAATTGACATCATCTTGCCTTGATACAGTACGCAATCACGGTCATGTTCTATCATATATAAAACTAGCGTCTGTTGCGTCCGCGTCCTCGCTACGAATCGCACGTACCCTTTCACCTACGTAACGTGGGTTTTTTGTCAAATGAGTTCCATGTTTTTTAGTCCGAAATTACGAGACGAGCTGATAACGTCATCAAAGACCTTGACCTACTTTGAGATTTGTATCATTAGGCTCGAAATTACGAGACGAGCCGAGCTGATGACGTCATTGGTGATTGAATTTTATAGTTTTCTTCAGTTACCACGGTCAAAACATTTTTTGCTGTCGGTAATTGAAAATGTTTCCTTGCTTATTTAAACTATTTTTTCCTCCTCTTTACTTCTGTCAAACCCTGCCTCATTTGCTCAAACTATTCTGTTTCGATGCCAAGATTTACTATATGGTGCGCCAAATTGAGCGTGACGGCCAATCAATTGCGGTAGGCTTGGATTGAAAGTAAATAATAGTTTTCGGAAAATATTTGTGCCGAAATGGCCCTTGCGCAGAAGTGCAATTCTTAGGTTCGGTACAGTGAAAATTTGCCTGTGCGAAAACTCGTCTGAATGGAAAAATTCTTAAAAAATGTGAGCCTGTTAGCGTGACCCAGAAGACACCACGAGGAGGTCGGCTCACATAGTCTTCCAAAAAATGTGTACTGTTGTCTGCCCGTACAGGGGCGTCGTCATTGTAGGTGTACGTCCTGAAGAAAGGGTAGTCAAAAATGAGTGTCAGCGTTGATCTGTTGTCCAGAATATCAATAGGCTATGTTGTGAGCCACACCTCTTAGGTACTCGACAACGTCGGTCTCCTCGTTGTACAAATGAACCCGCGTCGGCAGTCTCAAAGCGCTGTTTTCATGCTTTCGACGGGATTTTGCTGGTGGTCCTCCCGCCAGCTGCTGCTCGTATCGCGCCTCCGTGAGAACTTGCTCTTTCTTGAGGGTCTTGAAGAGCCGGTACACATTCGCGTGAACAGTGTCAACTGTTGCTTCAAAGGCATGGTGCCAACCTTCGACTGCGTTGTTTGTCTTCGGTATAGGTTTTGGATGGCAGCGTTGAAGCAGTTCCAGAGAAATAGAGGCGCCCGTCGACGCTGCCGCCCTCGTTGGCATCGTCCAATCCACGTGTCTTCGAAATAGTCCACGACGGGTTCCAGTTCAGCTGGAAGAATGACGTCTCAATTCAGACGAATTTTCGCACAGGCAAACGTTCCTTAGGCAGATTTTCTCCAAATTTTCCTGTCATCCTTAGGTTCTGCTTCTTTTTTCTTTGCCGGCCGATCGGTCCAAAATACCCCGTGGCCCACCGAGGATTTCCCGATTTCCGACTCATCAGTCCAACTCTGAACCGCTCCCAATTGATTGGATCTTAGAAGGTGCTCATCCACCATTACCAATATTGATGTAGTGTGCGTCAGTGAGAGCGTCTTCCACCTCGGAAGAAGGGGAAGATGTAACCCTTTTAGTGTCACCCAGAAGACACCACGAGGAGGTCGGCTTACAAATTTTCCAAAAAGGCGTGATAGGGTTTTGTCAGAAATTATCGTCGCAAATAATTATTATCAGATAAGAAGCCATCCCTTACATGTTGTTTTGACCCTCTAGAAATACCAAAGAGAGACTGGATCGTCCTTCCTCCACATCTGCCCGCAATAATGGTGCACATGCGATTGACGCAGGTAGAGGAGGACTCTTTCTTTCCTCTTCAGAGATCTTGGCGTGAGGCCACGAGTATTTGATGACTTGAGTGTGGGAAAGTTAATCAGAGTTTTGTACCGTTCATCAGAAGTTCATCGAAATTTTTGAAAAACTTACGAACGCTTACTGCGGGCGTTGAAGGATTTGCGGCGCACATTGGATACTGAAGTGATGCATTTCGTTTGGAAGCTTGGCGTGGGGTCTCATGCTAAGCCTTACTGTCGCGGCTATTGAAGCAGAAGGACTTGAAAAAAGTTATGAGAAAGATGGAAAATTTGCTCTCCTCCCCCGGTATTTATTTGCGCTTGCTTTTGTATCCACTACTCGTGTAGGTGATTTGTTGATTGCCTAGGATGCGGATACCACTATTGCGCGAAGTTAATTAGATTAGATGCAGGACACATGAGTTGAAAAGTGTACACAAGATGACCGTCGTACATCTGATTTACGGAGAACAATGAACAGTGCCGAAGGTTGGTCCTGAGGAATTTGATTCGTTAAATTTTTCAAGGCTATAGAATAGATACGAAAGTTTTCATCTTAGGAAAGAGAAAAGAGAAGGGTGGAACAAACTTGAAGAGAGGTGAGGAAAACATGGTGCAAAGCTGTGTGTATGAAAGAGAAATATTATTGAAATGGACGGGAAAATAGAATTTTTAATAGGTAATAATCGGATATAACGATGTCCAAGGGGATCAAAATTTCAATCGTTGAATCCAGTCTATCGTTAAAAGCAATAGGAATTATCCTTTTTCTTTGGCAGCCAGGACTCGTTGATTTGATCGTTGTAAACGGTAAATCGCTAAAAGCGGTATCGTTATTCGTGTACATGCGTGTAGAAAAAGGGAGGAAGATAAAATTGTTACCTATCGCGTCGGTAACCCTTCGATTCTGTGATTCTCTCATAAAACTGGTGGAACTCTCCTTCCAGACTATTGTGGCAGTACATCAAACATAAATTACGAGATGTGATTCAAGGAAGTGGTGAAAGCAGTAAACTCGATAAATAGTTATTTTACCAAGTAGGTACTACTGCTAAAGAAGACTTTCTTAAAAGTATAAGCAAGATTTTACTTTGTATTTGGAGTGCTTCGTAATCACTTTTGATGAATCTGATCATGAATATTGTGGCGTTCTGCATTGAAACCGCAAGCACCTAGCTTGCGCATGCCGCTAAACTTTTAATGATTGCAGACGCCACAAGGAAGCGCACTTATTACTTAACTTCGTCGCCGAATACTCGTGAACAATCTGGAATATGCTAGATTGATTATAAGTGCTCTTGCATAAGGGAAATATATAAGTGCACGCCTCATAAAATTATACTGACCGCCAGTTCCCCTACCGCCATGGAAAAAAACTGACACGACGGTGAAACCATGACGAACGCCATAAATGCACGCCAGGACTGGCACACGACCCGTATTTCAAAAGAAGATAATTTTGCTGCATTTATTGTGAGGAACTCCAGCCAGGATGGGCTTGACAGTAGAGACTGCCTCCCCTTAATAAGTAAACCTCGAACTCCCTGTGAGTGAGGTATGACTGTTGATGGAGGTGTTTTCCCAATTGTTCCACCCCGGATGAGTCAGTCGAGTCAGTTGGTTAATGCATTGGATTTCGAGCATTGTCGTGAGATCTTCACTGGTTCGTCAAATACTGCGGTTCGTTGTCAAAATAATGATTCGGCAGAAGTATGATGCCAAGGGGATGCGCGGTAGTTATATGGATCAGTGCAATAGCCACGGACGTTTCATTATTGACTTGTATTCAAGAGTTCGCCGTTTTGACAATTTTCGCACTTCTGATCCTTCCCGTCACTTGCCAATTCCACTCTTCCTTTTCGCAGGCCCTTTCTGGCAATCAAGGTTCTTGATGGAGTCTAACCTTCAGGTCCGTTTGGAGATTCCTTTCGATCTTCAGGAAGCTTTTCACGCTGCACATGTCAAGTGATAGGCGGAAAAAAAATCTTCACTCGGAATGCTGCCTTGAGGCTTATGCTGACTTATCAGTAACCAAAGCATTCTATTGTCTTCTTTCCTGTTTCTTCTTCCTGCATCGGGTTTACTTACTTATAGTTGAATGAATTAAATGTGGATTGCACATTGTTCTGCATGTTCTTATGTGTGCACTATATGGGAATGTGTGCACTACTTACATGGTGGTGAATTTGTTCTCTTCAATGGATTTTGAGTGTTTTGATTTTGTGGGCACAACTTGTATCAAGATGTGTTCACTACTTACTTCGTTTTTATCCGTGTAATACATTTCATAGGCGTGTCAATTTTTTTTCTTGGTGTGTTATCAATAGGCGGGCAATTTCGTTTTTTGAGGCGTGCGATTAAATGTATGCCCTTGCATAACCTGTTTGCCGTTCTAGAAGAAATCTCGAAGATTCTGGAATTAAGGGGGAGACTATAAATAGCCGGCAGCAACCCGCAAGAGCGATTCAGTTGTAATCTTGAAAGCGATAGTTAACGTGTTTTCGTTCCTTAACGCGATTGTGTTACAGTTTAACGGTGTTTAGAAGTGTTGTACTTGCGGTACTAGTAATAAAGCTCGGTTTTCGTAATTGTTCTTTATTATTGGCGTCAAGAGATATTCGGTGACTGGTAGAACGTCACAACTGGTGTCAGAAGTGGGATTGCGTAAGCCTACTCTGTGCGTTTGAAGCTTGTGGTGATTCAAGATGGTGAAGAAGAAGTTTCATGAACTTACTCAGGATCAACTCCGCGAGGAACTCCGGAATCGTGATCTCTCTGTTAGCGGAACCAAAAATGAATTAGCCGATTGTCTGGAAAAAGCATTCAAAGACTCGGGTTTGGACGTGGCCAATTTTGAATTTGAGGTTGACGAGGCTATTGGAAACCTTGTGACCGGTACGCCAACAAAGCAGTCTCCAGCTATAGATTTGAGTGCAATGCTACAAATCTTGACAGATACAATGGCTAAAAATTCAGAAGATCTAAAGACTGGGTTTACTGTGACGGACCAGAAACTTGAACAGAAACTTGAACAGAACAAGGAAGACCTTGAAGCAGAGATCTTTGATGGACTGAGTGAAGTTGAAAATCAAGTTGAAGGACTCGAGCGACAGTGGAAAGTAATGGAAGAACGCCTCCAGAGACTGGAAGGGAATCCAACAGTAAGCATGGTTGTAGATCCGCCAGGCGTTGCGTTGCCCTCTTCAGTTCTGGATCTAATGAAGGAAATATACCGGTTACAGAACCATTATCAAAGACCAAAGTCAAAATACCGACATTTGATGGAGAGACCTCTTGGGAACTGTATAAATCGCAGTTTGAAATAGCAGCTCGACTTAATGGACGGGATGACAAAGCCAAAGCTGGTAATTTGATTGTCAGCCTAAGAGGGGCTGCCCTACAGTTGTTGTCCAATATTGCTGAAAAAGACAAGGAAGACTATCGAAAATTAATTGAAGTCTTTGAACAACGCTTTGGTCAAGCCCACTTGGCTCCCATCAGAAGAAGAGAACGTAGCCGAAGTATTTCATCGACCTATATTTGCAAGCTTGAAAATTAATTGATGGAAGGAGAAAGACATATAATAGTTATAAACGTAAAAGAATGCACTTGTGAGATTGCGATGTAAAAGCCTACTGTCCCAGGACTTGGAGTCAGAATAGCTAGAAGAGATTTGAGAAAATCCTTCATGTTTTGTTAACGCGATTTCGCATGTGTTTGAAAATTAGCTGTCAAGTGCGCACACCGTCATCCTCTCTTTCGTTGACCGTAGCAAAAGGTCTTTCTCTTTCATTGCTCATATGGAAGGAAGCTTCTGCACGTTGTCAATTTACTTTTTGCTGTACCGAGTGATGCGACTAATATACAAGCATAATTTGTTCGTAAAATCGCGTCACGCTTCGGTATGGGGTACGTAATTAAAGGAGTAGAGAAGGATCAAAAGTTGTAGGAATACTTCAACGCGTTAGATATTCAAATTGAATCCAGCGCCCTGAAATCGAAATATCGAGTAATAAACGTCACTGAAGGAGGCAAATGAAGAGCACTCGTGGCAAATAAATTTATAATTCGAATAATTTTATACTGATGCGTACAGGCTAACCCACAGGATTGTTTTCAATGCGCTGTAGCCGTCGATATAAGCTTTTACCGACCGCGGCTAAGAATAACACTAGTCATGTGCCAATTACAGTGGTCCGAGTGGGCAGTGGTGCTAACCCGATGTCAAATAAATTACCTTACATCGAAGATCACTATAACGCGACAAAAGAAGTTTCCGTCCGCTAATAACCTTCGAGTATCGGTTTACCTGTAATGAAATTAGAAACGAGCTTCCTAATGTAAATTTAAGGTACGAGTAAATTGCTCGTAAGTTTGTGTATACCGAGTTATGGAATACAGGGCTCTATCAATTTGCCGCCCGAATGGAACGGGTGTGTTTGGCTTATTCTCAAAAACTCGTATTTTGCAACCGTTTTAATTGAATTTCTTTTATAGAAAATTATTCCTACTTCGGCGGTGCTCCCTTTTTAGTAGCCTACAGATTTGCTACCGTTGCTACTTTCTCTCTATTCCGTCTAACAAAGAGCGCTTTTCGCGCGTACTTTTCGTTTAAATTTTAATTAAATACTGCCATTTTGAAAGCTTCCTTAGTCACTACTTTTTCGATTAACCCTTTCGTTGCATGTTTTTTGTTAATTGCGTCTTTGTTTTTGTTTTTTTTTGCCTCTCTCCTTTTGCGTATGTACTTTTTTTTCTTTCGAAATAAACTGAAGCCACCAAGAGGGCAAGAAGTGGTTAAAGGTGGAAGAAAAAATAAAGCCAAAAATCAGCTGTTCCTATGCAATAGTCCGAGTTCGGCGAAGAACGCTGTGGAAGAACCGTGGTTGGAAATTAAAACTCACTAGAGCATCACGCCGAAGAAGAAACCTTGAATTCTGTATATTATACGTGTACGATGGACTGAAAAATAAAGTATAGGGTCGGGCACTATTTTCGCCAGTCGCAGACCGTTCAGCTGGAAAAGAATTTTACTTTAATGAAGTTCCCGAGAAGAGGGTAAAGGATGGAACTTATAGTGTTGGACGCGAGGTATCGCATACGTGCATTAGGTTGTTTAAACCAATTTGATTCGTTTAAGAGACGATTTTACGAGGCTCTTATATAGGCTAGTTTAGTAAAAGTTTCTTTGACTTAGGTACTTTGCCGCGGTGAAATTTCAGAACCTCGTTAGAAACTTTAAATCTTTCGGCTAATAACATACCCTTTTCACGGTACCTTCTTGTTCTTTCTTTCAAAAATTTTGATTAGACGTATTTCGTTAATTGAGTTACCTGTTTTCGGTAGGTCTATATCAAGCTTCTAGTTTCAAGGAGATATTTAATAGCTTCACATGCGTGCACGATCGTCACGTTGATACCAATCATCCATCATACGGTCGCTTTATTAGCGAAAATCAGCTGGGAATGATGAAGTACCAAACTGTTGCCTCCAAAGTCTACTAAAATAACGCTCGAAATATTCCTGATATAGGAGAGAGGGAAAAAAGTTATGCATTTGAAAATTCATTGCAGCTTGAAGTTTTAGCGTAAACGACGATTGATGAATGTCTGTGATTTACAGATACTTTCACCTGTTATCTGTGTGAGAATTTTACGACTAGAAGACTTTGAGGTGTCACTGACAAAAATTAAGATTAGGAGATGGTGTTTGGCGAATATAATGTGTTATGAACATGTAGTATACTCATCTTTGTATAGAACTTTGAAAAAATTACTCGGAGGTAATAATAGTTTAAGACTCGGGCACCAGAGCTAGTTTACCTTGTGAACCTCTGTATACGTGATGAATGTTTCAAGAAAAGTATCCTTCGGATCTAATGTAACTCTTTCCAGATGGACTGCTATCAATTCCTTGGGACAAAGATTTCTTATTGGCTGGCGCTTTCTCTACTTTCTAAATCGCTTGATAGCAAGTCACAGAACTGTGTGGCCCTCTTTATTGCTCATACGGCGTTCTCGGCTCTGCTGCGGACAAGTCTTTAGATTTATTTCATTCTACAATTCAATTGTATTTTAATGGTAGACGTAGGTACCTGTCCAGCTTTTGCTTAAGAGTTTTAATATGACCATCTTGTTTAGTGTTATTCTCTATAATGTTTGACAGTTTCACTTCCAGAAGCTGATTCTCTTTTTCTAACTGATTCCAATTATGTATCTCCTGCTCAAGAACATTTTTGTTGACTCATGTATAATATTACTTAGTCTTCATCTTCAGAGGTAAGAAAGACTGCCTTTTTGGCGTTGAGTAGTGTCCTAATCCAATCTTTCATACTCAGGTGCTCAATTTGTCGCTTGTAGGCCTTCTGGACCTCAAGTTCGCTCATTAATGAGGGTCGTAGATCCTTAAAGTCTTCGTATCTTAGAGCACGTGTCTCCCTCAGGTGTATCCTAGCTTACTTGTTTTCAGGGAGATATTTGGAATATGAATGCTGATGCAGCTTCCTCTTTGGCCTCCCTTTCTTTTGAGCCAGATACTTTTTCTTCGATCCTGTAATGGTGGACTTTGTCAGTAGCGGGCTAACTTGATTTAGTGTTGGATTCGTGCAGTCCGGGCCGCTGATCCAATCCTGCTGCTCGGTTCAGGAGAGTCTGATCGTATTTTGCTATCTACGCAGGGACGTGATCCGGAGTGCTCGTCTTGTTTGCTAATGATCCAACAGGGGTAACGCAGCCAACCTCTGAAGTAAGGCCTGCAAGTGGAAATTTTTGCCTTTGTATTTTTTTTTTTTTTTTACGTTAGCATTTTCAAAAATTACTCACCGTTCATTCATTGTTCTAGAATACGAGCAATAAAACTAAATATTGAATTTTCACAATCTTTTGACAAGGTTGAGGCTGGGCGTAACCTTAATTTCAGGCCTGCGTGAAGTATTGAGTACCGGACTAATTTTTTCTTAAGACATGCTTCATATATCTGTACGTGTCTTCACGGTCATATGCTTGTCGGCAAGGGCAGTCCGTGGATATTCAAAACTACAGCAGTAGGATGTGACCCGACCACCCCTATCCACAGGCGGGGTCCACTAGTGCAGTACTTAACCCGTTGCTGGACGTGAAGGCATCAGGGTGCTAGGAACTGCAGGCGAAAGCAGAAGTCTTGCAGGTGAAATCCCATATAGCCAACTGCATGCAAAACATCGTACCTATGATCGAGTTTGGAAAGTTTTCCTTCATAGTTGCGAGTGTCGATACAATGATAGGCCTTGCCTCGTGCTGTGTATACCTCTGTTGAATCTCGACATCTTTAATTTCGATATTCTTCTCCTTCAACAAATTCTGGATTTACTTCAATACACGAGATAATCGTATATATTTTCATTATTAATGCATACCATAGAAATGTAATTAATTTGTATTACTGTACGTTTTCGTTAATAAAGTTCAGTTCGGCATCGACATCAGACCCGACATTTTGGTGCATTGACCGGGAACGGTAATGTGAGCTTATCGCAGGGATCTGTATTGATTACAATCCACACGAAAAGACCTTCGGATATTGCCTCGACGGGGACAATTTTTAGTTGAGCCTCGTTCATTTTTGCTGTTACAAATGATTACCGGTACGGAATCAGATATATTCGGAGGTACAGTCTGAAAAGAAATTACCGCGGTAATAATAATTATAATATAGAAGTCCAAGAAGATAAGGATTTATGTTCGGAAAAAGTCATTTTTTTGTCTAATTTTCCTAGATTACCTAACGTACAAAAATTGACGATACTGTGACGTTCTACCAGTCACCGAATATCTCTTGACGCCAATAATAAAGAACAATTACGAAAACCGAGCTTTATTACTGGTACCGCAAGTACAACACTTCTAAACACCGTTAAACTGTAACACAATCGCGTTAAAGAACGAGAACACGTTAACTATCGCTTTCAAGATTACAACTGAATCGCTTTATCGGGTTGCTGCCGGCTATTTATAGTCTCACCCTTATTTCCGGAATTCTCGAGATTTCTTCTAGAACGGCAAACAGGTTATGCAAGAGCCCTTACAATCAATCGAGCACGTTCTAGGTTGTTCAAGTGTATTCGGCGAAGTAGTTAAGCGATAAGTACGCTTCCTTGCGGCGTCTGCTATTATAGCAGAACGCCACACTTTCCCCTCCTCAGTTTTGAACGTCCCGTTCAAACGCCGGACTCCATACAGCTAGTCTATTTCGGTGGACTACTTTGAACTTTCTGTCCTGTTGGATGCGATAGATGACATCGTTGATTCTCTTCACGACTGTCCAAGGTCCTTCCCAATTGCACTGTAATTTTGGGTTCTTCCCTTTCTTTCTCTGTGGGTTGTAGAACCACACCCTATCCTGAGGTTCAAACTTGGTTTCATCTGCACAGATGTCATAGCGTGCCTTCATCCGGTCGCTAGCAACTTCTAAATTTTCCCTGACCAGCTCATGTACCTGCTTAAGTCGGTTCTTCAGTTCTTGTGTGAATGGCTTGACTTCTTGAGGTGGCTGAGGAGGGGTGCCCAGCTCTAAATCACACGGTAATCGAAGTTCTCTTCCAAAAATGATTTTTGCAGGTGTTTCCTTGGTGCTCTCATGGATTGAAGACCGATAGGCTAGCAGGAACAATGGAAGTAGCTTGTCCCAATTCCGCTGGTCACTATCAATTACTTTGGATAGGAATTGGTCTATTGTTTTGTTAAACCTCTCGACCATACCATCAGATTGTGGGTGGAGTGGTGTTGTACGAGTTTTCCTCAATCCCATCAGCTTAGCCACTTCTCCAAATACCTGGGATTCAAAGTTTCTTCCCTGGTCTGAGTGTAACTCCAGAGGTACTCCAAACCTTGAAATCCAGTTTTCCACCAGCGCTGTTGCAACAGTGACGGCTTCACAATTTGGCAGTGGGTAAGCATCCATCCATTTGCTAAAGTAATCTCCTACTACTAGAATATAACGATTACCTTGGTCAGTTTCTGGAAATGGTCCTGAGATATCTGCCGCAATCCGTTCAAAAGGGTATCCCACATTGTAGATTTGCATCTTAGCTCGGCCCCTAGTATTGGGCCCCTTACTGGCATTACATGTTCTGCAACATTGAATCCAATCCTCTATATCACTTCTACAGGCTGGCCAGTAAAACCGTTCTCGAATCTTGGCCAATGTTTTTGTTATTCCAAGATGACTACCAGATGCGTCATCATGAACACTCTTCAAGACATCCGGAACAAGTGCTTCAGGTATCAGTAGTTGATGCCGGTCTGATCTGCCATCTGTTGTTTCCCAGATCCGGTAAACAATTCCATTTTCTACTTGAAGCGAGTCCCATTGTGACCATAAAATCTTTAAATTTACCGACTGCGAGCTGATATCCTGCCAGACTGGTCGTTCACCTTTCTCCTTCCAGGCTAAGATGACCGAAATATCTTTATCCTGTTGTTGAGCATTTCTCATATCCACATTGGAACCTAGTTGTATGGATTTCACTGAGACTTCTTTCTTCACGTCATTGACTACAGTGCTTAGTTCTTCTTCAACTTTGGTCTGGAGGAGACAATCCTTGGCTTCCAACTCATAAAGTGGTATATCTCCACAGGGACTTCTTAAAAGGTCATGTTTCAGATCAATAATCAACCCATACTTTCGCATTAAATCCAGCCCCAGAATACAGTCATCTTCGATATCAGCAAGGATGAATTTTCCAGTTATTACCATTGAGGAAATCTTGATAGATAGCTCAACAGTGCCCTTGGTCCAAGCTTGTTCACCCATGGCAGTCTTGAGGCGGTATTTTTCTCTCCAATTAATGGATAAGCCTGGGATGTCCTTGACCAATTGTGTCTTGATAACTGAACCAGTAGCAGCGCAGTCCATGCACATGTCTATATTGCGTCCAATACTATCATTCCATCCCGATACATAAACGTTCTCACCTGAAGTACGCATTTTGGAAATTCTTATTTCTTGGGCCCTTCTCCTTGGCCCTAGAGTTGGTTGGCCCCTGGCAACTCCAGGTTGGAGTTTTCCACCTTGCAGTGATCTCCACTTAGGGCAACTGAGCTTGATGTGACCCTCTTCATCACAGTGGTAGCATCGACGTTTGTCTCCAGTTGGTCTGACCTTTGTTTGCTTCAAATTTGTGGAACCTCGTCTACAAGACGCCTTTCTTGCAGCTTCTACTTCCAGGGCAAAGGATAATGCTTCTTTCAAGGTTTTGCAACGCGCAATGCGAACTTGACTCTGAACCTCCCAGTCAAATATTCCATCAATGAATGCCTCAAGCGCAGTTTGTTCAATGGCTGACATAGTAGCTTCTGGGTAAGCTTGGTGAGTTAATTTTAGGATTTCACTTGAAAACGCTTGAAGACTTTCTCCATGGTTCTGTCGACGGTATTTCAGTTCTCTTCTCCTGATGGGAGCCAAGTGAGCTTGACCAAAGCGTTGTTCAAGGACCTCAACCAACTTCTGGTAATTCTTCTTATCACCCTCAGCAATGTTGGACAGCAGCTGTAGTGCAGCTCCTCTCAAGCTGACAATCAAATTACCAGCCTTGGCTTTGTCATCCCATCCATTGAGTTGAGCTGCAATTTCAAACTGTGATTTGTATAGTTCCCAGGAGATTTCACCATCAAACGTTGGTATCTTGACTTTGGTCTTTGATGAGGGTTCTACAACTGGTAAATTTCCTTCATTTGACCCAGAACTGAAAAAAGCAACGCCTGGCGGATCCACAACCATGCTTACTGTTGGATTTCCTTCCAGTCTCTGGAGGCGTTCCTCCATTACTTTCCACCGTTGCTCAAGTCCTTCAACTTGATTTTTAACTTCACTCAGTCCATCAAAGATCTCTGCTTTAAGGTCTTCCTTGTTCTGTTCAAGTTTCTGTTCAATTTTCTCCTCCATTGCATTTCTGTTCCGTTCGAGTTTCTCCTCCATTGCATTCTTGTTCCGTTCGAATTTATCCTCCATTGCAGTAAACCCAGTCTTCAGATCTTCTGAATTTTTAGCCATTGTATCTGTCAACATTTGCAGTATTGCACTCAAATCTATGGCTGGAGACTGCTTTGTTGGCGGCGTACTGGTCCCAAGGTTTTCAGTAGCCTCGTCAACCTCAAATTCAAAATTGGCCACGTCCAAACCCGAGTCTTCGAATGCTTTTTCCAGACGATCGGCTAATTCATTTTTGGTTCCGCTAACAGACAGGTTACGATTCCGGAGTTCCTCGCGGAGTTGATCCCGAGTAAGTTCATGAAACTTCTTCTTCACCATCTTGAATCGCCACCAGTTTCAAACGCACAAAGTAGGCTTACGCAATCCCACTTCTGACACCAGTTGTGACGTTCTACCAGTCACCGAATATCTCTTGACGCCAATAATAAAGAACAATTACGAAAACCGAGCTTTATTACTGGTACCGCAAGTACAACACTTCTAAACACCGTTAAACTGTAACACAATCGCGTTAAAGAACGAGAACACGTTAACTATCGCTTTCAAGATTACAACTGAATCGCTTTATCGGGTTGCTGCCGGCTATTTATAGTCTCACCCTTATTTCCGGAATTCTCGAGATTTCTTCTAGAACGGCAAACAGGTTATGCAAGAGCCCTTACAATCAATCGAGCACGTTCTAGGTTGTTCAAGTGTATTCGGCGAAGTCGTTAAGCGATAAGTACGCTTCCTTGCGGCGTCTGCTATTATAGCAGAACGCCACAATACGTATGAATTGTATTTAGAGATTATACGTCGTCCGTCCAAAGGACGGGTACTTCAGCTTGTAAATAAAGCATCCTCAAACGAACAGAACTCTGCCGTACAACAAATAAATGACGTATGTATGTCACGAATTTGGATCACGATAAAGGTGTTAAATTATTGAACGAATCCGTTCCTCTACGTTACGGTTATCCATAGTAAACGATAACGATACTCAAAGGAGTAACGACCTAACGTCCATCGAGCAAGTCTCGAGTTATTTGTCATTGAAAAACACGAATTTAACACAGGCTCTTATGGACGTTAGGTCGTTTCTGCAAACAAAATGCTGGATTATTATACTACTTCTATGTACAAGCCACTGATATAAACACCATCTCGAGGAACTGCTCTGTAAATGAACGTCAATTTGACTTTCTACGGCAGATTTATGCTACATTGATTTGCCCGCAGATAATCGAGATCGTGAGTAACGGTAGGGTTGCAAAGTATGAAAAAGTATTGAATCAGATGGTGGCATTGCTGAGTACAGAAAAGATTACTCACCTTTCGTCGAATGAATAGCACAAACATGAACATTCCGGGCCACTCTTATAATCATTACAGCAACGCGGAAGCACGCTGCCAGCAGCAACTATATTTTTACACGGCTCATCGAGTACACTTTTGTACACTCTTCAGCGCTACTGATAAGCACCACGCCAGCTCAAGATACTCTTTTTTATACTACGCCAGCAAGTGTTGTAAGTTTTTTTGTTACACTTACACTCGTCTTCGAATTTGACCTGTCGATTTAACGTGAGGGTGCACGATTCTTATTGTGAAAGTAAGTGCAACTTGTTGCAGTTCAATTACCTGGAGCACGTTCGAGTAGATCGATTACTATCCCAGCCGGAAAAAATTATAGCACTACTGCGAGCCAGTAGTAGCAAGTGCTAGTACATGGGGCTGATACTTGGGTACATCTTCAAATCTTTTCCAGGTCTTAGGCAAAGTTGGCAACACTTGCTGTTGTGACGGTCCCGCAGCTGGTTGAGGTTGCGTCCTCTGTAGGTTTCCCGCGGGCGCAGTGCACGTTCCGGCCGCTGGAGAGTGTTCAAGTTCAAGAAGGGAGACGTGGTTCTAGTGAAAAACGATAACTCTCCGCCAGCACATTGGCCACTGGGACTTATAACTAATATTCATCCCGGCTCAGACGGGTTAGTGAGAGTAGTAACTGTTCGTATGCGAAGTGGCAGTTATGAAAATCGTAACAGCAGAACCTTAGAAATTATGCCTATGAATGAATTCAAGAGACCAGTGACCAAATTAGTTTACCTACCTACTGATAGTGATGAGAATTAATATAACGTATATGCGCCTCTACTACCCAACCGTTTTTAACCATAGGCCCATCATTCAAACTGTCCTCACATACAATTTTCATAGAGGCAATATCGCAGATGGTAGGCCTATCACTTTCCGAAATACTAGTATTTTTAAATTCACTTCTTATTTCGTTACCTGAATTATCAGTGTTTAGATTTGAATTTTGAGCGTCGTTCCGAGCGGAGGCAAAATTTTCAATGTGTAATAACGTATTGTGCGGTCGTCGGCAGATTTTGCAATTGAAGGAACAGGAACAGTTGCATTTGTTGGCGCTCTTGAAGCATCTTGCACAAAATCGACGTTTGCGAATGAAAGAGTTGCGATCTGTCGGAGAGAGCGCTACGAACTTTGGACATTTATGCAAAAAATGGTCCTGACTGCAGTAATAGCATTTTCGAGTACAGGTTGGATTACTTCGAATTTGGAGTACTTTACCGGCAGACACATCTTTCGAAATCGTAGATAAATTTGCTCGTTCGTACGCATTGCATCGCGCGTCCATGTACGTAATAAATTCTTCGAAGGTGGTGAATTGTTTTTTCTTCTCGATTTCTCGCTCCCAATCCAAGTGCGTGCCTTGGGTTGTTCGTGTTAAAAATGCGTGAATCGCGAATTGACTAAGAATGTCCACTTCCTGATTTTGCTGAAACGTCACTTTCAAAGCCGTTACGTGGGTACGAAAGTGGGTGACAAGTTTTCGAAGGTTGGTCTCACGATTCAAAGAGAAAAGCGCATCGAGATGTCGCGATATGCGTTTCATCGGGTCGTCGAAATGTGTCAGAAGAATCGACCAGGCTTCGGTATAATAGGGAGCTTCGAGAGGTAAACCTTCAATGAGAACAGCCGCATCACCTTTGAGTTTACTCGATAGGAACTGAAGTTTTTCGAACTTCTCAAGATTTTGATTTTCGTGCACGTACGTCTGAAAAAGGCGTTTGAATCCGGCCCAATCGCTTTTTTTTCCGTCGAAAGTGGGTATCTCAATACGTTCAAATTTGAGGCGGTCGGTGCTTCTCGTTGTCGACGTTGAGGATGACTCCAAGATTTTCATAATTTTCGCGCGAAGTGCTTTGATCAAAAGAAGAAATTTTTTCCTGTGGTCGTCTAACTCCGTTGTGTCTTAAGAACCGCTCTGTTCGGTGATCAAGATCACTTGTCGATATGAATTCGTGTATTCGTTTTCATAACTTTTGAGTTCCGCCCGTTCGTTGGCTAAAGCATCTGAGTCGCCGTCACGAATAGCCGTCTCGATCACCTCCGCGGTAATTTGGAGGTCGGAGTAAATGGTACGACATTTTGTCGTTAGATCTTGTATCTGCGGGTCGACAGGAGTTGGTTCTGCATGATTGTCTGGAAGGGCGTGTCGTTCATCGATATTTTCGAAAGGAATAGGTACTGGTTCAGGGTCCATAATAATGTTTTAAATTCGAAAAGAAATCGTCTACCTACAAATACAAACTTCCGAAATATAAATCTAATGCAATCCATAAAATAGAAAATATTTATAGAAATTTATTAATTTACAGAGATGCGCAAATCCAACCAATGAATGGAATCGTTGATCTTTATAAAAAGATTTGAGTATACGAAATTATAGTAAAGATTATTTTAATCTTTATTCGAAAAATTGATTATGATGAGATTATTTTTAATCTTTTATTCAAAAAATTGATTGTGATGAAAATAAATGTATTAAGTGCATCTCATTCATTTTCTTCCTTTGTTGAGTGCACCGCAGAGAAATCTGGTACCAGTAAACGAATTATAACAAACATTTGAAATTTTGATCCTTAATAAAGGATTTACAGGCAGGTGGACAAAAACTGTCCGGCTTTATCAAATAGAATAAAGATAAGCGGTAAGCACTAAAAGTAGGTGTTGGTTGGAAGAAAATTCCTGCCTTGACTAAATTCTCATAGTCGCGCATAGATCAAATATTGCATATTGCTGGCGGGAGGATGTTGAATCTCGACATCTTTTCGATATTCTTCTCCTTCAACAAATTCTGGATTCACTTCAATACACGAGATAATCGTATATATTTTCATTATTAATGCATACCATAGAAATGTAATTAATTTGTATTACTGTACGTTTTCGTTAATAAAGTTCAGTTCGGCATCGACATCAGACCCGACAACCTCCGTTACTTTCCTGATGGGGTGTGTCGCGGAAAAGCCCCTGAGAGTGATGTGAGGTGAGTGACCTTTTCAAGACTCTCCTCTTCCATATATTGCTGAGGTTACAGGAAGCCGCTTACTTCCCGGAATTTAGTTTCGATTCTTACTGGTGGCGATAGTTGTGAAGGTACAGAGAAATGACGTAAGAGGAAAGACGTATTCTCATAATATTTCTACATCTTGAAGTTCTACGATATCGCGGAGAGCACAAAGTTATATTAAATTTGCTTCAGATAGTGAGAGACCAGATACTTATCTAAGTTACCCACTGAAGATCAGCCCTACACGCCCTACGGATTGGCTGTTCTCAAGGTCTGCATGGAGAGCATCCTATGTAACGCAGGGTCTGGTAAAATAAGAATATTGTAAACTTTTGGATGACCAAAAAATCAAAATAAATGTTGAATTAATAGTACTGGTTTACCATTATCTCTTAGATTAAAAAATATTGTTTTAAAATTAATATCAGTTCCCAAGTCGGGTTTTTGTATCGGAGTTTTCCTTCTCTTACGCTGGAAATGGTTCATCTATCTAATTGTTCCACTTGAATGTGATGTTTCATAAAAAAATTGAGGCGTACGATAAGACTTGCTCACTATCAATACTGACATTCCCAAAGAACTTTAGCTGTTGTTCATCTAAGTACTTTTCGTTCCCCAAACACATGATTAATATTATAAACCATACCCTTAAGACCTCCCTGAATTCACCAGAATCCTTTTTTACACTGATCGTCAACAAAATGCTCTCTGAGTCCAGATAATTCCATTTTAGTTTGATAGAAAGATTTACTGTCAATAATTCTTTCAAGACTATCTTCTAATTCACTTTTATCACATGTTGTCTTATCTGGTATGAGACGTAAGCATGATTGTATTTGAAAATTGTACCTATATCTACAACTACAAAAAGAAGAAGAAAAAAAATCAAAAAATCATTACCAGCCATCAATAAGCTTCTAGAAAATATGTAAATTCTTTCACCAAAATTATGGAATATAAATTCAGAAAACCACTCTCAATCCACTTACGTCATGATGTTTAGGAGTCACTCGAGGTAACGCAGTAATTTCTCAGTCCAATTTTCGTGGAAGTTTTGAAAATTTGGATATGTAAGAATTTTTATGCAGTTATAATATTCACTGCAGACGAAAAGAATTCTTCAGAACTTGAGAACTGAAATTGTGAAGACTTCGATAATATACAGCTTTTGGGAATTATTGAAATAATAATGAAGAAGAGTATTGAATATAGGTGAAGAGTGTAAAAGAAGGTGTGGGTATCCATTCTATATCATTCTGAGGATATCTGCCGAGACTTGCGAGCGAGTCAAGGTACAAATATCGCAGTCAAAGAATTTCGATCAAATGCAATTTCCTTATTACTTAAACTTGGGCGATCTTATCCACCTTGTCAATATAATATAGTATTTACGTATACATTTACCTCAACTCGCGTCTTCATTTTACTTTCCAATGAGACAAAATGAAGAAAAAAGAAAGATCATAAAGGATAAAGGAATAGGACTACAATCCAATCCAGCCTCGTCAGCATTAAGAGGACGGGAAAAGAGAATACCGTTTTTTCGTATTTTTTAAACGCAATTTAAAAATTTTTTTCATTCGTATCAGAAAGGAAAGCGTGCGCCTCTGTTTTCGTTATCACCAGAAATCGACAATTTTCAGACGGCTATCATAGAACATACTTTTGACTTTGCTTTCTCTTTCAATAAAATTCTGAAGCGATACTTTTCCGAAATACTTTTTCGATCTGGTCAAGAGATTCCGTATAAGTCTCGCATTACATTTTAATCGTATTTTTTAGAACTTTCTTCTTCGCTCTCTTTCTTTCGCTTTCACAAGTAACTGAACTAGATAAAGAATTTTTAGGCACGCCCACGAGTTCAACAGAGAAGAAAAAGTTTTTCCAAATTACTTTCTTAATAAACCTCAAATTTATTTTTATGGGAGGGATTTTAGAGTGAAGAAAAAAAAAGAATCGATTTGTTGCACGGCACTAATTGTAGAACACTTGTAAAAGTGGTAAACTAAATTCCATTTAATCGCTTGGAATGTAATTTAGGTTCTGTTGCATTGTAGGCTAATACGTGAACGGCGTTACCAATCGGCTTCTAGCAGTCGACTGACTACCTTCTTTCAAAACGATTATATTGTTTCAAGGGTGTCCTATATGGCCAAAAAAATTAGATTTAGGTAATTAGCGATACAACAACATATCATACTCATTTACATGGTCTAAGTTGTGTATAGATACGTGAGGAATGAGAAAAATTTATTCTTTTCACCAATAGATACATACGAGTATCTAATTCGAGAGGTTTAGTGAAGCGAGCAAGCTGAACTGAGCTTGTGAGAATTTCGATTTGTCTTTTTATATCGACAGGTAATGCAAGTAGTTATAATAAGCGAGCAATTCAGAGCTTGAGGCTCTAATTTCATGAACTAGAATCTGCTCAATAAGCAAGACTTTGGAAGGAGACAAAAGTGCATTACAATTCGTCGAGTATAATATATTGGTTTGTATTTTAATTCCTCTTTGGAATGGGATAGAAAATAAGTTACAAGTTTCTTATAATAAGTATCTTGTAGCGACCTTTATCTGTGAATTTCAAATCTCTTTCTGTAGGAACATAAACTGGGGCTACTCGAAAAAACGACACGAAATACCGTCTACTATTTTGTTATTATGACGTTATCAATTGGAAAGATACGGCATCAATGATGTCATTAATCTCTGTCTAATTAGGGAAGTTGAATAAATTTTACCTAGCGTTAGTATGAAGTCATCAGTGACCTTGACCTGATGGAGCCTGTACAACTAGAGAAGGAGGAATGAGCTACCGTAACCTTCAGTGTTGGGACCCCTAATACACTATACTAGTCAAGATATACTCAATGCGGGGGGGGGGGGAAGAACAAGCGGAATGAGTCTTTCTGTTCGCTTTTAACCTAACGTACAGTGTGCCCCTATTTTAATACTCTACTAGTTTGATCATACTCAAAGCTAAGAGACGTACGAGCAGAGCGTTGGAACGCGTTGGCTAAACAACCTGGGCAGGCCGATAATAAGAGCCCGTCAGCTAGGTAGCGTAATAACAGTAGTTTTGCCAACAGCAACATTCTCAGTCGTCACTTAAGCGTTAAACACCTTTAAAATTGTCACGTGATCCTTAATTCACCACTCAAGCTACCCATCGAGGTAACTTGAGTGGGAGAGTGGAGCTCCGTGAGAGACGAAGCTCAGAAGACTTGAAAATATGCCCATATCTGAGCTATATTATGTAAATACCGCATTGTGGTTTTAATAGGGGAGGAGCTCTCACTCACTTGAAAAAACTTTCAAAAGTGACTTGAGCTTTGGAAGGGACAAGAGCTCCGATCTTGTGAAGAAACTTGCAAAAACTCCCGACTTTCGAACAATATCTTCAAGAATTGGGACCCAGAAAAAGTCGGAATCCTACTGCATTTCGTTATCAGTTATGAGTTTTAACCAGTGTATTGCAGCTAGCTGAGAGTTGAATCCAAAAGCCGATAAATAGCTGTATTATTTTTATCAAGACACTAGAAGCTGAAAGTTGGCTAGCTTTTTCGGAAAGCCAGTTAAAAACTATATTTTTCAGCTTTTTAAAAGCTTTTCAAGAAAAAATATTTTTCTGTAGAAAATGCGTATTTTCCCGAGAAAAGAAAAAGTTTTCAACACAACTTTTCAATATCCAACCATCACATTCACCATAAACAGCAAACAGCCAGTCATCATAATAATTATGTGACCTGCGATGAGAAAAGGATGCTCATTGCCCATTGGCGCAGGAACACCATTCCTCTCTGATTGGACATCTAATCAGAGAGAAATAGTGTTCCTGTCAGTGGGCAATGAGCATCCTTTATCTTAATTCTTTGAAAAAGAATAGGGAGTCTCGCCTTTGACTATATATTATGTGGACTGCGCCGGCGTGTATAAAACGACCAAAAAAAGCGTCCACAGATATGTGATAAGGTATAATGAATAATTATAGTCTGCAAAACCACGCGTATTCAAAATACGTCACCCCTTTCCCTACTGCGCAAAATCTAGTTTGCTACAATGCAATACCCACATTGTGCAAGCTGAAAGCTAACAAAAAAAAAAACAAAATCTAGCTCCATTTTCTGAAAAGCCAAAAGCTGAAAGCTAAAGCTATATTTTTCAAGGTTATAAGTTTAAGCCGAAAGCTTAAGCCAAATCATTCAGCTGCAATACACTGGTTTCTGAACTTGGGCTTGAAGCTGAAAGTACATAGTATGTTTTTGTTGGAAAAAATATGTTTTCATCAGAAAAAACATATTTTTTCCTTTTTCAAGTTTTAAGCTTTTATTTCGCTTATTGAGTCGCTTAGTTAAGCGAATGAAAAATAGTTTCGCTTTAGCTTATTTACGGCTTGAAACTTGAATAAAACTGAAATTTACCACCCTTGCCAGGGTGTCTGGCAGTTGGCTAGTGGCTGGCGACTGTATTTCAGATTTTTGTTTCATGTGGTCTTTTTTCCCTTTGGGTTATGAAATTTTTGGATTTTGATTTGATAATCGAATTTAAAGAAATTCTAATGGGATAATGATATTCTACTGCTGAATACTTTCCTTTCAAAGGATACCAAACTC
This sequence comes from Aspidiotus rigidus, assembly GCA_035079385.1. Lineage (NCBI taxonomy): Eukaryota > Metazoa > Arthropoda > Insecta > Hemiptera > Diaspididae > Aspidiotus > Aspidiotus rigidus. The sequence continues at coordinate 4,507,254 of JAVHKY010000023.1, forward strand.
AACGATCAAGTGAAAGCCAGCTTCATTGTTTCGGCCACACAGTAAACAGAGGTTGTCTTTGCTGCACCTATAACGTTAACAAATATGGTCATCATCCAAATTTGTAGTTTAGGTTCGCCTAACGCGTTGAGTGTGCGTCAAGCTCTGCAAACAGCTGTACACTACGCAAATTGTTGAGTGTTGCAGATTCACCGCTCAGTTAACTGCGTTAGGCGAACCCTAAACTCTGAATTTCAATGATGCCCGCATCTTGAGCTCTCTTGGACAAACTCTGTTACTCTGTGGTTTTGACTGACGGAAAGCCAAAAGCCTAAGCTGTATTTTTCAAGGTCATCAGCTTCAGCCGAAAGCCTAAGCCGTATTATTTGGTTGCAACACCCTGGTCATTTAGTTATTCAGTCTTCCACTATCATATGAATGAACGGCCTAAGACTTTTACTTCTGCCCTCTATAAGTGGGTACTACGGTACTGCTGTAAGATTTTACATATGAATGTTTGAATACAAAAGTTTTCAATATTTTAACTGGGAACCTGTTCTAGGCGGGGGGGGGGGGGGGGGGTTGAAGAGTTTTTCGTGCACCGTCCAAACGAAAATTTAAAAAATTTTGACACTCAAGCTGTGCACGATAGGACCGACTTGGAGAAATGTTGATTCTCGAGCTATAGGATATGATAGGAGAGGCGAGACTTGGAAGGAAATTTTGACTTTTAAGCCATAATTTATGATAGGAAGAAAAGGGACTTCGAAAAATTCTTACATTTAGACTACATACACCATGATACAAAGGCCTGAGGAAAACTTGAGAATCTTCAAGATTTCGATTTGAATTCTCAGATCAAATCAGGATCCCTTCGTTCCTCGTTTAACTTCATTAAGGAAGCCGCAATTTTGTTTAGTGAGTAACTTAGAGGTTTTTTAATTCAAACTCTTTTTTTTTTCCAGCTCAGTTATGAGGATGTCCATTCAATTAACTTGGTCGGCAGTATTTTTTTTTCAAAAATATTTTATTTTTTTAAAGAGCTATTTAACTACTCGACGGGTCATTAGCTCGGGAAGAAATATTGGAATTGAATCGGAAGGAGTTTGAAGTGTCGGTGATGGTTTCTGAGTTGTTGGAAATAGCAGAAGGGGCTTGGAAGGAGATAGAAAATGAATGTCTGATGTTGACGAGAGAAGGGCAGGCGAAAAAATGTGGGACGGATAAATTTTCAGTTTGGCAGTATTGGCATGAGCGGGGAGCAGAGAGTCCCAAGGTGTAGGAAGGAGTGGCTAAGGCAAATGTGCCCGATTCGTAGTCGTCGACTATTTCTTCACGGCGTGAAGAACGGATTGAAGAAGACCAGGGGATCGGAGGTTTTTCAACTGAACAAGGTTTGTTGCATGGTTGAGAGGATCAAAGGCTGTGCAACGGTGAAATGATTTGGGAACGGTAGAAAGATTTAAATCGTAAGCAAGGTGAGAGCAAAGCTTGCTTGGCAACCAGATCCACTGCGTCATGTTCCGGTAGACCGACATGCCTAGGGTCCCAGGAGAAGATGTTAAAAGTATGCAAGCGGATGAGGATACTATGAGCGAGAGAATTGGAAGAATCTTGGAGAGAGGAGAGAGAGAGAGAGAGAGAGAGAGAGAGAGAGAGAGAGAGAGAGAGAGAGAGAGAGAGAGAGAGAGAGAGTCAAAAGGGTCGGTACAAACTTGAGGGAGAACAGTGAGATGAGTGAAGCAGGAATAAATAGATGGCAGATAAGCAGAATATATGAAGGTCGAGTTTGTTATACGAAAAAGTGAAACTTCACCATTGATGGAGAAGGTTAGCCAGTTATGGAGCCCGATTTGGATCCATCTGTAAAGCACAGGTTGTGGGAGGGGAAGTCATTAGCAATTATGTCTTCAATGTGTCTTACGTAGACGTATATCTTACTTCTCAAATTCTCTTTTATGTTACTCCTGTGGTTCCCGCATAACATCTTTCACATTCAGCACAGTCGTGCAGTACATTCTTGTAGTCTACCTCCGAGACGGGCTCAGACATGTTATATTTAACCGCAAACAAAAGTTGTGATTCCAAATCAATCGAACATCAGTCTTACGTTCTGAAATATAATCAGAATATTCTTACGAGATTCTATAAGCCATTGAAAAAGATACGTATGTCAGCAAACTAGACCGATGTAGACATTTTGTTTTTTTTTTTTTTTGAAAACAAGAATTAAAGAGAATCTCTAAATAAAAAGTTTACTCTCGACGCGAGAGTGGTAAGAGGAGTCTTCAAAGACAGAGGATGAAATGAAATTATCGAAATTTTGATTGTTTGAAAAGTTTGAACAACCCTTACAACTGTTTGAGTTTTAATACCACAAGAAATTTCTGATGATCGAGATGGCTGGATGATGAGTGTGACAATAATTTTTTGTTCATCTGAGTCTGAGACTTTTGATGAATTTAGCAGAAATTCTTGAATATACTCAATCATTTTGTGGTGTTCCATCGTACTGTCATGAAATTCCAAACCTTACTCCAAGATTCACTAAGATAGAGCAAGAACTATTTATCATGTAGAAATCACGCGTCTTACGTATGTGTAGTCAGTCTCGAAACGGCGACGTTAACCTCGAGATGTGAGACGTCGTAAGGAATAAGAGAAAAAAAAAAACAAAAACAATAAAGCAAACACGGGAACGTGCCGGCAGCGATACGACGATCAAATACATTCGCAGTATACACTGATAAAATTAAAACAAATGTAAGTTAATTTCATTTCAAATTAGGCATCTCTTTTCGCAATAAATTAAAATAAATGGGTTGCTGAGAAGACCTTAATTATAACGACCATTGTATAACGTCAGACGTGGTGGATATTACACTCACCGCCGACTTAGAAATGGTACAAGGAAATTCCCTGAATTCATTTCAATTCCGCTCTCGTACGAGCAAAGCAAATCATGAAGCGTTTGTTGAAATCCCAGAGCATTCGGTATCATCTCTGTTTGAATTCGCGCCTCGGATTGATTGCAGCGCTCACGAAAAAACCGTAGAACGTGAAGATGATGAAAGGGTGAAGTATAATTCCGGACTCAGAATACGGTTATTATAATCCATTCCTGTCGAATACTTATAAGTATCATCGGGCGAGTGAGAAGAGCGTAAGTCACGAAGAAAGGACAACAGTATAGCGGCAGTGACAAAACAAAGTTGCTCGAGCGGGAGTAAATTCGAAGTCGTTTTGTACTTCTACGACTCTTGTACTTTCTTATACAACATGGTTAAGGCACCTTGAGGCTTAGTTTGCCAAAATTTCATTGCACGTAGAACTTCGTCGATGTATACAAAAACTGTATCACGAACTTTACAATCTCGTCGAGACTTCTTTCTCGAGAAACTCGCACTCAGAAATCGTATACACGTAAGCTAGTCCCGGTGATGCGAACCGTAATTTCATTCGTATTGAAAGTGAATCAAAGTCCAGATAATAAAAACATGAGCTATACTAGCTGAATAAACTTAGAAACCATACACAGAGCTTTTCTTACGAAGCGACGGATGGCGTAGATGTGATGAATAGCGTGGTATATATAAAGTAAAGGATGAAAAAATGCGATAAAGTGACGCGACGTCAGAAAGAGCAAACAGGAAATCAAAAGTACCTTGAAGTGAGATCAGAAATATTTCGAAACGTTGCGTGTCGTCCTGCGAAAAAGCATTAATATTACACGTTGTTAAGAATCCTATCACGTTTGTAAAGAGACACGTCACATATGATACGTGCAGCTTTACTAACCTCATTTACCGGGTACGCACTTGAACTGCTACCCTCGAACGTAACCCCTCCCCCTTTTTTCGTATATAAACACACAAAAGGAAAACACCCTTTAGAAATTTGTATCTAACGAGAAACGAGCCTATGCATTCGAATTTTACAAAAGTTCACAAACACGAGCGTACACAACAAACTATCGAAAAATGGAGCAATAATTGAAAGACTTTTCTTATCGTAGGTATGACGAATGAACTGATTTTTGAAGTTTTGCTCGGTGCAAGGGTGATAGACCTCAAAAATTAGCTACATCACATCGTGGATAAGATGGAGAGCCTTCACATACTCGCACCCTTTTCAAACTTTCTTTTCAAAATTCTGACTCGTTTGCAGTATTGTAACTTATTCAACACTCGCTTTACGAAATTTTCACCATAATAAATAATTATGAAATCCCCCTTTTCAATAGAAAAAAAGTACTTTTCAGTTTACCGTTCCACGCGTGTAGATTGAAATGTCATATTATAGGCAGTTATAAAGTCGGATTTTACTTTCAAAAATGGGAAATTTTTGGGAACCAATACTTATCGTTCTTGAAGTATCATTTATCGTGATTTTCGAGCGTGAAAAACATACCATATTTCCTTCTATGAGCATCTGATATTTTCTTGTGTTTCTTTGGTGGCAGTAGACGGAAAAAGGTGTAAGCAACAGGGTGAAAATAAGAGAATGCAAGCAAGACTTATTCCTTCTCGTATATCAAACACGAAATAATAAACGCGGTAATCTTTCTGTATTTTCACCCGCGAGCTCCCTATTAACAATAAAATATTTACGAAAAAGTGTTACAGATTTTTGCGCGTTAAAAATTCGTTAACGCTGTAATCCAAGCGGTAATTCTACCTGCCACGTAGTTTTCAAATTCAGATTTAAAAAAAAATTAGCAATAGCAGTAATAATAATAAATATAATCCTCCAGATAGGGCTAAAAAAACTCCATCCGGTTGCGCCAACGTGGAGAACATTACACGTTTTTTTGAAATGTACCGAGTACGTGACTATTTTCACATTTTTAGGACCAAGGTAGAGTTTAGAAGGAAAAGAACTGTTTTTTCTCCATCAATTGACAGCTTATTGCTTGTTGGCGAAATAAAGTGTACGGGTTTACCTAGCAATAAATTTTTCACCCAGCCTCGGTCGCCGGTATTTACAGAATGTTATACGAGCATTGACTTCCTACGCCACAGCACATAACGGAGTATAAAAGTTGTGCTTGATGTTGAACTAAGCTCGTTGAAAGTTGCCTAGTTAGGAAAGCGAGAATCGAATCGAAACACAATACACCTGTTTGTAGCCGCGAATAACTTACTTCATTAGATAGATTTACGAACAATGTGGTCGTTGATAAAAGAATTCTCGCGGAGATTATATCAACGTACATGCTCTAGTAGAAGGAATTCTTCCGAAGTAAACTTTCCGAGCAACAGGAAATATAACCTCTAACTTATAACTTATAGATTATTTTCTTGAAGCCTTTCTAAAAATTCGCGTATCCTCATCGAAGAATAAAACTTGAGAGGTAGCGAAGGAAATAATCGAGATTTCGAAAAATTTACGTAAAATTCTACGGCACAGGTATGTGAAACAAAAACAAACAAAAGGTAAAGTGTAAGAAGTTGAGAAAGAAGATACTGTATCAAGTTTGCTATAGAGAAAAATAAGGACACCATAGAATTAAAGGAGAACAGATTCGTAGGTTACTCGAGATTTCAGAGCACGAATCTAAGACAAATTTAATTCAGTTCGAGTCAAAAAATATAGTTTTACTTGATTTTCCGTGATTTAGAAGCTCGTATAGCGTTAGAAGAACATCTCACGCAACTACAATTGGAAGCAAAGCATTCCCAGAAAGAAAAGAAGAAATTACGTATTACGTACGAAGCTAGTATAAAGAAGGCCTAGACCTACTGTAAGCCTAGTATAATATAGTTTGAGAGTCTAAATTTTTCAAATCTCCAGCTATATATTCCAAGTCCCTTTCATATCATACATAACTCGAGAGTCGAAATTTTTCCAAGTCCCAGAGTCGAAATTTTTGTAAGTCCCTCTCCTATCATATATAGGCTCGAGAGTCGAAATTTTTCCAAGTCCCCCTCACTCTTGAACCATACACGAAAGAAGAGGTACTTAGAAAAATTTCGACTCTCAACTTACATACGATAGGAGGGGGACTTGGAAAAATTTCGACTCTCAAGCCTATATAATATGATAGGAGAGGGACTTACAAAAATTTCGACTCTGGGACTTGGAAAAATTTCGACTCTCGAGCTATGTATGATATGAAAGGGACTTGGAATATATAGCTGGAGATTTGAAAAATTTAGACACTCAAACTATATTATACTGGGCTTATAGTAGGTCTAGGCCTTCTTTATACTAGCTTTATCTAGGTCTAGGCTTCCTTGTATTTTCAATACCAAATCCCATTTGATTCATAAAACAGTTTCCCTGCGTTCCTCGTTTAACTTCGTTAAGGAAGCCGTCGTTTTAACAGGGAACCTGTTTTATGGGGGGCTATTTGAGAAATCTGCCGTGCGCCGTGCGCCGTCCAGCGAAAAACTTAGAAAAATGACGGCTTCCTTAACGAAGTTAAACGAGGAACGCAGGGAACCTGTTTTATGATTCGAATGAGATTTGGTATTGAAAATTCAAGGAAGCCTAGATTTGGAGAAAGGTAGTAAAAAGAAAGCCTAGACCAACTCCAAATTTTTCTAAGTCCCTCTCCTATCATATATGGCACGAGGGTCGAAATTTTTCTTAAGTCCCCCTCCTATCATATATAGCTCGAGAATCGAAATTTTTCTAAGTCCCCCTTCTATCATATATGGCTCGAGAGACGAAATTTTTCCAAGTCCCCCTTCTATCATATATGGCTCGAGAGTCGAAATTTTTCTAAGTCCTTCTCCTATCATATATGGCTCGAGGGTCGAAATTTTTCTAAGTTTTTCGCTGGACGGCGCACGGCGCACGGCGGACGGCAGATTTCTCAAATAGCCCCCCATAAAACAGGTTCCCGGTTAAAATTTCGACTCTCGAGCCATATATGATAGAAGTGGGACTTAGAAAAATTTCGACTCTCGCGCCATATGTGATAGGAGAGGGACTTAGAAAAATTTCGACTCTCGAGCTATATATGATAGGAGGGGGACTTAGAAAAATTTCGACTCTCGAGCTATATATTCCAAATCTAGGCTTCCTTGAATTTTCAATACCAAATCTCATTCGAATCATAAAACAGGTTCCCTGCGTTCCTCGTTTAACTTCGTTAAGGAAGCCGTCATTTTTCTAAGTCCCTCTCCTATAATATATGACTCGAGAGTGGAAATCTCTAACAGGGAACCTGTTTTATGGGAGGCTTATTGAGAAATTTGCCGTGCGCCGTCCAGCAAAAAACTTGGAAAAAACTACGGCTTCTTAACGAAGTTAAACGAGGAACGCAGGGAACCTGTTTTATGAGTCAAATGGGATTTGGTATTGAAAATTCAAGGAAGCCTAGACCTAGATAAAGCTAGTATAAAAAAGGCCTAGACCTACTGTAAGCCTAATATAATAAAGTTTGAGAGTCAACATTTTTCTCGAATCTCAAGCTATACATATATAATAGCTCAAGAGTTGAAATTTTAACAGGGAACCTGTTTTATGGTGGGATTTTTGAGAAATTTGTCGTCCGCCGTCCGGCGTCCACGGAAAAACTAGAAACATTTCGACTCTCAAGCTATTATGATAGGAGGGGGACTTAGAAAAATTTCGACTCTCGAGCCATATCTGATAGGAGAGGGACCTGGAAAAAACGACGGCTTCCTTAACGAAGTTAAACGAGGAACGCAGAGAACCTGTTTTATGAGTCAAATGGGATTTGGTATTGAAAATTAAAGGAAGCCTAGACCTAGATAAACCTAGTATAAAGAAGGACTAGACCTACTGTAAGCCTGGTATAATATAGTTTGAGTGTCTAAATTTTTCTCAAATCTCCAGCTATATATGATAGCTCGAGAGCTGAAATTTTTCCAAGTCCCTTTCATATCATATATAGCTCGAGAGTCAAAATTTTTCTGTCCCCCTCCTATCATATATAGCTTGAGAGTCGAAATTTATCTAATTCCCTCTCCTATCGTATAAGGTCGGGCGTCGAAATTTTTCCAAGTCCCCCTCCTATCATATATGGCTCGAGAGTCGAAATTTTTTCCAAGTCCCCCTCCTATCATATATAGCTCGAGAGTCGAAATTTTTCCAAATCTCTTTCATGTCATAATAGCTCGAGAGTCGAAATTTTTCCCAGTCTCTTTCTTATCATATATAGCTCGAGAGTCGAAATTTTTCCAAGTCCTCCTCCCATCATATATGTCTCGAGAGTTGAAATTTTTTCCAAGTCCTCCTCCTATCATATATGGCTCGAGAGTCGAAATTTTTTCCAAGTCCCCCTCCTATCATATATAGCTCGAGAGTCGCAATTTTTCCAAGTCCTCCTCCCATCATATAAGCCTCGAGAGTTGAAATTTTCTATGTTTCTTGCCGGACGGCGCACGGCAAATTTCTGAAAAAGCCCCCCATAGAACAGGTTTCCTGTTAAAAATTCGACTCTCGAGCCATATATGATAAGGGGGGGGGGCTTAGATAAATTCGACTCTCGAGCTATATATGATATGAAAGGGACTTGGAAAAATTTCAACTCTCAAGCTATCATATATAGCTGGAGATTCGAGAAAAATTTAGACTCTCAAACTATATTATACTAGGCTTATAGTAGGTCTAGTCCTTCTTTATACTAGCTTTATCCAGCTGTAGGCTTCCTTGAATTTTCAATACCAAATCTCATTTCACTCATAAAATAGGTTCTCTGCGTTCCTCGTTTAACTTCGTTAAGAAAGCCATCATTTCTCCAAGTCCCCCTCCTATCATAGCTCGAAGGTAGGAATTTTTTCAAGTTTTTTGCTGGACGGCGCACGCGGACGGCTAATTTCTCAAAAAGCCCCCCATAAAACAGGTTCCCTGTTAAAATAAACCTCTAAACTTGTCAACATCGCATCGCCCTTCCAGACGGGAGGAAGTCACATTGGTCCGACTAAGAATCGGACACACTCGTCTCACTCACCCATACGTTCTAACAAATCATTTCCCTCCATCATGTCCTCACTGTCAAGATGACAATCTAAGTGTAGAACATTTCTTCACATGTCTTGTTTTACAACCAACACGATCTGCTCTCAAAATACCATCTGACACCGTCTCTGCTCTAAGAAACAACTCCAACATCATCAACTAACTTTAACTTACTCACGCTCCACCCAGTTTTAAGAACTCATATAATTACACTTACTACTTTTAACATGAATAAACTTCAACATAAACTTACAATATACTTACCGTCCCTTAAATTTAAGTTTATAATCTAAGTTACGCTGAGCAAATAGCCCTCATGTAAAGCTTAAATGCTCGTAAAAAAAAGAGAAAAAAAAAGAGAAAAAAAAAGTCTGCATAAATAGGGCGGGAGCATAATATGAAGATGAAGCGGTACGAGGTAGTTAGCCTTACATACAGGATAAGAAACCTCTAGTAGTATAATGTCTGTGAGACTTAATATAGCCTGTATGTTGGACCTATTATAATATTCAAGGTTAAGGATAGAGTTCCCAAAGTAGCGATAGCCAAAATTTTTACAAGACCCTAAAAGTAGGTAAAGACCACATATGGTGTCATCAGACGTAACAAAAATCGTGACAGTTGCGTTATCAAGCGTGACAAAAACCCGTGACGGTTTTTCGTGGCGATTTTCGAAGAGTAGTCCCAATCTTGTAGGCATATAAAATGCTAAAAGAAACACAAAGTAATCAAAAACTGTGGAAGGTGTGTGTGAAGAAATGATCAGAAAGTTCTGCTCAGAGAGATGCTAATCAAAATCGACTTCAAAACTTTTCAAAAGTCCCTAAACCAGGTTAGAGCTTACGGTGATAAGTCTCTACTCATAAGTCTTAAATAAGCTCCAAGTTTAAGCAAAAAGAAATTTTATTTCAAGTTTAAACCTTAAGCTTAAGCCCTAAAATCGAATCGCTTACCACCCTTGCACCCTGGACAACGATTAGGATTTAGGAACGCCAAACGGGAAAACCGAAAAAGGGAAAAATTGATTTCTTTTTCTTGGAAAAGTTTTCTCAATGTACAAATCTACTTTATTATCGTAGTTGCTTTTACAAGAGTACTTTCGGGTGTTATCGCATCATCAGTTGTGTCGCAACCGGAGAACAAACTCATTATTAATGCACTCATTATGAGTTCCAATTCTTCTTCTTGTATTGATTCATTGATATAAGAGAAATATGAAAAATTAAAAGAAACAATTGAAAATTTCTGTCGATTGATTCATTTAAAAATTCCAATAATTACAACTGGGCTTATAATTAAGATGTTGAAAGAACCCATAAATTGAAATTTTTGTGAAAATTATCGTCAGCCAAAAGAAGCCAAAAAAATACGGCTTAATTCAGCTTTTGGCTGACAGCCATAAGGCTTTGATAAAGCTGAAGCCAAATAGGTACCTCAAAAATACGCCTGAATAAGGCTTTTGGCTTTCAGCTGGCTGCAACACCCTGTAAACCTGTAAATGACTACCCACTCATGAGGAAGGCTGTAAGGGCTGTAAGAGTTTGAAGGACACGGCGATGTTGCTAAAAGATTTTACATTGTGAATGTTTAATTACAATAATTTTCAATATTTTGTTTAGTAACTAGAGTTTTTTCAATTCAAACTCTAACTTTTTTTCTCTTTAGTTCAGTTATGATGATGTCGATTAATTCAATTTTGTCAGTAACGCGGGATTTTTTTTCGAAAATATTTTATTTTTTAGTCTAAAATATTGTAAAACTGAGTTGAATTTCAGCTACAATGTGACTGAAAATTCAAACAAAAATTATTCAACAAAAATATTATGCATTTTGAAAAATCTCACAGGTGATAATGAAGGGGGAATCAAGTACAATCTCACAATATCTCACCAAGAGGAGGGAAGTCAGAAAATTACAAAAATCGCGACCCTCCCTTACGTCATCACCTTCCGTGACGTCATCAACATTCCTCTCTTTTGACAGAAGCCTAGCAGAATTTAGTATGTACATTGTATGCTACCAATTGGTACCGGTATAGTCAATTATTAGTATAGGGCATAGCAAAAGCGTATGCTAGCCCTAATTTGGAGCTAGTATGGGTTAATATACTGTATCAGATTTCTGGATTAGGTCGAGGGTTCGAGGATTCTGAATCCATCAGCAAGGGAGGAGCAAACTCGGACTCGCGGGTTAATAGTGTGGTGGGGTACCGATGAAGAAAAAGCGGTCTGAAGGATCAACTTTGCTACCCATGCTTTGGTCTGTCTGCGGAATGTACTCTTTTCCGTCCGCAAGAGTTCCTTGTCGCCATGCAGTTAAATTGAAGGATATTTGTATGCGTTTACGTTACCATTGAAAAATCGAACCAAGAAGTTCTTAACGTAGTTGCACGAGCTCATCAATAAAATGGTTATAAAATAAAGAAAAAGACGGTTAAAAAGAAAAAGCGAGAATGAAGAGACCTGAAAACGTGCTTCTCGATCGACCAAATTTCTTTTCCTTTTTTTCAGTCTTAGAATTCTATAATTCCCTAATACCTCGCACCTATACCAACTTGTGAAAGTTCTCTTCGCGTTCCTCTTAATGCGTGAAATAAATAAAATAAACCCACTCTACTTTTAGGGCGGTCGCACGAAGAGATTTTGTAAAGGTAAGATGCGAAAGACAATTAAAAAGGCATTTTAAACGGGTATCAAAATCCTTCGGTCGTTTTCGCGGCGAATATAGACTTTGGAGAAAAATAGTCCACAAGAGAAGATAGGCATCTGTACTATAAAACAGTCGATATTGCTTTCGATGCTTTCATTAATCGAATTTTGGTCCATTAGGCGAGAAACTAACCTAGTCGGGATAAGAGTTTAGTGCGGAGTGCGCGTGATATATGCAACAGGGTTCGCAAAGTACCCCTTCACCTACCGGCCGATGTCTTCATTGAATTTACGCGACATCCCCTTACATAGTCACTGAGCGAGACTATATGGCATAGCATTTTATCACGACGAGACGTAAGTACCCATACAGTTTGTATAAATATTCGCGGACACGCTGTTTTCTTCCTTAAAAATGGAGCATTTTATAGAGGAAAATTAACGAATACGGCCGCGTTCGCCGCGTGCTTGAGAAAGTATCGTTCCCTTTGTACTTTGTATTCATTGTACATCGGTTATTCAGTTCAAGTTTATTACGAGGAAGTAATACTCGAAAGGAAATAGAAGGCATCGTAACAGAAGAAAGAAAATATTTATTTAGATTTAGAGAACAGTTATACGTGGGTAAAAAGTTCTATGAGTAGAAAAACTGTTCGCATGAAAGGGTGAGTGAGAGAGGAAGAGAGAGCAGCCATGGAAAAATACGGACTAAATGAGACGTCACAATTTTGTTATACTCGTCTGTGAACACCTGAGCCGACGAATAATAAACACGTACTCGATAGACGTTGACTTTGATGAAAATTTCGTGACAGCCAGAGGAAGAAGAAAAAATAGACAGTATCCTCTCATTCACTTTTTCCCTCGGTCTGTTGATTATAGTGATGTAGATGAAGATACTTACTCAGTAATCAGTCATAAGATAGAAAATACTTTGATTCGAGTTGGTACTTCATTTCTCCTTTAAGAAGTAAAGTGTTATGCTTTTTACTTCCCTCGGAATTCACTTCTTCTTCTATTATCTTCGGGAATATTGTGAATTTATAAGCGAAAAACTTCACTGACATGGCACACGATTACAAAAACGATAAAGGGTGGAATTTTCGCTTTCATATAATGTACGCTCTTATATTGAGTTGTTTGCGAACGGAGAATTTTACGCAGCTTCAAGTCTCATCCTAAAAATTTCTTTTTCAAAGTTTGAAATAATGAGAGATATTTTGTCGAAAGATCCTCGTAAAGGAGGACGTGCTTATAGTTATGATCTATTCAGAGTGAAGGAGAGTACTGAATACTTGTATTATATTTAATTTGATGCATTTTAGGAAAACTTTCAGTATTGATGAAGAATAATTATTTTGTAAGTATAAATAGCTTTCCTGATGTTGATATCGTTCTCTTTGGGAAATGACTTATCTTTGCCTTTTTGGCTTCGACTGACGGATGTTGTTCAAGGAACGTGGGGAACTTGTACCATGGGTAGGAATCGCCTCTTTCTGATGATTCATCATGATACTTGTAGCACAATTCGTTGGTTGCCTGTGGCGTCCGTTCAATAAAGTACGCCCATTGAAGCGAGAACGTAGTCTGTTATATGGGTGATTTTTTGGTCTCGATAATAATCGACATTTCTTGTATACGTATATAGGTATAGATGAGATGTTAGTTTCCTTCCCTTGTGTAAATCGCTGGAAGGCCGAAATACTTGTCCCCCAGTACCCTCTGCCTTCCTCTTAAGCACAATTCTCCCTTCTCATTGCTGAAAGGGTACAGATATCTTGAAGATGTATTTTGTATACGGGAAATTAGCGACTGAAAGTTGAACGAATGTCTTCTCATTCCAAATTTCTGCTGTTCTCAACGTGAATGTACTTTCGAAATCAATTTTACGATCTTACTGTAAGATTTAAAAGAACCACTTTTCGCCTTGAATATGTTTTAATTGTCAATACTTATTTGCGGGAAATCACTCATACGTGTAAAACTACTATACAGATTACTATATTCAATATCTTCCCCCCAAATAATGAAAATTTACAAAAATTTACAAAATGACATCATACAAAATTAAACACATAAAATTAAACAAATGGTATAAGGTTTACAACAGCCAACGTGGAGGTACGACTATCCTTCAAAACATCGACCACTATGATCGAGCCATCCTTTCCATAATACAATTTTGTGATTCTCTCAATCGGCCAATGTTGCCGGCGGTGACTCTTCTTTGCAAATCTTTAGACTTCAATAATTTTGTTTTGATCGCTGACTTTTCTGTAACAATAACATAAATCCTTCTTCTATACTCCCCAAAATCTCTCAAGGACCTCACGAATGAAACGAAAGGCTGGTCCCTTGACCACCATACTTGAAACTGGGGCTATATTCAACGATTTTCCGCTAGCCAAATGAGCAGGAGTGATAACGCCACCACCAACTAGATCAGCTTTGTAAAACAATAGTCTAGAATTCAACACACCCTCAATCTGTATGATTAAAGATTGTAGAGCATCGAAGGAAAGAATTTGCTCTCCAATTAGGCGAATAAGATGCTTTTTCATCGATTTGACGGCCGCTTCCCAACTACTACCAAAATGGGGCGTACAAATTGGAATGAATGACAATTGGATACCGTCCTTTGCTAATGTTGATGCAATCTCTTCGTGATTTTCCTTTAAAAACAGAAATAGGTCTTTGAGTTCTCGATTTGCGCCGACGAAATTGGTGCCATGGTCTGAATGTATTTTCCAAGAACAACCACAACGTGAGGTGAATCGTTTAAACGCATTAAGGAACGCTGCTGTACTCAATCCCAATGTTAATTCCAAATGCACAGCTCTCGACGATAAGCAGATGCAGACCACTATATAACTTTTGAATAATGCCCTTGATTTGACTGTATCTAGCTTTGTGGAGAACGGACTCGCGTAATCGACTCCAAACCTGGAACTCTGCTGCTGTGTACCTAACACAAATGTTACATTTATATATCACAGAACAAACCTTCTTCTTCATACGCCGTCTCCATTCCGAAGGTTAGCGATCCATATTGCGATGTTTATCCTTGATACAGCTGATTGAAACATGTCAATGACGTGCAGCCAAACCATCGTCGAAGATCTTTCATCCATGAATTCTGACGTCGGCCTATCGATCTTTTCCCTTCGATTTTCCCCTCCAGAATTAGCCGAAGTATCTCATATTTTTCTCCTCTTATAATGTGGCCACGGTAGCTGAGCTTCCTCTGCTTGACTGTGTTCAGCAGCTCCGGGATTTCTTTTCTCTATTGAGAACTTCTCTAATGGTTACTTTCTCGACCCAAGATATTTTCAGCATCGAACAAATACATCGATTTAAATCCCCAACGAGGATAGCTGCACCCTGGCCATCTGGCGTTCGCGTCTCATTGCCTCAAGACTTAGAACCTTAGCATTGGAACCCGCTGGCATTGCAGCAAGTACCTCTGCCTTGGTTGCTGAAAACTCAATCCCGAGGGCTAAAATCCTCGTCTGTCAGTTTGGCTGGCGTCCTGTAGCCACATTACCAACAGCCTCCTGTAGCTTAGAGGTGAAGGTCTCCAGTGCGCCATCTGTTGCTCCTTCGACCTCCAGGAGCATCTCACCCTTCTGCGTGCTCCGCGCCTGCGACACCTTCAGTCCCACTGAGGTTACTGAGACCCGGGTGCGAGCTGAACGGATGATATCCGCATAGGGTACATCCTCGGTCTTACGCGCAATAATAATTGCTGTCCCTTTGGGCTTCCGTCTCTCAAGAAGCGTCTCTTGTTACCTGACCCTGGAAGAGGGAGGCTTTTGAGATCGTCGCCGCACTACCTGACTCCAGGTGGCGCCTTCTTCCCGGTTGGGCATGTCTGCATCTGCCCTATTGGTGGGTTGGGATGGATGCTACTCCTCTTGTTGCTGCAGTTGCTGCATCCGTTGTAGTTCCTCCTGCAGTCGTCGTTGCAGTTGCTGTTGCTGCTTCTGTTGGGGTTGCTTCTCCATTTGTGACGGTTGAGTCTTCAGTTGCGCGTTCTGCTGCCGTTGTTGCCGTTGTGCTGGCTGCAGTGGTTGCACCAACTTGTTGGCCGCTTGGGTAGGTGGCGGCTTCAAACGTTGCTGAAGGTTATTCACTTCCTTCTTCAGCATCTCAATCTGCCGCTTCTGCTCAGAGCATTGCTTGGCAAGGAGCTGCTCTGAGTGTGGCCTCTTCTGTATTGCCTGTTGCATCGGGAGTTGGAGCTTTTCAATCTCCTCCTGCTGCTTGCCAAGCTGAATCTTCTGCTGCTTGGTCCTTGAGAGCTGCTCAGAGAGCTCCTCTTACAGCTTCAATAACTTGAGGTCCTTCTTCAAGCTTTGCTCTTTCAACGCAGCAATGGTTTTGTTGAGATCCACGTTGACTTTTCTCAACTTTTCTCCTGGCAGGTTGGGTGGAGGAGCTGCCACAGTTGTTGAAAAGGTCTCAGGTGAGGACTCACCCTCAACCCTGGACCTTTTGCCCGGCCTCTTCTTCTGCCATTGGGCATGGATATCTGCTGGAGAAGAATGATACCCGCGTTCCAATGGCGGCGTCGTTGCTTCGGCAGGAGAAGGGGTCCCCAACCCCAGTGGAGAATCAAACCGTATCACCTCCTACCATCTTGACTAGCGTCGACATTCTCTCGGGCTTCATCCGCCCTGTTGGTTGCCTCATCATAGGATTCGGGGACACTTAATGATAATAGTTTCAAGAACGAGGTTACTACCATAAAGCATATCACCAAAGTTAACAATGTTCGCATTGATGTTGATAAAAGTATTACACGTAAGAAGTTTGTTTTGGCTAGAGACCATCTTACCGCCCTTCAAGCCGTTCATACTCCTACTAATTCTTCTCACGATGATCTCCGTTGGATTAAACAACCTTTCATTGGCAACGCTTCTTATAAAATTGCCAGTATTTTGCGAAAAGTAGGTTACCGTACTGCTTTTTACTCCCTCTACAGGCTGAGGTCACTATCCCAATTAAAGGATCCTGTTCCTATGTTCGACCAGAATGGTGTCTATCGTTTAAACTGTTCCGATTGTAATGGTGTTCACATCGGACAGACTGGTAGGGCTTTATCGGCTCGAGTCAAAGAGCACGAAACTGCGTGGAGGTCAAAATTAAAAAACAAAAATAATCCGAATAAAGATGATAATAATAAAAGTGCTTTTGCTAACCACCTTTTCGAATCTGATCACTCCTTTGATAGGCATAATGGCACCTCCCTCTTACATAGGTGTCCAAAAAGCCGCACCTTTGATAAGCTCGAAGAGATCGAGATCATAAAAATTTAAAATAATCCAAATCCGCTGTTGCTCAATGATACGTGTATAAATTACCCCAACTTCATTACACGTGTCTACAGGAATGCGGAACATGATAATACCATCGTATGAGTAATTCCTTTTAATCTGCTCGTTTCACTTTTGTATCGTGCTTTTGATGTTCATTTGTACTGATGATGCGGCGTTCTAACGTCGTCGCAAAACGTGCGTCTACTTTGTATTTTCTTCGGCGGGAAATATAATTTTTATGCATCTCTGTAAAGTTCTTTTCTTTATTATCTTTATTACAATCTGACCCACAACTATTTGGACCTAATACTCACAATGGAAAATAACAGGATAGACTACAAAGTCTACAAGGAACCACATTCACTGACACCATCATCCCAAAAGACTTCTAACACCACCTCGGGCACAAGTTCGCGGCGATTCAGAGCTACTGCTACACAATTTCTATCCTGAAAAACAATCAGGACAAAAGGAAAGAGTATATCAGTACACAACTGCCAACGGCTGCTGTAGTACAGGGAGTCCTAGAGAAAATGGGAACAAAAAAAGGAACCCGCGATATGACAGTGAGAAAGTACGCAAGTGTTGTGTATTATCGACACCCAAAGAAGGGAGGAAGTCCCTATTTGGCAAACGTCTGCAATGGAAAACAACACAATGGTGAAGGAATACGTGAAGTCATACATGTTTAAACCGCACAAAAAGAAGCAAACTCTTGAATGGCAATTGCAAACGCAAAGAGGAGAAAATTCAGCCTCATGAACAAATTAATCACGTTTGACAGCGAAAGATTTTTCGGATTGGTGATTAGACGAGACAAGAAGAACAGAAACGACCAATAAGACGACAGAATACCTGGTAACCAATAGAAGCGCAGCATTGTTGCAGCCAATAAGATTTTCATATATAAATATTAAGGGCCAATTGTTCTTCAGTAGCGATACCACATTATATCCCTACTCTTTGAAAATATTTTTGTATCTACAAGATACCGATACTTTTAGAGAGTTTTTCCTTGATAAAGAGAATTATTTTCTTGACGGAGAAACAAATTCATACAAAAGTTGTCCAACTATGGTTGGCAAAGCCATTCAAATGACTAAAAAAAATTGCGCATATTCGACAGGTCAAAGACCATTAGATTCAAAAGAAAATAAGGCTTCAACCGTTATAAATGTATACTCGACTTCGTGTTAGAAATTAGTTCGTAAGAAATACAGCTACATTATTTCACGCAACTACAGGGATTGTCTGGGTAAAACGCGACTTCAAGAGAGCTATCTCGTGATAGGCAGACTGTAGATTATTCAATCTACGCATGTATGTTCGCGAGAATTTGTCAAAGGAGAAGCATAATCAAATCGCCGTGCTTCCATCGCCCACGAATGCTTCACAGACTTTACATTGCACCGCGAACTGGCTTTCACTTAAAAGTTTCATTTCAAGTTTCATTGTCGTACCATTTAATCAATTTGTAACATTTTAATTTGAAACTTACTAAGTCGAAGGATACAACTCTCCTTACGTTGTCAAAGAAGATTAAATAATCAAATTCATACTTCTTCTTCGAGATACGTCAAGTATCTTTAAAAGGTGTTTCATGCAAACAGTTTTAGAGAGATGAAGTAGTATCTACAAACTTTCGCAATATCATTTACAATTCGTCGCGCTACAATACAAAGACACTATTTTGTCCAAAGGACAGAGATTTAACTCGCAATACTCGACGTAGACAGCCCAGTCATTTTCTCTACATTTCTTTTTCTCATACCTCCGGTGACGAGTTGAAAAATTTGACATCCAAAAAAGATAAGAGTATTAAAGAAAAAAGATTGTCGAACTAGGTATATTTGATATGACAAAAATGATAATGTACAGCTTTTTACTTCGGATGATTTTTACTAATTTAATCAAATTAAAAGTCAATATCTTAACAAGGTTTGACTGTATAGCAAAGAATTAATAATTTTCAACAATATTTACAATCAAAATGCTCATTGCTGCAATTTCGGGATTTCATATCGCAAAAACGCACGCATCGTGCAAGTTCAACAATTGCAAATTGTGCTCTAGTTACAGGAACCACTATGGGACTTGGGATCTTTTAAACTCAATGGACCGTATCATCCGTGCTGGCACGTTTAATCAATGATATTAGCCAATGTGTCTCTTTTCGACTTACCCAGCGCCTCTTTGCGGATGACTACAGTATCTCCCTCCTATCTTCAAATCCTTCCAGAGCAACACGCCTTCTCCAAAAAACACTAGCTAATATCGGTCCCTGGGCTTCTGACCGTGGATTTCGATTCTCTTCAGGTAAAACAGGTCTTGTCATCTTTCGAAAACATCGACGCGCCATAACCCCTCTTCATCCACTAATTCTTCAAGGCTTCACAATCGACATCCTCTCCTCTTATAAATTCCTGGGTATAAACTTTGATCAAAAACTCTCCTGGATGCCTCACATAAAGTCACTCAAAGCTAAATGCCTAAACACTATCAATACAGTCCACTCTCGATTTAACGAAGGCCAAGGGAGCAAGGAAAAAATTCGTCAAATCGAGTTTTTGTTAAAACAAAATTTTGTTAATTTGAGAAGAGAAAAGAAAATTCGATAAATTGAGTTAAATGGAATTTCCCAATTCGTCAAAGTTGACGTTTTGTACTTCAAACGCAATTTTTTATGAATTTAGTTAAAATTTCTTCAAAATATTCGTTTTATTCTCGTCAAAATTGGTTCAATTTTCTTTCAATTGATTCGGATTTTTGTCAAATTCGTCATGGTTGAAGTTTTGTACTTTTATTACTTGGCTTCCAAGAAAAAATGGTTGAATTTTTCTCTAACTTAATCGCAATTTAATAAAAATTGATCGAATTTTTTTCAAATTTTGTTAGATTTCTGTCAAAATTGCTTGCACATTAAATTTCGTTAAATCGAGTACAAATTTTTCGTTATAATGAGTTTTTCTCAAGGGAACAGAGTTTTATTTTGTTAAATCGCGTATCGACGTTCGTTAAATCGAGAGTGGACTGTATCATCAAGTACCTCTCCCACACCCGCATAGGATGTAATCGCAAACTTCTGCTACAACTATACAAAAGTCTTATTCGCTCCCAACTCGATTACGGTGCTACAATCTACAGCCAATGCAGTAAATCCAAAATCAAACTCCTCGATACTATTCAAGCATCCACCCTGCGCATGGCTCTCGGAGCTTCTCGAACTTTCCCCCATCTAAGCCTTTGTGCAGAAGCAGCAGAACCACCACTACATTTTCGCACTCTCATACTGACTGCAAACTTCCTCGCCTCGTCTTCTCAAATTCGTGACCCTCCAATCTATACATCTATCCTTTCTACGTCCTCCTCTCCTCTTTAAAATCCTTCCTTCAATACCTCCCTAAACTATCACGTCTCCTTCCTATCAAGCCAACGAAGCCTCCGTGGCTATTATCTCCCCCATCTATCAGACTCGACCTCGCTAATTACCCAAAAATGGACAACTATTACTATCGAACACCAATCACAGAAATCATTGCAGAATACCCAAACCATGAAATCTGCTTCACTGATGGCTCTAAAATCTCAATCCAAAACAGCCTATGCATTCTCAATCAATGGCACTATAACCGCTAAACGACTCCGTAACTCAGCTTCAGTATTTACTGCTGAACTTGGTGCTATCCACTACTGCCTTTCGCAACTAACACAACGACCATCACGACACAATTACATCTTACTAACTGATTCACTTTCATCTCTTTCAACAATTCAAGACATCCACTCAACAAACCCTATAACTCAACGCATCCACCTTACTCTTGAAACTCTCACTTCCATCGAATCAACAATAACTTTAATCTGGATCCCTGGCCACATTGGTCTTCCTGGGCATGACGAGGTTGATCGTGCAGCCAATGGAGCTACCCGACTACCGAAGATTACAGATCCATCTCCTTCCCCATCATACGACCTAAAAAACTATTACCGTTCCCTAATTTTGAATGCCTGGCATCATCTTTGGACTCTACTACCGACCACCAAGCTCCGATCTATGAAAACCTCACCCACCTCTTGGTCCTCCTCAAACAGAAATTCCCGTCATGAAGAAATCATTCTCTGCCGACTCACGATTGGCCACACACGACTAACTCCTACTAAATCTCTTCCCTCCATCTTGCAACTACGTACTGTCAAGCGGATAACCTAACAGTACAACACCTATTCTCATGTCCAGCCCTACAAAACCAACGACAATCTTTCAACGTCTCGTCTTCCTTATCATCCGCCTTATGCAACAACACAGAAACAGTTACTAACTCTCCTCAATACTTCCGCTCTACCTTTTATTTTCCTCTTCTCTAACAACCTACAATACCTTTTCGCGAGCTGATGATCCATAGAGTAATCGAATAGCTCACAAATAAAATAAAAATAAAAAAAAGAGAGATTCGATAGGTGACCTTCATCAAGGAGCTAGAAAAAAATGTATTATTCGGTTGAATGAAAATACCGAATTTATACGTTGGACTTCGTACTGTAGGTGCAAGTTAATGAGTGAAATTAGCCCGAATTAAAGCGAATTTCGCAATTACGAACGACGCGGTATCGCCTGCTGGAATCGTTGAGAAAATTTGTTTCGCTTAATTTCATTGGGACGCTTCGAAAAGACTTTTTATTGCCTAGCGAATCCATTTCAATCTTTTTCAATCCGCGTCTTCCTACTGAGCGACGCGGGTTGATTTTGTGTATATGTTTCATTTTACGACGGCGCGAACTACGCCACGAATTTTATTTACCGACTGAATGTAAAAGAATTAGAAATGAATTTTCGAAAACATTTTTCTCAAAAATGTTATTTCCAATGTAGTATACAAAAATACACCCGCTAGGCGGAAACGCCGAACGCGCCAGAATCGAATATTTCGCATAAATCCCAGCGACGACTAAATAATTTGTTCACTCTTTTTTTTTTGTATCGAGTTTACTGTTCGGAGTCTATATATTTTCGATGAATTGTTGTGCCGACGCTTAATCCACGTATTGCTCTTCACGCCGTCATCGTCTGTCTCTTTTCTTCAACCAATTTCCCTTGATTTTGCGTTTTGTTTCTTTGTCCGTCTCTCTCGATTTTTTTCGGGCTACACACGCACACGCGGTAAATAGAAAATCATAACTGGAAAATGTATTTTTCTTCTTTCTCTCTTTCGCCTCAGGTTTTCGCGGGTAACCATTTTCCGAGGATGAATAATTTTACGATTCGGCATTTACCAACAAAGTGTTTCACACATTATGGTCGTTTGATTTTATTCTTCGATAGTAATTTTCCATTTCGAACGTGCGTTTTCGCGGTGAACGAGGATGAATTCCCTCCGTATACGCATTGAATACGCACTTTTTTCCTTTTTCGACTATAACTCGAGCCCGAATTCGTATTTTCAGATTTTTCGAGCTCGAAGTAAGTTTTATTGTTTTCGACTGCCGAAATTTTCCCCTACAAGTCAATGGGTAATAAATTCGACCCCAATAGTGCAGATTGTCACTTATTTCGAGGGGGCAATAGTCATAGATACTCGGAAATTCTGCTTTATACCTTTGTACTATTTCTCTAACTAATTTCACTCGTCCTATCAGAAACCATATTTTAGTAGTTTTTGAGTAGAAAATGTTTAGTTCTCGCGTACAAAGAGAAGTTTTTCAGTCCGAATTGCAAGACGAGATTTGCAGTAAAAATCAATGAGACTAGCTTTGGAGTAGAGAATGAGAAGCAGGAAGGATAAATTCTTTTGTCTCAACTCTTTTTACAGGTTTGAGATTTAGGATAGGCTTGCTTAGGCCCAGCCTACCCAAACAAAATTTTTGTTGAGGATCTACCAAGAACTCAAAGCCAATCTCAGGCCTACTCTTTTAGTCGGGAGAAAGTAAATCGATACATAGTTTTGGAATTATTGTTCAAATGCGTTCTTCTTCTCGGTCTCCCACACGATTTCTTCCATCCGGTGTGTACTTGGAAACACATTAGGCTATCGATCCTCAACAATACGGTCCACACGCTCTCTCCATCTCCTTCCTCAGCTCTGATCTAGCAAATAGATTTCTCATGTCTAGTAAAGCACCTATCTGGACTGCTCGATTCTCGCACGGATTTCTTGTTTGCTTTCGCATTTTAGTCTAGTCAAATTAGACACAAAATGAGCTTAAAAAAGAATTTTTTGGTAAAGAACGGGTGTTTGCTGAAATGTGTTGAGGAAGGTATCGAAAAGTACCAAAAAAAAAACCACCCGTAAAGGCTTTGGAAAATTTTTTGTGGCACGTTTTGGCCCCTTCAATTCAGTTTTTGGACTATTTCTCAAAAATTAAGGGTTTTACAAGAAAATGTTTCGAACAAAAGATGTTCCTCTTGAAATTTCAAATAAAATAATGTATAAAAAGTCCAGTTTAGACCGAATAGTCAGCTCAAAAATTCCCTCGAAGTAATATAGTTTTCAAAATTTAGACGAAATTTATTAAATTTTCGCTGATATCTCGGAAAAATCAACTTCTAGAAGAAAATGTATGGGAAGGAAACATTTTCTTTATAGTATTTTTTATAAATAAAGTTTATTCTACACACATTCTGTTTGCTTCTTCATCTTCTGTGGCTGTAAAATGTGACAATAAAGAATTCTTCTCTAGTCTAGCAATTGTCGAAAAATTGATCTTAACCAGTATGTAGCTTTGTTTACTGTGAACGTCAGCTATATGTATTTATTCGATACACACGTATCCGAGTACTGAAAGATACCATACTACGAGGCCGATTGTACATATCTTCGTCATGTGACCATCAGATATCTCTCTCTTCAAGTGCCATATCGAAAGGACTTCAGGCAGTTGTCATTTCGATAATTTGTTTCTATTTTTCTCGATCTCTCGCTGCGTGGAAAATTTCTTCTGGCAACATATTGGTCCACTGTCTTAGGTCCCTTAGCCATGAGAGACTTTTTTGGCCTATCCATCGCTTCCCCTCAATTCGACCATACATGATTGTCTGCCGTAGACCATATTTAGGCCCGCGAAGTACATGACCTAGATACTGCATTTTTCTTTTCTTAATGGTGTTTAGAAGTTCGTGCTCTTTTCCCATGCGATCAAGAACTTCCGTATTCCGTATTTTTTCCGTCCATTCAATTTTCAGCATGCATCGGTAACACCACATCTCGAATGCCTCAATTTTATTCATCATCGCCGTCTTCAGGGTCCACGTTTCACAGCTATAGAGTAGCCTCGACCAGACATACGATTTCAAGATCCTTAATTTTAGACGCATGTTCAGGTCCTTTGTCGTCATTACCTTGCGCCAGTTACTGAATGCATCCTTTGCCAACGCTATTCGAACTTTAATCTCCTCATCCGGGTTCATGTCCTCGTTTATCCAGGCTCCAAGATATTTGAAATGTGTTACTCTTTCGATACGTTCTCCAGCTAGTTCCAGTTGTACATTCCCAATCCCACCCTTGCTTACTATCATCATTTTTGTCTTATTGATGTTGATGGATAAGCCATATTTTTTACTGGCTTCGTTAACTCGGTTTAGTAAAGTTTGGAGGTCGGGCATTGTCTCTGCTACAAGGGCTGTGTCGTCCGCATACTTGATATTATTGATTGTTTCGCCTCCAATTCGCACTCCTATTGGCTGATCTTCCAAAGCCTCCACAAATATTTCTTCGAAGTAGATGTTAAATAGCAGTGGCGAGAGGGCGCGACCCTGCCTTACTCCTCTTTTGACTGGGATTTGCTGTGATCCTGTGTTGCCAATTTCCACAAACACCGTTTGTTTCCAGTACAGATTGACCATTAGCCGTATGTCCCAGTCGTCCAAGCCAATTTTCTTCCGGCTTTCTACTAGTTTGTTGTGTTGTACTTTATCGAAGGCCTTCTCGAAGTCTATAAAGCATATAAAGACTGTCTTTCGGAATTCTCTGCATTTTTGAAGAATAACTTGTACGCAGCACAGAGCTTCTCTCGTTCCCAGGCCTGGTCGAAATCCAAATTGTTCCTTGTTGTCATGGAGAGAAACGATCAAGAAACGGCCACGAGTCCTGGGCGCTCCTTCAATGGAGCAGGGGTCCTAAGAATATCCCAGCTCGAAATGAGATAGGTACTTGGAATGTACGCACATTATACGAAACGGGAAAAATCCACAATCTAATCCGAGAAATGAAACGCCTCGATATTCACATTCTCGGTGTTGGTGAAACATACTGGCTTGGCTCCGGGTGCTTCGAGACAAAAGAGCACACCATATATTTCTCAAAAGCAGAAGACGGACCGCACAAGAAAGGAGTAGCTATTATATGTGATAAATCTACCGCCAAAGCGGTGAAAACATTTATACCACTGTCTGAGAGAGCTATGATGATCCAACTTGCAGCCCATCCATTCGACATAAATACTCGTATAATACAAATCTACGCGCCTACAGCGGACAAAGATGACGCACAACTTGAGGATTTTTACGGAC
This sequence comes from Aspidiotus rigidus, assembly GCA_035079385.1. Taxonomy (NCBI): domain Eukaryota; kingdom Metazoa; phylum Arthropoda; class Insecta; order Hemiptera; family Diaspididae; genus Aspidiotus; species Aspidiotus rigidus. The sequence continues at coordinate 4,532,636 of JAVHKY010000023.1, forward strand.
AGGTAGAGGTACTATTAAAAGCCTGCAAAAATCACGATGTCACTTTTGTGATTGGAGATATGAATGCTGAGGTTGGAAGAGGTCCAACAGGAACAATTGCCGGACCTTTTGGTTTAGGAGAACAAAACGAACGCGGTGAACGCCTCATCTAATTTTGTCAGGAACAACAACTTATCAATCATTACGAATACGTGGTTTCAGCTCCCAAAAAGAAGGTTATATATACGTGGAAAGCTCCGACTGATAGTAAAGATTTGATAGTCAGAAACCAAATAGACTACATAATGGTCAAAAAGCGTTTCAGAAACTCGGTAAAAGCCGTGGAAACGTATCCTAGTGCAGATATTAACTCAGATCATATCCTTCTCGCGGCGAAGGCTAAAACCCGATTGAAAAAAATTAAGAAAGCCTCAAAACAGTTTATAAATACGTTAAAACTATAACAACCAGAGGTCCAACGAAAGGTAAGAGAAAATATAAGCCATAAATTACAAGGCATTTCCAAGCAGGAAATAGGAAATAACGATGTCGGAAAAACTAGTACGCGGATGAAGAATGTAATATTGAAATCGGCTGAAGAAGTCCTGGGCAAAAGGGAGTGAAAAAAGAAGAACGCATGGATAACAGAAAAAATTCTGGAACTCGTAGACGAAAGAAGGAAACACAAGAACAAGGATGAGCGAAAATACAGAGAGACCCAGAGGAAGGTCAAAAAGGAAGTAAAAAAAGCAAAAGAAGAATTTCATCTTAAATCTTGTGAAGAAATTGAACAACTAATAGAAAAACAAGACGAATATCAGCTACAGAAGAAACTGAAGGAAACTGCCGGAATTTACAGACCAAAGAAACCTTACGTAATGAGAAACCAAGAGGGAAACATAATTGTGGAGGAAAACAGTCTGGTTGTGGAATGGACCAGATATATTGAGAAACTGTTTGAAGATGAAAGAGAATCCGTGGAAGTAACTGCAGAAGAAGGACTAGCAATCCTTCAATCCGAAGTAGAAGGCGCATAAGGAACGCTCCACTAAGAAAAGCCCCTGGACCGAATGGAATGATAGCAGAATTACTGAAAGTGTTGGATGAACACAGCATTGGAAAACTGACGAGACTATACAACAGAATCTACTTTGACGGAACAATACCATAGAAGAATGGCTTCGATCAAAGTTCATAACAATTCCCAAGAAGCAAAAAACGAAAAGCTGCAACGATTTCAGACTAATCAGCTTGATGTCACATCTGCTAAAAATATTGCTGCGTATAATACAAAGAAGAATATCCAAAAAATGCGAGTACTACCAGATATGGATGAATAATTCCTCTTCATCCTGTTTTAAGTCTTGATAGCCAAATTTTAATATTCTTATAGCTAAATACAGTATAAGAATTAATTCTACAATAAATTTCCTCTATTTCCGCTTGTTCTGCAGAAGATATTAGGTATTACATTTGATCAATTGTAAACTTATTTTATAAGAAATACTATAAAGAAAATTTTTCCTAGCTATACATTTTCTTCTAGAAGTTGATTTTTCCGAGATATCAGCAAAAATTTGATAAATTTTCTCTAAATTTTGAAAACTATATTACTTCGAGGGAATTTTTGAGCTGGCTATTCGGTCTAAACTGGACTTCTTATACATCATTTTATTTGAAATTTCAAGAGGAATATCTTTTGTTCGAAATATTTTCTTGTAAAACGCTTAGTTTTTGAGAAATAGTCCAAAAATTGAATTTGGGGGGCCAAAACGTGCCACAAAAAATTTTCCCCAGCCTTTAGGGGGTGGGTTTTTTTTTGGTACTTTTCGATACCTTCCTCTACACATTTCAGCAAACAAAAAAATTCTTTTTTATTGTCTAGTTTGCTTAGACTATTTTTCGTTAAGCACTGTCCGGAGATCATTACACTCCAAAATATGAGAGTATTGAAAGTAATTGATGATAAAATTCTCCCATCAACTCTCAATCATTCAGTGAGACAGATAATTGTAATTGATGATGACGAGTGAACTCGGATTTGAACTCATCGTTTTCTGTTCTTATGATATGTGTAGATATCGTTTATATCGAATTTCCTGGAGATGAATCAAACAGGGGCGGATTAACCCTGTCTGACGTAGTAAGCGAAATGAAAATTGGCGCCCCTAAAATTTTTTTAAACTTCTATTTTACCCTATAGGTACATATTGAAAATATAACAAAATACTGTAGCTTACAAATTTCATGTAACAGTGTATCGCGCACGAGTTTTTACATAATTTTCTTTCGAGCTTTTGATGCTATTACCATACACAATTTCAATTTTTTGCCTTGCGGCGCCCTTCCGTGCTTGGCGCCCTCCGCGAATGCTTCCCACGCTTACGTGTTAATCCGCCGCTGGGATCAAAATATGTACTCAAGCTCGTGAAGTCAATATCTTACTCATTTCCTGTATGAGGAATAATTTCAAAGTTTCTGTAGCAGTCGGTCGAGAGTTGGTCTTGTCTCGTAAACGGCACTTTATTTATAAAATAGAAATATTGAGACAGAAAATCTTTTTAAAAGGATACAAATAAACCTCTATTACACACTGTTCTCATATTGTTTACGTGATATGAGTTGGTTTGACATTTTTAGAATCATACACAGAGCGGTATTCGCGTCTCGCCGTACTTCTTAATATGACGTTTTCGAACGACGAGCAAATATAATATAGCACATTAATTCGGTACTTCTACGTAAAGCAATCCAATATCTTCTTTTATATATTCACGTTATTTTTTCTCAAGAAACTGATCACGTGTATTTAATCTAGTTCGCTAGCAGCAAGTCGTAGTGGTTAGGGAGCGAGTGGACAAACTTAAGCATTCCACCGTACTCTTCAACTTCAAATCCTATTATTTTGTAGGTGGAAGTCCGCGAATCGAACTCACTCGGAATACTACCTGTCATTTTTTTTAAAGGAAGGATACAGTTATAGTTATCAGTCAGTGCTTCTCGAATTTTCATTGCAAGTCTATTACGGATAAATCGCAGACGATTTAATTTTGCTCTCTCCTCTCTTTCTTTTGACCACAAAATATCTTACCTAACCTAGCATTTTTTTTTTTTTGTTTTCTGTTCTGTTTCCAGAAGTGAACAACGATGGATTCGAAATGTAGAAATGAATGGATTTGGAATTGTCAAAGTAAGATACTTTCAATTAATCATGTTTCAAAAAGACACGTCGTTTCAAAGAAATTATTTCGATAAATACTCAAAATTCTGATTGGCCTTTAAAAATCTTATGTACACAGATGGAGTAGGATCGTAAGAGGAATATAAACCGGGATGAGCCTGTATCCTTCGTGTCCGCAAATCATGATCTCACTGTTGACGTAAGCACATTTTTTCAACCAATTCATTTCTTCTTTGTTGTTGTACTACCTACGCAATTTTCGCTCGAAGTGTATTTCCGCTTCATCTGTAAATTAAAGCTTTCTTTCTTTCTCTTTACTACTAATTTCCTTTCCTTTTCTATTACTTTTTATTCTAAAGTGATCGAAGTCTAAAAGCTAACAAAATTTTGAATATTTATCGAAATGAACGCCCGTGGGTATATTTTCTAGCGCGTTTCTGTAGTAGATTCATCGTAAAACCGTAGTTTGATTCGTTGACTTTGATTTCACATATATATGATGAGAGGAGGAAAAATTTCAACCATGAAAAGTGTTGAACTGAAAAAATTTCAAACATCAAAAGAGTTGAACTTAGAAAAATTTCGACGACATCGAATTATTCGCATACTATATCATAGAAGGAGGAATTGTAAAAGCTTCAACCAAAAAAACTGTTGGACTTGAGAAAATTTCAATGATCAAATAATAATGAATGAATTTTGATTTTCAAGTTATATATATGATAGGAAGGGACTCAAATTTCGACTCTTCGGAGCTTCAACTTGGAATTTTTTCAAGTTTGATCAGTTTCGAGTTAGGTTAGTTTAGGTTGCCGGTCGGCGAATCCCAGGTATTTTTCGCGAAATAATCCCCTAGAAAACAGGACCCCTATCAATAAAGAAAAAAAATAAACAGAACTTACGATCAACTAAAAAAATCTGCACTCTTCGTTTTTTCAAATTCCTTAATCAGGTCAAAGTAATTGATGACGTCATTGTAACGAAATTATGAAAGAAATCCAAACTGGGGGCTTCATTTACTTTATGTTAAAATTTCCTATATATATACAGGCTCCATCGGGTGAAGGTCCGTCCACGGCTAAAATTTTTTCGAGTCCTTTAATTACGTCAAAGCGATAAGCATAATATAAAATGCTAAATAATTATTTAATTTACCTTCACTATTAGTTGAACGCAGTGGCGTGGGATCGAAGTTCAAAATTTCTTCGAGCACGAAACCCTTGCAAAGGAGGAACTTGAAAAAAATTGCGTGACGAAATTGAATCGTGAGGTCACTAGAGATTCTGACTGCAGAGCAGAGGAAATAGCTACCTTGAAACTAAAAATTTATCCAAGTTTGCTACTGCTTTGTATTCATATAGGTTAAAGATCAACATTTCTGAAGTCCTAATCAGATGAAAAAATTACATACTGATAGTGGACGAAGAAAATCTTCGGATAATCTCTGTGAAAATAAATTGTTATCGTAAATCATCTCTGTCGTCATCACCAAGATTCATGGGATCCGCTTTTATTATTTCCTTTGTTTCCAATACTTAACATGCATTTTTTCATGCCATCACTTCATTCATTTCAAAGAAAGACTTACTCTGGTATTCGAAGTAAATGTTCTGATGCTAGAAGATGGTGGTAAATTTAGTTCGAGAACTCTGCACACATGAGAGTTGAGAATGAAAAAAATTCTGTGATCGATTTAAGGCGGATGAGCACATTGTCGATAAGTTGTCCACTTCTTCACTTAGCCTTTAATTTTGTATACGTCATTTAGTCTTGCCTTCTCTTGAGCTTTTGTTAGTCCTCCTGATAATCAATAAAACCTCTTTACACTTTCCTCCGGAGAGAAGCGATCTTCATAAACGCTTTCCTAACAAAATATACCGACCAGCCTTCCACCCGTCCCTTTGGCTAATTTCGATCACTGGGAAACCATTTTTTCATATACGTCCTAGAGAATCATCGGAAATGTAATTTGATTTGAGAATTGAACAGTTTGGTGTTTTCATGCCGGAATTTTTTCCTTTCTTTATCAAAAGTAAGCCAAGCTAATACGTAGATCGGAGTTCTTACATCTAACCATGAAAACCAATAGAAAAACAGCCGTGAAATACTATGAGACAAACTACCTAAATTCTTCAACTATAAGAAAGTTAGAAACAAGTAACGAGTAAAGTGTACCCGAGTTTTTTTTTTTTTTTTTTGTTAAAAAGTTCTTATACCAATTTCATTTTAAAAAATTTTATTGGAGCATTTTAATTATTTTTTCTTTCTTTTTCCATCACTGTCGCTCTTGATGATTCTCGTAAGCTATACAAAACAGGAAAATAAAATTAAACGAAGGCAATTTTCATTTTTCTTATTCTTTTTCTATCGTTCTAGAAACTCAGTCAATTTCCTATCTAAGTGAATTCTTCTTCGTCAAAATAAAATTTGTAAAAGTTTAACCTGACGTACAAATACCGTAATTTAGTATTTCTAACGGCTCGAAATAAAAAGAAGTTTCGTTTCAATTGTTTTCTTTCAAATCGTATCTCTTTCTTTTTGGATGCGAGGTAGGTACGCGAAAACATTCGTATATCCCTGAGCAACTATTATTCATGTTCCTACGGTATCATAGACGGATAGAATACGAAAATATTTTCATTCAACTTTATTGCCTAGCCGAGCCAAAACGTGATATCCGAAATTTTACAAAAGTAAATATAATTTGTTAGTAATGTCGGCGCGTTTCAACTTCAACTCTTTTCATTATTTTTCTGAGGAATTTTGAAGGAAGTTGGAGTAAATCCACGCTTCGATATCGATTTTGTTTGTATCAATGTGAGCAGGTATGTCGCGAAAAGTTTTCAATATTATCGCAGGAAAATACTCGTTAGTTTGTGTGACACAACACTTTCCTATTTAGAAATTTTGCTTCTGTGTACTGATAGAGAGGCTTATTTTTTATTTACCTTTCAAGTTATATTCCTTGAAATTGATATCCTTCAGCTAATTTTTGACTTGAAGGCCAATAGTTCTCGAGAGGTCCTTATTTCAAGTATAGGAAGTAGTATGTATTCTATAAGATACAATAATCAATGACATCTTCAATACACTCACTAATAAACAATATAGAGATCCTTGAAAATATGACAGCGGACACCCTTTTTGCGGAGATAAAAAAAAAATCACGTGTGAAAAAAAAAAAAATTCATAAAAGATAGTTTATGATCTCGAACACACAAAAAACGAGGTCTCCATAAAAAGGACGTCCGATAGATACCCGCTCTTTTTACAGATTGCTCCTCATTTAATAAAATATGGAGAAGTAGTGTATAATCAAAACCACTAGGTCATAGTGTAATGCATTGATTTTTTTTTTTTTTTTTGCTCTGTTTCAAAGTATCATTAGCAGATCCCGATTTGCTCTCTGCTAATTAAGTTATTTATTTATTTATTTATTTTTTAAGTATTTAAAGTGCCGCCCAAAAGTCTTGGAGACCAATTATAGGACGACTTAATCACTCATATAATCAGGATCAATCAGGAATTGACTATTAAGGTTTACCTATTAAATTCATGGCAGAAATCCTTTTCCCCTGATTGTGTCCAATTTCTTAAATTTTCATTCTCGCATTAAATTGAAAGTTGAAAACTTGAAACTAGTAAATTTCTAAATTATTATTTTTGTTCAAATCAAAAATTAAAATGAATTATTGATTTCCATTTGTTTCATTTATTCATAACAACATAATTTAATTTAATTACTTGATGACCGTAATGTGACTGATTATAAACCATAACCAAAGCCCGGATTCTTCTGCCGAATCATTTTAATGCCTCCGAAAAGCATGAAAATGATATAGAAGTACGTATTGGGGGTAGTCGAGGCTAGGGAAAAAAATTCATTTTGCCGAAAATTGCCGAAAATGGAATAAATTCCGAAAACGGGGTTTAAAGCCGAATAAAGCCGATAATGGCCATTTTGTTGAATATCGTGTAAAATGATAAAATGTTGACAAAATTTGCTATTTTGCTTAAAATTCAGCAATTTTGATGAAAATTGGACAGTTTTTCTTGAAAATATTATTTTTATTTATTCTATTTATTTATTTATTTATTTATTTTTTTTTATTCAAAGGACTTAATGCCATAATAAATTGAAAGTTGAAAAATTCGAAATTTTGATTGAAAAATTACTAGGTTTTTCTATTGATGAGTTTAATCTTTAAAAATCGTTTATTTTGGTCAAAACCACTTGATATTGGTCGTAAATTCAATAATTCTAATTGTGAATTTGTAAAAGCGCTGAAAACGCATATTTTTTCATTTTTTTTTTTTAAATACCGAATAATGCCGAAAATGCAACATTAGGTGCCGAAACTTTTCAGTTTTAGCGCCGAAAAATCCGAATGTGCTATCATGGGCTTCCTTCTTTGTTTCCATTTTCCCAAAGACTCTCCACCGCACCTCTATGGTAGCCATCGCCTTCTGCGATATGCTTTCCTATCTCGATTTCTTTCCTCTTCTCTTCATGGTTGATAAAATACGCAAAACTTGGATAAAAACTGCTTCGTTATCCTCAGTGTACTGCAAGTTTACTTTTTTTTTTAATTTTTTTTGCCAAATATTGCCAAATTTTGAATTTTTAGTGCCAAATTACATCATTTAAAATGCCAAAATATCCGGTCTCTAGCCTGGATTCTTCGGCATTTGCCGAATCATTTTAGTGCGTCTGAGAAGTATGAAAATGATATAGAAGTACGTATTGGGGGTGGTAGAGGCTAGGGAAAAAAATTCATTTTGCCGAAAATTGCCGAAAATGGAATAAATGCCGAAAACGGGGTTTAAAGCCGAATAAAGCCGATAATGGCCATTTTGTTAAATATCGTCTAAAATTATAAAATTTCAAATAAAATTTGTTTAATTTTGCTTATTCAGCAATTTTGATGAAAATTGGGCAGTTTTTCTTGAAAATATTATTCTTAGTTCAAAGTTGAAAAGTTAAAAATTTTGATTGCACAAGTACTTACTAGGTTTTTTAATTGATAAGTTTAACCCTTCAAAATCGTTTATTTTGGTCAAAATCACGTAATATTGGTTGTAAATTGAACAATTCTGATTATGAATTTGTAAAAGCACTGAAAATGCATTTTCTTTTTTTTTCTAAATACCGAATAATACCGAAAATGCAACATTGGGTGCCGAAACTTTTCAGTTTTAGTGCCGAAAAATCCGGACTCTGCCCATAACCGAAACATTTTTTTAATTGTAACCATGACCATATAACCGAATCAAATTGCAAAACTGTCATAACCGTAACCAATTAACCGTATGATATACCTCGTTATCATAACCAAATAATCAAACAACCGTAAGGACTTGACTTGATTACAAACCCTAAAAATAAACCTTGAAACTGCGTGGAGCTTCGTCGACAGGGCGATTTGAAGGGTCAAAATTTATTTTTTCTGTAATAACTCTCCTAACAATAGGTCTAGAGAAGAATGTAAGCACAAAACATATTTTACGTACAGTTTCCCTTTAAAAAAAATCGGTAACTTTCTTTGTTATAACGCATTTTCAAACCGCTAGAGCACGCCAAAGTTCGTCACATTTATGAATACATTGAAAAAGCAATTATACCGAACTGTGTAATCATGTACATAGGAATCTTATACTTTGAAGTTTCTTATTTTATAGCCTGTGAAAACTCTAGCTTATTATTCAAGATGTCAAGCGCACAATTCATCATCAGAGCCCGGACTTTCGGCGCTAAAAATGATAATCATTGGGAGCCTATTTAAATCACGGAATGTGTCACAAATTGACTCAAAATTTGAGTAAAACTATGAATAATAAAATTCTGTAATTTGGCACTGGAAAGCTAGGCCAACACAGATGAGAATGATGACATAACACCCTTGAAAAACTTTCCTATTCTGATTTTGGAAGATTCTTTTGTATTACAAAGAGGAGTGTACAACCCGAAGGTGTAACAATTTATACTGAACCACACAAGAAACAGCCGCTATAACGTTTTCGGTTAAACAACCATCATCGGAGCGTAAACGAAAGCGGTTTGGTATGATTCAGTGAAGCAGCATCCAGCATTAGATGAATTAACGTACGGTAAAAGATGTAACGGATACGCGTGCTGTGTTTTTTTAAGAATTTAGGTTTAGCTTGAACAGACTCAGACTTACAGTGCATCAACCTTTAGCTAAGTTTTGCTTATTTAAGCAAACAAAAAGAATCGTTCCGCCCAGGATCATTTACGGCCTAAAACTTGAATAAAATCCAAGCTTGCTACCCTTGGAAGCTATATGCAATAACTCACGCTGGTGTACTCAGGCTTCTTTGACAGCTTCCTTATTAGTAGCACACGGGCGTCATCATGCCACTCAAATGAAGGAAAGAGTCAGTTCTAAAATTTTTCAATGCTTTTACAAATTTGTTCAACTTCGTCGCACTCCAGCGGTTTTGTGATGCGTTTTAACGAAATAAGGCACGAGTGGAAAATTGTACATAAAACATGTTTTGTATTTACATTCTTCCCTGTAGCCATTTTTAAAAAAGTGAGCGCAGAAAACCCAAATTTTGTGCCCTTGGAATCCTGTCTGTAGAGGAAACTTCGCAAATATTCAAGGGGTATTTTAAGGGAAGATGCGGGGCAAGATCACCGAAAGAAAAAAATTCTGTAATCTCAATTTCAACTACGAGCGTTTTTCTGGTTTCATTGCTTGGTCTATACTATGTCATCATCAGCAACTTCCTATGTCATATAATACTCATAAAATATGGTTCGTCTTTGATTTATTCCCCTTTTTGAAACACGATCATTACTTGTCTATTGTATAATATGGACATCATAATTATCATTTGGATTAATTTTTCAAGGCAATCTGTCGGATTTTGATGTTGCTCCACAGTAGGTATATGCGTTGTATATAAGTATAAGCAATATCGTCGATGAAGCGACCGCTGGAATGCTGATAAAGTTTCAGTAATTAGTTGTCGCTCAATCGAAGTATACTCGACTGCGGTTTATTAATAGCATCTAAGATACCGCAGCTCCAAAATCGCGAGATCCAATTTCGTTCCTTATTATTTCTCAATTGAATGGTTTGTCGTAGCGTAACAGAATTATAAATTATTGTTCTGTAAAACGTAACTTACTAATTAATGCGTAATCGTAAACATTGCTATTTACGACAAATACGCGTAAAACAGTTAGAAGACTATATGACGCAGTTTTCCCAAGAAAATTGAAAAGCTCTTCTGAAACTTATTAAAATGCTGTCGGCGTTATACGTTGCCTCCTTTTTCAACAAAATTAACTAATGAAACTGCTTTACATCGGACGACCGCCGTCAAATTTGCGGTTTTTTCGTCTTATTTTGGATCCAGCTAGCTGAATTCAAAGAAAAGGGCGCTCATACCGGTGAGTCTTCTTAGCCAAGATTTTGCGGTTTACAAAATTATGAAGTTTTTCATTTCCGCAGTTGTGATAGTTCGACTTTTAATGTTTAGAAACTCTTTTTCGTCATTGTTGAATTAAGTGACGATCACATTATATTACATCCAAGAGTTCCACGATGAAGAAAACAGTATCTGAATGCTCACGAAAACTCATAAACAGCTCGAATACCGTTAAAAATATTGTTCAAATTTCTTTTTCTTGATGGGTATCAGTTTGTGGGTCTAGTACGAAAAAGGCGTATCTGACATTTTTGCTTGTTACATATCATTGCGGAAAGACCATTCTGAGCTCTTTCAAGTAGAACTTTTAGCCCTTTCTTAAAGTGAACAGACTATACCATAGTTTGAGGGCCCGGAATAACAAGGAAGAGAAGAGCCCAACTAGAAATATCGTTAAGAACACTGGCTGAAATATCTATACTTACAGCTGGAAGAGTGAACATGTTTTTGTCCTCTTCAACAACATCTTCCTCTTTTTCGGGTGGTACAATGTTAGGTGTGTTGTCTTCTTGGACATGTTCTTCATCTTCTGTATTTTCTATCTATACCTATTTTTCTATCCTATCTTTTCATGTTTGCATATGCGATTGGTGTGTGATAGCTCTTCATGTTCGGCGAAGTAGATTGCTTCATAACACATTTTCATGCGTTATGTTATTTCGAAGAATTAAACAAGCAAGAAAAATATGAAAATGCAAATTATTTGAAGAAATCAAGGACTGATAATTATGAATGTATAGAAGTGTGTAATAGTTAGGTGTTACATTAATGAGCGAAACCAAAAACAAATGCGACAATTTTGTTCGTTACCTACTTCAGTGACTACAGAATTCGTATCAAGATTGAAAATTACCTAGCAAGTTTATTGTTGATTGTTTGTTTTTCCTTGCAAACTGTAGGAGCTCTAGAGCGGGTAAAATGGACAACCATTTTGTTTATAACTTATTTTTTAGCTGACGGCTTCTCTACTGACTCTATTTTTAGTAAACAAAAATTCGACGGAATGATTAGCGGCTCCCTGTAATTTTTCCATCATAACTGACATTGAGCCAGTAGGCGCGCCGTCGAGTGTTCGTTTACCAAAAATAAAGTCAGTAGAGAAGCCATCAGCTAAAAAGTAAGTTACAAATGAAATGGATACCCATGTTACCTGCTCTCTAGCTCCCTAGTAAAAAGCGGGGCTGCTTAGCTAAGCCGAAGCCATTAGCCGTTAGCCGAGCATTTTTCATCCAAGATAAGGTAGCTATTAGCTAGCTCGTAGCCGTTAGCAATCTTTGAGCTCTCAGTCATTGACCATTCTATTTTGGCCCAAAATTAGCTAGCCGTTAGTTAGCCAATGAGACTGGGTTAGCCGTTAACTGATAGCCAAATGCCAATCAATTTGAAGGGTTAGCTTGTAGGTAGCTAAGTTTTTAGCTAATACAATTGGCTCAGCAGCCTGGATTCAAAAAGTAGACAAAAAGTCTTTCTTAGAAGAGAGATCGAGAATGAACATCTGAAAAGAGAAGTGAATATTTGTGCTGGACAGCAGATAACAAAAATGGAAAAGTCGATGTGCGCTGCGGATGATGGGTGGATGATTTTGTTGAATTGATCTGAATCAATATAATTTGTAGAAAATTTTACGCTTTACAAATTTAACTCTCTTTATTTTTGTCCTAAATTGTTTGTTCCCACCACGAGTTATTTTGAGATTACTCACCGAATATTCCGTAATGGGAATATTACTTTGATCCAGTTTGATCCTATAACCACGGCCATGGTATAATTGTTGCGCTCCTAGGTGGGTGACCGGCCCAAATTATCAAGCAGAGTTGGAAAGCTAGCCAGGCCTGAGAACAGGAACCGAAAGGAACCGGATCTCACTACGTATTGGGTTCTAGAACCGGAACCGGAAGGAACCGGATCTCTCTATTGGGTTCTGGAACCGGAACCGAAAGAAACCGGATCTCTCAATCAAGTTCTGGAACTGTAATCAAAAGGAACCGGATCTCGCAATGGGGTTCTGGAACCGGAACTGAAAGGAACCGGATTGCAAGTGGTTCATGCCTCTTAGGATGAGGCATGAACCTAAAAAGTACGCAGTATGTGTCGCATGGGCATGATTCTGTAAAAGAGGAAAGGACGCGTAGAAAAACGCGAGTCATCATGAGGACCTAGTCATCATTCGCGTGGCGGAACAGTCTCTAGAGTGTGCTCTAGGCTTCTTTGTTAATTATCTCGCTATCGGGTTTTGGAACCGGAACCGAAAGTAACAGGATCCCACAATCTAGCCCCCAAGAACCTTTATAACGGGGACTGCTGAGAAAGAAAGTGTGCGGGCGATTTGGCCACGCATTCCCACTAACGATGGTGCCCACCAATGTCTTATACCTAGAGACGTTTGGATTTTTGGTGAGTGAGAGTTGAACTAGGTATCGGACCTTCCACCTTGGACGTTCTAAATTTCCCAAGTATCAGGGCTGAGAACCGGAACCGAATACCACTTCAGGAAGCGGTTCTCCTCCCGTATTTCTAGGATTCTGGAACCGGAACCGAAAGGAACCAGATCTCATTATTATCGGGTTCTGGAACCGAAACCAAAAGGAACCGGATCTCACTCTCGGGTCCTGGAATCAGAACCAAAAGGAACCGGATCTTGCCATTGGGTTCTGGAACCCGAACCTAAAAGAACCGGATCTCACAATTCAATTCAAGAACCTTTATAACCAAAATCGTTGAAAAAGAAAATAAGTGTTCTCAGCCCTGAAGTTAGCTGAAGGCTGAACGTCTAAAGTATAGTGATGGATAAAAACCGGTAGTTTAAAACAACCGCTAGACCAGTATCCGTCAAAGCTCTACTACCGGTAGACCGGAGGTTACCAGCAGAAACAACCGGTAGTACCGCTTGTATTTTGAATTTGAGGAATTTTGGCGTAGAATTTGAAAAACTGTCGATAGTACCAATTGTACCTTCGCAGGTGACCGATTAAAGTGCAGATGTTGGAAAAAAATTAACAGACAAGAGAAAACATTTTATTTTTTTGCAACGAACTAAATTTTACAAAGATGAATGCAGACTGGATGTATTATAAAATGACATAATCAAGAGAAAAACATTTTCGTCTCCCGGTTGAAAGACTTTGTTCTGCAAAATGTGAAATGTTGATATTGATGTGGAGAGACTTAAGCACCAATTCCCCAGATTTTTTTAAGACTTCAAACTTTCTGTTTTTTTTCATTTGTCATCAATAATACCAGTTTTTCCTCCAGCGGTCAAACTACCTGTAGTTTAAATACCGTAGGTGAAAAATAACGGTAGTACCGGTTGTACCTTTGGAGATGACTCATCGCCAGTCTGAAGCCAAAGCCAGATAATTTTTGGAAAACAAGATGAAAAAATCCCTTATTATTTTATTACGTGAAATTACATCAGCAAGCGACTCTGTTTTGTTGTTCTGTGTTTAAGACAACATCTCGACCGTACGCAGTTTAATTTATAAAAAATAGTTATATCAGCAATCAGAAAGAAACATTCTTTTTTAGTTGTTCAAAAGATACAGTTTGCCTGATCTTCAATTTTAATATACGTCAAGTCGTAAATTCTACATTGCACAGAAGAGTAAGGAGCTCGAGAGCAGATAAAATGGAAAACCATTTTGTTTTTTAAGCGACACCTACACCCCTTTGGTAAACATTTGGTTTATTAGAAAACAAGATGGACATCCCGTCGTACCTATGTATGAACCCTGTCAAGGATGGGAAGTTATTTGGAAGTTGGAAGTGGAAGTTATTCGATAAATGCGCTGAGGAAGGTGAAGCTGGGAATTGGAAGTCGCAACGTGAGGAATTGAAAGTGGAAGCCAATGGCATATCTCAATCTTTTTTTTTTTTTTTTTCGTATGGCACCACTGCATATTTTGTTGGAAGTTTGAAGTGGAAGCTGCAACGCGAGAAGTTGGAAGTGGAACTCAGAAAAAAAAAAAAAATGGAAGTGGAAGTTTTATCAATCGACTTTGCATCCTTGAACCCTGTAAGTAAGTTCATTTAAAAAACAAGATGGATGCCCATTTTACCTGCTCTTGGACTGCTTGAGAAGAGCAGGGCACAAACCTCTTCCAGCCTGTCGCAATCGGGGCTTCAGTCATGAATTATCATGACAAGATGGTTTACTGTTTCGTATGTATTTTTTTCAAAACTTATTCAGCTTTTACTATGATGTAATCAAGGTGTGCCCCCGCGTGTGAAGAATACAGTGCCGCTAACAAGAAAGGTTGGCAACCACTGCTCTAGTACCTAATATCCGTCTCAAACGCGAAGATATTTTGACTGACCAAAATCAAAAAGTTTTAAATAGTTTTTCCAGCATAAATAAATGAAATAAAGATCGTCGTCTTCCCTTCAGCAACAGGATAATGATAAAGGGAGTATTAGTCTGAAATCATGAAAAATATTACAAAAATACATTCATAATATTTTTGCGATCTCCATTCGGGTTGAATTATTTTATCGTGATTATAATTAGAGGCGGTATAGTTCATAAATATTACTCTCTAACGACAAGAAGATCTCTATTAGTAATTCAGTGAAGCAACTGGTGGTACATTACAGGCACGAGCTCCGACGTCTAAGTGCGCCACGTTCACTTTGCGCCCGTCACCTGATACAGTCATTATCGTCCGTATCTCGTACGTACAACGATCATAAAATGTGTCCCTGTCGTAAGAATCACGTTAAGGAGAAAAAGAGAAACAAAAAATACAGCCTGCACGAAATGAATTATACTGCTGCGTTGTTACACGAAAGGAGATTTGTTAAACAATTTGCTCTAGAGAAAAATATAAGACATTATTGTTTCTACCCGTTCATTAAATTAAATTTTTTGTTTGTTTCGTGGGACAAATTTGTAATAAAATGACAATTACAGCAATAAGATGCCCAATTGCAACCTGTAAAAAAAAAAATTAGAGACCATTGCAAATGTTTTAATTGCAGTGGGGAGTCTTCAAGCTTCACGGCCCCGTGGCAAACAGCTAGTCTAAAATTATGCACGTTTTTAAAATCAAAAATACACTACAGAGAATAATTAAAATGTTTGAAACACTTTAATTATTTCAAGATTACACTTCCCGCATAAGTTCATTGGAGTAAATAATCGAGCGCTTTCGGTAAACATACCATTGACGGAACTTCCATGTAAACTGGAATTTACAACTACTAAGAAGTGTACAAATGCAAGATGAAATTAGTCGTGGATGATGTGTGTGTTCGAGGTTTTGTATTCGATACGTAAATACTCATACGGGAATATATTGGTTGACGAAGATATCTTCTTTATTGTGATATTCATGACGCAGAATCTCAACAGTTTCGAGAGCGGTTCGTTTTCGGAAAGAATTTCCAAAGTATAGTAGTTTCATGTCGGAGATTCAACAGGGAACCTATTTTATCGGGAGAGGGGGGTTGAAAAGACGTCCGCCGTCTGGCTGGCTGGCAAAGCTCGGAGCACGAACATTTTCCAAGTCCCCCTCCTATTGAAAAAGGGTTTTTCAATTGTACAAATCTACTTTATTAGTTGCTTATTCAAGAGTACTTTCGGGTAGATTTTATACGGTCCTGCAAGTTATGGCCAAGCATACTGAACGAATGAAATACTCAAAATGGTAAAAGTAGGAGTAAACTAAACAAAGCCACACTGTCCACGGCAGATCATTCTGCCCTGTCGTCCATAAATCCGCTGCATTCAATAGTTTTGTCCACCGGTTGACCAGTATTCCGCTTGGTCAGACCGCCTTTCAAAGGGAGCTATCGACTATAAAGCACTTGGCCAGAGTGAATGAGGTGAGCATAGACATTGACCTCATGGTCCGGAGGAAGTTGACTCGGAAATGCCTGGACTCCACTACTTCCCTCCCCCGCAATCCGACATTGGAGAGTAGGAAGCGTTGGATAAGGCTCCCCTTCTTGGGGAAGTTTTCTTCTAAATTAGGTAGCGTACTCCGCCCGTTTGGGTTCCGACCAGCTTATTATAACCTTAATACTGTAAAAAGTCTTTTTGTCAAATTGAAGGACCCTATCCCATTGCTCGAAAAAAGTGGTGTCTACAAGGTGAATTGTAATGATTGTAAAGGGATATACATAGGCGAGACTGGCCGTCAACTTAAAATTAGAATTGACGAGCATAAGAAAGCTTGGGAGAAAAAGAAATTGGGGGAATCGGCTTTTGCGGACCATCTCATTACCAGTGGTCACTGCTATAAAGAGGGGTCCGAGACCCTCCTCCACAGAGAGAACTCGTACTTCAAACGAACGGCGCTTGAGCACATTGAAATTATTCGGCACCTTAATAACGACAGCCTAAATGTGCTAAACAGGTACATACCTGATGAGGGATTGATTGAATTAGTTTATGAGTATAATTCACATCGTGATGACTCGCTGGTTCAGTCATGATCTCGTCGGATGTTCTCCTTCCTAGCGGTAATTGGTTTCAGTTGCTTTCATGTCACTGTTGACAATGGTTTATTAATCGAAAGCGCTCCAGTGTATAATCGTATTTCTGTGGCTTTGTCTAGTTTACTCCTAGTTTTACCATTTTGAGTATTTCATTCGTTCAGTACTTTCGGGTGTTATCCCATCATCAGTTGTGTCGCAACTGGAGAACAAGGCCTTAACCATGAGTTTTTATAGTATAACACTGTGATCTTATTGGCTATAACTAGAGCCCGGATTTTTCGGTAAAATACCGAAAACGTAGATTATAAATACCGAAAGCATCATTTTTACCGAAAACTGGCCATCAATTCGTCTAAAATATACCAATATTTACGCAAAATCATGTAAAAATTGGTCATTATTTTCTAAATACCGAATAATACCGAAAATCAAAGTTTTAGTACCGAAAATTAAATTATAAATACCAAAAAATCCGGGCTCTAGCTATAACAATGCTGTGTTGTGATTGGTTCACTTCTTAGAACTTATTCTTACAATTATATGACATTATGTTCTCATTGGCTAAATCATACTGCTTTGTGATTGGTTCAATCTATTGTTCCAAATGCTGTGTTTCTATTGGCTACCTGGATTCCTGCCGTCTCATTGGTTGGCTCCGTTCTTCTTCTCTCGTCCAATCACCAGGCCGAATAATTTTTCGCTGTCAAATGTGATTACATTGTTCAAGAGGATAGCTTTCCTTTGCTTTTACAATCTCCATTTGTTCCCAGAGTTTTCTTCTCTTTGTGCGATTCTCTACATGTATGACTTCAAATATTCCCTCTCCATCGTGGTTTTCCTCGTTACAGTGTTTCCCAAACAGTGACTTGCCATCTTCTTTCTCCCTCGACGTTTTGTGCTCCTTTCTCCTGATCTCAAACTTTCTCCCAGTCTCACCGATATAGATCCCCTCGCACTGTTCACAACTGAGCTTGTACACCTCGCTTAAGCTTTCCTTGTCCTTTTGTTCCGTCTGGTCATTGCTGATTCTCTTCACCATGGGTTGGTTTGTGTACTTTCCTATATATGGTAACGATCCGGAGTACTTTCTCACTATGCTATCATGGGTTCCTTTCTTTGTTTCCATTTTCCCAAAGACTCCCTCCACCACACTTTTGCGGTAGCCATTGGCTTCTGCGATCTGCTTTACTATCTCGATCTCTTTCCTCTTCTCTTCGTTGTTCTTGAGGATAGAAATTGCCCGATAGCAGTAGTTCTGGATTGCCGCTAACTTGTGCCTGGGGTGGTGGTAGGAGTCATTTGGAATGATGGTGTCAGTATGCGTCGGCTTCCTGTAGATTTTGTATTCTATCCTATTGTTCTCCATTGTGAGTGTAAGGTCCAAATAGTTGATGGTCTCATTGCCTTTTTCTACTGTGAATTTGATGCTCTCATTCATCGCGTTCATTTCTGAAAGGAATAGATCCACCTGTCTATCAGAGCCTGACCACACAATTAGGATATCCTCTACATATCTGGCCCCGTGTTTGATCGAGTTTCTGAACTTGCTGCCCTTCAATATCTTGTTTTCCATATCATTCCTGAATATCTCCGCCAGTATTGGTGACAGCGGTGATCCCATCGTGTTCACCAGGGGTCTTATCGGACGGTTCGCTTTGTGGAGTTTTACAAGCCCCTTGAGTTTTGGTGCAACCGGGTTCATCTCAAGCGTCCTTCCATTGCTGGGTACATTGTTCCGTTTGAACACAGCTTTCAGGTCATCTTGGTATTTCCGCGTTGGGTCCCTTGCCAGCTCTTGGTATCCATTAACTGCGATGTACGACTCCACTTTTTGTGTGTAGTCCTCCTTCTCCATTACCACTACCGTGCTGCCCTTGTCCGCCTTTGTCAAAATCAGGTTGTTCTGTCGGATCTTCTTTTGTAGATTTGTGACCTTCCTCTGCATTACTTGCGTTCTGTCATAGGTTCGGCACATATCCTCTTTGATGTTCAACAGCACTATGGACCAGAATGATGTTACCAATTGAATGGGAGTTTACGCCAAACAACGCAAAACGTTAGACGTATAGTTTAAATGTACAAATTTTGTATCTCAATTTTATCTTTAATTTGAGCCATATCCGAAGTTTCTATGACTTTTCTGAGCCGAGTTATTGACCAAAATGTGCCGAAATTTTAGAGCAGGGGCTCCCAAAGTTGTGAATTATCGAAAAACAATTTTCCATGATTGAAAGAATCGCGTAATCTGCAGAGTGTCCCCCGGTCCTGCAGTAAAATTTAGCGCTGAATCCGAATAAGATTGTTAAAAAATCTGCGAAGCACCAAATTGGGTTAATGGTCAACATTTTCCCAAAATTATAAAACCGCCTAATCTTCGAAGTTTTTCTCGCTTCTGAGAAAAAATTTAGCGCTGAATGTGAATAAAATTATATTAAAAAATTCTGCGAAACACCAAAATGGGTTAATGGCCTCAAAAAGGGTCAAATGGAAATCGAAGTCGCCGGTATCATTCTCTCCTTGGCAAGAAACAACGGGAGTTTTTGCGAAAGCACCCGCCTCGATCATACACGGGGCCTCAGTCGATCTATGTTGAACCCAGGGATCATTTGCTTGCCTTTGTCATACACGGGGTCTTGATCGTTCTCTTACCGCGAGCTCATGATGAAAGTCGAGCTTGACGGTATCATTCACTCCTCCGGCCGGGCGTTCGTCTGCCTCAACCAAAGACTGAGCTGTAGCTGATCGCTTATCACGAGCAAGACCAAATTTGCGGTATCCTCCCATTGCCTGAATCAAGGAGTTTTTGCACTTTCGCTCACTTGGGGCGTCAGTTGATCTCTCATCGCAAGCACGCAACAGAAGACCAACTTTGCGTTCTTTGACTGAAATAACGAGAGTCTCGCATTTTTTCCGCTTTGATCATACGCAGAGCCCTAATCGATCTCTCACTGCAAACGTTCAACGGAAGATGAATTTGTCGTCTCCCTACAATCCCCAAATGAGGAGAATTTCCGCAATTTTCTCTTTCGGATCTGTCACCCGACGCTAGTCGATCTCTCACTCCGCGGGCCTCAACGGCGGATGAACATGTCGACATTCCTTCCATCACCTGAATCAACAATTTTACTGCAGAATGAGAAAAATGTTTGATTTTTCATTTTGGAGATCATCTAGGGTCATTCCAGTATTTTTCTCGGACTCGGTGCTAAATTTTACTTCAGATTTGAAAGAAACTTTTGAAGATTACGCAAATTTTTCAACTTGGAGGAATTTTGATTCGCTTTGAGCCCATCAACCCATCTTGGTGCTCCGAAGTATTTTTGAAGCATTTTTTTCGGACTCGGTGCGAAATTCCACTTGAAAATCGAATTAAAATTTGAAAGTTTGAACAATTTTCCAATTTGGGGAAATTTTGATCCTTTTTGGGCCCATTAACCCATTTCGATGCTTCTTAGGGTTTTGTTACTATTTTTTTTCGTTTCCCCCGTCCAAATTCACTTGAGAAACAATAATTTGATCATTAAAATTTTCGAAATTCAGCTCAATACTGTAAATTGATTAATTTTTAAGCCCTATTTTGGGAACCCTGGCAATTTGGTGAATTTTCGGCACATTTTGGTCCAGAACTCGGCTCAGAAAAGCCGTAGGAACTTCGGATGTGGCTCAAATTAAAGATAAAATTGAGATACAAAATTCTCACATTTAAACTATACGTCTAACGTCCCCATTTAACTGGTAACATCTTTTTGGTCCAGCATGTATAGCTCGGTGGTAGGTGTATATGTATAGCCCAAAACATAGCCCCTTTGAGTAACTAGGTATGCAATGCTTCATACCCCAATTCACTTAGCTCCTTCAATGAGCCAGACATACAACGTTTCAAACAACTTAAGACTCAGAACGTCCTTCTAAGGTATTCTAAGTCCCCCTCCTATCATATATAGGTCGGAGGTCGAATCATGGGGCCTATGTATATCATCCGGGAATATATTGGTTGATGAAGATATCTTCTTCATTGCGATATTTTTACCGCAGAATCTCGACAATTTCGAAAGCGGTTCGTTTTTGGAAAGACTTTCCGAAGTGTAGAGTTTCATGTCGGGCTTGGATTTTTTATTGCTTCTCCATGCGTACAAACTCTGAACTTGACGCTCCCTTCTGTTTCTCAATGTAGGCCGCGGAACACTCTGTACATTTGATTTTGTACATTCCAATCTTTTCCAAATGTTCGATCGGGTCTCTCAGTCGGCTGAATAACTTCCTACAGGTGTTGAGATTGTAGTAAGACGAGTGTACGTTCAAAGAGCTCAGAATATTTTCTAGTTCGGAAGAAAGCTTTTTCACAAGGTAAGGAATGCGGATCCATTTTTATTTCTTGGGCTCAATCGGTCGAGGGAGGGAGGTAGTGCTATCCGAGGCTCTCTTGGTGAGTTTCTTCCGTGTCAGATTTTCGATGTCAAGTCTGATACCATTTCTCCAGACGATATGTTTGATTATATTCATTTCTTCCTGGAAAACTTGAGGGAGGAGAGGAAGCGACACGAGCCAGTGCACGGTATTGTAATAAGCTGAATGATTGTGTGTTGAAGGGCAGTAAGACGATGTAGATGGTGGGCCTTCTGAAGACCTTAAATGTATAAGTACCGCTTTTAATCGAAATCGAAAGATCCAGGAAAATCTCCTCTCCTCCCACCTTGACTGTGAACTTCATAGACGGGTGCTGTTCGTTCGAAATTTTGAGAAGTTTGCGTAGGTCCGCAGGTGGTCCACTCCAAAGACGCAGAACGTCGTCCAGTAGCGGAACCAGTACGTAGACGATATGGTTGTTTGGATAGTTTGTTCTGTGGCTGGAAAACTGACTGCTCGAAGAATCCCATATTATAGACTTTGGAAATGTGGTATCCTAACGGTAAGCCAATCAGAACGGCATCACTCGTCCTCGTGAAAAGTCTCTTCAAACCTTATCATCTTTTTTCTCTCTTATCGTATCATTTCTCACACGATCTCCTACTGACAACAATCAACTTCTTAAGTCCACATTGCTGACAGAC
This sequence comes from Aspidiotus rigidus, assembly GCA_035079385.1. Lineage (NCBI taxonomy): Eukaryota > Metazoa > Arthropoda > Insecta > Hemiptera > Diaspididae > Aspidiotus > Aspidiotus rigidus. The sequence goes on from JAVHKY010000023.1 coordinate 4,554,740, forward strand.
CAAAAAATTATTCAACTGCAAGACGTATCTATTTTCAGAACTCCGAAAATCACTCCAATAGTACTGTAAAAAAATATCCTATATTGATTCCTCTCGATCGTTGGACATTAATTCGCTTCTCTCGTTTTCATTTCTTCTGTATGGTCCGACTACAATGAAGTCCTTGAGCCCGTTTCTTTTTATTCAAATCGCTTACTCCAGTCGTATACTAAATTGAACGAGACCTATAGGTGCCAGTTGTAATGTACTTCGCAATCTGTTCAATTATCTTTCTCACTACTAAAATTAACCGCGAAATACTCGGATAGACTCAGAAATAGCTGCATTTTACCTGAAAAACAATATAATGAGGTAGTCGAACCGAATATTGTGGCCACTTTATGTTTTATGGTAAAATGTAAAACACACAGCGCATTCGTCACAGCCCCACAGACGTATACGGTTTGCTCTCCTTTCTGTCTGTACAATATTGTGTAACTCTGTCGCGACAGTGTAATTTCCACTCTCGCTATTAACTTGGTTTCTGTATCATCGAGTTCACTTCAGTATTATTTGACTCGTTCAACGTGTATATCCGTGCCGGTCTTCTTTCCATATTTTCTTCGACGAATCAGCGATGTGACGAAAACTGTGAAAAATTCCTCAAGTAGTGACCCTTATAACCCGATTCTATTCTTCTGATCACACCCTGTTACGCATCCCAATTTTGAACAGTAGCACTTCTTTTACATGAAGTCATTGTTCACGTTATTTATTGAAAATTTACCATCGTCAGAATGAAGATAGAAAGAAGTTTATAAGGTTATGGTTGGAAGTTGTGAAAGATTTTTATTGCAAAAATGAAAACCCACTTCTGAGATCATCAATACAATACCTAACTAGAATTTGAACTCTAAATCCCTTTCCCATCGATCCAAGTGATACAATACACTCGAGATATTATCGTAGTAACAGAAAACATAATCTTTATTTTTATTTTATTTTTTTTCGAAACAAAAATGAAAACAAGAAAAAATGTCTAAAAGTACGTACAAAACAACCTAAATTTAACAGACTTTGACGTGTTCACGTAAATTCTAAATACGCTTCTAAACGCTACATCTTAAAATTTATAAATCGTGAGAAAATAGAAAAATACAATAAATGTGGCAAATGGTTAATTTTGAGGGGAAGAAACGTGTGCTCTCTCTCTCTTTCTCTCTTGACTTCTAACACCGGCCGGTACTTACTCGAGAGCTACGTACTCGTATAAGCGTATCGCACCACAATCTTCTCTTTGAGATCTGATTTGTGGGCTACAACCCTCGAATCATCGCTAGCATCTAGGCTGCCAGTTCGGTTATACAATACGACTAGCATACTCCGTCATCACGATCAGTCTCGATTCAACTCACGTTATCTAACTCACGGAACCGTAATCAGCGACTTCGGTCTTCGTGAAAAACTCATCAATCCCGAACGGATCCTGCGGATCTCCCGTGTATCCACCTTCGCCTTCATAATATTTACTGAGACCATCGGGGCTGGCAGCTTGCACTGCGGGCTTGCTTTCCTCCGCATCGTTCCTCTTGACTAAGTAACCGGCACTCTGAACATTCCCATGATGACCATCAGCCACACCATGTTTGTGAGCGTGAGCATGATGTCCCGCGTGCTTATGACCATGGGCAGCGTGACCCGTGTGTTGATGTTGGTGTCCCGCATGACCATGGTGTTCGTGGCCGTGCCCAAATTTACCTTGATGGCCGTGAGCGTGATGTGCTTGTCCTTCATGTTTGTGAGCGTGTTCGGCGTGACCACCGTGAGCGTGCGAATGCTGTGCGTGTCCTAAATGCTTATGGGAGTGTCCAGCTGTACCATGATGCTTATGTTCGTGCGATGCGTGACCAGCGTGTTTGTGTCCATGTTCAGCGTGTCCTACGTGTTTATGATCGTGCTCGGCGTGACCACCGTGCGAATGAGAATGCTCGCCATGGCCGTGATGCTTGTGCGCGTGTTCAGCAGCTCCGTGGTGTTTGTGAGAGTGCGCAGCCGAGCCAACGTGCTTGTGACCATGTTCTGCTTTACCATGGTGCGAGTGGTAATGTTCACCGTGACCGCTATGTTTGTGATCGTGAGCAGCGTGACCAACATGCTTATGCTCGTGGCCTGCGTGACCATGGTGTTTGTGATCGTGACCAGCGTGTCCTTCGTGCTTGTGATCATGTTCTGCGTGACCGACGTGTTTGTGTATGTGATTGACGTGGCCCTCGTGGATGTGTCGGTGGATTACTTCACCTTTGTGAATGTGTTCGCCACCATGTCCGCCACCGCCGCCTCCACCTCCTCCACCACCTCCGCCGCCTCCACCGCTGTGATGATGACCGCCGTGGTGGTGACCGCCAGTGTATGGAGAGAAAGAACTTGCTTCCTGCAGAGCGCCGCTAGGGTAGCTTGGGTACCTGAAACATAGTTCATACAGCGTAATCTTTAATGGTCTCGTATCTTGATATTTTAGATGTTTTCAAGGTCAACTCTCTAGAGAGATGCAAAAGCAAAGATATTGATATCAATGCTTGCACAGTATACGTAAAAGGGGTGGTTCGATCTCATATGATCTCGCATAGCCGGAAGATGGGAAAGGTATTGAAAGAACTAAAGATCATGTCAATCAAGCAGATATTGATTTATCACGCTGGAAAGAGGTTCTGTTCGCGCGTCTGTATTTTACTGAAGAGTTTAGAAACTCCTTAGACGCTTTTTGGTATCTTTTTTGAACACACTTGTTTATCTATTAGTTTTTCTAGTCGTATGAAGATCTGATCGATGGGTACCGCAATCCAGTTTGAGGCTCTTTCATGATGTCAAGTTCAGGGGAGCGGGTGATGAAATGAAAATTATTTCGGAGATGCTCTCATTTGGAAAAACTTTCTCTACCCAGGTCTTAAGGAGCAAGTATCCTTCAAATTCATTCGCTATATGTGTCAAGCTTCGCCATATTGGAAAGTTGCAAAGTTTCCATTTAGCAAATTTGCTCAAGATTATTTTGCTCCTGTGGAATTTTGAAAAGACGGAAAAAGAGAATATTTTAAGATGACAACATATCTACAGCAGAGATTTTGTGTAAATTTGTTGGAATTGGTATTTTCATACATCCTTAAGAGTTCTAGAAGCCATCTCTCCCAATGCGGCCAAACGTCCGAGAAAACATTTTTCCGGAGGAAAGGTATTCTATTGGGGAGGAAGGGGCTTTTTAAAATTCTTGCGTCTGACCACTCGTCATCCTGAAAAAACTGACCTGCTTTAATTAAAAGAGTTGGAGTTGGAAAATTCCAAATATTAAGCCATAGAAGGGGGATTCGGGAAAATTTCTACCATCACTTGAAAAATTTCGAATATCGAGCTAAATATGATAAGAAGGGGTATTGGAAAAATTCTAAAGGTGTCGTACTTGAAAAAATTTTGAATATCGAGCTAAATATGATAGGAAGAGGACTTTGAAAAATTTCAACCATCAAGGGTGTTGCGGACTCCGAAAAATTCTGAATATCGAGCCGAATAATATGATTGATGGAGGACTAGGAAACAATTTCGAATATCGAGCTAAATAGGACAAGAAGAGACATTGGAAAAATTCTAAAGGAGCTGGACTTGAGAAAATTTTGAATACCGGGCTAAATGTGATGAAAGGGGAAGTTGGAAATATTTCAACCATCGAAGGAGTAAAATTTGGAATAAAAATTTAGAATATCGAGCTAAATATGATGGGAGTTGGACTCCAAAAAATTTCGAATATCGAGCTATGTTATTATAAAATTTATATTTTTCGGGACCCCAATCTTAAATAAAATTCTAATTATGGAAACTAATTCGTCCCATAGAACAGGTTCCATCGAAAACACTTCATTTTTATCGTACGCTCGATTCCTTAAAGCAGTGGTTTTCAACCGGTGTGCCGCGAGATTTCCAAAGAATTGAAGTTCAAAAAAATATCCGTGGATAAATTTTGGATCAACATCTCGCGAGAATATCAAGCATTGTGTAAAAAAGCGTTTACCATATTACTTCCTTTTTCCACCTCCTATCTTTGCAAACAGCGCTTCTCAGCTCTTACTCTTATAGAAAGTAAGAGGTGGGAGTGCCTTCTATCTGTCAAACAAGAAATGCGCTTTTGTTTGTCGAAAATCAGCCCCCCATATTGACGAAATATGTGAAAAATCACAAGCGCAAACCTCGCATTAGATTTTTAATATTTAGTTCTTGTTAACATACTTGTCATACATTTCAAAAATTTTTGAATACCTATATATTTTTAATTGGTGTGCCGCGAAAAATTTTTGTCATCTGAAATGTGCCGCTTCCTCAAAAAGGTTGAAAACCACTGCCTTAAAGGAAGAAAGCTCTACGCTCGCGGGTGAAAAACTTTTCAAGGTTCCATAAAAAAAAAAAAAAAAAAAAAAAAACAATTTCCATAAAATTTACGACGAAATTCTTTGCTGGAGTTTTGTTTAGATGTCTTTCTTGACAGGACTGTATGGAATTTATGTCACGAATAAATGTTGATAGAAAGTTTTGGAAAAGAGATCGTTCGCCTCTATAATCATAGAGAATATGTGAAATTACAACATTCCAGCCTGGTGAGGTAAAAAGTACGACTCCTCAGTAGCGGAAATACGAGAGGTCGCCGATCCAAGGCCAAGTGAAAAAGAACATAAATGCGTGGGTTTTTCGCTACCTCACCATCTATCTCGCCCCCTCCTCCAATTAAAGTCCGCAATCACGAATTAATAAACGGACGAATTCGAAGAACTCAGTATGGTTTTTCTGATTCATCTTAGGTTAGAGACGGCCAAAAAATCTGTTTCTGACTTTATAAATTCGTGGGGTCAGAGAAAAATGTCGAAAGGTTTTCCATCTCTGTAATTTGAGACGGGTCTTCTAAGGCCTTAGAATCGCCCATTCGCCTAAAATTTTATAATTCACTCATAGTTGGGAGGGTCATTTGAAGTTCTGAGGAGGCCCCTTTGTGAATATGTTTTCGGCTTGACAATCAACCTAAGAATCATACCCTCTCCCTCACCCTTCAGAAAGTATAGCGCTGTAGCAAAACTTTATGACTTGAGTAAAAGAAAAGGAAACTGCGCGTAGGTGCGACACGAAAACTTCTTGAAAATTTTCAGTCAGAAGATTATCATGGAAAAAAGTAAATTCTTACCTCTTCCCTCCTCTTCATCTTTTGACCATTAGTACAATTTGAAGAAAACAAAAGTTTACATTCTTGTTCATGACATTTTTTTAGCCGTAAGATCTCGCGCTCTCCTTACCATGACCGCCAGGATCAGCATTTCTATCAATCTTGTTATGTAACTAAAGGAACCTTGATATTCTAACTGGTGAAACCTTGAATCAGGGCCGAATGTAGGGGAAGGGGCGGAGAACCTATTGGAAGATTTTTTGCCAAGTATAATACGACCAAAAAATATCAAAAATCTTTTGTGAAAGAGATCGAAGATTCTTTAGAAGGGCAGGGATAGTTTTGAAGATACGTCATCGTAATTGGAAACAAGGTCTTCATAAATTATTACCTAAATGCGTTAAATTACGAATCACTCTCTCGTAGCCGTAAAAATGTGCTTCAGAACCAAAATTTTTGTTTTAAATTTACTTTAGCGACAAGCTTTATCATTGCCAAAACTATAAATTTTTACTTTACGTGCGAGACGTATTCGTGATTTCTTCTTTCCCTTCTTTGTTTCATTCATTAATTTAATCTTCCATCCCTTCTCCCTCGTCAAGGTGTAACTCTATAATGATAAATTACAGGATGAAAAAACTATAGCAACTTTCTGGCCATTTAATTTTATATTGTCATTCCCTGTCCAAATAATAGTGAGCAAATTTTGTCAGAATTATGAAAAAGTCGATAGTATTCCAGTAAAACGAAGAGTGGCTCACCAGAAATTTTTCATATCGATACCAGTTCGGTTCGTGTCATTAATTTTTGAAGATTAGTTTGTTCGAAGATCAATATACTATATCCTAGAATTAAGTCGAGTAAGGTTAAAACGGTATCAAACAGATATCACGTGCATCTAATTTTTCCAATTCTAATAATTTGGTCGCATTAATGTCAGGTCAAAATTTCCTACAGTAACCTACTTCTATGCTCCCCAAAATGTGAGAGGCTACTGTTACTCTATCTATATAATATACGAATCGAAATTTTAAGCTGAATTTTTTATAAACGCTACTAGAAACGATGTTGGTGAGGTAGTGTTGCTTTTTAATTTTTTATATTTATTTACTTTTCTTCGCGTGCCAACAACTTTCTCCCAACATTATTCAGAAAAGGCGATTCTACAGTTCTATTTTCACTCGAATTATGCACGCACTCTTCTCTCGCTCGTTAAATTTTTTCACGATACGTAAGAAAGCAACTTTGGTCGGCTGAGCTTTCTGTTTACGTTACAAGACATATAAATACAATTATAATTCTAAAGCTGTGTAGTTATTGTAAAACAAACTTACCCGTCATCTCCAAAGGCCAATCTAAAATTTGGTAGTAGGATTGCCGCTAGAAATGCCCCTACTAGCTGAAAATCGAATGAGAAAAAAGAATTTTTTGTAGTCGAGACAATAAACATGAAAATTTATTCTACAGTAAATATTATGTATATCGTTTCGAAACTATTGAATAATGGTTTAAACGTTTAAAGAGAACGCGATATCGCGGTTTTACAAATGGATATTAAACGAGTAGAAGGCACTGATTCGAAACCGGGCATCGAAACCGCGAACACCCTGTCTCACGAAACTCAATCAGGGTGCTTTGAAGGCACGATATCATCCGGATTCGAAACAATCTTCTATCTCATCACTCGCGTTCACCGAAATTAGATATTATGTAATAGATGATGTTAATTATGAAGAAAAACACTGGTCGAAAGTCGCGAGAATTAGAAAAATTTTACGTATTTTATTACCATTTCTTATTTTCAATTCGGTACACCGGCCACGAAGAAAATACAAACTACTTTTTACAGCGATCGCACACTCAGGTCAAAGGGAAAAACGTGTTTAAGCTGCGATAGATTGCGTACTCTTATATATATAGTTGCGGAAAATGGGAGACACATTTCAAACGGTTATACAAATATTTCACTCCCCATTGTCGATACGCTTATTAACCAGTACCGATTTTCTTTCGTCTTGCTTCTCCCGCTCTATCAAATATTCTAGGCCAATTATCAACTTATCCGCGAGAAACATTGTTACTTCTGCTGCGGCGTACACGCGAGATCACTTTCGTAATCTATCGACATTTTTCTTCAGACTTCCGTTGTTTACTTTTTACAATTTTAACGAGATCTCGTGATCGCGTACGCTATCAGGGTATTCCGCAAATTGAATATGTATTTCATCTTAAATATCAGCCAAAGGGAAGAAGGCGGTAATCTGAAAAGTAAGACAAGTAACCACAACAGTATGTCTGGTCGTTAGATACGCTTGTCCGAGCGAAGTTAGAATGAGGTGTCTGCACGACCAGTATGTCACTCCTTTACACAGACGATCTATTACATCGGGTAGCCGAATAATTTGATTATGTAAAATGGAGAAAATCTCGAGAATATAAATTTATGTTTATATGTTCTTTTATGACTTGATTTTGATAACTGCAAGGGTCAACGCTATCGATTGCATGACCTGATTTGAAATAAATTGTCAAAAATTGATAGAAATGTAGGCTTATCAATAAGAGGATTAGATGGTTTTGTGATGTAGAAAATTTCGTTTCAAGTTAGTACACCAGTACCTCTCTTTGAATCAGCAGTACTACAAATCGCCAGTTGTTCCCATTCAACCTGCCCCTGGATGACAATTTTCAGAGAACGAACGATGACAATCGCTTGTGTGTCGCAAGTGCAGCACCGCCCGTCATCCATAATGGAGTAGGTGCGGGTTGCGTATGCATTTAATATTGTTTCCTCCAACACCGGAATCGACCCTTTCGGGTATAACTTCAGTGAAGGAGGAATCTCCTAGGTGAACCCCCTCTTCTACTCGGCAACTGCCAAGTCGCTTTGGCAACCGCCAAGCTGCAGTGCCCCCATGGCACGCACAAAAACATAAGAACACTCACAACAACAAACACCACCACAATACACAATGCAGTAGGTCACTGTTGGAGTTTCTTCATCTTCTTCTCTCTTCAGGGAAGATCTTGGTCCTCTTCTTCCTGCAGATCTGGATGTTGATGGTACACAGGTGCTGAGTAGGCCATAACGTGGTTCTGCATTTGCCTATTCCATTTGGTTTTGCTCCAAGGCTGGAGCTTGCGTCAACCTCTATCCTTCTGGCTGTTGCCGAGACTTTGGAGGAAGAAAGCAATTTGGAGGCTGTTCTGACTGGACGTGACCCAATAAACAACGACGGGAATATGAGCGTCAGAAGGAAAGAGCCTGACAGTGACGATGACCTTTCAGATGAGGATGGTCACTTACTCCGATGTTTCATTTGCGGAAATGATCTCGGAAGAGCAGTGCACGGATTGCCCTAATGTATTTCATTCCGCATGCATGACGCCAGCAACAAGTAGAGACAGTGAAGAAGGCATCACGTGTCCACTTTGCCGTCAAGAAAAATTTGTCGCCAATGAGAGAAAAGGTGTCTATAAGCGGATCAAGGTAGCAGCTACTAAAATGATCGAAACAACTCGCAAGAAAACACCCGATTTTAAGGAAGGTGATAATGTTCTCGCAGTTCTAAAAGTTGATCGAAATCCAGTAGATCCACCCAATCTTCTGTGCGAAATAATCGATGGAACGAAAAGTATTTTTCCAAGTAGCCTGTGAGCAGAGTATCATCAAAGGTTGGCACCGTGCAGAAACGTTGATACCGGCTGGCCTAGCAGTCTACTAGCGAAGAAACTTGAATTACAGTACTTGCAAAAGCCTACAGTCATTACATGAAATGACTAATCTCAGCTGCAGTCTAATAGCGAATTACAATATCTGTCTAATAGGTGTCGACACTTCCCGTAATGACTAGGGAATTTGGTCATTTACTGTAGAAAATATTTCATTTCACTATTTGACTACCTTACATGTAATGCCCAGTCTTTTCGCGCAATGACAAATTATCCTAAGTGGCTGCGACATATCAATATATAAAAAAAATTAAATGCCATTGCAGGATTGCAATGGCAGCGGGGAATCCGCTGTCTCGAGAATTTTTCTAAATCCCCATCATATGAAGCTTAGAGTCTGGAGTTTCTTCAAGTCCCGAAAATGATGACGTGACAACTTGAACGCGCTGCAATTTCAAGGAAGCCGTGTTTTTCCAAGTCACCCCCTCCCCCAAGAGACTCTTGCTAATGTTGTGGCTGACTTGACAATCAAGATTGGACCTGGCGTGAACATCCGAAAAAGTGCGCCGAAATGGTAGGCACTACCCCCCTTCCTTATATGGGTAATACCTGTATTGAGGTGATAAAAGGCTTAAAGAGGAGGGTCAGGGAGGAAAGATTAATCATTACTAAGACAGACAAAAGCAACAATGTAGTCATTATGGAAAAGTCCTCCTATGTTTCCGGTGTTTATGACGTGCTAAAACAACGCGGGGCCAAGGAAAATAGCCTTTTCTGTTTCGATGAGGAAAATCATTAAGAAAAGTGAATTTATTATCAAGAGTCCACTCACAACGAAAGCCATTTCGGAACCCAACCCGGTACCTCCCTCCTCCTCTACCGGTTGCCCAAAGTACATGAAAAATATGTTCCAATGCGGCCATCGTGTCGTTTGTCTCGTCACCAACTTACTTATTAGCTAAATTTATAGATCGTTAGTTTAATTCACGAGTGGATTGTACCTCATCCGATAGCGATAAAGTAAAATTTGTTAAAATTTATAGATTTCCATTCATGAAATCCAGGGGTTCCTCAACCATAAATTCCGGTTAAATATCTCGGGAATTGACTTTCGCGCGTGCGTCAACTTTTTGTCAATTTTGGGTTACGTAAAATTCAACTATGATCGGTGTTCGGTGCCCTGAATTGGAAAGCGGTATGCATTCAAAGGTCCGTCATCAATCCAAGGCATGTTGATATCCCGCACCCTGTTTGTCCTTCGAAAACAGGTCACGTCTACGTCTTTCAAAAGGCAGATAAAAGCAACGCTGTAGTAATTATGGAAAAGTCCTCCTATGTTTATGATGTGAAAGTAGCCTTTTCTGTTTCCCTCAGTTTGTTAAAGAGGTGAGGAAAATCATTAACAAAAGTGAATTTACTATCAAGAGTCCACTCACAAAGAAAGCCATTTTGGAACCTAACCCGGTACCCCCTCCTCCTCTAAGGGATGCCCAAAGTACATGGAAAAGATGTTCCAATGCGGCCGGTCGCATCGTTTCTCTCGTCGCCAACTTACTTATTAGCTAAATTTATACGTAGATCGTTGGTTTAAATCACGAAGTGGATTGTACCTCCCCGTATTCAGTAAAGAACTCGAGCTCCTTGGCGGATAGGTTGAAGGACGTAAACCTATCCCCATAAACGACCTTATGCTCCTTTGATGTTGTAAGATTATTTCCTCACATCCTTAAGGCTGTTACTATCCAACACATGGACGAATTGCACGTAAAATCGGGTGTCCCTCACGAGGACATGGCGGAATTCTTTGATCTTCTGAGAGTTTGTTGGACTCCCAACATCTGCAAATTTGAAGGGAAATTTTTCGAGTTTCCGAATGAGGTGAGGATCCCCATTGGTTCTCCCGTGGGCTCTCTGATATCTGAGGTATTCATGTCCAAATTTGAGATCGATTTATTTTCCTCAGGCTAGGTGCTGTTAAATCATGTGTTTTGCTGGCGTAGATATGTGGGCGACATACTTTGTGCGTGGACCGGTCCTGTGGAACTCCTTCGTGAGTTTCTCACTCACATAAATAGCCAATACCCTTCCATAAAATTTACCGTGGAAGTTGGTGGCTCATCAATAAATTTTTTGAACTTGTCCATTTTCGTTGGAGATGGCGTCCATTATAGAAAAGAAACGTCGACCGATATTACAATCCACGGATCGTCCTTCTGTCCAGCTGCACATAAGATCGCTACCTTCGATAGCTTGATCCATCGCCTGACTCACATTCCTTCGAGTAAGGACGTTTTCCAAAAGGAATTAGGAACAATTTAGCACCTGGCTGGAGTGAAACAAGTGAGGGTGGACATCGTAGGAGGCTTACCAGAAAAAGCATCGACTCTATTGCCTCCATTCCCAGGAATTCACACCTAGATAGGAGGAAACGTTGGATTAGACTTCCTTACCTGGGAAGTTGGGCCGTGTGCTTAGTCCTTTTGGGTTCCGTCCGGCATATTATAATACCAACACGGTAAAAAGTTTGTTTGTAAAATTAAAGGACCCCATTCCTCTAGCTTAGAGGAGTGGTGTTTACAGCATAGCCGGCAACGATTGCCCTGGAGTTTGTATAGGAATGACCGGCCGGGCCGGCCGTCAGCTCCAAATAAGAATCGATGAGCATAAAAAAGCTTGGGAAAAGGGTAACTAGGGTGAGTCGGCCTTTGCCAATCACCTTATCGAAAGTGGCCACAGAGTCAAAGAGGGGTCTGGTACCCACCTCCTTCGGGAAATCTCATACTTTAAACGTATGGCTTTAGAAAAATACTATACTAGGCCTGTAATGATTTGCTTAAAAAACGACGGCTTCCTTAACGAAGTTAAACGAGGAACGCGGGGAACCTGTTTTATGAGTCAAATAGGACTTGGTATTGAAAATTCAAGGAAGCCTAGACTTGGATAAAGCTGGTATAAAGAAGGCCTAGACCTACGATAAGCCTAGTATAATATATTTTGGGAGTCTAAATTTTTCTTGAATCGCGAGCTATATATGATAGGTCGAGAGTCTAAATGTTTTCAAGTCCATCTCCTATCATATATAGCTCGATAGTCCAAATTTTTCTAAGTCCCCCTCCTATCATATATAGTTCGAGAGTCGAAATTTTTCCAAGTCTTCCCCTATCATACAAAAGCTCGATAGTCCAAATTTCTCCAAGTCCCTCTCCTATCATACATAGCTCGAAGTCGACATTTTTCTAAGTCCCCCTCCTATCATATATAGCTCGAAAGTCGACAATTTTCCAAGTCTTCCCCAATCATATATAGCTCGATAGTCCAAATTTCTCCAAGTCCCCCCCCCCATCATATATAGCTCGAGAGTCAAAATTTTTCCAAGTCTTCCCCTATCATATGTAGTTCGAGAGTCGAAATTTTTCTAAGTTTTTTGTTAGACGGCGGACGACGCACGGCAAATTTCTCAAATACCCTTCCCCCCCCCCCCATAACTCAGGTTCCCTGTTAATATTGAAATCTTGCGTCACCGGAATAATAAAGACTTTGCCGTCTTAAACAGGTATATTCCTGATGACGGTCTGGTTGAGCTAGTATGTGAGAATAATTCACACTTCGATGACTCGCTGGTTCAATCATGATCCTCAATTTGGCTTCTCTGTCTTCGTTGTTGTTGTATTAGTCTCTTTTTTTCGTTCGCTCTCCGAGGATGTTTTTTAACCGAAAGATCTTAGCGGCTTTGATTAGTGTGGTTTTAATATTTCGCTACTCTCTCGTAGAATACAATTTTTGTATCAATATGATCAACCATAATTCTAACATACAAGAACGTATTAATTTGAGAAGCCAACATGTTTCCTCCAGAGACCAGTAAAGTAGTACGTCATTTCCTCACTCGATATCAGGCTGATTCGCTTACGAGCTCATTCACTCTGAGTTCGTTCGCCTGTCCTTTCTCCAGCATTGCTAAGCCTTATTTAAGCCTAGTAAACTGTGTGTTAGATTACACTAACAAGTTTTAACGTCGTTATAACAAACTCATGACAGAAATCCAAACTAGTGCCGTTCCTGAAGCCTTCATATACTGTATGTTGCTAACTTTCTCATGCCTCTTATATTTAAATAGGTCCCATCAGGTCAAGGTCATTGATGACGTTGAAAATCTCGACGAAGAACCTGTCCTCTGAGGGGTGTGTTTGGAAATGTTGGCGTCCTGCCATCAGCCATCAGAGGGCCGGCAAAAACTAACCTACTCCAATGAAAAAGTTGGACCTGGAAAAATTTCTGATATTGAGCTATGTATCATAGGAGAAGGACTTTTTATGGAGTTTTCGGGACTTCAATTTTGAATTATTTCAAGGCATACATTTAATCGCACGCCTCAAAAAACGAAATTGCCCACCTATCGATAACACGCCAAGGAAACAAAATTGACACACCTAAGAAATGTATTACACGGATAAAAACAAAGTAAGTAGTGCACACTTCCTCATATAAGTTGTGCACTCAAGATCCAAAACACTAGAAATCCTATGAAACCGACAAATACACCAAGTAAGTAGTGCACGCATCTTGATACAAGTTGCGCACGCACAAAATCAAAACACTCGAAATCCATTGAAGAGGACAAATACACCACCATGTAAGTAGTGCACACAAGCCTCAAGGCAGCATTCCAAGTGAATTTTTTTTTTTCTTTTTTTACTACAGTAAAACCGCTAATTAACGGACACTCGCGGTCGCCTGAAATTTGTCCGTTATTTAGAGGTGTCCGGTATTCAGAGGATGGGGAAAAAACTGTAATAAATATCATGTACTGTATCACCATATATTTTATAAAAACATTACAATATTGATACATATTGATGCAATTAAGAAATATAAATTTTCAAATAATTTACAACGGCTAAGCCCAACCGCCTCTTGAATAAATCTGAGTTCAAGACTACATGGTATCTGCCTTCATAATAATGAACGCCAAGAAGAGTCGAAATTGACATCCGCCTACCACTTGACATGTGCAGAGTGAAAAACTTCCTGAAGATCGAAAGGAAGCTCCAAATGGGCCTGAAGATTAGACACCATCAAGAACCTTGATTACCAAAAAGGACCTGCGAAAAGGAGGAGTGGAATTGGCGAATCACGGGAAGGATAAGAAGTGCGAATAGTGTCAAAACGGCGAACTTTTGAATACAAATCAATAATGAAACGACTGATCCATATAACTACCGCGCATCCCCTCGGCATCATATTTCTGCCGAATCATCTTATTTTGACGACGAACCTCAGTATTTGACCAATCAGTGATGATCTCACGACAATGCTCGAAATGCAATGCATTCACCAACTGACTGGACTGACTCCTCTGGGGTGAAACAACTGGAAAAAAACCTCCATCAATAGTCATACCTCACTCATAGGGAGTTCGAGGTTCATTATGGGGAGGCAGTCTCTACTGTCAAGCCCATCCTGGCTGGAGTTCCTCACAATAAATGCAGCAAAATCATCTTCTTTTGAAATACGGGTCGTGTGCCAGTCCTGGCGTGCATTTATGGCGTTCGTCATGGTTACAGCGTCGTGTCAGTTTATTTCCATGGCGGGAGGGGGACTGGTGGTCAATATAATTTTATGAGGCGTGCACTTATATATTTCCCTTATTTTAATCCTCAATATTGAAACCAATTCGCTTCATGAAATCGGTTCCCTGCATTCTTCATCCAACTTTGTTAAGGAAACCATCATTTTTCCCAAGTCTCTTAAATAAGTAACACGATGACGGTTTTTCCATGATGTAGTCCCAGTTTTACAATGAAGCATAATAGCCGCTGCGGCGCGTATAGGGGCCTAGGCCTGCGGTTTCGATACGGGCTCGTGCCTCGCACTGGCGAGTTGTTATTTGTCAAATTCCATGCTCATACTTTGTGCTTATTCTATCTCTGTTTCAAACTTCATAATTTTGTGGAAATAATGATAAATGGCGTTTGAAGACTTTTTTCGAATGGTGATGACGAAAATTGCTGACACTTACTTACGCATCGAGACACAGAATATAAAAATCGAAAATATTACGGTAATCTACTAACCTCAAAAAAGGTTGCCCTGATTAACAATCGATGGGCGAGGTATTCAAGTTTATTTTGAGGCACCAAAATGAGTGTATAGTATTTATTTCCTTTTGATTTTCTTCCTTAATTATGATGAGGAGATTTGATGCATCAGCAAGCATTCATTTCTAAGCTCAGATGGGCCTAAAAAGAGTTTCGCACATCCGCATATTACGCTTATGTTCGTCCAAAAATAAGAATGTAAAAAAGAAATTGTCGTCGAGACTAAATTAAACTGCTAAAAATTGTATGCGTTCATGCATCTGTAATATAATTTGCAATGTTGCGGAACAAAGATTCATGAATAATAATTGTTAAGACTCCCGTTTCCGAAAAAAAAAAGTTATTAATTTTTATATGGAAATAAGCCTTTCCAGTTTTATAATCATATTCTTATATTATATTATCGAATAGAAAGAATAAAAATGTGCAACAGCGAGTGCAATTTATTCATTTACCAACTTACATAATTTTTGTCGTTTTTAATTAAGTATAATTTTCCACTGCAAAAAGACATTTGAACACTTTCATGTCGCCTCATTGTAATTATTTTTGAAAAGATTTTAAAGATAATTCATCGTTCGCGTCTCTTTTTTTTTTTTTTTAGGGACGAGAATCTGTATTAATTTTTCATTCGTACCAATGACACTGCATAGAGAGGCTTTGAAAATTTTAAATCGACTTATATTGTTGAAACGAATGCATTTTAACGCGTCGGTTACCTTCATTTCGGTTCGACTCGGGACTCAGGTGGGAACTAATTTCCAAATTGGTGCTAAGAATTTATTCTTTCATTGTTAGATTCCCATAAAGATATTCAAGAAAAATATAAAAATACCTGCATTACACAATATATCAATTAATACCGTGTATCATGGAAGCAGAAAATAGCGTAGTATAATCAATTAATCACTATTTTCAACGCATTAACATTGGTATTTGTGATAATGGAGTGCATGTAGACTGCAGACTGTTGTCTGCATTTAAGAATGAATTTTCATATCAATAAAATTGTCTTCAATGCACCGATGAATTGTTATACTTGTGCGCTTTTGTATGCAGTTTTTTTAGGGCACTTTTACACGCTTGTCCCGAACACGTCTACATTCGTCAGCCACTAGGTTTGTAGGATGTCACGTGAGTGTGATTTAACGATGCTGTAATCGAAAAAAAAGAGGGCAATTCAACAGCCGCAATTTCGATGGATGATATTATTTCGTGCGGAACCAGTTATTTGAAGTAGACTGTGCCGAAACATATCGACGAGAAGGGCAAGCGGGAGAATTAAGGTCGCCATTTAGGAGTATAGGTAAGAAGTACGACTCCAACAACATGGGTTTAAGAAGTTTAAATTTATGAAATCGAGAGCCCACGATCTTAATATTGGCCTTCAATTATTCATTTCCGGGATTTCTGCTGCAACAGATACTATCATTTGTTGGAAGTTTTGAGAGTTGCTGATCATCGTCTGCGTGCATAGTTACTTGTTCGACGTTTGTTCTAGAAGTCACACTTCACCGACATTCAGGAGAGAATATCAGCAGCAACCGACCTTGGTAAGAAGTAGGGTAGTTCAAGCATGATGCTGCATTGGTATTCTTGATTTTTCATCATAAGAGATTCAGTCCGATGGACTGCTAATTTTGAAATAAACACGAGAAGTCTGCTGTCGATGCGGAGTTCCCTGTGCGCTCTGTGGCAAACTGAGTAACGCAGGTATACATCTTATGCGAGGGACGATAGATCAGAATCGCATTCGGTTACACAACAAGTCGTATTCCAAACAATTATCGGGCAATTAAAATCATTAATTTCATTGTTGGCTGGTTTTTCACGTTGTCATAACTGCCTTACTCGAAACTTACTAAATTAATTATCCGTCACGGTTCATTTGATTCGTTAAAGAGTGGACGGTCGTCGCGTTATTGTCGTTTGGCGCAAACGGTTACTCGTGAATAGACCGTGTATTTTGTAATCTAAGGAAACAAGGACTTTCATGTCACTACTGGAAAACATCCTGGAAATTTAATATAGGCTCTGACCATTGATACTGTCGGATTTCAATGTTACTTGCCAGAACCGCAAACATTTAATTACAATGTAAGTATATACCCTAGCCTGAATTTTTCATTTCCTTTACGTTGGACCAGCAATTTGCTTATGATGACCCTCGCCCTTCCTCACTCAGAATGATTTGCACTAGCCTTTGAGTGCGCAAGCTTCAATAATGGTCTTTATTTGTAGAATCCTATTGTGGTATAAGAAGAACATCACTCTGGGGCAATGACCTTCAATACTCTGGCAGGAGCTGTTTGTATAATTCTTAATGCAGAGGCGTAGGTGCAGGGGAGGAGACCCCCAAGTTTAAAAAAAAATGTTTTGGCGTAGCCAAATAAATAAAGAACATGTTTCATGTCTCTTATATTTCATCACTCGCTCCGCTCGTTCACCCCCTGTCTTGTTTTAAAACAAGTTTGGTATAAAATATTCTGGGCTATCGCATTTTGTGGGGTTCGCTCGCTCCGATTGTTCGTCCCCTTTCTTGGTGTTGTAGAATAATGGTATGAGAAATATTTTGAGCTATTATAGCTTTTGTGAGTGTAAAGGAGGCTACCTACTACCTTTCTGATCTACGTGCGTCGTAAGGGCCGTACTTGCGAATTTCTGAATCACCCACAGGGTATACATTTGCCCCATGGGCTGTACTCGCAAAATTTTGAATCACCCACAGAGCATACAGTTGCACGCGCACGTTGCATTTTGGTGGGGGAAGGGGGGGGGTTGTACTTGCAAATTTTCAAATTACGGATACGGTGAGACAAAAGATATGAAACATGTCAAAAATTTGTCTTAAAATACCACCAAAATTATAGAAAAATACGAAGTATTACATATTGTTTTGTTCAACTTCAAAAAACTCACAAATTTTCCAACTATGTCACTGCTGCACAGTAACAGTGATTAGTATATTTTAAGACGAGAATACAAATGGAGGAATGATTAGAGGCCAATGAGAGGAACCCAATCTAGTGCTTAACCTTAAGTCAACCCTGTCATAAACTTTTACTTATGTGTAAATTGTCAAACACTGCTAACTTCTGATAATCTGCAGTTATGACTACTACATCTATACTGGGTGAGGCCAGAAGGTGTTACAAACTAAATGGGAGTTTATTACAGTTTATTACCAATTGACAGGTATTTGCATGTCCGTTGCAAGTCATTGCGTTGTTAAGGCAGCAGAGCAGAGGTAATCTCATAAATGTAAAGATATGTTGGAAAGACTCTTGAGTTTTAAGGAAATGGTACTATAATGTAGAGTCCCCTTCAGTTACACTACTTCCTGAAAAGTGCAGACCACTTCTTATATTTGGTTATATTTAGCAAAAATTACATACAATGCTGTAAATAGGTGGGTCTCTTGAGCACAAAAGTCTTTAGCCCAGTTGGTAAGAGATTGGTTGCTTTAGCACAAGAAGTGTCTTTAGCATATTTGGCATACTTAAAATTTCATCAAATTTCTATTTACAATCAAAAATACCAACTGGCCGCTCAAGAATGAGAGAATAAAGCTTTTTCCGTTTGCGTGTTGAATCAATGAACGTCTGTTATCAGGTTATACTGCGCAGCATTGCGGTCATCATCAACTTCTCAACACAACAGAAAAGAATAAAACTGCGCTAAAATTCATTAATTGACGGTACCGCTGCAATAAGGGCACATAGCAAAAAACATAGTTTTGAGAAAGAGGCGTTCAAACTTTTTAGTTCGCTTACCTTCTATTTTCTTTTGTTTTTCTATTTCATCTTCCTTTCCTTCAAGTAATATGGGCTTGTGGTTGTGCAAATAAGTTTTCAAGTTGAGGAGCAGGGGGGAGGGGGGCCAAAACCTCCCTGAAATTCCGGAATTTCACCATTTTACTAAGAAACAAGACAGAAAAAAATGAAAAACCTCAACAAAAGACCCCCAAAATGAAAAACAAAAATTTGTTTTCTTTGCAAGTACAAGCTTTATTGCTTAGAAACTTCACCAGATTGTAGTTGAAGGATTAAATTATCGAATTAAATCATGGCCGCAAAAAAGGCACATACAGCTTATGTGCCCTCATTGCAGCGGCACCGTCAATTGTTGTATGTATATTGTTTCAAATTCATTAATTGCACATTGTTTGGAATTCATTTATCAAGCATTGATTCAAATTCATTTATTGCGGGTTGCTTAAAATTCATTCAACAGGCGTCGTTTGACATTCATTTACCCCCACGTTGTTTGAAATTCATTTATTGCGCGTTGTTTAAAAATCATTCATCGCGCAATGTTTGAAATTTATGTATCCTGCGTTGTTTGAAATCCATCCATTGCGTGTTGTTTAAAAATCATCTATTGTGCATTCTTTAAAAATCATTTATTGCGCATTGTTTGAAATTTATTTATTGCACATGGTTTAAAAATATTTATTGCGCGTTGGTTAAAAATCATTCAATGCGCAATATTTGAAATTCATTTATTGCGCGTTTGAAATTCATTTAATGTATCTTGTTTAAAATTCATCAATTGTATATTGTTTACAATTCATTTATTGCGCGTTGTTTAAAAATTATCAATTGCGCAATGTTTGAAATTAATTTATTGCACGTTTAAAATTCACTTAATGTATCTTGTTTAAAATTCATTAATTGTTTACAATTCATTTATCGCGCGTTGTTTAATAATCATTTATTGCGCTATGTTCAAAACCATTTATTGCGCGTTGTTTGAAATTCATTTATTGCACATTGTTTAAAAATTATTCATCGCGCGTTGTTTAAACATCATTTATTGCACATTGTTAAAAAATCATTTATCGGGCATTATTAGAAATTCATTTATTGCGCGTTGTTTGAAATTCAATGAATGCATATTTTTTGAAATTCATTTATTGTCCATTGTTTAAAAATCATTTTCTGGGCATTGTTTAAAAATTGTTTATTGCGCTTTGTTTGTAATTCATTTAGTTTGAAATTCATTTATTGTACCTTAGAGTAATACTTAATGCGTATTGTTCAAATTCACTTGATTTCATATAGTAGGAAGAAGGTCTTTAGCCTTGTCTGTAGTATATTGGTCACTTCAGTATATTTGACATCTTTTACTTCCCACTACAACAGTAATATTGAAAGATTGATCTTGCATATTAATTTATTTTTTGTACATACAATGTTTGAATGTTAGAAAATCAAGTATCAAGTTCATTTATTGCGCATTGTTTAAAGTTTATCTGTTGTATGTAGGTGAAAATTCATTCATTGCTTGTTGTTCAAAATCAATTTTTAGGGTCATATATCGCGTGTTGTTTACCTTAGTCTCAAAATTGGGTGAGTCCAATTGAAGTCACACAGAGGCATTGGATTATATATTGAAAAAAATGATGCATTTTTTGCAAAAACCATGGAAAGTAAAAACAAGAACAAGAATAACAAAACTTTTTCAGCTAAAAGAAGAATGAAATTGAACGAAACAAATTGAAGATTAATTTCATCAATTTGACAAATTTTGAAAGAACAAAAACAAATACACAAAGAAAATTAAAATAATTTTGTCCAACATCCCTGGCTATAAGTACTCACATATTGCTTTAAAGAATCCTATGATTAGTAAATAGAACTGATCCGTTCATATTGATTTTGCACTATTCCATACATACTTGCCGAGGTCTACTAATACAATACTATAACCATAACCTCACCTTACTGATTTAATACATCACAGAAAACAAAATCAACTATAATTCCAATAAAAATAAACATACATGAAAGGTTACTCTTGAAATACATTCTCATTGGGAACAAAATAAATCATAAGTGATCATTATTAACATAATTAATAAAATGAAAGAAACTCAACTGGTAACAATATACTAGAAAACTACAAGAAAAAAATAATAATGTAGCTAAAAAAAAAAAAAAATACTAAAAAAAATTAATACAGAAAAATAAAAACCAATAAACTAAAAAAAAAGTCAACTGATAACAATAGGTACAGTATAAATTATACTCAATTCTGAGTCGGAGGTACTCCAGAATAGTGGAAATTACAACTACAGTAAAAGCCGCTTATTATCATGACGTTGGGCGGAGCAAATTTTATGACACAAAGCGGCGCATTCTATAAAACGATGGCAAAAAGAAAAAAAATCTGAAAATCTGAAAATTTTACATTAAAAATTTGAAAAAGTGATTTGAGAACTTTTTTTTTACTCTAATATATTACGTGTACATAAAAATAATCAGGAATAGGTAATAATTGGCGAAAATTGACTTGAAATGATGGATTTTAACCAAAACCAATAGAATGTTGGACAAAATTTGCCAGAATACTAAAAATAAGTCGTTCAAAAGAATAAAAATAGCGAAAATTGATAACTTTTAACAAGAAATTGACAAATTCTTAATAAAAATTAGTATTTGTGATTGGACATTTATTACAATATTTAAGCGACTTGCCAATCGGCAGAATTCCAATGTATTTGTATACGGCCGGACGGGACTTGCTTCTTTTTATGACATAAAGCGAATTATGCTGTTGTCAGGCTTTATAATAAGCGGCTTTTACTGTACATTATTGCAATCCAAAATTTGAATAGGTAATTTCATTTCACCCTTCTTAATACGAGCACTCATTACTTGAGACATCTCAACACCGACCAACTGAGATTCGACCTGATAGTCGACTGCAGCCAACTGAGACTTGACCTGATTGTCGACTACTGCTAACTGAGACTCAACCTAATTCTCGACTACAACCAAATGAGACTGTGATTCAGCGACGTCTACCTCTTTGTTGACATCTATCTCTTTGCTGATCATCGTACCAATTTTGTGTTTATTTCGTATGGATTCCTCAATATACCCCTCCACAACAGATGAACTACGCCAACCTCCGTGATGCTTTATGTCTTCCATTAATGCACCAGAATTCGCCAGCATTGTCGTCGACGAGCGTCGGAAGCAGTGGCCAGTACAATCCTTCGCGTTTTCCAGTCCCAAATACTCCACAATCAACTTTGGGACAAACTTATTGATTCCAATAACTTGCCGTGAACACCTACCATCATCGTATTGTAAAAAAAATCTATCGATATCGACATCATCGGGTCTTCACGACGTTGAAATATTTCCTAATAATAACAAAAGTTCCAGATTGGTGTGTTTTTGTATCTGGCAAATGAACAATGAATTCTTCCCCAGCCATTCTGATGTGATGGACCTTTATATCGACTAGTTCTGCCCTGCGACAGGCCCCAGAAATTCCGAAGATACAAACGACCTTAAAAATACAATTGATAACAAACATACACCATATCAATTGTGTCAATAGACAGCTTCCATTCAGTGGCGGATCCACGCTCCCCCCCCCAAAAAAAAAAAAAATCCCAAATTTGTAGCAAAAAACAAAAGATAGGTTCACAGAAATATCCGGTTGTGGCAAAGGGAAATATTGAGAGACTACCTATATCCATTTTTTCCCCCTATCCCCCTCCCCCCCAAAAAATAGCGTGCTGGATTCGCCCCTGCCATTAAAAATTTAATTGTACTCACTTTCATCACAAGGAACTCGTTATGAAATCGCTGTATGTCCGTAGTTTCCAATACTGCACTCTTTCTTGACCGGTAACCCACTCCATTTTTTTTACGAATTTCGCTAATCCAGTGTGCGACGCTATCAACTTTACGTTTTCCTATGAAGAAGATTCCATTACAGAATTAATATTACAAAAAGTGTACAGATGAAACAAATAACATTTGCACACAAAGAGAAGCTAAAAAAAAAAGAAAAAAGAAATGCTCAACCACCCTTGTACGGCGCGTTGCGCTGCCTTTAACTGCGAATTCTTGAATCATTCCACGTAATTAGAACCGAGTATATCGAATGAAAAATACGCTCTACGAAGCTCATTTTCATGCCGCGTCCGCGTGTAACAACGATTTTACGAGACGTAATTACGTATAAATGTCGATACAACGTACGCCAACTAGCCTACTAAAATACTATGTATATGTGTGTAAGTTCTGTGAATCTGCTCTATCACTGTCTGGACTCATGTTCGCAATATATCTCGCTGTGCATTAGACCACGCGTTATCGAGTACAACGTCCATAATGATGGTGGTTTAATTAATACGAGTAGATACCCAACCAAGTTTGTCAGAAGATAGGGTTGAGTCTTCAAACAGACCTGAAATCCAAATATTTGAAATGGACCGTCATCACAAACAAGCTGATGTAAATTCTTCGTCTTAGAGCGATAGGTGCGACGACTGATGTATGTAATACTTGTCGAGGTTTTGAATATGAATAAACATATATATTTTCAGGCACGGATACCAAGAAAAACGTACATGAAGAGAAGGCAATTTCCCCGAATCGATATTTTGAGATGAAAATATTGTAAGTAAAACAAGGTGAGCAGATCGTCAAATTTTGGAATGCAATAAATTTTACTTGGTATAGCGATAAAGAATAAAACTTCTCTCTGTTTTCATACCTCACAAATGGCATTCGCAACAATGTACATATTATTACTCGGGAAAAATAAGAGACATTTGAAATCTGAATACCTATTTGGAAACATATCTGAAAAGCAACGATAAAAAATTCACAGCTTGGGAAGACAGTTTCATCAACGAAGTTAATTCTATTCTACTAGACAAGTTGTCGAGGAAAATTAATAAATCATCGAAAGTTTGCGTGATTCTCTTGGCTTGGCTACAGATGAAGTGTGGGTCGCTTGTACGGCATGTGCAGTTGCCTGTCCTCCATTATGGAGTAAGAACGGGTTACGTATGCATTAATTTTCACCTCCTATACCGGTGTCGACCCCTTCGGATACAATTTCAGTGTTGAAAGAATTTTCTTGATAGAACCCTCTCATCTTGTCAACCTCATTCAACTGATGCAACTCGGAGGTAAATTGCTATTGGAGACTCTTCTTCCTTTGTCTTCAAGTCTCTATGCTTGGTCTTCTTCCTGCAGAAGTTTGTCTGTTTGTGGATAGTACGCAGGTGTTAGGCAGGCTCTGTATTTGCCAATCCCATTCCGTATCCATATTCTTGTTCATGACTGTGGCTGCAAATGCAAATATCTAGTTTTATGCTTCTTCGGAAGTCAGTTTGGTGACCACCAGACTTGACCTCAATCTAAGCTTGTCCCGCTCACGCTTCTATGTCTTGCACTCAAGGAAGGTATGGCGTGGCCCATTACCCCCCCCCCCTTGATCGCAATGCAAACACGTTGCCTGCTCAGATTTCTTCAACTTCTCATGAAAGTACTTGTTCAAGTAGCCATGGCCGCTTTACACCTGCGTCTGGCCATGGTCTCGATTCATCCACTCATCAAGGTCGCGCATTAACACACGAGTCGTCTATTTTCCTAGCTCACTGTGAGTCATTCTCTCTGAGGAGCGTTTGGCCTCCTGCTTGACCAGAAAAGTCTCTTGATCAATCCTTGTCCACTCTGCTGTGAACACCAACACTCTCCGTAGCCATGAGCTTGATTGGGCCTCTGCCAAAACCGTGCAGTAGGCACTAACACCATTTCCATCTTTTTCTTTCTGTAGGCTATCTTTATGGAGTTGGTCCAAACTGGGACATCATATCGGAAAATCAACAATGCGGTGCTCTTCTTGCATCCCTCAGTCCTCCTAGGTTTGTCATCTAGCGGCTTAGGCTCAACTTTTCCACTTCTGTCAGGCAATAATGTCTGAAGCTCAACTTTGAATCAAACCGATGCCCAAATACTTTTTCACCTTCTTGGCGGTGGTTTCTACATTTTGCAAGTAAAGGGTGGACAGTCTCAGTAATAGTCGTTGTTCGCCAGCATGCATGAGGCGGTGTGCTACGGCCTCGTATCAAAAGCTCAATTACTCCGAGTTTCGAGAATACGTTTCGACCAAATTTTTTCTAAAATTTGAACGTGTGTTACGAAAATTTATAAATTTTTACATTGTTTGGGCCGCTTTGATTGCCGATATTAAAGTCTACCCGATACCGATGAGGTAAAATTTGTTAAAATTTATAAATTTCCATTCATGAAATCCAGGGGTTCCGGAACCATAAATCCCGGTTAAATATCTCGGGAATTGACTTTCGCGCGTGCGTCAACTTTTTGTCAATTTTGGGATACGTAAAATTCAACTATGATCGGTGTTCGGTGCCCTGAATTGGGAAGCGGTATGCATTCAAAGGACCTTCATCAATCCAAGGCATGTCGATATCCCGCACACTGTTTGTCCTTCGAAAACAGGTCACGTCTACGTCTTTCTAAAGGCAGATAAAAGCAACGCTGTAGTAATTATGGAAAAGTCCTCCTATGTTTATGATGTGAAAGTAGCCTTTTCTGTTTCCCTCAGTTTGTTAAAGAGGTGAGGAAAATCATTAACAAAAGTGAATTTACTATCAAGAGTCCACTCACAAAGAAAGCCATTTTGGAACCTAACCCGGTACCCCCCTTCTCCTCTACGGGTTAAGATGTTCCACTGCGGCCGGTCGTGTCGTTTGTCTCGTCGCAAACTTACTTATTAGCTAAAGGCTCTAGCCGGGTAAGGGGGGGGGGGGGGGAATAGCCTTGGTCGGAAAATGTTTCAAATGTCCGTCAAAATGTTGTCCCCAATGAGAAAACTTGAAATCAAAAAATTGGACCCATCCGCTCACCCACATGGGCTGCCGAGTGATTTTTAGGCCTAAAATCCAAATGGCTATATTTCAGCCAATAATGATGGCACAGCAATGAAACTTGAGGACATTTTAGTATATGTGAACGTTCATCCATGGTATTTTTTTCAAAAAAAAACCATTCGTATTTTCCCTAGTTTCTAGCTATAACAAAACTTCAAACTCGAATAAAAAAAATTTTTGGGGGGAGGTACGCGGGGAAAATTATTCATTTGAAGCGCCATACCCTCTACTACAACATACATGAGTACCATAGTCCTCGGTGAGGTGCAACATTACCAAAAAAATCAATATTCAATGAATTTCTGTGATTTTTCCATGAATAGCGGGGTGAACTATGACTGCTACCGCAATAGACCGCGAGAAATCAATGGTCAATGTTCGAGTGAAAAATACGCACTCCTCCGTGAGATGAAATTGGAATGTTGATAGACCAAAAATATATTTTTGGTATTTCGTTTATCGATTTGGTCAATTTTTATGTAAACACGTCCACCGATTAGGTGGAGTACGTTAGATTGAGAAAATAGTTGAAAAATTCTCCAGTCGCTGGAACAGTCTGAAAATAGAATGTGTTACTGATAGCCGTGCACTCGCATGATGTGGAGGAATCCTTTTCCGAGACACAAGAAGACAATCATCTCCTTTGTATTGTCGTGCTCATGAATTCCAATATTTGAAGCATTGTCACCTCAACTCGAGAGGAGATTCCTGCACTTCATGGAAGTGCACGGCTCCCAGTAACACAGTTTGTACTTCTACGACTTCAGGGGAACAAAAATAAACATTCAACACTTTAAAGTAAAGGAAATGAATCTTAGGGGTGGGTGTGTATCGGTTTTTTACTATTTCCCGAGCGTCCTAGCTACTGGAGAATTGATTGACTATTTTTTTTTCCAACTTGTAAGACTTACTCGTATTAACATAAGATTTGACCTAATTGATGAAGAACATACCAAAAATCAAGGCTCTCCATGTTGAAAAAGTTGGTTTTCTGGATTTGGTACTATTAGATCGTTCCAGCGACTGGAGAATTTATTGACTATTTTTTTCCAACTCGGCGGATGTATTTACATAAGAATTGACCTTGTTGATAAACAGAATATGAAAAATCACGGTTTTCCATGTTGTAAAAGTGGATTAACTGGAGTTTTTACTATTTCCAGGGCATCCCAGAAACTGGAGAATTTTTTGACTATTTTTTTTCGGATTCGGCGGATGTGTTTACATAAGAATTGACCTAATTGATGAACGCAATACCAAAACTCACGGTCCTCCAGGGTAAAAAATTAGATGTTCTCAATTATTTGTCCTTTCCAGACCATTACAGCGGCTGGCGAAGATTTTGACTATTTTTTTCAAACTTGGCGTACATGTTTACTTAGGAATTGAACGAATTGATGAATGAAATACCAAAACTCACGGTCCTCCAGGGTGAAAAAGTGGATTTTCTCTAATTTTTGTCATTTCCAGAAGGTTCCAGCTACTGGAGAATTTTTTGACCATTTTTTTCAAACTCGGCGAACACGTTTACGTGAGAACTGACCTATTTGATGAATGAAATACCAAAACTCACGGTCCTCCAGGGTGAAAAAGTGGATTTTCTCACTTCTCCTCTATCTTCAGACTGTTCCAGCGACTGGAGAATTTTTCAACTATTTTTCTCAATCTAACGTACTCCACCTAATCGGTGGACGTGTTTACATAAGAATTGACCAAATCGATAAACGAAATACCAAAAATATATTTTTGGTCTATCAACATTCCCATTTCATCTCATGGAGGAGTGCGTATTTTTCACCTCGAACATTGACCATTGATTTCTCGCGGTCGATTGCGGTAGCAGTCATAGTTCACCCCGCTATTCATGGAAAAATCAGAGAAATTCATTAAATATTGATTTTTTTGGGAATGTTGCTCATCACCGAGGACTATGGTACTCATGTATGTTGTAGTAGAGGGTATGGCGCTTCAAATGAATGATTTTACCCGGGTGCCTCCTCCCTTCAAATGTTTTTTATTCGAGTTTGAAGTTTTGTTATAGCTAGAAACTAGGGAAAATATGAATAGTGTTTTTGAAAAAAATACCATGGATGAACGTTCACATATACTGAAATATCCTCAAGTTTCATTGCTGTGCGATCATTATTGGCTGAAATATAGCCATTTGGGTTTTAGGCTTATAAATCACTCTGCAGCCCATGTGGGTGAGCGGATGGGTCCAATTTTTTGGATTTCGAGTTTTCTCATTGGGGACAACATTTTGACGGACATTTGAAACATTTTCCGACCAAGGCCATTTTCCCCCCTTACCCGGCTAGAGCCTTTATAGATTGTTGGTTTAAATCACGAGTAGATTGTACCTCCCCGTATTCAGTATAGAACTCGGGCTCCTTGGCGGATAGGTTGAAGGACGTAAACCTACCCCCAGAAACGACCTTATGCTCCTTTGATGTTGTAAGATTATTTCCTCACATCCCTAAGGCTTTTACTATCCAACACATGGGTGAATTGTTCGTAAAATCGGGTGTCCCTCACGAGGAGATGGCGGAATTCTTTGATCTTCTGAGAGTTTGTTGGACTCTCAACATCTGCAAATTTGAAGAGAAATTTTTCGAGTTTCCGAATGAGGTGGGGAGCCCCATCGGTTCTCCCTTGGGCTCTCTGATTTCTGAGGTATTCATGTCCAAATTTGAGATCGATTTATTTTCCTCAGGCTAGGTGCTGTTAAATCATGCGTTTTAGTGGCGTAGATATGTGGACGACATACTTTGTGCGTGGACCGGTCCTGTGGAACTCCTTCGTGAGTTTCTCACTTACCCTTCCATAAAATTCACCCTGGAAGTGGGTGGTTCATTAATAAATTTTTTGAACTTGTGCATTTTTGTTAGAGATGGCGTCCACGAATTTGGAATTTATAGACCGATATTACAATCCACAGGGCACGTCCTTCTGTCCATCTGCACATAAGATCGCTACCTTCGATAGCTTGATCCATCGCCTGACTCATATTCCTTTGAGTCAGGACGCTTTCCAATAGGAACTAGGAACAAATAAGCACCTGGCTAGAGTGAATCAAGTGAGGGTGAATATCGACCTAATTGTCCGTAGGAGGTTTAGCAGAAAAAGCCTCGATTCTACCACTTTCCTCCCTAGGGATTCACACCTAGATAGGAGGAACCTTACCTCGGTAGATTTTCGTTGAAGTTGGGCCGTGTGCTCAGTCCTGTCAGGTTCCGACCGGCCTTTTATAATACTAACACTGTAAAAAGTTTATTTGTGAAATGAAAGGACCTCATTCCTCTAACCGGGAGGTGTGGTGTATACAGCATAGCCTGCAATGATTGCCCTAGAGTTTATGTAGGGATGACCGGCCGTCAGCTCCAAATAAGAATTGATGAATATAAAAAAGCGTGGGAGAAGGATAACTTGGGTGAGTCGGCCTTTGCCGATCACCTTATCGAAAGTGGCCATTGGTTCAAAGAGAGTTCTGGTACCCTCCTCCATAGGGAGAACTCATAATATTTTAAACGTATGGCTTTGGAAAATATCGAAATCATACGTCACCGGAACAATGAAGAATTCACCGTCTTAAACATGTATATTCCTGATGAGGGTCTGATTGAACTAGTCTATGAGAATGATTCACACCTCGATGACTCGCTGGTTCAATCATGATCCTCAAGCTGGTTTCTCTGTCTCCGTTGTTGTTGGATTAGTCGTTTTCGTTCGTTCGTGCTCCGAGGATGTTTTTTTAATCGAAAGATCTTAGCGGCTTTGATTAGTGTGGTTCTAATATTTCGCTAGGTACTCTCTCGTAGAGTACAACCTTTTCATCAATAGGACTCCTTCCCGAACCACGTGATTTGCGAACATCCTAAAGGGTAAATATCGTATAGGTGCAGGTGTACCTCAATAGGCTTATCACCCTGTTGAGTCGGTCACGTCACACTTTTAATGTCTCTTTATAGTTGCTCGATCCAAGACAAAATAATGTTCGATAGCAGATAAAGGTACACCAAAGATATCAAGCAGCTTAGACCTCTTTGTGACGTCATCAGTCTCCGTGACATCTAGTATATATATTTCAACCTAATTTGCTGGTCGCTCCTCTGGTTCACCTTCTTTCTTGGTCTGGTATAAGAAGCTAACTATTATGGATCAAGTCAAGGATTCCTCACAAATTTTCTTGGGGGGTGTCAGGGATATTCAAATGGTGGCCCACGCAAGCTCGTCAAAACGGTTTTTTTCTGGCCCACGCAAAATTCATTGACGTCAAAATGTCCTGTTATGAAAAAAACTCGAATAGAGCTGCTGTATGCTAAAACTAGGAAACTCAAACTCGGCCTCGCCTCGCAGATTTCTGAATTGGCTCAAGGTTTTGAGTCTAAGTCCATCAACGGAAGAAGGGGTGGCAACTCGGCCTCGCGGATTTTCATTCGTGGAATGGGGTATAGGGTGCCGGCAATGACATCAAAAATGTCATCAGCATTCTGATAGAAGGAATTGAGAAAAATTTAGACTTTTCAAGATTTCAATTTCAATTTGAATTCTCAATATCAAAACCTATTTTACCCATAGAACAGGTTTCCTGCGTTTCTCATTTATCTTCCTCAAGGAAGCCGTCGTTTTTTTGTTCTTGGAATAGGTGATTCCTAAGCTCTCGTCCTTACTTAAAGTCTTTCATCAATTTATTTCAAGCTCTTAATAAATATTGAAAAGTGGAAAGTTTCAGGTCTTCAGTCTATAATCCAAGATAATGTCGCGGAAGGAACAAATTTCATCTAATCTTCTCTCTCGCAATGTATGGCAAACATAATATTTTCCTTCTGTCGCAAAACGGTCAAAAATTCAATTTCTGTAAGTCTCTGTAAATTAACAATATTTTAATTCAACTCTGTACGAATCTCATTATAATCTAAAAACGAGATACTCATAGAAAGATGATAATGTAAATAAACTACCGAATCTGAAGACGTAATTATGAACTATATAAATGGAACTTACAAGTTTTTCTCCTTATTTTCTTTGTAACGATCTTTAAACTCAAAAATATTTGTGCTATTTACGCCTATCATGTAGGTACGCGAATGTACGTCGTAGGCAAAATATTTTCTCTTGGTAGGTACAGAGTCTAACTAATTCTCATTTACGAAAATTGTAAACACGCCGATAGCATTAACATTGACTTTTGTTTATGCGTCCTTATACACCACATAAAATTGATGGGGATCGTCTGCGCTAAAGCAGCTTTTATGCTACAGCGTTTGCTTTTCTCGGGAAAATATCCGTTGGCTATTATTCCTCTTTAAAGCTTGTGTCGTTCGTTTGAAAATAATATGACTCAAATTTCTAGGTTGATGATGAAGTCACGGTAACAACCTATTCGACTTTGACAACAAAATTGATGTCTTCATTTTATTTCAAATGATGTAGGCCTACTCGCGCTATACCAAAACGATTATCGAGGATTCGAATTCGAAATAAGTTATTATAAAAAGCAGGAATTGTTTCGAGTGTTTTGCTATATTTCGCACGATTGAAATTTCACCTTCGCAGGGTTCCGAAAAAATACGAAAATGTCGAAATTGCTTTCTACAACGGGGAGTGGACTGGATCGCTATTAGCCTATACGGTTTCCCGCGAGCCAAACAAAAAAGTACTAAACACTCTTACGCCAAAATATGGTATCCGGTAATCTGTACCAGATTTGCTGGGAAATTCGAGTTAATATAGGAGAACAGCGTATATTTTCGAAATTCGTTCCAGTAGTTTTTCTTTCTTTCTACAAATAAGTTGAATGTACACCGAACAAGTCCGTGGCTCGTCGATACGAAGTAAAATGATCGGGAAATATTTACGAGCTGGCGTATCTACGAAACGTTCAAGGTAAACATAAGATTTGGAATTGATTATCTTCCTCCTTTTCTCCTACCCGGGCCTATATCTTTTTGTTTTTTTTTTCTCTTCTTTTCTTTTCTTTCTTGTTTACCTCTTTTACACTCGTACTACAAGCCGGATCTCGAGTGTATGCATTGTGTTTTGTCAGCAAATAGAGAACAAGGTACAATATTGTTCTGCAATCTTACTGAATAAAACATGCGTTTTTGACAAAACTGAGGATAAGAGCAACGCAACACATTCAAGTTTCGAGAGTACATTCGAGCCTATAAATGGCAGAAGAAGATAAATGAAAATCAAATAATCTTCCCATGTGCTGCTCTTTCTACTCGACATACGCGTTCAAGGTTTCCGATTTCTTCACGAGAAGAAAATAATATAGTACCTAAACGTTGAATGAAATTGGAGTTCGTTGAACAAATAATGGTTACTACAATACCTAATTAGACTGCAAAAATCTACTTGTGACACTAGCTACCGACTATGAAAAGAAGAGGGGAGCAGTGCTCGCGTGCTGTTGATAATAGGGAAGAGTGAAGGTGACTTTTCTCGCAAGGGTGACAAAACGCATACTTTGGCTTTATATTATGCTGAAGTAAGAATCGAGTGATCGTTTACCTCATGAGGCATTCCGTCTGGCCGATTTTGACTCAAAAACAGAGAACTTACAATTTCGCCCATTTTCGCTTACCGTCTACTTTCTCGCGTCTATGGCCCAATTTTCTCAACTTCCTATTTTTCTTCCATCTTCCAAAACGTCATGTAGGCGCAATCATCTCAAATTCAAGTCCTTTCTTCCTATCTTCTCATCCTCCCTTCCTGGACTTCCACGACGCCTCTTATATTCCTTGACCTGGCTGATTTACCAAAATCAGCCAATTTAATTTAAACGCGAAAGGACGAATAATCCGAAGGGAGAGTAAACCATTCAAACCGCAGAAAAAATATAAAACGACGAGCGCTTTCGGTTAATAAACCATCATCAAGCCTGAACTGAAAGCAGCTGACGAACAGAAGAGGAAAACAAGGTATTAAGATTGGCCAAACGAGAAATTGCGGTGTGAATCATAGACCAGTTCAATCAGGCCATCTTCGGGAATGTACAAGTTGAGTACAGTGATACCATCGGTGTTGAGATGACGCATTATCTCTATATGCTCGAGGGCAATGCGCTTACGGTAAGAATTCTCCTTATGGAGGAGCTTTTCGGATTCCTCGCGGAAGTGTGGCCACTGTTTATTATAAATGATCAGCAAAAGCTGACTCCCTTAAGTGTCTCTTCTTCCAAGACTTCAAGTGCTCAGCTACTCTAACTTACATTTGGCGGCTGGTCTCGCGAATATAAAAGCCTCAACAATCCCTACATTCCAACTTATAAACACCACTCCTCTCATCAACGAATATGGGGTCCTTCAGCCTCACAAACAACCTCTTGACTGTGGTAGGGTTGTAAAACGCGGGTCGAAGCTAAACGGGCGAAAGGCCCGACCCAATTACAGGGAAAACTTCCCTAGGAAAGGGAGACTGATCCATCACAAACAACGATCGTGGATCGTGTCTCGGGGGAGGGAGGTGGTGGAATCAAGAAGGCTCCTCGTAACTTTCCTCCGAACCATCACGTCGACGTCGACATTGACCCCATTCGCTCTAGCCAGGTGTTTCATTGTGAGTAATTCTTTCTTGAAGGCAGACTGACTCAAAGGAATACGAGTCACTATGAAAGGCAGCCATCTTATGAGCAATAGGACCGAACGAATCTCCGTGGACTAAAACATCGGTCGTAGTATTTTTCCTGTAAATTCCAAACTTATGGATACCGTCTATTATAGAGATCGGTAAATCCAAAAAGTTAATGGAAAATACCCCTATTTCCAACGTAAATTTGATGGAAGGGTACCAGGAATTGAGATACCTCAGAAACTCACCAAGGAGATCTGGGGCACCAGTCCAGGTGCATAGAACGTCATTTACGGATGTGACTGTTGTAAAGCCAAATGAACAGTTTTCGGTCGAATCCCCAGTTAGATCCATCTCTCGAATCCGAAAAGACATAATATAAAGTATCCAGCCTCATAATTTACCTTTGGACCTGAGCGTAGAACATGTTAAAAGAGAGAAGGTGGAAATACCGGAGTCACTGTTCAAATTTTTAAAAGATTTAGAGGGTGAATCTGACCCAAGCGTAAAAAAAATGGCTTCACTGCAAAAATATTTTGGCGTATGATTTTTCCATTACATGTATAATCATCAAACTCGAATAAGAAAAATATAATATATCCTTTGACCCCCCCCCCCTACGAATGAGCTCCTCGCTTACAATCTCCCTATTTCTGAATCCGAACTTACCACTACTATAAACGAAAACATGAAAAACACCTCCCCCGGACTAGACCAAATCCATGCAGCCATGATCAAAAAACTTCATCCCAACTCCCTCACTTACCTCTTCTCTCTACTTAACTCAATTTTCACACACAACATTTATCCAACATCTTGGGAAACAGTCATCATCCTCCCCATTTTAAAACCCAACTCTGACCCCCTTCTTCCTGCCTCATATCGCCTTATAGCCCTTTCCAGTGTCCTTGGTAAATTATTTTAAGAGATTACTATGGTATTTAGAAACAAACAATATCCTCTCGTCCTTCCAGTACGGCTTCAGAAAACAACGGAATACTATACAACCCCTTTTCGATCTTCAATCCCAAATCAACGATACAAATCTTAACGAAGTCCCCCTATATTCTATCTTTTTCGACCTCCAGGAGACTCCACGAGATTGGCCTCCGAGGTCACCTCCCAAATATACTGAATACGTTCCTAATCGACGGAACCCTCTTAGTAAGAATACACAACATAATCTCCCCCCCCCCCTCTCCCAGTCCACAATGGAGTCCCTCAAGGTGAAGTCTTTAGTGTTTTACTATTACTATTAGCAATCAATGATATAACTACATACGTCAAACCCCCTCTCACTCAACGCCTCTTCGCCAACGACTTCAACATCTCTATTTCCTCCGCTAACCCCCAAAGAGCACACAGACTCCTTCAAGAAACCCTAAACTCAATCACCTCATGGACTTCAAAAACCGGATTCAGATTTTCTTCCTCAAAAACCTACTCAGTTATCTTCAAAACAAGAAACTCTATTCCTTCCATATCTCCTCTAATTTTACAAAACTTCCAAATTCCATCCCGTAACCACGGAAAACTTCTTGGCTTACAGTTTGACCAAAAACTTACCTGGGTTCCCCAGATTAAATCCATTAAAGCTAAATGCACACACGCACTCAACATTATAAAATATATCCCATCCTTCGAAGGGATGCAACAAAAAATTACTCCTCCAACTATACAAAAGCTTCATTCGCTCAAAACTAGACTATGGCTTCCCA
Source organism: Aspidiotus rigidus (assembly GCA_035079385.1). NCBI lineage: Eukaryota > Metazoa > Arthropoda > Insecta > Hemiptera > Diaspididae > Aspidiotus > Aspidiotus rigidus. The sequence continues at coordinate 4,589,684 of JAVHKY010000023.1, forward strand.
ATTTATAACTCAGTTAACAAAACCGCCCTCGCTCTACTTGACAACATCCAAACTTCTTCCCTCAGAATCGCCCTAGGAGCTTTTCGCACCAGCCCTAAACTCAGCTTATGTGCAGAAGCCTCTGTTCCCCCTCTCCACTTCCGCAGACTCACACTAACTGCCAACTTTTTAGCTTCTGTCTCACCAATTTCCGGACCTCCCTATTTTCGACCGCATATTTCAACAAGATAATAATCAACCCCCAAATGAACATATACGCCTCCAATTCAAACACCTCATGAATAAATCATTCGTAGCTAATCCTCTCAAACCCATTCACTCTTCCTCCCCCTCCCCTGGACTCTCCCTCAACCTAAAATATGTCTCGACCTCACAGTAATCCCCAAAAGCGACGAAGCTACCTACATCCATCAAATCAAAAATCTACTTCAGGACTACCCTCACCACACTCTGCCTATGTGACGGATCTAAAACAACCAAAAAAACAGCATATGCATACTCCATCGATGGAAAAATTACTTCTCACCGAATCCGTAACATCGCCTCCATTTTTACAGCTGAACTCATGGTCATACATTCCTGCTTCTCCCAACTCGCCCAACTTCCTCCTAATGGAAAATTCCTTCTCCTCACCGACTCACTCTCTTCACTCCACTCACTTACCGATACATACACTTCTAACCCGCTCACCCAACGCATTCTCCTTACACTCCTCACACTTAACTCAATTAACTCCGAAATAATATTCATATGGATACCGGGTCACATTAATTTTCAAGAACACGATACAGTTGACCAAGCCGCCAAAACTGCCATTTTCCTCAATAAAATATCTGACAACTCTCTCCTACCAGCCCTTGATTATAACAACCATTACCGTTCCCTCATAACTCAATCCTGGTATACCTTCTGGAAAAATCAAACTAACAACAAACTCCTCGCCATCAAAAAAATTCCTATCACCTGGTCATCCTCCTTCAGGAGCATCAAACGAGAAGAAGTCATTCTTACACGTCTTAGAATTGGTCATACAAAAGTTATCCACACTCACCTAATCAACAGCAACATCCTAACCCCTCCCTCTTGCCCCCACTGTCACCAAGACAACCTAACAGTCGAACATTTTTTTACTTGCCCCCACCTTTTAGCTCTCCGCGATTCCACTAAAACACCCTCCTCCTTCATTCAAGCACTCAAAAAAAACTCCGACACCATATCCTGTACTTACAATACCTCAAACTAACTGACTTTTATTCTCGCACATAACACCTATACTAAATTACAATACTCAAATAACTACTACACTTTAAAAACATTTACACAAACTTTTCTTTACTCCTCACACATATTCCACTTTACCCTTACTTGACTCTTCCTCATCTTTCTTTACTCGTATCCAAAACTGCTTTATCCTAACTTACTATATAATTATTCTAACTATATTATATAAGCATACGAGTGTATACGTCGAGCTAATAATCTATTAGTTGTTTTAAAGCTCGTTAAAATGAAAAAAAAGTGAGCGTACATTGGAAGCTGTGTTTTGTGGAGAAGAGGGTACGATTTCAGAAAAGCAAATAAATTTAATAGAAAAGTTTTTTGTCTAAAAAAAAAAAAAAAATGAAAGTTCTAACGCAATATTACAAACGGAGTTCATACAAATATTTAATGGGAAAAGTCATGTTTCATACTGCCTCTTCTTTTAAAATTGCATAATACGAGATAGGGGTCGAGGAGATGAAAAAAAGTTCCCTTCAGTCCCAAAGAAATAGTATAAATTATTTTAAAAGTGAGTAAAGACTAGATTTTACAAAGTGAAACGTTTCCCGTCACTTGCGTTCCAGTCATGACGGAAACGCAACCAGTTGAAACGCTACTTGACCCGCGAGTTCAGTACCATTTTTTCCCCATTAGTATGAGTAAAATTTTGCTGTTCAATAAGGAATATTTGAGTTCGGATTGGTATATTCATATATTTAGTAACATATTTCAGATAACATTCAGTAAGGAACCCTGTAAGGTTCAGGTTTATTGTTAAAATCGCGATTTTAAGGCCAAATTTTGTACTTCAACCTCGTCTGGCACCATGAATCCGGCCTATGAGGTCTGACAGACTGATCGATTCTTAAAGAGTACGTCTAATACGTACTACAATTAGATGCAAATTTCAGATATAGATCTTGTCGATTAAATATCAAACAATTTTTGGCCATTTGTGGCTAACATCATTTTCGTCTCCAGCCACTCAGCGCTGCCAGACTTCAAGGACATCATCAGAGGACATTATTTCTCATCAGAAATATTTGTATGTAATCGAAAAATAAAGGGCGATAATTTCAGATCCCTCCAATAAAAAATTTTCGGCGAGCTCCCGGTCTATTATTACTTATTAGTAATTTATTACTTTTAAGAAAAAAATGTTGTTCTTATGTTTTGTTATATTATTTTCCTTATCACTTTTATTTGGTATTTGATAAATATTGTTGGAATAAAATTTAAAAAATGAATAAAAATAAATCGGTCTGGTCAGAAAATAGCTTTTCTAATATACTCCACTAGCAGACAATCGCACGTACTTTGATGTATTCGCACATTCGTTTCAATTCACCAAGATGAAACAAGAGGGAAGTGTTCTGATCCTATAAACGTTATAAGGAAATGAGTTTTGTTATTAATTTTAGTTACCGTTCCGTCCGTGTCTGTTTCAATGGTTTTGAGAAATGTAATGGGTGCACGTAACGTTATACACGTGCCCATTTTCCGCACCTGAATTTTGTTTTCAAAATATTTTCGCTCGATGAGAGCACTCGATTGTGTGAGTGGCGAATGCAAAATTCTGTTTCAATTGAACAGAATAATTTTTATTTTCCTGCTAATCAGAAGATCTCTGTACGTACTCAACTTTTTACTCGAATATCTGATAACTTTTTAAACAAACTTGATGTACAGATTTACGTTGATCATGTATAGCTGTGGAAAATGGCACGTTAACGACTGCGAGAAAACAACATCGTTTCACTCAGCTGGAACGTGTGTTATTTCATGACTCGCTCAGTTCAACGCTGCGAAATTAATCAAAAATGAATCACCGAGAACTGTCATTCTATAAACGCCACCCTTTTCTTACTTTCAACTTTCAGAAGAAATTGGTGTTTAATAGTTTTCAAATACCACCCTCTCACACTGAAATTTGTCGGAATCTACGATTTCATGTGGAGAAGATTTAGATTTTCTGAGATTATATTCTCGCAAAAAATTTTTTTTTCAATAATTTGATATGACTCATGCGAAATATTATATAACATTGTCTGGCGAACTCTAGGTACTTTCATCACATTGGATTACTGCGCATCAATATCGATGTTTGATGAAGAGCGCAGTGCATTTGAGGTGCGTTCATCTTGTGGAGAAAGGCGAAAAAAGTTTTTTCAAATCGTTACAGCCATGGTGGAATATAAAAAAAATTCCTGTTGGAAACCTCAATTTCAAATAACTGAATGTCCTTAAATATCTATCCCATACTCGCACTAGTTGCAGTTGCAAACTCCCTCTTCAGCTATACAATTTCCTAATTAAAAATCCTCCACCTCTACAAACATACCAAAAAATCTCACTGGATGAAATACAATCTTCAGGCCCATGTTCAGCCTGTGCGCTGTGGCTGGCATCCTTCTCTTACAATTTCGCCAATTTTCGCTTACCGTCTACTTTCTCGCGTCTATGGCCCAGTTTTCTCAACTTCCTATTTTTCTTCCATCCCTCAGCTTCCAAAACGTCATGTAGGCGCAATCATCTCAAATTCAAGTCCTTTCTTCCTATCTGCTCATCCTCCCTTCCTGGACTTCCACGACGCCTCTTATATTCCTTGACCTGGCTGATTTACCAAAATCAGCCAATTTAATTTAAACGCGAAAGGACGAATACTCCGAAGGGAGAGTAAACCATGCAAACCGCAGAAAAAATATAAAACGAAGAGCGCTTTCGGTTAATAAACCATCATCAAGCCTGAACTGAAAGCAACTGACGAACAGAAGAGGAAAACAAGGTATTAAGATTGGCCAAACGAGAAATCGCGGTGTGAATCATAAACCAGTTCAATCAGGCCATCTTCCGGAATGTACAAGTTGAGTACAGTGATACCATCGGTATTGAGATGACGCATTATCTCTATATGCTCGAGGGCAATTCGCTTACGGTAAGAATTCTCCTTATGGAGGAGCTTTTCGGATTCCTCGCGGAAGTGTGGCCACTGTTTATTATAAATGATCAGCAAAAGCTGACTCCCTTAAGTGTCTCTTCTTCCAAGACTTCAAGTGCTCAGCTACTCTAACTTACATTTGGCGGCTGGTCTCGCGAATATAAAAGCCTCAACAATCCCTACATTCCAACTTATAAACACCACTTCTCTCATCAACGGGTATGGGATTCTTCAGCCTCACAAACAACCTCTTGATTGTGGTAGGGTTGTAAAACGCGGGTCGAAGCTAAACGGGCGAAGGGCCCGACCCAATTGCAGGGAGAACTTCCCTAGGAAAAGGAGACTGATCCATCACAAACAACGATCGTGGATCGTGTCTCGGGGGAGGGAGGTGGTGGAATCAAGAAGGCTCCTCGTAACTTTCCTCCGAACCATCACGTCGACGTCGACATTGACCCCATTCGCTCTAGCCAGGTGTTTCATTGTGAGTAATTCTTTCTTGAAGGCAGACTGACTCAAAGGAATACGAGTCACTATGAAAGGCAGCCATCTTATGAGCAATAGGACCGAACGAATCTCCGTGGACTAAAACATCGGTCGTAGTATTTTCCCTGTAAATTCCAAACTTATGGATACCGTCTATTATAGAGGTCGGTAAATCCAAAAAGTTAATGGAAAATACCCCTATTTCCAACGTAAATTTGATGGAAGGGTACCAGGAATTGAGATACCTCAGAAACTCACCAAGGAGATCTGGGGCACCAGTCCAGGTACATAGAACGTCATCAACGTACCTGTGCCGATAGTGAATATGATTAAGTAACACCTGGTTCGAAAAATGAGGTCAAGTTTAAACTTACACATGAAAATTTCGGAGATGAGAGAGCCTGAAGGTGATCCAACAGGGATCCCTACTTCATCAGGAAACTCGAAAAATTTTCCTTCAAATTTACAGTAGTTGGGGGACCAGCAAATATTCAGAAGATCGAAAAATTCATGAAGCTCATTGTGAAGATGTAGGCTTTAACGAGTAGCTCACCCATACGCTGGATAGTAGCAGCCTTAGGAATTTTCGGGAACAAACCAACAACATCATACGAGCAGATGGTCGTTCCCGGGGGAAGACTTACACCCTTCAGGACGTCGGTTAAGGAGGCCGAATGCAAGACCGAATGAGGCGATTCAAAATCAATGCGATTTTTGAACCAACGGTCCAGGAATTTGGCAAGGTGCTGGGTAGGTGAGGAGATGAAAGAAACAACGGGTCGCATCGGGGTATTGTTCTTATGCACTTTGGACAGCCCGCAGGGGAGGGGGGGTGTAGGGTTTGGAACAAGGAGGGCTTTTTTCAAAGCAGGAGTTTTGATAATAGCCTCACTCCTGTTGATGACACTCCGCCTAACTTCTTTAACGTGCTTAGGGAAGGTGAAATCCTCACTCTTTTTAGCACGACACTGCTGGAGGACTTCATGGACCTTGGCAGGATAGGCGAATTTCTCCATCATCATAACAACATTGCCCTTGTCAGCCTTAGTGCCGATTGAATCTCCCTCTTTAAACCTAGAATCACTCCTCCCAATTTATCACTCATGCGAGGGAGGGGGCTATTGCGGACTAATTCGGCACAAACTTTCTGGGTATTGAAACCAGAACCAATTTTAACAGCAAGATCCGCAACAACATTCACCAAGGTTTCATCTTTTTTGAGGGGAGGTAAACTGAATTTCAAACCTTTCTCAATACCCCCCCACACAGACACATAAATAATAGTCAGGTAGTGTTTAATAGTGACGAATTAGCAGCCCTCCTGGCACCGCAGCTTCGCGGTTGCCAGTAGTCGAGTAGAAGAGGGGGTTCGCATAGGAGATTCCGTCTTCACTGAAGTTATACCCAAAAGGGAATTATGGCTGTGTAGTTTACGCCTCTGCCAAACCTAGTGCATCAAAAATTTTGGACACCATATAAAATTGAGTGATTCGAACCTGCATAGGTGCACTTCGCAGCAGTCTAGTTTCCAGTCTTCATGCTGAATCTGATATCATACAGCTACAACACCGTAGAAATTTACTATCCCTATTATACGTCTATAAAATCTACCACATGCCAACACATATCAACTACCGCGGAACTTTTTACTCACCCTACAGATACAACACACTTAAACGGTTAGGAGTACGCTGTCAGAATCTACTGACATTTTACCAAATCGACGAAGAACAGGCAAAAAGGCTAAAACGTCTCTTATCAGAGAAGATAAACACACGTCAACAGGAAGAATGTGGTCAGCAACTCTTGAATAAGTTGCACCTAATTAAGCCAACTCTTAGACCCTGGCAAATATCCAACCAGACAAATCGAAGAGAGAGAATAATTCTCAAATTCCAGAATAATTCTAAATTTGTGACGGCACGCTTAACAAGTTGATAATGAAGATGCGAATTGAAGTAACATGATCTCGGGTGGTGAAAGGAAGACAGAAGTCGAGAGTTTGACGAGACAAATCTCGTTTACAGCAAATATATACTACAAGAAACTGCCATCTTCTCATGCAAAAAAATTACCGAAGAAAATTCTAGTTACCATATTTAATTCCAAAAAATAATATTTTGTCTATAAAAAAAGACCAGTTTTTACGCTGTTGTAGGTAATATATTCTCGTCGGTATTGTTTATATAAGTTATGTCGGTATACCTATACGCTTTTGTGGAATATCTGTACGTGTATGAAGCGAGTACGGTATCCGTGGCATGTTTCGTGACGAGGCGTCAGTATACCATCAGTATGAGGAAAGTAAACTTGCAACGAAATGAAGAATGTTATTACATCTCCAGGGAGGGAGGTGATCCAACGTTTCGAAGTGCAAACTTAGATTGAATTGGGAATTTTGGCTGCAATGTGTACGTATATACATTATAATGTATTTTTTTTCTCGAAGTTTTGCCGAGCGGTACAAAAGTTTCCTTCGTTTTGACTTTTGCTCACCGGCACGTTGTAACGGCGCGGCAGCGGCGCGCGCGAACGGATATCAATCTTTTTAAAGCGTGTCTCGCTGTATATGAAACTTGTGTACCGCACTTTCTTATCTGGCAGCAACAAATGATCGGATCTTAATTCGAATATTTTTCGAAAAATATTTGACGGTTTAAAGGTTGCGATAGATGGAGAGGGAGCTACAATTTATCGCGAGGGTATATGGACGCGAGAGCCTTCGAAACCCCGAGAAAAGAAAAGTTTTTTCTACCGGAAAAACTACGCGGAGTGAGTGTAGGTAGACTGTACGGATGTCCGGTAATCGCGATGAGGAAATGTGTGGGAAGCAAAATATACCTTGTTGTTGTACTCGTTTTATACAATATTTTCCGAACGTCCTCGTGACAATATACGTAAATTATTAATACAAGCATCGAGTTTAATTTTAATCATTATTTTTTAATTTTGTTACAGGTTGTGATTTTTCGATCTTTCAATCTCAAGAGGCTCAGAATTTTACAAAACACTTACCATATTTCAATCCGTTGTTGGTGAGTTCAAAATCCATATTATGCATGATGAGAGGGACAGAGCATGATGAATCTTTTCAATTGTAACAATTTATGAATTACTATAATCACCCTTGAGATGAAAATCTCTTTTTGACCATAATTTGTTTTTCATATAGGAAGCTTTTCTCAGTCCCTGAGCCCTTACTCCCTTGAGAACTACATTCAGCCTCAAAGACAGCGATAAAATCCCTAAGAAACAAGTTTCCTATTGAAAATTTGTCAACTTTTCGGAAAAATTCGTATCGTTCGTTTTAGCTATCGCTTTTGCTGCATGTGCAGCGCCGCCCGTCTTCTATTGTTGAGTGGGTGCGGGTTGCGTATGCATTAACCTTGTTTCCTCCGACACCGTAGTTGACCCTTTCGGGTATAACTAACTTCGGTGTTAGAAGAATCTCCTCAGCGAACCCCTCTTCTACTCGGCAACCGCCAAGCTGCTGTGCCCCTGGAACACACCACAACAACACCACCTTAGATATAGTCAGAGCCCGGGATTAATCGGCAATAAAAATAAAAAATTTTCGGCATTGAAAAAAAAAAAAAAAAAAATGAAAAAAACATTCATTTTTAGTTCTTGTACAAATTCACGCCCAGAATTATTCAATTTACGTACAACCAAAGTTACGTGATTTTGACCGAAAGAAACTAATTTTGGAGATTAAAATCATCAATAAAAAATTTTAGCCATCTTTCAATCAAAATTTTCAATTTTTCAACTTTGGACTGAAAATAATATTTTCAAAAAAAAGTTCCAATTTTCACCACAATTGCTGACGTTTAAGGAAAATTTAGCTAATTTTGTCCGAAATTTTATAATTTTGGACAATATCTAACAAAATGGTCATTTTCGGCTTTAAACCCAATTTTCGGCATTTTTTGGCAAGATAAAATTTGTTTTACAGGCCCCATTCATGGCCGTCTCTAGTATCAAACCGGAATATTCGAAACTCGACAACGTTGCACAGGGCTGAAATTTGTATAGTATCTTATGGGTCGAGAACATTGGAAAACTTGATTTTACCCAAATATGATGAAAAAGGGTTTTCCAATTGTACAAATCTACTTTATTAGTTGCTTTTACAAGAGTATTTGCGGGTGTTATCCCATCATCAGTTGTGTCACTACTGGAGAACAAGGCCTTAAACATGAGTTTTTATAGTATAACACTGTGATCTTATTGGCTATAACAATGCTGTGTTGTGATTGGTTCACTTCTTAGAAACTTATTCTTACAATAATATGAAATTGTGTTCTTATTGGCTAAAATATACTGCTTAGTGATTGGTTCAATCTATTGTCCCAAATGCTGTGTTTCTATTGGCTACCTGGATTTCTGCTGTCTCATTGGTTGGTTCTGTTCTTCTTCTCTCGTCCAATCACCAGGCCGAATAATTTTTCGCAGTTGAGTGTGATTACATCGTTCAAGAGGATGGATTTCTTCTTCTTTGCTTTTACAATCTCCATTTGTTCCCAGAGTTTTTTTCTTTTTGTGCGATTCTCCACCTGTATGACTCCAAGTATTCCCTCTCTATTGCGGTGTTCTTCGCTGAAGCGTTTACTAGACAGAGACTTCTCATCTTCTTTCTCCCACGACTTTTCGTGCTTCATTTTTCCGGATCTCGAACATTCTCCCAGTCTTGCCATTGTAGATACCCTCGCACTGTTCACAACTGAGCTTGTACACTCCGCTCAAGCTATCCTTGTCCTTTTCTTCCGTCTGGTCATTGCTGTCTCTCTTCATCATGAGTGGGTTATTATGGATACCCACATTTTCTTCGTAGCCAGTGAACGCCTGTATCACCTTGTTTGTGTCGATCCGGAGAACTTTCTCACTGTGCTATCATGGGTTCCCTTCTTTGTTTCCATTTTCGCAGACTCCCTCCACCACACCTCTATGGTAGCCATTGGCTTCTGCGATATACTTTACTATCTCGATTAATTGGCTTATTGGCTGTCAAACGGCACTATAATTAATTAATTAAATAAATAAATAAATAAATAAATAAATAAATAAATAAATAAATAAATAAATGAATGAATGAATGAATGAATGAATGAATGAATGAATGAATGAATGAATGAATGAATGAATGAATGAATGAATGAATGAATGAATGAATGAATGAATGAATGAATGAATGAATGAATGAATGAATGAATGAATGAATGAATGAATGAATGAATGAATGAATGAATGAATGAATGAATGAATGAATGAATGAATGAATGAATGAATGAATGAATGAATGAATGAATGAATGAATGAATGAATGAATGAATGAATGAATGAATGAATGAATGAATGAATGAATGAATGAATGAATGAATGAATGAATGAATGAATGAATGAATGAATGAATGAATGAATGAATGAATGAATGAATGAATAAATAAATAAATAAATAAATAAATAAATAAATAAATAAATAAATAAATAAATAAATAAATAAATAAATAAATAAATAAATAAATAAATAAATAAATAAATAAATAAATAAATAAATAAATAAATAAATAAATAAATAAATAAATAAATAAATAAATAAATAAATAAATAAATAAATAAATAAATAAATAAATAGATAAATAAATAAATAAATAAATAAATAAATAAATAAATGAATAAATAAATAAATAAATAAATAAATAAATAAATAAATAAATAAATAAATAAATAAATAAATAAATAAATAAATAAATGAAAACGACGGCTTCCTTAACAAAAATGAGGAATGCAGTGTTTTATGAGTCATATGAGATTTGGTCTTGAGAATTCAAAGAATCTTAGACCTACATAAAGCTAGTATAAAGAAGGCCTAGACCTACTATAAGCCTAGTATAATAATAGTTTGAGAGTCTAAATTTTCTCGAATCTCAAGCTAGACAGGGTGGACCAGAAAGATGTTACCAGTTAAATGAGAGTTTGCGCTAAATCTGTCATAGCGCGAAAACGCAAAACGTTAGACGTATAGTTTAAATGTACAAATTTTGTATCTCAATTTTATCTTCAATTTGAGCCATATCCGAAGTTTCTACGACTTTTCTGAGCCGAGTTACGGACCAAAATGTGCCGAAATTTTACAGCAGGGGTTCCCAAAGTTGTGAATTATCAAAAAACAATTTTTCTGATTGAAAGAATCGCGTAGTCTTCAAAGTGTTCCCGGTCCTGGAGTAAAATTTAGCGCTGAATCCGAATACGATCGTTAAAAGATTCTGCGAAGCACCAAAATGGGTAAATGGTCCCAAAAAGGGTCAAAATATCCCCAAAATGATAAAATCGCCCAAGCAACAAAGTTTTTCTCAATTCTGAGATAAAATTTAGCGCTGAATCTGAATAAAATTGTTGAAAAATTCTGCGAAGCACCAAAATAGGTTTATGGACCCAAAAATGGTCAACATTTCTCCAAAACAAAAAAAATCGTCTAACCTTCGAAGTTTTTCTTGATTCTGGGGTAATATTGTGTGCCGAGTTGAAAAAAAAATTGTTGAATGCGAAGGACCTAAGTGTGTGAATGTGCCCAAAAACAATCACAATTTTACCAATTTGGAAAATCTCTTAGTCTTTCAAATTCCATTTGGTTCTTAAAGAAATCGAGCTTTGCGAGAACAAAGGTTGCTCGCGGTGATCGACTATGGCCCCACGTATGATCGAAGCTGGTAACACATTGTTTCATCAGGCGATGGAGAGCATGGTATTAAAATGCTCGTCTTACATTGGGAACTCGCAGTGATTAATTGGCCATAGTGCCTCTAGCAATGAATGTGGGTAAGAGTGTGATAATTTTCTTGTAGCGCCAGCCGAGAGAGTGACGTTTCGGGGAAGCTTGTCTTCCGTTGTCAGCTCGCGGTGAGAAATTGGATAGGGACGAGATCTCAGTCGCTCCTTTACCGCGAGCAATTAATGGAAAACAAAGTCGCCAGTATCATTCTCTCCTTTGCCCGAAACAACACGAGTTTCTGCAGAAGCACCCTCCTTGATCATACACGGTGCCTCAGTTGATCTTTTACCGCGAGAATGTAATGGGAGCGGCAGTAGTTCTGGATCAAAATCTCTTCCACTATGTTGGCATACTTCGGCCTATGGGAGTTCCAATGGTATCTGTTGTTTTTGAGCAGGGTGAGAAGTTCCTCCTTTGGTATGGTACCAAACATGTCGTTACTCTTAATTTCCAACTTGTCCAGTTACTCAAGTAGCTCACCGTTGTTTCTGTTAAATCGGAAATGTGGAAATGGTAGAATTTCTCTGAATCAAATAATCCAGTGGTTTTCTCTTTGGGAACGGCCACGAAAAATTCGAAATCACTCAATCTTCTTTCCCGGACGGGTGCAGTAGGATGAAATTTTTTCGGAATGCAATTTTCTTTTTCAACGCACTATAAGAAATTTTGGGCTTTGCGACGAGAGTGTACTTTCCTTTCTATCATATTTACTCTACGGAATTTGAACGTGAAAAATCTCTATTCTCTCGATGTTTTCAAGTTCTCTCCCATCAATTTTGTCGTTGTATTACATTTTCATTTCAGAAATCCGTATAATCTTTCTACTGTTGAAGTAACGGTAGAGCTTTTTGAATACCTATAACAAATATGAAATGGAAAAAATCTGAAATGTTTTTATTCGCGTTGACTTTTGCAGACTTTCGCCGAATAGGAGTAGAAGAGAGAGGGAGAGATTGCGAGAAAAAAGGGGGAGAGTGAAGAGACGAAAAGTTTATGTAGTGTTTTCCAGTCATTTCGATAATTGGACACGGTTATGCTTCTAAAGTAGAATTGGTCTGCGTTGATGAAATTTAGGTGGTTTTTTTTTGTGCATCGCGTCAACAACAAGAACTACTCGAAGATAAAGACAGCGACGAGACGATTATAGGCTGAATAATGTGTGCCAGACGTGAATGGGAATGGAGCAGAGAGCACTACGAAATCACCTTCTATTCAATCCGGCCTGATAATGAATCTTAAATTTTGCAAAAGGATTCGTATCTCGTTTCCGAGCTTAATTAACTGAAACATTTAATTAGAAAATTGCCGATTTCCGTTGCGTCGAGTCGCGTCGTCATTTCGAGCTTTCACTATTCATCAGTATGCGCGTATTTCAAAGGTTTTTTTTTGGCGGGATTTGTTGCAGAGGCTTTTTTCTCGTCCTTTTTCTGTATATAGTTCCACCGGTCGATTCGAAAAATACGTGCGCGAACGTGTTGAATATTTCGATCGTCCGAAAACGAAAACAAAATTCTTTCTATCGTGCCAAGTTCAATGAAAAAGTGCTGCCCATCATATACTAAATCAAATCTAACGAATAGTTTCTTGCATTCCGTTCAAAATACTCGCATTTTTAATTAATCCGCACGTGGCGAGAATACTTACAGTCGAGGATGGTCATTGGCCATGACCGCCAATCGAACAGAGACGGCCCGGCCCTTTGATGGAATCGTTTGTATATTTACTGATTCAAAGTAATAGATAGGCGTATTAGAATTTTGCTTCAGCCTCTCGCTATAATGGTACATTGAGCGGTTATTACACTCTTCGCACGTGCATGTACAGCGTGCGTGTAAATGTTTTAGTTGCCACGATAATGGGTTATTTTAAATAATGAAGAACGTTTAGGTCTCGATAAATCACATTTAGGAAGCTATTTGGCGGAAAAACCTGACCGAAAATAACGAATAGGTACCATGTTTACGTTTGACCCTTCCTATGTAAAAGGCTCATATGCACTCGCACTCACTATCCTCTAGAACGTTTGTTTACCGTTAGCCACAATAAAGGGAACAAGGGATGATTAAAAACAATCTGTCGTCATTCTCAACTTTTTTTTCTAGAATTAGCCTAGTTTCGATGTACAAAACAGGCTGAGTTGGAGGTGAAATTTATTTCTGTAATTTGTCCAGACGTTCGTGCCTTTAAACTTGAGATTTGAACCCGTTTTATCGGAGGGTATTTTGAAGAAAAATGACTCGAAATTTTTCTAAGTCCCCCTCCTATCATATATAGCTCAAGAGTTGAAATTTTTTCCAAGTCTCCCTCCTATCATACATAGCTCAGGAATTGAAATTTTTTCCAAGTCCTATCATCCTCTCCTATCATATACGGCTCGAGTTGAAATTATTCTTCCAAGTCCCCTCCTATCATATATTTACTTATTTATATTATTAGAGTGCCCTCCAACAGCCGAGCCGATCGGCCAATGACAGGAGGGCACTATAAACAAAAAAGATGAAAAAAAAAAATTGAAACAAAAATAAAAATAAAAGCAATAGAAAAATACGGATAATAAACAAACAATTTTTTTTTTAAATAATTGATTTTTATTGGGACTGTAATACATTTACCATAATTTCTAACAGAGAGATATGACGTTTACATGGTTACTATTGTTAGTACTACCGTGTAGATAACAAAGGTAAAGTTAGTGGGTTAATTTATGAGGTCAAGCGGATGTTTTCTCTTGAGCCGTCTCGTATCTTCGGAATCGTCCAGGAGCGCGATTGCCTCCACATTTGGATGGTGATGTAGTCGGTCAACGTACTGGGTTGATTTTTGGTGCACAATAGTGCTGACTGGTTGTAGGTTTAGGTCCGAGAGTAGCTGGAGATTGGCAACGAACCAAGGTGCACCCGTGATTGCACGCATTATTTTATTTTGGAACCTCTCCAATATGGCGATGTTGGATGGAGCGGAAGTTCCCCATATTTCCGCGCCATAGCTCCATGCTGGGCGGAATATGGTAGTGTAAATTAGCCTCTAATTTTTGAGGCTGAGCTGTGGATGGTGTAAGAGCCAGCGAAACTTGATGAGTCTAAGGTTCATCATTTCTCTTTTTCTTTTAATGTGAGTAGTAAGGTCCCCCCTTCGGTACACCTGTACCGAAAGGGTGACTGTATGGAAAAAAAATATTTGGGAAAAAAAAATTGAAAAAAAAAAATAAAAAATAAAATAAAATAAAATAAAAATAAAAAATAATTATATTATTTCAACCTTCGCCATGAGCCTAGAACTGTACCAAAAGGAGGACTGTATAAAGAAATATTTGGGAAAAAAAATTGAAAAAAATAAAAAAATAAAAAAAAAATAAAATAAAATAGAAATAAAAATAAAAAATAATTATATTATTTCAACATTCGCCATGAGCCTAGAACTGTACCGAAAGGGGGACTGTATAAAAAAATAAAATGATAAAAAAATTGAAAATTAAAAAAAAATAAAATAAAATATAAATATATTTTTTTATATGTTAGTGTGAGTCTAGAACTGTACCAAAAGGGGGACTGAATGAAAAAATGAAATAAAAATAAAAAATAAAATTAAATTAAAATTGAAAAATAAAATAAAATAAAATAAAATAAAATATAAATATACTTTTTTATATGTCAGTGTGAGTCTAGAACTGTACCAAAAGGGGGACTGAATGAAAAAAATATATCTAATAAGTCTAGAAGTGTACCGAAAGGGTGACTGAATAAATAAATAAAAATAAATAAATTAATTAATTAATTAAAAAAATAAAATAAAAATAAAAAAATATATTATTTCAAATGCCCAATGAGTCTAGAAGTGTACTGAAAGGGGGACTACATGGAAAAAGATGTTTTTCTTTTTTCAGACCTACCTACCTCTATCAGTAAACCATGTTTACAGGACAAGCTTTCAAAAGCAAATGAATACTTTTTTCAGGATGCACCCACTTATATACCTACTTTTCAACGAAAATTATCCATATTTCGAACACTGATTTTATTAAAGGACAGTAATGTTTCAACTCTTTGTCTGCACAACCACAAAAATCAAAATCACATCTACGTTCACATAGACAGTGGTCACAATGAAAATTTCCCTAGTCCAATTTCGTCGAGTTTACATGAATCTAGCTCTTTCTGGTCGATTCTGTTCGTTTTTTGTCGATTTTGGTCGTTTTTTGTCGATTCTGGCTCTTTTTTGTCGATTCTAGTCGTTTTTATTCGAAATTGGCTCTTTTTGGTCGTTTTTAGTCAAAATTGGCTCTTTTTGGTCAATCAAGACGATTGTTTACTTGATTTTCGAGGTGAAAAAATTTGTATGACGCTCAACTTTCGACCGTGTGTATAAAAAAAAAAATCGACGAAAAACGAAAAGAGCCAATTTCGACTAAAAACGACTAGAATCGACAAAAAAGAGCCAGAATCGACAAAAAACGACCAAAATCGACAAAAAACGACCAGAATCGACGAAAAACCACCAGAATCGACCAGAAAGAGCTAGATTCATGTAAACTCGACGAAATTGGACTAGGGAAATTTTCATTGTGACCACTGTCTATGTGAACGTAGATGTGATTTTGATTTTTGTGGTTGTGCAGACAAAGAGTTGAAACATTACTGTCCTTTAATAAAATCAGTGTTCGAAATATGGATAATTTTCGTTGAAAAGTAGGTATATAAGTGGGTGCATCCTGAAAAAAGTATTCATTTGCTTTTGAAAGCTTGTCCTGTAAACATGGTTTACTGATAGAGGTAGGTAGGTCTGAAAAAAGAAAAACATCTTTTTCCATGTAGTCCCCCTTTCAGTACACTTCTAGACTCATTGGGCATTTGAAATAATATATTTTTTTATTTTTATTTTATTTTTTTAATTAATTAATTAATTTATTTATTTTTATTTATTTATTCAGTCACCCTTTCGGTACACTTCTAGACTTATTAGATATATTTTTTTCATTCAGTCCCCCTTTTGGTACAGTTCTAGACTCACACTGACATATAAAAAAGTATATTTATATTTTATTTTATTTTATTTTATTTTATTTTTCAATTTTAATTTAATTTTATTTTTTATTTTTATTTCATTTTTTCATTCAGTCCCCCTTTTGGTACAGTTCTAGACTCACACTAACATATAAAAAAATATATTTATATTTTATTTTATTTTTTTTTAATTTTCAATTTTTTTATCATTTTATTTTTTTATACAGTCCCCCTTTCGGTACAGTTCTAGGCTCATGGCGAATGTTGAAATAATATAATTATTTTTTATTTTTATTTTTATTTTATTTTTTTTTTTTTTTATTTTTTTTTTTTTCAATTTTTTTTCCCAAATATTTCTTTATACAGTCCTCCTTTCGGTACAGTTCTAGGCTCATGGCGAAGGTTGAAATAATATAATTATTTTTTATTTTATTTTATTTTATTTTATTTTATTTTTTTTTAATTTTTTTTTTACATTTTTTTTTTCCTAAATATTTTTTTTTCCATACAGTCACCCTTTTGGTACAGGTGTACCGAAGGGGGGACCTTACCACTAATGTGTTCTTGCCAATTTAGTTTGCAATCTAGGTGCAAACCTAGATAGCGTGCGACATCTACTACCGGAACTGGGCTTCCCTTCTACATATGTTGGAGTGAAAGCGTAGGAGCGGAGGGTGAAGTCAATGCATTCGGACTTGTTGTCGTTTAGTTTTATCTTCCAGGTTTTGGCCCAGTCAGAGATTTTATTAACTGCTATCTGCAGGGTTGTGACTGCTGTTTCGTAACTTGCATTGCGAGTTATAATAGCCGTATCATCTGCGAAGAGTGAGGTTTCTGTACCTGGATGTTGCGGTATGTCCATGGTGTACAAAAAGTATAGAATCGGTCCTAGCACTGATCCTTGTGGAACGCCGGCCCGAATATTATTCAGCATTGAGCTAGCTGAGCCGTGATGGACGTAGAACTGCCTTCCGCTTAGGTAGGCTAGAAGAAGCTTGCAGTATCCTGGGTTGAAGTAATTACGGATCTTATGGATGAGTCCCAAATGCCAAACCTTGTCGAAGGCGGCGCTTACGTCTAAGAATACGGCCGGGGCAAATTCTTTGTTCTCGAGTGCTTGAGTAGCTGTGTGCCCTACCCGATGAATTTGCTCGATTGTAGAATGCTTTTCGCGAAAGCCGAATTGGACGTCGGGTATTAAGTTCTTTTCGGCTATTTTAGTTCGTAATCTCAGGAGGAGCACCTTCTCGAAGATCTTTGACATTGTGGATAGGAGTGAAATTGGACGATACGATGAAGGGTTCTCGGCAGGTTTGCCCGGCTTCAGTATGACGATCATCTTTGCAATTTTCCAACTAGTGGGTACGTACTTCATTCGAAAACAGGCGTTAGTAAGTGATGCTAGGTATACAATACCTTTTCTTGAGAGTTCTTTGAACAGAATAGGGGGAATTTCATCGTGGCCGGGTGCTTTACGAGTTCGTAGACCGTCAATGATCTTTGCAACCTCCAATGGCGAAGTGTCCTTGATTATTCCGTCGCCTGTGGGACAGATTGGTATGATGGAGGAATTTATATCGTTTTCCTGGAAGTGTTGCTTAAAGTGGTCAGCAAGAAATTCGGGTTTATCTGCATCGCTGCGCGCCCAAGTACCATCATTGTTCTTTAGAGGAGGGTTGGCTGGAGGTGGTCGACGAATCCTTTTGGTCGCTGTCCAAAGCGAGTAGTTAGCTTCTTTGGTTGGAGCGAGGGATGATAGGTATTCTGAGAATGAGTCGTTTTTCCATTTGCCGATGGCCGGGTGGTTTCTGAGGATAATTTGTTGAATGTTCTCTTGAGCTCCGTAGTGCGGTGCCTTTGCCACGCCTTTCGAGCTTGGCGTCTTCGGCGGACCATACTGCGGATGAAGCTTGGATACTCTATTTCGGGTGGCGTCTGGATTTGTTCCCGCGTGCAAGAGCGTACACTTTCCAGCATTAGGGTTGATAATGATTCAGCTGCTGTGTCCAAGTCGGCCGGTGTGGAAAACTTGGTGGTGAGATTGAGCGCCTTGTCTATTGCTTCTCGATACGCATCCCAATTGGTAGATTTATTCACCAATGGTGGAGTTCGGGTAATTTGCACTGGAACTGATTGGTACGTCAGTACCGCTGGTACATGATCGGAGCTAAGATCCTCTAGGCACCTTATTGAGAAATGTTGAGCTGGTAGTCCTTTGGTAAGGTAGAAGTCTATGATATCTGGTTGTTTACTTGTATCGGATGGCCAGTGGATAGGATTGCCGGAGGCGATAGCCTGACATCGCGCTTCAATGGATGCCTTTCGTAATACGCGCCCTCGAGGACTAGTTAATCGTGAACCCCAGGTTGGGTCTTTTGCGTTAAAGTCCCCGCCCAGGATCCAGTGGGCTCCGAGATGTTCGAAGAGTTTTTCAAATTCTCTTTCGTTTGGCGGGTAGCGCGGGGGACAGTATATACTGCCCACCCTGGTGAGTCTATTGTTCATCTTGATGGTGATGACCGCTGATTGCAGGCTATCGGTGACGTATGCGCCTTCATCATAGTGCTGGATTGACTTTCGCACTAGAGTAGCGGCGCCACCTCTTGCTGCTCCGCTTGGGTGGTTTGCTAGGAAGACCTCAAAATTTCGGAATTTCGGTACCGATAGATAGCTGGCTAAGTGGGTTTCCGAGATTAACGCGATATCAACGCTGTTTACATGGAGAAAATGTTCTAGCTCGTTTCTACGTGTTTGAAGACCGTTGGCGTTCCAACAGACTATACTTTTAAGCTCATTTTGACGACTGCTTACGGTTCTTCCGTGGAGGCGATGGCTCCGTATTTTCAAGAAGAGCTACTCGTTGTTCTAGCTTGGAGAATTTATCTAGGATGGTTTTCTGTGACGTCTCCATACGTTGAAGAGGTTCAAGTATTCTGTTCAGGCCGCTTGGTACGGGGAAAATTGCTGAGGATGATGGTTTATTGGCAGTTGTAACAGGAATGTGCGAATTTGCAACTGTTGTTGCATATGAGCGATGAGGCTTGACTACCGTACCTGTTGCAGGGGTTGGTGTACCGTTTCTAATACGCTGTTTTTGTTTGTTTGTTTGTTTGTTTGTTTGTTTGTTTGTTTGTTTGTTTGTTTGTTTGTTTGTTTGTTTGGTTTTTTTTTCTATTTTGATCCGTATTTTTCTATCATTTTCATTTTTATTATTATTTTTTTTTACATTTATTTTTTATTTCATTTTTATTTTTTTTTATTTTTTATTTTATTTCATTTTTTATTATTTTTTTTTAATAAAAATAAAAATAAAATAAAAAATAAATGTAAAAAAAAAATAATAATAAAAATGAAAATGAAAATGATGGAAAAATACGGATCAAAATAGAAAAAAAAAAACAAACAAACAAACAAAAATACGGATCAAAATAGAAAAAAAAAACAAACAAACAAACAAAAACAATCATGATAATATGTCCACCACTAGCCACCCCAACCCTGGTCCCATGTCCCATCCCCCAACCCCTTCTACAAACCAATCATTTCGAAGAACGCTTACCATTATAAGTTGTGTATGAGATAGATTTTTCCCGTCAAAAATTAAAAATTGAGGAAATCGAGGCCAGAGAAGATTTCATTTCAACAGCTGTTTTTATTGTTTCACTGGGTATAGACCTCCATTTGTTTGGTAGTGATTTTCCTATCACTTTTATAAAAGCAAATTACCGTACCTTCGAAGTTTTGTCTTCCAATTAATAAGTTTTTCGCTCATTAAAATAAAAGACCTCATGTTTTTGACACTTGATTGAGACTTTTTACTTTTGTTTAAATATAGAACTGAGTACTAAACGACAGAATGGCACAATGACATATTTTTTCTTGGCTAAACTTTTCCTTCCCCCGACAAAACACAGACGCTGACGTTTACTTTTTCGTGAGAAATTAAATCGAAAACGAAGCCAAAAATGTATCAATCTTACAATACGAAAGTCGCTGGATTGTCCTAATTAGCAGTAAGAGAGGGGGGAAAAAGTTGTACGGACACATCATACAATGAGTTTAAAACTTGAGTTATCAAGATAATTTAATCTTTAGAACTGCGAGCGTAATTCGTGATTTGCTCAGAAATCGCAGCCTTCTGCTTTGAAACCACCATTTACACGTATATAAAGCTCAGCATGGAATTCATTCGTATCGGTCGAGTATACCTCCCTTAGTAATCCTCGATATTTTATGTGCTTCTATAAGGTGGGTATGTCTTTTGAAAAATTGTCACGAAAATCCGTAACATCATCCTGGGGTTTGGAATAATAATTATTTTCAGTAACCAAGTTACTCTTGTAAAATTCACACGAAAATTTGCAACGATGACGACCACTAGTCTACGTATATTGGGGCTATACTATAAGCGATAAGTTTAATATTCGCTACTTTCGTTATACTAAGAATGAAATACAGTATCTTGGGCTATATTAGGCCTTGCATACAATATATTATGCCATACTAGTGAGCTTGACCTAATCCAGAAATCTACAAGGCTGAGTTCGAATTTTCCAGTCCTAGACATTAACCGCAGTTTAAACCTCCTTGTGACGTCATTTTTTTTTTTTTTCGTTGAATCTGTTTGTGACACCATCAAGCTTGTGACATCAGCACTTGCCTGTGGCGTCATCACCATACATGACGATATCAAATTCCTCTCTTTCAAATTGAAATGGCAAAAAACGAAAATTATAAAGATCGAAAAGCTTTCAAGAAATCGAAGAATGCAAAAAATTGTCAATATTTTCGGCCAAATAGCCATTATAAAATGACACACAAAGTAGAACTGAGCCACGAAGAAAAAATTAGATGCCATTTCAAGACTGCCCCGCTGTGAGTCCCTTAGAGACTGAAGTTTTTCCAAGTCCTGAAAATCAAGACGTGAAAACTTGAACACGCTGCAATTTCAAGGAAGCCATCGTTTTGACATGTTCCATGTCTTTTCTCTCGCCGGACCCCGATTTTGAAACTCGCGAGTACACCCCCCCCCCCCCCCCCGTCAAGAGAAATCTCTACCCCGTGGGTGATTCAGAAATTCGCGAGTACACCCCGCGTGATAATAATAAGTAATTAATTAATTAATTAATAATTAGATAAATAGATAAATAAATAAATAGATAAATAAATAAATAAATAAATAAATAAATAAATAAATAAATAAATAAATAAATAAATAATATTAAATAATTAAATAATTAAATAAATAGAGACTGAATAGTCGAAATTTTTCCAAGTCCCCTAGACTTGAATTGGCTCATACCATTCCAATACAACAGTGAGAAAGGGGGCGAACGAGCGGAGCGAGTTCGCGCTACCTCATATTTCTCAAAAAAGACTTGAATTTTCTCATACCATTCCAATACAACAGCGAGATCGCTCGTTCGCCCCACGAAAGTTGATACCTCAAAATATAGAACACCCACAATTTCCTCAAAATATTTCTCATAGAAGACTTATACGACGCCAAGATAGGTAAAGGGGTAAACGAATAATATCTCACGAACACTTGATCTAGACTCAAATATTTCAAGATGACTGATAAAATATAAAAGACATGGAACATGATTTTCATTTATTTGGCTATGCCAGAAAATTTCTGGTGAAATTTCTGATGAAATTTGCATTGCGCCTAATTTTTTCAAGTCCCCCTCCTACCATAATACAGGGTGGACCAGAAGGATGTTACCAGTTAAATGGGAGTTTGCGCTAAATCTGTTCTAGCGTA
Organism: Aspidiotus rigidus; assembly: GCA_035079385.1. Lineage (NCBI taxonomy): Eukaryota > Metazoa > Arthropoda > Insecta > Hemiptera > Diaspididae > Aspidiotus > Aspidiotus rigidus. The sequence goes on from JAVHKY010000023.1 coordinate 4,611,907, forward strand.
AAAACGCAAAACGGTAGGTGTATACTTCAAATCTACGAAATTTGTATCTCAATTTTATCTTTAATTTGAGCCATATTTGAAGTTTTTACGACTTTTCTGAGCCGAATTATGGATCAAAATGTGCCGAAAATTCACCAAATCGCCAAGGTTCTCAAAATAGGGTTCGAAAATTAATTAATTTACAGTATTGAGCTGAATTTCGAAAATTTTAGGAATCGAATTATTGTTTCTTAAGTGAATTTGGACGGGAAAAACGAGAAAAATGGTAACAAAATCATAAGGAGCACCAAAGTGGGTTAATGGGCCCAAAAAATGTCAAAATTTCCCCAAGCTGGAAAATCGTTCAAACTCTTGAAATTGTAATTCGATTTTTAGGTGGAATTTCGCACTCAGTGCGAAAAAAATGTTTAAAAAACTCTTCGAAGCACCGACATGGGTTAATGGACCCAAAAAAGGTCAAAATATCCCCAAATTGGAAAATTGTTCAAACTTTCAAATTTTAATTCGATTGTCTAAGGGCACTTTGCGCAATGCTTCACAAATTCCTCGAAACACCAAAATGGTTAATGGACCCAAAAAAGGTCAAAATATCCCCAAATCGGAAAATTGTTCAAACATTCAAATTTTAATTCGACTTTCAAGTGGAATTTTGCGCTGTGTCCGAAAAAAGTGCTTAAACAGTTTCTTGAAACACCAAAAAGGGGTTAATGGGCGCCAAAAGGGCCAACATTTTCCCAAATTGGAAAATTGTTCAAACTTTCAAATTTTAATTTCAAGTGGACTTTTGCGCTGAGTCCGAAAAAAATCTTTAAAAAACTCTTCGAAGCACCGAAAAGGGGTTAATGGGACCAAAAAAGCCAAAATTTTCCCAAATTGGAAAATCGTTCAAACTTTCAAATTTCAATTCGATTTTCAAGTGGTCTTTCGCGCTGAGTTCGGGAAAAATGCTTAAAAATACTTCGGAGGACCAAAATGGGTTGATGGGCTCAAAGAGAATCAAAAATCCCTCAAAGATGAAAAATTGCGTAATCTTCAGAAGTTGTTTTCAATTCTGAAGTGAAATTTAACGCCGAGTCCGAGAAAAATACTGAAATGGCCCTAGATGATCTCCAAAATGAAAAATCAAAAATTCTTCCTATTCTGCAGTAAAATTGTTGATTCAGGAGATGGAGGGAGTGTCGACAAGTTTGTCTGCCGTTGATTGCTCGCTGAGTGAGAGATCGACTAGCGTCGGGTGACAGATCCGAAAGAGGAAATTGCGGAAATTCTCCTCATTTGGAGATTGAAGGGAGACGACAATTCATCTTCCATTGAAAGTTCGCGGTTAGAGATCGACTAAGGCTCCGCGTATGATCAAAGCGGGAAAAAGTGCGAAAACTCTTGTTGTTTCAGTCAAAGAACGCAAATTTGGTCTTCTGTTGTGTGCTTGCAATGAGAAATCAACTGACGCCCCACCTATGAACGAAGTGGGCCAAAGTGCAAAAACTCCTTGATTCAGGCAATGGGAAGATACCGCAAATTCGGTCTTTCTCGTGATGAGCGATCAGCTATCTTTGATTGAGGCAGACGAACGCCCGGAATTTCTCGGGGTTACACCCGGACGGGGAATCGTACCGTCGAGCTCGACTTTCGTCATGAGCTCGCGGTAAGAGAACGATCAAGACCCCGTGTTTGACAGAGGCAGGCGAGTGATCTCTGGGTTCAACATAGATCGACTGAGGCTCTGTGTATGATCGAGGCGGGTGCTTCCGCAAAAACTCCTATTGTTTCGGGCGAAGGAGAAAATGATACTGGCGACTTCGTTATCCATTACATTCTCGCGGTAAATGATCAACAGAGGCCCCGTGTGTGATCAAGGCGGGTGCTTCCGGAGAAACTCGTGTTGTTTCGGGCATTGGAGAGAATGATACTGGCGACTTTGTTTTCCATTAATTGCTCGCGGTAAAGGAGCGACTGAGATCCCGTCCCTGTCCAATTTCTCACCGCGAGCTGACAACGGAAGACAAGCTTCTGAAACGTCACTCTCTCGGCTGGCGCTACAAGAAAATGATCACACTCTTACCCGCATTCATTGTTAGAGGCACTATGGCCAATTAATCACTGCGAGTTCCCAATGTAAGACGAGCATTTTAGTACCATGCTCTCCATCGACTGATGAAACAATGTGTTACCAGCTTCGATCATACATAGGGCCACAGTCGGTCACCGCGAGCAACCTTTGTTTTCGCGAAGCTCGATTTCTTTGAGAACCAAATGGAATTTGACAGACTAAGAGATTTTCCAAATTGGTAAAATTGTGATTGTTTTCGGGCACATTCACACACTTTTGTCCTTCGCATTCAACTGTTTTTTTTTTCAACTCGGCACACAATATTACACCAGAATCAAGAAAAACTTAGAAGGTTAGGCGGTTTTTTTCGTTTTGGAGAAATGTTGACCATTTTTGGGCCCATAAACCTACTTTGGTGCTTCGCAGAATTTTTTGACAATTTTATTCATATTTAGCGCTAAATTTTATCTCAGAATTGAGAAAAACTTTGTTGGTTGGGCGATTTTATCATTTTGGGGATATTTTGACCCTTTTTGGGCCGATTAACCCATTTTGGTGCTTCGCAGAATCTTTTAACAATCGTATTCGGATTCAGCGCTAAATTTTACTCCAGGACCGGGGAACACTTTGAAGATTACGCAATTCTTTCAATCAGGAAAATTGTTTTTCGATAATTCACAACTTTGGGAACCCCTCCTGTAAAATTTCGGCATATTTTGGTCCATAACTCGGCTCAGAAACGTCGTAGAAACTTCGGATATGGCTCAAATTGAAGATAAAATTGAGATACAAAATTCGTACATTTAAACTATACGTCTAACGTTTTGCGTTTTCGCGCTATGACAGATTTAGCGCAAACTCCCATTTAACTGATAACATCTTTCTGGTCCACCCTGTGTAGCTCGGAGGTCGGAATTTTTCTAAGTCCCCTTCCTATCATATATGTGACCCTGTCTACAGAAACCCGCCTTAGTGTTCAATTACAATCAGGAGAAAGGGAATCTTCTTTCCTCAGTAAAAGATCCTTTTCTCCTGATTGATATTCAACACTAAGGCGGGGTTCTGTTGAGGGAGTCACATATGGCTAGAGGGTCGAAATTTTGGCGGGCTTTTTGAGAAATTTACCGTGCGTCGTGCGCAGTCCAGCAAAAAACTTGGAAAAATGTCGACTCTCGAGCCATATATGATATGAAAGGGACTTGGAAAATCGAGAAAAATTTGGACTCTCAAACTATATTATACTAGGCTAATAGTAGGTCTAGGCCTTCTTTATACTAGCTTTATCTAGGTCTAGGCTTCCTTGAATTTTCAATACCAAATCCCATTTTTTTTCCTCGGTCCACTCGGAAAAAGTTAAATTAGACAATTTCTGTCTTTTTTGGAGGTTTTTTGTAGGGGGGGGATGTTCCCCTTGTCCCCCCCCCGTAAATCCGACACCCCTGCGGACAATTGGAACATTGAAATTTATAGACACCACTTCTCTCCATATTGCGGATAGGTTCCTTTAAGCTGGAAAATAAACTGCGGATAGTATTAGGGTTATGAAACGTAGGGTGGAAGCCAACGAGTTCAAAGAGGTGAGTGACCCATTTCACTTCCCGTTTGTTACGTTGACATCGAAATATATTACCAGAAGTCAACCCAATTTTGCCATCCATCATTGAATTCGATAGAACAAAATTAGCAGTCGATTTGGTGACCAACTTCGATTATTTTTGGTCGATTCTCGGTCAAAATTGAGTGAAAGCATGTTGATTACAAGTCTTTTTTTGGCAATTTAGAGTTGATTTGACGGCAGGTCGGGTCACGTCTGTTACTATTTGGAGCTTGATATCAGGATTGTTTCGATTCCTCCACGCCCCTGTACTTATGGGGAACTCAAAATTCAAAATTTCTCGAAGTTCGTGATATTTCAATTGTTGGAATCTTTGGGTAACCTCCCCACTTCCATTATAGTCTAGGCAAACTAGACTATAAAAAGAATTTTTTGGTAGAGAACGGGTGTTTGCTGAAATGTCTAGAGGTAGATATCGAAATGTACCTAAAAAAAAAAAAACTCCCCAAAGGCTGGGGGGAATTTTTTGTGGCACGTTTTGCCCCCCAAATTGAGTTTTTAGACAATTTCTCAAGAACTAAGCGTTTTACAAGAAAATGTTTCGAACAAAAGATGTTCCTCTTGAAATTTCAAATAAAATTATGTATAGAGAGTCCAGTTTAGACCGAATAGTCAGCTCAAAAATTCCCTCGAAGTAATATAGTTTTCAAAATTTAGACGAAATTTATCAAATTTTTGCTGATACATATCTCGGAAAAATCAACTTCTAGAAAAAAATGTATAGGAAGGAAACATTTTCTTTATAGTATTTCTTATAAAATAAGTTTACAATTGAGCAAATGTAATACCGAATATCTTCTGTAGAACAAGCGGAAATAGAGGAAATTTATTGTAGAATTAATTCTTATACTGTATTTAGCTATAAGAATTAAAATTTAGAATTATTCATCCATATGGTAGTACTCGCATTTTTTGGATATTCTTTTTTGTGTGATACGCAGCAATATTTTTAGCAGATGTGACATCAAGCTGATTAGTCTGAAATTGTTGCAGCTTTTCGTTTTTTGCTTCTTGGGAATTGTTATGAACTTTGATCGAAGCCATTCTTCTGGTATTGTTACGCTAATGTAGATTCTGTTGTATAGTCTCGTCAGTTTTCCAATGCTGTGTTCATCCAACACTTTCAGTAATTCTGCTATCATTCCATTCGGTCCAGGGGCTTTTCTTACTGGAGCGTTCCTTATGCGCTTTCTACTTTGGATTGAAGGATTGCTAGTCCTTCTTCTGCAGTTACTTCCACGGATTCTCTTTCATCTTCAAACAGTTTCTCAATATATCTGGTCCATTCCACAACCAGACTGTTTTCCTCCACAATTATGTTTCCCTCTTGGTTTCTCATTACGTAAGGTTTCTTTGGTCTGTAAATTCCGGCAGTTTCCTTCAGTTTCTTCTGTAGCTGATATTCGTCTTGTTTTTCTATTAGTTGTTCAATTTCTTCACAAGATTTAAGATGAAATTCTTCTTTTGCTTTTTTTACTGCCTTTTTGACCTTCCTCTGGGTCTCTCTGTATTTTCGCTCATCCTTGTTCTTGTGTTTCCTTCTTTCGTCTACGAGTTTCAGAGTTTTTTCTGTTATCCATGCGTTCTTCTTTTTTCGCTCCCTTTTGCCCAGGACTTCTTCAGCCAATTGCAATATTACATTCTTCCTCCGCGTACTAGTTTTTCCGACATCGTTATTTCCTATTTCCTGCTCGGAAATGCCTTGTAATTTATGGCTTATATTTTCTCTTACCTTTCGTTTGACCTCTGGTTGTTGTAGTTTTAACGTATTTATAAACTGTTTTGAGGCATTCTTAATTTTCTTCAATCGGGTTTTAACCTTCGCTGCAAGAAGGATATGATCTGAGTTTATATCTGCACTAGGATACGTTTCCACGGCTTTTATCGAGTTTCTGAAACGCTTTTTGACCATTATGTAGTCTATTTGGTTTCTGACTATCAAATCTTTACTATCAGTCGGAGCTTTCCACGTATATAACCTTCTTTTTGGGAGCTGAAACCACGTATTGGTAATGATAAGTTTTGTTGTTCCTGACAAAATTGGATGAGGCGTTCACCGCGTTCGTTTTGTTCTCCCAAGCTAGTAGGTCCGGCAATTGTTCCTGTTGGACCTCTTCCAACCGTAGCATTCATATCTCCAATCACAAAAGTGACATTGTGATTTTTATATCTCCAATCACAAAAGTGACATTGTGATTTTTGCAGGCTTTGAGAAGAATTCCTTATTGTCACATTTTACAGCCACACAAGATGAAGAAGCAAACAAAATGTGTGTAGAATAAACTTTATTTATAAGAAATACTATAAAGAAAATGTTTCCTCCCAATATATTTTCTTCTAGAAGTTGATTTTTCCGAGATATGTATCAGCAAAAATTTGATAAATTTCGTCTAAATTTTGAAAACTATATTATTTCGAGGGAATTTTTGAGCTGACTATTCGGTCTAAACTGGACTCTCTATACATAATTTTATTTGAAATTTCAAGAGGAACATCTTTTGTTGGAAACATTTTCTTGTAAAACGCTTAGTTCTTGAGAAATAGCCCAAAAACTTAATTTGGGGGCCAAAACGTGCCACAAAAAATTTTCCCTAGCCCTAAGGCAGTGTTTTTTTTTTTTTTAGATACATTTCGATACCTTCCTCTACACATTTCAGCAAACACCCGTTCTCTACCAAAAAATTACTGCTTCCTTAACGAAGTTAAACGAGGAACGCAGGGAACCTGTTTTATGATTCGAATGAGATTTGGTATTGAAAATTCAAGGAAGCCTAGATTTGGAGAAAGGTAGTAAAAAGAAGGCCTAGACCAACTCCAAATTTTTCTAAGTCCCCCTCCTATCATATATGGCTCGAGAGTCGAAATTTTTTCCAAGTCCCCCTCCTATCATATATGGCTCGAGAGTCGAAATTTTTCTAAGTCCCCCTTCTATCATATATAGCTCGAGAGTCGAAATTTTTCTAAGTTCCCCTCCTATCATATATAGCTCGAGAGTCGAAATTTTTCTAAGTCCCCCTTCTATCATATATAGCTCGAAAGTCGAAATTTTTTTAAGTCCCCCTTCTATCATATATGGCTCGAGAGACGAAATTCTTCTAAGTCCCCCTCCTATCATATATGGCTCGAGAGTCGAATTTTTTCTAAGTCCCTCTCCTATCATATATGGCTCGAGAGTCGAAATTTTTCTAAGTCCCCCTTCTATCATATATAGCTCGGGAGTCGAAATTTTTCTAAGTTCCCCTCCTATCATATATAGCTCGAGAGTCGAAATTTTTCCAAGTCCCTCTCCTATCATATATGGCTCGAGAGTCGAAATTTTTCTAAGTCCCCCTTCTATCATATATAGCTCGGGAGTCGAAATTTTTCTAAGTTCCCCTCCTATCATATATAGCTCGAGAGTCGAAATTTTTCTAAGTCCCCCTTCTATCATATATAGCTCGAAAGTCGAAATTTTTTTAAGTCCCCCTTCTATCATATATGGCTCGAGAGACGAAATTCTTCTAAGTCCCCCTCCTATCATATATGGCTCGAGAGTCGAATTTTTTCTAAGTCCCTCTCCTATCATATATGGCTCGAGAGTCGAAATTTTTCTAAGTCCCCCTTCTATCATATATAGCTCGGGAGTCGAAATTTTTCTAAGTTCCCCTCCTATCATATATAGCTCGAGAGTCGAAATTTTTCCAAGTCCCCCTCCTATCATATATAGCTTGAGAGTCGAAATTTTAACAGGGAACCTGTTTTATGGGGGGCTATTTGAGAAATCTGCCGTCCGCCGTGCGCCGTGCGCCGTCCAGCGAAAAACTTAGAAAAATTTCGACTCTCGAGCTATATATGATAGGAGGGGAACTTAGAAAAATTTCGACTCCCGAGCTATATATGATAGAAGGGGGACTTAGAAAAATTTCGACTCTCGAGCCATATATGATAGGAGAGGGACTTAGAAAAAATTCGACTCTCGAGCCATATATGATAGGAGGGGGACTTAGAAGAATTTCGTCTCTCGAGCCATATATGATAGAAGGGGGACTTAAAAAAATTTCGACTTTCGAGCTATATATGATAGAAGGGGGACTTAGAAAAATTTCGACTCTCGAGCTATATATGATAGGAGGGGAACTTAGAAAAATTTCGACTCTCGAGCTATATATGATAGAAGGGGGACTTAGAAAAATATCGACTCTCGAGCCATACATGATAGAAGGGGGACTTGGAAAAATATCGACTCTCGAGCCATATATGATAGGAGAGGGACTTAGAAAAAATTTCGAATCTCGAGCTATAGATGATAGGAGGGGGACTTAGAAAAATTTCGACTCTCGAGCCATATATGATAGGAGAGGGACTTAGAAAAATTTCGACTGTCGAGCTATATATGATCTAGGCTTCCTTGAATTTTCAATACCAAATCTCATTCGAATCATAAAACAGGTTCCCTGCGTTCCTCGTTTAACTTCGTTAAGGAAGCCGTAGTTTTTCTAAGTCCCTCTCCTATCATATATGGCTCGAGGGTCGAAATTTTTCTAAGTTTTTCGCTGGACGGCGCACGGCGGACGGCGGACGCCAGATTTCTCAAATAGCCCCCCATAAAACAGGTTCCCTGTTAAAAATTCTTTTTTAAGCTCATTTTGTGTCTAATTTGACTAGACTAATATGTTATATAGCTCGAAAGTCGACATTTTTTCCAAGTCACATTTTCCTGAATTTAATTCTCTGGAAGACACTTGTGCTTCTGCTCTCCTCGAAACCACTGTTTTTCGAATAAGAGACGGACATAGGAAATTTCTTAAATAACTCCCATAAAACAGGTTTCATGTTGAAACTCGATAACATGATCATCTCCACCGGGAAAATGGGTGCAACTCCCCAAAAGAAGGTTACGTTAATGATTTTTCGTAAATGTAATCTCAAAGTCTGGTTATTTGTGACTGCTGGTCGATTTGAACGCGAGAACAAACGAACGAACTATAGTTGAGCACATAAATACTCGCGTACAGTTTCTATATTATAGACATCAATAATCACGGATACAACCTGATATTTTTATATTTCAGAATTTCACGAAACAAGCCACTATAAAATTCGCCGACTCGAATGACAGAAGTATTGTGCACGTCAAAAGCCACCAACAAGTGAACGGTACCCAGCACGCAGAAGGAGAGCAACTTTTGATGGTACAGCAACGTCTAAATGAAGAAGGTTTGGGGTTTGCTTTGTTGTTTGGCAGAGGTGGCGATCAAGACGAGTCGTCTTCGTTGATGATTCAAGGCCAGCGACCGTTGGAAAACAGTCAGCAACAGCAGCAGCAACAACTGCTGATGATACAAGGTCAAAACGAACAAGCTCATCAACAATTCGTTTTCATTCAAGATAGACGTGAGCAAGATCAGGAACAAATGGTCCGCTACGAGTATTCTCAAACGAACGGCGAAAAAGAGGATCTGGTACAACAGTCTCAAAGGCAGTTTGGTGAGGGCGATCACGCTCAATTGCAAGTGGTTACCATTGGCTCGGATGCGGCAACGATCGTCACGCCACCGCTTTTCTATAACCCAGCCGCTCTTCGAACCTATCCTATGGGCGTAAGTCAAACTAAATTAGGCGACTCGCAATATAATTGTAAGTATTTGGAATGAAAAAGATATGACTGCATCCTTTTTTATAGACTGATGCTAGTGCTCGCGCTTTATCGTGCGGCATTGGAGGAGCCTGCTCGTATCGCATTTGTACCCAACAATTTCCGATGCCGGTAACACAGAACGGATTCGATTCGTTTTATAATCCGCAATTCGTTTCGTCAATATCACCGCTAAATGGATTTCATCGAAATTTTATCGCTGCAAATGGTTTGTACATAATATAGCGTTGACTGATACATTATAAAACTTATGACCTGACACTTTTTATTTATAGGTGTAACGGCGCCAGATCTTACAAGTTACGGCTCAGAACCTCCTACCGTCGGAGCGGATATCAGTTTGGCCCTGCCGACCGCGTCCCCTCCTCAAACTTTTGATTTGAGTCGCCCGACCAGAACGCCGGATCAGAGACTAATTATCAATTGCGAGTATTCGACCGAAGTATCCGGATTCACCAACGGTATGACGCGAAACTTTATGTCGGGTAGGTGGAATGGGCCAAAAGATTTAGCGTTTGACCTTATTTCGAAAGCTGGGTTAACGCGCGTCGATGCATTTTTGCAGCCCCGAGTCGAGTAACGGAACCGTTGTATCTGACCATACCTCCTCCAACTAGCGTGATGTCGGCGGACCAGAATACATTTAGAACTCCGATTACGAGTCCGACTTATAGTGCTCTCAATAATTTGATCACTTTATCCCCTCGATCCACGGACTACTGCTATCGTTTTGCCTTTAGTACGTGTATTGCTCTGTGCGACTGGTTTATGTTAAGTGTACTCGTACTGTCCTCCAACAAATTCGTTGAGCAAGACTGGACAGCACTCGACATCGAGAAAAAAAAAGAGTATTCGTGCGTCATACGCGGACTCGAGTCCTGTCCAGTCTCCCATTATTGGTAGAAATATAGATGAAAAATTTAGTCCTAAAGTAGTTATGATGTGATTTGTTAGTAGTTCGATATACGGTTCCGTTGTGGGGTATTTCGTCGAGTAGAAGTGACCAAGAAAATTTCTGTATATATGTGTAGTTATTTGCCTCGTTTCTCTCACTTGTCATCATCAGAAGCTCAATTCTGAACAGAAAAGTTGTTGTTTGTTCGCAGACCGTACAATTCGTGGACCTGAAGGATGTAATATTTTCATTTACCATCTCCCACAAGAATACAGAGACGAGGACCTCTTCATACTGTTTGCCAGATTTGGCGTTATAATTAGTACCAAGGTGTACATTGACAAGAATACAAACCAGAGCAAATGTTTTGGTGAGAATTTAATGATTTGTAAAATATTTAAAAAACAACTCGCGAAAGGCTCACTTCGTTTTCTGCTCCCAAGGCCCCTCTAGATCTGTTTCTTTCAAATCGATTTTGACGTGGAACACGTCATTAGGTACTATTTTTTTTTTAAATCGACATCGTCATCTGCGAAACCTACACCAACACTCAGTACAGGGTGCCCTTGAGCTATTGCTCTACCTGAAATATATCTTTACGGTCTAAATTGACGGCTTTAGGGAAGGAAGGTCGACAGAAATGGCGCTTACTGAACTAATGAAAACACTTGAACAATATAAAAAAACTCACAAACATATAATTTTAATAAGCTTTGATGTCACGGGAGCGTTTGACCGAGTCATCTGGTCTAGCTTGGCCGAAATAACGTAAGTAGGCATATAATACAGATAATACAAAGCTACCTGGGAAATAGGAAAATAGGATTCTTTGATAAGGACAATAATTTGAAGCTAGAATATGAACTAAGTACGGGCGTACCACAGGGGTCAGCGTTGTCCCCAACTCTTTTTAACATTGCAATGACTGAAATACACAAAACAGCAAGGGAAACAAACAAATTCAAGCTTTTAAGCTACGCTGACGATCTGCTAATGATTATTGGAATAGATAAACAGAATGACTATCAAACTATTAACAGAAAGATAGAACAAACAAACCAGAAATTAAAATATCTTGGCTTAACGTTAAATCCAAAGAAAACAAATGATATTCATATCGAGAAGACACAACAAACTAGATTTTCAAAAAAGTATGGAGGACAAAATAAAAATGGGACTAGAGAAAATTAAATTTCAATCAGAAATGAAATACTTAGGAATAATTTTAGATCCAAACCTAAACTTTAAAAAGTACATAGAATATATTATTACAAATAAATTAAAAAAACACTACAATAAAATTCGGGCATTATATGCTGACACTTATGGGATGGACACAAAAAAAAGAGAAATAATTTATAATGCTCTTTTTCGATCGATAATTGAATACGGATCTCTAGCCTACTTTGGAAAATTAAGAAAAACAGAAATCAAAAAATTAAAATCCCTTCAAAGAACAACATTAATCGGAATAATATCGGCCTATAGAACAGTATCACATACTGCCTCTCATGTAGTAGCAGGAGTGACACCAATTGATCTACAATTAAGTCAAACGAATAAGATAAAAAGGATCAAAATTAGGCATAAAGAAGGTAAAATAACAAAAACAGAAATGGTAGATAACATCAAGAAAACTAAATTAGATACAATAAAAACCTGGCAGGATCTATACGATAAGGAATAAACGGGAAGGAGAACCGCAAAATTGATACCGAACATTGAACTGAGACTCAAAAACAAAAAATTAATAAGCAATTACTTTTTAACGCAATACTTGACAGGGCACGGTAACTTTGCAACTTATTTAAAAAAATTTAAGATAATAAAAGACAGTAAATGTAGGGAATGTTTGAATTTTGAAGATGATCCAGATCATACCTTCCTAAAATGTAGTAACTTTGAACACATAAGAAAGGAGATCAATATTACAGCTGAAGAGTTGGGTAAATGCCTACAAGATAAACAAATTCATGGTAAAGTCAACAGATTATAAAATAAATACTGAAAACAAAAAAAGAAATTACAGAGAAATAATAATAACTTCAATAAAAATAAAAATAACATACAAATGTTATACTAACAATTAATAAGTAAACAAATAAATAATAATAGAAAAAAAAAAAAAAAAAAAAAAAAAAATGCTTACGCAGCCGCGTAAGCAATACACGACTTTTCACCTGTATCTACAATCAAGTTTTTTGCTTAAACTTTAACTCTAGTACTCCAATTTATTCAATGAATCGTTTTCTCAATAAGATACACACATCCTCAACATCTCTTGCCACTCTAATTCATTCTTGATCATCTCCGATTCTCAAGCATCTTTTAATGTTGGTTGTTGTAGACTCACACATAACATTCATTCATGAAAAACTCAACACAAACGAGCAAATCTTTCACCCATATAAAACTATTTCATCACTCAAAAAAATGACAAAATTATACGCAAAGGATTGTTGCACTATTACTATACTAACACAACATTCATTCATGACTGACTCAACACGAACGAACACATCTTTAAAATTCATTCATAAAGAGCGTATCCTTACGTGTGTGAACAGGTAACCCAAAAAATGAATAAAACTAGCTACAACTACACTGACAATCTACGTAATCAAAGGTTACCCTTCGCTTTTGATGACGAAAGCGGCTACCTGAAGTTTAGTACTACAAAATATTAGTAGCTCGAATATATATGCAAATTTCATCAAATTAGTTCACGTTTCAATTTGAGATTTCTCACGAACCAAACATCGTATCAACACCAAAAGTTCACAATTACATTTTTAGACATGTAAATTACAATATATCAACATTTGAAAAAAATTGAACAAACCATATCAGAGTTATAGGAGTGGGGAATTTTTTTTAAAATTGGGTATATCTGGAGAACTACTGATCCGATCGTCAAAAAAAATGCAGGTGCACAACTTCAGATATAACACTACAACTTGACTAAGTTTCAAGAAAATCCACCAGTAGTCTCGGAGGAGAAGTCCGGACAAATTTTGATCCATATATATATATATATATATATATATATATATCCATATATATATATATATATAAGGAAACCTGAAATTTTTTTAATGACGTAGCGATGATCTATGACCTCTAAAACGTCGAGAAAGTTCATTTCCCCCCCTTTCTGCCACAACTGTGACGGGTGTAATACTCGCTTTTCTACGAAAAGTCGGTAAAAACAGAAATATACTTTTTTCCATGATAAAATATTGCTTTGTATTTTAGTCTAGTCTAGATACAGAACATAGTATGTTACGAGCTCGTCATGCATGAGGGGGGGGGGGGTGAGGAAAAACCAATGGTAAAACTCACCCAACCCTCATGACTAAAATTTGTAAATAAAAAAAAAAAAAAAAAATCCGTAAAAAAAAAAATTGAAAAAAGGTACATCTCTATTCGAAACCCTACATAGATTTTCCTTAATTCGATTCTCTACCTGATGAGATAGGTAAAAAAAGATACATTCCTATTGAATAAATCTCTGTGGGGGTCCTTCCAAAAGATCTATTGAATCAATCTCTGTGAGAGGTGGAAGGAGGAGTAGATTAAATTTTTACAAATACTATCCACCAGTGTGTTTTGATTTTCAAATAGAAAGGTATTGTGTCTGTGCGCTTCTGATTTGCCACCAAATTTTCTAGTTGAAATCTCTTGTATTACTGTTTATTTATTTTTTAGAAATAACTAGTTTTCAATCTCTCATGCCTTCATTGCGTATCTGAACACCCCCTATCCATTCGACAGATCTTCTGCTGCACCACCTTGACCCAACTCCGTAATTCCTTATCCATCCCTCACAACCATACAGAGGCACTATCAGATGACTTTCCCTCCACCCCCAACATATTCAACTTTTTACAACAAGTCAACTTCCTCTCACGCATGTAATCACGCAATCTCGCCGAGCTCATATCCATGAAGGCAGGCTGCTGAGTAGCTCGTAAATTAAAAAAAAAAAAAAAAAAAAAAAACAAGTAATACCTAGTGAATAATTTGTGTCCAATTTTTTGAAGCGCTTATCCTGTTTGGTGGTTTAATATTTATTTACTTCTTGAAATGTCCTCTATCCTGTCTCCTATCATTTTTTTTTCTTTTTTTTTGAACTTGAAGATGAATATATAATTTTCATCTATTCCATAGTGGTCTCGAGTATTTTTGTTTTTTTGTGTTATATGTTCTGTTAAAGATGAATACTTTTGATAATATTGAAGAAGAAGAAATACAAAGTCAGAACATCAGAAAAGAAAAAATTATTCTGAAAAGTGTCTGTAAGCGATAGTCTGGGGAAAAAAAAAGAAAGAAATTTGAAAAATTTGAGTACTGCAAGTGACAATTTAGCTTTAAATAACAAACGTTTCAAAATAATTCGTGTTAATAATAATGATAATACAATTGAAGAAGAAATACAAATTCAAAAAAAAAAGGAAAAGTAATTCTGAAGCAAGTAAGAAGTATTGTGAAAAGAGGAAACTTAAAAATCAGAATACTGTAAGAATTTTTTGACAGTAGAAAAATAATAGGTAGCAAGGTGACGACAGTCCTCATGAACTCACAAAAAGATTGATAATACTTGCCTATTCCTTATTTGTTTATTATCTACCATTCTCCCCCCCCCCTTTTCTATCATAAATCTATCAGTTTGCTCTTGTTCGCACCCCTATGATCAAATGGCCTTTATATTTTGAAGCTTCGTAAGGTGATATGGGTGATTTTTTTGGACTCAGCTCGGAATTTTATTTCAGAATTCTACTAAATTTTCGTAGATCACGCAATTTTTTTACTTGGGAAAATGTTGACTCTCTTTGGGCCCGTTCATCCATTTTCAGGCTTCGTAAGGTGATTTTGATGATTTTTTTGGACTCAGCACGAAATTTTACTTCAGAATTCTTCTAAATTTTCGAAGATGAAACAATTTTTTAAAATAGAATCATGTTTTCTCTTGATAATTAAACACTTTGGGAACCCCTGCAGCAACATTTCGGCGTATTTTGGTCCATAACTGGGCACAGAAAAGTCGTAGAAACTTCGTATAGGGCGCAAATTAAAGATAAAATTGAGATACAAAATTTGTACATTTAAACTAGACGTCTAACGTTTCGCGTTTTTGCGCTACGACAGATTTAACGCAAAATCCCATTTAACTGGTAACATATTTTGGCCTCACCCTGTATACACCGATCTCCGAGCTACTTTGTATATGTATGCTATGATACAAAGGGGACTTGGAATACCTGGGACGTTCTGAGTCTTATGATGATGTTTAAAGCGTTGCATATCTGGCTCATTGAAGGGGCTAAGTCAATTGGTGTATGAAGAATTGCATATCTAATTACTCGAAGGGGCTATCTTTCATGCTCCATACACCGACCACCGAGCTGAATATGATAGGAGGACGACTTGGAAAATTCTTGAGCTCCGAGCTTTGCCGGACGGCGGACGTTTTTCCCGACCCCCCCCCATAAAACAGGTTCCCTGTTAAAACTTTGGAGATTATCAAAGTATCCCGAATGATGGACCACAGCCAGTGAACTCAATTCATGTGTATAATACTGAATGAAAGCGCACTGAATGAGACAAAGAGAGAATAGAGCTGTCGTACAAAATAGAATGGACGTATCTGCATATCTACAATCTGCAGAAAAGAGATCATTCAATAAAGGCAAAAATACCCTTTTTCGCTGATCGTTTTTGAGCAGATACGTCCATTTTATTTTGTACGTCAGAGAGGTGATGTTGTGTACTCTGACTTGTGGATAACTTCCCTTCCCTTTCTGTCTCATCGTTTCATGGTTTTCGTTCAGCGCAGGTGAATGGGGTTGACTGACCACAGCACACCATCTTCGAGTGTATGAGGCGTGGAGATGTAAGTGTGGTAAGCTAAAACAATCTCCTCCTAAAACCGCGGAAAGATGAAGAACTCCCCAAGTAATCTGACCACATGCATACTCTGACCAACGGCGGTATAGATCAAGTAAGGTGACGAAGAAAGGAGCGCGGTATATGGAGTCACGTCGTTGTGACCTCCCGTGTCTTCTTGTACAATCCCCTATGCTGCTGCATCATTAGCACCACCATACACGGGGTGGTCAGGAGTAACAGCCAAAAGGAGAAAAAGGACCTCCACAGCCGTCAGAAGACGAAAAAAAAAAATAAATAAAAATAAAAAAGCTAATAGAACACGAAGTGGCGGAGGAAGAACCCACTTTCGAGAAGGTAAAGTCACGCGAAATGCGGCTTATGAGCTCTCAGATGTGATTCCAGAAGTAGATACGCGTGTGTCTATGGTTCAAGGCTACTTTAGTTCTAAATTAATTGAGTGCGAGCCCTTTCTCGAGTTGTACAGTAGATCTCTGTAGTGGTCTCATTGATGGACTGTGCATAGCAAAATGGAGCCAGGCTAGTTTCAATCCGAGATGTCCAAAAGGATGAGTATCGGTGCGGGAGGTGCGACTTGCTAAGGACCACTTTGCACGCTCATGCGCCCCACTCCACTCCAAAGGTGATCCCGAAATGGAAAATGAAGTATCAGTCTTGATTAGAAAGTAGACTTGATACTTTATTCCCAGCTTCAAAAATATATTTGAATCCGTTTTTGCAATTCTACCAACTCATATTAAGTATTGTTAGAATTTCAATTTGTGTTGTATTTTGATATAATATTTTCTGTTTAATTTTTCCGTTCTTAGGATTTGTTTCATACACAAACCGTCACAGTGCTCAGCGAGCCATTATCGAAATGAATGGCTACACAGTTGGACAGAAACGTCTGAAAGTTCAGCTGAAAACGCCGAAAATTCGCCGTTTCTAACTTGATAATGGGCCAACAGCGGTAGCAATTGAAGTACGAGTAAACCATAAATGATAACAGTATTGTTAATCATCAGGTCGGTATTTGGAATCGCGTTCATTTAATTTTCATGGTTTTATCTATTTCTATAGATGACTAAAGCTTTAAAAATATAAAATAGGAACATCCAGTGCCTATCTATCCGCTGAGCAGTGGAAAGCTGGGGCTGGACCTCCCTCTCCCCCTGAACTGAAAAATTTGCCTTCTCTCCCCCCCCCCAACAAAAAAAAAAGTAATAAAAATAATAAAAATGGTCTGCCTGCGCTACTAATGCTGAGCTCTGTGACCTACGGTGCAGCACATTTAGAAAGCGCAGGACCCAACACCTGAACTTTTGTACGTTGAGAAGAAATGCAGAAATAAATTTTTTTAAATTGGGAGGTTCTAGTTTTCTCGAGGTAGTGGAATTCATAAAAATGTTATACCGTGAGTCTCGTAAGCCTTAGAACAATTCTGAGATCTAAATAAATCTGGCGAAGGGGAATAATTTTGGCATACATTTTATCGCACGCCTCAAAAAACGAAATTGCCCGCCTATCGATAACACGCCAAGGAAACAAAATTGACACGCCTAAGAAATGTATTACACGGATAAAAACGAAGTAAGTAGTGCACACATCCTCATATAAGTTATGCACTCGAGATCCAAAACACTGGAAATCCTATGAAACGGACAAATACACAAAGTAAGTAGTGCACACATCTTGCTACAAGTTGTGAACACAAAATCAAAACACTCAAAATCCATTGAAGAGGACAAAAACACCACCATATAAGTAGCGCACACATTCCCATATAGTGCACACTTAAGAACATGCAGAACAGTATGCGATCCACATTTAATTCATTGAACTATAATATATCAAGTAAGTAAACCTGATACAGGAAGAAGAAACAGGAAAGAAGATAATGGAATGCTTTGGTTATTGACAAGTCAGCACAAGCCTCAAGGCAGCATTCCAAGTGGAGTCTTTTTTTCTTTTTTTTACCATCACCATAATATTTCATAAAGGCATTACAATATTGATACATATTAATGCAATTAACAAATATAAGTTTTCAAATAATTTACAACGGCTAAGCCCAACCGCTTCTTGAATAAATCTAAATCCAAGTTCAAGACTACATGGTACCTGCCTTCATAATAACGAACGCCTAGAAGAGTCAAAATTAACATCCGCCTATACCACTTGACATGTGCAGCGTGAAAAGTTTCCTGAAGATCGAAAGGAAGCTCCAAATGAGCCTCAAGATTAGTCTCCATCAAGAACCTTGATTGCCAAAAAGGGCCTGCGAAAGTGGAATTGGCAAATCACGGGATGGATCAGAAGTGCGAATATTGTCAAAACGGCGAACTCTTGAATACCAGTCAATAATGAAACGTCCGCGGCTATTGCACTGATCCATTTGGCATCATACTTCTGCCGAATCATATTATTTTGACGACGAACCTCAGTATTTGACCAACCAGAGAAGATCTCACGACAATGCTCGAAATCCGATGCATTAACCAACTGACTCGACTGACTCCTCCGGGGTGGAACAACTGGGAAAACACCTCCATCGACAGTCATACCTCACTCATAAGGAGTTTGAGGTTTATTATGGGGAGGCAGTCTCTACTGTCAAGCCCATCCCGACTGGAGTTCCTCACAATAAATGCAGCAAAATCATCTTCTTTTGAAATGTGGGTCGTGTGCCAGTGGCGTTCGTCATGGTTTCAACGTCGTGTCAGTTTTTTTCTATGGCGGGAGGGGAACTGGCGGTCAATATAATTTTATGAGGCGTGCACTTATATATTTCCCAATAATTTTACCTAAGGGTGTTTCAGCTTTGATGAATAAGATGACATGGAAAGATTGTAATACTTGAAGTATTTTAGGAACATTCGGACAGTTTTAAGTCTTCCTATCTGACCAGTATGGCCTAAGACATAGTAGTATATTCTAGAAGAAGTGCTTAAAATCTAAGTTGCAGATTTAATTGAGACACTAAAGAGGTCGGAAAGCGAAAAAATCAGGCAATCCGAAACATGTACGAGTATTATGAAATGTACTGAATAGGGCAAGACGGTGCGCGAAAGTTAGGAATTTCACTCGAGTGCGCGAAATTTGTATTTCAATTTTATCTAACGAAAATGCTGAAAAAAAAATAATAAAAAAATACAGGTCAGATAACTTGGAGAGAAGTTGGGCCTTGATGTTTATGAAGCGATGTTTTAACCAACATGATTGTGCAGTTCTCAAACATAAAGAGCCAAAAAACATTTATATTATCTATAATAACATTCTTATAATTTTTTCTTATGCTTGCAGGAAAACCAATTTATGATGAGTAATTACATCGGATAAAATAATTATGTTACCTACCTACAATGTATTGCATTGCTGTTTTTCTAGTCCTATTGCCATTATAAACTCAAGAAGATGAACTAAATTATGTACTTAATATACCGTCATTATATATTTTTTTTTATCATCATTATTATTTGATGATAAAATATTGTAGTCTTGAAAAATTGTTTTGTTCCCATTGTTATTGTTTACTTGATTTATATTATATCTATTATTTCTGTAGTGTAGAATAAACTAAGATGTAAACTGCTGTTTTCCTTACAAAGTGATAAATGAATAAAACAGCTGTTTCACAAAGGCGTGCAGTATTCCTACCTTAATTTTTATTTGGTATACTATTTATGACACAAATAAAGATGATAACGATATTTATATTATTAGCATACTGTAATTATAAATATTATTATTATTAAGTAATGAAAAGATTATTATTATTATTGTTACATTTTACAAATATTATTTTTATTTACAGTATACGTACCGTACTATTGAACTGAAGGCCGTACTTTGGTACAATAATTATCATGAAGAAATGAGAATAGTGGAATCTTTCAAATTGACCGGCATATTGATTGTACCTTTATTACTTTCTTTTTCTCTACTTTTTTTTTTTTTTCTTCTTCTTTCTTTCTTTACTTTTTTACGTATATCATTTTTTATAACTACATATACAGTAATTTGAACATAACGATTTCAAGAATGTAACATTTTGATAATATGATGCACTGAAATAAAACAAAATAAATGTATTCTTTCTCAGGGGTGTATTACAATAATTAATTTCTTATTTCGTTTTCCAGAAAAATAATAGAAAGATTTATCTAACAGCTAGAAATTGAATTGTAAAGTAACTAGTTTTTTTTTTTTTTTTTTTTTTCTCTTAATAGTACTAAACCAATATTCTTATCTCTCCTTAAATTTTCTTTTTTCTTTTTCTTCTTTCATCCTTCTGTTAATTTATATTCATTAATTTTCAAATTGTTTCTTTAATTAACTACGAGAGTAAATACATCATGTTGCTTTGTTTACTTTTCCAATTGTTAGAAGAAATAATATTTTC
Source organism: Aspidiotus rigidus (assembly GCA_035079385.1). Lineage (NCBI taxonomy): Eukaryota > Metazoa > Arthropoda > Insecta > Hemiptera > Diaspididae > Aspidiotus > Aspidiotus rigidus. The sequence continues at coordinate 4,632,393 of JAVHKY010000023.1, forward strand.
ACTCGGAAGAAGATATGATAAATATTTTTTTTCTTTCATTTTTACTACCTCTGTGCTCAAATGTTATTGCAATGTCAAGAACTTGATAATATTATTGTACGAGGCAATAGATAATTTTATATACCTACTATGTTTACTATTATTTATCTATCTACAAGTATTCCTTTTTGGAGAGCAGTGGCGACTACTATGTACATTTAACGCCTGAATTATTTCTTTTTTTCTTGTTTTTCCTCCTAATTGTAAGAAAACTTATACTTAATAATTATCAAAACTTTATTGGTTCTTAAGATGTGTACTATTGAAACTTGATCGTTTCTTTCTAAGATGTACTATCTCCCTCTTTATATCAATTACTAGGCCTTATTTTCTTTTCTTCCTTTTCTTTTCTGGTAGTATAATATTCAAGTAGGTAAATTACTCGTATTCTAACTCATACATTATTAAGTGTTTTGATTTCATTATTTTTGGTCTGATATTTGTTATTATACTATGATAGTACGTTTATTTCCTTGTTGTAGGCCTATTAGTACGTACAATCTAGTTCGTTTATTCGTATTTAGGACAAGAATGATATTATGACTGCATAAGTGATCCAGAGTATCAAACGTGCATGTTTACCAGTACCTGCGCATACCGTACTTTGCGGTATACATTGATGAAAGAACAATAATTTAGTGAAATTTTGAAGATAGAGAATTGATTTATGATATTTTGCTTCTTTTCATTTGTGTTTGAATTATATCATTGAGAATACACAAAATTGGTAAAACGATTTCAATTATGTAATTTCTTTCCAAAATATTCTATCGTCGTTAACGAGAAGATCAACGCGGACAGAAATACTAATTCTGTTGAGGAAAAGATGTAGGTATTCGTGTAACGTTCGATCTAGCACGTTTCGTATTTCGTATATCTTATAATTGTCTCGTAATTGTCTTCTTCTGTCCTTTTCCTTTCATATACTCGAATTAGACCTTTGCATCTTCCTAAATTTTTCTCGGGGGCAGAGTAGATGCAATATTATGAAAGTTACAGGTTGCGTGATCTATCTAAGCGCCTTTACTGTGGCTGCATCTACTCCTCCTTCGATCGCTATTCTTTCTCTCTCTCTCACTCACTCACACAACCTTAATTGATATACATATTGTTTTAATTCATTTACTGTTTGTGACATTTGCCCGTATTCTCGTTGTTTCTCCCACCGCGCCTCTGATTACTTCCATATCATTATTGTTAGGTATAGGAAGCTCTTTAATCTCCACGTTTCTTCTTTTTTTCTGAGGAACTCTTTGCGGATTTACGTTGAAGGATAAAAGGGCGGTTGTAGTAATTTTGACAAAAAAAAACATAAAATCACTTTTTTTTCACTCGTCGGACGCTACGAGTAATTTATAACGTTTGGTTGCCGATAAACGAAACAATAGTACGTTGCGTGTCGTACAAAAAACAAACGGATCGATCAAAATTTCCTTCAGCAAACCCATTTTTACTCCGATGTTGTCAGCGCCTCATCATTAACGAAGAAGAGAGCGTGGATTCTTAAACGCAATTTTTGGTTTGAATAATTCAAAAGAAGATTAGGCAATTTCCCCAAAGACTTCGCCAGAATCCTCTAATCCCATTGGCTAAATGCTGGCTATTATAAACTCCGCACACTGCACTGGGTGCTCTTTTTGACTCACCCAAAGATCTGACACCTCTTTTGGGGAAGTGCGGTTTTCAGAAATTATAAGAATCGTCTACTCATGGGTACAAGCCATAAGTATGAAGAGTGGAGGACGACCCTGTACCCTCTACTCTTCATACTTTACAAACTATCTTGTCCTGACTGCTCGGTGCTCTACATTGGGGAGTCTGAACGAAATCTCTTCGTCCGCTAATTTAATGAGCCTAGAGTCGCCTTTAAATCGAGCCTAAAGACTAGACTGCGGAGTTTCTGCTAGAAAAGGGTCACCCTTTCGACCTCAATAAGTGCCGTTTATATTAAGATTCAAGAAATACTTCCGTTGACGGAGGGTCTTGGAAAACCTTGGAATCTCTCGCCATCTACAAACCAGCGATGACCATGTCTTCAACAAAGTACTTCCTGAACACGGCCTCATTCCGGTCAACCTTCGCCAGGAAAGAAACGAAAGAAGGCGTAGGTAACAGATTATTTCTTTGCCCACGCCCAACCTGTCCACCTTTGGAAGTACTGTGCAACACGAATATCTACTGCAATCAAATACCTACAATCCTCTGTTTCCCCGTCCCCTCCGAAAAGTACTGATGATTACAGGGTGGACCAGAAAGATGTTACCAGTTAAATGGGAGTTTGCGCTAAACCTGTCGTAGCGCGAAAACGCAAAACACAGGGTTCCCAAAATAAGGCTTGAAAATTAATTAATTTACAGTATTGAGCTGAATTTCGAAAATTTTAATAATAAGATTATTGTTTCTCAAGTGAATTTGGACGGGGAAAACGAAAAAAATAGTAACAAAACCCTCCGAAGCACCAAAATGGGTTAATGGGCCCAGTTGGAAAATCGTTCAAACTCTTGAATTGAAGACACTCTCTGCAAACTGAGAGAACTCACATCACGTTTTTCTGCCTTCCTGCTCTCGTTTAGGCAAAATTTCTACCATCACTGTTTTTATGAGCAACCAACAAGTGAGCGGAGGGATGTAGGCCTATCTTGAACACATTGTAGTTCACAAAAACCAAGTTGGTGGAAATTTTGCCAAAACGAGAGCACGAAGGCAGAAAAATGTGATGTGACTCATCTCAGTTTGCAGAGAGTGTCTTCATTTGATTTTCAGGTGGAATTTCGCGCTGAGTCCGAAAAACATGTTTAAAACGACGGCTTCCTTAACGAAGTTAAACGAGGAACGCAGGGAACTTGTTTTATGAGTCAAATAGGATTTGGTATTGAAAATTCAAGGAAGCCTAGACCTAGATAAAGCTAGTATAAAGAAAGCCTAGACGTAAAATAAGCCTAGTATAATGTAGTTTGAAAGTCCAAGTTTTTCTCAAATCTCGAGCTATTTATGATAGGAGGGAGACTTGGGAAAATTTGTCCCCTATCATATATAGCTCGAGAGTCAAAAGTTTTCCAAGTCCCTCTTCTATCATATATGGCTTCAGATTCGAAATTTTTTCTAAGTCCCTCTCCTATCATATATGGCGCGAGAGTCGAATTTTTTCTAAGTCCCCCCTCCTATCATATATTCTCGAGAGTCGAAATTTTTCTAAGTTTTTCGCTGGACGGCGCACGGCGGACGGCGCACGCCAGATTTCTCAAATAGCCCCCCATAAAACAGGTTCCCTGTTAAACAGGTTCCCTGTTAAAAAACTCTTCGAAGCACCGACATGGGTTAATGGGCCCAAAAAAGGTCAAAATATCCCCAAATTGGAAAATTGTTCAAACTTTCAAATTTTAATTCGACTTTCAAGTGGAATTTTGCGCTGAGTCCGAAAAAAAATGCTTAAACAGTTCTTCAAAGCACCAAAGAGGGCCAAAATTTTCCCGAATTGGAAAATCGGTCAAACTTTCAAATTTTAAATCGATTTTCAAGTGGACTTTCACGCTGAGTCCGAAAAAAATTATTGAAAAATACTTTGGAGCACCAAAATGGGATGATGGGCTCAAAGAGAATCAAAATTCCTCCTAGATGAAAAGTTGCGTAATCTTCAAATAGTACAAACACTACTTTTTATAATACATGTATTGAAAGGAACACTTGGGCCTACAATTTAAATTGGTTATCGTTCAAAAAGAATGTTTACAAATTTTTCGAATGGCACCACTGACTTGATTTTCGCCACTGGTAAAATATTTTCGCCACGGTTCTGATAACGTCATGTTTCGCTACGAAAAACAAACACAATACGCAGCACCTTCGCTTCATGTATTATAAAATAGTACATTTTGTAATAAGTGGCGAAAATGAACGATATTGGAACGAGCGCAGTGTAGCCACACGAGCAAAGCGAGTGTGGATAAGCGAGTTCCAGTATCGTTTGTTTTCGACACGAATTACAAACAGTACTTTTTATAATACATGTAGTGAAAGAAACACTTGGGCCTACAATTTAAATTGGTTATCATTCAAAAAGAATGTTTACGAATTTTTCGAATGGCACCACTGACTTGATTTTCGCCACGGGTAAAATATTTTCGCCACTGGTAAAACATTTTCGCCACGGTTCTGATAACGGCATGTTTCGCTACAAAAAACGAACACGATACGCAGCACTTTCGCTTCATGTATTATAAAAAGTTGTTTTCGATTCTGAAGTAAAATTTAACGCAGAGTCCGAGAAAAATACTGAAATGGCCCTAGATGATTTCCAATATGAAAAATCCATTCTTAGCTCAGTGTATTTTCAAGTTGACAGTGACATACTCAGTCGTCACTTGGACGTTCAGCGCACTTATAATCGCTACGTGACTGTGAATTGACCACTTGAGCTACGTATTGAGGTAGCTCGCGAGAAAAGTTACCGTCACTTTTCTCGTAATTTTGACAGAGAATGTCGCTGTTAGTTTGCTGTACGTTCGGCTGACTACCCACTCGCTCCACTCGTTCGTCCGAACAGCCTACTACAGGCCTATTATGTCATACAAAGCTCCATCTTTTCCAAATTTACTACACATTAGGAGTACGTTGGGTCAAGTAACGAAGCCTAGTTTAGCCTAGTATATTATAGGCCAACATGAAGTAGTAAAAGTTGAAATTTTTTCAATTCCCTAGAATGAAGCTTAACTGTATGTTAGGCTGAATATAGCGAAAACATAGTACAGGGGGTAGAATAAGCTAATTAGCCTAATATATAGTATATGAAGCCCCTAGTACATATATTGTATGTTAGTCTAGGTAAAGGGAAGGATGCTGATAACAAAGTAGCGAATGCCAAAATCCTTCCGTCTCCAAAGTACGTTAAGTTCACTGATGCACTGATGACGTCAAGAAGCGTGACACCAGGAGTAATTCCAGTCTTATAAGCATTATAAAATGCCTAAAATGAAAAGGCACTTTGCAAATAGCTTCATGAGTATCGAAGTACCAGAGCTCAGCCCTCTGCAGAAATTCTCGAAAGATGTTCTTAGTTTCATCCTTCTGTCCACTTCTGTCAGATTAGAGCCTAGTATCATTTTGATTGCCGCATTCGAAGAATTTTATGACAAACAAGTTGACTAAATGCAAAAAATATAAAGGCTTTATCCGCACAGAAACGTAAATTTATTAGGTCAAGACAACCACATCGTGATCTCCTTTAGGACATACTGATTAAAAAAAAAGACACAGTCCGGTATAAACAAGAGTGAACTGACGTAGTCATAGGTACTGAAGATAACATTAATGGAAATATTTTTCATGGTAGAAGTATAAAGTGTACCGAAGTTGTTTACTATCACTCTTTAAATTGACATTGGTTGCATATTTTTACATCCCCACCAACTTTTTAATTTTTCTTTTTCTATCATTAGATCCAAAGCTAGTATTTTATTACCCTCAAAATTGAAATTGTGTGACAAATCTTTGAAATGGCAAACCAGAGGAGGGCGATTATTCTTATTTTTCACATCATTCTTATGTTGGGTGATTCTTGTGAATAGAAATTGAGAAGTCTCTCCCACATAAGAGTTTGATCGTGTTCTTAGCGTTTGGACTCTCTTTTTCTTACGACCTGATAATTTTAAACGAGTTGATGTATGGAAAACGATATCCTGATCAGGAATTTTTTGGTGCAGAGATTGGTTGACGGCTCTGTTCGCATTTCTATTAAAAACACCAGTATGGTATAAATACAAAGGTTCCACGTTTCGACGTGACTAAGACGTTTTCTTCAGTAACTACATAAATAAAATAAACTACAACTAAGATGAGAAAGAAAGAAAGACGCGTTAGTCAAAAAACCATGGAACATAAAAAATCCATTAGAATCATATCTCGACCGCCCTCTCCAATTTCAGCCCCTTCTCCCCCCTCTTCTCATCTACCCCTCCATTGACATCCTCACCACCTCTCACTCGTCTCGACCTGGCCAACCTACTAAAATCGGCCAATGTAATTTATATAAGACACATTAAAGACATAATTGGGTACGACTTCCCTTCCCACAACCTGCGCTTTGCAGATGGTTTTAAATCGGGCCCTAAAACTGACTACGCCTTCTCCATCAATGGTGAAATCTCACACTTTCGTTTGGAAAACTCAACCTCCATATATTGTGCCGAACTATCTGCCATCTCTATACCTGCCTTACTCACCTCACTCTTCTTCCTCAACCCTGTAAATTCCTCCTCCTCTCTAACTCTCTCTCCTCTCTCCAAGGTATGCAAAACCCTTACTCTTCCAATCTTATCGTACAGCACATTCTCATAGTCCTGCACATCTTAACACCTTCCCTGTCTTCAATTGCTTTCCTATGGATCCCTGATCATATCAATCTGTATATAGACCAGGCTGCTAAGCAAGCCTTTTTTCTTCCCTCAACCACTGATCGCTCCCCTTCTCCAGCTTATGACTTCAAGTCATTCTATCGTTCACAAATCACCAAATCATGGCACAACCTCTGGTCTTCTCAAACCTGCAACAAACTTCGCTAAATTAAAAAGTACCCGACCTCCTGGTCCTCTTCAATCCGTCCCTCACGCCACGAAGAAATAGTTGTAACTCGACTACCAATTAGATGAAAGTGCGAGCAGAGCGTTTTTAATCATTTTATGAAAACGATCTCTTTTTCGGTGATAGGAAGTAACGGGACCCTTAATTTTGGACAGTGGCGTATTCAGAAAATTTTCGAAGGAAAAAAGAAGACTTAAGAATTAATTATTTGTCTGGACGGATTATATAAATAGAGAGTTGAATATGTCCGGCACTGCCGTCCAAAATATGAAAAATTCAAAAAATAAACAAATAAATGAATTTATTTATTTATCTATCAATTAAAAAACCCGACGTTTCGACAGTACAACTGTCATTCTCAAGGGTTAAAACGTAAACGTCGGGTTTTTTAATTGATAGATAAATAAATAAATTCATTTATTTGTTTATTTTTTGAATTTTTCATATTTTGGACGGCAGTGCCGGACATATTCGACTCTCTATTGAAAAAAGAAGACTTTCGTGAGGCGAACAGAAAAGAAAATTTTAATTGTACATACATTATTTCAAAGAAAATTTTTCAGTTCTTGAGGGTGGTGTCTCCCTTCGCAAATACACCACTGATTTTAGTTGTTATTTCTCGGAACAAGTGTCATAGCTGCTTATCATCTAAATGACCCTCCCACTGCAGGATCCCTGTTAAATGTTGAAATAATGAACACTGTGATAAAGCTGATTTTTGTTGGCGAGAGACTACGAGTTCGTACCTTCTCCCATTTCACCGAGATTTTACTTCGTAATTGACCCGTCGGATAACGATTCGGTTTCTTTTACTGTAATGGTAAGTGGTGCACGTTAGATGTTATTTTCTATTTCGCCATTGCTTGGTAAAAATTATTCGGTAGAAAAGAAGGTCGCGCGTTGAACACTTGTCGCTAAAGAAGACTTATTCGCTTCAAAAGAGTCGAACGACGACGTAATTAAGAAATTTCAAGTATTTATATAGTGATGTTGTCAAATAACGAATCTTCCAAGGCTGAGTTATCAACATCAAAATCGATTTCCGAAGAAGAGTGTTGTTGTAAATGCGAAAAACCTCGTAAATCATCCGTACACTTTAGATCTAAAACTCCTAATTCTACATCGGTATCTGTAGATAGAAGCGAGATGTCAGAAAAGAGCAGCAGAAAAGGCGCGCCCATGTCGAAAACAAAAACCTTTAAAAGTCGAAAGCAACCACAGAAACAGCATACACCGAAAAGCGAAAAAGATGAAGAAGCCCTCGATCCTGCGACTCATTCTCAACCGATAGTGATCGACCGCCGAAATAGAAAAGCTCCTGATTATTGTTTTCCGGTACAAGTGGGTGGGAAAGAAGGTTGCACTCTAGACTTCCAATGGCAACGCAATAAGTACGTACGAGACGATTGTGGATCGGGAATTGTAGTGAGACCTTGCTTGGATCGGAAGAAGGCTTGGTGTAGCACTCCGCTGACCATGTATCAAGCTACAATAGGCGAGCTCGGACGTAAGATACTTTGCCGCGAGCAGAAACTGTACAAAGATTTATTTGTTGAACCTCCCTGTAATGTATGCCAGGATATACTGCCTCCTTGTCGCGGTTACTATCGTAAATATGATTGTATACGGCCGTGCGAGGAACAACACGCCGTGCAAGTACAAGGAAAGAAGATATACAGGTCAGCGGTCGAACGTTACTGGGATCCTTGCGAGATGTTCAAGGATACATCGGACGACATAAGGAATAATGCCGCCCATAATGCTTACTTATCAAAAATCATGAGACGAAAAGATGTGACCTGTCACCAAGAACCTTGTTGGTAGTTGAAGTAGAATAGAATGATATCAAGTACGAACTATTTTTAAAACCTAGAGAAGTATAATATTAATATTCTGTACAATATTATAGGTCCGAGAATTCGAAGACCGAAAAATTAAGTACCCAGTGTTGTCATAAAATTAGGAGATTGTATAAAATTCGATGTTTAATGTGTTAGATAGGGGAGATCATCCCCACTAAAATTAAAGATTTTACATCTGTGTCAATAAAAAAATTCGTGATCCAATTTTGATGCTTGTCGATCCGAAAATAAAAATCGTGGGATTTCATTATCGTTTGCCCATGGTTTGTGCCATTAGCTCTTAACATATATTTGTATTCAAGAAATAGAGAGCATAGTACATGGGAGCTCTACTCAAGTGGTAAATCACTTGCCTGTGTTCGAAGATATAAACACCATGTTTTATTTCATGTAGGTCTATGAGACAGGAAAAATAGACCTCACTTCACTGCCTGCGAGTTCACTTTGATTAATTACCGGTAGGTCCATTGAAGCAAACGAGGAACCTCTTCGAGTTCTCTTTCAAGGCGAGCAAGACCCTTGTTTTATTAATTTGTTGAGCTTTTTTCCACAGCACCTCAAGAATAAGTTGTCGGTTAATCAATATCCTCTTCACACATATGACTTGAGATTAAAATGTAATGAAAAGTTTCTGGCGTAGCCAAATGAATAAAGATCATGTTTCATGCGCCCCTTCTTATATTTTAGCAGTCATCTTGAAATATTCTAATCTAGGCTTCTACTGGGTCAAGCGCTCGTGAGATATTACTTCACTTTTGCCCCCACTGAATCATTGAACTACACGCTTTTTGTGACGCTCCTGAGAAAGCTTATAGAGCAATTGTCTGTGTTCGTGGGAAAAATATTTTGAGCTATTTTCGTGGGGCGAAAGTCTGATATGATATATTTTAGGCTATCACCTTTTAGCTTTCGAGGGGCTCATTCACGGTCGCTCCTTTCCTGGTTTAGCATAAGTGCGGATTTATAGCGGCGCAGCGAACAAGCAAACAAAGCAGAGCAGAGAAAATTTCCTTTTGTATTTTCTCTTCTCGGTTCTTCTCTGTTCCCCTCCTGCCAACGAAACGCTGCGCTGCTTTCTTTGCTTGATCAGATCAAACGCCACTATAAATGCGCTCTAAGACTGATATGAAATATTTTAGGCTTCCGCCCTTCGTGAGGCTCACTCGCTCCGCCTGTTCGCCCCCTTCTTTGGTATCGTATAAGTCTGGTATTATAAAATATTTTGGGCTATCGCCTTTCGTGGGGCTCACTCGCTCCGCTTGTTTGCCCCGTTACTTGGTTTAGCATAAGTCTGGTATGAAATATTGGGGGAATAAGGGTGGTACACAGAATCAATGCGTTTTTCAATTTTACGGTCGTCCATCACAGAGAAATATACTCGCAAAGAGTAACGAAACCTGCGGTTTTAGTACTTGGTTTCGTTACTCTTTGCGAGTATATTTCAAAGTGGTGGTACACAGGTTTGTCCAGTAATTTCCAGGAAAATTTTCCTAGTTCCCACTCCTCTGCTTCCTGCAGTATATTATACTAGGCTTATACTTGGTTTAAACCAAGTATTAGAGCTGGTATAAGCTACTAATACAGACCTTCTAAGCAAGAAGCCTGAACATAGTATGAAGCTAGTATAAAGGAGGCTTGGACCTAATATAAGCCCAGTTAAAATATCAAATAGTAGTATACAAGGAGAGGCAAGATGGACGTACAGACATGCGGACGCGAATTTCCGAATTAGGGTGGAGGGTCAGAGCAAAAATTCTTCCGTACGGACATGCGGACGCAAATTTCGGAACTGAGGTGGGAGGGGGGGGGGGGGGGTCAGGTCAGCGTTAAGACATGAAACATGTGAAAAATTAGGATACCGTTGCAAGTTTTGCAATGGTGAGCGGGAAACCTGTAAGACCCGTATTCCAGTGCGAAAATTTTTTCAAGACCCTCTCCTATCATAAATAGCTCTAGAGTCGAAATTTTTATAACTCTCCCCTCTCCGTGACGTCGTCAACCGTGGACCGCTCGCGCCCGCGGATGAAAGTTTCCTAAAAGTACCCCCAACAAAAGGGATAGCGGGTTCCTCGCTAAAAAAAAAGTCGGAATCAGAGTCCGCATCTCCATAGATTAGCGACAGGAAGTAGTCTGATAATTGGTCTATTATATGAAGCTAGTGTACAAGGAGAAGTCAGAGTCGTACGGACGTACGGACGAAAATCCAGGTGGCAAAAATTGTTTCAAGTCCCAAAATCATGGTTGTACGGACGTACGGACCGGGATAGAGGTCAAAGCAGAGACATGAAAAATGTCAAAAAACATTTTCAAAGTTTACGAGTATGTATTACTCGACCACATGATTTATAAAAATAAATTGCAACATCTTTCAGCACATAGGCCGCCATCAAGTGATTAAACGAATTAGACTATGAAGTAAAACATAACAAGAAGCTGTAAAGCGTGTAGAGACGGGAGAACAAGAATGATTCACCGTGAATTAATCGACATTTTCGAGCCACGCAATTCTTTCACCGAATTCTCGATGATGATGGTTTCATTGTTCTCGGAGTCAGTATACAGGGTGAACCAGAAAGATGTTACCAGTTAAATGAGAGTTTGCGCTAAATTTGTCGTAGAGCGAAAAGGCAAAACGTTAGACGTATAGTTTAAATGTGCGAATTTTGTATCTCAATTTTATCTTTAATTTGAGCCATATTTGAAGTTTCTACGACTTTTCTGAGCCGAGTTATGGACCGAAATGTGCCGAAATTTTTCAGGAGGGGTTCCCAAAGTTGTGAATTATCAAAAAACAATTTTCCTGATTGAAATAAGAATCGCGTAATCTTCAAAGTGTTCCCCGATTCTGGAGTAAAATTTAGCGTTGAATCCGAATAAGATTGTTAAAAAATTCTGCAAAGCACCAAAATGGGTTAGTGGGCCCAAAAAGGGTCAAGGCGACCGAGCAGAGCAAGTGAGTTCGTCAGCAGGTAGCCTAACATTCTCCTACGAAGAACGAACTCAGCTTTATGCGAGGAAGATGATAGTAAGCAAGAAAAGCGGAACTCATTTTTGTGTGTCTTCAGTTCGCAGTGCTTTAGTGCAGACCAAATTAACACACTTGGTTGCAATTATGAGTTTGTCCAGCAATCGAAAGGGGGCCTCAAAAAGAGTTGTTGCCAAACGTTCCCTCTCGAGATATATTATGATAGAAGGGCGACTTTAAGAAATTTCATACTCCAAGCTCTTTGCATCGCTACTTATAATGGCGCCTTTGCATCGCTACTTTTAATGGCGCCTTTGCATCGCTACTTCTAATAACGCCTTTGCATCGCTACTTATAATGGCGCCTTTGCATCGCTACTTTTAATGGCGCCTTTGCATCGCTACTTCTAATAACGCCTTTGCATCGCTACTTATAATGGCGCCTTTGCATCGCTACTTTTAATGACGCCTTTGCATCGCTACTTCTAATGGCGCCTTTGCATCGCTACTTATAATGGCGCCTTTGCATCGCTACTTATAATGGCGCCTTTGCATCGCTACTTATAATGGCACCTTTGTATCGCTACTTTTAATGACGCCTTTGCATCGCTACTTCTAATGGCGCCTTTGCATCGCTACTTTTGATGGCGGCTTTGCATCGCTACCTCTAATAACGCCTTTGCATCGCTACTTTTAATGGCGCCTTTGCATCGCTACTTTTAATGGCGCCTTTGCATCGCTACTTTTAATGGCGCCTTTGCATCGCTACTTATAATGGCGCCTTTGCATCGCTACTTTTAATGGCGCCTTTGCATCGCTACTTCTAATAACGCCTTTGCATCGCTACTTATAATGGCGCCTTTGCATCGCTACTTTTAATGACGCCTTTGCATCGCTACTTCTAATGGCGCCTTTGCATCGCTACTTATAATGGCGCCTTTGCATCGCTACTTATAATGGCACCTTTGTATCGCTACTTTTAATGACGCCTTTGCATCGCTACTTCTAATGGCGCCTTTGCATCGCTAATTTTGATGGCGGCTTTGCATCGCTACCTCTAATAACGCCTTTGCATCGTTACTTCTAATGGCGCCTTTGCATCGCTACTTATAATGGCGCCTTTGCATCGCTACTTATAATGGCACCTTTGTATCGCTACTTTTAATGACGCCTTTGCATCGCTACTTCTAATGGCGCCTTTGCATCGCTACTTTTGATGGCGGCTTTGCATCGCTACCTCTAATAACGCCTTTGCATCGTTACTTCTAATGGCGCCTTTGCATCGCTACTTCTAATGGCGCCTTTGCATCCCTACTTATAATGGCGCCTTTGTATCGCTACTTATAATGGCACCTTTGTATCGCTACTTTTAATGACGCCTTTGCGTCGCTACTTCTAATGGCGCCTTTCCATCGCTACTTCTAATAACGCCTTTGCATGGCTACTTCTAATGGCGCCTTTGCATCGCTACTTATAATGGCGCCTTTGCATCGCTACTTCTAATGGCGCCTTTGCATCGCAACTTATAATGGCACCTTTGTATCGCTACTTTTAATGACGCCTTTGCATCGCTACTCCTAATGGCGCCTTTGCATCGCTACTTTTGATGGCGGCTTTGCATCGCTACTTCTAATGGCGCCTTTGCATCGCTACTTCTAATAACGCCTTTGCATCGCTACTTCTAATGGCGCCTTTGCATCGCTACTTCTAATAACGCCTTTGCGTCGCTACTTATAATGGCGCCTTTGCATCGCTACTTTTAATGACGCCTTTGCATCGCTACTTATAATGGCGCCTTTGCATCGCTACTTATAATGGCACCTTTGTATCGCTACTTTTAATGACGCCTTTGCATCGCTACTTCTAATGGCGCCTTTGCATCGCTACTTTTGATGGCGGCTTTGCATCGCTACCTCTAATAACGCCTTTGCATCGTTACTTCTAATGGCGCCTTTGCATCGCTACTTATAATGGCGCCTTTGCATCGCTACTTATAATGGCACCTTTGTATCGCTACTTTTAATGACGCCTTTGCATCGCTACTTCTAATGGCGTCTTTGCATCGCTACTTTTGATGGCGGCTTTGCATCGCTACCTCTAATAACGCCTTTGCATCGTTACTTCTAATGGCGCCTTTGCATCGCTACTTCTAATGGCGCCTTTGCATCCCTACTTATAATGGCGCCTTTGTATCGCTACTTATAATGGCACCTTTGTATCGCTACTTATAATGGCACCTGTGCATCGCTACTTTTAATGACGCCTTTGCGTCGCTACTTCTAATGGCGCCTTTGCATCGCTACTTCTAATAACGCCTTTGCATGGCTACTTCTAATGGCGCCTTTGCATCGCTACTTATAATGGCGCCTTTGCATCGCTACTTCTAATGGCGCCTTTGCATCGCTACTTATAATGGCACCTTTGTATCGCTACTTTTAATGACGCCTTTGCATCGCTACTCCTAATGGCGCCTTTGCATCGCTACTTTTGATGGCGGCTTTGCATCGCTACTTCTAATGGCGCCTTTGCATCGCTACTTCTAATAACGCCTTTGCATCGCTACTTCTAATGGCGCCTTTGCATCGCTACTTCTAATAACGCCTTTGCGTCGCTACTTATAATGGCACCTTTGTATCGCTATTTATAATGGCACCTGTGCATCGCTACTTTTAATGACGCTTTTGCATCGCTACTTATATTGCGTCGCTACTTATAATGGCACCTTTGTATCGCTACTTATAATGGCACCTGTGCATCGCTACTTTTAATGACGCCTTTGCATCGCTACTCCTAATGGCGCCTTTGCATCGCTACTCCTAATGGCGCCTTTGCATCGCTACTTTTGATGGCGGCTTTGCATCGCTACTTCTAATGGCGCCTTTGCATCGCTACTTCTAATAACGCCTTTGCATCGCTACTTATAATGGCGCCTTTGCATCGCTATTTCTAATAACGCCTTTGCGTCGCTACTTATAATGGCACCTTTGTATCGCTATTTATAATGGCACCTGTGCATCGCTACTTTTAATGACGCCTTTGCATCGCTACTTATATTGCATCGCTACTTCTAATAACGCCTTTGCGTCGCTACTTCTAATGGCGCCTTTGCATCGCTACTTCTAATAACGCCTCTGCATCGCTACTTCTAATAACGCCTTTGCATCGCTACTTCTAATGGCGCCTTTGCATCGCTACTTATAATGGCGCCTTTGCATCGCTACTTATAATGGCGCCTTCGCATCGCTACTTATAATGGCGCCTTTGCATCGCTACTTCTAATATCGCCTTTGCGTCGCTACTTATAATGGCACCTGTGCATCGCTACTTTTAATGACGCCTTTGCATCGCTACTTATAATGGCGAAATAATGTCTGCATTTGATTCACTGTAAAAACGCACACACACGCGCACGCGGGGAGTACCGCAAATGTTTGAATCACCCACGGGGTTAAGGTGTGCACGCGCACGCTCCGTCTCGGCGGGGGGGGGGGTACTCACGAATTTTCAAATAGGGGTACGGTGAGACAAAAAACAAGAAACATGTCAAAATGAATGAAGATCATGGACTCTCGTTTTTACCGACATAACGAATTTTTTGTTCGAGGAGGAAAAAGGTGGAGGTGGTGGGACTTTCGGAGATAGCCAAACCCCCCTCCTTGGCATTGTCAATTGCGCCCCACTTCATATATCAACAGAAATAGACAAAGTTATATTGACGAAAATGTCCGGTCGTAACATTTCCTTGAGATGCCCCTGTGTGCAAATACCCAGATGAAGAAATTGATTTTTTTTTAAATTAACGAGTTGCTAAGAGCCTGTCGTCAGGGCTGGGCGCTCTGCAGTGCTATTGAAGTTGAATGTAGGAAAATGAATTTAATTGTTGGAGGAATTAAAAGATGTTGAGGACAAATGGAGAGCCGTCTGAGAGTGTTTCTTTGTAATTGTGAGGTATGAGTCAGGAGTTCGGTGTGAGACTATAATTTGGAGCAGGAAAAGATATGTTGAACGATTGGGGGGGGGTATCAGGATCGCAATGAGAGTATGAGGGAGGCATAAGACGAGTGATGTGGATGTGTGTGTGTGAGTCCCCGAGTGACTGATTCTGAGCCTAGTGATGATCATTTCTTCTCTGAAAGTGAGTTGATTTGAGGAGTCTTAGGGGATGGGAATATTTTTAATTTGCGTTGTTAATGTGTTTGGAGAGCTCATCGAAGGGTGACTGGTTTGTTATTTTGATGCTTCGTCGTTTTTTTGTTCCTTTGGATGCTCTTGTGGCCAGATTCCCAAGTGAAGAATATTAAAATAACGTTGGCGTAGGAGGTAGCTATGAGAGCGTGGATACAATTTACGAGAGGATGAAAAGAGGAGTGGCTGAGGATAACATTCGATGACGCTAGGAAACCGGAGATGATCAAGAATGAATTACGAGTAGAGGGGCGAGAGATGGTGAGGACGTGTGAATCTTATTGAGAGAAGAATTTACAGAATAAGTTGGAGTGCTGAAGATAGGATCTAAAACAATGCGTAATTGGTGAAAAGTCGTGTTTTCGCGTACATACATTACCAGGAAAATCTACATGTGTTTGCATTCACTGCCCTGTTTCATTCTTCCTCTCGATTATTTCTCAGTTTTGGTGTCGAAAAATCTACGATATTCCCTCAGTACGTAAATTTCCTTACTAAAAGTTATTTCGAACCCTCGCTTTCATTGAAAGAACGAGAGAAATAAATTCTCTTCGCTGACAAATAGACGGGAAAAGTTCTGTCTTTCAAGAACGTCTCTTTGAGCACCTGTCATTTCGTTCGATTTTTACGAAGACGAGGGGAAGGTTAGTTTGCAATGTAAGCGGTCATTTACGAAACTGCACTTTGGATCCCAACGCATCGATAAAAATATACGCGCCGACTAAGAAAGAAGTACGTAATTTTACGTAAACGCCTAATGATGAGCTACACGCATACCCATTATACTGAAATTCTTTTTTAAACGAAAATGATTAAAAAATGAGATCCTTGCCAAATACACGTAAGAATTAAACTATTTCAAAATACTATACGGTATTGAGTAAACTAATAAATTAATAAATATTGTATATTTTGTACGACTGAATTGTTTATAAAAGTTAGAAACGATAGCGTTTCAACGAGGTTATTGAACGACTTGATGACTTGTCGGAATAGTACGTATACAATACGATATTAATAGATTCCCAAGGAAAAATCTATAATGTTCTTATGATAGGCCTCAGAAAGCATCATCACGGAGTTTTTAGGCGAGTTGGCTGAAAGGGGATGGATGGATTCGTGACAGTACATGCACATGCGAAAATGTTTTTGCTGGTGAGATTCGAGTATGTAAAGTTGCCAGTGCTGCGAAATTCGGAAACGTAAATACGGCGGAATTACTAGAATCCGATATTCCATGATGCCAAAAATATCGCCTAAGATCTAAATTTGACGATTGACCTCATAACTCCCTCCGCCAACGACGTTAAAAAGCATAAGCCGGTATACTCCGAGTCGTACTTCTATCGCAAGCGGGTGTGAACGTGCGTCTTAAAAAGTATTTACCATTGTGAAATCGTGTTGTAATATCTTAAAGAAAGAAAAAAAGGTACTCAAATTAGTAGAATGCCGAACGGACGACCTTTGTGGCAGGTAAGATTACAAACAATTTTATTAGACTAATTAAGTATTCTAGGATGATTGTGTATTTTACTCAATGATTGGAATGGTGAAACTTGATACGATGAGAATATGAACTAGGTAGGCCTA
This sequence comes from Aspidiotus rigidus, assembly GCA_035079385.1. NCBI lineage: Eukaryota > Metazoa > Arthropoda > Insecta > Hemiptera > Diaspididae > Aspidiotus > Aspidiotus rigidus. The sequence goes on from JAVHKY010000023.1 coordinate 4,649,609, forward strand.
TGGTGCAAAATTTTTGGTTGTCTAGTATTGATTTACCAGAGACTTCTTCGACGTTTATAGGCATTTTGAAAATATACTCTTCGTGCTGTACCTAGGGAATTTCCGTGAATTTCCAGTCGTAAACTAACTTTTGTAGATCCATCGAGAAGTTTTCGAAGTTTAATTATGGAATTAGTTTTCAAATGCAACCAATGATGGAAAGGGACTCATTGGGGGATTAAGAGATTCAAAGTTTGGTAAACAATACAAAAACTGCAGGAGGAGGGAGGTTGTATTCTACCATTCGTAAACGAGGTCATTTTATCGAAGTTCGAACAAAAAAAATGACCGTGAAAGTTCCTAAATCAGAATTTCAAAATGTTCTTGACGTACCTGTCATTTTGTGACTTTCAAAATTTTTTTAGGAATTTGGAATACCACTTATTCAGATCTATACGAAATCTCCGCAATAATTTCAATCACCCTTTTCTCATCCTTTCGCTTCAAAAAAAGTGGTAAGTTAAAGGAAAACGAAGACGTAGAGATTTCTCTATTGTTTAGAAATTCTAAGTCACAGGAATCAAATGTTGTAGAGAAGAGACATTTATTATTTTCGTTGTTTTTGTACGAGTTATTTTTTAGAACTTACAACTTTCGCTCCTCAAGGCAATTTACTACAATGTGGTTTATTAACACTTATTTGTCTCATTCCCTCTTCTCTTGTGACATTCATAACGAGATTTCCAATAGTTCTTAAGAAATTCGTACCTCATTAATTCCGGAAAGCTATTCGAAGTTGCCATAAGGAAGTTGTCGCGTAATTCTCGATCAGTCAACTTCTCTGTTTCGATCGCGTGTGCGTCGATTTTTACGTATAAGCTCCTCACATCGACTGATGAAATCCAGAGCTGATTTGGAAGATTTTCGTATTTTCTATTCCAATACCACGCTCAGTTAAAACTCCGCGTACCGTCTTCTTGGCAAAAAGTACAAACCATCGATGATAAGTCCTTCAATTTGCTAGCATTAAATTTATTTTCTCAGCGAAAAACTTCTGCCGCTATTTCATGAGGAATTAAGTCGAAAAATAAGCGGAAGAATTTATTGCAAATACACCTGTAGAACCTGATTGCCCGAAATTTCCTCCAATTTCCTTTGTTGGACAATTTTACAGCTAGGGAGAAGATATTTAGGCTGAATGAGGGAACTTAATATCTATCGAGGGCTAAAAATAGAGGTCGAAGTTCTCTGGTATCCTTCCGCTGTTCAAGAGGTAGTCCATGTTTCAAATCAGTTACTTCACTAATTAATTTTTGAAACTCACCTGGCAGAATGGGGATTCATTTTCAAAACACGTAGCTTATACTGCATATTACGCGTACTTTTGATTGGGGGGGTTGTTGGTAAATGAAAAACTCGAGCGAAAAATTTGACCACCTCGTATTTTCATTTATCTACACCCCCTCCTCTAATATTACCCCCGCACACAAGTATTGTGTCTTTCGTATTTCTTTTGTATTTAGGATGGCAGAATGAATCGCTTTTGAAAATTAGCATTAATTTCTTTGTTTCTCTTTGTACTCGCGGTTTCCTTCTTGGGCACGAAGCCAATTACGTATTTTCACAAACATTGAGATAGAAACTCCAAGTCATTATTGACCAGTCACAGGAGTTCACGAACAATAAAGTTATAGTCTTAATGTGCACGACTGGATGATTGTTATAATTTTAGACAACGCTCGACAGTTCTTAGATCTTATCTTATCCACTTGAAGTGGCTTCAATAAATCTTTCGATCATTGCTTATCTCTTTCCTTATGGGTTAAAATTGAAAATTATTCTAATGATCTCCTTTTAGAAGATTTTTTTTTTTTAATTTACGAGCTACTAGCAGCCTGCCTTCAGGGCCATGAGCTCGGCGAGATTGCGTCATTATATGTGTGAGAGGAAGTTGGCTTGTTGTAAGAAGTTGAATATGTTGGGAATGGAGGGGAAGTCGTCTGGAAGTGCCTCTGTATGGTTGTGAGGGATGGATAAGGAATTGCGGAGTTGGGTCAAGTTGGTGCAGCAGAAGCTGTGTTGAACGGATATAGGGAGTGTTCAGATTTGCAATGAGGTCATGAGAGAGGCATAAGATGAGATGGGTTTGAGTGAGTCTGGTGTGGCCGATTCTGAGACGGGTGATGACTATTTCTTATGTGTGTTGACAGTTCTGAAGCGTCCCATGGGGTGGGAATATTTTTAATTTGGGCTAGTTTGTTTGTGTGTGATTTGAGATCAGACCAAGTGATGAATTTGTTGACGTGTTTGGAGAGATCTGAGCGTGAGGGGAGGAAAGAGCGGTTGACTGATGGGTTATGGGATGCTAGTTTGGCTGCTTTGTCGACATTGAAGTAGCGTATTCTAGAATTTATCGGTAGATACTAATTATTGAATTCTAGTTTTATTGGTTTAAGAGAGAAGAGAATACTTTATGTACACCGGTCAGTACATTAGCATAGGTACATTATGTAATTTACGTTTCCATCTACTTTAAAAAATTTTAAGCAGATTTTAGAGGGGCGAACAGGAGCTAGGTGAGTTAGAGCGAAAATTCTGAAGCAAGTGTATGCTGGTTAAATAAGAGTTTACCTAGAATGGAGGTTAGGGCGATACAATGGTAGGATGAGGGGAGGGAGGAACCTTTGTAGGTTTTTAAAATATGGAACACGATGACTAGTTCCCAGGTTAAAGGGTGAGTCTCGGAGTGAGATAGCGTTGGAGAGGGAGAATAGTGATGTTCTCAAACATGTAGGTGTAAGTCATTCTTTCCACAACCCTGCCAGAAGATGCTTTTTATCGTCGAAAACGTATAGATAGTGCGATCGTGAACTCACACGTGACTGTTGATACGATGACGTACTCATTTATTACCGAGTTTTGTTTACCTGGGAAATAATCTTTCTTCAACTAAAAAAATATCATCTACGACTCGGTATGAGAATTACAATGAGATCGAGTCCCACGTGCGAACTTTCTCTGTTATTTCGGCAACCGAGACAATAATTTGAACTTGAAGTTTAGAGACTCTTTATAAAAATTATTCATACTATATAGAAAAGCCATGTTGATAAATATCCTATTTAACGGCGTGTAGGCTAAAAATTGCCTCAGAGTAATTCGACCACAATTTTTCCCCCAATAGATATAAAATGCTCGTAAAAAAAAAAAAAAAAAAAAAAATCCTATGAAAATTACATTAGCCAGTCAGAGAACTGAGAATAATAGAGTACCTTTAAAATATCCCCTGTCAAGTGTAAAATTTCCCATACGGGGAAAATTTTCGGACAATCTTTTCAATGCATTTAACCGATATGATCAAATTTCAAGCTTTTGGAATGAACATGAACTGTCAAAGGTACTATTACTAGAGGTATTTTCGACGCTGAGTAGAATGCCATTTGCCGTTTTTCGATTACCTTTCATTATTGTGTGACACTAATATTTAGTTACCGCCGTTCGTTGCTACACGAATCGTATCTTATCGAGCTGCAGAATTTCCATCCGCGAGAAGGTACGCTTCCCTGTCGCAAAGAAGCACGGAAACTAAACAGAGGTATTGCGAGAGGTAATAATTATCGAAAAACAGCAAAAGTTCAACATTTTTTCACGTCTCTAATGAATGAGAGTTCTTCACTAATTTAAGATCTCCTCAATTGAAGCAATAATTGATTATGTCAAACGCAGATTTACAAGAGAGGGGTTAGGTTAGCGTATTCCTTTTACCGGACTTTTAGGAAAGGCTCAAATATTTTTTGAGTGAACAAGACGAAGAATTTTTTGGAAAAAGGAAACACCCCCGTTCCCAAGGTTTACCTTTAAATTCTCGCCTATGATGAATTAGTGGGCAATTTTTTGTTTCACTGATTGGAAATATTCCACTTATTTATCAAAATTATGAATCGAAAAACTCAATTGCTTTCAATTTTCACCGTCTGTTTGATCATATGCAAAAGATATGGACACGACTTATTGAGAGCTCCAAAATCTCTTTCTTCAGTGGGGACCCCGCTATCTGTTATGTTCGGGGAAGGCAAATCTTCAGAAAACGTCCGCGTTCGACTTCGATGACGTCATCAACCTAACTTAAGTTAGATTTCGTTTCATTCGCCATTCAGATCAAAACTCGTTTAAGATACAAAGAACTCTCTAAGTCATACAGCGTGCGGCGCTGTGAACACGGTAAAAAATTCAAGGATATCGGTCACTTGTACATAAACATCAAGTAACAAAGAATCACCTTTCATTTAAGGCCCCCACTTATTCGAAATGTACAAAATTCAATTTTCCAGAATTTTTCAAAGTTGCAAAAAATAACATAGTCGTTTATGGCGCAAAATTTCTTTCATGTCTTATAGCTACCTATGTTTTCAGCGGCGCGCTGTCTACAAGTGCTCTGAATGACGAATAGAAAACGTTCACGTCCAACTTTGATGACTTCATCAACTTGTGACGTCATCAACCTGTGTTAGGTTAGGTTACGAAAGGAATTTGCCAAGGCTAGTTTATAGTAATTTGTCTAGGTAGGATTATACATATTTTTTTAGCGTAGATTTGAAGAAAACTTAGGTTTACCATTATTATGATGTAACCTATTTCACGTCTTGGAATATTTTTGTAGGCTCAGTGGAGTAGATCAAAAAGTTTTCTTCATCAAGAAGAACCTGTTACAACATGTCTTCCTAAAAGTGTAGTCCGATTTTGGGATTTTAATTAGACTAGCTCTTTTTCATCAGGAACAGCGGAGCTTGTGGGTCTAATTTCTTCTCCTCAAATTTCACATCTTAACTACTAAGTAGGGGAGCAGGGAGGAAATAACCTTGCTTGCTCCCCTACTTAGTAGTTAAAATGTGAAATTTGAGGAGAAAAATTTAGACCCGCAAGCTCCGCTGCTCCTGATGAAAAACATTAGGTATGGAGGAAATAACCTTGCCTGCTCCCCTACTTAGTAGCTAAAATGAGGAGAAAAAATTGGACCCGCAAGCTCCGCTGCTCCTGATGAAAAACAGCTAAAAGTATTGAATCTCAGTACAAATATTCTCTAAGAGGTGAAAGAAGTCGGCTCCGTATTTTTTTCATCATTTTCTCCGTCGAGCATGAATTACTGGAGCCTGCTGATGAGAACGCGAGTAGCATAAAATTTATGCTAATAAAGTGAAGCCAAACAAATTGATTTTGAGAAGTGACGAAATAGTCCCCCTTTTTTCAGCAAAAATACAGGTAAAATCGACTAATTACGAGAGAGTACCAATTTTTGATATTTCTCATTTTCAATTTTTTCTTTTTTTTTTTCAGTATGGCATGCCCATGGAATATATTATCTAGGATTTTTGTCTCACTCAAAAACAGTTCAATAATTTTGACGTTGTTTCAGATAAACGTTAGAAATCTGTTTTGTAAAAACAACGGGATTCTCTCTAGAAATCTCATTTCGAAATTCCATCCTCAATAAATCTAAAGCCCTCGATCTCATGTGTACATGATTTCAAACTGAAAATCTTTCAATATTCTCGGGGTCCAGTAACGCTCTGGGTCTGAATTTTTGTAAACGTATTATCTCCTCTGTAAATGCCAGAAAAATGGAAGGGAGAGTGTCCGAATCCACCACCCTTTATACTTGTTAATAGTCATAAAAAATTTTGGTTTCTTTGTAATCTTCCAAAACCAAACTTTCATAAAATACATTCACTGCTACTACATGGAAGGGAGCTCTTTGTCTACCAGTGGGAATATTCCTAAGCCTCGCCAAAACGCTGATTTTCTCCTCTCTTCAACTTTTCAGTAGCCCCTTGTCAAAGCTCTAGCAAAACATAAGTCGACCAGCTGAAGAAAATCTCTTGCGTCGAGAAAACATTATGTACATCTAAAAATAAGAAAATTCATAACATTCTTAGAAATTTTTCCCTAATTCTTGTTCACCAATTTGGAAAATGACGAGACTACCGATTATTCAATCCAATTTTCACCGAGTTTCCTGGCTTTTAATCTCCTAGAAAATTTTGAACTGCTGTTCTGAGAATATTTATGACACGATGTAGATCTTTGATCTCTTTTTCTGGCTCGTAGCATTTTTGGAGTTTACGTATTTTCCGAATTTGGATACCTATTTATAAACGACGTCTTGAAAAATACGAGCACTTGACCGCGAGACAATACATTCTTCTATGCTCCTACGATTCACCACAGCTTGAAAAACCATAAACTAATTGTAGGTCCAGTTTCGGGTTGTTAAGGCAAGAAAATAGGTACTTTTATTTTCCCTGTGTCATGTTTCACTTCGTATAACTCATCTCAGGATCATCCAATTACTACATCATATCGATGTCAAGTATGGAAAAAATGTGAGAATTCGCTCCTCTGACGATGATGATAGCAACTTTCTTTGTTTTTGCTCACATTTAGCCACCCTCCAAGAGCGAATTAGAACGTTCAAAAAAATTTATATTTTCCCTTACTGCAGGTACTACCCTATATTGAGAAGATTACGACTTCTAAATTTTTTAACTCTCGTATTACACGGTTCAATATGTGAGAATCCAGTGGCAAAAGTCATGACTTACACTGTTCCCACGATGCGATGACAAGGTTAATACACACGCGTAATTTTTTTTGTAATGTTGGTGCGCCGTTAAGCCTCCCAAGACTGGAATACGTTTGCCAAAAGCATTAATTTATCGACTTCACGTTCATACGGCTGTTGTTAATAATAATGAAAAATACGTCGCATTACGATACCGTTATGTCATGACTCGTAAATAACTACAATATATTTTCAAAATTTCATTTTTTAAATTTATTTTTAACTATACCGTATGGCAGACTGTCACGCGTCTGACGAAGTTCGAAAAAATGACTAATCGTTTGGGTGTCGAGTAACTGGTCCTTAAAGTACGCGGCACACTGATTGTCAATAATGATTATCAACAATTGGCTTCGAAGTTCGTTTTTCAAGAAGAGAATTGAGATGACTCTTAACTTGCAAATGACAATATGCGTCTCACATCGAGTATATAAAAAAAAATGTTGTAAATATATACACTTCTTTATGTTCCTGAGTCACCACTTTTTTAAGACTTCTTTATGGCAACTTCTATGAGAGTGAATGCCTCGCAGATTTATAAACAGAGACACTCCATTTAATTTTTTGAGAGACAGAACTGACCTATTGGTTATTTCAACCATGACATCTGGATACGTTCGAACATAAAGGACACTGATAGTCGCCGGCTACGAGGTTAAAATCGAGTGCGTGGGATCCTGTTTGCTCCCTAAGAAAACATTTTACACATTTGTACGACGTTGTTGGCAATGCATCAATAACGTGTTCACTTCATTTGCCCCTTGTCAGATTTATTGTTTTTTTTTACGCTCTATAGAATGAACTAGAAATGCATACGAAATATTAGACAACTCGAAAATTATACAAAAATGGTTTTTGTTTCATACAGGTGGCTGGAAAGCGTGATCCAGACCAAGAAGCCGAAGCTCAACATTGGATAGAACAACTCTTAGGCGAACGTTTCCCACCTGGTAAGTGCTCGTTTGTCATTTTCGGTATCTGGACTTCTTACGAACTATTGCGAAAAAAAATGAGTCTAATGTTTTCGCACGCGTGTGATACTTTCTTGGCAGGTTACGCTTTTGAAGATGTGTTACGAGATGGAATTGTGTTGTGCAGAATCATGAACAAACTAGCTCCCGGTATCATCCCAAAAATCAACTACTCTGGTGGAGATTATAAGATGATGGATAATATTAATATGTAAGTTGACACACACACACACACACACACACTCTCTCTCTCTCTCTCTCTCTCTCTCTCTCTCTCTCTCTCTCTCTCTCTCTCTCTCTCTCTCTCTCTCTCTCTCTCTCTCTCTCTCTCTCTCACAGGATTCAAAACCTACGAACAACTCAAAATTATGACATGAAACTGTAGCGACCTGTCTGTTTTTGTAACTTCACCACTCGCAGATAAGATCCCGGTTATCTAACAAAGTATTGCCAAACATATCTAGGCACATATTTTTGACAAGCGCTCTCAGTAAGCGGTGGAGTTACCTTTTACGCCACAATTCTCCGTCACTAACAAATTGAAACGAGTAGAGAATCTGTCTTATGGAACCTATAACTAGATTGGAGCCTCTTTCCGGATATCTAGTTCTTATTTGAAAATTCCCAAAGTCCCAAACGTATGTAAATAAGAGCTTGTAAACTCGTCAGAACCGCACCACAGGACGCCAACGGAAGTAGGACTCTTCCAAGTTTCACTTCTTATTTATATCGCTCGAAAGGCAAAATATTTGTTAGTCCCTGAACTAGTCTGGAGATCCCCTTCCACAAACGGTAAAATTTTCCGTTCCCAAAGTAGGTCAGATACAACAATTTACTTTTCAGTTGAAAATTCTCAATTCTTTCCGAGTTTATAAAAGAGCCGTAGGGTGACCAGATTATGGAAAACAGTGAGAAGAAACTCTAGCGCGCTTGAAGAAATCGCACGAATTTTTGTTTGCTTCTGAAACAGCCAAAACAAGAAGCAGGTTATGACAAAATGAAGGAGTCCTCTTTAATAAAAGCACTGGCCACTATAAGTGAGTCTGAGACCTCGTACATTGCTATAATTCCTTTTAAAAGTTTTTTCAAGTCCATAAACAAGGTCATAGCTCCCCCCCCCCCCACGTTTTTGTATTTTAGCTTAGAAGTCTAAATTTCTCTGAGGACGCCAAATAGAGGATATTTTTTCCAGATGACCATTCACTAAACAAATTCTCTATCGAAACATTAAGCTTTAACAACTTTCAATTCGTTTATCGTATGATGTCTATCACGGGGTCAACTTGCTTGGCCTGCACATACTCAGCTTTGGCCTTCCGATTCAGCCGAAGACTCCATCACATCTCGGGTCAGGTTAAGCCTCAGTCCGAATGACCATCTCGCACAACCTACGTTTTGCCTAAACCTCCAAGAGCGTCAAACTCGAAAGTCTGCGTTTCTCCAAATTGTACCTTCGGATGATGGTTGGTATCTATTATCCACCGTCTATCGTAACGACTAATTTGATAACAATGATCTCTACCCATGTTCAACATAGCTCTCCTCTAGAACGAAAGCCCATTGCGGCAGCCTCACTCAGAAGACCACCCCGACTAGCCTGTGCTTATTTAATTTAAGCCTTCAAAGTCGTCAAAATTTATCTCTTTTGTTTGGGGATGGCACATCCTCAGAAGACGTCCGTGTCCGACTTTGGTGACGTCATCAACCTAACTCTGCCTGTGTTATGTTTTATAGAAAACATCCGCGTTCGACTTCGATGACGTCATCAACCTAAAGTGGGTTAGGTTACGTTGCTTGAAAGAATTTTTCTAGGCTAGATTATAGGAATTTATCTAGATGTTGGATTATAGAAATTTTTCTAGGCTATAGATCATGAGAAAACTGAGACTTGCCGAAAAATGTGACTTATCTCACCATTTAGAATATTTTTGTATGTCCAGCATACATTCCTAAAGAGAGAAACAAAAGAAAGAAGTGGATTAAGAGCTTGAAAAAATATGTTTTCTTTATTCAAAAGAAGGTGTTACAAAGTGTCTTCGTGAAGTGCAGTGTATTTTGGGGATTTTAAAAACATGTATAATTTTAGACTGGCTATTTTTTAGGGGGCAGCAGAACTTGTGAGTTTCCCGTTGTTTTCAAGTGCCTTTTTTATGTTGTAAGTCAAAATTTATTAAGTCCCATACTTTCGGATAGTGGTTGGTACCTGCCATTAATTGTCCAACGCAACAACAATCGGATCACCAAACAGGTTAGCCCCGTACCAGCACCTAGGATAGCCAGGATGGGGTACTAATGTGAGCCCTGGCTAGCAAAAAAATTGATTTCTGATTTTCGGTAATTTTATGCGCCATTGGCTACGGAGCTGTCATGAGGAATTGGGATTGGTTGATTCCGGCGGTAATATTTTTTTAAAGGAGGGTTTCCAGTTCTTCCTTAGTTGTACAACATGATCCTACTCGATCTTGTCTAAAAAATCTCTCATCTCATAAATAACAATGCTGGAAATAGCTTCCTTCTGTGACATGGATTTACTCGTTATCAAAGCCCTGCATGAATCTCATTTTCTTCTGAAATTAATGAGCCTTCAGATCACAAGAGATTTACCTTCTTTTGTCATGCGGAAGATAAACCACTCTTCTTACCGCAGTATTTCTAAATTAATTTTTAATTTTTCTGGTATAACGTTGGAGCTGATGGATAGCGCTTGCATAATCATAATTTTAATTGGAGGTTTCTGAAAACACCCAGCTTTGTACTAAAAAAAAAAAAAAAGTAAAAAAATGACTCATCGACATGTCGCCTCGTAGCAAAGTGTGTAAGTTGGCAAGAAGTGTGAAACAAATGTGACTAGCGTAAATTTTTAATTATTCTAATTATCCTACTCATAAAGAAATGCAAATCATTCCGGATAACGCTTTACAGCTGCAATCTGATGCTTACGTTTTACTCGACGTTTTTATTTAATAATAGTAAATTTCTGGTGGCGTTCCTGGAATGTTTGGAAACCTACCAATCAATTCACCTCTCGCCTTCTTTTTTTCTCGCTATTTTACGACGGGATTTACATTAAGAATATTGTTCCCGAATGTGTCCTAAAATTTTTTATTCGAAATTTAAGAAAAAAATTACTCACCTCTGTAGACTCGTTTTTTTTAATACAGGCTTTTAAATTGGGTTATCAGTCACTGTAAAGAGTTTGTGAAAATTGAGGTACCTAAGAAATAAGAGAGGATTAGAGACTAGATGGTAAAAGTTAGAGGAGTCCAGATACTTTGAGAGAGGTAATGACCCCATCGGAATTGTTACAAAGGGCAGATGAAAGAGGTGAAGAAACAGAGTGAGAGAGGCGGATATTTTCAAGTGCAGGTGACGAAAAGAGATGTTGAACAAAAATGTTATCTTATTGGCAAGAAAAGAGAGAGGATAGACCTAGAGAAAGGTGTGATCGATTTTGAGGCGAATGAGAATAATTTCTTCTAGGTTAATTCGATTAGAAGAAGTCCAGAGGGAGCCAGCTTGTTTTTGATTGCTCCAAGTTATTTTGAATTTCCAAGAATCATGCCAGAAGTCGAGTATTAGGGATCGGTAATAGTTTTTGAGGTCATGGGCAGGAGAAGGAATAGGATCAGAAATTTTAGGGAAGAAGTGAGAATCTTTGGCAGTAAAGTCAACCATGTCACGTTTTGGGAAGTTTATGTAGCCCGGATTCCAGAGGAAGAAGACTTATGCTGAGGTGAATGGTAATGTTTGAGAAGGTAAATGAGTAATAGATTAGTTGAAAGAAAGTCCTGTATAGCTAGGCGAGATGAAATTGAATCAGTGAAAGGGGAGGTTGGTGAGATGAGAAAGAAAAGAGTATATTATGATGTCCAGTTTGACGGTGAAAAAGAAAGCAGAATTTCTCAATCGGTGACTATTATTACACCTTGGATCGAGTATGAGTATCCAATTTTGGGGTCCCAAATTCAGATCAGTTAGTGAAGCATAGCTGGTGGGTTGGAAATTTAATAATTCAATAGAGAATATGTGATACTCCTCTCCACCCGAGGGAATGGTGGCCCACTGGGGCATAATTGAGTCTTCATTGGGCAGAAGTAGAGGCCTCGGCTAGCAACCTTGGGAGCTGTCGGGCAGTTGGCTGAATCCACCACTACCAATCCAAGGGGTACAGCATTTTGTATTTCTTTGGAGGTGGAGAGTTGGTTTGAGACAGTCTTGTTGGTAGCGACCCGATCGACAATTCGCACCCGTGCATGGGCCTTACGTCGATTCAGTCGACCGGTGACACCATTTCTTTGGGCGGGAGGAGGGGGAGGGCGTCGAAGATAATAATATTCGACTGGAGATGATATTTCTAATGAGTGGTTTGTAAGTGGATCAAGTTTTCAATGCAATGTTGCGATGTTCCAAGAGATAGGTAAAACGTAAACTTATTCTTTGTGAAGTCACATAGTGAGTTACTGACAGCAAAACTAGCACCGTTTTCTGGGTACGTATACACGGGGAGCAAACAATCCAGGTCAAGGCTGCAATACACAGGAAGGGGTAACTTACACTTTTGGAATAGCACCGTGAAAAAGTAGGACCTCTCAAACGGATTTCAGAGTTCAGGTATTTAGAATCCAAGGTGTTCTCTGCATTTCTTGAAATTTTCCCAGTTTCTGAAAAATTTTTATTTGGAGTTAGTATGATGATTATTATTTCGCTTTATATTATCCTTAGGGCGCTCAATATGGCTACTTTTGTTTCAGTAGCTCAATGTCAATCACCATTTGATGTCATTGAAAAATCAATCTATGAGGCTAAGATTAATTTAGTAAAAAAAAAAATTCTTGATTGTGAAAATGACGCGAATGACCTTGCGATGTCAGTTGACAGCTCGTTCATTTATTGAAATTTACCAGTCATAGAATTTTTGTATCAGTGTCGCTATTCTTAGAATTTTACGTACATTAGAGTCAAAAATACATATGTAAAATTGTAATTTTTCTGAAAATAAAACAACTACGTTTCATATTTAGAAATACACGTGCTAATGCGTCATTAACATCGAGTACAAGAACACGAGGTTTTGTTTTCTTTTTTTTTTTTCTACAAAAGTTTTTAATGTGTTGAAATTATAATTAATTTTTATTGATGTCTCATGCTGTTTTTTTTTTTTTTTTTAATTCGCAGGTTCCAAAAAGCATGCGCTCAATACGGAGTTCCTGAAACAGATTTATTCCAAGCGGTTGATCTGTACGACAAAAAGAACATCGCTCTAGTCACTATGACCATTTTCGCCTTGGGAAGGACGGTAAGCATTCAAACAAAACGTATCATGTACAAACTTTAAAAGGATTGTTTTTTTGATTAGTCAACGTCTTGAAGATTGGGTAGTGAGACTCGATTTTAGTACATGAAAAAAAGTTGCTGAATAGGTATGAGAGTAAATATCATACATTCTTAGGTGACTGAAGTTAGATTATTAGGTCTAGCGCAGAATGTGTAATCTCTGCAAGTCCTTAAACTAGGTCAGAGCCTCCTCTCAACGGATAGCTATGGCCCCTTTGAAAATGTTTTGGAAACCTCACTTCTTCCATCGTTTCCTTCTCTCCCTCTATTCAATATAACTTTACGTATCCGTTCTCGTAAATTTCTTTCTCCTCAAAGTTGGTCAAAGTCATGCCCTCGTGGAAACCACAATTCGCCAGGAGGAAAAAAACGTTTTCCTAAGTAATCACCCTTCCATAAAAAGTGCCCCGTTGAAAACAAGGCCTGTTTTGTGTTGTGAACCATCCACATGTAAGAGATAATCTTTCAAGAAGCTTATTAATATTCTTTAAGCGATAAGGGAAAAGAATGATGTCTGTAGTGCCTGTAGGGGAGTAGAGTTCACAGAGTAAGAGATTACAAGTATGTTCAAGGTTAGATTAATACGATCTGTAGTATGACGAGAGAATTTTTCAACTGTTGATGGGGCGAAGAAAGTGGTTGAAATTCGAGTTCCTATTAATTTAAAATGTGAGTCATTTGAATCAATTTAATTTATTGGGCGACGTTCTTTCTTTTTGTTTTGACACCTCGTCAAACCAACCGTCAACTCGGTATTCACATTTTCGATCGAAGATTATTGTACCTAAATTCTATCTGTCGCAGGCTTACAAACACCCAGAATGGAATGGGCCAATGCTAGGACCGAGACCGTCCGAAGAGCACAGACGAGACTGGACCGAAGATCAATTGAGAGCTGGTGAACGTATTATTCCTCTCCAATCGGGTCAAAATAGAGGAGCGACCCAAAGTGGACAAAACTTCGGCGCTCACAGGAAAATCTTGTTGGGCAAATAAACTGCGATCTTATTTTTTCGTGAGATAAGTCAATAACTTACTATTTTGAATGAAATATAATTTTTTTTTGTTTTCTCGCTGTTTAATTATTTTATTGTTATAAAATATTATTGATATCTTTCTTAAATTACGAACAATAATTTGTTTCTCAAAATGAGAATTGTAAATTATCTTTATATTTTTGTAATACGTAATATACGATACATGAAGAGTTGAAAAAAGGAGAAAAAGCGTTTTGTTCCTGCCAGGGGAGCCTGTTTATAAGTAAAGTAGCTAAATTTTTTTTGTCACATGAAAGTCTCTCAAAATCTACTAAAACTTTGAAAGTAATTTTCCCTACACCATTATTTTTTTCTGTGAAATAAAACGATACATTGTTGAACTTTTTATTTGCATAAGATATAATAAATATTTCCATCAGATAAATCACTTAGATAACATTAACATTCAAATCCTTGATGCAAGTGTTTCATATTCGTATTGTGCAATTCATTTATCCCGAAAAAAAATCAAATAGTTGGGCTCAGGCCTAGGTTTTTTTCCGCCCTCAAGGAGTCAGCTAGCGGATGCAAGCTACAAGACCCTTGTATTTCAGTTACTCCCTTTGGACTTCTACTTCTTTATGTATTGGTTGAAAAGAATACTTACTCATAATACAGCACAATGGGGCCGTGGAAAAAAAGATTGATGAACATCTTATTTAGGGGTCACATACCGGTATTGTGTAAGTAGTACAGTATAGACACATCAAAAACGTTGTATTAACGTATCTGTGTACTCTAACATACCTACTATCCGTATAAACTAATCCTTATCTGCCTACGTGCTTGAAATAAAATTACAATCTAATTAGCGATTTGGAGAACGTGAATATTTTGCATAATCACTAGCCTTCTACGGGAGAGTTTTGAATTGAAGATACGGTACCTGCCACGCACTTTGAACCCAGATATCACTTGTTATTTTTAGATGATTTTTTAAGTGAACAGATTTTAACAAGAATATGCTCGACACAAAGTAGGGAAATGTTTGTTTGTCAAATTACATCTTCCATATATTTTCTTTATAATGCACCGTATTTAAAAACAAACAAACAAACGGGTGTCTAAAGTTTTTTCGCTAGAACCATAACCCATCTTTCAATCTACCAAACCGTACCATAAATTAAACAACCATGATTTTCCTGATTACAGCGAGTCAGATTACGTAAACTAGATCCTAACAGACCGAGTTTTTTGTGATAACAAAATATAGATTACAGTAGCAAAAGTACCCAAAATACCTCGAATCGCAAATTTGCTCCCATAAGAAAAGCACAGGGAGCAAAGATCAGTATAAAATTAAACAAATAATTAATAAGGATTGATGGAAAAAAAGTTTGTATTCATAATGTGTGAGGTAATCGGCTTTGGAAAATTAACTTCTTCACCCTTTATTCTTTCTCATTTTTAATTAATAGCATATGATTGGTTTACTCCCTATGTTTTCTTATGGGGAACAAATTAATTTGCGATTGGAGGTATTTTGGGTACTTTTGCTACTGTAACCAATAATTTGTTATCACAAATAACTCGGCCCGCACGCGACTCGTTCAACAGTAATGGTACTTTTACAAGAATTGTAAGAGGTACCAAAACCTTATCAAAACTATCATGACCGTATAGGAGAAAAATGAACAAATTGCTGGTACAACTTATGATCTTGAATGAAGTGGAATTGAACGTTCTGTCATCCTAGCTAATTTGTATAACGTGCATTTGAATACATCATCTTCCATTCGGACTGGGCAGCCAACCGCGCGCTGCAGTCGAGTTGATAATGAAAAAGTGGTCTGTGTACGTTTGAGGATGTGTACATGAAAAGGGCCTCCGTTCCATAAGAAAACCATTGAACAGAGGCCCTTTTTACATGTGCGTCCTCATTTGTCTAATAGACTACTGTGAATAGACACACAGAGTAAATACGGATATTTTTGAAAACTTATATATTTAATTCAGTATAGGGCTTTTACAAGTGTCAAAGATGGATCAGGAAAAAAGGTTGATATGATATATGATTTTAATCGAGACAGATACCTTTTTCTCGGTTATATCTTAGTTTGCTGGATGGACTATGTTTGGCATGAGAAAGAATGACTGTTGATGAATGCCCGCGGGAGTGAGAGAACAATCATGCATTGTCCTGCAAATCAATAAGCATTGTAGACGCCCTATTGGTTCTAAGAAGCTGGATATTTGTACCAACGCTCATCTCTACAACTCAAAATTAATGAAAATAATTAACAAAAAATAATAGTTCCAAGTTAGATTTACAAGGAGTTGTAACTATAAGCTATTGAAAAAATCGGTTTCTCGTTTTTCCATAATACCTATTTAAAACTATATGTAGGTACACGCGACGCAGCGATTTCTTTTCTCCCCGCTGTACAGCGCAACGTTAGCGTTGCTATACAATTTTTGGATATTCCATGTATGGCTTTATTGTTTATTCAAAGCGATACCTAATACCTATATAATTATTCACCACGACGGGTATATTGGAGATCCGAAATGATTTCACGTCTTTGAAGTTCAGTTTTCTCGCGCATTTTCTTTTTTGAATTTTTCTTCTACGTTATAAATGAGTGTGCAGTTTGCTGATTCTTCTATTACCTACCTATTATCATTTGATCGAGAATATTTCGATGGAGTGCCTCTTGAATCGTTTTACAATCAAGAAGGAATGCTGTTGTTGCATGCCTCTGAGAGTTGGGACCCTAATCATTCTGTGGATGTGGGTAAGTTTGTAGTCATAATTTTTTTCTTATTTCTCTGTACGTAGAGATATGATCGCGTGGTTTGATACAAATTGATCAGTTTCGAAGAGGTTGATCAAGGTTGCGGTAGGTACGCATTGTAGGCCTAACTGTTGTAGAAATTGCTACTTCTCGCTGCGAAAAGCAGCAATGTTTTACAAACCTATTACAAATTGATCCATCACGAGCCCGTGATCATATCATGAAACAGCGATAGCGAAGCGTGAGCCTGTCTGGCGCCGCAGCCCGCAAGCAGCTAGTTGATCCATCATCTTTTGTCATCCGGCTCTAAAATAAATGAGTTGATTAGATTATGTGGATTAAGTAAAGACTATAAAAGGAATTAGGGACTTTGTCAGTTTGGATGATCTCATGCTTAAATACTGTGACGTTCCGTACCATCACCAGTCACTGGTTACCAATTTATACCAACGATGAAGAACATAAACGACAATTCTCAGTGTCTCAAACACTAGAATGAGGCTTTTCCTTAGAAGGCGGTTGCCTACTTGCCCGCCTGAGTTCTTATCAACTTTGTAGGCAAAATTAACATTGTCTCTCCTGGAGAAAATACAAAAAAAAAGATATACTGCGTTTTGAAGAAAATGTAGAGGAACAAAGTTGAAGCCCTTGTAATTTCCCTTCCCCAATTTTTTGTTTTGCACAAGATTGCATGTAAATCTTATCAACTTTGTTGGCAAAATCACGGCAGACCATAGGCAACCGCCTTCTAGGGAAAAGCTTTATACCAGAGTATTGCAGCCAGCCGAAAGCCAAAAGCCGAAAGCCGAATTCAGCCGAATTTTCGGCCATTAAGCCGAAAGCCGAAAGCCAGCTTTATGTTTACTCTTGAAAGCCGAAAGCCAAATTCAGCCGAATTTTTTCGGCTGATTTTCGGCTTATTTCTCATACGCGCGAAATGACGTGAGACACGCAGTTCTCGATCTTGTAGGCTGTAATCTGTATAGCAGGCTAGCAGCATCAATCTGAACTGGTGATCCCTGTTATCAGAGTCTGCTTGTTAACTGGTACTATTAAATATTAATGGTGGTTTTGATTTTGACATACTGTCTGCACTCTGTTGCGTGCATTGATCGGGAGAAAGAATAACTTGTGCCACTGCTGATTCCAAACTCATTTTTTCAGATGTGAATTGAATTCAATGAATTGATCTCGAAAATTTTGATGCTCAAACCTCAAACTTACACGCTTCCCTCGCAGCAGCAGTCTGGCTTACCATGTTTTCGGCTTTCTGCCTCGTTTGTCAGTTTGTCACTCAATCCACAGAACACAGATTCAGAATTTTGTTACATTTTTCATTCCCTGGCTGCAACAAACCAACAACAAAATCATCAGCCCGCCAAAAATCAGCCGAAAATCAGCTAAAATCCCGCCAAACAATCGGCGATCAGCCAGCCATAAGTCAGCCAAAAGCCAGCCAAATTTTTCCGATCAGCCATAAGCCGTAAGCCGAATCCAAATTTTTGAAGGTCGTCAGCTTCAGCCCTAAGCCGAAGCCGAATTTTTCGGCTGCAATTCTCTGCTTTATACTGTATGCAATCGGGTCATATTTACAAACAATGTACAATTCACAATAGTTTCTTGTTTGATACTAAATAATTCACCACTTGACCAGAGAACCACTGATCCGATAATATACTCATGTGCGTTAATCCGTCTACTTTTTGGGTTTAAATACCCGTGGATACTATTCTTGATAATATTGTAGTTGTGTATGCACTCAACTATATGATTTGTATAGCAAAAAAAAGAAGAAAGTTAGAACTGAGACTGACGTATCTGTATCTGTATCATCAACAATCTGGAGAATGCGAGACCTTTGTCTTGATCAAAGTGTCAGTGTGTCCGTGTATGAAGCAGTATGAACAGAGTATGAAGCACTGGCGGTATGAAGTCAATCACACTGTGTATTTACAAGAGCCGATTTGCAGATATACCCACGTCTAGAAGTTCTTGAAAAAGTGAACATTGTTATCCAGAATATCCTGAAACAAACTTCATTATTGTTTGTTGAAAATATTTCTCGGAACTAAGTTATAGGTATAGTTGGAACTTGCGATTATAGAAATATTGCAAAGAAATCAGTTTGTAACGTATACTTTCATTGTGATCCTTGATTCTGTAGTAGATACATAAATATGTGAAATGAATTCTGTACTGTCTCTACCCTACAGTGTGCTCTTTGCAATTACCTAGATGGGAGTGTACTTGATGTGATTTTTCTTGTTTCAGATATACTTTTCCTCGCTCACAGTGGTGAGTTTGCTCATTGCTTGGGTAAATTCCAGCGTTGCTTCGGATCGTAGGCTAAAATCAAAAATAATCGATAATGAAACGATTTCTGATCTGCGTTCTAACGTTTGTGAGTATAGTTCTTCATTTTTTTTATAGTTTCCTGTGAGCAAAATGACACAAATGACACAATTAATGAGCTAAGAATGATACAAAAATGACTTGCTCCACCTATTATGATAGATTGTCACCACCTGCGTCAAATAGCTATTTATTAATAATTTAGAGCTTTGGCGTGGAAAATTCATGAAGTCGATTCTTTGTCATTTTTGTTTCAAACTTCAACATTAAGGTGACTGCACAACTTGCAGATAAAATTTGTAACCGGATAAATACAAGGTGAAAAAAAAGTCCGACGGTATTAGCATATATTTTTGTGAAAGTGATATTATTGTATCACAATAATGATATGCTGGCATATCAGATATGGTGCCAAAATCATGTCATATTTATGTGAAAAAAAAATGATCTAATGATGCCTAAAAATCATGATAGTGAGTAGTGCGACGTGCTGAAAAATAATAATTTTATTTTGTATCAGAAATCTTTCAGAAAAATATCACGCTCTTGAAAAAGTTTTCCCAGTTGTAATTGGCTAGAGCTTTTGTTTTTCTGTGTCAAATGAGCAAATTTGAATGTCTTTAGTCGACATTGTGTCATTCTTTTCCCAACGGGACCACATCATCAAATTTTAACTCGGAGATGGTTTTTTCTCTTTGGTTTATAGAGCTTGATCGCCTAAGCATCCCTTAAAAATCATATTATTTTTATAATTTTTTTCAATTTTCAAATTGTGTACTATTTTTATTTTTGTTTTCAGATTTTAAGATTATTGTTCTATGTATTCTCTGTTATATTTTCGTACTTCAATTATGTCCACATATTTCTGCAATATACGGCATTTGTAAGGTCAATATTTTTTTTCTTATATCTTTGTATTTTAATACACAGCTAACCTATTTGATTGGTTCAATGTAATTATCATTTTTCTCGTGTTCTTCATATTGCAGGAGAAACCATCCTATTTAGAACCATGTATATTTGTGAAAGTAGCTGAATTTGTATTTTCCATTACATCTTTAATAATTTTGATCCTCGCACTTTTCGTTGTAAGCGCCAATACATGTAGGTTAACATTGGAAACAGCCACCGACGATATATCAACCGTAATGTTTTGGTCAGGAGTTTTGATTCTTATTTACATAGGTGAGTATCACTCGAAGAAGAGAGATGTTTTTGAAACATGTACGGCAGAGTATACGTTCATTTAGATAACAAAAACTATGTAAATTATCGCCATTGAATGGTATAAGTATGTAAGAGAAATTTTGGAATTAGGTACACCTACACAAATTGGTAATACCGAACTCGGCGCAATAATTCTCACATCTGCTGCTTGTACATCCAGTAATGTACCATTTTCTGACCTTGACTTTCATTCTTTAAGCCTACTCTTGGAATTCACTGAAAAGAACAAAATCAAAGAATATGGGTAGAATGGCTGTTTTAAAAAAACGAGTGAAGAGGTAGGAAGAGATAGTGAAGGGACATGACTATAAATCACAATCTATTATATACATGTGTAAATTTGAAGCTAATCCACTTAAAAAGTGGTATCCTGAACATAAAGATGATCTGCAACATTCTTATAAGACCTTGCAGAATCATTTTGCAAGTATTCCTTAATATTATATACCTATGTAGGTAGATGTTATAAAGAAATGAGTAATGATGTGTTGAACAACAAATATTATTGTACAGTGATCAACTACCATTGTTCAAGCGTCCTGTACAGTTATTATTTGGAGATGAAAGCTATTAAGAGGAATTCTAACCAAATGACTCCTGAGTACTCGGCTGTCCTGTCAAGAGGAGATCCGTTACTCCTGAATCGTTTGGACTCATTACCTACAAAAAAACAGTTGTTTGTATGTGAAGAAACGTGCAAATGATTAAAATTGAAGAATAATGTCATTCTGTCTCTGCAGCGTATACTATTTAAAAAGAATACAATCTCAAATGTATAAGTAAAATTTTCTATCACAAAATTGTATCGCGAAGTAAAATTTCATTATTTTATAAGGTAACTACCACAGTACATTATAGAGTTATATGATACTAAACAAAAATTGCAGAAACAAAATTCTACAAGCTTTTAAAAAATCTTGGTCCTCGTTCGGTGTACACTTCCATACCCCGCCATGGTATAGTATGGCATTACTGTAGGTACCCTAGTATTGTTGAATATTTCAAGTCTTATAGAAAATCCAGAAATTTATTTAGAAAAATAATTCTTTCTGAACACTGACCCTTATACTTGTAGATTCAAATAGGCCAAATTTTAGTTCTCTGCATTCATTCCTGATTTGTCAACAATTTTTTGGGGAGCAGTGTATTACCATAAGAGTCTACTTGGATACTGTAAAAAACCAACCTCACAAAACGCACTCTATGAGCACATCGCAAAACAACCAGAAAATGACAGACAGCTATTTTCAAGGTGCAGATGTGAAGATACGCGAGTGTCAATAGGCAATACCTTTATAATGTACCGTGATACCTACCTTTTAATTCATTTATCATAAGTGGATATACCTAGAGATAGTTGGTAGCTCTTTGATTTCTAATTTTGTAACTTTGCGTCGCTCATTTCCGAGCGATTCTTATCTTAAGATTAAAGATTAAAATGGGGGAAAAAAAAATCATTAATTGATTTAGGCTAAGAATTTTGTTTCCAATTGTTATAGTTATCTATTCTGACATGTCCAAATGAATAACTGGGAGGTAAAACGCAAAAAAAAATATTTTCTTTTGTTTTCTGTAACGCGTGAATTTCTCATTTGTAAGCTAGTTGAATGTAGTTGAACTTTTTGAGTATATTTGTTGAATATTTTTGAGAAGTTGCCAATAAATGATAATTTTATCGGTCATTTTCTAAGTCTGGTTTCATTTGGATGACTCTCTTTTACAATTGTCAACTGAATTGTTATGATTTTAAAACTTTTCTTCAGTACCTAATTGGAAATTAACTTATCTACCTAATTATTAAAAAATTCTGAAACATTGAAAAATTTCTATAATTGAGTAAATATATACAACAGGTAATAAGTTTAAGTACACAAACAAAAATTGAGATTAATTAAGAATATAGAAAAAAAATCACATGAAGTACCTATTGTAGTCATGCTCAACATTCTTGAGGTGGACATGTTCTCTAGAGATATGAGAAATTCTTTGCAGCGTCGGTGACCAAACGGTTTGAAACCTTATTACAAACTAAAATTACATATATGGAGAGAGAAAAAAAAAACTTCGCTTTCGTCACTTCGAACGTGTTTTTGTGGCTAACTTCTTGATAAGTTTGACGAGATTTTAACGTCGAACTAACTGAAGAAGCGAGTCAAATTGATCTAAAAAAAAGTGAACAGGCGGATTTTGACGATTTCTTTCAGTAAATACAACAGTTTTTCCTTTCTTAAGCGTATTTTTAGCTTGTAATAGCTACACTTCTAAAATACGTCATCAGGAAAGTGAAAGCCTCAGGAACAATCCTAATTGGACATAACTTTGGAAAAACTATTTCTCCAGATCTTCGGGATGGATGAAGAAATTTCTTACTTCCATGTATCTCCCTGTTTTCGGCACATCAAAAAATTTTATTTCCGATTTTGTAATCTTTTGCCCTAACTGAAAAGGTTCAAACTCCATTGACGATTAAAAGTTCAGTGGCCAGTAAAGCGAGAACTCTTGCCTGGACGTGATGTCGATTATCTTCGAGCCAGAGTTATGCTCAAAATGTGGGATCTCAGAAATTCTTTCAGCGCGAGTAATCGAGCGATCCGAGACTTCTTAGAGGTCAACATTTTTTTCTTCCTAGTTCTAACCTTCCTCAATTTTGTCACTCAGGAAAGGTTCAAGAACAATCCCAATTGAACATAACCCTAGAGAAGTCACGTTTCTCGAGATCTTCGGGATGAATGAAAAAATTGCCTACACCCATATCTCCCCAACAGATGCAACCAAGATCTGGTCTGAAATACTCACTGTCGAGCTGGAATAAAAGTTCATAGTCTCGAAGAGTTTGGTTGGTCTCCCTCGGATCTTGTTGGGTGAAGAAAGGATAACCACCAATCTGATGTCCACTTCCTTTGAAACATTCTTCATAGTCGTCAAATTGCTTGGAGTGTGCGGTATACTGTTCAAGCCAGGATTGCTTTGAGTCACATCCAAAAATTTTGTTTCCTGTTCTGTAATCGTTCGCCGTCATGTACTGCTGAAAGGGTACAAACTCCATCGACAATTGAAGGTTGTAGTCCAGAGGCCAGAACAGCGAGAACTCTTGCCCAGACGCGGTGTCGATTATATTCGAGCCAACGACAGAGAAAGGCTCTTTGGTCTGTAGCTTGGATACGTCTTCTTCAACATCTTCGAAATAAATCACCCGGAATGAATTCTGCTCGATACGGTCGGAATCCAAGTTCATCCCAAAGAGTACATCAGTGGGATCGATGTAGAATTGCAGTATTCCTTTGTCTGGATAACCATATAAATTAGGAGTTTCGGAAAAATTCACTTGAGCCAGCAGTCTCAGTGCAACTCCAGTTGAACTCCTAGGATATTCAGCCGACATAGGAAGGTAGGGTACACCTCCTACTTTGCTCTGCCATGGTAACAAGTCTTTGGCTGGCTGCAATGTTAGATTTATGGCATTTTTAATCGAGTTTTGGATGTTGTCGGCGAAGGGAGTCAAGCTAGGTGGTATGGTAGGCAATATCCGTGAATTCATGGAATGATAGCTGAAAACAAAACAATCAAATAATTGACAGAGCGTACCAAAACCATTACAAATAGTATTTTTTCACGCTGAAAGTCAATCGAAATATTCTTCTCAAACGAAATAAATTTCGAATTTAATTACGTCAGCTACAAAGGATTTGATAAATATTAAGGCGACGTGCACGTTATGAAGACGTTCTTACGTCGTACAGTCATCTTCAGGCAACCTGTACGTCAAAAACATGCGTGTTCGCGTTTACTTAAGGTACCTCAGTACCTATAAGCTTATTTATGAAATCCTTTACGGCCGATGTAATTGTTTAGGAAATTCATTTAATTACCTACTTCATTCGAATAGAATGTGCCGTAATATTGAGAACAGAATCAAAGTAATCTTGATGGTTACTTACTTAGGTACGTCAATAAGAATAAGTAGGTATTTCAAGTAAGTTATTTGTACGAGCAGGTTAGAACAGGAACATTGGCACGCTTCTGTTGCAATTGATGCTCCAGCATTCTCAGGATCGTTTATGTAAAATCGTCATTGATAGGTAATACTGAAATAATAACGCTCTAAAATTTCAGTTTTTGAAGTAATTCGTGTGACTACTGCCACACAACTGCTAAAAGCGAAATGTGTCTGAAACTATGGCACTGATAAGGAAAAGAGGAAACCGATTAGCCTATACTTCGATCATATAAAATTCAAATATCCTATATCATGTCATGATAGTACTACAAGTGGTCGCACGAAGCGTTCAGATCGCGTACATTTTGTAAAATAGATTAGGTATTTTTTAGCTTTGTTTCTTTCTTTTTGAGTCGTTATTCGAAGCACCTACCTCCTATATCTCAAAGTAAGATAAAATTGCACACAATTTTCTAAATAATAGGTATCTCTGCAAAGAATAAGAAAACACCTTGAACGTTTACCAAAATTTGTGCATTCACGTCCTTCCCTGTCATTCCATGAATTCGAAGACGTAGGCAAGTTTTTTTTTGTTCTTCACTGCACTGAAGAGATGCCAACTTCGAGCCGATCCCGTAAGAATAGCAACTGCGGCTCAACTGAGAAGGGCTAAGTGGATACCGGTATAGTTCCAATTTCACAGTTCTACAAAAAGTTGAAGTCTTGCTACACTGAATATGAATGCGATCAAAATTAATTCAAACCGTTTTTCCAGCTGATAAAGAAATGTGATAACCATCACTCTTCTTGATTTTTACCGATTTTTCGTAGAAAAGCGAGAATTTTTATATCGTATTGTTTTTTTTGCGATCTAGTAGTATTCGATAATGAAGATTATCACATGTATATTTGATTGGAAACGTTGTCGTCTTGGAAGAAGATTTCTATAGAGAAAATGAACACATTTATACAAATTGGTTTAGGTATGTAGTTCGAATAAAGTGTACATTTTATATATTTTATTTTGTTTTTTTATAATAATTGTTTTTTCAAATATCAATTTTTAATTATTACAACTCATTTGCGCACTAAATGTAATTACTGTAATTGGTTAAAACTGAAATAATGTTTGGTACATTTATATGTCATATTTTCTTCAATTGTCAGAACATCATATCCTTATTGTGCAAAAGAATTATCGAAAGACTTGTAAAACTCATTTCAGATATGACAAAGAGATAATATAAAACAAGACCAAAATTTTCTTCCGTCGAAAAAAACCTAAGAAAAACACAAAAGAAAAAAAAGGAAAACAAAAAAAAAGAGAGTGGAAGGAAACAAATTTGATCTAATTATCAGGTAAGTATAGTGTAACAATTACTGGAAGGTGGGACAACAAAAAAAAATGGCGGGGAAGAAAAAAACAAAATTAATTTTCGACGAGAATCAAAAAAATAAGGGAGAAAATACAATTCTAAATTGCCAAGTAGAATAATAATTTTATGGAATTGTCAGGTAGGCTAACAATTTTAAGAAATTTCCAGCTAGGCTAACAATTTTTCTGGTCTTATGTCTGCAAAGCGCGCTTTCGTCAACTAATTTCAGTGGTGAAAGAAGCCTTTTTCCCAATCATATTTACTTTTCTGAATTGCCAGCTCCGGTGATCATTTAGGTTGGTTCTCATTTTCGATCCCATGTTGTCTCACAATTGTCTCATATCATTCATATTCAAATCCATCTATGTCGAGTTTCCTACGTTTTTTGTTTTTGTTGTTTTTATTCTTTCTTTTCTGAGTTGGGGTAACATTACTGAAGTTTTTGTACCCCGTTCATTCGAAATTTCTACCTGCATCACCATTTTTTATTCATGTTTTTTTCATTCGAAAGTTGATGGGAGGAGAAGATGCTTCATCATTTGCTCAACTATGCCCGCCTTTTCATAACGAGTTGGAAACATTTTCGTAAGTGACATCGTCCTGATAGGTTGTTCGCTTCTAATTCACAATTTTCATTTCATTTCGAGTTTCTTTTTCTTCTCAGTTATTTTTTCACCATATTTTGCGTTAATGTGTGATTCTGGTTTCAGTCCCTCAATCATGTCGATTATGATTTTTTTTTTTTTTCTTTCTATTCTCTTTCATCATTTTGCTGTATTTTCCGTTTTGGTTTACTTCATTTGTTTTATTATTTTAATAATATTTATTTCGCATTGAATGGCATTTAATTAATCAATTGATTTTATTTGCGGTAATGTTCGGTCTTCTATCATCCTCGGATACAATAAACAGGTCGGTTTAATTACTATTATTATTTTTTGGAGGGATGTTTTTCTAATTTTTGGGGGATTTTTTTTTCTTTCTTTCTTTTACCACGGAATTATTTACTGTTTGTAGGCCAACTCTTAGGTCACATTAGATTTCTAATTATTAGATATCGGATTCCTCACAATCAGTCACTTTTTCTCTTGAAGCGCGAAATCAATGAGAATCAATGAATTTTAATTAGGCATTATCATGATAAATGGGACGTGGGAAAAAATTATATTTTGCCAACAAATACAAAAACTGAAATGAATGCTGAAATCCCTACAAATCGGCATTGAAAAATTTCATACTAAATCATGTTACAAATTATCAAATTTTACCTAATTAAATCGGGTCGATTTTGTTTGAAAAATATTGAACTGATGAGGATTTTTTTCGTGCAGAGATTGTTTCTTTTTAAATATTATTGATTAAAACGGCTCTGCTCGCACTTTTATTAAAATACATCAGTATGGTAAGTAAAAAAATTCTGATCACAACACGTCAATTAGTGACTTCAAAACGTTCTCGTTAGAACTTTTGCATTTACCATAGTGGTATAAAAACGCGGGCAGAGTCGTTTCAATCATTTAATGTTAATAAAAATTCTGAGTTTTGAGCCAAAATTGGGCTACTTCTCGTCAAAGAATTCATACATATTTGGGTCTGAAGCTAAGTAATTCTGATTGGAAAAATTAACTAAATGTGCATTCAAATGAGGCAGTTTTGATTGAAAATTGAAAAATTTTGACTTCCGAAATTGATTAGTTCTGGTAAAAAATCCGGTTATTTTGGTCGGAAATTGAATAATTTTCAACGAGAGTGAGTGACGTACTGAAAAACGGATATTTTTCTCCGCCTTTTTTCAAAAGGCAAAGCAGAATTTTTGAATTTCAGTACCGAAAATCATACGTTGTTTTTACTGAAAAATCCGGTTTCTAAAATTACAAATTGAAAAATCTTCAACTTAATCTTTAGATTATCATTTTGGTATTCAACTTTTTTTCCTGGAGGGGGTGAGATGGAAGAAATTCAGGAAGAAGTTTTAACAATAAGTCAAAAATGGGAGAGCGGGTAAGTTGAGTCTTTCACCTTTAAAATTCTTCTTCTCAAGGAAAATTGCGAAAAATCCTACAGGAAGGGTTTATCAACGAAAGTCGAGTCTTGGAGCTGGACCAAAGAGCTACCACCTCGTATACAGAGTCAATTCACAGCACCATGTTCCGGAAACCAAAATTACTCCTTTGAAAGCTTCCTTCCATCCCTATCGACTATCTCTATCATTATCGTATCATTGTTTCAACTGTAGACACCTTGAAGAGACAAGATAGTTAACTTATCCGCCATGTTGGTTTATCGCGTTTGGTTTTCAAAAATATCCGCAAACTTTCCCGTACATAGGATTGGCGCTGTGTTCAAAGTATGGCACCTTTTAACATTGCTGCTTATAAAGCATTTTTTTTTTTTACAAATATCTCAGAAAATACGTTTCGAATCTAAAAAATGATAACAGAATTTATTCTTCTTTTAATTTTCTATCAAACAGCACTATTTTCAGAATTTTTCAAGAATATTTTTGGGCAAAAATATAAACTTAATTCTATAAAATAGGAAATTACAGGAGGGACAAATTTCAATTTTTAATATTAGGCGATAAGTTTTCTTAGAAAATAATGGAAAGAAGTGGACCAGTTTTCAACGTTTAGCATAGCGTAAGTTAGCCCTCTTGTCTTTCGAGTGCTCTATAGTTTCAACGATTTGCACATGCTCTCAAACCAGTTCTTCGATCCACCCTTATTGGTTCTGAGGGTCAGATAAGATGAAACATTCTGATTTTGACAACCATCTAGTAGACAATTTGTTTCATCCCTTCCTTTGAAGTACTAAGAGAGTCGAGAGAAAAAGCAGGCCCAGAAAAAATTCGGTCACATGCTTCCCCGAAAGCTGAAATTAACGCTCAAGAATTTTTCGTTTGCGATTTATCCGCAAAATATGGGCCCGGGGGAAAATACCCCTCTCTACAGGTCTGAGAAAAGTTTGTTTTCCTTTCAACGAAGAATACCATTTGAGATCCTAACGAGCACTTTGCGAATGAAATAATTTACAAGATGAAAAAAAAAAAAATCTCCTATTATCAAGAAAGTACAAATTCCCTAAAATAGTACACA
Organism: Aspidiotus rigidus; assembly: GCA_035079385.1. Classification (NCBI taxonomy): domain Eukaryota; kingdom Metazoa; phylum Arthropoda; class Insecta; order Hemiptera; family Diaspididae; genus Aspidiotus; species Aspidiotus rigidus. The sequence goes on from JAVHKY010000023.1 coordinate 4,678,271, forward strand.
AACAGGACAGATAATATAATGACATTACATGCAAAAATACATGCATGCAGGTTAGGGCCTAATGCAGGCATAGTTACACATGATTAGAGAGCCAATAAATAACTAGAGTACAAACATTAAAATGGAAATTTTTTAACAATTTTCCAAACGCTGTACCCAAAGCCGTCAATCGAGTAGAATAGGACTGACAGTTTTGTTGTGAATAATGAAAACCTAATTATTACGCACAATATGAATCAAAGTTTAACGAAAGTAGTGTCATGAGCTGAGCATCACTGTTGCAGAAGAAAGCACAAGTAATACAACGAAAGTTATTTGATGGTGTTTTTGACTAGTTTTAGGTTACTTTACTCGTGCGTACGCGGGCCCTCGAGAACGGCGACATTCCATGATCAATTAAAAAGTTGATAAAATCGCAAAAGGTCAAGACGATGAGAAATTTAGAACAATCAAAAACGTAATATTGAAAATTTTAAGAATAATGCTTTGAACCACGAAACAACTTTCATAATTTTTAATATAGTTTGAAAAGCTCCATAAGTTCTCTTCTAAAACTGTAATTTGATAACCATCCGACTATTAATTTTTAAAGAAAGTGTGTATAATTTTTCATCGAAAGATAATGATTACAGTTTAAACATAATTATTCCATCCACAACATTGAATAATCTATGGAAGCCACCGGAAGCGGGGAAGACACAATTTCTGAAAATACTGAAGCAAATTTGTTACTCTGGAATAACGGCAAGAAAGGCAAAAACTGCTCTATTTATGATTTGCTAATTTTACAAAATCGAGGGGAATCACAGCACGACTGATACTGTACACGTACGATAATAATGATCGACAGCGAAAACTTGAAATTAAACTCAAGTAAAAACTAAGCTTTGTACAAAATATAAAAATAAGCGCGAATTACGCTGGCGTTCGTACGCTAGCTACGCTTGAGATCTAAGACTTATTCGGACTAAAATAATTCGGATTAAAATCGAATCAAGTTGAATACTTACTAAAAAAAAGAGAGAGAAAAAAAACAATCAGTGGTAAAATATGGCACATAAACGAGTATTATTATTGATCAAAGAAAAAGAGTGGAAAACTCGGATTCATATCGACGATGTTACAATCGATAATGAGGTAATAAACGGAATTAAGACATACAAATAGAAAAGGTAGAAATCATTTGAAAATTATTTTTAAAAAAAAGAAGTAACAAATGAAAAACGAAAAAAAATCCACGTAACAAAAATTATACAGAAATACTTAATATCAAAAATATTATCGAGTAAAATAGTAAATAAAATAAAAAGGAATAGCGGAACGCTAAGTCTTATCAATCATTCGGGAACTTACGAATAATGTCAGCATTCGTAAAACCGAATGCGCACGATTATAAACACACAACCTTCGATGGAAATCTCGAAATAAAAAGGTTAAAATTATACTGATACCCATCTAATTAATTGACTTGTCGTACGCGTAAACTATTTACATTAAAATATGAAAAACTATATTAATAAAAGAGTATAATTATTATGTATTTGAAGACATAACCTAGGAACGTATGGATTTCATTTCTGTATCGAGCACCAACAGAAATTATTGAATATTCGGTAATTACTAAAGTACTGGTATTTTCTGATTAGTATCACAGGACTAACGTCGCAAGTAATTGGAATAAAGAAATTCACGGGACTCGTTCGTTATTCGTCGAGAGTTCGGCAGTATTCTGCAGTAGTCCTTTTTTTTCTTCGTTCATGTTCATGGAATGTTCACCTCCGACATTGTAAATCGATTCATACACTGGATTGGCGAACGTATTCGAAGGTAACTAAAACGAGTAAAAAATTAGAATGGATCAGTAAATTTGAAGACTAAACAAGAAATTTAATATTGTTTTCTTACCTTTTCTTGCAGAGGAGTAGCATGATCCAAGGTTACTTCATCTTCCTCCCCGTCACCGTTCAGGTACATTGGATTATTTACGGCATTATTTTCCGGTATTCTCACATGCATGAAAGCGTTGCGGCTGTAAAAAAGAAGAGAATTTCATCGTAACGAGAAGACAAAATACTTCACAAGACTATGTGGTCGTATGTATGGTCGTTCCATAGAAGTGACGATGGTCTTGAAAGGAAATCTGATACGGGTATATTTTTTTGGCAGAAACTGATACACGTCAAACTTCTATCGAGGGTACAAAATCACAACTCTTTTCATTAACTAAGATGATTGACTCGTGCAAAAAATTTGTTTTACGAGGAGATTTCCATCATTGGATAGAAATTTCCCTTCGTCTCGTTCTCAATCACCCGCGTAGGGCAAAATGAACCGAGTTCTGTAAGATCCGGTCAAGCGACATGACAACAATCTATAAATGAGGTCTATCGTACGAATATAAGAAATATCTTTCTTCAAAATGTTGTCATGTGACCGGCTTTTACAGAACTCGGTTCAAATGACGGTACCAACTGAGTGGGAGTTGTGCTAAATCTGTTCGAGTGCAAAAACACAAACGCAAAACGTTATTTGTATTTTAATTTTATCTTCAATTTGAGCCTAAAACGAAGTTTCTACGTCTTTTCTGAGACGAGTAATGGACTGGAAAGAGACAAAAATTTAAATTGTCAAAGATGAAAAATTGTTCAACTTTCAAATTTGAATCGTTTTTTTAGTAAAATTTAAAGCTGAATCTAGAATCAAAGTTTTAAATTTGTCTTGAACTATTATTTTGAAAACCTCGGCAAACTGGTCAATTGTCCATCACTCAGCCCCAAAAAGACGTAGAAACTTTTTAATAGGTGAGAGTGAGCGAGGGTGTGGGAGGGAGGAGTGAGAGTGAGCGGGAGAGAGCGAAGTGAGAGTGTGCGAGGGATGAGAGTGAGAGGCTGGGAGGGAGGAGAGTGAAGGAGGGAAGTGAGAGGGTGAGAGTGAGCGAGGGTGTGGGAGGGAGGAGTGAGAGTGTGAGAGAGGGATGAGAGTGAGAGGCTGAGGCTGAGAGAGACGTGTGTGGAGTGTGAGAGAGGGTGGGAGGGAGGAGAGTGAGAGAGCGAAGTGAGAGTGAGCGAGGAGAGTGAGGAGACGGGTGAGAGGTGAGAGTGGGTGAGCGGCTGAGAGAGAGAGGGTGGGAGGGAGGAGAGTGAGAGAGCGAAGTGAGAGTGAGCGAGGAGAGTGAGGAGACGGGTGAGAGGTGAGAGTGGGTGAGCGGCTGAGAGACGTGTGTGTGTGAGAGAGGGTGGGAGGGAGGAGAGAGTGAGGAAGAGTGGGAGAGTGAGCGAGGGTGTGGGAGGGAGGAGAGTTGAGAGTGCGCGAATGTGAGAGTTTGCGAGGGGCGAGTGAGGAAGTGCGAGAGTTGGGTGAGGGTGAGCGGCTGAGGCTGTTGAGAGAGTGAGAGTGAGCGAGTGGGTGAGAGCGAATGTGAGAGTGAGGAGGGTGTGGGAGGGAGGGATGAGAGTTGCGAGGGAGCGAGCGAGTGAAGAAGTGCGAGAGTGAGCGAGTGGGTGAGAGTGCGAGTGAGGAAGTGCGAGAGTGAGCGGCTGAGGCTGAGAGAGAGTGAGTGAGTGAGGATGAGAGTGCGAGCGAGTGAGGAAGTGTGGTGGGTGAGAGTTGCGAGGGAGGAGAGGGTGGAGAGTTGAGAGAGTGAGCGGCTGAGGCTGAGAGAGAGGTGAGAGTGAGTGAGTGAGGATGAGAGTGCGAGCGAGTGAGGAAGTGTGGTGGGTGAGAGTTGCGAGGGAGGAGTGCGAATGTGAGAGTGAGAGAGCGAATGTGAGCGCGAGTGAGGAAGTGTGAGAGTGAGCGAGTGGGTGGGGTAAGAGTGCGAGGGAGGAGAGTGAGCGAATGTGAGAGGGAGGAGGGTGTGGGAGAGAGGAGAGTGGGTGAGAGTGAGCGAGCGGGTGACAGAGTGAGGTGTGTCACAGGTAGGTGGTCAGAGGCGCGCCGCCAACCGCTAGTGTTTGTTGTATAAACCTATGTTTCCTTTAGCAAACCCTTTCTACTGCACCTACTGGTCTGAGTTCGTGACTCAATCCAGGCCGATCTCCGTTAGATATACCGGGTGGTCCAGGGTGGTCCAAAAAGGTGTGAACAGTTGATGGGGATTTGGACTAGCGCAATAACGCGAAACGATAGATGTAAACTTCAAAACTACAATTGTATCTCAATCTTATCTTCAATATGCGCCTCTACCCAACTTGCTGCGACTTTTTTTCTGAACCAAGTTATGGACCAAAATGTGCACAAATTGACAAATTCGCCAAGATTTTCAAAATAAAAAAATGACCCCAATTTCAAGCTTCGTATGGTTATTTAAGTATTATTTCCGGAGTTGAAGGTCAATTTTTAGCATATTTTGGTCCGTGACTAGGCTTTGAAAAGTAGAAAGTTGTGTAAGAGCGCAAATTGTGGTAGATTTGAAGTCAATGTCTTAACATTTCCCATTTTCGCTACAACAAAATTAGTTCAATTCCCCCATTTAACGAACTGTTATGATTTTGGGTCACCCAGTATAAATTTTAAAGATTGAAAAAAATTACCGCCCTGCATTTTATTTCACATGGTAGGAGAGTGTGGTTCTATCCCCTCTGTAAGCCTATGTGCGTTTTCAAATTCTTTAGAGATTGGTGCTGCGATATAAAATTTAAATGCATAATCCGTAGGGTGCATCATAGGCGGTAATTCTATTTCAACCTTTATAATTTATATAAATCTCACATCTCACGGAGATCGGGCTGTATTGACTCGCAAACTCGATCAGCAGGCGCAGTGGAATGAAATTTAAATAACTTCATGTGCGCAAGGGGAACAGAATAATAAAAATTTTCTCGAGAAAAAACTGTATTTTCTCAAGAGTTCAAATATGCTTCAGAAATTTTGCAGCTATGTCCTAGTGAGACTAATAAAAAAGTTTCGAGTTACATACACAATACTCGTACATGACTATAATTTGATCAAGTTTGAAGATCATTAATGGACACATTAGTTTTGGAGGAGTCATCAACTTTTGCAAAACTAATGTGTCCATTTTCTTCAACCGTGATCAAATTACAGTCATGTACGATGAGTACGTGAAGTTGTGTATGTATTTGCATGCAATCGCACACGTCTTAACCTTATCGCGTCACGACTACAACATAACCCAGTCCAACCCTCACTACAATATATGATTTGTAATCGAAGTTGTGAATTTTGAATTTCTGGGGTAAAAACTTGTATGGAGCTCTCCCAAGGGGACTAAGTTTGAACATAATATGAAAAATACATTTTCCTTAATCGCAAGTAGGTACTGAATATCTCCAACTACACCTCCTAGATTCCATTCTGAGAATTTTTTGAGATAAATTTGACTTGAGGCTTTAACAGCCTCTACAGGTAGGCAAGGAACTTTCACGAAGTATCTCCCTGTGGTTTTTGGTTCCAAAATTTCACGCTGGTTAAACTCCACGGACTGATTATCTTTACAAACACGAAATTATTCACTCACTTTCGGCGATAGATGAGCAGGACATAACCGAAGGCACCAACGAACAACAGCACGACCAAAATGAATATCACATGCAGAATGGAAAATTTACTCGTAAAACTGTTCGTATCGATATTTTTATCGCTACCACCAATCGCATTTTCATCGCGATTCTGACAACGATCTCCCGTATATTCCTCCGGACATCTAAACAAAACACACAATCGGGTTATTAATCGGTTACAATCACCGTAGAAAGCAAGCTAAGTTCGATCGTCGTCGAAGCTTTTTCCAAATACGATGTCGTCGATACTTAAATTTGAAAACAATGGAATCGATAGGAAGCTTTGAGAGAATGTAAGAGATTAAGGACGAGTGAAGGCAACAGGGGAAGAAGGGCGGAATGGGCAAATGAAATGAGCTGGAGAATAGGTTTCTTCTGAAAAGTGCAGAAAATCCAATTGTTCAACTTGTCTCTTTTGGACATTCGTCCTTCTTCCCCTGTACCCTTCAATCGTAACTCTCGATAATATATAACTGGATTATAACGTACAGGCAAGTAGGATTTGGAGAACCGTCTGTCGACGGCTGGCAGGTTCCGCCATTCCCGCAAAAACCGATACAACTCGAATGCATCGTGCAGTGTTCTCCATACCAGTGTGACTTGCAACGACAGAACGGGCCTTTAGGACCACTCAAACATAAACCGCCGTTTTTACAGAAATCTTTACAGGTTACTTCGTCCGCACCCGACGAGCGTCTTTCGCAATCGATGCCGGTCCATGGATGCGGGCAACTGTAAATACAATGATTAGGCGTGTTCCGTAAATTTGATGGAAAAAGCTTGCAAGTCTTTCTCCTCCTCTCTCTCTAAAAACAAACTTTTCCTTTCAATTCAGTAAATCTGAGATGAAAATAATTCTTTCGAACTTCTGGATACTATCACTGTATGTTTTTACAACAAAACTTCTATTTTACAATCTCTTATTATCTTTTCTGCTTGCATATTTCCCTAAGAAATCGTAGCAGAAGACACCTTCTCGTACAATAAATTCATTGATTATTACGTCTGTGAAAGACAGATATCAGGACGCACACTTTGAACTGAATATATTTGGACCATAGAAGAGTAGCATAAGAGTCCCCGTTCCAATAGGACGGACGCCCTACTACCAAGCAGAGACCTCAAATAAGGATGAAGACAAATATCGATTTCCCTTCTCGCTTTGTAATACATTACAATAATTACCTGCAAAATGGTAAGCCGTTGATCTCGTGACAAGTACCTCCATTGGCGCATTGGTCATGCGAGCACTTTCGATTAGGACAGTTCGCAGGCGTGGATCGGAGATCGCACGCACACCCAGACTGGCCATTTGGACAAGAACAATTGCATAAATTAATTTCGCATCGTCTTCCGGAGAAATAGGGAGGACAAGTACACGTCATATCTTTCGTAGTAATGTTGCATACACCTGTAATTGTGCATGAATAAATAACGAGAGGTCTCACAGTGATCTCTGACCTTTCAATCATCAGCGAACTTACCACCGTTTTTGCAGAAATCTTTGCACTCGTTATGATCGCACCGTTTGCCACTGTATCCGGGATGGCAATGACATTTTGGTCCAAATTCAGTCAACAAACAAGATCCCTACAAAAAGAAATCGAGTTTAAATTTCGAAGTTCAAAAAAATCGTCCACGACAGTTAATACACAATATTTTACACGCACTTGTTTGCAATAATTATCGCATTTAGACATGTTACACACTTGACCGGAATAACCATCAGGGCAAATACACTGTCTGGTCCCATTCACGAGCGCACAAGTTCCTCCATTCTGACAACGAAAATCTGTGCACTGCTCGCATATTGGACCTACGCGAAGGATATTTGTGCACATTAACTACCCAATTAAATAGTCAGTACCTACGTAATTTATTCATTAATTTCTTACCCGTAAAACCTTCCGGACATTTACATCGAGTCGGCATACGAGGTTCGCATTCACCACCATTCAGACACAGACTGCAGTGTTTCACCGGTATCAAACAATCAGTTCCGTTCCATCCAGTTTTGCAAATGCACTGAAAGAATAGAACAGCTTTAATTACATTCAATTTTCGATAACGACCTCGCCAATAATTCGAAAACTCACCTCGCTTCCATTCGAACTCTTCAATTCGACAAATCCGTCTCCGCATACGCAATTACGTTTTTTACCACCGATTGAAATTAGACATAAGGAATTTTTAATTTCCGACGATTTATTGGGTTTCATCACCTCTAGAAATTTATTTATAAACATGAATAACTCGAGTTAACTTCTCGTCTGTGCGGATACTTTTTCCAAATTACCTAAAACATATTGTTTGTACTCTTGAAATACGACTAGATCAGAAATTCTGGTTATTCCAGCTTCTAACGACCTCGCGTCAAGAAATCCGAATTTATCTAAACGCATGAGGGTATTGTTATGTTGCATGGTAATGAATAAAGAATCTTCAAATAAGTCGATTCTAAATGGCTTCATATCTACAAAAAGACCAATTCGAATCATCAATATAAGAAAATGACAATTGAAAAACAGGTAGAAAATGGGTCTCTTTACCAAGATCAAATTGATGAATCATTTTACGATCAGTGCCATCTAATTTCACGCACTCGACTAAACGCAATTTACTATCGATCCAATAAAGTCTACGAGCCGGATAATCGATCGTCAACCCAACGGGCCAGAATAAACTTCGAGAAACTAAGGTCTTTCGACCATTCCCGTCCATGCCACCTGCTTCTATAGCCGCTTCTTTACCGCACTCCGACCAGTATAATTCTCTACAAAAATTACAATCGAATCATAGACAAATACAGTCTAAAGAGATGCGTACGAAAATTGAAAATACGATGACACCAACCCTCGAGCTGGATCAACGACCAAATCACGTGGTTTATACAAGTTCGTATTATAGAGTGTTTTCTTGTATCTACCCTTGATAGTGGCTGCCATGATCGCGTGGTGCGCGGTACTCGATTCCAACCAATACAAAACCTTACTAATCCAGTCGACCGCTAGACTTTGAATTTCACCCTCGACTTTTATCTGAGGCGATAACCATCAATTAATTTTAAATGCCAACATTAAGATCGCATCAAACATCTCCAGACCGCTTACCAATGGTGTTCCACTGTCATTATCTGGCGCCTTTTTGAACGGGTTTTCAAGTTTGAACACGTTGTGTGGAATCGCCGTCGAATAAATGTGATTTTCCTGTTTGTTTGACCAGAATACGAATACCTCGTCTTTTCCCCACATCATGTCGAAAGTTTCCACTTTGTTACCGTTTTTCGACAGAGTGATTTTCTTCAAGAAATTATCGTTATCTCTGTACGGGTCGATGATGCCCAAATCTGAATCAATCGCTGCAGCTAAATACGCAGCGTCACCTGTAGGATTGAGGAAAATTGAGGAATTAATTATCACATCATCATAAATACTCGCTCACGGGTGATATGCTATAGATAAGATACTGGGAAGGAAGGGGGGAGGAGAGTCGCAATCAAGGCGTGGTGAGAGCACTTTATTCAATTTAACAAGTATCAACAGGGAATCTGTTTTCCAATGGATTATTGAGGAAAAAATATCTGAAATCTGGTATATCAGATCGAAACGTACAACCATTTCAAAGTGGAGAAATTCGATAGTTTTGTTTAAAATTCAATTTTACTCATGAAAATGGTCTCGGTGCGCCCTCCCACACGGACTTTCGGATTCTACGTTGAAAATTACTCATGTATGATAAATTTCACCCAGAAAAGTAAGTATCAAGAGTACAGGGTGGACCAGAAATATGTTACCAGTTAAATGGGAGTTTGCGCTAAATCTGTCGTAGCGTGAAAACGCAAAACGTTAAGACGTATAGTTTGAATGTACGAATTTTGTATCTCAATTTTATCTTTAATTTGAGCCATATCCGAAGTTTCTACGACTTTTCTGAGCCGAGTTATGGACGAAAATGTGCCGAAATTTTACGGCAGGGGTTCCCAAAGTTATGAATTATTGAAAAACAATTTTCCATCGCGTAATCTTCAAAGTGTTCCCCGATCCTGCAGTAAAATTTAGCGCTGAATCCGAATAAGATTGTTAAAAAATTTTGCAAAGCACCAAAATGGGTTAATGGGCCCAAAAAGGGTCAAAATTCCCCCAAAATGATAAAATCGCCCAACCTTCAAAGTTTTTCTCGATTCCGAGATAAAATTTAGCGCTCAATCTAAATAAAATTGTTAAAAAATTCTGCGAAGCACCAAAATGGGTTAAGGGAACCCAAAAAGGGTCAAAATTTCCCCAAAATGATAAAATCGCCCAACCTACAAATATTTTCTCGATTCTGAGATAAAATTTAGTGCTGAATCTAAAAATGCTGGAAAGCACCAAAATAGGTTTATGAACCCAAAAAGGGTCAAAATTTCCCCAAAATGATAAAATCGCCCAGCCTTCAAGGATTTTCACGATTCTGAGATAAAATTTAGCTCTGAATCTAAAAAAGTCTGCAAAGCACCAAAATGGGTTAAGGGAACCCAAAAAGGGTCAAAATTTCCCCAAAATGATAAAATCTCCCAACCTTCAAAGTTTTTCTCGATTCCGAGATAAAATTTAGTGCTGAACCTAAAAAATTCGGCAAAGCACCAAAATAGGCTTATGAACCCAAAAAGGGTCAAAATTTCCCCAAAATGATAAAATCCCTCAACCTTCAAAGTTTTTCTCTAATCTGAGATAAAATTTAGTGCTGAATCTAAAAATGCTGGAAAGCACCAAAATAGGTTTATGAACCCAAAAAGGGTCAAAATTTCTCCAAAATGATAAAATCGCCCAACCTTCAAACATTTTCACGATTTTGAGATAAAATTTAGCACTGAATCTAAAAAATTCTGCAAATCACCAAAATGGGTTAAGGGAACCCAAAAAGGGTCAAAATTTCCCCAAACTGATGAAATCGCTCAACCTTCAAAGTTTTTCTCTAATCTGAGATAAAATTTAGTGCTGAACCTAAAAAATTCGGCAAAGCACCAAAATAGGCTTATGAACCCAAAAAGGGTCAAAATTTCCCCAAAATGACAAAATCGCTCAACCTTCAAAGTTTTTCTCTAATCTGAGATAAAATTTAGTGCTGAATCTAAAAATGCTGGAAAGCACCAAAATAGGTTTATGAACCCAAAAAGGGTCAAAATTTCTCCAAAATGATAAAATCGCCCAACCTTCAAACATTTTCACGATTTTGAGATAAAATTTAGCACTGAATCTAAAAAATTCTGCAAAGCACCAAAATGGGTTGAGGGAACCCAAAAAGGGACAAAATTTCCCCAAACTGATGAAATCGCTCAACCTTCAAAGTTTTTCTCTAATCTGAGATAAAATTTAGTGCTGAACCTAAAAAATTCGGCAAAGCACCAAAATAGGCTTATGAACCCAAAAAGGGTCAAAATTTCCCCAAAATGACAAAATCGCTCAACCTTCAAAGTTTTTCTCTAATCTGAGATAAAATTTAGTGCTGAACCTAAAAAATTCGGCAAAGCACCAAAATAGGCTTATGAACCCAGAAAGGGTCAAAATTTCCCCAAAATGATAAAATCTCCCAACCTTCAAAGTTTTTCTCGATTCCGAGATAAAATTTAGTGCTGAACCTAAAAAATTCGGCAAAGATCCAAAATAGGCTTATGAACCCAAAAAGGGTCAAAATTTCCCCAAAATGATAAAATCGCTCAACCTTCAAAGTTTTTCTCTAATCTGAGATAAAATTTAGTGCTGAATCTAAAAAATTCTGGAAAGCACCAAAATAGGTTTATGAGCACAAAAAGGGTCAAAATTTCCCCAAAATGATAAAATCGCCCAACCTCCAAGGATTTTCACGATTCTGAGATAAAATTTAGCTCTGAATCTAAAAAATTCTGCAAAGCACCAAAATGGGTTAAGGGAACCCAAAAAGGGTCAAAATTTCCCCAAAATGATGAAATCGCTCAACCTTCAAAGTTTTTCTCTAATCTGAGATAAAATTTAGTGCTGAATCTAAAAAATTCTGGACAGCACCAAAATAGGTTTATGAGCACAAAAAGGGTCAAAATTTCCCCAAAATGATAAAATCGCCCAACCTCCAAGGATTTTCACGATTCTGAGATAAAATTTAGTGCTGAACCTAAAAAATTCGGTAAAGCACCAAAATGGGTTAAGGGATCCCAAAAAGGGTCAAAATTTCCCCAAAATGATAAAATCGCTCAACCTCCAAAGTTTTTCTCTAATCTGAGATAAAATTTAGTGCTGAACCTAAAAAATTCGGCAAAGCACCAAAATGGGTTAAGGGAACCCAAAAAGGGTCAAAATTTCCCCAAAATGATAAAATCGCTCAACCATCAAAGATTTTCACTATTCTGAGATAAAATTTAGCGCTGAATCTAAAAAATTCTGCAAAGCATAAAAGTGGGTTAAAGGAACCCAAAGAAGGGTCAAAATTTCCCCAAAATGATAAAATCGCTCAACCTTCAAAGTTTTTCTCTAATCTGAGATAAAATTTAGCGCTGAATCTAAAAAATTCTGCAAAGCACCAAAATAGGTGTATGAGCCCAAAATGATAAAATCGCAAAGTTCTTTCTGATCCTAGGGTGAAATTGTGTGCCGAGCTGAAAAAAACTGTTGAATGCGAAGCATCAAAATGTGTGGAAGTGCCCAAAAACAAATTTGGAAAAATGCTTGGTCTTTCAAATTTCATTTGGTTCTCAAAGAAATCGAGTTTCGCGAGAACAAAGATTGCTCCCGGTGATCGACTGAGGCTCTGCGTATGATCGAAGTTAGTAACAGTGTGAAAACTCACATTGTTTCATCAGGCGATGGAGAGCATAGTACTAAGATGCTCGTCTTACATTGTGAACTCGCAGTGATTAATTGGCCATAGTGCCTCTGTAATGAATGCAGACAAAAGTGCGATCATTTTCTCGTAGTTTCAGCCGAGAGAGTGACGTTTCTGGGAAGCTTGTCTTCCGTTGTCAGCTCGCGGTGAGAGATTGGATAGGGTCCCCGATACCACGGAGTCAAACGAATGCCCAAAAATTCTGGTGGTTTCTCATAGAGGCGCAAATGATGCCGTGAAGTTCTCTCTTTTGAGATAGACCACGAGTATTTCCGTCCATTCACCCTCCTCGATCATACGCGGGACCTCAGTCGATCTTTTACCGCGAGCATGTAATGGCGAACAAAGTCGCCGGTATCATTCTCTCTTTCGCCCGAAACAACAGGAGTTTTTGCGGAAGCACCCACCTTGTTCATACACGGTGCCTCAGTCGATCTATGTTGAACCTAGTGATCATTCGCCTGCCTCTGTCATACACGGGGTCTTGATCGTTCTCTTACCGCGAGCTCATGACGAAAGTCGAGCTTGACGATATCATTCCCTCCTCCGGGTGAAACCCCGAGAAATTCCGGGCGTTCGTCTGCCTCAATCAAAGATAGCTGATCGCTCATCACGAGCAAGACCAAATTTGCGGTATCTTCCCATTGCCTGAATTAAGGAGTTCTTGCACTTTGGCCCGCTTCGTTCATAGGTGGGGCGTTAGTTGATTTCTCATTGCAAGCATGCAACAGAAGACCAACTTTGCGTTCTTTGACCAAAACAACGAGAGTTTTCGCACTTTTTCCCGCTTTGATCATACACAGGGCCCCAGTCGATCTCTCACTGCGAACCTTCAACGGAAGCTGAATGAGTCGTATCCCTCCAATCCCCAAATGAGGAGAATTTCCGGGATTTCCTTTTCGGATCTGTCACCCGACGCTAGTCGATCTCTCAATCCGCGAGCTCTCAACGGTAGACGAACTTGTCGACATTCATTCCATCCCCTAAATCGACAATTTTACTGCAGAATGAAAAAAATTTTTGATTTTTTATTTTGGAGATCTTCTAGGGCCATTACAGTATTTTTCTCGGACTCGGCGCTAAATTTTACTTCAGAATTGAAAACAACTTTTGAAGATTACGCAAATTTTTCATCTTGGAGGAATTTTGATTCTCATTGAGCCCATCAACCCATTTTGGTGCTTCTAAGTATTTTTTAGACATTTTTTTCGGACTCAGCGCGAATGACCACTTGAAAATCAAATTAAAATTTGAAAGTTTGAACGATTTTCCAATTTGGAGAAATTTTGGCCCTTTTCCGCCCCATTAACCCCTTTTTGGTGCTTTGAAGAACTTTAAAAGCATTTTTTCAGATTCAGTGCGAAATTTCACTTGAAAATTGAATCAAAATTTAAAAGCTTGATCGATATTCCAATTTGGGGAAATTTTGACCCTTTCTGGGCCCATTAACCCATTTCGATACTTCGAAGAATGTTTTAAACATTTTTTCGGACTCAGCGCGAAATCCCACTTTTAATAATCAAATTACAATAATTCAAAAGTTTGAGCGATTTTCTAACTCCAGGAAATTTCGGCCCTTTTTGGGCCCATTAACCCATTTTGGTGCTTCTTAGGATTTTGTTCCTATTTTTTTCGTTTTCCCCGTCCAAATTCACTTAAGAAACAATAATCTGATTATTAAAACTTTCGAAATTCAGCTCAATACTCTAAATTAATTAATTTTCAAGCCCTATTTTGGGAACCCTGGCGATTTGGTGAATTTTCGGCATATTTTGGTCCATAACTCGGCTCAGAAAAGTCGTAGAAACTTCAGATATGGCTCAAATTAAAGATAAAATTGAGATACAAAATTTGTATATTTAAACTATACGTCTAACGTTTTGCGTTTTCGCGCTACGACAGATTTAGCGCAAACTCCCATTTAACTGGTAACATCTTTCTGGTCCACCCTGTAATCATCAGTACTTTTCGGAGGGGACGGGGAAACAGAGGATTGTAGGTATTTGATTGCAGTAGATATCCGTGTTGCACAATACTCCCAGAGGTGAGCAGGTTGGGCGTGGGCAAAGAAACAATCTGTTACCTACGCCTTCTTTCGTTTCTTTCCTGGCGAAGGTTGACCGGAATGAGGGCGTTTTCAGGAAGTACTTTGTTGAGGACATGGTCACCACTGGTTTGTAGATGGCGAGAGATTCCAAGGTTTTCCAAGACCCTCCGTCAACGAAAGTATTTCTTGAATCTTAATATAAACGGCACTTATTGAGGTCGAAAGGGTGATCCGTTTCTAGCAGAAACTCCGCAGTCTAGTCTTTAGGCTCGATTTAAAGGCGACTCTATACTCATTAAATTAGTGGACGAAGAGATTTCGTTCAGACTCCCCAATGTAGAGCACCGAGCAGTCAGGACCAGATAGTTTATAAAGTATGAAGAGTAGAAGGTACAGGCTCGTCCTTCACGCTTCATACTTATGGCTTGTACCCATGAGCCGCACTTCTCCAAAAGAGGTGTCAGATCTTCGGGTGAGTCAAAAAGAGCACCCAGTGCAGTGGGCGGAGTTTATAATAGCCAGCATTTAGCCAATGGGATTAGAGGATTCTGGCTAAGCCTTTGAAGAAATTGCCTAATCTTCTTCTGAATTATTTAAACCAAAAATTGGGTATAAGAATCCACGCTCCCTCCTTCGTTAATGATGAGGCGCTGACAACATCGGAGTAAAAAAATGGATTTGCTGAAGGAAATTTTGATCGATCTGTTTGTTTTTTATACAACACGCAACGTACTATTGTTTCACTCATCGGCAACAAAACGTTATAAATTACTCGTAGAGTCCGACGTGAAAAAAGAGTGGTTTTATGTTTTTTTTTCTAAATTACTACAACCGCCCTTTTATCCTTCGACGTAAATCCGCAAGGAGTTCCTTAGAGAAAAAGAAGAACCGTGAAGTTTAAAGAGCTTCCTATACCTAACAATAATGATATGGAAGTAATCTGAGGCAGTGGGAGAAACAACGAGAATACGGGCAAATGTGACAATCAGTAAATGAATTAAAACAATATGTATATCAATTAAGGTTGTGTGTGTGAGAGAGAGAGAGAGAGAGAGAGAGAGAGAGAGAGAGAGAGAGAGAGAGAGAGAGAGAGAGAGAGAGAGAGAGAGAGAGAGAGAGAGAGAGAGAGAGAGAGAATAGGGCTCAAAGGAGGAGTAGATGCAGCCACAGTGAAGGCGCTTAGATAGATCACGCAACCTATAACTCTCATAATAATAGCATCTACTCTGCCCTCGAGAAAAATTTCAAATTACAATAATTCAAAAGTTTGAACGATTTTCTAAGTCGAGGAAATTTCGACCTTTTTTGAGCCCAGTAACCCATTTTGGTGTTTCTTAGGATTTTGTTCCTATTTTTTTCGTTTTCACCATCCAAATTCACTTGAAGAACAATAATCCGATAATTAAAACTTTCGAAATTCAGCTCAATACTGTAAATTAATTAATTTTCAAGCCCTATTTGTATTTTGGGAACCCTGGCGATTTGGTAAATTTTCGTCACATTTTGGTCCATAACTCGGCTCAGAAAAGTCGTAGAAACTTTAGATATGGCTCAAATCAAAGATAAAATTGAGATACAAAATTTGTACATTTAAACTATACGTCTAACGTTTTGCGTTTTCGCGCTACGACAGATTTAGCGCAAACTCCCATTTAACTGGTAACATTTTTCTGGTGCACCCGGAATACCTTGCTTGTTTTTTTTTTGCAAACAATTTTTTCTTTCAAACGGTCTTGAAAATAGATAATACATATCTAGAAAGCAAATTTCACGGAGAATTCAAATCTGGTATCAGATCAAACATACGACCATTTGAAAAAAGAGAAATTCGATGATTTTTGTTTAAAATTTAATTTTACTAATGAAAACGGCCTCGCAGCTCCCTCGCATGTGGATTTCCGGATTCTACGTTGAAAATTATATATATCTGAAGCGACTACGAACTCAACTTTGATAAATTTGTTCACCGGTATCAATGAAATAATACTGATGCAAAAAAACGAACATTTTTTTCCAACTCCCCCTCCTATCGTATATATGTAGCTTAGGGACGGCGACTGTGACTTCAAAATTTGATGACGCCATAGGTCAGCCGTGTGACATCACAATCTACACGTTTCAGATCCTTGCTTGCCTCATAAAACAGGCTCCCGGCCGCCTGTCGTTCAATTTCGTTAAAGAACCCATGAGTTTTTTTAGGGGAGGGGTGGGGTGCAAAAACCGTCTACCGTCCCGTCGGCCGGCAAAGCTCGGAGCTCGAAATTTTTTTTAAATCTATAGCTACCTAATATCTGTAGGTATCCGAAATCTGTTGCTAGGAAAAATCTGTCATTTTAAAATCTGTCGCTCGATTTTTCAGAAATACCTCCTCGATATACAAGACGTGCTCCATGTCAAAAAAAAAAAAATGGACCAATATCAACCCTTGAACGGTATCGCAAGTTCATCTTGCGAGATCTCACTCTAAAAACTTACCATTTGCGTGACACGTTCGATTATCCGCTATAGTCAACCAATAGCCGGGAGCACAATGACAATTAAAAACACCCTTCTTCATAACGCATTCTTGCGAACATGTAGCAAAAGGGCATTCGGTTGTACACTGTTCTTCATCAGAATTATCACCACAGTCATTCTGACCATCGCACCATAACGTCGTACTGATACAATGACCATCAGCGCATTTGGTTTGATTAACAGGGCAGTTTCCAACGAAGATACAAGCCAAAGGATGTTCATCTGACTTGTCTCCACAATTATCTCTTCCATCGCACACGGCCTTCTTCAGTATACACTTATGGTTACGACACCTACAACAAAATAGATTAGAAATGACGTAAAGGATATGATATTTGAATAAATAGATTAAAAACAATTGATTCAAGACAGACAAAAATCATCGCCTGATATGATGAGGAAAAATAAGTCCACCCATAGTCATTTTCTTCATAGATTATTCTACTAAACAACTATTTTGTTAAATACTAGTCTTCAGATGAATCTAGAAGTATTTTTAAAGCTGAATTCAAATGTGGAATAAATCCAATTATCAAGTATCATCATGTGAAATATAAAAATATCAACTAGCGAGACAAGAAAGCAACTCTCATTCGAAAGCGCTTCGGTCTGTTCGTAATTTCTGTGGCTCTTGTAAAAAAACTTTACTCGTATTGAATATCCCTTCCTTCACACTTGAATAATCTATACCTCGAGCAAATAAGTTTGACCTTCTGAAGAAATTTATACATTAACCCAGATCAAATCCGCGGGAAAGAGACTCATACTATCCTATTTTACAAACCTGAATTTACTCGGTGGACAAGGACGGTCGACGCATAAGCTCTCAGTTTCGTCGCTGCCATCTGAACAGTCCGCTTCGCCGTCACACAGCCAATTATCCGTGACGCACTCGCTATTGTTACAAGTGAACTGATCCGCCGAACAAGAAATTTTACAACCTATTTCATCGCTGCCGTCCGAGCAATCAATCTCTCCGTCGCATTTATAACGCCTGTAAATAATAAAGAAATTTAACACATTGTAATAACTGTAACTTCAGGTATGACTCGTTTCTGAAAAACAGTTCTTACTTTTGAATACATTGAGGCGATTCTAGACATGCAAACTCGTCCTTTGAGCAGGTTACGTTGCAATTCATTTCGTCACTTTTATCACCGCAATTGAAATGACCGTCGCAAACTGTATTATTACTTATACATTTACCGTCGTCACATCTGAATTCAAAATCGGTACAATTTTTGTACTCGCATCCCATCTCGTCCGATCTGTCACCGCAATCGTTTTCAAAATCACATCTCCATCTTCCGGGGATACACCTGAACAAGAACATATTATTTAAAGTCATTCTAGATATGAATATCAGTTTACTCTCTTCATGAAAACTGACTTGTGATTGGCGCATTTAAAGTAGGATGGATCGCAAGTACGTGCGCTACATTCTAAATCTGGTTCGTCGTCTCCATCCGGACAGTCCTTATCTCCGTCGCAAACCCACTGTTTCATAATACAACGCCCATTCTTGCAAGCGAACTGATTACTAGAACAGGTATGTAGTTTACAACTACTCTCGTCGCTTTTATCTTCGCAGTCTGCTTGCCCATCGCAGACGTGTACCAGTGGAATACATTTTCCAGAAGTTTTACATCGGAACTGTAAATCAGGAACACAAAATCGATTTCAAGTCCTCAACGTTTGAGAATTTTTTTTTTACATCAATCAGAATTTAGGACACTCGAACTTCAAGTGAAATATTAACCACATCCTTCAAGGATCAATGCAATGTTTACAAAAAGATCCTCCATTTTTAGTCTGTTCAGGAAGATTTCCACGTTTTGTCCTCTTGTCGTTTCTTTTTTATTCAAACTCTGACATAGAAAAAAGTCTTCTAACCTGATCAATCTTGCATACACGAGGACAATTTCGCTCGTCGTCATCATTCGGACAATCTTTTCGGCCGTTACATTTCAACTCGTTAGGAATGCAGAAGGCTTGTCGAGAACCATTACCACTGCATTTAAAATGAGTTTCCAAGCATGTAAACTACAAAATGAAACAAAAATATTTTCAAAATCGTGGTATTTTGAACAATCAAGGAGATAAATTGAATCATTAATGAATTGTTACTTTATCGCAATCCTTTTCATCTTCCTTGTCCGTACAGTGAGCTTTATTATCGCATATAGCGGATGGATGAAGACACCTACCGCCATCGCATTGAAATTGTCCTGGTACACATTTAAATTCTGTACAATTTGCCGGTTCGTCCCAACCGTCACCGCAATCGTCCTATAAATAAAGTAATAAAACATTACAGTTATGAATCGAGATTTCTTGATACGTGGTGAAAGGATCAAAAGCCTACTCGAGTGTCGCATTTCCACCACATAGGAATACATTTGTACGTATGGGGGCAGACGAAGTGCGAAGACGAACAATTTGCGACGCAGGAGATTCCATCAGAAGCGAGAATGAAATTGTCCGGACAAGCGCATGTGGCGTTCTTATTCGGTTTCAACAAACATAGTCCTTTACAGCCTTTAGCTTCACACGGATTTGGTACGACTAAGGAACAAACAGCGCACGAATCGATGAGAATATGACAAATGATATGGAGGAGAATAATTTTCGCTTTTCCTAATTTTACCGGGAGGTTGTTTGAACGGGTGGAAAATACGAATATCCATTGGACGGTAATTGAACCTGGCCAACGTCTTGCACTCTTTTCCTGAGTATTTATTGCATCGTTCAACGGTCTGCGTTTCCCAATCGGTCCAGTAAATGAAATCTTCGAAGGCGGCAATCGCAAATATATGATGAAGTGGAATAGTGGGATTCATCTCTATAAACATGAAAAGTAAAATAATAGTAATAATAGAAGAAGTTTTAAAAAGTAAAAATTTAAAAAAAAATCACAGATTGAACATTTAAGAGAACAAAAAAAAATATCGTGAAGTTTTCAGTCCTACATCTAAGTTTATGAGAACTTTGAAGTCACCCTTGATGACGTCCCGTCCTCCTTCAGAGCTCCTTTTAAACATAAGAATCGTTAAGTTTTCGATTTGAATTCTCAATACGAAAACCAATTCAACCCATAGAACACGTTCCCTGCGTTCCTCGTTAAATTTCGTTAAGAACGCCGTAATTTTTTCCGAAGGCTCTAGTATAGGTCAAAGTTATTCGAAATTTAGGACGTGACGACAGAGTCTTCTGGACCAAGACCGTTAACGTCAATAGTGCGTCCATAGCTTTCCATCAAAAGCACAATCTCGAAGATCAAAATACTAACAGAGAATTATTCTATGGGAATCATTTGAAAGTTTCCACCAGCTGTCTGGAGTTTTTTCCTATCAACCTTTCTTGCTATCGTGAAATTGGAGAAACTTTCGACTCTTGAGAAAAAGATCTAGTCGGAAAAATACCGACTATTGGGCTTTTACGGAAAGTGAAACGTCGTTGTGTTTCAGAGAAAGAGACTTAAAGAATTTCTAAATGAGAAGAATTCAACACAGTAACAGAAAGCAGTACACAAATTATCATTAAGAACCTAAAAAACCTACGCAGTGCAAAAGGTGCGAGTAAGAGAAACCGAAAGCAAATACCTCACATTGAGGGTAGGCACCCCACAGGGTTCGGAACTTTCACCCATTTTATTTCTAATATATAGGAATGAACTTGGAAAAATGGAAATAGAAGGGAAATTAATATCATATGCGGACGACACGGTCGGAGAAACAAGAAGGAAGTGAAGCAGAAAACAGAAAGATTTAAAGAAAATAATTGACTGGGTCAATGATAACAAATTCATTTTTTCCGTTTTTCCCTCGAGGTAAGGCCCAGTAGCCATCCTCTTTCCAACCCTTTTTTTTTTTTTTTTATGATTTACTTTCTTTAAATTCTAAAGAGCGATTAAATCATACTCTTTTAATAAGTACAAGAAATCAAACTCGACTCCAGTCCTTACAACGGATTGCTATGTCGGAGTACTATTGTTTTCTATTTTTTTTCTTCCCTTCGTTTTTGTTTGTTTTGTTATTTTATTTTTTTTATTTTTTTATGTGTTAATTTTTTTTTTTTTGTATAATTTTTCTCTGGTTGGATGTAAAAAAAAATAACTTCATACTAAATTTTTTTTTTTTTTATTACATCCAACCATTGAGAAAAATTATAAAAGAAAAACACACAAAAAAAAAAACAAAAAAAACAAAAAAACAAAACAAAAAAAAATAGCGGGGGGGGGGGGGGGAATTACACACATGCATAAATGTAAAAAAAAAAAAAAAAAAGTGAAAACAATAGTACTCCGACATAGCAATCCGTTGTAAGGACTGGAGCCGAGTTCGATTTCTTGTATTAAAAGAGTATGATTTAATCGCTCTTTAAAATTTAAAAAAAGAAAAAAAAAAAAAAAAAAAAAAAAAGGGATTGGAAAGAGGATGGCTAGGTACTGGGCCTTACCTAGAAGGAAAAACGGAAAAAATGAATTGAATTTAAATGTTGATGGAAGGAGGTAGGTCAGAGATAAATTTAAAAATGTGTGAGAAAATTGAAGGGTTTTCTGATGATAGGAGGTCGGTGGCTCTGAGTGGGGTAGCGAATTGTAAATTGATGGCTTCTGAGTATAGTATTTGTCTAATGTTGGATATTTCTGGACATTCGAAAAGATAATGATTGATGTCGCCTTTAGAAGGATTGTCTGGATGGAGGGTAAAAAAACTAATCTCATTCAATTTGAATTAAAAAAAAAAAAAATTTGGAGGAAGAAAAAATAAATATTTTCGTACATCTTAAATCATGTAAGATACGACGCATAAAGAAAAAATGGTTTGTCAGAATTTGTTGGAAGTGCAAAATTCTAAATATCTAGCTGTAATCATTCACAGAAATTTTGACTGGAAGGAACACACAAGAATATTTGCAGGGAAATTACTAAAAACTATATACCAGGCACTACAAATAAAGAATAAAATCCCAAACAGAACAAAAAAACTAATAATTATATATGACATTAATTCAATCAAAAATACAATATGGAATTTCGGCATGGGGGTGACCTACAAAACAAACCTGAAACTGGTAATTCACACTTGGAAGAAATTTTTAAAAATTTTGTAGGATTACAAAACTTGACCAAAACTTGATACAGACGACAGAGAAACAATGATAAAAGAAAAAATAACGAAATGAAATATAAAGAAACAATACTGATGATACTTGAAAAAGAGAGGAACAGAACAGTACACACACTGACTCACTAGAACTGACCGATACCACAAAGCTGAAGTCAAAAAGAAAAAAAAAAAATTCTGTAAACTTTGTATATACCGTATCATTTAAGCCCAGTCAATACAAGCCGCTGGCTCAGTGATTTGAAAAATAAACTTTCTTATTCTCATCTCCGTTAATAAACCTGTAACTTCTTTCAAGTCCCTATTCAAGGTAGAGGCCATGCAGCAGACGCAAATACAGGAATAGGAGAAAATAATAGGATAACGACATGAAACATGTAAACAAACAAGAACGAACAACCTTTAAAAAATAGAAAGCGATAAAAAGGGAATGAAAAAAATTGCGTACATGATGATTTCAGCACCACCTACACCTAGTCAGAATTTTTTAAAAGTTTACCTTCCCAACAAATCGGTAAAAGCAGGAAAAATATGAAAAGAGAATTAATGATAGCACTAGGAGCAAGAGCCCTCAAGTCAATTACTCACCTCTGCTCAAAATAATTTGTTGATTCTTTCCATCGAAATCCGCTACAGCGATGTAATCCAATTTCGCATCTCCCCAAAATATTTCTTGGGTCTCAAGATTTATGGTTAATGCGTTAGGCCAACCGAGTGATTCGTTTATGATTATCCGCGGATTACTTCCATCCATATCAGCTTTTCCTATGTACGGACGACTGCCCCAATCGGACCAAAACAAGTAACTACGAGACAAAAAGACAAATATCCCTTTAAGACAGCATTCTAAATCAAATATCAAGTCACCAAATTATTCCTCGAGACTTACCCACGCGATGGATCAAGGACAATAGCTCTGGGTTCTTGCAATAATTCTTTATCGTCAATAATAATTTTCTTAAAATTGCCATTCAACGCGGAAACTTCAATCGTATCTAGTCCTTTGTCGCACCAATATAAATTCTTACCAACCCAATCGACAGCGATACCATCTGGACTTCCCAGACGTCCATAATGTAAAGTCTACAAAAATGAAATATGAAAAACCTAGCCGTAATTCACGGACTCGTTTCGACAAAATTCCAACAACGTCTTACCTGATACGTTTCATTGCCATCGCACTGGCGCCGAATTACTTTTATATTTTTCGTCACTTCTGACCAATACAGACAACTCGAATTATAGTCAAAATCTAAGCCAACTGTATTCGTCAAGTTGTGTATTTTAATAACGGTTCGTCCTTGTAAATCGAGTTCTCGAATGAATTGTTTGTTCGAGATTAATATTTGAGGTACCCGTGAATCTGAAACAAGTTCAACATCACTTACCGTTCATCTCCTCTTTAATAATAAAAAAAAAAAAGCAGCCTTACCATCAATTTTACAGGAATGCGTATCGTTCATCAAAATGTAACCTTTTGCACAGCTACATTTATATGAACCTTCCGTGTTGTAACAATTTTGGCTGCAAGGTCGCTTCAAACATTCGTTTTCATCGATACAATTTATATTTCTTATTGGGTCCACCTTATATCCTGCTCGACAATAACATTCGAACCCTATTTTCTTATCTCGGCAGGCATGCTGGCAACTCGAACCGAATAATTCGCACTCGTTGATGTCTGTAACATTGGTATCATTACTACTGACATCCGTTGTATAAAACCATTTGGGTGAAAAAGATTACTTACTACACTGAATCTCATCACTACCGTCTGCGCAGTCATCTAGACCGTTACAGACCAACGATTCATTAATGCACCGATTATTCGCACATAAGAAATTATCTTCACCTTTGCAAACAACTTTAGCACCTAGAGTAATGATAAATTCAATAATTGATTCGTATTTCTACATGAGTAGAATAAACGAAATTATACTAACTCTGGCAACGAGTATTGTTGGCGTGTTCATCTGAATTATCGCCGCAGTCATTTTTCCCATCACACACAGCCTTGAGAGGAACGCACTTACGATTCCTGCAAAGGAAATTAGTGGACGTATTGCAAGAATTACAATCTTTCGGCTCATCCGAATTATCGCCGCAGTCATCTTCTTCGTCGCAATAGTATTCCGCTCGAATACATTTTTTATTGGCACACGCGAACTTATCCATGGAGCATTTATCTAGCGGCGTAACGCATCCTTCGTCCACATTTTCATCGGCGCTGTCGCTGCAATCTTCTTCTCGGTCACATACCCACGATAATGGAATACAACGTCCAGTTGCATTACAACGAAATTCGTGAGGTCCGCAAATTCTCTCTTCTGAAAACGCGATACACACATTGGATAAAAATTTCGAACGATGAATAAAATAATAATAAAGACCTCCCTACTCACTGCAACGTTTCTCATCTGATCCATCACTACAATCGTTGACACCATCGCAAACCCATGACTGTAGAATACAAGCTTCATTGTTATGGCACGAGAAATGGTCGCTGATACATTTTTCTTCATCTGTAACCAAACAAGAACATTTAGACACAGAACTCGAACGAGTAGCAGAAAATATACACGAAATATCTCACTTTTGCAGTTTATCTCATCTGAAGCTGGTTCGTCAGGGCTCATATTGTCAGCGCAATCGTTATCACCATCGCATACCCAGCCCTTCGGAATGCACATTTTACTATTCAAGCATGAATACTGATCTGAATGACATATTCCACCCACAACATCTGGTACTGTTGAAACATTAAGAACATTCATCATCGCGAAATGGTGCGACGAAAACCTAGTCGAGCGCGAAAAAATACACTTACTTTCACTGCGACAATTCAACTCATCCGACCCATCTCCACAATCATCCACAAAGTCGCATAATTGAGAAATTAATATGCATTTTCCAGTTTTGTTGCACAATACCGATTGATCGCTCGGCAGTTGACATGGACAATTCAGTTCGTCGGCGTGGTCATCACAGTCGAATCTGCCGTTACATTTGACTGACTCATTGAAACAACGAGTGGAGTCGCAACCGAAATAACCAATTTTACAGTGTCGGGTTACTAAAACAAAATCGTTGTTGAACATTTTTCATTATGAAACTTCAGAATCGCTTTTCTAAGAAATAAAATTTTGTCGTTCGATCGGCTTCTGTTTACTAACGTCTGAATAAAGATACAAAACTACCGATCAAAGAGAGCAAGTAGCTTTAACGATAGGATTTTTAAAAAATAATCGGAGGTACCTAATTGAATGCGAACAGGAATAAGAAGAGAAACAAAGATAGATTAGGTGAATAAATCGAAAAATAGAGCGAGTTGAAAATTGCAAAAAAATGTTCTGAAGGAGCCGAGGAAGAAAAGATCATTTTTAATGTGTAGTCTTTGGGTGTTTTATCAATACATCGATCGATCTAGTTTGTATTGATATATCGATAGTATACCAGGATGTTTCCACTCCCCATTCTTGGTCTAGTATACATACTTTGAGCTTAGTAACTACCTATTCTGGATCAAGTCGGAATTCTTCATATTTTTTTTTTTTTTTTTTTGGTAAGGGGGTACGGGGAGAGATTAACTTTTACTTGGACTCGCAGATTTCCAATAGACGGCTGGGGCGTCGGTCAAGACATTGAAAAGAGGAAACACTTGCATATTTTCGATAGCAGATAAAGGCAAAGTTAATAGGCCTACATCACCTCGTTTAAACCTCCTTATAACGTCATCATCATCAGTTATTTGCCTGCGACGTCGTCAACACCAGTGACGTTATTAGTTCTCTCTTGTTTAAGCCTAGCATAGAATCCGCTAGGCCTGTAAAACTCGAATTCGGACTCACAGATGGTCGAGAATTCAAGGTCATCAACTGGTGGGAGGAGGGGACGGAGTGAAGCCTAGCATAATCCAGTTTATTGTCCTAGTAGTAGTATAGGGCACAGCATAAGTGCATGCTAGGCCTAGTATAGCTTAATACAGTGGTTTTCAAACTCTAGGAGACTGTGGCCCCATTCCACTGGCTTCTTTCTTTTTCGCGACCCCCTGAGAAGAAATTTATACTTCAATATAAGTAAATAAAAGTTGAGAACGACAAATACCACAATGAGTAAAAGACCGAAAATCGACAAATACTACAAAGAGTAAATGTACGTAGGGAAATTGCAAAAAGTCGCAGAAATAAAACAAACAGAGTACCGCAAGCACTTTCGGCTAAGAAGCCATCAACGGGCGGAGAATAAAAAGCGACTGACAGAGGAACAGTCGAAGACAGAAAACGACGGTGAGGTCATGATTGAACTAACGACTCCTCGCGATGTGAGTCATACTCGTAAATTAGTTCAACCAATCCCTCGTCCGGAATATACCTGTTAAGTACGGTTACGTTATCGCTGTTCAGGTGGCGAATGATTTCGATATTTTCTAACGCCATTCTTTTTAAATACGATCTTTCTCCATGGAGAAGGGTCTCTGACCCCTCTCTGAAACTGTGGCCACAGGTGATCAAATGGTCCGCGAAGGCCGATTCCCCCAATTTGCCCTTTTTCCAGGCCTTTAAGTGCTCGGCCACTCTTATTTGGAGCTGGCGACCGGTCTCACCTATGTAAATTCCGTCACAGTCGTTGCATCTTATACTATAAATCCCACTCCTCTGTAAAGGTGGTGTAGGGTCTTTCAATCTAACCCTCCCACATATGGTTCCTCCGGAGGTGTTTACGGTTACGTTTGAGACCAAATTTCGTGAAGTTCAAATTGTATTCTGATTGTCCTCATACTACCCAGAAATTGGAGAATTGTATTACAAATAAATGGATCAGGTCCGAGCTCTGAAGGTGGTACGGCCGTCTCAACGTCACGACTAGACTGAACCTGCTGGTACACACGAGGTTGTCCAGTCTGCTACACCCACGTGAGTTGGAAAAATTTACTCAGTCTGTTAATGTTGATTGTTGTAAGTTTGAGGCTGACCTTAAAGAGGGAAAAAACAAAAAGATTTCCTCCCTTTTGGACGTGAGGACCCAAGCCCTCGGGGATGCCCATGATGAGGTTGAGTTGGTCCGGGAATTTTACCCCCGTGTTATAAATAACAGTCAGATGGAATTCAGTAGTGATGAGCTGAATCTGTTAGAGAAGGGTTTGAAGTTCAGTTTACCCCCTCTCGATAATGCCGATGCCCTAGCTAATGTGGTCGCTGATTTAACCGTGAAGATTGGCCCCTGTATCAATACCCAAAAAACCTGCGCTGATTTAGTCCGAAACACCCCCCTTCCGCGCATAAATAATACTGCAAAAGAGTTGATCACAGGATTGAGGAGGAGGCTGAGGAAGGAGGAGACGGTGCTTACAAAGGCCGACAAAGGGAATTCTATCGTTGCGATGGATAAGGCCACTTACCACTTTAAGGTGGAACAGGTCCTAAGCCAGTGCGGGGCCACAGAAAACCCCCTTTTCAATTCCCCTCACTATGTCAAGGAGGTTCGGAATGCCATTAATAAAAGTTCCGTTATCATTACTAAACCCTCAGTGAAAAAACACTTGCTCGAACCTAACCCTGTACCTCCTCTGTTGTACGGGTTGCCTAAAGTCCATGAGGCCAATACTCCCATGCGACCTGTTGTATCCTACGTCTCCTCCCCCGCCTACTCGCTCGCGAAATACCTGGACCGCTGGTTCAAGTTTCATATCGAATACGAGTCTCCTTACTCCGTCAAAAATTCGGTCTCCTTGGCCAAGAAGCTCAAAAACGAAATGCTCCCTCCAGGTACTATTTTATGCCCCTTCGATGTGGTCGGTCTGTTTCCGAACATCCCAAAAGCGGCCACTTTCCAATACTTAGGCAACCTTCTTGTTAAATTTAATACTCCTCATGAGGAGCTACAGGAGTTCTTCGACCTCCTTACCGTTTGCTGGTCTCCTAACTTTTGTAAATTTAACGATAAATATTTTGAATTCCCGGAAGAAGTGGGCATTCCAATTGGATCCCCGTTGGGTTCCCTCGTTTCGGAGGTCTTTATGTCGAGATTCGAGGCTGACTTCTTTTCCTCGGGTCAGTCGTTCTTAAATCATGTTCACTATTGGCACAGATATGTAGATGACGTGCTATGTGCGTGGACAGGTCCCCAAGAACTCCTTGGTGAGTTTCTCAAGTATCTAAATGCTCAGTTCCCCTCCATAAAGTTTACTTTGGAGGTAGGTAATTCTACTATCAACTTCCTGGACCTTACCATCTCCGAAAGAGATGGGGCCCATGAGTTCGCAATATACAGAAAAGATACTTCGACCGATATTGTTGTCCACGGCGCGTCATTCTGACCTGTCGCCTACAAAATAGCTGCTTTTAATAGTTTCATCAATCGACTCACTAATATCCCTTTGAGTCGAGCAGGCTTCCAGAAAGAATTACGTACTATCAAATACTTGGCTCGGGTAAACGAGGTCAACCTGGACATTGACCTGATGGTCCGTAGGAAAATCACGCGACAATGCCTTGACTCTACTACCTCCCTCCCTCGGGAGGGGAGTCGTGAAGGCAGAAAGCGGTGGATTAAGCTCCCCTTCCTGGGTCATTTTTTGTCGAAATTGAGTCGCGTCCTTCGGCCTTTTGGGTTCCGGCCGGTTTTCTATAATTTTAATACATTAAAAGGCCTGTTCGTTAGATTGAAAGACCCTACACCACCTTTACAGAGGAGTGGGATTTATAGTATAAGATGCAACGACTGCGACGGAATTTACATAGATGAGACCGGTCGCCAGCTCCAAATAAGAGTGGCTGAGCACTTAAAGGCCTGGAAAAAGGGCAAATTGGGGGAATCGGCCTTCGCGGACCATTTGATCACCTGTGGCCACAGTTTCAGAGAGGGGTCAGAGACCCTTCTCCATGGAGAAAGATCGTATTTAAAAAGAATGGCGTTAGAAAATATCGAAATCATTCGCCACCTGAGTAGCGATAACGTAACCGTACTTAACAGGTATATTCCGGACGAGGGATTGGTTGAACTAATTTACGAGTATGACTCACATCGCGAGGAGTCGTTAGTTCAATCATGACCTCACCGTTGTTTTCTGTCGTCGACTGTTCCTCTGTCAGTCGCTTTTTATTCTCCGCCCGTTGATGGCTTCTTAGCCGAAAGTGCTTGCGGTACTCTGTTTGTTTTATTTCTGCGGCTTTTTGCAATTTCCCTACGTACATTTACTCTTTGTAGTATTTGTCGATTTTCGGTCTTTTACTCATTGTGGTATTTGTCGTTCTCAATATGTCGGGCCGTAACTTGCAGGAACGAATCGATTCAATTTAAATAAAAGTTACTTCAACCTTTCGGGGCCCCCATGTCTGTCTGTCACGGCCCCCAGTTTGAAAACCACCCGCCTAAAATACTGAATGCTAGGACTGGGAAACTTGGAGCTAGTCCTAGCTTGAAGGTAGTAAAGTCTAATTAAGCCTAGTTTAAAGCTAATGTAGCGTAATATACTGTATGCCAGGACTGACTGGGTTGAGGGTTAGCGGATCTCGAGTCCAT
This sequence comes from Aspidiotus rigidus, assembly GCA_035079385.1. Taxonomy (NCBI): domain Eukaryota; kingdom Metazoa; phylum Arthropoda; class Insecta; order Hemiptera; family Diaspididae; genus Aspidiotus; species Aspidiotus rigidus. The sequence continues at coordinate 4,707,841 of JAVHKY010000023.1, forward strand.
CAACGAGGGCAACTCGGGTATTGGACCCGCGGATTTCAATAGCGGGGTGGGGTACTGGCAAGGACATTAAAAATGTCGGCAAATTATAACAAGAAAAAAAAAGCTGAGAGATCGGTCACCAGTAGTCGATAGATTGGTAACCAGTAGCCCAGTAGCCGAAAGGTTGGAGACTGGTACCTGAACGATCGGCCTCCAGTATCTGTAGGACCGGGCAAAATATTCGCCCCCAGTAGCCGAGAAATCGACCATTAATAGCCGAGAGACTAGCCACCAGTAGCCGACAGAATTGTCAAACGAAGCATTCTTTTTGCATCTCATAACTACATTAAAGTTCTTAGCAAGATTAATTCTATTATTCTAGATAGAAGAATTTACTCACAGCAATAACTGGCATCCTCATCTGAAGCATCATAGCAATCAAATAAACCGTCGCAGGTCTTGTCGTAAGGGATACAACCTCTATCGGAACATCTAAATTCACTGGTACTACAATTGAAGTCGGGCGAAATTGAATGAATATCGACACAACGAATTCCATCCTGTAGCAGTCGTCTTCCGTCACGACAACTACATGTGACGTTTCCTGCAACGTCCAACCGACAAATATCTTCGCACCCTCCATTCACTATGCTACATTTATTTATGTAGCCTTAAACATCACCAAAATCGTTAATCAATTTTCAATCGTTGACGTAAGTAGAGAACGAACGTTCTCACGATAAATATTTTTACATTACTCACATCCTGACGACGATTTGGAGACCGCCACAATGCCCATAGGTCGAGGAGCTGAACGTAGGTCTATAGCATTCTCACCCGTATATTTATCGCAACGTATTACCGCCTGCTTCACCCAATCAGTGAAGAAAAGATAATCTTCGTGTACCGCGAGACCAAATACATGCTGCGGAGTAGCTTTTGGTAGAACCTGAGAACATACGTTCAATTATACATCTCTACGTTTTATGAAACTTTATCCATTACTTGAATATCAGAATGAGAAAGAATCGTGCCACTAACAACTAGGAGGGTGCAGAAATTTCAATGTTCCTTCACATTTTTGTTTTTTTAAACTCCGGACCTACCCGTCTGCGAGAAATCAATCCCATCACCGAATCGTTGAGATGAAACTTTCTAAAGAGAATCATATTCAAAGTTCTTCATTCTATCATAGTTTCCTTTTCACGCTTGCAAAACGCTCAAACAATGTTGAAAGCCATTTATCAAACAATAGACATCAGCAATCAAGGCAAAAAGAGTAATAATCAATCAAAACGATTCAAACCAATGATCGCAAATTTAAGCTCCATCAATATTCCAGGAATCAGCTCCAACATCTAGTTCAATATCCTTATAGTAAAAGAGGTTGCTTCAAATGCGTCCCACTCTATCCCATAACTGTTCTGAAATTTCCTACCACCGGCCAAAAGAACAAAATACAAATAGATGTATCGTACTGACCACTCGCAAACTTCCATCAAATTCGCATCTCTCGATTTTATCGAGCCTAGCGTCCGACCAATACAATTTTCTCGCGACATGATCAAGTGTAACAGCGTTAGGCATTCGTATTTCCGTTGTGATGATAGATTCCTTCTGAAATCCATTGGCGTACATTCGTTGAATCGAGGCCTGTTTCTGATTCCAATTAGTCCAATAGATCCGTCTGCAAACAAACAATCACGCGATCGTACATCTCTGAAAGAAACACACTTCCCGACAATCTAGAACGAAATAACTTACTGCTCGCAACTATCAACATCAATCCCTCGTGGCTTATCTTCCGCGCTCAATTGGAGTATGATCTCTGGCTTCGAGTTATTGACGTTCAATCTCAACTTATTTATACTTGCATTACTATGACACGTCCACAAAATAATGTCTTCATAAGCCTCGTAAGCAACACCTTCGACTGAGCCCACATCTAAAAGATTCAAAAATTTAGATTCGATCTTATATTTTTTCTTCTTCTTCGTGTGAGAACATCCGACGTCGGTGATGAAACGATACTCACGGTCAGCTAAAACGCGGTGTCCCGTACCATTGAAGAAAACGGAATTGATGCTACTCTTATGGATATCTGAATAAAATAATAATTTACGGGAGTAGTCAAACGCCAGCCCTATGGTATTCAACATTTGATCCTTGGATACAATGGAATGATGTGGTGGATTGAGATCTTCGGCATCACTTATATGAATACTGTCAATATGGTCGATATTTGAGTACATAATGAATGTATCATGAGCTGTAAATTTCAAGTCCAATTATTTTATTTGAAAATTGTGGATAATCTTCTAAGAAAAGAAATAATAATTCTTGACTAACGTATGCACGACTTTCCATCAGGACCCACGGTTGAAAAGGAGCATTGGCATACAGCATGCGTACCGTTGAACAAACACAATTGCTCACAACCTCCATTATTCTGAGCGCATAGGTTCGACCCTCCTTGCCTTTTTTTCGAAAAGACCACGATATCCCGCAACGAATCTCCGATGTTATTTAATACGTCCGTCTGCAGTGTTAAATTATCAAGAGGCGCTTTCTTCAAACTACCGTTATCAACCAAGCTGAGAGGCAACAATTGAATAAGATGAGAAAAGGACGTTTACAGTATTTGTATCCTCGCTCGACCAAGAAGTGAATTCATCTTACAGATCAATCCAGTACAAAAAGTTTTCGTGAACGACAGCAGCGTAAGGATGACTTCTTGAGGCAGAAGCATTGAACAGAGTTGAACTATTCTCTCCCTTGTATGAGACTCGATGAATGCCACTCATATCACACCAATACAATTCTTGTTTCTAGAAAATTTTGACGCAATTTTAAATATTATAATAAACGACGACAGAATTTGTCCTTCTCAACACCACGTAGGTATAGCATTGAGAAGCTATAGTTTTCATTAAAATTTATAATAGAAGACAGATAAAGATGCGATGGTTAGCTCACCTCGTAGTCTAGTGAAATGTCGGTTATTGTAGATTCGGTTTTGTGTATAAGGGTTCCTCTTTTAGCACCCGTTAGTAAAGCTCTACGGATACGTTTGGTATCGCCATTCTCACTCCAAAACATGTATCCATTTATAGGATCAACGGCTATCGAAAGTGGTTTGTCTTTCCCCGTACTGATTAGTACTTTTCTATGACTACCATCAACTTTACTGATTTCAATAACATGCAATCTCGGATCCGTCCAATAAATGTTACCAGAAATCCAATCAACAGCAATACCTAAGTATCAAAATATAAAAATTTAATTTACGTACCAAAGCTCTAAGCACGACAATTTCCTGAACAAAGTTAAACAAGGAATTCAGGGAACCTGTTTCAAAGGATGAACTTGGGGTCATGAAATCGAGAATTGAATTGAAAATTTGAGTTTTTTATCAAGCTTATAATAGTCAAAATTTTCTTCAAACTCCATCTAGCTTGAAGTCAAAATTACTCAAAATTACTAGAACATAGTATAGGTTGTTAGAGTCCCAAATACTGTACAAGTGAGGATACAGACCGCCATATTTAGTTGTTACGTCATCATTTAACATTTATCATTCTTTAGACTGCCATAATCCAATCCTCTTCGTTCACGCCTACGTCACAGCATCGTTGTATTCAAAATAATTTCGAGATTTGTGATCGATGGTGCTTAGGGAAAGTAAACAAATTTTTTTTACACGGACTTTTCCATAAGAAGAAAAATTGAATTCGATAATTTGCTCATATTTGAATAGAAGAATAAAGACAGTGAGAAACGAAAAATACATTCTCAAATACTTGAGATCTTCCAGATCTTGATTATCAACGTTGAATTCCTTAATTTTATTTGTCATTTTGAAATACTAACACATGATCGAAATGTTCCCTGTGTATTCTTCACGGTATAAGATGAAGAGGTAATGACACAACGCTAAAATCGTGTCCGCAGTTTTGAAGTTGTACGTACAAACTTCCGCTAGGTTTGCAGCGAACACTCGGGCTGTTTCCCTGTTCCTTCTACACCCCACCTGCGCCGAGACGTTACCGTTGGTACCCTAGTATTGATGAAATTTCCAAGGATTATAAAAAATCCAAGAATTTACTTAGAAGGGTGATTCTTTCAAAATTTTATAGAGTAGATTAAATGGTATTTTTATGCCAAATATGAAATGCATCGGCTGATTCTTGATCCTGCAATAAATTTTTGAAAGTAGCGGCGTTCCCATAAGACTCTGTACATTACCCATCACTTTCATCACGAGCGCTGCGCTCGGGATGTTCAGAACTACTTCAAAATCACGGACAGCGTTTACCACAGTCAGAATACGTTCGTGTCACTACCTCTTCATCTTATACCGTGGTATTCTTATGGGAGTCGATAATGTTCTAAGCACCATCGCATGATACTATCGCAAAATTCTGCGATACTACCGCAGAATATCACGCACTATCGATCAAAATTGCTCGATGTTAGCAGTAGTGACGTCACGTGAACGAAGAGGGTTATCCAGTTAAATGCTAGTCTATTCTCCAACAATATTATCAATGCTGGATTCAAATCCATCATTTGTTTTTTGCTAACAACATTGGGTTTTTGAGCAATCCCATAAAAATGAGAAATATTGTCATACCTCAAGAACATCACATCATGTTGAACAAGATAAGATGAACAAGAACATGAAAATGAAGATAGTACACATGAAAGCTTCATAATAATTATACGGTTTTCTAGAACTACAGTGATGATAATACTACCAGTATTGAGTCTCAATATTCTTAATTTTATTCATGAAGAATATGTCATTGAATCAATTACTGAACTTTTGACAGGTATGTGTGATGAGTATAAAGGAAGATTTGTACTACATTATCATATTCTAGTTCTTTTGTCTTGTTTTCAACATAATATGATGTTCTCAAGTTGGGGAAATTTCCATAGGATCAGAACGTGACTCAATATTTATGGTCAGAAATGTGAGGTAGTAATAGAATTTTGTATGTATCAAGATGTTCTTGTTCTATTGGTTGGATTGTTTGAATTGCCATACTTAATTTCAATTGCTGTATCCGGGTTTAATTTGATTCTCCTGTCAAATTTACTTCACATGAGAAGAGTAAAATGTTATTAGGCTACTGGAGATTTTTACTTGTATCAAATTTCTTGTTATTTTTCAGCACCTAAAAGTAGCCTTCTACCGTACAAAGTTGAATTGACGTATATGCAGATAATGAATACCTACAAGGAAAAGAGGTTATTGGTATACTTGATATAGCCTCTTTTTCTTGTATTCATTATTTGCATATACGTCAATTTAACTTTGTATGGCAGCCTTTGTTGAAGTGGATGGCTGTTGATATCAAGTAAAATGAACGTTATGATAGATGAATGTTAAAATTGATTGAAACACTGTGAATGAGAAAAGCAAGTGTTCAAGCAATACAATTAATGTATGTAGAGCATCTATCTGAATATAAATTTGATAAATTATGGTAAACATATTTTTTGTTGTGGGTCCTTATACAAACGAGAGAGTGTTGTAATTCTTCAATCCTAAGTAATTCTGCTGCAAATTTTTGTGCAGCCTCTGTATAGAAATTTATAGACTGATGTAACGAATCAATTAAAAATTTTAAAACGTGCATGATTAACAAAAAAGAGTATCTACAAATTGCAAAAAAGTGACAAATGTAACTGTAGATCATATTATCACTAGTATTTGAAGCTTATAACATTATGGATCAATGTTTGTGAATTGACAAATTATATAAACTGAATAATTACAAGAAAAAACAACGGAACACAAGTGGTATAACAAGACAATTGATTGATATTTGAATTAGGCTTATTTGATTTGTTTAATGTTAAATACCTATGGAAAATACATGTAAGATTCTTGTTGCAGTTTTATTTGTGTTTGTGGAAATTATTTAAAGGATTGCAGATTATAAGTTGAGGAAATAAATACTCATTAAGCGTATTATAGGCGTAGATGATCAAATTTTAATTTGTAATTCATGATTCTCAATTCAATCTATAGGTACTTGATTCCAAATTTAGAGTAGATTGAAACTTGTATCAAGAGTGAGAATTAACAAAATCACTTTTGGGTATTTGTTCAATTTCCAAGTCTTTATCTTAAGAGATGATAATGAATATTGTTGAAATCAGATGGAACAAAATGAATGAAAGTAGAGAATCAGAGTAAGGTAAGTGAATTTAGAGATCTGATTTCTAATCTAACAATTTTAGTTATAACGTCACCATCCACAAGGAACATTGAAAAAGTCTTAGGTTCCTTAAAAGCAACATTGAATGTTATAAACTTTAATGATCAACAAACCATTGATAAATATATTAAATACTTGATGAATACATTAGTCAACCCTCCTAACACCTTGTTCATAATTATATAATCTGTCAGCAAAAAAAAAAAAGATGGGATTCAAATTTAACATTGAAAATGGAAAAACTGTTGTTGTAGTAGGTGCACTGAAGCGCTCTGCCAGGAAGTTAGTTACTCAACACTTTCTCTTTGTACCATCCTCTGCAAACCCTTTAAACACAAACCTGATTTGCGTTCAATAACCTGCTATTGAACAATAATAAGCTGTTCCTTTCACAGTTTGCAATTTTGTCTGCCTATTATCCACCATTTTATTTGAAGACTTATTAGTTGGAGTTCTTATTTTGTGTTGCACATTATGATTGTGTCAATATAATTATGGGATTTTATAAAATTGACACTTGCATGCTTGTTATGTGTACTCTGTGTGGCTTAAACTGAAGGGTGCTGGGTTACTAAAGCTAACAATTATAATATTCCAAGTAATTGAAATGGGTGAAGAGATCTACAACTCCTCCTTAGACAACACTGGTATCTGTATTCTACCTATTTGTTTTGTAATGATGGATGAGTTTATGAAACCAATGTTGGTTATGTGTATTCCAGGGTAGTTCACACCAAATGGTGTTGGGCTACTAACAGTCGTATTCCAATCAAAAGGTTAGTAGGTGTCTAGTATCAGTAAGTGCAAGTAGAATCATACGCAATGATTCTACGCGTCTCAATCAAGTGCGCGCCACACCTTGAGATAAGAATTGTAGGTGGTTGCTAGACTGGTCAAGATTTCCCAATGAAAAGACCTGAGGTGACTAGAAATGTAGTACAGTTTTTCAGAAGATGGGAGGTGAACAGTTGCGTGGGTGTTCTCAGTCATTTACAAAGTACTTTTTCAAATCTCTACATTATAGGGGTATGTTTTTTAAACGTTTTGGAACACATTGGAGCTACTTGCACGCGGCACGTCATGGGCAAAGCAACGATTATTTTATTGAATGCTAAGGCTACTTCAGGTAACAGCGCGTGGAAAAACTGATGATAATAATAATCAAAATATTGCAGAAAAAACAATCCCACAAGATTTAGGAATACCAAAATGGGGGAACTTCGCACTTCCGATACAAGAAACCGGAAAATATTGTTTTCAAATGCCTAATGAAAACAAAGTAGGTCTATTTCCACCGTGCAATAGACATCAAAGTTTAAGGAAGGACAGGTTTCCCGTTGAAAGCAGGATTTTTGGAAAAATAGTACCCTTCAATGAAGTGCTGGCTTACCTGCAAGCCAATCAGTCTGAGTGTTATCGTGGTTAGGCAGGCCAATAATAGTTTCCCTATGAGATCCATCTCGTTTTATTCTTGTAATTAAACCGCGATCACTGTCGGCCCAGAATAGGTAATCACCGTCTGAAAATATAATGACTGTAGAAAGAACTGTATTAATTTCAGTTTACGAGTATGGTTTGAATTACTTACTGACGTCAAAATCAACACTCGAAGCCATAGCTATATGCGAAATTGGAGTCAAAATGTTTTCGGTAACATTCACAGACGAGTTCATCGATATTCCCTTTACTTCCCAATTGATGGAAAAGAGTATGAACTCCTCGACTCCTAAATCAAACCAATAGGTGATGAAACATTCGAGTCATCGTAACACGCAACCGGGTTCAGAATACGAGTACTAACCGACACAATTTGTAACATTCTTAGGATCTTCAAAGTACCCTATACTACATTTGCACTTCCTTTGGGAACTCGAAACAGGTATACACAAGTGAGAACAGTTTCCATTATTAACAGCGCAAGCATTCGTACCAGTGTGTGATTTTGGATCGTACATAATCAGTGCGAATACACCGGCTGCAACATCAAAAAATCACCGACAATAAGTACTTATTTTGCCAGTTACCGCCTTTTCAAAAACAATAACGTACGGGTATTTTGACGGAAAATAGTGTCATTATAACCGGAACGTTTGTCAGCAACACGCAATTCATTAGCACTCGCATAATACAAATAATGTTGGTGAACAGCGATGGCAATGGGCTCCTTTTCAATACGTATCAACGTTGTTATATGATGCGATTTCAAATCGATAAACTGAATGCTTTTCTCCTTATTTATCCAATACAAACTGTTTCCAAGTTCATCAATCGTCAAACCTAAAATCATAATTTATAGACCACGGTTCATACGAAGTTGAATAGTTTTAAAATTAAAAAGATCACTAAAACTAACAGAAAGGTTCCTCTAGGTCCGAATTCTCATCATTAGATACCAAGTATGTCATCTTTTCACTTATCATATCACTTGCCAAAATTGAATAACTTTCCTCGCCATGTTTGACACTCCAAAATAGACAACCTTTTGTCGGTTGTATCGCTATCGATTCGATCGAAATAATCTGAAAAAATCAAGGTTTAAAATAATGATTACTTATTCGCGCGAGTGAAAAGGACGCTTTAATTAATGATTCGCACCTTTTTCAAGGAAGACATTGAAGAATCCGAATAGATGACTGAAAAATATTCGCCGTTGAGATTACATGCCACAATCATAGCATCTTCCTTCAATGAAATAAACAATGTTTTTGATATCCAGTCAACAGCGAATCCTCCGAGATTATTAATACCTGGAAAAAGAAGAAAAATATTATAGAAATAAAATGTGGACGCATAATCTGAAGGGGGGTGGTTATAGAAATACATATTATACGCTGACAAAACGGAGGAACGAAAATGTGGGAATTTTAAGGGAAATTAAATATCCCACTCTGAAAAATGTTTTCGGGTGACGCCACATCCAAAATTATCTCAATTCCTTCAAGTTGTAGAAATTGGAAGCAGAGGGAAGTCAATTTCAATCACGCCATTTCTAACGAGCATTACTAATCAAACAGAAAATTTTCTTCGAGAGGATAGAAAGCAGTAATGCTAAGAAATCACTCGCTTACAATATAAGTACAACTTTTTTCAGAGTCTTTTCGAGCAAATACAACTTTAAGAAAATTACCAGTGTTTAATAAGATTTCAATTGGTCCACCAACAATACGGGTTCGTTTGATTTCTTTCGATTGCGTATCGATCCAATAGATATGCTCGGTTGACGAATCGAAGTCCAATTCGGTGGGATTATATACATTCGGAACACTGACTGGTGGCACAGTATAATGCTGCGGTTGAACCAAATCAACTCCACGTATTTCTTGTAATCGAGAATACAATAGAAATACTTCGTTTTCTAGACAATTTCAAACGGAACTATATCAATTTATGTTCCCATTTAAACATCATTATTATCGAAACAAAAATATATCGTAATACCTCTGCAAGTTCTATTATCAGAGGTCAAAATCATAACATGAGGACAAGCACATTTATACGTATGATTTATACTCAACAAGCACAGATGTGAACAGTTTCCGTTGTTTATTTTGCAAGGATTATAGTCACCTGTAAATTCAATTATTTTTCAAATTGTGTCTAATCCTCCGAAAATCTAAAATTCAATTTAGTTATTTCTTACTGGTGGGCTGTCGACTAGGGTGCAAAATCTTCACGTCGAATAACTGCGTTATTGTACGCGTAATGATAGATAGATCGGTAGAGTTCCACTTATTTACTCGAACAACAGCGTTAGATCGCCAATCAGTCCAGTAAAGGTTATTTTCGAATAATGTTATGGCAAACGCATGGTTCAACGAATCGTGTTTGCTCAGAAGTTCGCGTACATCTTCTCCGTCATAATTTACGCTGAAAATAGAGTGTGACCTGAAAGAACACAAAAATGACTAAATTATTATAAGAACAACAGATGTTGTACAGCACAATTCCTCCGGACGTCGGTAAAAATCATTAACTCCCGTTCAAAACAAATTCATGAATTTTTTTTTTCTCAGTGGGAAATCCACTATCCCTTTCGTTAAGAATAAATATCCTCAGAAATGTCCGCGTCTGTACATCCGTAAATCTAACCTTTCCCAATTCAGCCCAACGTAGGAAATTCACACAGAGGAAACGCATGACCACTTGAGACGGACTGGGAAAAGTCAAGACTGAAGAACAGAAGCAGTAGAAGGATGACCTGAAAGAGGGTAAGAAGGACTGGAGGCGGAAGATTCGCGAAAATTCCAAGTCGCAAGTTACATAGAGAGAAAAAGAATTTACGAAATTTCGACTTGAGAAAATAGGGAGAGTCAGTAGACCTATGTGAGCTATTTGAAAAAAATATTCATGTCACAAGCTACATAGAGGAGCCCTAGGAATTTCAAACTTTTCCTTCATTATACTGGGCCTAATATACTATACTTTTAGGCCTGTAATAATGTCAAACATTAGCCTTCATTATATTAAACCTAATATACCATACTAGGCCTATAATAAGTAGCCTAAAAAATTTCAAACTTTAGCCTTCGTTATATTGGGCCTAATATACTACACTAGGCCTGTAATGATTTGCCTGAAAGTATAACTAGGCTTATACTAACTATACTAGGACTATAAGAAGTAGCCTGGAAAATGTCAAACCCTAGCCTTCATTATACTAAGCCTCATAAACCATACTAAGCCTATAATAGGTAGCCTAAAAAATTTCAAACTCCAGCCTTAATTATACTGGGCCTAATATACTATACTAGGCTTATAACTAGCCTGAAAAATTTCAAATTTTAGCCTTTGTTATATTCGGTTTGATATACAGTATAACTAGGCTTACACTAACTAGGTTTTAATTATACTGGGCCTGATATACTATACTAGGCTTATAATTAGACTGAAAAATTTCGAATTTTAGCCCTTGTTATATTAAGCTTGATATACAGTATATATGTTACGGTACAAGTACGTCGACGGTTCAAGTAGGTTTTCCGCTGCCGCGGAGCGCGTGATTTCACGACCACCTTGTTGCCGAGTAGACGCGTTGAATGAACGAGCTCGGCGCCTTCAACCGCTCGACCACAAGGCAGCGCTTACGAGATTGCGTTTGTTTACCCTTCATTATTTCGACTCGTACTTTTCGGTCAGTCATGCTGCGCTGTTTATTTTTAGTTTATCTGTCTTAATGATTAAATTTCTTTCGATTATCGGCAATTGTCTCTATTAATAGTTGATAATTTCGTAATAAATGTTACAAATGGAAGATGGGAAATATGAATCTGGAAATTATTCGTAATACTGTCAAGGCAGCGCTTACGAGAATGCGTTTGTTTACCCTTCATTATTTCGACTCGTACTTTTCGGGCAGTTATGCTGCGCTGTTTACCTTTAGTTTACTTGTCTTAATGATTAAATTTCTTTCAATTATCGGCAATTGTCTCTGTTGATAGTTGATAATTTCGTCATAAATGTTACGAATGAAAATGTTTGAAAGATGGGAAATATTAATCGTGAAATTATTCACAAGACCGTTCTCTATGTTTCGTAATTTCTTATCACTTAAGCGTTTTTCTTTTTATCAGGAAGAAAATACTCGTATTTACGTCTTCTTTCTCACCTATCAGAAAAACAAAGTCAAAACAAATTAGAACATGCATGATCGATCAATTAAAATGAATAGAAATGATTGGTATTATAACTAATAAAGAAGAACGTATGAATTATTGTTATTTGGAATTAATTGAAATTTGTGTACGATTCAGAATACAACCTTGAGTGTAATTCAAATTTTGATTCTATTAATTTTTCATGGTTTGTTTCTTAGTCTAATTGAAACATATTCCAATTGATTCCATCATTTTTTTATGGTTTCTCCGTGGTTTCTCCCTTGGTCTAACTGAAATGAATGTTGATACTATCGATCTATTCATGGTTTCACCCTGAGTCTAATTTAAATGTTGATTTCATCAATTTTTTATGGTTTCTTCCTTAGTCTAATTCAAATTTTGAATCTATCAATTTTTCATGGTTTCTTTTTTAGTCTAATTGAATCATATTGGTTCCATCAATTTTTTTATGGTTTCTTCCCTGGTCCAACTCAAATGTTGATTCTATCAATCTATTTATGGTTTCTCCCTGAGTCTATGTTGATTCCATCAATTTTTCATGGTTTCTTCCCTGGTCTAACTCAAATGTTGATTCTATCAATCTATTTATGGTTTCTCCCCGAGTCTAATTGAAATGTTGATTCTATCAATCGATTTATGGTTTCTCCCTATAAGTCTAATTTAAATGTTGATTCCATCAATTTTTTATGGTTTCTTCCTTAGTCTAATTCAAATTTTGAATTTATCAATTTTTTGTGGTTTCTTTTTTAGTCTAATTGAAACATATTGGTTCCATCAATTTTTTCATGGTTTCTTCCCTGGTCTAACTCAAATGTTGATTCAATCAATCTATTTATGGTTTCTCCCTGAGTCTAATTTAAATGTTGATTCCATCAATTTTCATGGTCTCTTCCTTAGTCTAATTCAGATTTTGAATCTATCAATTTTTCAGGGTTCTTCCTTGGACTAATTCAAACATATTGATTCCATCAAATTTTTTATGGTTTCCTTCTTGGCCTAACTCAAATGTTGATTCTATCAATCTATTTATGGTTTTTCCCTGAGTCTAATTTAAATGTTGATTCCATCAATTTTTTTATGGTTTCCTCCTTGGCCTAACTTAAATGTTGATTCTATCAATCTATTTATGGTTTTTCCCTGAGTCTAATTTAAATGTTGATTCCATCAATTTTTCATCATGGTTTCTTCCTTAGTCTAATTGAAACTATTGATTCCATCAATTTTTCATCATGGTTTCTTCCTTAGTCTAATTGAAACTATTGATTCCATTAATTTTTTTATGGTTCTTTCCTTGGTCTAACTCAAATGTTGATTCTAGTAATTCATTTTTGATTTCTCCTTCAGCCTAATTCAAATTTTGATGCGGACTATGTATTTTTAAATGAATCTAAAAATGTAACTTTTGTAGACGATCTTTTCCGCGAGGAGGATATGTCATAAATTACTTTTAAATTATGTCATATTATTACTAGAAATAAATTAGTTCTTCCTCACTCATATGAAACTCATTGCGTGAATACCATTCCTGTAACACTCCATATGACAATCTTTTATGCAATGTGTAAAGTCACAAAACATCGCATTTTTCTGTTATTATTCACCCACATAAATTTACGTGCGATTTGTAAAGTCTGAAAATATCGCGTTTTTGTGTTATTATTCCTCCACATAAATTTACTATTATCGTAGAAAAATAATTTTAATAAAAAAAAGGTTTAAACCAAATTTCCGAAAAAAAAAAAAAAAATTTACAAAAAATAGTCTGAACGGGGCTCGAACCAAGGTTCAAATGACAAAACTTTGCATTTTAAGAAGAACATACGTGGCTATACTCCGTTCACGTTAAGGAAGGATAGAAATATGACCTCGAGAACGGAACGCTCCGGGTAATTTTAATCTACCGTTCCGTTCTCAAGGTCATATTTCTATCCTTCCTTAATGTGAACAGAGTAGCAACGCACACGCGTCGACGAGCGTGGCTAAAAACACGCTTACCTACTTGTACCGTCAACCTACTTGTACCGTGACATATATACTAAACTAGCCTGGAAGCTCGGAGGAAGAAATTTTTCTGTCGCCCACCTATTATATGTAGCCTGGAGGTAAACATTTTTCTAAGTCCCACGTTTTGCCTCCCGGCGGTCGGTGCCCGTCATTTTTCTCGAAAATATCCTCCGATAAAACAGGTCCCCTGTTAAAATTGGAAAAATGTGTTCCTATTTCATTGTTCTAACGTTGAGTGGAAAGGGGCGCCGCGAAAATTTCTCCGACTGTAAAAGGCGCCATGGGCTATAAAAGGTTGCGGACCACTGGTATAACCCATACTCGTAGATTGATTTTCCATGACGTCACATGCAGACCAAAGCTGGGCAGAACAAGAGTCCACCTCATAAGAAAAGCATGTGGAGAATTTTTTAGAATAAAAAGTCAATTTTTGGGAAGCCGAGATTCTTAGCTCCATTTCACATCATTCAAATCATGTTGCTCTTTTATGTGATGAAATCAATTCCTTCATCGTGAATCATGAGGTATGATGTAAAATGAACATAAGATTCTTGGCTTTACAAAAATCAATTTTTTATCCTAAATCATTCAATCATTTTCTAAATAATTTGAATTTCTCATGAGCTCAATTTGTGCTCTGAAAGCTTTGGTATGCTACACCACGTCACAGGAAAATCAATCTATTATGGTAAAAAACACCATGTTCACCTTTTAGTGCATTCTAAATATCGCCACTAGCGCTCCTACTGGATTCCTAATTCGCGAATACAGCAACACCATATCCAAGGCAACAGCAAAAAGCTGAGGGCCGTTTATTTGTAGTAGAAGACTGATTAAGGATGAAGAAGGCTGTGAAAGTTTGGAGGATATAACGGTGTTGTTGTAAGATTCCACATTTGCTCGATTTTTCCTAATCCTTCCCCCCTTCCTCCCGGGTCATTTTTAATACACATGTTGCTTAAAACCTTTTTAAAATTTCGTTTGGTAACTAGAGCCTCTTCAATTCGAAGGCTTGTTTGTTTTTATAACAAAGAAATTTTCTAATTATAAAATCAGACAAAAATTCCTTCGCCAATTCGTAAATTTCTGTAATTCCTACTTAAAACTCGATTTAAAAACTACCTTTCGATTTTTACTCACAAAATAGAGGCTCCTTACTTTTAAATTTTGCTCCCTACTTATAGCACCCTTTTTTATCAAATCATTATCAAAACTCGCTTGTTTTTATCATACTCACTTCGCGTCGACCCAATAGACCCGCCGTAACTGATAATCTAAAGTCAAACCATTGGGCCATTCGCCATCAGAAACATCGTCGATGTGCACAATAACTGTACGGTGATCGCCTGACATACTGCAACGTTCAATTCTGGGAGCTTTGTTATCCCAATCCGACCAAAACAGCCACCTGGAAAACTTTCTGTTAATCTACCTTCCTAGCGGATGACATATGTGCTAAATCAACTGCCTACCCATAACGAGGATCTAAAGCGATAGCTCGAGGACTTTCCAAATCTTCAGCGATCAATGTATGCCTGAAACTTCCATTCAACCGCGCTACTTCGATTTGATCAAAATTACTCTCGACCCAATATAAATTTTGACCCATCCAATCGACTGCTAATCCTTCGGCCGTGTTTAATCCAGACGTGACCACTACACTGATGTCGTACAAACCCACTGCGAAAGAATAGCATTACAATTGAATTTGTAAATATTTCGAGGAGCAAAAATATCAATTTCGCAATACCCACCTTCATCATCTAGCGTTCCTTTGAATATTTTATCATCAACGACATCGGTCCAGAAGACCGTGTAAGTATTATTAAAGTAATAGAAATCCAAGGCCACTGTATTCTTCAAACTTGAAGTCAACGTTTTCGAATTGAATGAATGTAAATCGAATGCACGAATTTCATTTCTATTACTGAAGATTATCTGAGGGGAAGATTTGTCTAAAAAACGATATTGGACAAAATAAGATTATAAGCATTCTTTCGTTGCTTTAGAGGTGAGATCGAATGAGATGTCGCACTGACCCACTGATTTACAAGAAAAATGATCCGATTGAATTTCATAACCTGGAAAACACTGACACTTATGCGAATGTTGCGCAGTTTCGATACATTTTTGTGAACACGTTCCCCACGTCTGACATCGATGAAGATCACCGCACGACATATTATCATTCTGCAGGAACATATATTGTGGGCAGTAACACATAAATCCTTCGGGTGTATTGTGGCAACGATGCGAACAATCATTGACGGTACACATATTCTTACCTGTTGAAAAAAAACAAGGGTGCCCAAGGATAATGATATGGAACTTATTCTTAAATTGTAACAGAACATATTAATAAACTTACTACAGTGACCATTTTCATCTGACCCATCTGCGCAATTTGGGATATCATCACACAATTGATCGACGGAAATACAACGAGTTTCTCCATCACACAATCGGGAAGGAAATTCACAATACGGTCTAGGTTTTATCGTAGCATTATGATGAGTGTCTACAATCAGAAATATTTTTTGAAAAAAGTAATAGAAAGTCGAAGCACATCATAAATTTTTTTTTTAAACCACGAACCAGGACAATCCTTCTCATCGGAGCCATCGAAACAGTCTTTTATGTCATTACAAACCAATTTCTTTGAGACGCATTGGCTGATGTTAGAACAGCGAAATTCATTTTCATCGCAACTATTGTTACGAGGAGTCTGACTGTCGCAATTATACTCATCGGATCCGTCCGAACACTCAAAACGCCCATTACAGAGATTTTCCGGAGGTACACACGACTTATCTATTTTACAATGGTGCTGAAAAATTAACAAATAAAATCAAAAAAATTTTCTGGCATAGCCAAATAAATGAAAATAATGTTCCATGTCTTTTATATTTTATCAGTCATCTTGAAATATTTCAGTCTAGGCTTCTACTAAGTCAAGTGTTCGTGAGAAATTATTCGTTTACCCCTTTACCTATTTTGGCATCGTATAAGTCTTCTATGAGAAATATGAGGTAGCGCAAACTCGCTCCGCTCGTTCGCCCCCTGTCTCGCTGTTGTATTGGAATGGTATGAGACAATTCAAGTCTAGGGGACTTGGAAAAATTTCGACTATCCAGCCATATATGATAGGAAGAGGGACTTGGAAAATTTTCTAATTATTAATTATATTAATTATTTAATTATTTATTTAATTTTTTAATTATTCAATTATTAATTAATTAATTATTAAATTATTATTACGCGGGGTGTACTCGCGAATTTCTGAATCACCCACGGGGTAGAGATTTTCTAATTATTAATTATATTAATTATTTAATTATTTATTTATTTAATTATTTATTTATTTATTTATTTATTTATTAATTATTAATTATTATTATTACGCGAGGTGTACTCGCGAATTTCTGAATCACCCGCGGGGTAGAGATGTGCACGGACGCATGCTTGCACGGACGCACGGTAATTAATTATTTATTTATTTAATTATTTAATTATTAATTATTTATTATTATTACGCGGAGTGTACTCGCGAATTTCTGAATTACCCACGGGGTAGAGATTTTCTAGGTAATTATTAATTATATTAATTATTTAATCATTTATTTATTTAATTATTTAATTATTAATTAATTAATTATTTATTTATTTAATTATTTATTTATTTATTCATTATTAATTATTATTATTACGCGGGGTGTACTCGCGAATTTCTGAATCACCCACGGGGTAGAGATTTCTCTTAACGGGGGGGGGGGGGGGGGGGGGTGTACTCGCGAGTTTCAAAATCGGGGTCCGGCGAGAGAAAAGACATGGAACATGTCAAAAAACGTCAAATTTTCATCTCGTATCGGTTGTCTACAACACTTACAGATCCTTCGGTGCAGAAACTTGAACACGAAGCTTCATCAGAGGAAGACCAACACGAAACGTAATTACAGTCATGACAATCATCTTCATCGTTACATACAAGATCCATGGAGATACAAATACCATTGGAACACTCGAACTCGGAATCTTTACACTCTCGAGCTGAAATAAGACGACTTGTTAATTTATCAGTTTTGAAGAAGTTGATCAGAATAAACATAAAAAAAAGTAGCTAACGTACTGCAATTAGCGTGTTCATCCGAAAAATCGTCTTTACCGCAATCGTGTTGATTATCACAAACCCAGTTCAACGGAATACACCTTCTACTATGAGCACAAGAAAACTGCAGGGGCGAACACGTATTGAAAACACAATTTTCGAATTTTTCATCCGAACCATCGAGACAATCGACTTCATCGTCACACACCCATATTTTCTTAATACATCGGTTCATATCACATTGGAATTCATCCGGAGCACATGTTTTTGAATCTAAGATAATGAAAAAAAAAATGGAATACATTCGTATGAAAATCTAAATCCGAAGTAAATGAAGTCAAGATGCCTACCACAGACAGCACCGGGTGCTCGGTCTTCATCAGAACCGTCGCTACAGTCTTTACTACCATCACAAACGAGTTGTTTGTCGATACATTTCTCTTGATTACGACACTGGAAATGTTCTATGAAAAGAAAAAAGAAGAAAATTGAGAATTCACTTCAATTCAATTGATTAATTTTTTTTCATCGAGGGATAGATCACCTTTGCCACAACTTGAATAAGTATCATTTTCGAGTGATTTGACACAATTATTTGAATTACTTCCGTCTGCGCACAAACATGTAGCATTTCCAGGCGATAAAACACAAAGCCCTTCGCAGTACGTCGAGTTCAAACACCAAATTCCGTTCAATAGAATCACTGAAAAAATCGCACATGATAATAACTGAATTTATTTGAAATTCTAATTTCAATTGAAAATCCTTACCACGTTGGCTGGAAATATCGTACACTTTCAAGTCATACAGCAAAGAATCTTCGACCATAAGAGTGCGACTTGAATTCGTTACAAAACTATACAGGTTCACTGATCCTTTCGAATTTTCAGTCCAAAAAATGAACTCTTCGTACAGAGCAATCCCGTACGGATTCACAACTTTCATCGGCAAAACCTAAACAAAAAATAG
Source organism: Aspidiotus rigidus (assembly GCA_035079385.1). Classification (NCBI taxonomy): domain Eukaryota; kingdom Metazoa; phylum Arthropoda; class Insecta; order Hemiptera; family Diaspididae; genus Aspidiotus; species Aspidiotus rigidus. The sequence continues at coordinate 4,726,743 of JAVHKY010000023.1, forward strand.
GTAATATAGGTAAAATATTCATATCGCAAGGAATATGGAAAGAACTTGATGTTAGAACCTTTCTCTCGTCTCCAGACAACGATATATATTCGATTTTGTCGAGGAATGAATCGCACCAATACAGTTTATCGGATAAGATGTCGACACTCAATCCACTGGGCCAGTGCAGGTCTTTCTCAACAAAAGTCACACGATTTAGTCCGTCCATTGAAGCTCGTTCGATTTTTCCAGGTTGCCAGCAGCTCCAATACATATTCCTGTTAATACGAATACGTAGACGTGCAATGATAGTGAGATATAATAGAGGCAAGCGACTAAACCCTGCACTTTTTGATAAGAGCAGGCAATTCGTCGTACTTCTTAATCCTTCAGGATGTCAGCAGACTATCTTAGCTCCTGAGAAATTGAGACAGAGACGTCTGGTAGTATTCACTTGTGGAGTGTCGCAGGGGTCGGTCATTGACCCGCTCTTCTGGTGCTTCGCATTCAGGCGAAGCTGTCCTCAGGCGTTAAGCTTATCTATTTTGCGGATGGAACACTGGTAATTTACAGTGCCGAAATAACTGTAGCGGAGGAGAGCCAGGAAACCCAGCCCCTAGAGGCACCGACGCGTTGGATCTAGTCGGCCAGACTAGAACTTGCAATAGTCGAAAGTTCAGTCAAGCCCTTTTCGCCTTCAAGGTGGGGAAATCACGATCAAGAAGGTGATGAAGTAATTAGGCATCTAATTTCATTTAAAGCTGAACTTCAGACACTATTTCCCGGCGGCAGCGGAAAAGCGACTTATCTAAGCCGCCTGATGATGGGTAGGGGGTCCGAGGGAAACAAGAAGGATGATGATGAGCATCACATTCTCGATCCTCTTATATGGTGCTCACATATGGACCGATTCCATGATGATACCCCACAGAAGAAAAGAATGTCAAAAATTCCAACGAAGAGTTGCGCTGAGGTGTTTAGTACCAACCGCAGTTTATTGCTCATTGGAACGTTCACCACCACTCGAGCTCCTAGCTGAGGAGAGAACGATAGGGTTCAAAGCAGTGAAGAGGATAACGACTCATAAAGTGGCTTCACGGGTCAAGGAAGAGGCCAGGCACTTCTTACTTAAGAAATGGACAGCGAGAATTGTTGAGTGAGCTGGAGAAATAGACTTGCTTCCAGCAGCCTGGTAGCCACTATGGTAAGTTCCAAAGAAGCATGAAAACAGGCGTCTGCATTTGCATTTATAGTCATGAAGAAGAAGATGGACACGTAAAGAAAATACGACGGCTTCCTTAACGAAGTTAAACGAGGAACGCAGGGAACCTGTTTTATGAGTCAAATGGGATTTGATATTGAAAATTCAAGGAAGCCCAGACCTGGATGAAGCTAGTATACAGAAAGGTTAGACCTACTATAAGCCTAGTATAATATAGTTTGAGAGTCTAAATTTTTCTCGAATCTCCAGCTATATATGATAGCCCGAGAGTCGAAATTTTCCCAAGACCCCTTCCATTATATACAGGGTGGACCAGAAAAATGTTACCAGTTAAATGGGAGTTTGCGCTAAACCTGTCGTAGCGCGAAAACGCAAAGCGTTAGACGTATAATGTAAGTGTACGAATTTTGTATCTCAACTTTATCTTTAGTTTGAGCCATATCCGAAGTTTCTACGACTATTCTGAACCGAGTTACGGACCAAAATGTGCCGAAAATTCAATAAATCGCCAGAGTTCCCAAAATAGGGCTTCAAAATTAATTAATTCACAGTAATGAGCTGAATTTCAAAAATTTTAGTAATCAAATTATTGTTACTTAAGTAAATTTAAACAAAATAGTTACAGAATCCTAAGAAGCACCAAAATGGGTTAATGGGCCCAAAAAGGGTCAAAACTTCCCCAAATTGGAAAACCGTTCAAACTTTTAAATTTTAATTCGATTTTCAAGTGGAATTTCGCGCTGAGTCCAAAAAAAATGCTTGAAAAGTTCTTCGAAGCACCAGAAAGCGGTTAATGGGCCCAAAAAGGGCCAAAATTTCTCCAAATTGAAAAATCGTTCAAACTTTCAAATTTTAATTTGATTTTCAATTGGAATTTCGCGCTGAGTCCGAAAAAAATGTTTAAAAAATACTTCGGAGCACCAAAAAGTTGTTTTTAATTCTGAAGTAAAATTTAGGCCCTCTCCTATATCATATAGCTCGAGAGTCGAAATTTTTTCTAAGTACCTCTCCTATCATATATGGCTCGAGAGTCGAAATTTTTCCAAGTTTTTTGCCGGACGGCGCACGGCTAACGGCGAATTTCTCAAAAAGCCCCCATAAAACAGGTTCCCTGTTAATAGATAAATGCAGAACCACACTTTGGCTACTGAACACCTGTGTATCAATCATACACCGACAAACAAAACTCTGCAGGAAGAAGACAAGAAGACATAAGAAGAAAACTCTAACAGCAATTTAGTTCCAGGTGAGTGTGTCGAAGTGTGCGTGCCCGGAGGCACTGAAACTTGGCGTTTGCCAAGATGAGATGATTTCGCCAAGGAGATTCTCCCAACACTAAAATTATACCCGAGAACGTCGAGACCGCCGCGCCGTTTAGCCGAGGAAAAATGGCGTTTTACTCGGAAACAATTGGAAACAAACATTTTACTGCTGAAATGTGTTCGTCTAGATGCCCTGAAAGTTCACAGCCCCAGGCCCCTTGGCAAACCACAGAGGGGGCCGGAACGTCTCTCAAATTTTAGTTTTCTACGATTATCTTGGAAAATAATCCACCTATGAAAAAATTACAAGACACTAAAAGCTACCAGGTAGTGTCACATTTTTTCCACCCCCACAGCCATAAAAGTCCACAGGGGGCGAAACAATTTCGGAATTTCAGTTTTCTGCGATTATCTCAGAAATAAAGCCGTTCATGAAAAAATTACAAGACACAAAATTATTCTTCCTAAAATTGCCTATCAATTGAGACCAAATTTCACCGCTCCCAACTTGTGGTAATCGGTTCACAAGGGAGAGACCATGTGTTTTTCCCAATTATCTCGAAAAATACGCTCTTCATGAAAATATTACGCCAAAAAAAAAATTATTCACCATAAAATTTTCTATCAACTGATGCCCATTTTTACCGCTCCCAGACATCCGTAAATCCATCCAAAGGGGGACAAAACCTCTTAAAAATTTTTGTTTTTCTCAATTATTTCGGAAAATACACGGTTTAGGAAAAAATTACAACAGACAAAAATTATTTCTTATACAATTTCCCATCAAGTGATGCCAAATTTGACCATCCCCCGACCTCAGGAGTTCCACAAAGGGGCCAGTAAGTCTTTTCTTTCGTATTGTTGCAATTATTTCTGAAAATCAGTTGTTCGTGGAATGATGACGACAAATGGGAATTATTGGTTATAATATTTTTCAAATAATGATATCACATTTTCAGCCCTTTCACCTCAAATTTGCACGGAAGAATAAAGCGTAATACGCTGAATAATTTTTAATATTTATTCTTGAACGCTGGCTACTCGCAGACAAAATAGGTAATTTAGGAAAACAAAATACGAAAGTTTTATCAAAATATTGAAAAAATGAGGAAGACTGTAATATGTTCCTTCTTCAAAATGACGAAATAATTGCAACAATACGAAAGAAAAGACGTTCTGGCCCCTTATGGAATTTCCTGAGGTCGAGGGTGGTCAAATTTGACATCACTTGATGAGAAATTGTATAAGAGATAATTTTGGTCTCTTGTAATTTGTTCCCAAAGTGTGTATTTTCCAAAATAAATTTCGAAGATGTTTTTCCCGCCTTTGGATGAATTTACGGATGAACAACTGAATTTTCAAAACCGTTTCGACCCCGTGTGGACTTTTATGGCTTTGGGGACGGGAAAATATGACACTACTTGGTAGGAAATTTTATAAGGAATACTTTTGGTGTCTTGTAATTTTTTCATAAACGGCTTCTTTTCGGAGATAATCGCAAAAAACTGAATAGTTTCGGCCCTCTGTGGACTTTCATAGCCGTGGGGGTGGAAAAATGTGACACTACCTGGTAGAAAATTTTATAAGGAACACTTTTGTTGTCTTGTAATTTTTTCATAGGCCGCTTATTTCCCAAGATAATGGTAGAAAACTAAAATTTGGGAGACGTTCCGGCCCCCTTTGTGGTTTGCCAAGAGGCCGGGGATGGTGAACTGTCAAGGTATGTTCAGGGCATCTAGACGAACAAATTTCAGCAATAAAACCTTTGTCTCTAATTTTTTCCGAGTAGCCCTCTTTTTAGCAGGAAACCCACTATCCCTTTAGTTGGGGGTACTTCCAGGAAATTTTCGTCCGCGAGCGCGAGCAAGGTTGATGACGTCACGGAGAGGGGAGGGGGACTTTAAAAGGTTTCGACCCTTTAGCCATATATGATAGGAGGGGGACTTACGAAAAATTCGACTCTCGAGCTATATATCATAGACGTGCGGGACTTGGAAAAATTCCGACCTCCGAGCTATATATGATAGAAGGGGCGACTTGGAAAAATTTCGACCCTCTAGCTATATATGATAGGAAGGAGACTTGGAAAGACGGCGGCTTCCTTGAAATTGCAGCTCGTTGAAGTTGTCACGTCATGATTTTCAGGACTTGGAAAAACTTTAGGCTCTAGGGGACTCGGGACAGCTTCCTTTGCAGTCCTGCAATGGCATCTAATTTTTCATCTAATCTTCCTGTACTAGTTACAGAATACAAAATTAATACGTGTACACTACCGGAATCCCCTCCACAATAAAGGACAGGCTGCTGCACATGTGAAACAGTGTCACTGATTGAATTCGATACGGAGCCCTAGAACCATCTCAGGAAGGCGATTTTCCCAAAAAATTTCAATTTCTTTGAACTACTGTTGGATAAATTAATACAGATAAGAAAAAAATACCTCCAATCAAAATTATTCAACGAACAATTTCCGATAAAATACAAGTATACGCTCCGCCGACCTAGTACGTTGAGAAACTGTGATGAAACACTCGTGAGAAAATAACTTCGAGAAATATAAGTCTTTCACCATGGACCCGAAAACACGATGACGATATGACTTGAAACATATTTTACACCAGAACGTTGAGTCCTACTTTGCAAAATTATACTAGTTTATGATCGACACACAATGAGTTGTTTAGAAAGAAGTCTCTCCAGAAGGGTGCCTGAAAGCTTCATAAGGATGAAGGACGTGGAATCTGAAATTGTCTCTCATAGAAATGGTTGACAGAGGTTATTAAAAAAAAGAAAAACAATAGCGGAGAGGAACTTTTTATTTGAATTTCAAAATCACTTCACAACGTGCTACTTGCAGATGATCATTTGGTGCTCAATGCAAGAGTGCTGAACTTGTATAACGCTTACCCTTCCTTTTGGGCCCAATTTCAAGAAAATGAGATATACTTTTGATTAGGTACTCTAATTATTATCGAATTCGATTGACGGACGCGTTTGCGCACCCTGGAAACCAACTCACAGGGGCAATTTCCTCCCAAAATTTCTATTTTTTCAAAGATAATACAGATGCGGTAAAGATACTTCAGTTCGAAATTATTTTACAAACAATTACTAAGAAAATACAGCGATCTTAATACATTTTTATTATTTTTTACCTCTACAAATAAAAAAATTTATACAGAAATATTTCCACAATCCATAGTTTACCTGGTTACGCTTAAAAAGAAGCGATAGATTTGCATATTTTTACCGCTAAACTATTGCCAGCTAAGTAACAAAATACACGATCACACGAGTATATTCGTTAACGTTCATTTTTTACCCTAATTATGGAGTCAAAGTTTAATTTGAAATTAAATCAAATAAAAATTTATACTTTCAAATAATTTTAATTTAAATGTAGATTTGCAAATTTAAATTTCAATTTGTACACAATTCAATTTCAAATTAACTCAAATAAACAAATTCCCTTCCCACATAGAAATTTCTGCATTCAAATGAAAATATTCAGACTGTTCCTTCTTCGCTTTGAAAATGACGCATTAGTCGAAAAATCTCGCGTTAAGTAATTAAAAATTTGTGCAAATAAAATATAATCATTTGAATGGAGTATGTTCTGTAACATTGAAAAACAAATTCAAACTACAGAGATTCCTATCGGAGTTTTTATAGCGAAATCCGAGAAAGAGCAATTTCAACTGATCATGGAGCCCTACAACACGTTGTGTTTTGGCACACGCATGTGGCCTCAGCCTTTCGAATGGCACAAATAAACTTTTCCATAGTAACGGCATATAACCAGCTATCAAGTTTACTATCAAAACAAAAGGAAAAATTATAATTTTTTGGACCTTACATCAGTATTTAAAACCATCACCATAAATTTGTCATCCATGGAAAGACATTACAACCAACTTCCTTGTTCATGGAGATTCACACTGCGAGGAAGTCAAAACTATGAAATATCTGGTATGTATTGAAAGGAAGACTTTTTAATTACAGACTATCGTTCTATGGAACAAGAGGAAAAAAATCTGGACCTGCCTCTTCCTTTTTTCAAGAAGTTTTCATACGGGCTGAAATTGATCCTAACGGGCTACAGCTTCAAGCCAGCATACTAAGACATTGCCACTTCCGAAAATGCGATACAGAACCGAAAGATTTTTACTTTTGAAGAAAATGAGAGTGAAGACTTCAAAAACTTGCATGTGAAGAGTGCAATTCAATTTAAGCCGCGCCATATTCCACAGAATAAAGTACAAGGTGATACAGAAAACTCATGAATTAAGAATAAATAAATTCTTTTCAAATTGAATCCAGAACTAAGAGTAGACGCGTCATACAAAATTTAATCCTCCTACTAAAACGTCACCTAATGACAGTACTGCGCAAATAACCGCTCATGAAATCATTTTATCACCAAAAATTTTAGCAATAACAACAAAATTTTGAGAATTTTCTCAGGAAATATTGAAAAATAAAAACCTCAAACTTAATCGGAGGCTTTCAATTGATCAAATTTAACCATATAAACATTTATTTTATGGGAAATTTTATGTAGAATAATTTTGAAATACAGTGTTTTTACCGGGTCTGCATCATTTTGCCCAATATTTTGAAAAAATTGAAATTTCTAGAAAAATTGTCTCCATGATGGGCTTGGGGTCCTTGAACGTGTCACTCGATCGAATTCGACCATTAGTAGTTATTCCAAATGTTATGCGCTTATCAAAAAGGTTAGGGTTAGCTCTATTCGGGCCCTACAACCGCTAGGTTCGCTGTAGTCGCGAAAATGGAACCGGGGTGAAGGAAAAAATTGCATTTGTCTCAATGTAATTTCAATTTGAAATATCTTTGGAAAGGAGCAATTTTTTGAAAAAATTGAAAGAACTAAATTTGCTGATTATAAAATTTCCTTTCAAATGAAATTATCAGTTTTGAAATACATTGAAATTTTATGAAAAGAGTTACTACCCGCTCACCTCGACACCCGCAATATCTATTTCTATTATGTACCCGGTTGCGTTATCAGCGAGACTAGCGCTGTTGGGCCCGAATTTTTGACGCTCATTATCCTTTTTGACTATTTATACTCTTTGTAAACAAATCGTCGAACGTGGTGTCATTTTGGAAGGGCTGCCGGGGTGCGCTCACTCGGTCCTGCGTGTCGACAGCAAGGGTGCTATCGGCTATCATTCAGCACAACATCGATGCGTTGAATATTATTTTCAGAAAATTTATTATTATTATCAAAAATTCATAATTATGTTATTATTATCATTCTGCTATTTTGTGTTCGAAACTTCGAAATTGAAAGAGGACTGAACTGAACTGAGAAACAATTGACATTCATTTTTCAGCCAGAATAACGAAACAAAATTAAAAATTGTTCGATCGATAGGCCGATATAGTGTTGGCAGACATAAATGGGTATCATTGATTTGTGATCGCATCTAGCTTCGGTTTTTCGTATACTGGTATTATATGAAACTTGGAACGAAATAGGATCAGCGAGAAGTTGAAATTATAACTTCCTAAGAAAACCAATACGAAATGAACGGCCAGGTTTTGTGTTTTCTGTTGTGGATGAAGTCTATCGGATGAAAAGATCAACAAGCACAAGTGAAATATTACTCATTAACAGGAGAAAGAGGTTGAAAATAGTAAGTACGGTAGGTTGATGTGTTCTTGATCGATTGTAGAAATAGAATCGCGATTCAAATTATGAATACAGAACGTGATTCTCGATCGCATGAAGTGATACCTGCTCTTACTTATTTATCAATCCAAGTGTCCGATACTGGTAGATGAATTTTCCTTATCGTTAGAGGTCTTATGTTTTAGTCCGCAAGTACTTGAATTCTCGAAATCAAAGGAAAAACTAGCCTGTGAGATTTATTTCACAAATCGCGGAACAACATTAGAAAATGTTCGATAATGTCGTAAGAGGTAGATATTTTAATCGACAGTACTGATGATACTTGATCGCATATAGCTTCTGCTTTTTGTGAATTATGAAATTTCAAATGATTTTGTAGGTTCTTACGTTTTGGTTCTCAGGAACTCGAATGCTCTAAATGAAAAGAGAAGCAACGAGATTTAATCTACAAATTCCGAAAGTAAATAGAAAAATATCATCTGAATAGTAGGAGTAGTTTGATGTGCTTTTGATCAATTGCGTAAATACAATACGTACATTGAATCGTGATTCGAATTATGAATACAGAACGAGATCTTTGATTGTTTGAAATGAAATCTACGCTTAACTATTTAAATGAGACAGTTTGCTTTTGTTGCCCGAGTTGTTTTTGAATAAAGGTGGCAACAAAAGCAAACTGTCTCATTTAAATTGATATCTGTTTGTCACGTAAAAACAAAACTTTCTTTACTACGCTTAACTAGTTTACTTATCAATATCAATCAAAGTATCCATCAGTTCCAGTAGGATTTTATTATCAGAGAAAGTGGTTAGATGTGGCTGTCGTGATATTTAGCGATATTTTAACAGGCAACCTGTTCTATAGGGGGCTTTTTGAGAATCTTGCCGTCCACCGTCCAACAAAAAACTTGGAAAAATTTGGACTATCGAGCCATATAATGATACAAGAGGGACTTAGAAAACTTTTGACTCTCGAGCCATATATGATAGGAATTTTTTCAAGTCCCCCTTCTATCATATATAGCTCAAGAGTCAAAATTTTAACAGGGATCCTCTTCTATGACTGGCTCTTTGAGAAATTTGCCTTCCGCCATCCAACAAAAAACTTGGAAAAGTTTTGACTATCGAGCTATATATGATAGGAGAGGGACATGGAAAAATTTCAACTCTCAAGCTATATATAAGAGGGAGACTTGGAAAAAATTTCGACAGTCGAGTAGGAAGGGGGCTTCGAAAAAATTTCGACTATTCAGCCATATATGATAGGAGAGGAACTTGGAAAAATTTTGACTCTCGAGCTATATGTGATAGGAATTTTTTCAAGTCCCCCACCTATCATACATAGTTTGAGATTTGAGAAAAATGTTGACTCTCAAACTATATTATACTAGGCTTATAATAGGTCTAGGCCATCTTTATACTAGCTTTATCTAGGTCTAGGCTCCCTTGAATTCTCAATACCAAATCCCATATGACTCATATTGAAGAAATTCTGAAAAATATAAGACTATGATGGTCAGAAACCCATACCTTGGTCTTGACAGAGCTAGGACAAAATTAGCCTTTACCCATGCCAGCGGGCTGTTTGTTGGTTGAGTTTGGAATTGCATGTGTGTTTGTACTGGTGGTGTTATGAATTAAGCACGTCTAGGCCTATACCTGCAAGCGCTTTATTTCCTACTGATAACGATTATCTACATTACATATTGAATATACAACAGTCTCCCCCACTTATCAAAAATTTACAACAATAGCAATAATTTTTCCAAAAAAAATTTACAATACTTTACATTAATATTGCTTTTTTTTTTTTTTCCAATCATTATTTTATACAAGAGGGAGGGGAAAAATATCTTTCATTATTCTATACTTTTTTTTTTTTTCTTCTTTTACTACAAATTTTACATTATTTTCTTCTCCTGGGGTCACTCGAAACCACTTTACCATAAAATTGTGGTGGGCGAGAAACTCGCGAAGATGTCCTCCTCTGGGAGCCTTGAGATGGATTATTATTTTGGGTGGTCAACCTTGGTCTTTCCATACTTTGCGAAAACTTTACTCGTCGGGGATAATATGAATGACTTGGATGTGCCATTATCTCCTTTTCGCGATTTCCTGTATTTTGTGTATTTTCTTGCACCGCTGTTGATCTCAATTGGTTGATGTGTCTCTTTTCTATTCGACCATCATCCGTCTTTACTTCGTAGATCAAACGTCCGAGGCGTCTGTGAATCCGTCCAAATTTCCACCTTTCTCTACCAGTGTAGCTTCGACTCTGGACTCTCTCTTTGATTCTGAATTCTCGAATCTTCCCATTTGTCGGAATTTTTGGTTCTGTTGCCACTGGAGGTTTTAGTAGGTCAAGGGAAAATCTGATTTTCCTTCCGATGAACAATTCCGATGGTGTTTTACCACAACGGAGAGGTGTTACTCGTAACCTCATAAGTATTTTCTCTACCTTTTCCCTCATTTTTCCTCCTTCTTTTGAAGCTTTTTCTAACTTTGCTTTGGCCGTCTGCACATACCTTTCTGCAAGACCATTTGTAGAGGGATTAAATGGAGGAATAAAACGTTGTCGGATACCTCTCTTTTCAAGGTAGTCTTTGAATTCCTCAGATGTGAAGATGGACGCATTATCACTAACAAGAATTTCTGGAAACCCAAACCGCGTGAACACTGTATTCAGGATCTCTATTGTAGATTTTGATGTTGGAGCTGCTTTCACTTCAAATATTTCAGGCCATTTGGAATACGCGTCAACAAGTATGAAAAAATATGAGCTTTGGAACTCACCAGCATAATCTATGTGTATCCGCTGAAATGGCTTTTCCGCTATTTCCCAGAAATGTGTCTGCACTTTCTTTGGATTTTTCTGAGCCTGAGCACACTCTTGGCAGCTTTTTACTTTTTCTCTAATATCTTTTGTAATCCTGGGCCAGAATACATAGCTTCTAGCTAGCGATATCATTTTTGTTATACCAAGATGAGTGCTATGTAATTCATTTAGTACTATTTCTCGTAGCTTCCTAGGAATATACACTGCTTCAGCACCTCGTAACACAATTCCCTTGTGCAGAGTGAATTCTTCTTTAGCTTTACCTTTTTTCAGGTCGTCTATTAACGTTTTCAACTCTTCATCTTTTCCAGTTTCTTGTAGAATAGACTCATACGTTAGAGCCAGACTATTAATTTGTGAAATACTGTCTACTTCTAGCTCTTCTTCAATCCAATTCACGTCTTCAACTGGCGCTCGCGAAAAATAGTCCGCATTTTTATTTAGTTCTGCGCGTTTATGACGTATAGTATAGTCAAATTCGCTCAAGAAAAGAGCATACCTTAATAATCGCGCCGATGTGAGTGCTGGTAACTGAGCATCTTCTTTGAAAATTCTGCTCAAAGGCGCATTGTCAGTTTCTAACTCAAATTTCCTTCCATACAAGTAGATAAAAAACTTCTTCACTGCCCAATATATGGCTAGAGCTTCTCGGTCAAGCTGTGCATAATTTTTCTCAGCTGGGGTCAGAGAACGGCTCGCATACGCTATTGGCTTTTCCTCGCCATTTATTCGATGAGATAAAATCCCGCTGACACCATAAGGACTGGCATCACATGACAAAATAACAGGTAATTCTGGTTGGAAAGGTACTAGCACTCGATCGCTACTCAACTCTTGTTTTATTCTGTTGAATGCTTCTTCACAATTATCTGACCACAAAAATCGACTATTTTTCTCCACTAATTTGCGTAGGGGGGCAGTCAGTGTTGCTGCGTCTGGAATATATTTTGTGTAGTAGGCAACTAGCCCTAAAAAATGTTGGACTTCCTCCGGGGATCTAGGTTGTGGTGCATCCAACAATGCTCTTACTTTCTCATTGTTTGTTTTGATGCCTTTACTTGTAATAATTCTACCTAGATACTTTATTTCTTTCTTGAAAAATTCACTTTTTTCGAAGTTAATGTGCAATTTTGCTGCTTTCAGTCGATCCAGACACTTGACTAACCTCTCTTTACATTCTTTGAAATCTTTCCCAAACACAATGATATCATCAAAATATGATTTTACTCCATCTAGGTTTTCCAAAACTGAAGCCATAACTTTCTGAAACTCATTTGGGGCAACTTTCACTCCATACCATAATCTGTTTGCTCGGTATGTGCCCAAATGGGTCGAGATTGATAGAAACTCTTTTGATTCTTCAGATACTTCAATGTGAAGGTAAGCATCATGTATGTCAAGCTTACAAAAAACATTTGCATCTTGGATTTCATTCAAAATATCCTCTAATTTAGGAATAGGGTAATGACTATCAACAATTCGAGGGTTTACCGTCATTTTATAATCAACACATAGACGAACTGCGCCATTAGGCTTAGGTATTACCACTAATGGCGATCCCCAATCTGTACTGTCTATCTTCGAGATGAGACCTTGCTCTTCTAATACCTTCAACTTTGCCTCAACTTTTTCTTTCAGTGCAAATGGTATAGCTCTGGCTGGGACAAACTTTGGCTGAGCCCCTGATTGTAATTGCAGCGAAACTTTCACTCCTGGTACTAGACCAACTTTTTTCTCCATGAGTTCAGAGTATTTTGACAAAATTTCTGATGTAGCTGCATTTAAATCTTCCACTGCTATTTGATTTATTGGGTAATTTTCTCGTCTTGAGCTTACTCTTGCCTCATCGATTTCTTCCAGATTTATTTTTAAAGCTCGAATCCATTCACGTCCAAGAATAGGTGGATAGTCTTCCTCAATTACAAATAATCTGAGACTTCTTTCTAATCCTTTATAGGAAACTGAAACTTGTGCCATACCTTTTGCATAGAATATCCCGCGATCATACGATTTAAATCGGACTTTACTCGGTGAAATTTTCAATTTTATTTGGCTTCTCTGTATCTCTTTCTCGGACATAATCGCAACTTTACATCCTGAATCTACTTCAAGTTTTGACGGTTTTCCTTCTATGTTAACCGTTGCAAAATATTTTTCATCTTCATCTTGCATAGTATACGCCTCAATTTCTTCAGTAACATTTATTTTATACGAATCTATTTCATGCCAATCTTTATCATTCTCTGACTCTTCATAATCAACATATTTTGTAGCGATACTACTTCTTTTCTGTTGCGATAAGAATATAAAACAAACTCTTTTCACATGCCCTTGCCGATTGCATCCGCCTTCACATTTTAATTTACTACGATCCGCTTTACACTCGGTTTTCCGGTGATTTGTATTTCCACAAATAAAACATAATCCTTCAATTCCCAATTGTTTAGCGGTAAATTTAAATTTCGTACCTGATCGCGGGTGAAACGGTTGTTTCTTTGCCGCCTCTCTCGAATCCGATTGACGTTGGTTTGAACGCTGATAAAATTTTCTTTGATAAGAATTCTTTGACTCACGACCAGCTGTACGACGATAATCAATTCGGTTTACTTGAGCGTTGGCCTGCTGCGAGTTTGAACTTGACTTTGGGACGATTTCCGCAAGCGATTTTGATGTATCTTCACAGGATAACGCTACTTGACACACATCCAAAAATTTCATTTTTTTCTCATCCGTTTCTTCCGATGCTTTCTCGAAAATACGTTTGCGAATTTCTTCATTAGCTAATCCGCGGATAAATTGAGTAGTGAGGTGATCGTCGACTTGTGACACTTTACAGCTACCGCATTCAAACTTGCACGGAATCGACTCCTTCCGAAGGTCGTTGATATATTGAGCAATTGATTGACCCGACTTTTGCACCCTGTTGTAGAATTTATTTCTTTCTCGAAAGATATTTGACGCTGGATTGTAGTGGTCTTCGATCAGCTTCGCGATATCCGAATATTTCTTATCTGCGACATCCTCTGGCAAACACAGATTTTTGATAACTTGGTAGTGTTCCGATCCGATGTAGGCTAATAAATTATCTCGTTTCACTCCATCGTCGGAAATATTATCGATTTTAAATTGCAACTCGATCCGTTCTAGGTACACGCTGATACTTTCTTTCTCCAAATTGAACTGCTCGAATTTGAATTTTTTTTTCACCATTGATATTTATAGGCACTTTGTCAGGTTTCACACCAACAGCTTCCACGATTTCCTTTAAAGGTTTACTCATTTCCGATGCTAGCATCCCTGCTATTTCCTTGAACGATTGAGTCATTAAGGACTTGATTTCTCTCTTTGTTGCTTCATCCATTATTAAACAAATGACAAAATTTACGTACTTTATCGAACACGGCATGCACGAACTGGCAGTCTCTTTCTTAGTCCCGAGGTAACGAACATTTTACTCTTCGTCGATCACAACATAATCGAAATTTATTACTTTTTTCTTCTAATTACAATCACTTGAATTTATTTTAATCAAAAAGATTCAAATTTTCAACTTTACGACGCAATAACTCGTCTATTTTTTTTTCTTTTTTTTTATCCTCGTCGCCACTGTTATGAATTAAGCACGTCTAGGCCTATACCTGCAAGCGCTTTATTTCCTACTGATAACGATTATCTACATTACATATTGAATATACAACAGGTGGGAACAGTGAACTAGATGGCAAGTGGGAATACATATTTGACTATTGAAAGTTCAAACGTTATGAGCTCTCATGAAATATAAAAACCTGCTCTGTCGTGTAGGTAGTAGGTATCTTACAGCAAGTGATAGTCCGTCGGTGGCGTGCTCTTTGCGAGCGCGAAGTGCGAGCCCGTTATGTTTAACCAGCGAGCACAAAGCGCGAGCCGCCAGGCGCTCCGCAAGCGGCTAGTTTATAATATTGTGAATAATCGAGCAGAGAGAGTGACCAGAAGGGTAGATACTTTCTCTACACTCTTCAACTATTCCCATTAAACTTATTATTATTATTATTATTATTATTATTATTATTATTATTATTATTATTATAATAATGTATTTTCTTACCCGGCTTTCTGATGTAAAGCAATGGATAATGGTTTCAAGTTCTTATCTCGTATTAACGTTCTTCGCTTGCCGAAGTTCTTGACACTTAAAATAGATACAGTTCCAAGATCTTGGTCGGTCCAGTATAGATTTTTACAATACCAATCAAATGCTAATCCGCGACAATTGTAAAGATTGGTGTTGACGACTATTTCTCGTTTGAGGGTACCAATTTTTCGGCGTTCTATTACATTTCTACGCACATTCAAAGCTTTCAATTAGTTAAAATAACTAAACACACTTCTGATGAAGGAAAATGTGACCTCATTACTTTCGTTCTGTCGCACCGTCCACGTAATAGATATATTGCTCTCGTACATCGTAATCCAGAGCAACAGGGTTCGCCAAGCCAGGAATAGGCGCTATCACATCTTCGGAAGAGGCATTATTCGAAAAAGAAATACCTTTAATCATTGCCGGATGTCCTTTAGTATACATCAAGAACGGCTCCAATGGTACTAAACGGATCAGTGAAAATTTTAAAACTAGTTAAGAAAAACAAAATACCGAATTATGTCCAATTACATACAAGAGCATCTATTGTCTTTCAATCTAAATCCAGAAGCACAAACGCAATGAGGAATCGCAATTTTATCCTGCCACAATGGAATGCAAATATGTTGACATCCGCCGTTATTTACTGCACACGGATGCGCAACTGAAATCGAATCATAAAGATCATTTTTAGTGATAAAAGAGTTACGACTCAACATAATTTCTCGAATCAAATACCTTCCGGTTGTCTCTGGCGATGATAAATGATCACGGAAAAAGGACGGCTGATATTATTAGCGATAATTTCGTCTTTACCGGACGGAAATTTATTCAATTTTATGATACTTATGTTATTCCAAGATGACACGAACAAATTATTCTCAAATACGACAATATCGTACAAATTTTGTACCTGTAAACCGCAGAACCAATGAAAGCCAATTGTTACGGATTAATCGAATAGCGAGGCATATATTGTAACATCGCTTACGGGTAGTCCTTTTCTAATAGTTTGTCTGTTACTCCCATCGTAATTCACTCTGTCTACAAAATCTAGATAAGTTTCAACCCAATAAACATGTTCCATGGCGTAGTCAAGGGTTACACCGTAAGGGTGAACGATTTTTTCATCAACTAGTACTTGTCTTTCTCTACCGTTCAACAAAGCTCGTTCTAGAGCGGGAGGTCCCGATCCGAATTTCGTGAAAAACATAAAACTGAAAAATAATCCATAGTATAGAACAACAGAAATGAAAATTATACAGTCTCCGAAGTCTCCGACTTGTACATTAGCAGAAGCTCACCCTTTGGTAGGGTCCAAAGCCATTCCTCTGGGTCTACTGATATTTGTGTCGACAACGACTATACATTGTTGCAATCCATACGAACATACAATGATCATCTCGTTCGTATCATCCATAAAATACCAATTATTTGAAATCCAGTCAAACGAGATATGAGTCACAGCTGTAATAAAAACATTTAGGTGTCATACCGATAAGAATATTCAACTTTACAAATTATAGCGTCAGTTATACACGTATTCTTACAGTCTAGCGGGAACGTAGAATTCTCCAAATCCCATTGAGTTTCGAAATTTTCCTTTAAACACGTGATGCTGGTAACGGACAAATTAGGAGGTCCTTGTATGAAACATATTGTACTGTTCCGGTGATTGAACGCTAACGAAAGTGTGAGAATGGGCACTTCCTTTTTAATTTCTCCGCTCAACGAAGCGCTCATTATATTTTTACTAGTACTAAAAACAAGTGAAGCGGGAGCATCTCGTGGTACTGAAATATAAAATAATTATCAATAATGGTACCTCCTGCACGAAATCAAGAGTCTTAAGTATTTTCGAATTCGCAACTTTTCACATACCGTTAATTGCCTCACAAGTTTTTTCTCCTACTTTTTGGTAACCAACAACGCAATCGCAACTATAGGAACCATTAGTATTACGACAAATTTGATCACAAGTGCCATCAATCAAGCATTCGTCCAAATCTGATGATTAAAAACCCACGTTGAGATACGACAAAAAAATAGAATACAATTTGAGAGAGAAATGAATATTTTTCTACGTTTACACACCCACACATCCACTTCCGTCCAATTGTTGGTTCGCAGGACAGTAACACTGCAGGTCTCCGTACACTGATTTGAATCCATACGAACATTTCGGCGTGCTTTTATGACTTTCACCTACAAATCAAATACAGTAAGATATGGAGGACGATGAGTTTCATTACAGACGAGGCGACCAAAAATACTTACTACAGTAATCGCCTTCGTCCGAGTGATCGGGACAATCAGCAGTACCATCGCAAAATTTTTCAATAGGTAGGCACGAGGATGTATTTTTGCACGCAGCCATATTCAAAGGGCAAGCGAATGTTTGATTGCCTAAAGTAGAAGAAGAAGATGGAATACAACCACCAGAATTTTACCACAGGATGAGACATATTTGCGAAATTGATAACTTACACAACGAGATATCCTCATCGGAAGTGTCGATAACTCCATTCACGAGGCCGCAATCGGGTTCTTTATCGCAGATCCACGTTTTAGGAATACAAAATTTTGACCCCAAGCAACGAAACTGATTCGGCTTACAAGTGACTGGAGCTGCAAAACGAAAATATATTTTAAGAAAATGTTCACAAGTATTATCCAGAATTCAGTAGGCACACATTAAATAAAAGGGTAAGATTTGTTTCGAGATGAGTATAGAGCACCCAAGGACGAGTAATAAGGGAACCCAAGATGAACAAATTTTTTGTACGATGAATCAAAATTAAACATTTGTTTGAATCCTATTAATTTGATAAGTTTTTCATGCTTGTTTATGATATCTTCTGGGTTCAGAGTGATTGAAAAAAAAAAAAAAAAAAACGAAAAGCATAAGAGTTTAAATAACTAACATTGAATTGAAATTGGAAGTACCTTTGGAAAGTCTTCTTTCCTCAACTTTGCTATCAAAAATTTATGCCCTTTCTTTCTTCTATCTCATCCTTTAACCGCATTCATGCAGTTTTCATTTGAAATGAATAAGAAGAACAATAAAATTACGGAGTTGAAGAGCAAGAAACCAGTCCATAGATTTCTGTTTGCGGCAAATGACTGATCTGTAACACGGCGTAATGTCATCAGGATGTGACGACATGAAAATTTATCAGAGAATTTTGACTGAAGAGCAGAGGGATCTCAGTTGAGTCCCTTCCTCCCTGATATGTAAGATATTTGAAGTTTCAGTCATGTGAGTCGTAGCTCGATGTTAAAACTGTTTCATTTCTACTCTCCCTCTTATAGTATAGGAAAATTAGATGAAAAAAGAGGGCTACTTGGAAAACATTGGAGACAAAGGTTTTATAGCTGAAATGTGTTCCTCTAGATGCCCTGAACATACCCTGAAAGTTCACCGCGCCCAGCCCCTTGGCAAACCACAGAGGGGGCCGGAACGTCTCCCAAATTTTAGTCTTTTACGATTATCTTCGAAAATAGGCCGCCTATGAAAACATTACAAGACACAAAAAGTATTCCTTATAAAATTTTCTACCAAGCAAAGTCAAATTTTTCCGCTCACAAAGCCATAAAAGTCCACAGAGGGTCGAAACAATTTCGGAATTTCAGTTTTTAGCGGGGATACTCGCTATCCCTTTTGTTGAGGATACTTTCAGGAAATTTCCGTCCGCAAGCGAGGTTGATGACGTCACGGAGAGGGGAGGAGGACTTTAGAAATTTCAATCTTCGAGTAATATGACAGGAGGGGGGCTTGGAAAAATTTCGACATACATGATAGGAAGGAGACTTAGAAAAATTCCGACCTCCGAGCGATGTATGATAAGAGGGGTACATGGAAAAATTTCGATCCACGAGCCACATATTATAGGAGGGGGACTTGGAAAAATTTTGACTTATGAGCTATGTATGATAGGAGGAGGACTTGAAAAAGTTTCAACTCAGGAGTTATATACGATAGGAGAGGGACTTGAAAAAATTGTATGGCTAGAGAGTAGAAATTTTTCCAAGTCCCCCTCTTATCATATATATGGCTACAGCACACGGCGCACGGCAAATTTCTCAGAAAAGACCTATAAAACAGGTTTGCTGTTAAAATTTCCACTGTTGAGCTACATATGACAGGAGGCGAACTCAGAAAAACGACAGCTTCCTTGAAATTGCAGAGCGTTTAAGTTGTCACGTCATCATTTTCGGGACTTAGAAAAACTTCAGGCTCTAAGATTCATATGATAGGAGCGGGACTCGGGACAGCGGCGCTGCCACTGCAGTCTTTCAATGGCATCTAATTTTTTGCGATTATCTCGTAAAATAAGCCGTTCATGAAAAAATTACAGCACACAAAAATTTTCATCGTAAAATTTTCTATCAATTGACACCAAATTTCACCGCCCCGATTTTGTGGTAATCGGTCCACAAGGGGAAGGCCAATCAAGTGATGCTAAATTTGACCACCCCCCCCCCTCGATCTCAGAAGTTCCACAAAGGTCCAGAACGTTTTTTTTTTCGTATTGTTGCAATTATTTCGGAAAATAAATTGTTCGTGGAATGATGACGACATACGTGAATTATTGGTTATAATATTTTTTAAATAATATCACATTCTCACTCCTTTCACCTCGAGTTTGCACGGGAGAATGAAGCGTAATACGCTGAAAAATTTTTAATGTTTGACCACACGTTACATACACACATGAAAATTAAATGTAGAATATGCTTGCATATTCTGCATATTCTTGCACGCTGGCTACTCGCAGACAAAATACGTAACTTTGGGAAAACAAAATGCGAATGCTTTTTAAAATATTGATAGAATGAGACAGACGTTCCTTCTTCAAAATGACGAAATAATTGCAACAATAGACGTTCTGGCCCCTTGTGGAACTCCTGAGGTCGGGGGGGGGGGTGTTCAAATTTGGAATCACTTGTTGGGAAATTGTATAAGAAATAATTTTGGTCTTTTGCAGTTTTTTCCTGAACCGTGTATTTTCCGAAATAATTGAGAAAAACGAAAATTTCGAAGACGTTTTGTCCCCCCTTTGGATGGATTTACGGATGTTTGGGAGCGGTAAAAATGGGCAATAGTTGATAGAAAATTTTATGGAGAATAGTTTTTGTGTCGTGTACTATTTTCATAAAGAGCGTATTTTTCGAGATAATTGGGAAAAACAGAAATGTTGAAAAACGTGGTCTCCCCCTTGTGGACCGATTACCACAAGTTGGTAGCGGTGAAATTTGGTGTCAAATGATAGGAAATTTGTCGAGGAATAATTTTTGTGTCCTGTAATTTTTTTCATTAACGACTTATTTTCCGAGATAATCGCAAGAAACTGAAAATCCGAAATTGTTTTGGCCTCCTGTAGACTTTCATGGCTCTGGGGGCGGAAAAATGTGACACTACCTGGTAGAAAATTTTATAAGGAACACTTTTGGTCTCTTGTAATTTTTTCCCAAATTGTATATTTTCCGAAATAATTGAGAAAAACGAAAATCTCGAAAACGTTTTTTCCCACCGTTGGATGAATTTACGGATGAAAAACTGAAATTTCGAAACTGTTTCGACCCCTTGTGGACTTTTATGGCTTCAGGGGCGGGAAAATATGACACTACTTCGTAGGAAATTTTATAAGGAATACTTTTGGTGTCTTGTAATTTTTTCATTAACGGCTTATTTTTGGAGATAATCGCAAAAAACTGAATTGTTTCGGCCCTCTGTGGACTTTCATGGCCGTGGGGGTGGAAAAATGTGACACTACCTGGTAGAAAATTTTATAAGGAACACTTTTGGTGTCTTGTAATTTTTTTATAGGCGGCTTATTTTCGAAGGATATCCTAAAAGACTAAAATTTGGGAGATTTTCCGGCCCCCTCTGTGGTTTGCCAGGGGGCTGGGGGCGGTGAACTTTTAGGGTATGTTCAAGGCATCTAGACGAACACATTTCAGAAATGAAACCTTTGTCTCCAATTTTTTCCGAGTAAAATGCCATTTTGCCGGGGCGATTACATGGTGCTTCAAGGTCGAAGTTATTCCAAGTCCACCTCCTCCCAGGATGCCTATGGTCACCTTCGGAAACTTTTTCAAGTCCTTCGGGAAGAATCAATTCTTCCTTGCAAGTTGGGGTGCATGATACAGAAATTGCACAACTGCAGAGTAGAAAAATTCAGATTCTAAACAACAAAAACTATTTTAAGAAGAAACGCAAATGAAGGCTGAACTGAGACGACGGAGAACGAGAGGTGCGGAGCTTTGGTCCGGTACGTTCTTTTTAGGAAATGAGACCATACTCTTCAAGAGTCGAACGACGACAATGAGAATTTTCGACCTGAAGAAATTGTTCGAAATTTCTACCGCGCTGACGTCCACCTTCAATGAGCTGATCGACCCCCATTTGTTGAAGAGCATAGGGTACGTTTGACAACGCCACCCTTGTGTTCTCAAGATGTGTGCTGTTTTAGATAATTTAATGATTACGACAGTCATGGCACTGTAGCCTATACATAATTTCAATCTGTTCCATAATGGTGTGACATATTTGAGCAGAACATAAAACACAAAAAAAAAAAAAAAATACCAGAGTCGCAAATTTAATTAATACGGGAAGTCGATCGAAAACGTTCCTGTATTAGTTAAATTTGCGACTCCGGTATTTTTGTTTTTTTTTTTTTGTGTAGTCTGTACATACCCGTTTTCTCGTGTCTGAGGATCTCGTCCTTAAGGTTGACCTGAAGTTTGCTTAAAGAGGTGGACGCATAGAAACAGAGCCCAAGAAGGGCAATACGTGACAAGAGGGTCTCGAGGAGGAATAGTAAAAGAATTGAGACATTTGATCTTACAGATTAAACGGTCAATATCTACGCCGATGTTGTTGGCGGAAGCGAGGTACTTTGTGGTGACGATCTTTTTCCTTGCACTAGAACAAGTGAGGGTGACTCTGACCAGGCGACGCGACGTGCCATGGCTTTGAAGACGGATGTGGGCAAAGTCCGTAACAGTGGCTTTCGTAATCATATTTTGACCTCTTACTTCCAGAGATTATTAATGTGAATGAGGAGATCACGAAAAACGTGAGTACGATTATAGACATAAAACGTCATCAACGCCATGGATACCACCGCGTTTATGTCGCATTTGCAAAACACCGTCCGTTCTCCATATTGGAGTAGGTACGGGTTGCGTATGCATTTAATTTTGTTTCCTCCCACACCAGAATCGACCCTTTCGGGTATAACTTCAGTGAAGGAAGAATCTCCTCTGCGAACCCCCTCTTCTACTTGGCAACTGCCAAGTTGCCCATGGATACCATACGGATTTTCAAAAATACGCAGGTATTCGTGCACGGATTTTCCCGTCTGGAACCGGTTTATTTCGTCCCGGTGTGAGAAAATCCTTACAAAATCTGTACACAGAGAGCGAATCTGTGCAACCTCTACACACTATCTGAACATAATGGTTTGAAAAATAATCTGGCAACACTGGTGTCATCTAGATTAATATGTGGTACGAAAAGTATAGTTGTGAGGTGCGGAAAAGAGATAATTTTTGAATTTGTGCATGAAGAAGTAGCCATCAGAGAACCTAAAAGAGATTCGATGGAAGTGTCCATGTCATTTAGAGAATACAATCTTCTATTGAAGAAGCAAGTTTTGAACGACCAGCAGATATTCAAACGATTCAAGAATTCACTAGTCTCTTCGAGTATCAAGTAAAGATGACACATAAAAGACTAAATCCAGTTAAGGATGTGATACAGGGTCAATAACCTTTGTGTGCTGAAGAGTGGCTTGTAGAGCCATGCTATAAAAGACCGCGACAATATCAAACGATATATTACATTGAATTCGGGGTGAGGTCACGTCTCTGATGTCCTGAATCATTGATATCTCAATGTTTCTACTCTACACATGAATTTTCCCTCACGTGGGTTACGAATCCGCACTCCCTTCGGGAGGAACGGGGGTGGACGACGAGCTTTTTCCAAAGAGTCTCTCATGGAACAGATCTCCTGATAAAATTTTCATCTCAAAAAGTATAATAAAAAAAATTTTCCAGTTATTCGAAATATACGCTCGATTGTAAAGAATTTCTCCGAGAAATTGTCAAGAAAGAAGCGTTCCCAGGACTATCTCCGAAAATAACTTCGAGACCCGAATATAAAGTCTTTCGAAAAGTAATTTTGTTTACAAAACACAGAAACAATAATTTCAAAAATTTATCCAGTACGTACAACGATCAAGTATATCAATATACCCGCTTTCTCAATCATATGTGCATAATACACATACCCCTTATAAACACCTGGTATTAATTTTATACGAATTGTTCATCGTAGAGTTACGAAAATATTTAACGTCTATTCAAGATACTAAAAGGAGTAAGGTCAAAAATGATAGAGAGCTGCCAATATGTATTAATGAAACTGTACTATAAACCCGTGCATAAACTAAGATTGGTACAATACTTCAATGCGGTGTTTTTATACGACTGTATCAATCTTACAAATAAATTCAATCATCTTTGCCACACATCATGCGCATGAAACAATTTCAATATTTCTCTCCTACCGATTTCAGAAAAAAAAAAAAAAAAAACTGAACTTCCCCCATACTGAACAAAGTTTAAAAATTATAAGCAAAACTCGAGTTACAAAAATATCGTCAATATAAGAAAAGATAATTTTTTGAAATTGGTTTAAAATAAATCTCTTATACACTTTTTTGGAAAGACTTTCATGGATAGTCCAAAAATGTGAGAAAGCAGGGAATCCCTTCTTCGAGCGAAGTTTAATTACAAAAAGTCAATTTTAAGCCTCGAGTTCTACATGAGACGAAAGTCTTGGAGAAATTTTGAAATTTAAGCCCTACAAGAAAGTAGAGAACTTCGAGCACCGAGCGATAAAAAAAATTTCTATATTATTTCTTTGCAATATCGAGTCAAAACTTACAAACTTCGTCTTTCGTTTAATTAGCTAAAATATTTTTGTGAATTATTTTCTATCAGTATTTAAATGGCCAAGTTGATAAAAATTACACAATTTTTTTTCGCCAATTTACTTGTTCATTATTTGTCGTAATTTATGAACAAAGATCAAGGGAAAAAGGATATCGGGAAACCAAATTCGGTGAAAGAAAAAACAGCAACCGTTTCTCCCTTCTGACGTTTCACTTAGAACTACATAATATGTTCTCTAAAATATTATTTTTTTTCTTTATTTTTACAAGCTTTTAAGCTACGCTTTGGGCTATTAGCTTGATGTATAGTATTACATTACATTAAAGGTGCAGTCATCTTAAAGGCTAATTTTACTATAATTTTATAGATAGTTAAAGGTTTCAAAGTAGAGATAAAAGTTCGGCTGAGGTTAGGTATTGTACGAGTTCTGTGTATGAGGTGTCATTTTGAGTGCTTGTATTCTAGAGTGGGGTATGTTTAGTGAGTGTCGTAAAGTTGTAAGTTCAGGGCATGTAAAAATATGGTTTATGTCTATTGTATTGAATAGACATTTTGGACAGTTGGATGGTTCTGAACGTGAAAGAAGGTGTGAGTGGGTGAGTCGGGTGTGTCCTATTCTGAGGCGGGTTAGAACGGATGTTTCTTTTCTAGATGGTCTGCAAGTTGTGGGTTTGAGAGGGTTAGCCTTTATAGGGAGGAGTTTGTTTTCAAGTTGGCTCAAGAGGAAGAGTTGAATCATTTCTATGAGAAAGTACGAGACACAGTTGAGAAGGAAAAGGAGTTCCATACTATTGTAATGGGAGATTGGAATAGCAAAGAAGGGAAAGAAAAAAAAAAGATATATGTAACGGCCCACATGGCTTAGGGGAGAGGAATCAAAATGGGGAAAACCTTATAAATTTTGTCTATAACTGTGGATTGAAAGTTGCGAACACATTTTTTGAAAAAAGAGTAAAAAATGGACGTGGATATCTCCGAATAGGGAAACAAAAAACGAAATAGATCACCTCCTGACTAATGATTTAACAATAATAAAAGATGTCTCGATTATTTCAAGCTTCAACTTCCCGTCAGACCATCGAATAGGAAGAGGCGCAATACAAATACCAAACAGGGCAAGATACAAAGCATACAGTAAGCATGAAGGGAGGAAAAAACTCATTATACCAGAACATAAGATTCAAGAGGCGAGAGAGTATATTCAAAGTAAAGTCGAGTTGATGGAAAATAGCAAAGAGTGTAGTGAAGTTCAGAAAAAATACGACATATTTGAAAAAAATATAAAAAAAAACAAAAGAAAAATTCGGAGAGGAGAAATTCGAGCCTAGCACTGATGATAAGATTACGTTAGCCACAAAAAAATTAATAGAAAAACGAGAAAAAATGATTAAAATTGGACGAATGTCCCCGAAGCAAAAGGTAGAGTGGGCCGAACAACAAAAACTAATAAAGAAGAGTATCAAAAAAGACTGTAAAGACTTTGAAGAAAAGATGGTGAGAGAAATAATAGAGGACACATGGTCAACAAAGAAGGTATGGAAAGAACTAGCAGAGAGTCGGAAAATAATGTTGGGAGTGAAAGATAAAGAAGGCAAAATAATAACAGACAGAAAAATTTTGGTATCAGAAGCTACAGATTATTACCGAAAATTATACACAGAGACAGAGAAAAGTATGCTTGAGAATGGAACCCCAGTTCAAACAAAGGACGATACAAACCAAAACGCTCTTCCTTTTCCACCCATACTTGCACAAGAAATAAACGAAGCATTCAGAAATTTAAAAGTAGGGAAAGTACCAAGGCCAGACAAAATCGACAGTGGAACTTTAAAAATATTTACAAAGGAACTTGAAACTTCAATAAAAAATACATTTAATAAAATAATAGAAGAAAAGCAAGTCCCATCTCAATGGAAAAAGTCAGAAATAATATTAATAGAAAAGAAAGGAGACAAATACGACCTAAATAACTATAGACCTATCAGCCTAACCTCGAATCTATACAAAATCTTTGCAAAAGTCCTTAAAAACAGAATATATAGTCAGTTGGATGAGAACCAACCTCCAGAACCAGCGGGCTTCCGGAAAGGGTATTCTACAATCGACCATATCCACACATTAAATCAAATCTTCGAAAAAACAAGAGAATATCAAATGGAAATACACCTTGTATTTATAGACTTTAGAAAAGCGTTCGATTCAGTAAACCAACCCTACCTATGGAAGACATTAGAAAAACAGGGACTAAGCAAAAATGAAATTGCACTAATATACAAAATGTACGAAAATTCAGAAGCTTACGTTAAAACAGATAAGATCGGACCAACATTCAGAGTAGGGAAAGGGGTAAAGCAGGGAGACCCCCTGTCGTCAAATTTGTTTAATGCAGTTCTAGAGGAAATATTCAGAGGATTACAGTGGGAGAATATGGGTATAAAAATACAGGGACAATACTTGAGCCACCTACGGTTTGCAGATGATATAGTATTAATTGCAGGAAGTGCAGAAGACGCCCAGAAAATGTGTTCAGACCTGGTAGAGGAAAGTGCAAAAGCGGGATTGGAAATAAATATTGGCAAAACAAAATATATGTCGAACGTAGAAGGAGGGAAGATATACATAAGGGAAACAGAACTGGAAAAAGTGGAAGAATACAAGTACTTGGGGCAAATCATGTCATTCGAAAAGAAAATGGATAAAGAATTAGAATCTAGACAAAGACAGGCTTGGAAAGCACTTTGGTCCCTCAAAAGAATTTTTAAAAGTAGAATATCCCTCGAATCGAAAATGAAAATCATGACATCATGCATTATACCGGTGATCACATACGGTGCGCAAACCTGGTACTTAACACAAAACCAATGCAATAAAATACAAATATTACAGAGAAAAATACTCAGAAACATAATAGGAATAAAAAGAATAGAAAAAATACGAAACGAGGAATTAATGGAGAGGGCAGGGGTGGAAGACATTCTAACAACCATAAGGAAAATGAAAATAAAGTATGCAGGACATGTAGCGAGAATGGAAGAAAAAAGATGGAGCAAAGTAGTTACAGAATGGGTACCTTATGGAAATAAAAGAAAAAAAGGAAGACCGGGAAGAAGGTGGCGGGACGAAATAGAACAAAAATTAGGAGTACTATGGAGTAGGACAGCAAAAAGTAGAGATGCTTGGAGAAGGGTTGGGAAGGCCTATGCCCAGGAAAGGGTGTCCGGTAGGCGTTACTAATATTACTAATTTAAGTAATTAAAATCAATGTTGTAATAGTAAAATAACCTACCGAATAAGGGCTCATTATTATTATTATTATTATTATTATTATTTTTATTATTATTAAAATAAATCTCTTATACCCTTTTTTGGAAAGACTTTCATGGATAGTCCAAAAATGTGAGAAAGCAGGGAATCCCTTCTTCGAGCGAATCGTAGATATAAAATTTAATTACAAAAAGTCAATTTTAAGCCTCGAGTTCAACAAGAGACGAAAGCCTTGGAGAAATTTTGAAATTTAAGCCCTACAAGAAAGTAGAGAACTTCGAGCACCGAGCGATAAAAAAATTTCTATATTATTTCTTTGCAATATCGAGTCAAAACTTACAAACTTCGTCTTTCGTTTAATTAGCTAAAATATTTTTGTGAATTATTTTCTATCAGTATTTAAATGGCAAAGTTGATAAAAATTACACCATTTTTTTTCGCCAATTTACTTGTTCATTATTTGTCGTAATTTATGAACAAAGATCAAGGGAAAAAGGATATAATTTTATAGATAGTTAAAGGTTTCAAAGTAGAGAGAAAAGTTCGGCTGAGGTTAGGTATTGTACGAGTTCTGTGTATGAGGTGTCATTTTGAGTGCTTGTATTCTAGAGTGGGGTATGTTTAGTGAGTTTCGTAAAGTTGTAAGCTCAGGGCATGTAAAAATATGGTTTATGTCTATTGTATTGAATAGACATTTTGGACAGTTGGATGGTTCTGAACGTGAAAGAAGGTGTGAGTAGGTGAGTCGGGTGTGTCCTATTCTGAGGCGGGTTAGAACGGATGTTTCTTTTCTAGATGGTCTGCAAGTTGTGGGTTTCAGAGGGTTAGCCTTGATAGGGAGGAGTTTGTTTTCAAGTTGGTAAGACCATAGGTAAGACCATTTTTTAAGTATTTTGGGGCAGTGGTGGTTTTTAATATCAGACGCTGGAATTTTCCATGACAGGGTCACGGTGTTGAAATTCGTTGAGTCTTTGGCTGCTTTGTCTACTATATCGCTCTGTTTTAGTCCTATGGTGAAGGAATCCATACCAGAGTTACGGATGATGTAGCTTGTGTTATGATGTTGATGATGGTGTGGATTCTTTGAATGATGGGGTTTTGCGAGAAGATATTTTGGATGGCTGAAAATGATGATAACGAGTCTGTAATTATGAGATAATGTTTGTTTTGAGTGGAAGTGGATATTTTTTCTAGGCATTTGAGGATCGCGAAAAGTTCTGCAGTGTATACTGAGGCTGAGTTTCGTATTCGAAAGCTCAAGAGAGAATTATTGATTGAGAAGGCTATCCCAGTTTTATTGTGACGTTTTGAACCGTCTGTAAAACAAAGGATGTGTGAGTGGTGGTTTTTCAAGAAATTTTCAATTTATTTTTTGAGCTGTGTGTTGGGAGTGGAAGGTGAGAATTTGGTGAATTCATCTTGGAAATTAGCTGTGTGTAGTGCCCATGGAGGGATGGAGTTGAAGATAGGAAGTAGTGGGTAAAAGGTGAATTTTTGTTCATTTCGTTCCACGTTGAGTTTCATGTGTTTTGTGGTGTCCAAAGAGAAATTTTCTATGTTGTTGGGGAGGAAAAAATTGTCGAAAGTCGGTGTGTTTGGGTTCGAGGGTATGTTGGTCAGAAAAGAGGTCGTAAGTATCTGTCTGCGGTATTCGAGAGGAGGTTCGCTAGCTTCAGCGCAAAGGCTGAGGCTAGGGCTTGTTACTGGGTCAGCAAAAAAATATGAAATACTTATGTTTCAATCAGCGAATTCTTATGGTTATAATAATATTCTCGACGCTAGCACGGTCAAATTTGTATAATTCACTAGAACTTACGACAATCCGAAGGTTCGTCCGACCCATCGGCACATTCAATTATACCATTACATCTTCGTGATAAAGGTATACACGCACTAAATTCTACACACTGGAATTCTGTGTAAGGGTCACATTTTAATTCTGTAACAAAATAAAAAATACCGGTAACTTTATTACGAGCAGGAATGTTGATACTCTTCAGTGCACAGTTCAGATCGCATTTAGAAGAAGGTCCATATCCCAGCCCCCCTCCATCTCTATCCTTGGGTTAGGAGTGGAGGGATTCCTCGGTGCTATGTTTACCATAGAGTTTTTCGTTTGTGCTGGTCTTCTTCCCCTCCAACCTTATGAGGGGGGGTGTAAACATGCGCCGAGCCCGTGGCCGAGCCCTGTCCTATTCAATTTTTGACCTGAAAACAGATAGACTTGCTTGTGCTACGTTTTAGCTGTATTATGCTTTGAAGTTTTTCCATTGTGGAAACCCCCTCTCCCTCCAGACCTTGGGGGAGGAGGAGCCAGAAGACATGCAGAACGCAATTTCGATGATAGATAGCTCTTAGGAGTTGTTGGTGCTATATTTGTTCTGGTTTCTTCGTCTTTCAATCGTTGTCTTCTAAGGGAAGGTTGTAAGCTCACGGCGAGAGATCAATTGCGACTCCTATCTTATCGGCTATACAGGGGTCGGCAACCTGTTTTAAACCTCGAGCTACTCTTGGATTTTTGTGGACCGTTGCGAGTTACTAGGAAAAAGTGCTGAAATCTGTAGAGTAGAGTTTCGTCCAAAGGAACTTTTACGTGTATTTATAGTTACAATATACTCGTATACACGCTTGAATATTAATGAGAAATTTGACAGTCGCTTTCGTCCACCAGTTTGTCATGAAGGTTTTTAAAGCAGAGAAAAGGTCGTTTTCAGTTGTGTGGCCATTCAGGGTAATGAGTTTAGTAAATATGTCATCACTCATTACTTGAATTCGTTCTTGGCGGAAAGTTGCAGGGATTGGATGACTGTCATTATTTCGACCTTATTCTTGAAATCAGTGAATAATCGATCAGCATTGTTATAGCCGCTATAACAATGCTGTGTTGTGATTGGTTCACTCGCAGAAACTTATTCTTACAATAATATAACACTGTGTTCTTATTGGTTCTAATGTTCTGCTTAATGATTGATTCCATCTTTTGACCTTAATGCTTTTTCTATTGGCTACCTTGTTTCCTGCTATCTTATTGGTCAGTCCTGTTCTTCTTCTCTCGTCCAATTACCAGACAGAACAATTTTTTGCTGTTAAATGTGATTAGTTCAAGAGGATGGCTTTCTTCCTCTATGCTTTTGCAATTTCCATTTGTTCCCAGAGTTTTCTTCTTTTTATGCGATTCTCTACAGTCTACATATATGACTTCAAATATTCCCTCTCCATTGAGGTGTTCTTTGTTACAGTGTTTTCCAAACAGTGACTTGCCTTGACTTTTTGTGTTCCTTTTTCCTGATCTCGAACTTTCTCCAAGTCTCACCAACGTAGATGTCCTCGCACTGCTCACAACTGAGCTTGTACACTCAGCTCAAGCTTTCCCTATCCTTTTCTTCCGCCTGGTCATTGCTGCACTGACTCTTCATCATGGCTGGATTATTATGGATACCCACATTTACATCATAGCCATTGAACGCCTTCATCGCCTTGTTTGTTTACTTTCCTATGTATGGTGTCGACCCGGAATACTTTCTCAATGTGCTATCATGGATTCCCTTCTTTATTTCCATTTTCCCAAAGACTCCCTCCACCACACCTCTAGGGTAGCCATTGAGTTTCTGTGATCTGCTTTACTATCTCGATTTCTTTCCTCTTCTCTTTGTTGTTCTTGAGGACAGAAATTGCTTGATAAAAGTAGTTCTGGATTGCCGCTAACTTGTACCTGGGGTGTTGGTCGGAATCATTTAGGATAGTGGTGTCTGTGTGCGTCGGCTTCCAGTAGACGTTGTATTCTATCTTGTTTTGTTCTCCAGTGTGAGTGTGAGGTCCAAATAGTTGATGGTCTCATTGCCTTTTTCCACTGTGAATTTGGTGCTCTCATTCATCGCATTCATTTCCAAAAGGCAACTAATAAAGTAGAATTGTACACTTGAAAAACTTCTTCTACATCATCCATGGCTGGTTCCCTCAACGGTCTAACCTCAGATTGCATTCAAACAAGCTATCCAAAATTAAACATACGCCCATCCCCTAAGATTACTCAAATCAACTCATTCGCAGAGAAGAAATGATAATCACCAGCCTCAGAATCAGTTACTCGAGATGCACACACACACACACCCATCTTATCACTCACCTTATGCCTCTCTCATACTGTCATTGCAATCATGATATTCCCGCCCTCCTGTTCCAATAATTGAACATATATTTTCCTGACCCAAATTAGTCTCACTCTCGAACTCCTGACTCATGCCTCACGATCATGTAGAAGCAGTATCGGACGACTCGCCATCTTTCCTCAAAATCTTTCATTTCCTTTACCTATCAAATTCCCTCTCCCTCATCTGAACTCAATAACACCGCCACACTTAATAGCTCCGATGATATGCTCTTACATCAAAAAATAAAAGATTATATGCGAAAGATTGCTGTACTAATACTACACTAACACAACATTCATCCATGACAAACTCAACACGACGAGCATATCCTTATTACGTGTGTGAACAGGTAGCCCAAAAAATTATTCAGATCACCTTCCTACCACTACACTGACAATCTACGCAATCAAAGGTTACCCTTCACTCTTCATGAAGAAAGCGACTACCTGGAATGTAATACTACGAAATATTGGCGGCTCCAGTACTTGCAAATTTACGCAAATGAGATCTTTCACGAAGCAGACATTGTATCAATACCAAATATTCACATTTACATTTTCAGATATGTAAATTACTATTACAATACAAAAACATTCGAAAAAAATATAACAACGGAGTTATATAGGAGTGGGAGAATTTCTAAAAAATTGAATATATCTTAAAAGAACTACTCATCCGATCGTCAAGAAAAATGAAGGTGCACAACTTCAGATGTAACACTATAACTTGGTCAAGTTTCGAGAAAATTCATCCAGTCGTCTTGGAGGAGAAGTACGGATCCATATGTATGTTACGCGTAAGTCGTGTAATTGCGTAATACATGAAATACGCAGACATTTTGCATAATACATGAAATACGCAACCACTTTGCTCAATACGTGTAATACGCAGGTCGCTGCGTATTACGTGGTATAAGCGATTTACAACTTGCCAAGTTCACGAAATGTGCAGCTTTTTTCTGCTCGCTACACGTAGTACGCAAGCACTTATCTGCAAGTCTTAAGCGAGGTAAACGAATAAAAAGTGCAATTCTTGCTAGAATTTTGAAAGGATGAGAGGGAGGATTGAACCAGAGGGACAAGATTATATAATTATGCGTATGTGTACAATGAACCTGAATTGAGATGAATGAATTACAAATCAATTTATTAGCAAGTTCTGTCAGGAAGTTGAATCATTGTTGATGACTTCATAACCAGCAGGAGTATTATACTCTCTCTTTGAGTTTCAATAGTTATGACAGATGGACGTTATTTCATGCTCGTATAATTACACTACTGAACAGCTATCCTGTTACAAAGATTCTATTACGTGATTCTTAGATACTTTTCAACGCTGAACACAAATCCGTTGTCCGTTTTTTGCTAGCACGTCACAATTTTTAGTTATCACGATAAATATTCACGTAATCATAACAAATATTCTCGTCTACTTGCCGCGCGCTGTCGTGGAACGTAACGAACGTTTTCGATAGCGACGCTGCTATCGTCGATGTGTTTTGCGACGACGCGCGGCAAGTAAACGAGAACTTCAATTGTGATTACTAAAAATTGTGACGTGCTAGCAAAAAACGGACAACGGATTCGTGTTCAGCGTTTAAATATATCTAAGAATCACGTAATAGAATCTTTGTAACAGGATAGCTGTTCAGTAGTGTGTTTGTGTGAACAATTCCGGTACAACTCCACGGCACAATCCAGCACAAACGTAGCACAAACGATTTCATCAATACTCATCCCAAAAATACACTAAATTGTCCAAATTTGGTTTTGAATGCCTAGGCCCGCGCCCTCAACAGTTGGAGAGGAAGGAGACCAGTGGAAACGAAAAACCCTCCGGTACAATCCACCACAAATGTAGCCCGAATAAATCCACCCATCCCCACTCTAAGAATCGAAATGGGGTGGCTGGGGACAGATCTTATACTCGTAACAATCCTTAAACATACACAAAATTTCTTCTCGATAAATTTTTAAGGATGAAAAAAAAAACGAAAAAAAAAAATCAGGGTCCCGAGTCCCCTAGAGCCTGAAGTTTTTCCAAGTCCTGAACATTATGAAGTGACAACTTGAACGCGCTGCAATTTCAAGCAAGCCATCGTCTTTCCAAGTTCCCCTCCTACCATGCACAGGGTGAGGCCAAAAGATGTTACCAGTTAAGTGGGAATTTGCGTTAAATCTGTCGTAGCGCAAAAACGCGAAACGTTAGATGTATATTTCAAACCTACGAAAGTCGCATCTCAATTTTATCTTCAATTTGCGCCAAATACAAAGTTTCTACGTCTTCTCTGAGCCGAGTTATGGACCAAAATGTGCCGAAAATTCAACACTTTGTCAGGGTTCCCAAAATAGGGCTTGAAAATTAATTAATTTACAGTACTGAGCTGAATTTCGAACATTCCGATTATTAAATTACTGTTCCTAAAGTGAAATTTTACGGGGAAAACGAAAAAAATAATCTCAAAATACTGCGAAGCACAAAAATGGGTTAATCAGCGCAAAACGGGGCAAAATATCCCGAAGTTGGAGAATCGCTAATTTTATTCAATTCTTCAGTAAACTTTCGTGCCGAGTCCGAAAAAATCACCCAAATCACCTACGAAGCTTCATAATAATGGATGTACGGACCCAAAAAGGGTCAAAATTCCCCCAAATAAAAAAATTGCGTGATCTTCGAAAATTTAGTAGAATTCTGAAATAAAATTTCGTGCTGAGTCCGGAAAAATCACCCAAATCACCCTACAAAGCTTCAAAATAGATGTACGGGCCCAAAGAGAGTCAAAATTCCCCCAAATAAAAAAATTGTGTGATCTTCGAAAATTTCGTAGAATCCCGAAGTAAAATGGTGTGCTGAGTTCAAAAAAATCACCCAAATCACCTTACAAAGCCTGAAAATGGATGTACGGCCCAAAGAGGGTCAAAATTTTCCCAAACAAAAAACTTGCTTCATCATCAAAATTTTGTACAATTTACTAGCGAAATTTCACGCTGAGTCCGGAAAAATAACCCGAAAATTATCTAACAAAGCTCCGAATTCAGTGGAAGGGTCCCAAGAGATTCCACATATTCACAAGTTGAAAAATTGCTCAAATTTTCATATTTTATTCAATTCTCTTGCGAAATTGAGCTTACTTCGACTAAAACTCTGAGTATGATTCAAGCTGGTGAAAGACTGGTTTTTTCAGACAATGAGGTAAAGCATGGGACCAAGAAGCTTGTCTTCCGTTGTAAACTCGCAATGAAAAATTAGCCAGAGTGCCTCTATCAATGAAAGCGGGCAAGAGTGCGATCATTCTTGTTGTGTCAGTCGAAAGAGTGAATTTTCAGGGAAGATCGTCATCCGTTGTAGACTGACGGTGAAAAAATAGCTACGGGTGCTTAAAAATGATTCATTTTACAGTATTAAAATGAATTTTGAGCATTTTAAGAATTAAATTGATGTTACTTGAAGGAAACGCAGCGTAGAGTTGAAAAAATATGATTGAAACATTTTGAAAAGCACCAAAATGGGTTGTTGGGCTCAAAAAGAATAAAAGTTTCCCAAAAGCAAAAAATCGCTCGAACTTGTAGACTTCACTCAATTCTTAGGTGAAATTTAACGTAGATTCCGGAAAAAATTATTTAAAAATTCTGATCAGCACCCAAATGGTTCCATGGGACCAACAACATTTCTTCAAAACAGGAAATTGTTCAGGTTTTCGAAAGAAAAGAACGTGTCCAAAACTAAGCAAACAATTCTTCTGTTGTATTCTGGCTGTGGAAGATCAGCAGAAGGCAATTTGTGAAGTTTCTCAAGTTCCATGGTATGGAGAGAACAATACTGAGAAGCTTCTCTGTTGATAGCTAGCAGCAAAAGATTGGCTGAAGTCCCTACCTGAATCAAAAGGGGAAAATGTGCCCCAATTCTCGTTTTGTTGGCTTCTAGGGAGAATGTGACCGAAAGCCTAGTCTACTGTTGAATGCTCCCGGAAAGAAGTCCGTGAATGTCTTGCAGGCAAATATTCAGGTATTCGTTGTTTTCGCGACAATGGAAGGTACAGAAGGTACAGTACAGAGCAGCACTCGCGGTGAGAGGTCAGGTGAAGCCCTGCGTATGACTAGGGTGGGCCAATGCACAACGATTCCTTGATGTTCCAAACGAAGTACAAAGAAGATTGTCTTCCAATACGAGCTTGTGGAGAGAGATTGGCTAGGTTCCCGCGTGCAAATGAAGCGGGCAAATGCACATGAGAAGCTCGTTGTTTCCGGCGGAGAATAAATCAAGACGATCGTCCTCTGTCGGTCGCTTGCGGTGAGAGATCAGCTACTGGCCCGCGTATGGTTAAAGCGGGCAAGTGCACGGGAGTAACTTGTTGTGTTGGACAGTAAATGAAATATGAGTGAGAACATCATCCTCTGTTGATCGCTTGTAGTGAGAGATTGGCTACAACCCCGCGTATGGTTAAGGCGGGCAAGTGCACGAAAGCAGCGTGGTGTTTCAGGCGGAAAATGAAATATTACCAAGAAGATCGGCCTCTGTTGATCGCTCACGGTGAGAGATCGGATAAAGCCCCTTGTATGAAACAAACGAAAAATGCACAAGAGTTGCTCGTTCTTTCAAGTGATGAACAAAAATTTACCGAGAAGCTAGTGTCCCGTTTTGAGCTCGCCGTAAGAAATCGGCTAAAGTCAGGCTCTCGGTCAAAGCAGGCACATGCACAATGATTCCTCGTTGTTCCGAACGAAGGAGGAGAACGATCTTCTTGACAACATTCCCGTAACAGTTGGGAATAACAAGGAGTTAGCTGTCTTGCATTTGCCCACTCTGATCGGACGCGGAAACCTGGCTAGTATCGAACAATGAGTGCAAGAAGACAGAAGACAAGTTCGCGAAATTTTTGACAATTTTTTTAAAACTTAACTTTAGATTTTCCTAGAGAATTGAGTGATGTTCGAAATTCTGAACAATTTTTCGTCTTGGGGAAATTTTGATCCTTTTTTGCGCCCATTGACCCATTTTGTTGCTTTCCCGAGTTTTTTAATAATTTTTTCCGGACTCTACGCTGAATTTCGCTTGGGAATTAAGTAGTTTGAATGTTTGAGCAATTTTTTGCTTTGGGGATTTATTTCCCTTTTTGGAACCATTGACCCCGAGACTAGCCAATTTCTTACTGCGAGTTCAAAAAGGAAGACGATCTTCCTGAAAATTCCGTCTATCCGCTGGCACAACAACAATGATCGCACGCTTACCCGCTTTCATAGATTAAGAGGCACTGTAGCCAGAGTTCAAAACCGAAGACAATCTTCCCTAAGAATTCACTATCGCGGCTGGCACAACGAGAGTGATTGCACTCTCACCCGTTTCCATCGCTAGAGGCACCATAGCCAATTTTTCACCGCGAATTCACAACAGAAGATAAGTTTCTTGATACCACGTTCTCCATCGCCTGAAACAACGAGAGTTTTCGCCCTTCCACCCACTATGATCATATGCGGGCCTTATTCGATCATCACGCGAGCACTCTTTCCACTCAAACCTTGATTTCACAAGTTAATCGATTAAATTTGAAAGTTGGAGCAATTTTCCAACTTGGGGGAACTTTGACCCTCTTTGGGCCCGTATATCCATTTTCAGGCTTCGTAAGGTGATTTGGGTGATATTTTTGGACTCAGCACGAAATTTTACTTCAGAATTCTACTAAATTTTCGAAGATGACGCAATTTTTTTATTTGGGGGAATTTTGACCCTCTTTGGGCCCGTACATCCATTCTGAAGCTTCGTAGGGTGATTTGGGTTATTTTTTCAGACTTGGCGCAAAATTTTACTCCGGAATTGTACAGAATTTCAAAGACCAAGCAATTTTTTAAAACAATCACGTTTTCTTTTGATAATTAAACACTTTGGGAACCCCTGCAGCAAAATTGCGGCACATTTTGGTCCGTAACTCGGCTCAGAAAAGTCGTAGAAACTTCGTATTTGGCGCAAATTAAAGATAAAATTGAGATGCGAATTTCGTAGATTTGAAGTATACATCTAAGGTTTCGCGTTTTTGCGCTACAACAGATTTAACGCAAACTCCCATTTAAGTGGTAACATCTTTTGGCCTCACCCTGTATAGCTCGGAGGTAGGAATTTTTCCAAGTCCCCTTCCAATCATGTATGGTTAGAGGGTCGAAATTTCTTCAAGTCCCCCTCCTATCATATATAGCTCGGAGGTAGGAATTTTTCTAAGTCCCCCTCTCCGTGACGTCATCAACCTTGCACGCGGCGCTCACGGACGAAAATTTCCTGAGAGTACCCCCGACAAAAGAAATAGCGGGTTTCCCGCTAAAAAATAACAGAACGCTGAATTCTATCATGGCGTTGATCAGAGATGGTAGGGACCATGTTCTCTGGGTCAATTATTGATCGATTCTTTCGAAAATCAGCAAAATTTTCTCCTCGTATTTGTAGCACGGTAGTCAAAATTTTTCAAGATCATAATCAGGTCAAGGTAGAAAAATGCTTAACAACGGGCGGAGGACATTTATTAAAGAAGACTTTTAGGACAGATTTCTTAATTAAAAATATAACAGTCAGAATGGAATCAGGACAGACTGTATCATCATGGAGACTGAATTATCTTTTTAATAAATTTAAATCTCAAATACAGCAATAAATATTTCTCTCTTTTCTCAATCCATTTTTTTCTCTGGTAAAACACACACGTAAAATTTTTGAAATAATTCTAGTTTTCTGTAGGCGCGCTGAACAATCAATATTATGCGTCAATTTTGAGGTTCAATGTTTCTGTTATCAAGTAATTGAACATGTGGTTGGCGCGCGTGTCAAGAATTGATACTAGACCATCAATAAATTGATAAGGCGTCAAGAAATGCAAATCGATTTTAATTTCTTGAAGCAGCTATCAATTTTTCAGTGTTCTATTACGATCAGTTTTGTTCTGTTGTGGCAGTTGATACTCAATTTGATCGTGTGGAAGAACCCACAAGAAAAATTTCTGACATCAATTTATTGAAGGCAGGGTCGTCATTAATTGATGCGAAAATTAACGCATGAGCATTGATCGCTTAGCGCGCACTTTAGAAATTGGCAGGGACAAGCCTAGAAAACTATTTTGAGAGGATAACTAGCATTCACCCACGAATTATGATCGTTAACTATAAGACTCGCCAATTTTTCCTTTTACAAATTTTCTGAAAGCTAATTTCCACCCAATCCATATCCTTTCTCGTATGCACCTGAAGATGCGAGTTGGGATAAATGTAGATTGACATCACGTACAATATTATGCAGTAGCAAGGTTGAATACTGAGTTACGAGACAAAATACATCCGTGGAGGACAGGGTGACAATCTCAAGAGGAATTTTTTCGAACTTTAGCGGAAAATTTTTTAAGGTACGTGAATGCGAGTAACTGATTATACCTTCATTTTGATGGTCTGTATTCAATGGATGAGACGTATAAACCGTTTCGTTAAAAGCGGAAATGTACAACAATTTAAGTTGATGAAAGGACGAGCGTAATCAACGATAATGATGTCTTATTTTCCTCGTAGAAAATATGACGTATAGCCCCTCAACAAGCTATGGGTAAACAACGTAATATGAGGAAAGTGACGTCGTCAATATTATAGCAGGAATTTTTGTCGCGAGAATTATCAAGAAAATTTTTTTAAATTTCGCCGCGATAATGGGCTATCATTGCAATCCTCTAGGAAGACGAAGTATCTTAGTACCGAACAGAAGAATGTTTGGCAATAAGACGACAAAAGTCTTAATGGAATCGAATATAATTTGATTATCAATTCAAAATTTTCGTTTATTATTCATTTCTTTACTCAATTTTCTCCTCGTTCTTATTTATTTGTATTACTCCTTCCACTCTAGCCAGCTTGTTATGATCTAATGTCCTTCTATTTAGCTATTTTACAGCTGAGGGATATATCATTTCCGAAACTATCCTGACCATGGCCGTTCCGTTCACACAGGACTTGAGAAATTTCAACCATTCGGGGAAATGTCACTTTTAGATATAGAACTTTCAAAATTGAGTGCACGTGCCTTTCCAGCTACTTAGCCCAAGATACAGGATACTAGCCTTAAAGCCCGAAACAGAATGCGTCTGGCAAGAAAAATGGGTGTAAAGTCCGGTACCTAACAAAAGGGCCTAGACCCAGGCAAGTCGATACAATCATTACTTGCCAGGCGACACGATGAACAGGGTAGACAGGTTCGCTAAAACGACTATCCAACGTTTACCAAATACGCCCTACGTGTCATGGACTAATATGGCAGTAGCCTTTGGTAAGCCAATCAGCTCCGTCCCGTTCCCGAGGTACTACTTCTATCTTTTTCAACGTGAACTGAGTATAGTGGAAACCGACTGAACCCCCTATCCTCCACGCTTTTTCTCTTACATACCTACTCCCGCACCTGTATGTTAACCTCCTGTAGGAACACTACACTACGCGATCTAGCTTAGTAATACAATTATCAAAACTCATAATGAGTGAAAAACCCTTTTTTAATATTAGTGCTCTACTTACACCTCACTCACTCATTATGAGTTAACGTGGTTTTTAAGTTTCTGAAGACCAAGGCCAAACTAAGGGTGACACATGTGAAAATTTGGTTCAATAACGAATACTTGAGACGAGGCATTATTCCCAGGTATGCGACTATTAGGCTACCGGGAAACAGCGCAGCAGTTACCAAGATGCAAGCCGAAAGATTGAGAGTAAAGAAGGAAATCGGCGAACTCTACAAGAAAATCACCAGGCTGAATGGTTTACTGTATGATCAATATTTCCATCTGTCAAGGTTACTCCACCCGCTAGAATTTAAAGAAATTATGTTCGAAAAAGGAAGAGAGGGGAAGAAAGGAGAGGACTATGTGGAAAAACGAGTGGAAGCCTAAACAAAACAGATCAAGAAGAAGCTTGCCGAACTGACCCGGAAGAAAGAAGACGGAAAGGAAGAGACAGCGAGAGTTGTGCACAACTTTGCTCCCAGAACCGAGAACCTATCAAGCGTCAACTTCACAGAAGAAGAAAGATGACTGCTGGACAAAGGCATCAAGTACGTGCAGCCCGAGAGGCTGAACCAGTGTAAGCTTGAAAGTATGGCCATTAGCTGTGAACAAGTAATCCAAACCATGGAACACGACGCGAGACCAGAAGCCCAGACCAAAATTGGGAAAGTGCTGTTGGACATCAAAGAGAATATGTGCCGAACCGATGACAGAACGCAAATAATGCAGAGGAAGGTCACAAATCTACAAAAGAAGATCTGACAGAACAACCTGATTTTGACAAAGGCGGACAATGGCAACACAGTAGTGGTAACGGAGAAGGAGGACTATACCCAAAAAACACTCACGCAGTCGCGTGAGTAGTACACGACTTTTCTTCCCACAATGCAAGAAACATTGAGAGAGTCACTCCCTCTCTTTAAATTAAATACCAATGACCTGTCAATCATG
This sequence comes from Aspidiotus rigidus, assembly GCA_035079385.1. Classification (NCBI taxonomy): domain Eukaryota; kingdom Metazoa; phylum Arthropoda; class Insecta; order Hemiptera; family Diaspididae; genus Aspidiotus; species Aspidiotus rigidus. Next base: position 4,767,669 of record JAVHKY010000023.1, read on the forward strand.
TCAAACATTTGTAGAATAAACAATAAAACTCAGTTTATAAATTCTATCACTACGATGTCACATCAACAGATAACAGAGTAAAGATACCTATAATCCAATAAGGAAACCTGAATTTTGTTATAATTTAGGCTAAGAGTCATCTAAAACCTACAAAACGTCTCCAGAAAAACCACTCCCCCTCCCCCTGTCCAAACTGCTACGAGGATATAACAGTTGTTTCTAATAAAAAAGAGCTCTACAATCATTTTTTCCCATACCTTATTCTTAGCATATTATTTGCCAGCTACAACGAGATCGCGAAAAACTAAAAAAATCGATGTCGAAACGAAAGAAGCAACCAATCACCCAATAGTCAACCCCTCATTCCTTCCCTCACGCTTCAACCATTCCAAACGTATTAACAAAATACCTCACTTTTCTAGCTAGAAAATTCGGTAAAAATATATAGCACCCAAGCCCGGTTTACTCGTTAGTCTAATCTCAAATCTCACTCAAAAAAGCCAGTCCAAATTGAAAATAATCTTTCCATCTCTTTTGACACCTCAAATCAACTGTGAACCACTATTAATTATGTACCCATACATGAAAAAATGACAAATAAATCAATTATTAATTAAGAGTGAAATCACCCAGGTAGTCGCGCATCAGCACACTTGATGAAGATTAAAAAATTGTACTTAATCATTCAAACTCAAGGTTTTCACTAAAATCAGTCGAATAACAAATTAAGAAAAATAAAACGTGAACCCACATTTTGGTCCTCATCCCAACGAAATTCAAGGCAAGAGGAGGTCATTTTAGCTCGGCTGCGAATAGGCCACACTCGTCTTACTCATACTTATCTTCTCACTAATCTCGCTCCTCCATCATGCCCTCACTGTCTCCAAGAAAATTTATCAGTTGATCATTTTTTTTCATGCCCCGTCCTGCAACCCACTCGAACCTCCCTAAATATATCTTCCAATATCAATGCAGCACTAAACAACAACTCCGAAACCATCGACTCAACCCTAACTTATTTACGCACCACTCAATTCTACAACTTCATATAATTCACCAACAAATTCCGTTCGATCGCCACTCAATTCCACCAATACGTACCTAATTTAACCTAATTCAAGTAATGTTCTAAAATAAGATTGTAACGCCGAGCAAATAACCCTCGTGCAGTTTATAATGCTCGTAAAATAATAATAATAAAAAAAAAAAAAAAAAAAAAAACCATCGAGTATGACTAATGATAATGAAAAATAGCTAGAAAAATGAACAACTCGCCATTGCCACTATCCGTTCAAAAATAAATTTAACAAAACAAATAAAATTTGACAAAACAAAATTCAACGCTGTAGGGCCTGTGGGAAGCGAGATACAAGTGTACTAAATTTGAACGAAAAGGTTTCATCAGAAATAAAATCCAATGAACCCTTGGTAAAGAATGAACAAAGAATGAACCTGTCGAATGATGAAAGGTTCTTCATCACAATTGGGATGTTAACCTATGTTTGGTAGCGCTAGAATCGCCTTCCTCTCTCGCCGCACTCGCTTGAATTTCTGGGTGACGATTTTACGTTCAATGTATTCGGCCATAAGAAACGAGATTTTCAATTAGTCGTAGATAGCTCAATACTTCACTATTAGAATTACTTCTTTCAGTTATCGATTCTCTTGAAGTGTTTAAACGATTTATAGGATATAATTTTTTGATATTACGAATTGTAATAATTTAAATCGTATTTGAAAATTGCAAATTCCCCATCATGAAGCATGGTACGTTAAAATTATCCCCCACACGTTCGAGCACGGCTACCAACTTACGCAACTTGGGTTAACATCCCAATACACGTACTGATAACGAAAGTGGTAAACGTATAGGAAAATCCGCTTCTCCTAACGTAAGCAGCTACTCGCAGCTATTCGTAAGAAGCTACTCGTAATAGTGAAAAATTTTCAACAAAAGTAAAAATTTCTCGAGAACTACTCATCCGATCCTCAAAAAAAATGCAGGTGCACATCTTCAAATATAATACTACAATATGGCCGAGTTACAAAAAAATCCATCGGGTAGTTTCGGAGGAGTTCCGCGGACAAAAAGGTACTCGAAATACTGCAAAATTTCTCAACAAATTGAAAATTTCTCGAAAACTACTCATCCGATTTTCAAAAAAATTGCAGGTGCACATCTTCAGATATACTACTACAATATGGCCAAGTTAAAAAAAAATCCATCGGGTAGTTTCAGAGGAGTTCCGCGGACAAAAAAATCTTATATATATAAGGAAACCTGAAATTTTTTTTATGCTAGTTGTGATCTAGGACCCCTAAAACGTCGAGAAAGTTCATTACCCACTCCCCCTGTTGACCTTGCTACGGGTGTAATACCTCACTTTTCTAGTTAGAAAAGTCGGTAAAAGTGGAGTCGTACATCGCGGTGAATGGATACCAATAGCTAACAAAGGACCCAACACGGAAATACCAAGATGACCTGAAAGATGTGTTGAAACGGAAAAATTTACCCAGCAATGGAAGGACGCTTGAGATGAACCCGGTTGCACCAAAACTCAAGTGGCTTGTAAAACTCCACAAAGCGACCCGTCCGATGAGACCCCTGGTCAACAGCATTCAATCACCATGCTACAAGATAGCGAAGATCGTAGCCACAGTCCTGAAAGAAAACTACCAGTTTGCACCCAGACGAAGTATCAGAAATAACGGAGAGCTGATTGACCAACTGGACAAGTTGGAAATCAAGAGTGACGACAAGCTGATATCCTTTGATGTGGCAAGTATGTTTGGTACCATACCGAAGGAGGAACTTCTCACTCTGCTCAAAAACAACAGATACCATGGGAACCCCGATAGGCCGAAGTACTCAAACATAGTGGAAGAGATCTTGAGCCAGAACTACTGCCGCTTTAATAACAGGTCCTACAGTCAGGAAAGGGGACTTGCGATGGGATCACCGCTGTCACCAATACTGGCGGAGATATTCATGAATGATATGGAAAACAAGATATTGAAGGGCAGCAAGTTCAGAGACTCGATCAAACACTGGGCCAGATATGTAGAGGATATCCTAATTGTGTGGTCAGGCACTGATAGACAGGTGGATCTATTCCTTTCAGAAATGAATGCGATGAATGAGAGCATCAAATTCACAGTGGAAAAAGGCAATGAGACCATCAACTATTTGGACCTTACACTCACAATGGAGAACAATAGGATAGAATACAAAATCTACAGGAAGCCGACGCATCCTGACACCATCATCCCAAATGACTCCTACCACCACCCCAGGCACAAGTTAGCGGCAATCCAGAACTACTGCTATCGGGCAATTTCAGTCCTCAAGAACAATGAAGAGAAGAGGAAAGAAATCGAGATAGTAAAGCGGATCGCAGAAGCCAATGGCTACCGCAGAGGCGTGCTAGATGGAGTCTTTGGGAAAATGGAAACAAAGAAAGGAACCCATGATGGTATAGTGAGAAAGTACTCCGGATCGATACCATATATAGGAAAGTACACAAACAAGGTGATGAAAGTGTTCAGTGGCTATGATGTAAATGTGGGTATCCAGAATAACCAACCCCATGGTGAAGAGAATCAACAATGACCAGACGGAACAAAAGGACAAGGAAAGCTTGAGCGGAGTGTACAAGCTCAGTTGTGAGCAGTGCGAGGGAATCTACATTGGTGAGACTGGAAGGAAGTTTGAGATCAGGAAAAAGGAGCACAAAACGTCGAGGGAGAAAGAAGATGGCAAGTCACTGTTTGGGAAACACTGTAACGAAGAAAACCACGATGGAGAGGGAATATTTGAAGTCATACATGTAGAGAATCGCCCAAAGAGAAGAAAACTCTGGGAACAAATGGAGATTGAAAAACCAAGAGGAAGAAAGCCTGCCTCTTGAACAATGTAATCACATTTGACAGCGAAAAATTATTCGGTCTGGTGATTAGACGAGAGAAGGAGAACAGAACCAACCAATGAGACGGCAGGATTCCAGGTAGCCAATAGAAACGCAGCATTTGGGACAAGAGATTGAACCAATCACAAAGCAGTATGTTTTAGCCATTAAGAGCACAATGTCATATTTCTGTAAGAATAAGTTTCTAAGAAGTGAACCAATCACAACACAGCATTGTTATAGCCAATAAGATCACAATGTTGTACTATAAAAACTCACGGTGAAGGCCTTGTTCTCCCGTTGCGACACAACTGATGATGGGATAACAACCGAAAGCACTCTTGTACAAGCAACTAATAAAGTAGATTTGTACAATTGGAAAACCCTTTTTCAATACCAAAATCAGAACCGTAGTGTATCTTTGACATTCAAATGAGTCATGAAAGGACTCTTAGTCCTCGTATTCAAAAGAAAAGTAGAGAAAAACACGACGGGTAGGCGACTAGCTTCCACTACGTTGATCAAAGTCAGCCGATCTATGATGCTGCAGAAGATGAGGTCCAGAGCCGACCGCTCAGATGGGAAGCAATGGTCTTGATAGTGTAGTATTAAACATAAAACACACCCCGATTGTGATAGAAGACACTAACTTTTACAATCTCTCAATGCCCGTCTTGGCGCTCTGTTCCAGCGTTTAAATTGTAAGAAGTTGCAATAACAGTCCCTGGGTCATTGAATGATGCTGGTACAACATGGTCAAGATTTGCGGAAGGAGAGTGTTAGCGCAGAGCATCACGGCAAACAACAGCAGAACTGACATTGACACCCGATCTTAGTCCACCTGTACAACATGCGGTAGTTGACTGTGTGAGGCAGAGTACTCTACTCCAAACCAAATGTCAGATTATAATGGGCAACGCTGTCCTCAACAATGTGCTAGAAGTACCAAATTAGATACCAACGCCGCACTAAGATGTATTAAAGGACCATGTTCTAACAATGACTGCTTTTATTGTTGAACAGTAACACGGATTGTCATCTAGTTGAACGAGCTCGCAGAGTATCACTAGGGTCGACACTGAAGCGCGAAAACAACTAGAGTACCTCTTCATTAACTTCAGATTAAGAAGACGACAGCGACAACAACTAACCTTAGAGATCTCTCTGACCTCTCCCATCCTAAACTAACTCTTTTTATCAAAAACAATAAAGAAACAAAAAGATACCGGGGAGTAGGCCCGTTAGCGAGTCAACCAAATATGCGTAATTGGCCCAAATACAAAAATGTGTTTAATATACTAGGCTTATAATACTCGGGCGAAGTGATCCCACGGTACTCGTCACTTGCTAGGCCTAACACACAATACACCGAGCTTCGACCTACTTCAAGGACTTGGAGAAATTTGAGTTGAGATTCAATATATGATCTAGTATCCCTTATTAGTATGTATACAGAGCAAATTACACAAGCTAGGCTCAGACTTCAACCGGCTGATGACGTCACGAGACAGCTGTGGCCTCCACCTACGTTTGGGTTAAGATATAAATGCCAGCCAGTATATTAGATATGAAATATAAGTTTTTAAGCGACTTCATCTCCCCCCTCTCCGATTTTTATCAATAAAACACTCTCCTCGCTGACTAAATGAGATTTACTTCTTATGAGACCCACCCTGTTGTTGTTTTATAATTTTTTTCCCACTGAACATATGATGGTTACTTGGCCAGACTTTCATTTCCACGAAATATTTTTTTTTCATCATCACTTGCTTGAACTGGATGTATTTTCATTTCATTCGGCTAGTCCGCGTTCGGGTCAATCAAAAATAATCCTTGGAGAATTCCTGTTCAATATCTCTCAGTTTGAAGCTTTGATGCACTTCTGGTCGCGGTCCTCTCTAAGGAATTGTTGCAGCATTGTATCGCTTGTAATTATCTTTTTTGTGCTACGCCCCTTTTTTAGAATAAATCCCATACTACCGAAAATGAACTCTTTAGGCGCCCCCCCCCCCCACCCCCAACCGTGATTGATGGTCATCATTGAAACTCGTATTGAGTGCGGTGAGGTGTAAATAGAGCACAGGATACTGAAAAAATTCCCAAGTGTACAATTCTTTTTTATTAGTCAGCTTACAAGAGTCCTTTCGAATGTTACGCCATCATCAGTTGTGTCGCTATACTGAAGAACAAGCCCATCCTACTGGCTGTAAAAATGCTGCGTTGTGATTGGTTGACCCTTAGAACAGATAAATTCTTACAATATGACACTCTGTTATTATTGGCTATGACGTGGTCCACTCTATTGATCTACATACAAGGTTTGCTGCCATGGGCAACGCTGTCTTAATCCATGCATCTCTCAACAATGTGCAAGAAGTACCAAATTAGATACCAACGCCGCTTTAAGATGTATTGAAGGACCATGTTCTAATAATGACTGCTTTTATTGTTGAACAATAACACGAATTGTCATCTGATTGAACGATCTCGCGGAGTATCACTAGGGTCGACACTGAAGTCCGAAAACAACTGGAGGTACCTCTTCATTAACTTCAGATTGAGAAGACGAAAGCGTGGGTTCTGTTCTTCTCTCGTCCAATCATCAGGCTGAGTAATTTTTCATTGTCAAATGTAATTACATTGTTCAATAGGTCGGTTTTCTCCCTCTTTGCCTTTGCAATCTCCATCTGTTCCCAGAGTTATCTTCTCTTCATACGATTCTCTATGTGTATTACTTCAAATATTAACACCTAAAAGTACTCTTGCAAGCTAACTAATAAAGTAGAATTGTACACATGAGAATGATATTGTCCACTGTTGAAAATTTTTAATTCCTTAATCGGGATACATGGAAATTCTTGCCCAGGATATCGATCCTGGAATTTCTTAACCGGGAATTCCTTAATCGGGATTGTGGCAGGAAAATCCTTAAACGGTTATCGACTGGAAAATTCCTTAACCGGGAAATTGACCGGGAAATTTTTTAAGTCATACGCAAACTATTGAGCTCTACATGAGAAGGATGTCACAAAAATTTCAACCATGATAAGAAAACATGGTTCACGAACAAAGTTAAAACGCAGACCTGTGCTTCCCTCATTCAAAAAGGCCATAGGAAAATGCAAACTGAAGTTAACACAGCGAAATAAAAACCTCGAGCACTGCAACGAGTAAAAATGCCTCGACATTATTCATGTCTAAAAGTATTGTGAAAATACAAAGATGAAAAAGGAAACGAGAAAAACCAAAAGGTACTAGAACCACCGCGCTCGCTTTGTGTATCTCTCCAGCAGATTATGGATGTTTTATGATATGAGAAAGGTCAGCCCACGCAGAGAAAATGAACACTACACTAAATGAAATTTGCCGAATCATTACAGGGTGCCTGACGCCCACCAAAGTCTACAAACTATAAATAGCTAGCGGCATGGCTCCTCCGGGAATCCGACGATCCGTCGATCAAGGAAGAGCTTTTTCCGCTGTTTGAAGGCGTTAAAGGGACTATCTCCCTCTCAGGCTCGGCTATACACACGGGTGGAAATAAAAGCCTCAACTGGAGGAATTGGTAATAGAGGAACAGAAACCATATCATCTCCCAAATTGACAAATGTGGAGGACACTGAACCACTAGCGCACTGGTTGTGCTCAGTACAAGTAACAGAAATGCAAAGGGTAGTTACCATTTACTGTTACGGCATAGTAGATGAAAAATATGGCAAGTGAAATTAGATTTACGACAGTATAAATAAATTTAAACAGAGACAATGATCGACAAAAAATGCTTCAACAATGATTTTCGATAACAAACCAACACTCACAGCACTCAGCATTTTCTCGTCGCTCTGAAAAAGTAGATCAAGAAGTTATTCTGACCGTGAGGGGAGGAGGCGGGGATCTAGAGAATTTTCTTCTCTAACAATCGTCTCAAACTTCAAGTATGAAAGAGAGAGAGATTGATAGATGAAATGGGAGTCCAATATAATAGCCTCGAAATCTGAAAATTTCGATAAGGTACAAATGCTGAAGCAGCGAATTGCGTTCAAAAGTAAAAATTCGTAACGTTACAATTATTTCAACGTCCTAAGTAAGAGCCGGATTTTTCACCGGTGGAAAGTGTGGTACCGTTAATTACTAGTAATTAGTGTAATGTTCGTGTATTCCTACGAAACTCGCGCTTCTCATAACGGAGACGAAATCTAATCTTGCGCAAGAATGCAAACGTAAGACTTTCCGGTCATTTTGAGAACGTAAATAAACAGAAGAATTGAATGTGGCGAGTGAAATCGACTACCGTATCTGATTTCCGATATGTAGCGGAAAATATTCACTAAGGAGAAAATACGAAAAGATAACGGAGCGGTAATATTTGTAAAGCAGCGAAATCGCTCGATTAATTTGCGGATAAGATGTGCATCGAATAAATATTATTCGCTCGATAGTCAATGCGATAAGTGCTGCATTGTCATTAATGCATACTTCCTTCAACTGGTCGCGAAATAAAATCTCAAATTTTGTACAGGATGTAGCTCATTACTGTAATCTCTTTCTTCGGTCTTCACTACATCGCTACTACCATTTTGTGATTCTTCGAAACTAACATCGCTCAGAGTTTTCTACATCATTTAATCAGTATGAGATACTCAGTATGACAGTGGAATGTAATTCTTTCATTTGATATAATTATTCACCTCGGATTTTACTTTTTGAAAATGATAGATGTATAATTACGTTTAGCGCCACAAAATCAAATGGCAAGAAAACATCATCTCGAAACTCATGCGAGTACTCGTTCAAGTTTTAGGCGACAATTCCGATTTTTCGCGAGACCGCGAAAATAAGGAAGAATCCTTATGAACTTTGAGTCTTATCAACCGCTTCCAAAGAATTACGCCGACTCAAAATATAATAAGAATAAATAAAATGTAAGACGATTTTTTGTAATTACCTGTGCTTTCTGAATCGCTGCCGGCATCGGCAACGATACCACTGCAAATTAAGTAAAAGCACAAAGCACGAATTGATAAGGAACATCTTGAAATCATATTTAAATTTCGAATCGTGAATCACGACACAAAGAACACATTAATAAGAGCAATTGGAAGCACGTTGAGACATGAAAAAAGCATAGTATTAAGTCGAAAACGCTCGACGATTAATTACGTTAAAGCGTATAAATATTTAATGAGAATTTTCTAACAATAAAAATTGTATATTCACGACGACACAACAAGTTTTACAGTCCAGTAGTTACTCCAGACTTCAATAACTGCATTTAAAATTCAAAGCAGTTCATAGTAAACAAACAACAAGCGTTTCGTTCGTCATCTCATCTACGCTCTATATAAAACATCTGACCATCATCTGACGACCAGAGGACCGAACTTCTTATTATGACCGATCTTTCAGTGAATACAGAATCCACGAGGCCCGAAGCCCGAACCCGGTGCCCGATCCGTGCCCGAACGCACTCTTCTCTTCTCACTCGACGTCACGCCACTACAGGGTGGGTATTTTCATCCGCCATTTTGTGTGCAAAAATCTTTTCAAAAGAAGGATAATTCGAGAACGGCACGATGCATTTTTTTGAAAGTACCCGGATTGAAAATGAAATTTTATGGACAACAACGTAGTTGGTAGTTCCCTTCAATTTTTCTCTGAAAGCATTACTTTTCGAATTATTGATTGATAAATTAATGAAACTTAGGTGGAACATGGAACACGTCTTTTTTTTTTGCCCGAACATCTTTACGTAATTACGATAGCTAACATAAGAGGATTTATTGTTAAGGAAATTCTCTTTTAACAACATTAATACGGTACGTTCTAAGTGACTCATTATTCAATAAAACATAGAATATAAAACAAAAAAACATATAATGGTCACAATTAAGTATTATTTAATTCGTGTATCACTATAGTAAACTTTTTTGACTCAACAGTCATTGACGAACTATAATAAATTGAAAAATTAGTTAACAAGTCTCATGAGAATTCTTTTAGATGGAAAAACTTTCTTCCAAAATACCCTATCATGATAGTTATTTGTTGATGACGATCTGAAATGGTTATAATAATAATTGTAGGACGGATAAAGTCCACCATGAACCAGTATTGTTGTAGGTATTCCACAGCCGATCTCATTTAAATCCCGTGAGCAATTTAGGCTGAAAATTGTCAAGTCGGAAGTTATTCTGATGTATAGTTAGGTACATACAACGAGCATTGTCAACTAGTCCCGATTATTATTGTGTAAAACCAATTGGTCTCTTAGATACCTATATACTGTTTGATTTATCTGACTTTCACAAAGTGATGAGAACGTTGTCCAAATTATCGAATACTTCCAGGTTGCGAGCAAAAGGAATGCTGGGAGTACAAATGGTTTGGAGGAAACGCGATATCTTCTTTTTGAATTCTATGGACGATTTATTTCTAGTCGTAGGGAATTTAGTGTGCCTGGGAGTGGATCTGCCTATTCAAGAGACATCTACAGAAAGCTGAAAGCTAGATAATCACCGAATTTGCATAGGGTGAAGAAACAATTGTGTAAAAATGTTTTTGTGGTAGTGGATGAAATCAGTTTTTTTTTTTTCCGACTATGCATTCCCGAATTTCGTCTCATATCGGAAATCAAGGGCCGCTCCTGATTGCACGCTAGAAATTAATCATAATTTGTTTCATTTGCTTGAAATGTAGGTTGGACTTCTTCCGAAGGCTTACGTTTATGAACTTTTCAAATGAACAAATATATTCCCACGAAAAGAAATAGAGGCTTTTCCCGCACGAATTGAAAATTAATTTTAATGTATGACGTTTCGACCAAAACTAGCGGTCTTTATCAGTACGCTAGTTTTGGTCGAATTTCAATTTTTGCGGGAAAAGCCTCTATTTCTTTTCGAATCCTTGCACGTATAAAAAAACTCTTTAATTAAATATAATTCATAATTTAAAATCAATGAATGCTTCTAAATTACGTGTCATACTATAAAATAATGCAGTTTATTTTATATTCACGATCTACCCGAGCAACCTTAGAGATTTTGATCGACATTGTATTCTTTTGGGCTGTGATTACTCGTAGTAAGCTTTATATACGTTTTCATTTTCCGTTACCTTCAGTTTTACCATTGACTTCGTAACTCGAAGTAATGTATAGTCAATGGTTTTACCATGAGATCTTAATTGCCTCATCATATTTTTCTATCTTGTACCTACCTTATAATACCATTGTTTTTCTTCTTCTCAGTATTTAGACGTAGTCAACGTTCGAATTAAAATAAAAGAAAAAACTGATGAAATATTATCAATTTTTGTTTTTGTACAACAATTTGAGGTTTTACGTACAAAAAATATTTTAAAAAGATTACACGACGAGGACGTGGAACAATAAATAGAAACTGGAAAATTAAATTTCATTACAAAAATTAAGATAGGAGATCAGACTTCGAAACTGCCGCGATATTTTTTCTTATTTATGTGAGCGCGAACTTGTTGGTCAAGTCTCCTACAACCAGCGCTCGCGAATAAAGTTTCCGGTTCCGGCCCAAAAGTCACAGTTTTCATAATTTCCCTGAGAAAATAAAAAATTGGCTAGTATCTGCCCGACAAAGCGTACAATGGTTCGGGTACCATGAATTTACAATACGAGTACGTACTCAATGATTCCGTCGTCCAGACGAGCCTTTTTTTCTTTCATGTATGATTGCATACACATTTTGATATGACTCTTCTCCAACGGTAAAAATGGAACGTAAAAATCAATTAGATTGTGATCAATAATATCGCTCATTTGGAAACCACCTGGTAATGACAACCAAATCATGAAATCAAGATATTAAATTTTTTGATAGAAAAGCTCCCTCTTCTTCTAAAATAATTATGATAATAATAGTCAAAATAATTGCAATAAGGCGGGCTATACAAGAAGGTACGTAATTCAAATTGAAGTATGAGTGGAAATATTACTTCAGGTGAGAGAAATTTTTTCAAATTACTCAAATAGGTCAGAGTGGCTTTTCCTGAAGAAAATACCTCGCGTACGACGGCTGGCAGACGGCGGAATTCTTCAGAGGGACATAAAACGGAACAGGTGCTATTTCAAAATTTAGATCATCAAAAATATTTGATGGATTTGAAATAATTTCAAGTTCTGAGCTTCATAGCTTTCTCTATTCTCTCTAGTCAAAAACCTATGATTACGTAAAGTCACGCCCCACCGCAGGCCAGGAACCTCTCCCAAATATGAGTCCACGGCCGTTATGAATCGTATACACAAATTCTTTATTCTCCTCATTCAACTCCGTTAATGATCCCTCAATTTTTTTGACCATATCCTGACGTTGATATTGTTGCCAAGAACGTCGACAAGATGACAGCTACTTCACTCTTTAAACTTGCATTCTCAAGAACATAATATGCGGAACGAAATCTTGACGTCCAAGTTATGAACTCATTTTAGTGATTTCTACTAAACTGGTTAAAAAATCAGAATGTCACCTATTTGAAACAGCACCAACTCAATGAAAGTGTTCAATATAAAAAGTTGAAAAACGTAAAGGTCTTCTACCTTGTTCGTTAAATGCTCCTTTGTTGATAACTTTATCAAAATCACTGATGGTCATATCTTCGCGTCTTTTGCCTTCGTTTCGCCAGAGTTCCAAATAACGTTCCATAATGATTCGCTGACCGATATTCGATATGAAAATGAAAATTGCCCGCCTAAATAATTATTATACAATCTATTTCAATAAGAAGGAGCACATCAACGAATCTCCAGAATTCTTCTAACATCTACGTACCTGTAATCTATTCCATTCAGACTTTTATGGTGATTGAGAAAAGGTATAATGCCATCCAGAACTTTTGTAGGCATTTTATCCACTTCATCGATAACAAACATCGAGTAAGGGCACGCAGTTACATTACCTACAATCCAGGATCTAAGTTGCTCCTAGAAGTATCTACCATTAATAGGATCGTATCGACACGAATGATAATGCACTCAAAATGAGATGCAGCTAATCAAATTTTTACCTGATAAATGAGATAATCTTTTTGGACCGGGAAATCCTTCCTTGAATTTAAATAATGATAAAATTTACTCGATTCACCCGAGAGAAAGTAGTTCTGAGCGATAAAAGATGCTACGTAATTTTTACCCACTCCCGTTTGTCCGTGAAAACTCAAGACCAATGGTTTTGTCGGCGAGTGTACATCAATGCTCGATTCAATGACAGCAGGAATCATATCCTGAACTATGGGCTGGCCAAATACAGAGTTTCGCAAATCAATTCTCAAATCTGAAATCAACGAATAATTCGTCCTCATATCAGATCCATCAAATAGTCATCCCCATTACTCTCTCTTATACCTCCTACACGCGGCTCAATCCAAGGTTTACCACAGCATTCGTAAAGTTTGGAACCAGTTGAACATGCAGCCAACTCCAGGACTGCAATGAGCGTATCTTTGCCATAGAAGTAAGATAGGGCTGCGCCGATTAAAAAAGTAGTTCCTGTTATGAACTCAAAGGCGAATACATACGGCAAAGCCGTTAATATTAAAAAAAGCAAATGCAAATTTATTTTGCTGGAAATCATGACGCTACGGTAGGAACATATAACAATTTCGTATGAGACTAGAATACATGCTTGCGGTATAGTTTAAATAAGTAGGGAATTTCGTCATAAAACATGTTGATATTAAATATTGAAATCAATAATAATGATGAATAAATCTGAAGAATTTTGTAATACTAACATCAATAACAATGATTCTATCTATTGTCCTATTCTAGGAATACAGTGAATTTCCTATTTTTTTTTTTTTTTTCCTGGCAAGCCGCTTATCGTTATCACTAACCCGCTCAACGGCTGACGAATTATTTTTGGGCTTTGGGCTTTTCCGATCCGTACAGCACCATATACGATTGGTACGTTTGTCCGCCATCTTAGTTCTGAGTGTACGAATTTTTTTTCAATAACGGACAACTCGAGATTAACTCATTGAATTTTTTCGACATTATCCGCGTTGAAAAGGAAATTTTATCGGGAATAAATCATCTTCTCTTCAATTTTTCGCCATCGAAGAATTATTTTTGGAGCCCCTACTTAGGAATAATTTTCTCATGGACTTGCGCTATCAATCAAACCTATACCAACCTAGGGTTTTTTTTAAGGGCGTGCTCTACCTCGTTACTAACACAAGAACACACAGAACCGTGGGAACACAAACACGTTACGGAGAATACTAATTACGACTTGAAATGCGCACCAAATTATATGAAACTTGGTACATCAAAAGTTGAAGGTTCTAAAAACACCGCAAATTGGTTTATAACACCTATACTTCTTCAAATAACGTTATTCTTTCGTGAGAAGTATCGCTCCTTTCAACTGATAACGTGCGAATAATCCTTTTTTTCATTCGATTGTTGATCTAATAATAATTGAAACTAGCGATTATTAACTAATTTCCGGTCTTGATAGTGTCATGTATCATCTTATTACAAAGTTTCGAGAGATTTGGAGCTAATTTCAAGTTGTAATTAGTATTCCAGGATATTTTCCCATGGTGTACTGCAGGTTGCATAGTTTCAAGTATTTACAGTGTATTTTGCATGTGTTAGTAACGAGGTAGAGCCTGCCCTTAAACATGATTCTCGCACACGTGTTTTCACTTGATCTAATATATAAAAAGTAAGTAAGTAATAAGTAATTGTTCTCTCATACTACTTTTCAAATAACTTTTCAAGAAAAAAGAATAGGTATTTAATTTTTTTTTAGTTAAGTTTAGGCTTAATACTTAGGTATTAAAATGTCAGACTTTTAAATAATACAGGTGTTTCTACAATACTTGCACACACATTGATTTGTACAAAAATATTTTCAGTGCAACGGACAATAAGTTAATATCCATCGGTAGATTATACAATCAATAAGTTCAGTAAGACAAAAAATCTTAGATTTAAAGTCTGCTTTCCATAAAATAATAAAAATTTAATCAAATGGATGAGTATAGAAAGAGAAAAAAGAAGAACAAAAGAGAACGCGATATGTGACATTATTTCCCATAAACGCGAATTATCACAAACCCTGCAAAAATTAATAGATTGTTCGATTATATTGACAGTTCAGGTGTATCATAGTGATAGAAATAAATTTTACCTAGATATGGGTGTAACACGATAATCATTTCATTCAACATAATTTCCCCGAACGGACTTACAGTCCTCTTTCCGTGCTTTTTCTTCAAGAGTTTTGGGAATGATGATTATTGTTATCATTTTGTTCCAACGAATCGAGAGTATCATTCGAACTCGAGTACGTCGTATCTGAAGAAAGATCGTCCAAATTTTTCTGTCTCTTTCGGACGTTCCAGTGCAAGCATTCTCCTAGAGAATCGAACCAATCAGAAATCTGATCTTCGGAACAAATTGACGGAACGGGATACACGCTAGTTGTAATCCTCAAGCTAAAACATATGAAAAATATGAATTTTTGAAAAATGCGTAAGAATCACTTGAAGTAGAAAATGAACGTGGGTATCATAAAAAAATCTATCAAAATTAGTTCTCTAAAAGTAGATTACCTATCGTTTTAATATAAGAGCAAGCGAGAAATAATGTGGTATTCTTTACAGGCTTCGGTAAAATGGCTTCATGTAAATTTTAGATTTACGTAGACACTATGTTGGAAGAGCAGAAAGCAAAAAAAAAAGAACTACAATAGGTACCTATATCCATAATATAATATAGAAAAATAGTGCGATGAATAAATAATTAATCAAAGATGATTTCATAGCAATAAGTATTGCAATTTCGCGGACCAACGCAGAAAGAAATGTTATTATAATAGGCATCTAAATAGGTATCAAGAGCGAGCCATTCCCATATATCGTTTTAAACTGCGATAAATTGAGGACCAAGCAGAAAGCAGTAGGTAAAGGTTATTTTCAATCTTTGAAAGGTTGAAGCTGTGCCGTGAAAAAATTTTCACATATAATTTATTACACACCTATCACCAGGAAGTACTTCTAGCGGATGATGTCCATCGAAAGAAGCCCAACATGGATTACGGGCATCCTTATTTAACTTTATCTGTAACAATATAATTCCTCAAAGTACTAGAGAATTTTCTTCTTTTTTTTTTCTTTACTACTGGCACGACTTCTATTTAGGTTCAACAAGAACCTTCCAAGGGATATTATGTTTCTTTTCTTTTATGGTGACAATGACGAAATGGTTTCTCTATTCAGGCTCAAGCACCGTATAAATAAAAAATGTCTCATATAAGTAACTGTACAAAAAATTTAAATGTTGCAAACATAAAATTAAATAGATGATCGCAAAATATTCGTAAGATCAACAAATTTAAATCACTTCATTATATTAAAGCCAATTCTAGCGTTTTGAGGCACGTAAATATATTATACAGTTGAAGACCTTTCTGTCAAAAGGGCGTCCATCTCATGAGAAATACATTGAGCGGACGCCCTTTTTTGATAGAAAGGTCCTCAATTCTATTTCGTTAAGTTTTTACATCTAATTTCGACCGAAAAGTTTTAACAAAAAATTTGTATTTTGCAAATAAATTAAATTCATGGGTCCTGAAGTTGTCGATCATTCAGTCTGTCTCGATTTGAGTTTTCCAGAAAATTTCAAAGAAAAATTTATAACATTCAACTCATGTTAGTCAAAAAAACTTTGAAGAACGATTGGCGACAGAGTTACGCGACCAAAAAAAAATTAGTTACAATGCTCGTTCTTTCTCAATAATTATCCAACTATACAGGGGTTATTCGCTCGGGGAGAAGTATTGGAATTGAATAGCATTGTAATAGTAAGTGGACTGGAGGAAATTTAGAGTGTTAGTAATGGGTTGGAGAAGGCGTGAGCGAAAACAGAAAATGATTTTCGAAGGTTCAGGAGTTATGGACAGGAGAATTAGTGGGAGACGGATAATCCCTCAGTATGGCAGTATTGGGGAATGGGAGTGGAGCGGAGACCTCAAGGAGAAGGTAGGAATGGGTCAGGCGGGTGTGGCCCAATTCTTAATTTTTTGTCGTGCTATGACTATTTCTTCATGGCGTGAGGAACGAATTAAGGGAGATCGAAGAATCGAGGATTTTTAATCAAACGAAGTTCTTTGTGAGGTTGAGAGGACCAAAGGTTGTACCCTGATGAAATGATTAGAGAGGCCGGAGAAGGGGAAGGATTAAATGATTGAGGAGGAGAGCAGGGCTTGCTTGGCTGCTAGGTCCAAAGGCCGATATAACCAGGAATCCAATGATAGGTAATTGATGTTGAGGTGTACAAGAGGATGAGAATGCGCTGAGCAGCAGGGTTAGAAAAGTAAAGGTCTTGATAGCTTAAAGAGGAGAAGGGAAGTCGGAGACGAGGAGGGAGGGGGAGAAGAGAGATGTGAGTAAGGCAGGAATAAAAGATGGCAGATAGTTCAGTGGAATACATAGAGGCCGAGTTTTTCATGCGAAAGAGGGAGACTTCCCCATCGATAGAGAGGGCGGACGTAGCCAATTTTGGA
This sequence comes from Aspidiotus rigidus, assembly GCA_035079385.1. Classification (NCBI taxonomy): domain Eukaryota; kingdom Metazoa; phylum Arthropoda; class Insecta; order Hemiptera; family Diaspididae; genus Aspidiotus; species Aspidiotus rigidus. Next base: position 4,785,115 of record JAVHKY010000023.1, read on the forward strand.
ACCCACCTGTAAGGTACAGCGGTTCTCTGAGACAAAATCGTTAGCAATAATAGCTTTGATGTGTCTAATGTAGATTACATTGGGTGATTTCGGTAAGTTGACCATGTCGAGGCGAATGGAATTGTAGATCAGTCTCGGCGCATAGGCAAAGTGTAGGGTTGGTGCTTACGCGGGCACCAAAGGCTACATTTTAGGCAAGAGATTGTACTGCATCCTGTGATATAAGGGGAGATTTGTTAGCCAGGGACCCGCAATCTAATTGAGAGTGTATTAGAGAATTGTATAGCTGAAGAAGGACCTTACGACTGCAACCAGTGCGAGGAGCGATAGTTATTTAAGAACATCCAGTATTGAAGTCTGTGATACCACAATTTCTTTTGTAGAAGAAAAATTTGAATCCTCAGTTTATGGAAATTGTGTTATCGATAGAATATCGAGTACAAATACACGCAACAGGTTGCGAAAAAATGTATTGTCGATATTGATGAAGGATAGGCGAGAAAAAAAAATCAAACTCCACAGTGTCTTTGAAAATATCGAAAAAAAATACAAAGAGGCTGGAAAAATGATGAAATTCAATTCAAATTTAGTTCCAAGTTACTTCGTTTTTTTTTCCTGTTTTTAGTGCTTACCTGTCATTGACCTGTTAGCTATTAGGGAGGGATACTTGATTAATTATGAATCAATTAATTAACTAAAAGTCCATTCCGTTGTACAGATATTTTATAAAATGTGCAGACTCGAAGGAGGGATAAAGCTTTTTTTTTTTTTTAAAAAAAAAAAAAGAAAAAAAGAGAAGATAACTCGACTTGATTTTCTACTGAGGAAAGAATGTTTACCGGACAGAATGAGTTAATTTTACAACCACTCCGTGAGAATGACATTGATAACGTCAATTTTTTTTTGCCCCACGATAGTTGTTCTGTGACTGGAATATCAATTCATAAGTGGAGGCACTTCATGCAGAATTTTAAAAGTTTTTAAACTACGTCACAATCTTGCACCCCTCGAAACTATGATTTGGATATGTCTAGCCCTCAACTGAATAGGACAAGTTCTTCAAACAGACCTGTTAATAAGATTTTTGACTTCACTAGTTTCTCAATGTACCCGTAGCTCATAATATTCTGGCTTGGATGTCAATGAAACTCACATCACTGATGACGTCACTTCACACAGCTGACAGTGGATATATTCCTCAAATACTTTCCCGTGAAACCGGTTCCCTGTTAAAATAAAAACCAATCTCTAGGTTGGAAAGAATGACAAAAATCAAAGTAATGACTTTCTCACGTTTAATTCTCCCTAATTCTCTCTCACTTCTGTAGGTATCTTTATAACTATTCCTTATTATAGAATAATTATTATCACAACATTTCATTTTGTAGAACCACAATATTTACACGTGGAAGCCGAACTCATTTCAAAATTACCATATTACTATCCCAAAAAATTAAGAATTCTACATTATTGTATTCATGCATTAATTCAAATTACATTATACAGCTCTCTCGTCAAGAATATTACCCGCGTGAATGCGGTAGACTGTTATGAGAGTATATTAGATATGTTCAGTTGTTTGAGCAGGTACTATATACGGTATATATGCGTAAAAAGAAGACCCACAGCTCATTTAATATTAATGCATTCATACCTATCACCGTGGAGCAATTCTTGACGATTTCTTCCATCAAATGAAGCCCAAGCCGTGTTACGCGTATCGGGTGAAATGCAAATCTACTAAAACATATCAGTCATCACTATTTTTGCTAGGTACAGAAATTTTCGTTGTTCGTTTACAAAAACCATTTAGCCTAAATATGACCATTGCTCGTTATTGTGCGAGGAAAAGAAAAGAAACATATTTCGTACATCGAGAGTCTGTTGGAAAACTTTTTAACGAATCACTCGACGAAACGTCTATCAAAGGCTAGCCCTTCAATTTCCTCGATAAATGAAAACAGATTTTTAACGATATTACCTTCAATTCGACACCAGCAGGAACTACTATCGGTCTAAACGACAGAGAGTGAGGACAAATAGGAGTAACCATTATAGCTGGGACACTTGGATGGATCATTGACGCGCCTGCCGCCACAGCATAAGCAGTACTTCCCGTCGGTGTTGAAATGATCAAACCTTTGGGGGGAAATATTAAACAGTTATTTTCATCGATTACATCTTCCAGAAATTCGATCTTTAAAATTTATACCGTCTCCTTGAACGGAGGTGATATATTTCCCGTCTAAAAATAAATCAATATTGGACAGATAAGGGGATGGACCACGATCGATAACAACCTCGTTTAGAACGAGAATATTTAAAGGTGGTTCAATATCTTTCTCTGAATCTTCATTCTTTCGTACGATGATACACCTTAATCTACTCCGGAGAGTGAGCGCCGCATGACCTGACGGAAAATAATACAGAAATTAATCAGAAAAATTGTATTTTATAAACACTATCAACGCCGGCGGATTTTGAATTACCTTCTAAAACGTTTGTAACTTGTTCTTGAAAATTTTCAAATTTAAACGGCGTCAGAAATCCTAATGAACCTAGATGGAATGCCATGATTGGAGGTACTGATTGCTGGAAAAGAAGAAAATAAAAATTAACAAGTTACTCGTAGTTCATACGTTATATACAAAGTAGCTTTCATATTACTGTCATATTTAGACTTATCAACACCAAGAAATCTACAAACTAAACAGCTAAAAAATAAAAGGATGTTTCAGGATTATCCGCGTAGAAAAAGAGCGGAGAGGGTAGGGGAGGAGAAACTTGCTCTCGACTGAGTGGTTACTAGAGGTCTTTACTAGAAAAACGACGGCAGATCAAATAGTAAGATATTCCTTCGATGGTCTAAAAGAAGTGACTGAGTGTTCACAAAATAGCTTCTCATATAGTAGGAAGATTCTTCCAAAATGATTTCACAAGTGTGTACACGAGAAATTTTTTCAGTCCGAGAATAAAGTCTGATATTGACATATGTATATTTCAGACTGAGGAGTGCAAGTGCAAAAAATACCAGCGGCATAAATTTTCTATCATCATGATCTCCCTTTCTCTTTCTCTTTCTCTCTTTCTGTGACACTGATGATGACTGATAATTTCATTAATTAATTAGAAAAAGTGACTCATAACTAATAACTTTAGATGCTTGAGTCATTTCATCTCTGACCTTTTTCCCACAAAAGATTCCTGGTGCAGTTTGAGTAGCAGTGTAGAATACCACTCAAGGGTCTAGCTTATATATTGACGTTGAAATTGAAATATATTTTCATTTCCCTCCACTAAGATAGCTCACGTGTTGGACGGACTTCTCCTTACATACTTATGGATACAATTTTTTGTATTTAATAATATTTGTTTGGCTTAGACAAATTTTTATTTTTAGGCTATATACACCATCATGATACAAGGGACTCGGAAAAACTTAAGACTCTTAAAGACTTAAATTCGAGTTCTCCCATACCAAAACGACCCATAGAATAGGGTCCCTGCGTTCTTTGTTTAACTTCGTTAAGGAAGCCGTCGTTTTTTATGAGAACTTTTCGTTTATGGCTTAAGAACTACCGGTATTCCTGGAAGTGGCAAGAATTTTCAAGTGATTAGTCTGAGCGGTTCGTGAGGAACACAAATAGGACAAACAAACAAACAAACACACAAACTTTCTGTTTTATTCTAAAGAGCCGCTGCGCCGCACCTTGACAGCTCGGCCTACAACGCTAATGATAAGGGTTCGTGCTTGGCACTCGTCTGCAGCGCTGTGAGGAGCTCGCAAATGCGTTTGTTTTGTATAGGCATTCTTTTCAATTCAGTTTTTTGCTAATTCCATTCCGTTTCAAATTTTGCAATACACGAAGAAATGAAAATGGGTGAGATCAAGAATTCTATTACGGATATTCCAATTTTATTTCTTGAAATAAATCTCATCCTGATCTCATCAATTCACATTTTTGCTTCAGAGGAACCAAAAAAGAATATTGAGAGAGGAAAAGACCTTGAAACTTTCCTCTCGTTCGCGTTAGCCTGAAAATATATGAATACCTCCCATAGGACAAAGACGACAACAAAAGAACGACAGTCGAATTCTTGATCTTGCGTCGCTGCGCTGGACAGAATGACACAAATGACATCACAATACGAGTAGATTGGTTCTCTTGTGACAATGCATAGCAAACTAAAGCTACCAGAGCACAAGTTGAGCTTATAAAAAAAGCAAGGAGATCTTTGAGAAATTTGAATTAAGGTCAAACCGGCGAATTGTGAACAAAAATCAACTTTTTGAAAATTGCATTTTTTTGAAGTAATATTGTGCGCCTCACTGAGATGCGATTCAAGATTTCTTGGTATGGATTGAAAGGTAATACTCTCAACTACTGATATATGACCAGAACATTACTTTTGAGTCAATAGGTCAAAGGCTACAGTATGTTCACCATTAGACACCCAATATTCACAATTACCCTTCCCCCCCCCCCAATTCTGGGTAATTGTGAACATAGTGTATTTCTTATGGGATGTATGGGATATCCACAATTACCCCTAAATCTAAAAATACATTTAAAACACGTATGTTCACAATTACCCCTAGAACTAAAAATACGGCCGTCTAATTGTGAACACTCATCTAAGGAGACGCATATGATTGTATGTTTTTGGAGTTTTAATTACAGTCATCATAAAATGTATCTGAACACCATAAACTTGGAACAAAATTGAAACATTAATTTGAAGGAATGTTAGAATCTAAAATGTGGAAATTGAAGAACAAGAAATATTTTGATTTTTGAGAGATAAAAATGGTAACGTTTTTTCCTTCTCTCGTATGTCAATTCTGCACTTTTTTTTCTGTGGACTGTAAAGCTGTAGGATTGGCCTACAAGATGGCGTCATCAGCACACTCGAAACTGCAACTGCAAGCTGCAGGCTGACATTGTTCACAATTACCCCGTGTTCACAATTAGACGGTTTGACCTTATTTCGCAGATGACAGAATTTTCAGAATGAAAAGTGGTTTTTTGTGAAGCCGAGAATCTCAGGTTCATGTTACCATTGTATTTCATGATTCTCAATGAAGGAATTGATTTCATCACATAAGGGAGCAATAATGAGTAAAATGATGTAAAATCTAACTTCCGATCTATTCGCCAATAAGGGCGGAATATGCGCTACTATGAGGAATTTTCCAAAGCTTGCACTCAAAGTGGGTGATGATGAGTGATAATAACTAAACAAGTATTCTCTTTTTGCTCTTCTTTCTTTTAAAATTCGAATGGAAACCACCTAAAAGAGTTTTGAAATTGTTGGAGTAGACTCAGCTCCAACTTTTGTGTAAGGCAATGTCGCGAACGCTCACTGGGGGCTCCGTGCAATGCATTTGTTTATGGATGATAATCAGAAAATATTTTCAACAAAGTAGATACTTATTTGAGAGTGGTCTCAAATTAAAGAAAATTTTAATCTCTACCACTTTCATTCTTATGATTTTTTTGTAGAAATTTCTTTCAAGAAGTTATTTGAAAAAGAAAACTTCAAAAATTGTAATGTTGCGTAAATGCACACTGATAACACAAGCCCCCAGTGAGTGTTCGTGTCGGTTTGCAATATCGCCTTATATTGGTTGATTGATTAAGTAATGTGGAGTTTTTAAAAATCATGCCTGTGTTATTTATATGAAACTAGTACACACCATCACCTTTGAGTGTAGCGTGGAAAGTGGCGCTCCTAGCAGAGCTCTTACAGGTGGATAAGTTCCAGAGTTGCGACGTTTTAAGCAAACAATGTTTAAAACCCCCCAAAAAATATCAAAATTGTGCTTTAAACGGAAGGAAATATGTTTAAAACGTGTTCTTCTTGTTTTTAAACTAGTTTTTTTCAATACATTAAAAAACATTAAAAACCTTGTTCTTTCCCATATTTTCATCATTATTCTTCACTAAAAATGGATAATATTTGCAAATTGAAAAAGTAAAAAATTAGAACGTTGTTTTAAACATTGTTTTAAGCGATGTTCAAAACCGATATTTAAAACATTCAATATGTGTTTAAAACGATGGTCAAGACTCCAAAAATGTATCCCAAACAATAATTGAATGGTTTAAAACGGTTTTAAACATTGTTTAAAACATTTAAAACGTGTTTTAAGCATAAAATCTGCTTTAAACTAAAAAAAACGTTTTTTTTTTTTTTTGCTACCCTGCGAATACAATCATGTTTGCTAATAATATTATTTTATTATGGCTCTGCACGCTGCTAGACAGCCGAAACGTTAATAATAAAAAAAAACTTTATATGTGACGCGATTTATGAAAAGGATCCGCTTTGCGCAAAATCAAATTTCACAGGAGAGGCCAAAATAGGTCAAAAAAACTTGATCTCGCGAAATTTGAAAAATTGATGGAAAATGTTAGTATACACCCTCCCGCACTTTTTGAGCAATGAACTGTCGCATCCGCATGTGGCGCGGCACACAGCATGATTTAGAATTAAATATAGATATTTGATTTTGCGCAAAGCGGATCCTTTTCATAAATCGCGTCACATAATTATATATTATAAAATACTTGTATGTGAGGGCAGAACCATAATAAAATATTATTACTGATTCCTTGCACAGAAAAATCGATTTTGATTTTATCATGTTTGTTGTATATGATTCACCATCCTGTTATCTTTGCGTCAGTAATGTGTACAGCGAGGACACAACGTTCAATAAGAACTTTTTTTCTAAGGGAGCTAAAATTTTCATTTATGCGTTAAAAGTTATTCCTGAATGAATAAAATACACTACATGTGGCAAAAATTCGCGGCTCTGCAAATAAAAGGACAAAGAAACAAACAAAAATTAGGATTCCGTGGCAAGTTTTGCAACGGCGAGCGGGGAACCCGCAAGACCCGTATTCCACTGCGGAAGGTCTTTCAAAAAGTAGAACGTATAGAAAATTATATCGTGTATAGGGCTTTTCCATGTCGGCGCATTGCATACGTATTCTCCTACGTGTTATCGAAATGGTAGTATTTCTAACATTGCTCTTATGGGTGTTGCTGGATTGCATACTCAAATTACTCCACAATGAAAATGAGTATGCAATCCAGCAACACCCATAAGAGCAATGTTAGAAATACTACCATTTCGATAACACGTAGGAGAATACGTATGCAATGCGCCGACATGGAAAAGCCCTATAGCTCGAGAGTCAAAATTTTTCCAAGTCCCTCTCCTATCATATGTAGCTCGAGAGTGGAAATTTTTTCGAGTCCCCCTCTTATCGTATATAGCTTATAGAGGTCGAAATTATTCTAACAGCCGTATTCCCAAACAAACAACATAATTTTGAGTGCACTTAAGAGTCCCAGAAAGTCCCAAAAAATACACTTGAGTAACCTCGCGAGGTTACTTAAGTGTTTTTTCGGTTCTTTAAGCAGCTGTTAGTCTCTCTCCTATTATAAATAGCTCAAGAATCTAAATTTTTCCAAGTCCTCCCCCCTTTCCCTGACGTCATCAACCTCAGACCGCTCGCGCTCTCGGACGAAAATTTCCTGAAAGTACCCCCCCACTAGAGGGATAGCGGGTTCCCCACCAACAGACAAACAGACTAACGGTAAGACTCAGCCTATGATGAAAACGAAGAGGGCAACTTATGAATCTAGTGAAAGGTAGGAGGTCACACTTCTCCTTTCCCGGTGAGCTCATTAATATCATCTTGACGTCGCACCCTGATGGCAATCGACACTGACCTATGACGTCTCATGTAGGCCAGTATTAATATATGTTTCTCTATGGGATCTACAGAGGACATCAGCGGGAAAGAGAGAATGACTTAAATCGGTGAATGAAGAGGTTGGTAAACGAATATGCAGTGTAGAAGTTGTTTTCTAACTCTATTTTGATTTTTTTTTGGGGGGGTGAGGTGTAACATCCTGCTACATTGTCTGAGGATCATTTTCCAAGTCTCAAATGTGAGGATATGGTCTAGAAAGCTGAAATCCTGTCCAAACCCTCTTCCATTTTGAATCCGAAGGGTGCTGTCTCACACGGGCAGTGTCTCGAATTCAGTGACCTCGCTAGCTGCACCTCGTTCTCCCTATTCTAAGACCTTGGACGATGAGCAAGTTCCAGCTTCTAGACAATACCACATCTCACGAGAGGAAGGAGGAGTAGTAACAGATTAGGTATGTAGTAAGTTTCTCGATTTAGAATGTTTTTTCTTTGAAAAGGACTACAGAACACGACATATAAATTTTTCAGGAAATCTATTCAAGTCCCACTTATAAGGGCTTCTATTAGCCAATCACGACAATTTCACTCTGAGGTGTACAATTTCCATCTCTTGTTACCTTCTTTGACCTCTTTTCTATACAAGTTTAATATCGAAAAATGATTTTTTTATCGAGCCTGTCTGCAGTGAAATTCATTTTCAGAAAATATTTCCTAAATTAGATAAGTACCTTTAATTGAGGATCTCGATAGCATAAATGGTAATGCCTAGAGCTCAATCAGTATAGGCCTATGTATAGTCCACAACTTTTACAATGAAAGAATGGCCTATTTGAGACGTACGATGAGTTGTCTATTAATCGTCTTTGAATATTTAAACGCGTGATACAAACTGTGCCTACAACCGAATAATGATGGGCACAGGTTTCTAAGTATAACTGATTTAAGTACCTGAAATAGTAGACTCGCGTAGAGCAACGTTCCATCGCCGCCTAGACATATAATGAAATCGATTTTATCGGTGAGATCATCTTTACCATCTCTGAAAGACATGAGTTTTTCTTTGATCGAACTAAAATCAGGATTTTCCAATAATAACACCTCCTCCAAAACGGAATGCTCCACAAATACGACCATTCGTTTTTCCTGCAAAAAGTATTAAAAAATCATCGAGCTAAAAACCTTCGCAAAATGTCATACACGTATCAATGACGATCAAGTCAACGCAGGATTTTACGCCAGTGACGTGTATCTAGATAGAAAACTTTCCGGACGCAGATATAGGGAGGCAATAATAAAAGGCGCCAGACGATTCACAATGTGGAATGTTTCAGTTGAGAACTACAAAAAAGTCGACAGATTTTTACAGGCAATAGTACGATAAGTCGTCAAACTGGAATGCACTATAATCAATGATTTGCCGCCGCAGTGGTTGAGCCAGGATTGGAGGAAGAAAGGACATAAATATTCTCTTTTCTAAGAAAATTTCACATTATGAATTACTCAGAGTCAAGGGGAATATTCATCTACCTAATTTCCCCCTGGGTACGCCACTGGCCAGCCGAGGCCAAGGTGTATGAAAAGAGATCTGCTAATTTCAAATATAAAGAAAATACTTTTAAAAATACGTGGGACGCAGTCACCCAGTTCCGTTTTTACATTGTTTTAAACAACTATTAGCTGATGGAGCGACTTTTTGTTCACATTAGGCCGAGAACACCTCTTTACAAACACATTGGCCGGGACCGATTCGCTATCCCTAATTCAACAAAGGTCTCCTACAACTGGTATAAGTCAGGTCGATTCAAAATAGAATGTGAGGGGAAATACTCACTTTGATTAACCAACTGACCAATTCAACAAAGGGCTGCAATACACTGGCATCGCGTACTTTCTTCACGACTAAAACACTTAAAGGAGTCTTATACCACGTAAGTCGCTGACTGGCAGGATCTTGGATAGTCCTGAAGAAACAAGGGACGAACTCAAATTATTTCATTCGTTTTAATAACTTGATGACAGAATAATAGAACTAAAAATATGAAATTTCTTCCGACTTACATTACCATTGCAGAGTTTTTCATGATTCGCCCACATGGTCCGAACTGCTGAATGGGACTAGGAGCGTTTAAAGAACGAGTTCTCCTGAAACAGGAAAAATTCATGTCAACTGATAAAATTATCTTTGTAAAATGAATACTAAATTCGTGGTAGACGAGACTTCTTTATTTATTTATATTGAACTATGAAGAGCAAATAATAAATTGGTTATACAAAGAATAAAAAGTTTGTTGAGCAGTCAGTACGTATTTGTGAACCTCACGAACTTATAATTAAATTACGTCATTTCTGCCATACATCTAAACCGACGATCAGGCAAACGGTAGCTTCCGAACAATTGGTACGAGTGTGTGAACCATGATAACTAATTACTACTACTTCGACGATGGAATATAAGGAAAAAATCAAGATCTGGAAAATAAGAGCCTTGTTCGACGTTTGAAAACCACCAAATTCTCTAAACTGGGTTGAAATGAACCTTGGATGTACGTCAGAAATTTTTGACGTACATCCAAAAACGCCAATACCTATTGAAAGGAGGAATGCTTGTATGAAAAAACTAGTATGATAATTGAATTGTTCATAAAAAAAAATCTTCTTAGAAACGACTACTATTTACGTCAGGATTGGCCGTATTAAACCTTATTAAAACTTTCAGATCGTTGATTTGGATATTATATAGGTAGTACGTCAATTCAACTTTAAAGGGCAGAATTAGAGTGTCAGGTTCTTCTGTACGAGTATAAACATTAACGTAGGTATCAACATTCATCAGTAGACATAAAATCTCAAAAATGAACATCCTAATCAGCAATATTAATCAAACAATGTTGTCGGGTTTCTCGATGATTATTGCTTTTCATTATATCACTCTTTTATAAATAAAATCGATATTGACTTGATCGTTGTTTTGGTGATAGGTTTCGACTTTTTACGGCCGAATTGATCGGCACGTAAAATAAAAATCATCTCTATTGGAGATATTCTAGAGGATATCCTGCAATACTTCACGCAGAAAGACGTACAAGCGAAATAATTATTTTATTTTGCGACAAGAACTTTGAAAATAAAATCGCATGGCATGGTCACAACGGAGGCTCTTTGCTCATGAGCCCCTTCATCACCAATTGAGCTCAATGTTGAGGCAAAGAAGAGATGAGGCTTCATGGATCAAACAGGAGGCCAGACGCTCCTCGCTTGAAAAATGAAAAATGAGAATTGCTCATAATAAGCTAGACGACTTTAATTAAGAAAGGTACTCAAAGGAGTAAAGAACAAATACAAAAACCATAATAAATTTTTCACAATCGACCGCTTTCGGCTAAACAAATTTGATGGGAAATTCTTCGAGTTCCCCGAGGATATTGGATCCCCTAGAAATCTTTATGTACAAATTTGAACTTGACCTTCTTCGGCCCGGGTGTTTTTGAGTCACGTCTATTATTGGCACACGTACGTTGACGATGTTTTGTGTGCGTGGACCGGTTCTGTAGATCTCTTCAGTAAGTTTCTCGCTTATTTAAGCAGCCTATATCCTTTCATAAAATTTACATTGGAAGTTGGTGACTCCTCTATAAACTTTTTGGACTCGACCATGTCCGTAATTGACGGTGTCCATGAATTCCGTACTTACCACAAAGATACATCGACTGATATTGCTATCCACGGGTCGTCCTTTCTTCCTGTTGCCCACAAAATAGCTACTTTTGATAGTTTAATACTTCGCCTCATTCACACCTCTCTGAGTCAGGCCGATTTTCCTGAAGAACTAGTGACGATAAAGCAGCTTGCAGGAGTCAATCAGGTCAAGGTGGACATCGACCTTATAGTTCGAAGGAGGCTTAAAAGGAAATGTCTTGATTCTAAGATCTCCCTCCCCTGGAATTCGCCCTCTGATAGTGGGAAGTGGTGGATTAGACTGCCGTTTCCGGATGAGTTTTGTCCTTCGTCTTTCTTAAATTAAAAGACTTCATTCCGTAGCCTGCCAAACCTCTCTACGAGTAGTGCAGTTACCGAGATTGCGGCGTGACGGAATCTTATATTTATTTATTGATTTATTTATATTATTAGAGTGCCCTCCAACAGCCGATCGGCCAATGACAGGAGGCCACTATAAAAAAAAGAGATAAAAAAAAAAATTAAAACAAAAATAAAAATAAAAATAATACACAAATACAGATAATAAACAAACAAATTATGTAATTCAAAATTTAAACTAACAAAAAAGAAAAAAAAAAAAGAAAAAAGAGAGAAAAAAATAAAAATAAAAATGAAAATAATAGAAAAATACGGATAATAAACAAACAAAATTCAAAATAAAAAAAAAAAACAAAAAACAATAATGATGATAATGATAATATGTCCACCACTAGCCACCCCAACCCTGGTCCCATGTTTCATCCCCCAACCCCTTCCACAAACAATCATTTCGAAGAATAAACAAAAAAATAAATATAGAAATAAAAATGTAAATAAATAAATAAATAAATAAATAAATAAATAAATAAATAAATAAATAAATAAATGAATAAATAAATAAATAAATAAATAAATAAATAAATAAATGAATAAATAAATAAATAAATAAATAAATAAATAAATAAATAAATAAATAAATAAATAGATATAATAATAATAATAACAGATATATGGAGGCCATTTGATCATAGGGTTGCGGACAAGGTCAGACTAAAAGATTTATAATATGGAAAAAAAAAAGACGACTTCCTTAACGAAGTTAAACGAGGAACGCAGGGAACCTGTTTTATGAGTCAAATGCGATTTGGTATTGAAAATTCAAGGAAGCCTAGACCTACTATAAGCCTAGTATAATATACTCTGAGACTCTAAATTTCCTCGAATCTCGAGCCAAATATTATGATAGCTCGAGAGTTGAAATTTTTCTAAATCTCCCTCCTATCATAATTATACAGCTCGAGAGTCGAAATTTTTTCAAATCCTTCACCTAGCATATATGGCTCGAGAGTAAAAATTTTTCTAACTCCCCCTCCTATCATATAAAGCGCAACAATCGAAATTTTTCTAAGTCCCTCTCCTATCATATATAGCGCGAGAGACAAAATTTTTCAAGTCCCCCTCCTATCATATATGGCTCGAAAGTCGACATTTTTCAAGTCCCCCCCCCCTATCATATATGACTCGAGAGTCGAAATTTTTCCAAGTCCCCCTCCTATCATATATAGCTCGAGAGTCGACATTTTTCTAAGTCCCTCTCCTATCATATATGGCTCGAGAGTCGAAATTTTTCCACGTCCCCCTCCTATCATATATAGCTCGAGAGTCGAGATTTTTCTAACTCCCCCTCCTATCATATAAAGCGCAATAGTCGAAATTTTTCCAAGTCCCTCTCCTATCATATATAGCGCGAGAGCCAAAATTTTTCAAGTCCCCCTCCTATCATATATGGCTCGAAAGTCGACATTTTTCAAGTCCCCCCCCCCCCTATCATATATGGCTCGAGAGTCGAAATTTTTCCAAGTCCCTCTTCTATCATATATAGCGCGAGAGACAAAATTTTTCAAGTCCCCCTCCTATCATATATGGCTCGAAAGTCGACATTTTTCAAGTCTCCCCCCCTATCATATATGGCTCGAGAGTCGAAATTTTTCTAAGTCCCTCTCCTATCATATATAGCGCGAGAGCCAAAATTTTTCAAGTCCCCCTCCTATCATATATGGCTCGAAAGTCGACATTTTTCAAGTCCCCCCCCCCCTATCATATATGGCTCGAGAGTCGAAATTTTTCCAAGTCCCTCTTCTATCATATATAGCGCGAGAGACAAAATTTTTCAAGTCCCCCTCCTATCATATATGGCTCGAAAGTCGACATTTTTCAAGTCTCCCCCCCTATCATATATGGCTCGAGAGTCGAAATTTTTCTAAGTCCCTCTCCTATCATATATGGCTCGAGAGTCAAACTTTTTTCTAAGTCCCTCTCCTATCATATATGGCTCGAGAGTCGAAATTTTTCCAAGTCCCCCTCCATATATAGCTCGAGAGTCGAAATTTTTCCAAGTCCCCCTCCTATCATATAAAGCGCAATAGTCGAAATTTTTCTAAGTCCCTCTCCTATCATATATAGCGCGAGAGCCAAAATTTTTCAAGTCATCCTCCTATCATATACGGCTCGAAAGTCGACATTTTTCAAGTCCCCCTCCCCCCTATCATATATGGCTCGAGAGTCGAAATTTTTCCAAGTCCCCCTCCTATCATATATAGCTCGAGAGTCGAAATTTTTCTAAGTCCCTCTCCTATCATATATGGCTCGAGAGTCGAAATTTTTCCACGTCCCCCTCCTATCATATATAGCTCGAGAGTCGAGATTTTTCTAACTCCCCCTCCTATCATATAAAGCGCAATAGTCGAAATTTTTCCAAGTCCCTCTCCTATCATATATAGCGCGAGAGCCAAAATTTTTCAAGTCCCCCTCCTATCATATATGGCTCGAAAGTCGACATTTTTCAAGTCCCCCCCCCCTATCATATATGGCTCGAGAGTCGGAATTTTTCTAACTCCCCCTCCTATCATATATAGCTCGAGAGTTGAAATTTTTCCAAGTCCCCCTCGTATCATATATAGCTCGAGAGTCGAAATTTTTCCAAGTCCCCCTCCTATCATATAAAGCGCAATAGTCGAAATTTTTCTAAGTCCCTCTCCTATCATATATGGCTCGAGAGTCGAAATTTTTCCAAGTCCCCCTCCTATCATATATGGCTCGAAAGTCGACATTTTTCAAGTCCCCCCCCCCCTATCATATATGGCTCGAGAGTCGAAATTTTTCTAAGTCCCTCTCCTATCATATATGGCTCGAGAGTCAAAATTTTTTCTAAGTCCCTCTCCTATCATATATGGCTCGAGAGTCGAAATTTTTCCAAGTCCCTCTCCTATCATATATGGCTCGAGGGTCGAAATTTTTTCTAAGTCCCCCTCCTATCATATATTCTCGAGAGTCGAAATTTTTCCAAGTTTTTCGCTGGACGGCGGACGGCGCACGCCAGATTTCTCAAATAGCCCCCCATAAAACAGGTTCCCTGTTAAAAAAATAGATGAATAATGAACAAAAATAAGGTATGGGCAAGCATTATCAATTTAATAGAATTAATTCGGTTCACTAAATTATGGCCAAAGACATCTAACGACGACATACTCAAAAGAGTAAAACGTTCACGTCCCTGTTGACAATGGTTTATTAATCGAAAGCGCTCCGGTGTATTTGCATTTCTGTGGCTTTATTGAAATTACTCCTTTCGTTTTACTCTTTTGAGTATGACGTCGTTAGACATCATCAATTTGTTTCCAAGTTCATGAGGACTGTCGTCACCTTGCTACCCAACATTTTTCTACTGTCAAAAAATATATCAATTATGCGGTCTTCTTTAACAACACGGTTCAAGAGAGACAGAGAGACAGGGCACGAAGCACTGGAGCAGAAGCAAATTGCTGCGGTCTGTGCTGGGGACCTACTCGTTCTGGATGGAGCAAGGAGATTTATCTTACTTAGTAAGAATGACGATTCAGTTTTCCCACGCAGGACATCCCTCACTATCATTATTAAACTAAGTTCCCTTCTCACTTTTAAAGTAGCTAACTCGTAATCCAGGACCAGAAATGGTCCTCTTTGGCTTTTTTGATCAACGAGGTCCATCCTCGAAGTGAATGGGATATAGTAGAGCTGCGAAAGCAGAAATATAATTTGAGATGAATGAGATAATGCTGAACGAACGGATTTATAAAGTTTCAGTCACTGAGGAATGAGTTTTTAGATGCCACACATTCCAGAAATATTGATGCATGTTCCTTCGATCGATGTCACTTCTCCAACTCACTAACCTGATAGACCATGTCGACCGTCGATTTGACGTCGATTCTTGGTGGAAAACGTAAATCGACCGAGTTGATTTAGTTCTGGCCTAACGTCGACCGCAAATCGACTAGAAGTTGATTTATTGTTGTGGTCGCATTAGATTCATGTCGACAATAAGTCGACATCTCGCCGATTGGCGGTCGACATTGGGGCAGAACTAAATCGACTTAGAATCGACGTCGATTTACGTGTTTTCAAGACGACGTGGTTCATCGGGTAAGACATTGTCTGATCAAGTGAAATTTAGAATATCAAAGATTTCTTAAATCAAAAAACTACGAACGAATTAAGACAATATTTGAACTTTTGTTTTCAACGCGATCACGAGTCGGGGGCGTTGATGGTAGTTGTATAGTGTCATGGAGGAGGGTTCTAGAAGAAATTGAAGTGCAATATTTAATAGAACCATCACCTTAATCTC
Source organism: Aspidiotus rigidus (assembly GCA_035079385.1). Classification (NCBI taxonomy): domain Eukaryota; kingdom Metazoa; phylum Arthropoda; class Insecta; order Hemiptera; family Diaspididae; genus Aspidiotus; species Aspidiotus rigidus. Next base: position 4,801,206 of record JAVHKY010000023.1, read on the forward strand.
GCGTATGAAGGAATGCGAATGGTGTTACCACTTTCCCTAGAAACATCATACTGGCCCCCAGCTATATCAGCTATGTTATTCGAAAAACTTTCCACCCACGCAAATCCTAAACTTGCTGGCTCGAGAATAAAGGAGCAGAGCGAGAAGTTAAGATCGACAATCGAGACTTACGCTTCACTTTTACTCTGACCAATAATTACTCGACTGTCATAAAAGATAAGTTGTGCACTCTATTCCGCACTCACTTTAAAATCACACAATGAAAGTAAGTGAATTTTATCGCAAGAGAGATACGAATGTTTTTTGTGATTCTATGTAAAATTACAAAAATTGAATTCACGAGGTTTAATTTGCTTGTGTATCTCGCGGCCGTTTGCATTTGTGACTCAACCAATTCCCCGCTCTTGACTCGTGACTCGAATACTCGACCGGGATTATCGTGCTAAGCCGTGACAAAGACACGAGCAAACGTACTTGAACTTGTATTCGATTTTTTTATGTTCGTGTAATTAGGGTATAGGGAAGAAAAATAGAAGCGAAAAAAAATATGCGGTACGTACATAAACAACCATCCAATTTGTTATTAAGACTTTCTCATCTCGGAGTATAAGTGTTGAGAACTTTGCACCGACTGCATTCAGACACGACCCGTAGAATGTTAGACGGCTAGAAAATGAACTACTCATTTTAACAACAATCTCGCATTAAACTTGGTGCAGTTTGATGAGAACAGGTGGAGAATGCACCAGTCGGCTGACCTCCACTGAATCATATGATATTGAATCAGATGATTATGTAACGTACGATATTCAATACATACGTTATGACGCTAAAATGATGACAAATCTTCTATAAGAGATTTTTATAGCCTTGAACGTGCGTCATATTGAAAAAGATTTCTGAATTTTCGGATTCACGAGATATGCGAGCTGATGTGTTCCAGCTCCAGGGTCGTTGAATTGCACATACTACTATAGAGAAAATATTTGCTAGGTACACGTCAGCACTGAATACAGATTTTTCATCTATTGCAAATGAGTGTCTGGAATGAACAGTTTTACAGTTCAATCAGGTTGAAATGCTAAACAGTTGACGTGTTCTCGAATTACGAATAAAATTTTATTATACCCGGGTGAAAGAATTGTGTGGTATTAGCATTCTCGGAATCACGTGATAATGACCCTGAATTTAGAAGAATTTTCGGGCTTCTTCACAGCAAATTTTTCGATGTATGTCAATGACGGCGTTGGAGAAGTATATTTTATTCCTATTATAATTGTTTTAAAAATATTGTAAAAAACCAAATATAACGTGTTAAGCATGCATGCGAAAACTGGCCCTCCTAAAAATAATCACGCGATTCGCGTATTCTTTGTTAATGAGGGGAGGGGGCTCTTTATGAGACGACGCTGCGTCCCTACGCGAAAATATGAAATTTTTTGGAATACCGTTTCACGCTAATTAGTGTTGTAACAATCGAATAACCTTCGTAATTAAGTTTTACAGGCGTGTTAGAGGAAAATATAATACGTTATCAAAATTATTTTCGTGGTCGGGCTCGTTACATATTTATAACATTGTTACAGAACAATGAGGGATAACATTATCCCATACATAAAAACTTCTTTAACACTTGTTTTCTTTTCTGAATCAATAGTCAATTTACTTTGAAATATTGATCATGAATCATAAACAAGAACTACTTAAAGTAACCACGATGACTGATCTTAAAAAGCAGATGATATTAGCGAACGAAGCTTTATTTGTTTCGCGAGTATCTCACCTGTCGAATTATCTTCTCATCCCATCTTAATTGGAACAAAATAAAAACGTTGAAAAATTTAAAACGGTTTTAGGTTTGGAAACGGATTTTGAGCAGTAAAAGAATGCAGACAATTTCTCGCTAGAAATTCGTCTCATGATTAAGAATGAATTTTCTGTTTCTCCGTTGTGTTTCCTTTTTTTAAATCACAGCTCTCATCCGGTTACAGACATGCTGAATCATACGAGAACTTCTCAATCGAAAGCAGTCCGTAGAACCTTTTGCCAAAACCAGTATGTCAGTGTCTGCAGAAGGCTAGGTTTTCTTTCTCATTATTTTCAAGAATGATCCTAACACGTTTCTCACTAAAATGGTCCAAATCCAAGCTTCATCACCGGGATACCCGTTTTTTTTTCATTTCATGGAATTTCCGCATTTGCATCCGACTAGAAAAAGATTTCTATTGACTAGACAATTTTTGGTGCTGGGGAGAGGAACTTTTCGACTCTCAAGCTGGTACAGAAAAGGTGGAGAACTTTGGGAAAATATCCACTCTCGAGCTGTTGCAAATAATTATATATGTTAGCGTTAGAGTATGAAATTCAGTTAATGTATGATCTAACTAGGGATTACATGTAATAACAAGGCATTTCAGTTGGAGTATTGAAAACAATATTTTTTTTTACAGATAAACTAGTGACTTTAAATAATAACTAGATATTTCATGCATTAACAGAAGACACTTAGCTAAAGTATATAAAAACAAAATAAAAAAGTGTTGAAAAATAAATTGGCAAAATTGTAAATTACAACTTATTTTCGCACGAGTTACTGTTAGTGCAACGAGAGTTACAGAGCAAACCTTTCTTTCGGCATGCACACCTTGTCCTCTTACTACTGGAACACTTAGTGGTGCAATTACACTTCACAGAGCCCTGCTTTCCACTCAGCGATAGTGAAGAGGCGGCCGTACGTAGTGAGACTGACGATGATGCAGCAGGTACTTCATTTATGTAATTTTTCTCTGCATAAACCAAATAGTGATCGTGAGTACAGGCATGTTAAGATACCACTGCGTGTCTCGCGTCTATCATGATTATCTGCTGATCTCCATCACGCATGCCAGCATAGTGCGTGCATCTGTTTTTCCTCGATCTACATCTGGTATCTAGTACCTTTGCCGGCTAGGGCACAAGCCAAATTGCTCAAGGTGACTCGGCAAACTTTTGTTTTCATTCCTCCTCAATAATTTCCTCTCAGAACACCCCTGACCTTCAATCAAATATTATTCATTTATGCATTAACTGTTTTCTCTTCGTTAGTTCATACATTAGCAAGTTATAACATTTAAATAGGGAAAATTTAACGCTTAACGACCTGATTTAGTTAATGCATATAATAGCTAGTTCATCCGTACATTAACGGATTTCACACTCTAACGCTAACATATACATAAGAAATGGAATTTAGAAAAAAAGGGACCTAGGAATGATATTATTTAGAGGGGGAAAATTACCTATCCTTCATGGATCTTCTCGTTGAATCGACTCTTCCACTCACAGTGCTCAACATCCAGTCTCTGGATCCTCAAAATCTGGAGAACACTCCATACAGACGAACAGAATTAATTGAAATTAGATCACCGAATTAATCTTTCCGATCCAGTACGTCTCAGCTTCTTGAAAATAAGTTGTGGATAAAATCAGGTCGATCCTAAGGTCGCTCAACATAAATTTCTGACATGGGTTGCTATACCGACCTCCAACTTACGCTGATACATGCAGAGTCCACACTTCTTTACGGGCCAAAACAGAATTCACAAAATTTTTACCGAATTCAAATAGGAACATTAAGCATTTTAAGACATGATTACAACCTTACAACAATGTCCGGCCACCAACAGGCATTTATTGTTTTTTTTTCTTTTCGTTCCTGTGGCAACACTGAAATTCTTTATGCCGATAGCCCAAGATCCTATAAATCAGCGTCTCAACGAGTGTAATGTTGGGCCACGCGTTGCGTTTCACCACGCCTCAACGTGTATATGTGATGTTTTGAGCGAAAAGGTTGAAAAACAAACCAAATTGGCCCAGTAAAACGGTCAGACAGGCTGTCTTTTTTTTTTTTTTTTTTTTTTTTAAATTAAATTACATCTAACCAGAGAAATACATAATTATAAAAAAAGTTGGAAAAAAAAATCAATCAATCAAACAAATAACCAAACAAACAAACAAACAAACAAACAAACAAACAAACAAACAAACAAACAACAAAAAACAAAAAAAAAGAAGAAAAATACAAATTTTTTTATGGTCTTGAAGAAATTGTTCAAAGAAGTATCCAGAAGAAGTCTCAATCAAGGAAAACTTGAGAACACCTCAAGTGAGACAATATTGAGTGCTTGATGTCTCATCTGGGGGGCAAGTTTTTGAATAAATAAAACTACTATTTCCTTGGCAAAATTTTTCTCAGAAACTCTGGAAGGGTCAAGGACTCAAAATTCTTTCAAGGTCCTCTTTCAATGTACATAGATCGAAAGTGAAAACTTCTGCCAGTCCCCCTATGGTTCAGGCTGAAGCGGACGACCGAGTGTGCAGTAGATACGTATTTGTTTTGCACAGCCGTCAGCCTCGACATGAGAAGCGTGTTCAATTCAATTCCACGGAAAAGTATATTGGAAGCCCTTATGGACCAGAAATGCCCGCATACCTGCTCAAGAAATCAGTCTTGTGTAGCGTCATCTAACGGGATTTTCAATATGAAGACGCCATCTGGTATTAAGCTATCTGCTGCGCGGATGATATAATGGTGGTAAGTACAGCTGAGACAATTGTAGTGTGGAGAGCAGGGTAAACCGGGCCCTAGAGGTAGGGACAAGTTGGATCGAGCTGGACAGACTAGAACTTGCAGTAGGTAAGACGATGGTCAGTCCAGTCCACCCACCTTTCACCGGCAAAGTCTGGAAATCAAGACCAAGAAGGTAATGAAAGCACCTAGGCACCTGGTTTGACTCAAAGCTCATCTTCAGGCACTACTTCCTAGAAAAGGCGGGCAGGATAGTTACATACCTAAGCTACCTGCCAAGAAAAGCAAGAAAACAAACCATGATGAGTACTACCATGTCGATCCTCCTGTATGGTGGCCCAGTATGTGCCGCCTTCATGAAGATACCCTATAGAAGGAGAGAGATGGAAATGATCCAACGACGGGAGGCTCTTTGCTTATTAGCACGTTACCCACCACTCGAACTCCTTAATGAGGAGAGAGCATTGATGCTTAAAGCAAAGAAGAGGCTTTACGGATCAAGCAAATGACCACACGCTCTTAAGTGAGAATTGCTCAGAATGAGCTGTGGAGAAATAATACGCGACCTCGACTAATGGATTAACCAAGACCATGATCAGCTGAACATTTAACTGGCGCAGGTATTAAGCGGCCATGATTCCTTCATGAGAGGTTGAAATAAGTCGAGCAGGCAACGTGTTCGCACTGTATCTAAGGGCGGGATGATGCACCACAGCATACTTTATTTGAGTGTAAGGTGGGGAGGCGTGAGCGGGGCCAGCGTAGCCGGTCTTCTCAACAGATTGAGATAGATGAAGCGCTTGTATAGAGCAGCCTGATAACCACCGTGCTAGGTTCCAAAGAAGCATGGATTTGCAGGCACAGTCATGATGAAGAAGAAAATGGATCTGGAATGGAACAGCCAAATGCAGAACCACGCTATGGACACCTGTGTACCACCCATGTCAGATGTACAGGACGAAGAGGAAGAATAATTCAGCCTCAAAGAGACTCTAAAGCAATCTACTATATCTAAGTTGGTGTTTTTGTTGTGTATTCTCAAGTTTTGAGGTGCAGCAACTTGGCGGTTGCCAATAATAAGAGGGGGTTTGCCGAGGAGGTTCTTCCAACACTGAACTTGAGTCCGTAAGGGTCGATTCCAGTGTACGAAGAAAGAAAATTAATGCATGCAACCCGCACATACTCCACCATGAAGAACAGGCGGCGCTGCAATTGTAACAAAGCGAGTCCCCCTTTTCTATATACATAAATACCTTAAAAGTTCAAAGTTTCCTCCCACTTCTCTCGTACAATGCTCGATAGACAACATTTTTCCTAAAACCCCACAGAGACCATCGATTTTTTGCAAGAAAAATTTCTCTTTAACGTTCACAGAGAAATTCGAGACAAGTATTAATTTGAGGATCGAAAATCTCGTGAGTAATATTTCTGCTTTGCTTTTTACTCTCGTGAGTATCTGTCATTCCGTACGTTATTGGCTTCGAAATTTTGACAGAAGAACTAATTATAAGTGATTCATGAGATGATGAGAAAATTGCGAGCTTCTAATATAAGAATCTTTCGATGACAATTAAATTTTCTAAACGAAATTCGTAATACCTAAGACTAGACACGTGAGTGCGTCATGATATATACGAGGTAAAGAAATTGATAGTAAAGCCAATATTATATTGGAATTTGATCAAAAAGTTTTCTACGGATTTTTAGATCCAATTTTGTGTGTTAGGTATTGTCGTTGAAAAAAATATCACTTACTCTACTGAGAAGTCATTATGCATAGAAAAACACTTTGTGGAATCTGAAAGAATTTTCGATTAGGAAATTATATCACGACTCGAAAGAATTTTTCAAGACCGTGTGAAAAGAAGAATTTGTACTTATTCCGAGAAAATAGATTGATGTTTACAAGAAATTTTAAATTATCGTAGACAGTTTATTTCCAAGGCAAGAAATTTAATTTTTACAATGGCACCAACTGAAAATGTCAACCAAGCTGAACACTTCAGAACAGGACTCAAGTTCTGGAGTCTACGGTGCAATACGTACCTTATTAAATTTTCCAAACCATAATATACCAGAAACCATTCGTATTATTTATCAATATCCGAAGAAAGAAAACTCTTCACTCAACACTACCTTTTTTGACCATCAACAAGCTTTTCTCCTAGTGTGATACCACTACATATGTCAAAAACTTCACCTCATAGGACAGAGTTTCCTGTATGAAAGATGCATAATAGTTAGGATTAAAGACCAACTCTCTTCTCACCAAACCATCCAGAACGGCGTCCCCCAAGGAAAAATCCGGAGTGTCTCACGTTTTTTGTTGGTTATTAATGATATCACAACTTGTACCTCTTTTCCCCTCACGCCACACCTTTGCGCCGATGATTACAGCATTTCTCTCTAATAATCAAACCCTCATCGAGCAACACGAATCCTCCTACAAACTTTGGATAAAATACCTGCATGAGCTTCAGGCTATGGTTTTTGCTTCTCCTCGAAGAAAACTGGTCTCGTCATCTTCAAAAAAAGAGATCCCATTTCTACCTTTCCACTTCTTTCCTTACAAAATTTTCAAATACCCTCCCGCAACTCCGCCAAACTCCTTGGATTACATTTCGATCAAAAACCTACCTGGACTCACCACATCAAAATTCTCAAAGCTAAATGCATTCGCGCCTTAAATATAGTGAAGTTTTCTCTCACCCTTTGAAATGCTGCAACAAAAAACTTCTTCTTCATCTTTACTAGAGTCCTATCCGCTTGCGGCTAGATTATGGAGCATCGGTCTTTAATCTAGCCAATAAATCGGCCCTCTCGTTGCTTCACGCCATTCAAACCTCCTTCCTGAGGATGGTTTTGGGTCCTAAACTTAGTTTATGTGCGGAAGCTCTTCACTTTCGTCGACTCGTTCTAACATTTAACTTCTTAACAACTGTCTCTCAATTCCCTCTTCTCCCCTTTTTCTGTTCCATCTTCAAACCAAAGCACAACCTCCCTCCAGCTTCCAGAAACAAACTCGAACATACCCTCGTGGAAGCTTTCACACTTAACCCCCGTCTACCTATTTACATGTTATCTCCACCTAAGACCCTCACCCAACCAACCATCCGTTTATATCTCACAGAAATTCCCAAATCCAACAGTACTTTTATCTCCCACGTAAGAAACATGATTCAGAATATCCTAATCACACTCTCTGTCTCACTGATGGCTCAAAAACTAAGAACAGAACGCCCTACGCATATTCCATACACGGGTCCATCGTCTCCCATCGCATCTCTAACACAATTACCATATTTATTGCCGAATTGTTGGCAATATTCGCTTGTTTTTCCCACCTCTCTCAACTCTCACCTTGTGCTAAATTTCTCCTCCTCACAGACTCACTTTCTTCACTACACTCTCTCACTAACCCATAGATCTCACACAAAGAATTATCCTCACGCTCCAAACTCTAACCTCAATTAACATCAACGCCATATTCATTTGGATACCTGGCCACATTGGCCTACCCGAACATGACGTGGTAGACCAGGTAGCGAAACTAGCCACCTCCTTCGATACTATCACTGACTATAAAAATTACTACCACTCACTCTGCTTAAATTCTTGGGCCGAACTCCGGAAAACCCAACCTTCAAACAAACCTGAATTAAAAAGAGTCCCACCCCTATTCTAAATGTGAAAACACCGTCATCACTAGATTAAGAATAGGCCTTACTCTAATCACACACGCACATCTCATTGATTGAAACACCTCACCCTGCCCTCTCTGTCACGAACCCAACCTAAACGTCGATCACTTCTTCTCATTCCCTGTTTTCTGAAACCTTCGCTCTTCATTAAATGTCCCTTCTTACCTTCTGCAAGCTCTCAAAAACAACTCAAGACACCATCTCCCTTACACTTTAATACCTCCCTCTTAACCACTTCATTTCATCCAGATAATCTTTCATCTTCCTCTACTTTTAACATTCTGAGTTTACTTCCGTTCATTTAAATCAGCTACTTTCTCATTTTCCATATTATTTCAATAATATCATTTTTCTATGAACCTTTTTTCATACAGCTCAAATTATGTCATTACTTTCCTTTCATAATATGAATTAATAGTCAATTTTGTTAATTTTAATTTTTTTCTCTCGTTCATTAAGTATTACCGGTATGTAATTATTATTTTACTTTTTTATGTCATTCTTTCATGTAAGTATTTGCGCATTTCGAGCTAATGGCCCTAGTGCAACTTTTTTTTTTTTTTTTTTCTTTTTTTATTTAAATTTAAAAATTACATTTAGTCATGAGAGTTGGGTGGGTTTTACCATGGTTTTTCCCCACCCCTCTCATAACGAGTTCGAAAACACTGTATAACTATACACTTAACTCTACCTATTGAAAGAGGATATGACTTCTGTTTTTATTTCATTTTACTTATTTTATTATCTTATTTATTTATTTATTTTATTTTATTTTATTCTATTTTATTTTTATTTTTATTTTATTCTATTTTATTTTATTTTATTTATTTATTTATTTATTTATTTATTATTTATTATTTTTTTATTTTTTTTTTCCTTCCTTCTCCTCTCAGTCTATTTGATTTCTTTTTTGGTTTTTAATATCTTTCTTATATATCCATCCAATTTTTGGTGGCAACTTAAATGCTCCCTAAACAAATAAATAAAATAAATAAATACTAAAGAAGATCTTATGGAAGTTCGTTCATCGCGAATCTTTCAGCTTCTGACGATGCCTTGACAGCAGAAAAGCTGACGAAATGAACTATCATTTAAATTGTCTTGTAGTTCGTGATAAACAAACCACAGAAAATTTCTTGGAATCGGAAGAAGATCGTAATGAAAATCTTATAAAATTGATTTCTACTTAGGATTTAATTCACATTATCAACTCAGAGTTGAGCACACTGTATACTGGATAAAATTTTGAATATGAATGAAGCAAAAACACTTTGTTCATTAATATCCTTTACGGGAACGGTTACAAAAATTTTTGTGAGCGTAAAAGCTTTAGGAAGTACTTGAAGTCTTCACTGTTAAATTCTAAACAAATGGAATTCGCAAAATATGTCAGAAATGGTCATACTAAAGGGGACAAGAGACTCCGCAGTTTCTGAGTAGTCAAAATCATTGAGTTATTTTGTTAACTGTAAGTAGCTAAAAAAATTTGGGGGGAGTGGAGAAAGTGGGAGAGGGTGTAGTAACATGGACCCTGTAGGTACAAAATTCAATTCTGATTAGTTCACATAATTATAAATTTTTTTTCAAATAATTAAAATTTGATGTATTTTTGGGGATCATTTTTCAAATTTTCGCCTCGATGGGTTGCTTTAAATGACTTTTTCACAATAAGTAAAATTGTCAAAAAGTTTCCAAGGATCAACTTTTTCCTGAAAATGTTTCTCCTAAAACTCATAGGAGAGAGGATATACGCAAGAAAGGGGGGTTTCCTGCGAGGGGAAGTGGCTGAAAAAATTGCACCCAAGCCTTATTCGTTCTAAATACATTCCGGATTAGGAATCAGTAATCAAAATGCTTTTGGCATGCCGATCGCGCGGATTTGGGAATTTGACTACACGGCGACAGCCGTTTACCCCAGAAAGTAAGAATCAAAATTAGTAAAAGTCAGACGCCTCTGGTAACTTGAAGCGCCGAATTTCTGTACATGTAGGAAACAAAAATAATGCGCCGAACTTATTTTTAATTTCTATACCATGCGGTCTATTTTCACCAAACAGCTTCTTACTGAAAAAAATATTCGTTTGCTTATTCATCGAAGTTGCATTGCCATTATTTGACCTTCCCTTGAAAATTTTACGCGAGCGACTTAAACTTCTCGGTAAGACTACAGAATTGTTTTCTAAAAAAAAAAAAGAGACGAATAAATTTGATGGATTACGGTTATAAAAGTCATACTAAGCCTATTTTAGAGCGGGCACTTATTTCTACTTTTGATTATACTAGAAATATACTATTAATCATGAAGTCGGAAACCATAATTATTCCTAACAAAACTTTAAAGTTCGAAAGAGGTATTGTAGAGGATTGGGTTTAAAAAATTTAAAGATTGTGGTAGCGCCTGAGGATCCTCCCCCTCGAACTGGATGGCTTCCTTAACGAAGTTGAACGAGGAACGAGGGGAACCTGTTCCATGGGTCGAACTGGTTTTTGTACTGAGAATTGAACTCAAAATTGGAGTCCCGAAGAATTGCTCGAAAGTCCAATAAGTCCAAATTTTCTCAAGTCCCCCACCCATCAGCTCGCAAACCGAAATTTTTCCAAATCTCCCTCCTATCATATAAAGCTCAAAATATGAAATTCTTCAAGTTCAACTCCTTCATTAGGTAGGGTAGGTTAATTTTTGTTAGACGGTGAAACGCCAAAACTCAGGTAAAGAGAATATATATGACGATCGGACGTACTCTAAGTTAGAGCTATTATTCAAAACTTTCAAAATCTAGGCACGAGAAATTTGTGAAAAATTAAACTGACGATTAATTTCACTTACAGCCAGGATTCTCTCCTTTGAGTCTTCAAATATTGGTCGTATTCAGAATCGGACAAAGTGTCCGAATTGGCCATGTAATCGAACTCTTTACCGAAGGCATCACTGTGATCGAACTTTTTCGTAAGATAACACGTTTTAACATGACGAGATTTATTACGTTTCATGTCACCAACGATCGAGACAGAAGCGCACTCAGACAAACACTATACAAATATCGAGAGTCTGACTAATTAATTCGACACCGGTATTATATTACTGATTCATTCGGACTTTTTTTTTCTTTTTGAAAGCGACGCATACATATTTAGATACACCCGGTACAAGTGGACTGTATATCGTATTAATACCCGGTAAAGAACAATCACACCGATCTACTTCTTTTTCGCATATTAAATACGAAACGTGTTTTCACTCGAATCATAATAGCGATTACAAGTACGACAAAGTTTTACTAAATGCGCATGCGTTGAAATATTCATAATTAAAAATAATGCCAAAAATTTTCAGCATTTCTCCTTGTCTTACGTTGGGAACTCCCGTCAAAATTTGAAATGCAAAATTAAACGCGAAAATCAAAATTCACAGCGCGTGATCGCACTATACTTCAGAGGAAAACTGTGAGAAAACCGGATCGTTCTGAAAAATTGTTCGGTATACTTACGTTGATGACAGTATCATCCCCCCTTTTTTGAAACGGATGTACGTAAAATGATTTATTTTCTCATAAAGAGTCTAGGCATTCGTCAATTGGAGGATTGTATAATTTATTTTTTATATAAACCGAAAAATTGGCAGGTATCGAATTTTATATGACGTTATAATGGGTGATAATGAGAATCACGCGAATTACAGTTCCTCTTGGCACCTGTACCAGGATTTTGATGACTCGCAGACTTGGATCGCGGGTAAAGTATTTGAACATTTCTCGGGTCAAAATATCTTTCCTCTAAACCAAATAAGAGAAATCAAGCACAACTTCTTCCGTAAAAATTTAATTATCATTAGTCCCGGTCAAATATTTAAAAACGCTAACAGAGTAGAAACGGGAATTTTTTTTGATCTGATTCTTCCAATATTAGTGCCATCACCATTTTCCAAAGCAGATAGAAAATTTATCCTCGCGGATATAAAAATTTCTCATAAATGAAAACTCATAAAACTTAGTTACATATTTAAAATAATGGGTTTAATGTTACATCAAAAACCTGGTTAGTGGATAAAGGTCCACCATCCGTCGTCTGTATCTTCGAATTTTTTCACGTCAACTAGAAACCGAATTTTTGTATCCTGTTTCTAAACTGATCAATTTTGACTTAAGCGTAGCCCAATCGCTTATAATATAGTGAGAGATGAAAATCTCCTAAAAATGTTGAGCTCGATAGACCTCATGGGGGAAGACTAACATCCCTGTATTGACTTCTTTCCTCCTCTCTTGTTACCAGTCGATAGCTATGAACTTACGGGTTCTAAGAGGGGGGCAGGGAACCTGTTTTATGGGGCACGTGGAATCTTTGAAATGTTGATTGTGACGTCACAGGACCCACCCTTCAAGCTATATAATATAATAGGAGGGGGACGTGGAAAAATTTCGACCTCCGAGATATATGTAAGAATATGCTTGTATATTCTTGCACGCTGGCACTCGCAGATAAAGTACGTAATTCAAGTTCTTATAAGGAAATTTAAAATGATAGCCGAATATCACTCGATATCATGAGTTAAGATCGGCAAAACGGAATGCGTCCATACGTGAACGATCACCCAATTCTTATATAATATAATTATATGATATAGGAGCGAGACTCGGAAAATTTTCGACGGAAGGCAGACGTTTTTCCAGAAAAACCCCATGGTAAAACAGATTCCCTGTTAAAAGTAGCGAAAAGCGAGAAAGGATGGGATTATCCGTCCCCATTTTCAAATTTTGGTCGTCTCTGGTCCTGTGGCAAGGGAGTGAGTGAGACGGTGTAGACCATCATATGAGTATGGACTCGAAGGTTATGAATGGAGTAGACTTGGAGAAAGTTTAAACCTCACTGGAAAGGAGCAGGAATTTAGGAATTTGCGTATTTCTTGTTATTTCGCAGAGACGGATCCAGACGACGAGCAATTTAGGGAAGGGGGAATGTCATCCTGTCCCTTCTATACATACACGCTCCCATCGCGATTTGACCACTATGACCCCGTGAATGCGTCATTGAAGACCTTGACCTACTTGAGGCTAACTCGTCGCAACTTCTTTACACGAAATAGCTTACAACCTTGCATCATACCAGCCGGTTTCTAGCGTGTTTGATAATTTCTCTCAGGGTTTTTAAGGGAGAGTTGGCCGGTAAGTTTGTTATCAACACCTTCGATCTTTTGACATGTTTCTTGTCTTTGCTCTGACCCCTACTCTGATTTCGAAATTTTTGTGCGTCCGTTAAAATGACCTTGGGACTTGGAGAATCCTGATCCCTACCCTGATTTTGAAATATGCGTGCGTCCGACCGTTTGTCGCATTTATAGTCTGCATCAGCGGTCCTCAACTGCAACGGATCGATCGTCAAGAATTTTTAGTCGATCGCCAGCGTTCTCGAGCAATTGTCAAAAAAAAAATCATACATCTTCAACAATATCCGCCTCAACCCTCCTCGCTTAGTTCAACCCTCTCCGACAGTATTAACAGACTTGCCTCGTTCGAAGCTCTTCAAACTTGTATATTTAAAGGTATATCCATTGAACTGGTTTAGCTCCTCTTTATCTATATTGATATACTAAATACTGTGAGCCACGCTAGTTTGGCCCCTCTCCAACAAAATCTAGTATACTTTACATTACGCCAAGCGTTATATTTTTTCGAGTACCATTCCAATTTCTATATCATTTTTGTATTACAAGTTTTAATAAATCATATAATGTTTCCTCCTCCTCCTCCTACTCCTCCTCTTTTTTTTTTTTTTTTTGGTCGATCGCGGAACATTTGGAAATTTTGAAAGTTGATCGTGCCTCAAAAAAGTTGAGTACCGCCTGCATTATACTAACCTCCATTGCCCCCGAAAGCTATTAGCTTTAAATATTCTAAATTCCGCGAGTGAGCCCCCCATAACCCACCAGCTTCTAATATTCTAGACTAAACTAGACTTATACTAGATGAAGAAGGGGGCGAACTACCGCTCGTTTGCACCCCATAAGCTATTACCTTTTCATATTCTAAACTAGACTTATTCTAGACGAAGAAGGGGGCGAACGAGCGGTGCGAGTGAACTCCCCCTACAGTCTTAAATATTCCAAACTAGACTTTCTAAACTAGGCTTATACTAGACGGAGAACGCGAGTGAGCCCCTCAAGAGCTATTAGCTTAATATACGAGGTATGTCAAAAAAGTTCCCGGACAATTATTCGTATGCGCCAATTGGCAACACTGGCAAGGTGACCTAATTGAATCTTGTTTTGTTGTACTACCGACCATCAATATTCAAAATTTCACATTGATTTATGGCATAAATTGTCATAAATTAATTTTTTGGAAGAATATCCTTGAGGGTCCGTACCGATTTCAGGCCAATTTTTTTGCATAAAAAAGAGGTTGAGCAATAAATTGTCATCAGTAAAACCAGGAAAAGGAAATGCCAAATTAAAAAATATGTTATATGCTGTGTTTGGAGAGTCGAACAGGAAGCGTGCAGCGTTGTACAACGTGTTCAGTCGTTTCAGAGTGGGGCAAGAGTCGGTAACAGCTGTTGCATAATAAACCGGTTTATGCGTGCGCGCTATCTTTTGTCAACAGTATGAAGCGGAAACTCGCCGGAAATCGTCGAGAAATGTTGCTAGTAGTATCAGCGGATTTTTGATGCATGAGTTTAACCATGAAGGTTTTTTGACGTGTATGACTATGGTACAGCCTTCGGTATCGAACATTTTTTTGCCCAAAATCAAACACCAGTGCTTGATTACCACCTGTATTCGCCTGATTTTACTTGTAGGGACTTCTTCCTAACTGACCGACTACGAGATGCTATGGGTCGGGAGTATTTGGGGCCTATAGAAGGCGTCAAGATGGAATCGGCACGGACCCTCAAGGACATTCCTCCAAAAAATTAATTTATGACAAAGTATACCATGAATCAACGTGAAATTTTGAATATTGATGGTCGATAGTACAACAGAACAAGATTCAATTTGATTTCCTTACCAGTGTTCCCAATTGGCGCATACCCGGGAACTTTTTTGACATACCTCGTATTGTGAACTAGACTTACACTAAATCAAGTAGGAGGGCAAACGAACAGAACAACCTCCTCACAATACTAAATTATTCGATATTTCATACTAGAGTTATATTTTAAACTATGACAGACATGAAACATGATCTTTATTTATTTGGCTACGCCAGAACGTTTTTCTCCCTATCGTTGTCTTTCCTTCTATTTTATTCAGTACCGCTAGTATCAAAATACCGTTCTCTCGAATTTTATGTTCTAAATACTTCGTTTTTCTATTCTTTGTATCTTCCACTGCGACTGTCCACTCTTCCCCTACTCTTGCTAAGACTTCTTCGTTGGTGATAAAGTCCTTCTATGAGATTCGTAGTAGCCTTTGATAGCACCCCATCTCGAAAACAGGTGTTTTCTTTTCACTTCCGCACTCATTGTCCATGTTTCGCAGAAATATTTCAGAATGGTTCATACGAAGCATCGAATAATTCCCTTCCTCAGATTTAGCCAAGCACCTTGGTGAAGTTATTGAACGCACTTTCTGCCATACCAAGCTTTCTGATCTCTACCGTCATTGTTTATCAGCGCTTCAACTTACCTAAATTGATTTACACTCTCAATTTCTTGCGTTCCGCTTTGTAAATTTCATCACCGTGGTCTTGCCCGCGCTTATTTTCATTCAATATTTTACTAGTGCCACATACTTTTAAACTAGGCCCAATATACAGTATACTAGACTTCACTCTAAGCACTCGGAAAAACTATTTTATAAGTTAGACTATGATATACCAGGCTAAACTAGGCTCAGCTCCGCAGAATATCGCAGGGCCAGTCATTGCACTGTGAGAGAAGTAAGCACTATCCTGATGAGGTAACATCAAATACAATGCCTTGAAAAATACTAATATGTAAGCCTCAACCTGGGCTATTGGTCTTGCCTCACTCGGTGCACTTTTCCTAAATCGTGGAGATGTGGTTGCTTGTGGATCTACACAGACTATCTGCCGAGTCCTATCGCTTTTCCACTTTGTTGAGCACGCTCGGTAAAGTGCTTGAGCGCTGCATTATGGGCCGCAAGGAAGCCATTGCGGTAAGGGCCCTCTGTGGCACGAGAAAGGCAGAGAATGCGAAGAATGTATTCTCGCGGCAGTCAAATCAATCGAGAAAATGCGCTGGGAAAATTGTGGTAGTTGTATCACTCAAAGGTCTTTTGTGGCCTCATATTTTCAGTGAGCTGCAGAAGCACTCCGAGTACCTGCAAAGGCGGTGCAGCAGTAATTTTTGGAAGTACTACAGAGGGAAAGTAGTTGGCTCGCTCCTATGGAATCTTGAATACAATATGATAAGGGAGAATTTGAAGCAGAGGTAAAGCAGACGACACACTTCTGCTGCAGAGTGGCGCAAATCCTAAAGAACTTACTGCCTGCCTCCGTGAAAAGAGGGATAAAAAAAACTCATGATTTTACGGAACTTTGGAAAAACAAGAATTATGCTGCTCAACCGTAAGAATGCGTCCAGGCCACTTTCGCTGACCATCAGAATAGGAATAATTAAAATTAGGACAGTAATGGCATCCAAGTATCTTACAGTCATGGCAGAACTGTCCTACAATACATTCGGCTATCGGAATGAATCATGCTCAATGACACCGTTGGGCACAACTTCATGGTACCTTACTGATATAAAGGGGTTAACCGCGTATTCATAGATTGATAGTAATCTGCTGCGGGTGACTTGATCGGACCATTGTCACAGGCTGGCTACCAATAAATACCAAATTGGAGAAAAGGCCATGTATTAAGAAAACAAGCTGTCCCACTTGCTCCTGCAGCGGAAAGGCGCAAAACGCCTGTCATGTTTTTAAGGAGTGTCTGCTGTTCCGGGAGGGTAGACCTGATTCTTGAAACAGCCACAGAGATCGTAAATTTATATCTGCTAGATATGATGACGGAGTTGCGGAACCAATACCCGAAGAAGAGTTGGAGAAACACCGAGGAATTAGCCTGATACTTTCAGCATAAGAGTTCCACTAGCCTTAAGAATAAGTAGTACAACTTCACAATAGTGGATACCTTGCCATTAAAACAATAATCGCATATAATAAACCTTAAGCATGAGAGACTCCATCATCGATGCTGGTAGCAATAGCCATAAGATTGTCATCTCTCCGTCCGTTACTGATGGGCACTGCCTTTGTGCACTCAAGGGCACACAATAGGGAATGAAGATATGTATATAAAGAAAACATACTCCTAATATTATACGAGATTAGGGCCAGAGAGAGAGAGAGAGAGAGAGTTTAGGTGAGGCATCGTATATGACTTCATAGGTCTACAGTAAGCCTGAACTAAACTGTTCAGGTAAAAGAGGGGAGCAAATGAGCTAATTAGCCAAACATACAGTATACTACAGACTTAAGAGCGAACGAACGGAGCGAGTTTGCCCCTGAGCCAATCAGCCTAACATACAGTAAACTAGACTTCACTTGAGTTAGGAATGGGAGCAAACGAATGGAACAAGTGAGCCTGTGAGCAAGTTAGCTCAACATACAAAGCTAAGAAACACTTGTACAGGGGAAGTTACCATGACGTCATCATGACCGAGATAGGTGTATCAAAAGTCAACATGATCGGTAGAATCCATTCCATATCATCGACAAGATCGATATACCGATATATTATATCGAAGTTTAACTAAGGGAGAAATGAACGAGCCTAGAGCGGGCGAATTCTTTGGCTAGTTCACCTCCGTAATGAAGAAAGCATATAAAAAGCTCGCCCCTGGCCTTTCCTAATAATACGCGAGATTATGATTGACTTTTCCGACAAGTCTTTTATTCAAGTTGATACTCTGCAAATAAATCGTAAGCAAAAATTTACCTCGTTTTCCACTCCAGTCGCAAAATTTTTATTTTTGGAGAGGTTCAAAGGGAACGCTAATGTTCATAATTTTCGTCTATTTTATCGATGTAAAGTTGCTGATAAAGGGAGTGTTTCAAGGTATTTATCTTCTAGTGTAAATATTATTATTCACCGTAAGAACTACAAAATATGAGCTACGCTCAAAATACTTTCTGAATACGTATATGTAGTAATAGGCAATATAACGAAAGCATACTATTCGTATTATAGAGAAGAAATTACGTAAAATCAATTAAATAAGATATACTTAGATACCGGTTTGCATCAGATTATGTAAATCGCGTATTTCATTGATGATTGCAAGAGGGGGAGAAAAAATCAAAAACAAAGCCTTCGTCGCGATCGAAATAATAAAATCATTATATAGGAATACAATCTGGATTGCATCACTAGGTCAACGGAGTGTATTTTTAATCCACTGGAAGATACCGTTACGATATAATTGAAAATTAAAGAACGATTTCTTCCGCACAAAACGAGAAAAAAAACTCGCGCATTATGATCTGCAAATACGTTGTTTTCGAAATACGACTAATAAAATTCTGAAAACGGATAAGGAAAATTTTGCTCGTTGATTAAGAATCATCACAACTGATTCGAAATTCCTTTGCTACCGGTGTTTACAGGTACTTCACGTCGGATACCGGAGCAAATCAGTGACATCGGATGAAAAAAATGAAGATGCCTATTGCCAACAATATGAGCATCGATAACCTCGTACTCGTGAATAAATTATTGTTTTTTCTATAAACTAAATATTTCCGTTCGAAAGAGTTAGAATTAGTTTACAGAGATATCCTCAATCAAAAATTTAAAAATCGAAAAAAGGCAAGAAAAAAAGAATTTCTGCGTCCAAAAAAAAACCGCTAGAAATATAGAATTATTTTTGTTGAAAATATTCAACAATTACACATAATATAGCAAAAACTCAAGAACTGGACTCCTAATGTAAACGTCAAATGAAAAGCTGATTCGCGTAGCATGCCTATACTAACTAGGCCTACACCGAACCGCTTCATTTCGCTTGAGTTTCTGTCTTGTTGTATGTGTGCGTGTGTGAGGAGTATCATTAGAAGACGTCCGCGTCCGACTTTTGCGACGTTATCCTTGACTTATTTTAGGGACTTGGAAAAATTTTAACTTTTTTCCTTTGGGCCCTGTTACCAAGTCCGACATACAGTGTACTAGACTGTACTAGGCCTAACACCTAGAATATAAGATACTCAGCTAGAACAGTGAGTGTAAAGTCCGGTACCTAACGAAAGGACCTCAGCTCGGGAAGTTGATCATTACTTGACCGCCGACATGATGAACTCGGTGAACTGGTTTACTCGAACGACAATCCAGCATTCACCAAATACGCCCTAGACTTACAAAGCGAAAGGCCGTGGATTAATATTGGGACCAGAGGGTAGCAATAAGTCAATCGGCTCCGTCCCTAGTCGGTCTAGGACTTGAATCCATTTTAGACAAGTCTTCTGTTTGTCATAAAGTAGTTTCGATGAGAAGGGAACATTTTCCGACCCCTACTCCCCATGCTACTTCTTTTGTACACCTCCAACCGCAACCTCCTATTCTAAAAGTACTGCACAACAAACTAGTCAATTAATAACATCCACAGTCAGAATCCTTGTCCATAAACATGCACAGGTCTCTGACATCCAAATGAGTCACACGGGGGCTCTCAGTCCATAGTATTTAATT
This sequence comes from Aspidiotus rigidus, assembly GCA_035079385.1. NCBI lineage: Eukaryota > Metazoa > Arthropoda > Insecta > Hemiptera > Diaspididae > Aspidiotus > Aspidiotus rigidus. The sequence goes on from JAVHKY010000023.1 coordinate 4,821,122, forward strand.
GGAAAATAAGACAGAAAGACGACTGTTGATCAAAGTCAGACGAATCTCAGAAGCCGATGTATGATTCTGCAGAAGTTGCAATTCAGAACCGGTAAGCTCAGGCGAGAAGCAATGGCCTTGGTGGTGCAGTATCGAACACGAAAACATTCCTAGACTGTAACTATGACACCATCTCTATACCCATCTTAGCGCTCTGTTCCAACGTGAACCTGTAATGAGAGCCCTTGGATCTTGTGTCGGTAAAACATTATCAAGATTTGCAGGGGGAGAATATAAGTGTAGAGTATCATCATTGACGTCCCAACCACAGCACACCCCTAGTTGATACTCCACTTCCAGCCTACTGTCAGATTGTATGGGCAACGCTGGTGTGCCAAGCCGCACTGAGATGTATTGAAAGACCCAGTTTCAACAAGGACTGTCTTCATTGTTGAAAAGTAGCACGGATCGGTCATCTGGTTGAACGTGCCCGCGGGGCATCAATAAAGTCGACCTTACTAAGTCCTTGTCTTCTTCATTAAACTCGGGTTAAGAAGATGGTGGTGACGGATCTCCTCGACCTCCACCATCCTTAACTCCCATTTTTCTTCAAGAAAAACTCGCAGTCCACTTTGTGAGCCGCTCGGGGTTGCCTTCTTTAACCTTGTTAATTGAGGCAAACAGGGAACCCGTTTCATGGGAGTCACTATTGTGTATCCTCATCCCTGAGCAGCTTGAGCCTTCATTATACTGGGCCTAATATAATATACATCTAGGCCTATAATACGTAGCCTGGAAAATGTCAAATATTAGCCTTCATTATACTAAGCCTAGTATACCATACTAAGCCTATAATAACTAGCCTAAAAATTTCAAACTCTAGCCTTCATTATACTGGACCTAAGGTACTGCACTAGGCCTATAATGACTAGCCTGAAAAATTTTGAAAGGAAGCTTTGTTATACTAGGCTTGACATACAGTATAACTGGGCCTACACTAACTAGGCTTAATATAGAGTGCAGTATATATGTTACAGGCAGATCGTGAAAATGAATCATTTCATGAAACGCCTAGGCATTTCATGAAAAAACAAATGATTTCAAGAAGGTTGCGAAATGTTGCAACATTTCATGAAATAGTTTTCATTTTTTAGGCATATCTGTAAGAACGCTTTACCGTTCTCACAAATTTTCGTGTTGGTAGCGTTGCATCGATACTCGCAGATAGGTTTTGTAGTTGATGTTTTATAAGATAGAAAATGGTAGTAGATATTGTCAATTGATTTCACGTTTTGTACGTGCGTTAAGATATTGGTAAAACGGAATGCTGGAAAGACTTGAAGCACCGGTAAACGATCAGCCGATATTCTTACAAATCAATTGACCTTACGTCAATCCGAGAAAACGAAATGCCAGATAGAAAACCGGTAAAGGATCAGCCCGACACTCTTTCCAGTGGCGGCCCTCGCAAGGGGGGCGATGTAAGAACGCTTTCTCACGAATTTTCGTATTGGTAGCGAATTTTTGGGTTGGTAGCGTTGCATCGATACTCGCAGACAGGTGTGGTAGTTGATGATTTATAAGATAGAAAATAGTAGTAGATAGTTGTCAATTGATTTCACGTTTTTTACGTGCGTTAAGATATTGGGAAAACGGAATGCCGGAAAGACTTGGAGCACCGGTAAGCAATCAGCCGATATTCTTACAAATCAATTGACCTTACGCCAATCGGAGAAAACGGAATGCCAGATAGAAAACCGGTAAACGATCAGCTCGGTAAACGATCAGCCCGACACTCTTTCCTGTGGTGGCCCTCCTAAGGGGGGACATGTAAGAACGCGTTACCGTTCTCATGAATTTTTGTGTTGGTAGCGTTGCATCAATACTCGCAGACAGGTGTGGTAGTTGATGATTTATAATATAGAAAATAGTAGTAGATAGTTGTCAATTGATTTTACATTTTGTACGTAAGTTAAGATATCGGGAGAACGGAGTGCCGGAAAGACTTCGAGTACTGATAAACGATCATCCGATATTCTTACATATCATTAATCATTTTAGGATGTAGCGTACAAATGGATGAAATAATAATAAAAAAAAGAATTATTAAAAGTTCGTGCTAAGCAGTCGACTAGGTACCAGAGAGTGGTAACGTTGGGCCTACTTATTGCAATATGAGGTGCTTCCATGGCATTTGCTGTTGCACAATACGCCGTTCTTCCGACAGATGCAACGATTGCTGACACACTTCTTTGTACAGTGGCACCTTACAAATCCTTGGCCATAGCTTCCTAGTGCCTCCGCCTGGTTTGTCGCGGCTGTGCGAAGGACAGTTGTTGTATCGGGAACATCTTCCAAATAAGAGGTGGAGCAATGTATATGACGGAGTATGTCTGTCGGTGAGGACAAGGATGAGCCGGAGGGGAAGTGGTTGGAAGAGAAGAAGCCGGAAAGAGCTAGAAGCCGAAAGGATGCGTCACCCACTGACTCAACGCGGAGATTGGGTAAGTTGGAATAAGAGAAGAAAGAAAGGAAGCAAAGGAGCGTCTCCGGCTGGTTCAGCGCGGAGAGCGAAATAGCCGGAACTGAGAAGAAAGGAAGCTAGGGAGTGTCTCTCGCTGTTTAGCCTGGAGATCGGAGAGATACGCATACATTGTCGTCCAATTGTACTTGAATTCCCGATTTGCTATTCCAAAAAGAAAACCTAGTTTATGGTGTGTCCAATACGAGCACCGCCATTCACGAAATGTCGGCTACATTTCAGTCGTTTCATAAAATGCCGAAGATTTTCTTAATTTCATGAAATTACTGAAATTTAGCCGTCATTTCGTGAAATGATTCATTTTCACGATCTGGCTGTAACATATGGACTAACTAGCCTGAAAAACCTTCTATCATATATAGCTCGGAGGAAGAAATTTTTCCGAGTCCCCCTCCTATCATACGTAGCCCGGAGGTAAAAATTTTTCAAAGTCCCACATTTGGGCCCCCGGCGCCCGTCATTTTTCTTCAAAATACTCTCTGATAAAAAAGGTTCGTTGTTAAAAAATGCTATATTAACGGTATACAAAACTCAGTTTTGTAGCCTTTATCACACTAAAATATTTTACCCAGGCGTAGTATGACGTCCATGGGAATTCATGAGAAATGATTGGGAACGACGGAGACAGCCGTGACATTTAGATCGGGAGGTAAAAGTTTCAAGGCATCTACCAGAATACAGTGCTTGCCAGTCCTACCAAGTTTCATCTTTATAAAATTTCTTCTACTCTTACCTTCTTCCTCTCTACCAGTTGGACCTCTCATTAGATTTATGACCATCTGTAAGCTCGACTTAGAAATCTTCCCCCCTCCCGTCGTCCTCGCTCTGTCAATCTACAGATTTACGCTCCAGCCCTAGAAAGAGTCTAATGATCTTGACCTACATTAGAGACTTGACCATGGAAGAGAGAAGGATTGGAGCTAGTTCCTAATCTATAGATTCGCGTTCACATTTCCGTATGCCTTGACCTCGGCATCCTCCAAGACTATTCTTCCGCGTCTGGATCTATGAATTTTGAAACTATTTTGAGCCTAATGACCTTCACTTATGTTACCAACTTGAAAAAAGATCGACCTTGGAACTGGACCAATATAACATAATAAGGAACTTGATTATTAAAGAAGGAAAGCGAGGTTGGGGTGAGTTATTAGTGTTCCGAACCATTCCTCCGAAGTGTTGGTGGAGTCACAGTCAGTATGAAACATATCCTCATTTTTTGTACTGCGTAGAATACCAAATTGAGGTATGGGAGACTAGCATACCCTGCTGCATTGTCGGGACGAGAGAAATAAACTATAAAGTAAAAAATTCTGTACAGACGCTCAGAGAGACAGAATAAATTCCTGATGTAGGGTTGTGGGCATGGACGTTGCAGATTTTCAATTTTCAAGCGAAAAAAGTTCAAATCATCTCATAAATTCTGAATTGTTTTTGGTTCTAAAGGTGGGAAATTTTTCCCATTGTAGTCAATCAGGCCTACTCTTAAGCTGGGTGCTTTTTTTTTCAAGATTGTAAAGAATTCCTAATTTAACAGAGTCCGTCGCTCTTTATAAAATCTTCCGGTTCGATCACAAAAATGTTCGTACTTTAGCCTATTTATCAAGAAGAGATTCGAAATTCGACTTACGGCCATGTTTTCCTTCTTCTCGAAATTGAGTAGTTCTCGCATTCCCCTTCAGACATTGTGTCCGATGAGCTGCACTCAGATTTGACGAAAATATTTATATCGTCGCAATGAGTCGCGAACGTACACATCTTATTGGACTTATTCATATTAATCTCGATTTACACAAACTTTTGGGATCACAATTCAATAATGTCAATGATATTCACTTCATCTTGGAAACCGAACACGCGATACGTTTTTTACTTCGCGTATCGACATAATGCCGAAATTAATTGCAAAATCCAGACACGGAACACACCAAGTACGCACGAATAAAACAATTATAGCTACAGCTTATTATTTATAAAATCGCTTGTTTTTTACCAAGGAACACGAGAATTTTCCGAATGGGCTTATATTAGCCTATTTCGTTAATAAGTCCGTTTGAAGCACAGCGCATGCGTTGTAACGTATGTTGGTAATTAATTTTTACTCGAGGGTTTGACGAGTTCCGTCAAATTTTTCTTCACATCATCGAGATAGATTTACGATTATGACCAGACCTATAATTTAGGAGTGTGCAGAAAAAATTTCACGCGAAGCGTTCCGTATAGGTATTGAAATTGTCTCACGTTCGTTTGTGACGATGTCTAAAAGCAGCGTACAGTTCTTCTTTTTTTTTTCAGAATTAAAATATTGTACATATCTGGTTGAGAAAAATTTTTCTCGGCGAAATTTTTGTGAATTTAACCTCATAATGCCAACATTAAGTGCACGATAATTCTTGCGAAACGTTTTTGCGGTGAGACTATCGTATTTCTGAACGCATTTCATTGCTTGTAAATTAAAACCCATTTAAAATTTCGGACCGAAAGGTATATATATTATTGGAAATCCACTCAAATCAAAACTACAGATTTAGTCAGATTTTTTGGCCTCTTATTTGACCGAGATTTTCATATCAATGTCCTTAAATACTTGTCCCATCCCCGGTTGGGATGCAACCGAAAATTACTTCTAAATTTATACAAAAATCTCTTTCGATCACAAATGGATTACGGTGCCCCTATCTGTAGTCTTGCCAGTACGTCTGTTTTATCGTTACTCGATACAACCCAAACTACTTTCCTATGACTACAGCATTCAGAACAAGCTCCAGACTTAGTCTCTGGACCTTCTCTCTCCACTCGCCGAGACATTCGTTCATCCAACCTTCTCGATTCCAAATCTCTTCATCTACAAATTTATTCTTTCTCAGATTTGTCCGGTCTTCATTCACTATCCAGAAAAACATGTCCGCACTCTTCTAGAAACCTCTTGTACTCGCCGCTTGAAAATTAACGCTTGGATATTCCTCGATGACTCCTTACTGTGGATCTCATGAAAGCTCCAAAAATAAATAACTCTTACCTCTATAGACGGCATATTACATAAATATTCGACCCATTTGCAGCCCATCTAAGTGCGATACTGGTCTGATAATCGCAATTAGCTCAACTGCAACCGGGATAAAAATACTTCCCTCTGATAGACTCTTTCTCATCTCTCCAGGCTGTTACCGATATTTCCTCTAATAACCCACTCATCGAACGAATTTTTCTGGCTCTTCACTCATTAAGAACGATTAACCCTCACCTCACACTAGCTTAGATTCCGGGCTATGTTGACTTTCCCTATCATAATGCAGAGCGACAATGCAACCAAACTGTCAACTTCATTTCCAAAAGCAACAGACTGCTTATCGATCTCGGCTAAAGACTTGAAAATGGTATTATGCCCTCCAATTTTCAGTACACTTCCTGGAAAAAACGGTTCAATAACAGCAAATTGAGAAAAGTCGTAATTAAACCTTTAAACTGGTTGCTGTTTTCACGAGTTCAAATATTTATTCGAACGTCTTCGAATAACTATTCTTCTTGCGTATCAACAATTTTTCTCATTTTACTTTCACCTTCGTTCGTAACAGACGCGTTCTCTACGCGAAATTTCCCCGAAATATTCTCACGTGATCGCGCCGAGATCGTGCCGAAAACCCCCTATAAAACTGGCACCATGAGTCACTTTCGTCACTTCTCTGGCAGCTTCACCCAGCTTCCTCTCCTGTTTTCCTTCTAGCTTTCTCGCCTTCCTCTTTGCTTCTTTCCACAATCTTCTCGGACTGTTCGCCGCGGTGTCCGCGGGTACAACAGTGTACTCACTTCGGCTAAGCCTCCACAGAACCCGCAGAACTGGTCTCCTTTGACCCCTCGATTTTGTACCATCGGCCAATCTATCTCCATCTCTTTCTTATATCTTTAACTCAAGCCAACAGTTCCTTTCTAACTCCCTCACTCATTCACTGTCAAGTTATGTACAAGGAAAAGACGACGGCTTCCTTAACGAAGTTAAATGAGGAACGCAGGAAACCAGTTTCATGAGTCAAATGGGAAGACCTAGAAAAAGCTAGTATAAAGAAGGCCTAGACTTACTAGGAGCCTAGTATAATATAATTCGAATGTCTAAATTTTTCTCGAATCTCGAGCTATAATTATATATGATAGAAGGAGACTTAAAAAAATTTCGACGCTGGAGCTATATATGATGGGAGTCAAAATTTTTCTGATTTTTTTTCGGACATCGTACGGCAAATTTCTCACAAAACCGGTCATAGCACAGGTTCCCTCTGAAAAAACGACGGCTTTCTTAACGAAGTTAGACGAGGAACGCAGGAAACCTGTTTTATGAGTCAAATTATAATATGATAGGAGGAGGACTTGCAAAAATGTCAACACTCGACCTATATACGTGACCCTGTCTATAGAAACCCGCCTTAGTGTTCAATTACAATCAGGAGAAAGGGAATCTTCTTTCCTCAGTAAAAGATCCTTTTCTCCTGATTGATATTCAACACTAAGGCAAGGTTCTGTTGAGGGAGTCACAGACAGGAGAGGGACTTGGAAATATCATGTATTGCTCGAGGGTCAAAATTTTTCTAAGTCCCCCTCCTATCGTATATAACTGGAGAGTCGAAATTTCTCCAAGTTTTTCACCGGACGGCGTACGTCGCACGGCGTACGGCACTCGCCAAAATTTTCAGAAGACCCCCATAGAACAGGTTTCCTGTTAAAACGTCCATCTTTATACAAAGAAAACGACTTCTTCTTTATGATGTCGCGTACAGCGCCGATCCACCGCCAAGAGCTTACGGAGCCGACAGGTTCTCTTTACCGCTCCATCATGGCGTACGGACCGCCAGACAAAACATGGTAAACATCACACCGTCATTCCAGACGAGGGCCACACTCTTCTCACTCACACGTACCTTCTTACAAATCTCGCTCCTCCATCGTGTCCTCATTGCCAGGACGAAAATCTAACTGTGGATCATTTCTTTACATACACTGTTCTAGTGCCGCGCTTCATAAGCGGCAACCGGCAACCACACGAGCAACTGCAACCAAATCAAAAGATTTTGATTCGGTTGCTCACTTTTTTCCAGTTGCTTATTGTATGTTGTGTGTTGCCAGTTGCCCGTTTCTCTTAGGTTGTTGCTTACGTAGCGCGGCACTTACAACCTACACGATCTGTCCTCAAAATACCATCTGACACAAGCTCCGCACTGAAGAAGAATCTCAACCACCATCGACTCAAGTTCAACTTATCTAAACACCACTCAATTTTACGACCACATATAACATCTACTTTTGACATTAATTACCCTCGACCACGACTCACCGTTCATTCACCATCTCTTAAGTTCAAGTATGTAATCTAAGTCACCTCGAGCAAATAGACTGTAAGTGCAGCTGTAATATTCGTTAAATGGAGAGAAACTATAAAACAATGATGCCATAAGTGACAACAGAAGTCGAATTTTTCAGGTAAAAGAGCTTTTAGTATAGTATAAATCAAGTAATGCTTCTAGTAATTTGACTTATAGTAACTCGCTCTTTTAATTAGGATGTGGTCAACTAATAATTCTACAGTCATACTAACCAATAGTCACTGTCTAACTCATTACACGTCGTAACGTGAAACGTAATTTGACAAAACTAGACTTTAAACGAAAACTGAAGTGGTTACAAAAATTGTGGAGTCCAATATTTAACGTCACACCAAAAGTCTTGATTTTCAGACACGGAATTATAGGGTAACGTTTAAGTAAAGTCCAACGATCAGGATATGAAAAAGGCTCTTGGACGTCTGTAAGGTATCTTGAAAAATACAGTATAATTCCAATGAGTGCCCGCTGCGTGATACCAAGGTACTAACAGTTATGTTTTTCACGTGTAGATCCCCATAATTGGGAATGACTGTAATTTCAGCAAAAGAAGATGGCAGTTAGCTACTTCTCTTAGCTTCCTTCAGAAAGTTTCATCTTGCTGTGCAATTTTATCTTTCTTCTGAAAGCAATCAATATCTAGTCCGCCGATTTCTCAATCTGAATATACTCTGACTTTTTTAACAAGGAGTCTGTTTCATAGGAAGGTCATTTGGGAACAAAGGCCGCCGTCTGCTAATTGTTATTCCAGAGGAGTGAGGGATCTGACTTGCCTTAGTAGGAATTAACTCGGAAAATCTCCGACACTCCAGCTACTTTAGGAGGGAAACTTGGAATAATTTCGACCTTTGAGCTACATGCTCTGCAAAGTCAATTGGAAAGTAGAAGTCGATCTTTATTTTTTCAATTCATTCAATACGAGCCGCAACGGATCCTACATATATGAGGGACAAAGGAGGCTGCCAAATCTATAAGAATAATGGACTCGAAGAATTTCAAGAGAGAACCTATTTTACAGAGAGAAATGTGACAGACAAAAAATAAATGAAAATCATGTTCCATGTCTTTTATATTTTATCAGTCATCTTGAAATATTTCAGTCTAGGCTTCTACTAGGTCAAGTGTTCGTGAGATATTATACGTTTACCCCTTTACCTGTCTTGGCGTCGTATAGGTCTTCTATGAGAAATACGAGGTAGCGCGAACTCGCTCCGCTCGTTCGCCCCCTGTCTCGCTGTTGTATTGGAATGGTATGTGACAATTCAAGTCTAGGGGACTTGGAAAAATTTCGACTATCCAGCCTTTTTTTTATTTAATTATTAACAGGGAACCTGTTTTATGGGGGGCTATTTGAGAAATCTGCCGTGCGCCGTGCGCCGTGCGCCGTGCGCCGTCCGCCGTCCAGCGAAAAACAGAAAAATTTCGACTCTTGAGCTATATATGATAGAAGGGGGACTTGGAAAAAATTTCGACTCTCGAGCTATAGATGATAGGAGGGGGGGACTTAGAAAAAATTCGACTCTCGCGCCATATGTGATAGGAGAGGGACTTAGAAAAATTTCGACTCTCGAGCTATATATGATAGGAGGGGGACTTGGAAAAAATTTCGACTCTCGAGCTATAGATGACAGGAGGGGGGACTTAGAAAAAATTCGACTCTCGCGCCATATGTGGTAGGAGAGGAACTTGGAAAAATTTCGACTCTCGAGCTATAGATGATAGGAGGGGGGACTTGGAAAAAATTCGACTCTCGCGCCATATGTGATAGGAGAGGGACTTGGAAAAATTTCGACTCTCGAGCTATAGATGATAGGAGGGGGATTTAGAAAAATTTTGACTCTCGAGCTATATATGATAGGAGGGGGACTTGGAAAAAATTTCGACTCTCGAGCTATAGATGATAGGAGGGGGGACTTAGAAAAATTTCGACTCTCGAGCTATATATGATAGAAGGGGGACTTGGAAAATTCTCGACTCTCGAGCTATAGATGATAGGAGGGGGGACTTAGAAAAATTTCGACTCTCGAGCTATATATGATAGAAGGGGGACTTAGAAAATTCTCGACTCTCGAGCTAAGAGTGGAAATTTTAACAAGGAACCTGATTTATCCAGTTGGTCTAGGCCTTCTTTTTACTACCTTTCTCCAAATCTATTTAATTATTCAATTATTCAATTATTTAATTATTTAATTATTTATTATTATTTATTATTATTTATTTATTTATTATTAATTCTTGTACTAGGTCAAGTGTTCGTGAGATATTATTCGTTCACCCCTTTACTTATCTTGGCGTCGTATAAGTCTTGTATGAGAAATATTTTGAGGTAATATCAACTTTCGTGGGGCGAACGAGCGATCTCGCTGTTGTATTGGAATGGTATGAGAAAATTCAAGTCTTTTTTGAGAAATATGAGGTAGCGCGATATTTAATTTTTTAATTATTGAATTATTTTATTATTTTATTATTTAATTATTTTATTATTTTATTATTTAATTATTTTATTATTTAATTATTTAATATTATTTATTTATTTATTTATTTATTTATTTATTTATTTATCTATTTATTCATTTATTTATTTATCTATTTATTTATTTATTTATTTATTTATTTATTTATTTATTTATTCATTTATTTATTTATTTATTATTATTAATTCTTCTACTAGGTCAAGTGTTCGTGAGATATTATTCGTTTACCCCTTTACCTATCTTGGCGTCGTATAAGTCCTGTATGAGAAATATTTTGAGGTAATTGTGAGTGTTCTATATTTTGAGGTATCAACTTTCGTGGGGCGAACGAGCGTTCTCGCTATTGTATTGGAATGGTATGAGAAAATTCAAGTCTTCTATGAGAAATATGAGGTAGCACCCCCTGTCTCGCTGTTGTATTGGAATGGTATGAGACAATTCAAGTCTAGGGGACTTGGAAAAATTTCGACTATCCAGCCATATATGATAGGAAGAGGGACTTGGAAAATTTATTTATTTAATTATTTAATTATATTAATTATTTAATTATTTATTTATTTAATTATTATTGAATTAATTATTTATTATTATTACGCGGGGTGTACTCGCGAATTTCTGAATCACCCACGGGGTAGAGATTTTCTAATTATTAATTATATTAATTATTTAATTATTTATTTATTTATTTAATTATTTAATTATTTAATTATTTAATTATTTAATTAATAATTAATTAAATAATTATTTATTATTATTACGCGGGGTGTACTCGCGAATTTCTGAATGACCCACGGGGTAGAGATTTTCTAATTATTAATTATATTAATTATTTAATTATTTATTTATTTATTTATTTATTTAATTAATTATTTAATTATTTATTTATTTATTATTAATTATTATTATTACGCGGGGTGTACTCGCGAATTTCTGAATCACCCACGGGGTAGAGATTTCTCTTGACGGGGGGGGGGGGGGGGGGGGGGGTACTCGCGAGTTTCAAAATCGGGGTCCGGCGAGAGAAAAGACATGGAACATGTCAAAATTTTGACCTTAGAGCTGTATTTGAATAATAAACTTCAAAAAATTTTGCTGGTAGACTAAAATATTTATAATAAGACTTTGAAGAGAAGAATAAAAGAAATGAGAAGCAAGCAAAGTGAGCTGCGAGTTTTTGACATGTTTCTAACCTCATTTGAAATCTTAGGACAATACTTGACAAACGTGAGGTAACTCTCTCCAAAGATGGCGACACCAAGGAATATATTATATTCATGCTAGCTTTAGAATTAAGCTCAAACTAAGCTTAGGTAGTAAAAAATATACTGAGGTTCTCAAGACCTCCCTAGTATGGAACGTATTTTCATACCAGCTTTATACTAGGCTTCTGTAAGAGTTATACACTAGACCTAGATTTGTATTAGGATCATAGTATATTGTATGTCAGGCCTAGTATAGTCTAGTATGGGGCTTTTATACTTGCCTTGAGTAGGTTTATACGAAGCTTATCTTGGTTCAGACTATGCGTTCTATCTAACATGAGTTTGTAAGCTTTGAACCAAGTGAGAAGATGATATTTATTTCAACAGACAGAATTCTGTAGTACCATGATCTTAGGGCCCTGATTTACTTTACAGACCTAATTATATTACGTAGCAGGAGGAGAACTTGGAAAAATTTATTTTTTTGAGCTATACATATCAGGGAGGAGACTTTCAAAAGTCCCGACCATCGAATGAACCTGGAAAATTTTCCACCTGTGAGTTATAATAAGATAGGAAAGGGACTTGGAAAATTTTTCATCTCCGAGCTATTATAATAGGAAGGGAACTTGGAAAAATTTCAACTCTCAACCTACATAATATTTCGAAGTCCCTAAAATAAGTCCAGGTCACTGATGACGTCCCATCTAGAAGTCCCCCCCGTCCTATCATATTATAGCTCGGAGGTTGAAATTTTTCCAAGTTCCCTTCCTATGATAATAATTATATAGCTCGAGAGGCAATAAAAATTTACACTCTTGAACTATATTATACTAGGCTTATAGTAGGTCTGGGCCTTCTTTATACTAGTTTTATACCAGGGCTACGCTTCCTTGAATTCTCAATACCAAAACCAATTTGACCCATGGAACAGGTTCCCTGCGTTCCTCGTTCAACTTCGTCAGGGAAGCCGCCGTTTTTCCAAGTTTCCCTCCTATTGTATAAAGATTGGAGCCTGATACTTTTCCAAGCTCCCCCCCCCCCTATCATAGATATATAACTCAGAAGCTGAAACTTTCCTAAGTCCTCCACCTATCACATAAGGCTTGGGGGCTGAAATTTTCCCAAGTTCCGAAAATAATGACGTCACAATTTGAATGCCCTCGCGCTTGTTTTCTGTAAATATTTCCTCAACAAAAGACATAGCGGGTTCCCCGCTAATAACTCAGAAGATTTCGACAATGCAGTGAAGCACGTAGGATAAGTCGAGGCAAGAAAAATACGGAATCAGTTTTCAAAGGATGAAAGAATAAACTTCTTAAACTTGATTGTTAAATTATTACAAATTTTGAAAATAGTATTTAATAAGAACATACAATCAAAAAAAACTTTTATTGTATAGACCTGTTATTGACTGAATTTTTCACTATACTGAAGGTATACAATGATGAGTTGAACGATACGTCAAGAATGAGTTAAGAAAAAAGAAGTTAGAAACAAAACCGTTTTAAAACAGAATCACAGATTAACACCCGACTACAGCAATCCAAGAAGAATTACTCACGCGATAAAGACTATATTTTACTAGTTTTTTGTCTTGAACCACCCTACACGTGTTTGTATCGTACGAGGATGAACACCGAACACGTTAGAAAAAAAATTGTCGTTCTCAATATTCAAGGTCACGGATGTCGTAAACTCTTCATGGATGCTTGTACGCATAATCAAACCTCCAATTAGGTTTTTGATTTATACCTACTCAGTCAACATCTTAAAGAACGTACTTTACTGGTACATCTCTTCAGATTACGACGTATATGTTTGATTTTTTAAAAATTCTCAAGTCATTTCTCCTTCTTACAAGCCTAGAACTCGGAAAAATTTTCAGTTCTCATGTAAGTAAACATAACAGGAGATTACTTGGAGAATTTCGAATTTTTGTCAACATCTATGAAAATAGGAGACTCGCAAAAATGCTGACACTGTATTATCAAACAGATTTATTCACACACGTAACGTAAAATTTTGTCAATGGTGGAATAATACGCTAATTTTGAAAAAATTGACAATTATTGACCGAGCGACCGGTTTCGAACTAGAAGCGGCTAGTTACGGAGAAAATGACGAGAAATAGGAAAGAAAAATGAAAAAGAAAATCATGAATAAACAGGTGGATCAGATGTTGACATGTAACGTGTAAATGGATTGAAAAATACATACTCTCAGTTATTTTAAGAACGTTGTTGCAGGTTCGTTTAATAGAAATTAAGGTACCTAGTCTATTCATTTTTGCTCCTTTCTCACTGTATTGGAGCGGGGGGGCGGCGGCAAAAAATCCATCGAAAGTGTGCCTTTTTTTATTACAGTGTTCAGCCATGGCCGAAGGAGAATCCGATGATGACTTTTTTGAAGAATTTTGGAGATTATTGTAATCGTGTAGATGTTCTTTGAACCGGTCCTTAGCCTCAGACTCTTTTCGTCCAGGCCTAAAGCTTTCTTCTCATTTTTGGTGATTTTACCTTTCGAATTAATTGTTCCTTCGACCTAATTATTTCAGTTTATTTATTTTTCGAACCAAATTTTTTATTAATTTTCACTACTTTATTATCATTATTCCATCAATTTGGACCAAAATTTATTTCGTCTCTGTCCTTAACCTCCTGTTTTCAAATTCTTCGTTCATTTTAATGTTATTTCGAATATAATACCTGTGATAGTCATAGTCTGCGATGATATTTCGTGTTAGGTCCCCAATCAAATCTTATGATTGTCATCAACAAAGCCCGGATTCCACGGCATTTGTCGAATCATTTTGCCAAGGGTGGAAAGCTTGAAAATCAGATAGAAGTTTATTTTACGGGTAATGGGGCCAGTAAAACAAATTTTATCTTGCCGAAAAATGCCAAAAATGGAATAAATGCAGGAAACGGGGTTTAAAACCGAATAAGACCGAAAATTACCATTTTGTTAAATATTGTCCGATATTTTATAATTTCGGACAAAATTAGGTGAATTTTATTTAAAATTCAGGAATCATGGTGAAAATTAAAACCTTTTTCTTGAAAATATTATTTTTAGTCCTAAGTCGAGAAATTAAAAACATTTTGATTGAAAGATTGCTAGGATTTTTTTTTATAAGTTCAATCCAAATGCGTTTATTTTGGTCAAAATTATGTAATTTTGGTTGTAAATTGGATAATTCTGAGCGTGAATTTGTTAAAGCACTAAAAACGAATGTTTATTTAATTTTTTTCTTTTAAATGCCGAATAATGCCGAAAATGCAACATTAAGTGCCGAAATTTTCAATTTTTAGTGCCGAAAAATCCGGGCTCTGGTCATCAGCTATGACCAATAAAATATGTGACCGCAAATGAAAACACTGGCCTTGACCGCAAAATGCTTCTTTCTCGAGAGAGAGAGAAAACAAACTTCCTAATTAAAAAAAAAAATTAAATTAAATTAAATTAAAAATATAGAAGAAAAACGACAATTGAAAATAATATTCTCATCTCCTGAGACATATCAAACCAACTATACTATCAATTACGTATGCACGAAAAATTATCAATAAATCAATAATAAATTTAAGAATGAAGTCACCATGAGTCTTGCAGCACATTTGATTAAGACCAAAAAATTGTTCACAATTCATTCAAACTTGAAATTTTAACATCGAGTATGACTGATGAAAAAAAAAAAAAAAAAAAATGAAAAAAAGAATAAAAAATTAAAAGGTTTTTTTCATGACAATACACGTATTGATAACAAGGAAATCCTCTTCTCGTAAGGTGAGCAGTTTCTCGTAATAGTGAGAAATTTTTCAAACATTGAAAATTTCTCGAGAACTACTCATCCGATCCACAGAAAAATGCAAATGAATATCTTCAGATGTAACACTACAATATGGCCAAGTTACAGAAATATCCATCAGGTAGTTTTGGAGGAGATCCATGGACAAAAAAATCTTATACCTCTATAAATAAATAAATAAATAAGCAAATAAAT
Source organism: Aspidiotus rigidus (assembly GCA_035079385.1). NCBI lineage: Eukaryota > Metazoa > Arthropoda > Insecta > Hemiptera > Diaspididae > Aspidiotus > Aspidiotus rigidus. Next base: position 4,836,691 of record JAVHKY010000023.1, read on the forward strand.
AAATATATAAGGAACCTGAACGGACGGGTCCCTAGAAAAGCCGGTAAAAGTAGTTATGACAGTAAAATGATATCAATAAATTTCGACTTGACCACGATTCTTTTGGTCTACTTTTTAAAACTCTATGGGAAAGTACTTTGAACGTCATAAAAAAAAATTAACAATTCCGATTAAAGTATAAATTTAGAAAAATTATATTTCTATTTCCTCGATTTGTATATTATTCACAGCACAGGAATAAAAAAAAATTTACAGAGCCTGCACCGCCCGGGAATCGAACCCGGGTCGCAAGAATGGGAATCTCGCATGATACCACTACACCAGCGGTGCTTCAAACAGAAAACATATTCTAAAAACGTCACAAGTTCAAAGCTCTCGCAACGAACATGACTACGTTTTCCCAAAAGCGTAGTGAAATGTTTTCATTGAGGAAATGGGTGACGAACTAGACGAGAACGAGACAGCGCCACGTAACACTGCAGAAGAATCGATATGATGCGTTGAGATGCATACACACGTCTACAAACGATGTAGAAAGAGAGAGAGAGTGAGGGAGGGAGGGAGACAGAGAGAAAGAAAAAAAAAACTACCTAGTACCTTGTCAATAGAACAGGTTCTTTTGCCGATTAACTTAGTTTAAAATATTAAAAGGTTAAACCGTTCCTCTTCATTTGCGTAAGTTTTATCTGATGTTCTTAAGATTTTGTTGTTCTTAAATCAAATTCATTATTAATATTCTATAAATTGAGTCGTCACAGAAAGTACGAGAACGAAGAAATGTAGGTATTTCGAGCTTCCAAATAAATCCAAGATGATGAAATATGAAATTCCTTATTTCTGATGTAACAACAGAAGAAATTTCGAATGAAGCAAAGCGTAAGAAATAAAAATGTATTTTATTCCAGAATAGTATTTTTATGTCGACTAAAAAAATTGTTCAGCATTTTTTATGCTTTTAAAATTGGGATTACTCTTGTAAAATTGTCGCAAAATTTGTAATGATGGCAAACTATAATTATACCATAGGCCTAATATACATTTTACTAGATCTTTTTTTGAACGAGGTTAAACCAATCGTACAAGTTCGTGTAAGTAAAACGCACGAGAGCAATGTTCTTGAAGAAAACTGCTCAAGATCCTTTGTCTATAGGTACCTAATCGGATTCACATGATGAAAATTCAGCATAATTGGTAACATCTTGGAACTTGAACAGCGTTTGCGCTAAATACCTGCTTCTTCAGACACTCATTAAGGACCTAAGACGCAAAGTAATCTGTTCGCAAGAAACAAAACTTACTCCTTTAACACGATTTTCCGTAAAGCAATACAAAATACACCGGCTTGATCTACTTACCACACAAAATGCTAAAGGTGGTGTAGCCATAGCCGTCAGAATGTTTTTCCCATAGCCTGTAACTTTATGATCAGTAAACTTCCATCATCCGGACATAATAACGTGCCGCACTTTTGAAGAACTTACAACGTAGTTACCTCAGCTTTTTATAGTGACAGGTAGGCGACTTCAATACCTACTCATCACTCTCTGTGGAGAAGCAACCACGAAGATTTACGGGGACAAGAAATCGAGCGCGTCCTCCTTAGGTATCAAGAAGTCGTGCTTTTGAATACTGGAGAACCAACCCACTTTAACTTTTTCAATGACCAGTTCTCCGCTATTGATGACAGAATACTCAAAGAGTAGAGTAAACGAGAAACTAATTACAAAGACCGCAGATATAAAGGAGAAGATGCGAGATCTTTCGGTTAACCAACCATCATCGGGCAAAGTTAGAACACCACTGACCCAGATACGACTCATAAAACAGAATACCAACGAGATCAGGATTGAACGAGCGAGCCCTCGCGAGGTGACTCAAACTCGTAAACCAATTCAACTAAACCTTCTTCGGGAAAATACCTGTTGAGTACGGTAACATCGTCACTGTTCAGATGACGCACTATTTCGATATTTTCCAACGCAACGCGCTTGAAGTAAGAATTCTCCTTGTGGAGGAGGGTAGCCAAACCTTCCTTGAAACTATGACCACTGGAGACAAGGTGGTCCGCAAAGGCCGAATCACCCAAATTACCTTTCTTCCAGGCCTTAAGGTGCTCCTCTACTCGAATTCCAAGCTGGCGACCCGTCTCGCCTAAGTATACGCCGTTACAATCCTTGCCCTCCAATTTGTACACCCCGCACCTCTCCCCCCGCGGGATGGGGTCCTTTAGCCTAACAAACAAACCCTTCACAGTAGTGAGGTTATAAAAAGAAGGCCTGAAGCCAAAGGGGCGGAGGACACGAGTCAGTTTGGATGAAAACTCACCCAAAAACGGGAGCTTGATCCAACGTGTTGGTTGAAGTCTCGAATCGAGTACGAGTCCCCCTACTCCGTTAAAAATTCGGTTTCTCTGGCCGAGAGGCTCAAAAATGTTACCTTGCCTCCGGGTACTAGCCTCTGCTCATTTGATGTAGCCGGCCTCTTTCCCAACATACCAAAGGCCCATACTATGCAGTATATGGGTGATCTACTTGTAAAGTTCAACATTCCTCATAACGAGATACAGGAATTTTTTGGCCTCCTTAATGCGTGCTGGTCCCCTAACTTCTGTAAGTTCAATGGGAAATTTTACGAGTTCCCTGAGGAGGTAGGAATCCCCATCGGCTCTCCTTTGGGCTCTCTCGTTTCGGAGATATTCATGTCCAGATTTGAGGTTGACTTGTTTTCCTCTGGCCAAGTGCTACTGAGTCATATCCATTACTGGCACCGATATGTGGACGATATATTATGTGCGTGGACCGGTCCTCAAGAGCTCCTTGGAGAGTTTCTTCAGTATCTGAATAAAATGTATCCCTCCATAAAATTCACTACAGAAATTGGAGGTTCTTCCATAAACTTTCTGGATCTCACTATCTCTGATAGAGATGGGGACCATGAATTTGCGATATTCAGGAAGGATACTTCGACCGATACAGTTGTCCACGGATCGTCCTTCTGTCCATTTTCTCATAAGATCGCTGCCTTCAATAGTTATATTTATCGACTGACTAGCATTCCGCTAAGTCAACCAGCTTTCCAAAAGGAGCTGGCGACCACCGAGCACTTGGCCGCTGTCAATGAGGTCAACTTGGACATTGACCGTATGGTCCGTAAAGCTGACTCGTGTCCTCCGCCCCTTTGGCTTTAGGCCTGCTTTTTATAACCTCACTACTGTGAAGGGTTTGTTTGTTAGGCTAAAGGACCCCATCCCGCGGGGCGAGAGGAGCGGGGTGTACAAATTGGAGGGCAAGGATTGTAACGGCGTATACATAGGCGAGACGGGTAGCCAGCTTGGAATTCGAGTAGAGGAGCACCTTAAGGCCTGGAAGAAAGGTAATTTGGGTGATTTGGCTTTTGCGGACCACCTTGTCTCCAGTGGTCATAGTTTCAAGGAAGGTTCGGCTACCCTTCTCCACAAGGAGAATTCTTACTTCAAGCGCGTTGCGTTGGAAAATATCGAAATAGTGCATCATCTGAGCAGTGACGATATTACCGTACTCAACAGGTATTTTCCCGACGAATGTTTAGTTGAATTGGTCTACGAGTTTGAGTCACCTCGCGAGGGCTCGCTCGCTCAATCCTGATCTCGTTGGTATTCTGTTTTATGAGTCGTATCTGGGTCAGTGGCGTTCTAACTTTGCCCGATGATGGTTTGTTAACCGAAAGATCTCGCATCTTCTCCTTTATATCTGCGGTCTTTGTAATTGGTTTTTCGTTCACTCTACCCTTTGAGTATTCTGTCATTATGTCGAGCCGTAACGTTTCGGACCGTGTCAATTCTCCGCTATTGATTTTACACTCGCAAGTTCATCTATTTTGCATTTTTAACGTAACGACCTTACTTTACAATTTTCCTCAAGCCATCGATATTGACGTTATTTTTCCGACTCAATCACTTTATCCTCGATGGAGGATATCTCTAGCCGATTGGAATTCGTCTAACAACAACCTCCATACGGCCGTTCGACGAGCTTAATCAGGACAAGTGCAATTATCCATGCTGTAGAGAAGAACTAGGCCTACTATACTATACTTTTAGGCCAGTGCTAAGCCTGATATTCCATATTGGGCCTATAATAACTAGCCTAAGAAATTTTAAACTTTAGCCTACATCATACTGGGTCTGATATACTATACTAGGTCTTGAAAAATTTCAAACTCCAGTCTTCATCATACTGGGCCTAATATACTATACTAGGCCTATAATGACAGAGACCCGTATACTGACGCGCCTGGCGACTCATAGTCTTGTTTTTTTTTTCTTTCTTCAATTTTTTGCCGACCCTATAAATTTTCCGTTACATGCCAGTCGCCTTTGATCAGAAGAAGAACTGAAAAATATTTTGTATGAATTTTATCCAACATATTGGCAGCTCAGTATCATTTTTTTATTTGTACATACGTTGAGTTAGTGTATTTTGCACGCGAAATAACAATAATTTCTTCCCTAGATGCCTATATTTGGGTGTAAGCGGTTGTGATTATATTTCATTTTGTAGAAAACTTGATACTCTATATTTTTTGTTCAAAAGTTTGTACTCTAAAACTCCATCCAAGTTCAATACAGTCTGTAAAAGTACAAAAAATAAAGATTTTTCCAAAATTTGCGCTCTTTCTCCGCGCATTGAGTCCGAACGGATAGATCTAGTCAAACATATGAATATAGCATTTTGTAGGGAATTTTACGCTCTACAACTTTTATTTGAAACTTTTTCCTGTTAAGTTGAAACGCGGCAAGATATTTGCAAAAAACTGATTTTGGGGGTACAGAACCCCCGCGGAAAGGGGGTCAGCACCTCCCCCAGTGGTGGCAACATATCTCATTTTGAAGTACTCCACCTGAAGATATGTACCAAGTTTCATGCTTTGATCCAGAAATGCATGGTCGTGGCTCTCAACTTCCTGACTATGACCTTATTAGTATTAACAAGGACCAGATAATAATTACTACACTAATCCTCAGGAAATCGTCGAAATTTTTGCCAACCATCAACATAATGTGACTCAACGAGATCCGCGAACGAAATACGCCCACCAGATTGTAGCGACATAATTAGTGAGTACACCAAAGCTTAAGCCTAGTATGGTATACTAGGCTTAGTATAACGAAAGCTGAAGTCTAATATTTTTCAGGCTACGTATTACAAGTCTAGAAGTATAGCATATTAGGCCCAGTATAATGAAGGCTGAATTTCGAAATTACTAGTAGAACAAAGGCTCCATAAAACAGGTTCCTGTTGGCCTCAATTGACAAGGTTTTTGTCACGCTTGATTTCATCAGTGACCTTGATCTACCTTAGGGATTTGAGAAAATGTAGTCCTTTTTTATTTTGGTATACTAAGCTTACACTAGGCTACAATATTGACCTTTCATTATACTGTATAGGTAAGGCTTTGGACCGAAAACATTTTAACGGGCAAGAGGGCTGGAATGATTGCAAATTATTTCGGGTTGCGCGTGTTTCTGGTAACAGAATATTTTTGAAACGGGCTTTATGGGTAGCCCGTTATACCCAATATGCCACTTATTTCTGAAGAAGTAGCGGGCAACCGAGAGTGTCTGACTTTGTACAAGATAATTGTAAAAATAAAGTATTGTCCACTACAGCGCTTCTATGGGCATATTTTTGAAGGCGCCAAGCGGAGTGCCGCGACCAGGCCGCGAGTGTGCAAAGTGAAAACCCAAGATGTGTTAGTATATCTCTATGTGTACCTCGTGGTTTAAAATCTAAGAAAGAGAATTTTAATTTCGATTCTCGAAAATTCCGAGTGATAATATGCCGTGCACGAGGCAAAATACAAAAATAGTGAATTTGTATTTTTCATCTTCAATTTTATGTTCAATATTCTTCTCGCTACTCGAAGAGTTTACAATAGTACATTCTGATCATTGGCGTAGCGAGGGGGGAGGTTGGAGGGGTCGGGAACCCCCCCCCCCAAGAAAAATTAAATATCAAATTCTATGGTGGTGAGAAATAAAGGTGCAGACAAGAAGATTGTAAATTGTAAGCGCTAAGCTATGTTTTCTTTTCCAGAATAAAATGAATACGGGAAAAATGTACTGTGGACTTTCTGCAATTTTTCAATAATTCTTTTCATCTTCCCTCATTTCTCTTTGAAGCCCGCCCCTACGAGACTGTTTAGTGTTTCCTTATTTTGCCAATTTCTGAAACTTTTTTGTATCATATCTTTTCTCCAACTTTTTCAACCCCCCCCCCCCCCCCCAGAAAAATTTCCTGGCTACGCCACTGATTCTGATGAACTCTCCACATTTGAAGAGCATGATAGGATGGTCTCAGAAATTCTCAGAAGGAGGTTGCTGTACAAATTTTTTGTGATGCGGCGGTCCCTGAGATGGGGAAGCCCAATTATCCTTCAATGTCGAACTAATCTACAGAAAAAAACACTCACGCAGTCGCGTGAGTAGTACACGACTTTTCTTCCCACAATGCAAAAAACATTGAGAGAGTCATTCCCTCTCTTTAAATTAAATACCAATGACCTGTCAATCATGTCAAACATTTGTAGAATAAACAATAAAACTCAGTTTATAAATTCTATCACTACGATGTCACATCAACAGATAACAGAGTAAAAATACCTATAATCCAATAAGGAAACCTGAATTTTGTTATAATTTAGGCTAAGAGTCATCTAAAACCTACAAAACGTCTCCAGAAAAACCACTCCCCCTCCCCCTGTCCAAACTGCTACGAGGCTATAACAGTTGTTTCTAATAAAAAAGAGCTCTACAATCATTTTTTCCCATACCTTATTCTTAGCATATTATTAGTCTAGTATACTGTATATTAGGATGAGTGGTTCAATTCTTTATCACTTCCGATTTCTGGCATCTCATAAAGCTATCTCGAGCTGCTATTCCTCTCGTGCACTCATAAATTGCCTTCACGCTATTATATCACCATTTTCTATGCACACTCCACCCCAAAATTCTTCATCTGGGAATCCAGTTACAACGAGATCCCGAAAAACTAAAAAAATCGATGTCGAAACGAAAGAAGCAACCAATCACCCAATAGTCAACCCCTCATTCCTTCCCTCACGCTTCAACCATTCCAAACGTATTAACAAAATACCTCACTTTTCTAGCTAGAAAATTCGGTAAAAATATATAGCACCCAAGCCCGGTTTACTCGTTAGTCTAATCTCAAATCTCACTCAAAAAAGCCAGTCCAAATTGAAAATAATCTTTCCATCTCTTTTGACACCTCAAATCAACTATGAACCACTATTAATTATGTACCCATACATGAAAAAATGACAAATAAATCAATTATTAATTAAGAGTGAAATCACCCAGGTAGTCTCGCATCAGCACACTTGATGAAGATTAAAAAATTGTACTTAATCATTCAAAGTCAAGGTTTTCACTAAAATCAGTCGAATAACAAATTAAGAAAAATAAAACGTGAACCCACATTTTGGTCCTCATCCCAACGAAATTCAAGGCAAGAGGACGTCATTTTAGCTCGGCTGCGAATAGGCCACACTCGTCTTACTCATACTTATCTTCTCACTAATCTCGCTCCTCCATCATGCCCTCACTGTCTCCAAGAAAATTTATCAGTTGATCATTTTTTTTCATGCCCCGTCCTGCAACCCACTCGAACCTCCCTAAATATATCTTCCAATATCAATGCAGCACTAAACAACAACTCCGAAACCATCGACTCAACCCTAACTTATTTACGCACCACTCAATTCTACAACTTCATATAATTCACCAACAAATTCCGTTCGATCGCCACTCAATTCCACCAATACGTACCTAATTTAACCTAATTCAAGTAATGTTCTAAAATAAGATTGTAACGCCGAGCAAATAACCCTCGTGCAGTTTATAATGCTCGTAAAATAATAATAATAAAAAAAAAAAAAAAACTATCGAGTATGACTAATAATAATGAAAAATAGCTAGAAAAATGAAGAACTCGCCATTGCCACTATCCGTTCAAAAATAAATTTAACAAAACAAATAAAATTTGACAAAACAAAATTCAACGCTTTAGGGGCTGTGGGAAGCGAGATACAAGTGTACTAAATTTGAACAAAAAGGTTTCATCGGAAATAAAATCCAATGAACCCTTGGTAAAGAATGAACAAAGAATGAACCTGTCGAATGATGAAAGGTTCTTCACAATACACGTACTGATAACGAAAGTGGTAAACGTATAGGAAAATCCGCTTCTCCTAACGTAAGCAGCTACTCGCAGCTATTCGTAAGAAGCTACTCGTAATAGTGAAAAATTTTTCAACAAAAGTAAAAATTTCTCGAGAACTACTCATCCGATCCTCAAAAAAAATGCAGGTGCACATCTTCAAATATAATACTACAATATGGCCGAGTTACAAAAAAATCCATCGGGTAGTTTCGGAGGAGTTCCGCGGACAAAAAGGTACTCGAAATACTGCAAAATTTCTCAACAAATTGAAAATTTCTCGAGAACTACTCATCCGATTTTCAAAAAAATTGCACATCTTCAGATATACTACTACAATATGGCCAAGTTACAAAAAAATCCATCGGGTAGTTTCGGAGGAGTTCCGCCGACAAAAAAATCTTATATATATATATATAAGGAAACCTGAAATTTTTTTTTATGCTAGTTGTGATCTAGGACCCCTAAAACGTCGAGAAAGTTCATTACCCACTCCCCCTGTTGACCTTGCTACGGGTGTAATACCTCACTTTTCTAGTTAGAAAAGTCGGTAAAATACTGCACACCGTTGGCTTTCTTGGCAACATTTTTAACATTGAAAATTCCATTTTTTCTGTACCCAACTTGTAAACAAATGTGTGTAATAGGACCAAACTAGAATTTTCACTTTTCAAATTGTGACCGAAATTTTTTGATCGAAACAGTTATAACCCAACAAATACAAATTTTTAACGGGGAACCCGCTATCCCTTTTTTTTTCGCGCTCGCGGTCCGAGGTTGATGACGTCACGGAGAGGGGGCCTTAAAACAATTTTGAATCTCGAGCTATATATGATAAGACGGGGGCTTGGAAAAATTTCGACCTTTGAGCTATATACGATAGGAGGGGGACTTAGAGAAATTTCCACCTCCGAGCTATATATGATAGGAGTCAACATTTTCCAAGTTTTCCGCCGGACGGCGCACGGCTTAAATTTTGACTCTTGAGCTACATGTGATAGGACGGGGACTTGTATATTTTGACCCTCGAGCTATATATTATAGGGGGGGGGGCTTGGAAAAGTTTCCACTGTTGAGCTATATACGACAGGAGGGAGACTTGGAAAAACAACGGCTTCCTTGAAATTGCAGCGCGTTCAAGTTGTCACGTCATGATTTTCTGGACTTGGAAAAACTTCAGGCTCTAAGCTTTGATGGGAGGGGACTTGGAAAAATTCTCGGGACATTGCAGTCCTCCAATGGCATCTAATTTTTCATTCTCTGGTCTCCTCTTCTTTCACCTTCTTTCAGCGATCGCGATGCTTTAAGGTTAACAATCTCTCTCTCTGCAGTGTGACAAAAGCAGCGTGTATCTCCTCATTCTCACGAGAAAATTTGTATAATTTCGTTGTAGAAGGGAATTCTTTAATTTGTCAACTTCTGCCTTCAACCTCTCATTCTTGTGAAATCGACGAGCTGATAGTTCGACTACAGTTTTGTACTGCGAACGTAAACAAAGGACCTCGCAAGTCAGTTCACGAATTTTCTTATCCTTTTCCACACACCAATTTGATATATGTGTAGTGGAAACTTTTCGGAAAACTATAAACACCGATGAAGGTTTGTATCCAGAGATCTAATTAATGGCGTACTCGGAACAACGATGAATGAAAGAAGGGTTTTTTGCTACAAAAGTAAAATCTGACAAAGAAACTGAAGAGCCGATAAGGCCTCTTTTGCCCAAAAAATGACGGGTGAGTTGACCGTTTTGTCTGAAATTATAACGGGCAAAACTAGTTTCGGGCAGGTCATCAATTCATAATCACGGGTAACTGGCAAACGGGCTGAAATGATGAAAACAATTCGGTCACGGGCCGCGGCCCGAAATTTGACCCGTTAATTCCAAGCCTTAACTATAGGCCCAACATACAGTATACTAGGCTTTATTTGGCCTTCCCTATTTTCATTACACTAAGCCTAACATACAGTAAACTAGAAGCTAATGATGGCTGGGGCTACTCCTGCGAAAATCACGAGTGAGCCCGTGAGCTATTCAGGTTAACATGAAATACATTAAGAATTGGGGGGTGAACGAGTGGTGCAAGTGAGATCGTGACCCACTTATTAGCCTAATTCATACTTGTACAATCTACTTCACCTGCACAAGGCTAAGAATGAGTCCGTCCACTAGTTAGCCTAACATACAGGAAGGTTTATACTAAACTAAGAAATACTGGGGAAGGGGACCTAAATATGATGTCATCATGCCATTTGGACACATCAAGAATAAAAATAATAGATAGAATTGATTCAATAACTTATGATCGATAAAATCGATATATTGGATCGAAATGTGAGAAGAAACCATATTAAATGCTACACCAAGTGTCTTTGGAGGAGACATGTTCGCTTCTGAGTTTTTTTCTGAGATATATCATTAATGGTCCAAATAATGGACTATACTTTCGGGGGCGAGATCATTGGTGGCTTACTTTTGAAACCCGATAACGAACATTTTGCAATAATATTCTTTCGTATACACGTAATTTCATATACAATCCACAAACATATAAAATTACCTACCAGAGATTTAATTACGGCAACTCTGCACGTTTGCGAATTGTGTATGATATTCCTCAGCAAGGTCCTGTCTAATACCAGGAAATATCCTTTGTGGCCTTACTGTGACACAAATAGAACCTGTCCCGAATGTTTATCAATCAACATTGGAAGAAGTAACTTACGCACGAGTATTGAACTTTTACTCGTTATAAGAAGAAGTTAATTTTCCATTATTTTCGAATATAAAATCTCAAGCTCTTGATCGCCGCACTCGATCGACAAAATACAGCGATGCGGCACGTGATTTCTAATCAATCATTTGTGATGATAAAATATTCATACTTATCGTTAAAGTTAAATATTTACGATCATCAGACTCACTATCAGTACCTACGCTCGCTGTAAGTCGTTCTTCAATTATTAGAAATTAAAATTCTCAGTATACAGCGAAGCAACTTCTGAATTGCGTGAAATATCGCAACAAGTGTTGTGAGAGGCTCATTCTTGTCCCTCGTTTTATTGCTCTTCTTCAAGTTGGAGAATTTTAAGATAGGTAGGTAAGTATTTGAATCTAGCCGAGTAATTAGGTCACTGACTGAAATACTTATACGCTACGTACAAATAAAAAGAAAAGTTTCTCGAAATCTAGTAATGAACCATTCTGTAAAGATCATCTTACCATATCGAGAGTAATGCTTTGATATCCATGTTGCCTAGGTCTTCGAATTTACCCTCCAGTTGCTCCTCCATCGAGATGCCACTTTCCGGTGAGGAAGTCATTCTCAAAACTTTCGAATGTATAACGTATTTTATAAACTAGGTACCTATGTAATTTTCACATCAACGTCGCCCACATTCAAACAGCACATTAAACATCGAACCATCGCGCATGATGCGAACGACACGAATCAACGAGCGGCGCAAAATTTGACGAATATTACTAATTGGGTAGGTAAGTACTCGATTTAAGTATACCGCGGAATTAAAAATGCTACTGTATGATCATTTCTCGTCAAATTTTGAAGCTCGATATGGCGCCGAAAAACCAGTTTCTATAATATTGATATGAAATCTACGCACACGCTAGGACGAAACGAATCGCGGGTCTGTGTGCGAAGAGAAAGCCCGCAGAACCTTTCTTTGATCGATTCTTCGACGATTGAAAGAACTTACAGTATGCGTTATTCATTCATGCCGATGGCAAGTATGCGACTGCGAAAAAGAATGCACACATATCAACGCCAGCCAACATGTACCATACACGATTCGGTTTAATAATATATTTACAAATCGTCTAAGAATGTTGTTGCTCGTTTTAAGACAGTTCAATAAAGGCAACAAATACATTACAAATCAACCATCGCGTTTTGTCTTTTTTTTTTCTCTTCTCCTCCTCGCTCTTCGATTACAACATATATGTATACGGTACATGCATACCATAAAGAACGACTCAAGAATGTGACGACGACTCCGCAAAAACTATTCAGTTACACAGGTAGCGTTATAAATTTGCTAAAGAACGACCTATGTTAATTTTATGAATGAACTAAACGAAAAAGGTATGCCATTATCTCCTTCCCCTGTACGGCTTTGGTGATTTATCATTTTACTACGAGGCAACGGTCATGGAAAAAACTCGCGGCTCGCGAAGGAGGATTCATTAAGTAAGTTAATTGAGGTATGCAAAGAACCTGTTGCACTGGTAATATTTTGGAAGATCAAAAATTGATTACAAAGTCGTAAACCTCATAATGACGATGACGTCACCTTGTATGAATAAAATCTCAATGACGTGGTCAGAGAAGTTTCCTTGTATACTCCAAAATCGTCCGCAGATTTCGTCTGCAGTTTACCTTTCACGACGTCATTGAAAGCTCTAATTTCGAATCACTCACACAAGATTTCGGCGATAAAGATTTTTTTTGAGTCTAAATTTATTGACTTTTCTTCCGAGAAGTCATCATGTATCTTTCGAAGTCTCCCTTTGTAGCTATAGATGTTCGAATTTTTTCAAGTCTCTCGGCCCGTTTTACACATACGGCTTAATAATTCGATGTCTGGAATTTTTCCAAGCCCTTTTCCTAGTATACATATAGCTTGGTGGTCGGAATTTCTTCCATTCCTCTCCTGACATACATTATATATTTTGTATTCGTTTCTAACTCTACACGTTCGGTGAGAAATAATTTTACCACAAATGACGACGTTACTTCGTCTATCCCTACTGATATAATAGGAAGAAGTACAGTGGCCAACGGAAGTCGGCACATCTGTTAACAGTTTAGCTGCTACAGTCTTGAAGTTCGTCACAACGACGTGTGGAGGACTTTGGGAACTAGGCCGTAAAAAAAAATGAGATGCCATTGCAGGGCAGCGGGTAACCCGCAGTCCCGAGTCCCCTAGAGCCTGAAGTTTTTCCAAGTCCTGAAAATCATCACGTGACAACTTGAACGCGCTGCAATTTCAAGGAAGTCGTCGTCTTTCCAAATCCCCTTCCTATCACCAGACGAAGTCATACTCAAGCGAGTAATTCAATCGGGCACTTGGCCAGAGTGAATGAAGTGAACTTAGACATCGACCTTATGATCCAAAGGAAAGTTACTCGAAAATGCCTCGATTCCACCACCTCCCTCCCCCGCAATACGGCCCTAAACAGTAGAGAGCGTTGGATAAGGCTTCCGTTCTTGGGGCAGTTTTCATCTCAATTGAGTCGTGTCCTACGCCCCTTCGGATTTCGGCCTGTGTATTACAACCCCAATACCATAAAAAGTTTATTGGTTAGGCTAAAAGACCCCATCCAACTGGCCGAGAGGAGTGGTGTGTATAAAGTTGAGTGTAAGGATTGTAACGGAATTGATATTGGCGAGACAGGCCGTCAGTTGAAAATTAGAATCGCTGAACATAGGAAGGCGTGGGAAAAGAAGAATATAGATGAATCGGCGTTTGCGGACCATTCAATCACTAGCGGCTATAGCATTAAAGAGGGGTCCGAGGTCCTTCTCTACAGAGAAAACGCGTATTCGAAGCGAAAAGCGTTAGAACACATCGAAATAATCCGTCATTTAAATAACGACGACCTTAATGTGCTCAACAGGTACATACCTGATGAGGGGTTGATTGAACTAGTTTACGAGTATGATTCACGTCGTGATGACTCGCTGGTTCAATCCTGATTTCCTCGTATGTTTCTAGTTTACTGCCGGAGTTGGTTCAGTCGCTTTCCAGTCCCCGTTGACGATGATTGTTTAATCGAAAGCGCTCTGGCATCGTTAAAATTCTGTGGCTAAATTTTGTAAATTACTCCGATTGAATTACTCGCTTGAGTATGACTTCATCTGGTATATCTGGTCATAAATTGAGAAACCTCATTGATTCTATTAATAACGCTGATACGGCGTTTTTGCGATTTCTGTTCGGGAAGTTTCGGAACCCAAGGTCATCGTTCTCATCTCACATATGGTTTCTTCGCCAATGCTTAAAATTACACCTTAAGCCTAATTTCATTAAGTTTCGGTTGTTCTCGGATTGCGATCGCACCACCAAAAAATTGGAAAAATTCCTGACGGAAAAATGGATCCGCACTGAATTGCGGAGGTGGCATGGAAAGTTGAATGTCACCACTAGGCTGAACTTATTGGTCCATTCTAGACTTTCTGGTCTACTGCATCCGGGTGAGTTGGTTCTGTTTATTAAGGCTATTAATGTTAAATGCCGCGGTTTTGAAGCTAAATTGAAAAGGAAGAAAAATAAGAAACTTTGTTCCCTCCAGAAAAAGAAAGAGAATTTGAATAACCCCGCTGTCCAGGAAGTGAGACCTGAAGTCAGTGTTATCCAAAACTTCCAACCGCGCATTATAAATTGCAGTCAGGTTGAGTTCAGTTGCGATGAGGTGAATTTATTAGAGAAAGGGTTAAAGTTCGGATTACCCCCTCTTAATAATAGTAATGCTTTGGCTAATGTTGTTGCCGACCTCGAGTTGAAAATCGGACCGGGGGTTAATACTCAAAAAAATTGTGCTGCTTTTGTCCGCAATACCCCCCTCCCTCGCATAAACAATTACGCAATTGAGGTGATTAAGGGATTAAAGAGGAGGGTCAGGGAGGAAGGCTTAAGCATCACGAAGGCTGACAAAAGTAATGCCATTGTCGTGATGGAGAAGTCCTCCTACGTCTCCAAGGTCTATGACGTTCTCGGCCAGTGTGGTGCTAAGGAAAACGACAGTTTCAATTTTCCTAAACACGTAAAAGAAGTTAGACGTGTGATAAACGAGTGTGAATTTATTATTAAAACTCCCCCGATAAAAAGATTGCTCCTGGAGCCCAACCCTGTGCCTCCCCTCTTGTACGGGCTACCAAAAGTTCATAAAAAAGATAACCCGATGCGTCCGGTCGTATCCTTTGTGTCCTCCCTCACGTACGCTCTGGCAAAATTTTTGGACCGATGGTTTAAATCGAGAGTTGACCATGAGTCACCTTACTCGGTAAAAAATTCGGTCTCCTTGGCTGATAGGCTTAAGGATAATATTCTTCCGCTGGGATCGACCCTTTGTTCACTTGATGTGGTCGGCCTGTTCCCCAATATCCCCAGAGCAACCGCCATGCAACATATGGGAGATCTTTTGATTCAAACAAATGTTCGCCAAGAAGAATTGGGTGAATTTTTCAATCTCCTCAATATTTGTTGGTCTCCCAATTATTGCAAATTCGATAACAAGTTTTTTGAGTTTCCTGAAGAGGTTGGAATATCCATCGGTTCTCCTTTGGGTTCTCTCATTTCGGAGGTCTTTATGTCTAAGTTTGAGCTCGATTTGTTCTCCTCTGGCAGTGCGTATTTAGATCAGATTTATTATTGGCACAGGTATGTCGACGATGTGTTGTGTACGTGGACTGGTCCCCGAGAGCTCCTTTTGGAGTTTCTCCAGTATCTAAATAATCAATATCCTTCTATAAAATTTACTTTAGAAATCGGTGGCGCATCTATTAATTACTTGGATTTGACGATCTGTAATAGAGATGGTATCCATGAATTCGCCATATACAGGAAAGATACTGCGACCGATATTACTGTCCACGGCAAATCTTTCTGCCCTGTAGCCCATAAATATGCTGGATTTAACAGCCTCATCCATCGACTGACTAGTATTCCTCTCAATCAGTCAGCCTTCCAAAAAGAGGTATTAACTATAAAGCACTTGGCCAGAGTGAATGAAGCGAACTTAGACATCGACCTTATGATCCAAAGGAAAGTTACTCGAAAATGCCTCGATTCCACCACCTCCCTCCCCCGCAATACGGCCCTAAACAGTAGAGATCGTTGGATAAGGCTTCCGTTCTTGGGGCAGTTTTCATCTCAATTGAGTCTTGTCCTACGCCCCTTCGGATTTCGGCCTGTGTATTACAACCCCAATACCATAAAAAGTTTATTGGTTAGGCTAAAAGACCCCATCCAACTGGCCGAGAGGAGTGGTGTGTATAAAGTTGAGTGTAAGGATTGTAACGGAATTGATATTGGCGAGACAGGCCGTCAGTTGAAAATTAGAATCGCTGAACATAGGAAGGCGTGGGAAAATAAGAATATAGATGAATCGGCGTTTGCGGACCATCCAATCACTAGCGGCCATAGCATTAAAGAGGGGTCCGAGGTCCTTCTCTACAGAGAAAACGCGTATTCGAAGCGAAAAGCGTTAGAACACATCGAAATAATCCGTCATTTAAATAACGACGACCTTAATGTGCTCAACAGGTACATACCTGATGAGGGGTTGATTGAACTAGTTTACGAGTATGATTCACGTCGTGATGACTCGCTGGTTCAATCCTGATTTCCTCGTATGTTTCTAGTTTACTGCCGGAGTTGGTTCAGTCGCTTTCCAGTCCCCGTTGACGATGATTGTTTAATCGAAAGCGCTCCGGCATCGTTAAAATTTTGTGGCTAAATTTTGTAAATTACTCCGATTGAATTACTTGCTTGAGTATGACTTCGTCTGGTATATCTGGTCATAAATTGAGAAACCGCATTGATTCCCTTTCCTATCATATGACTAGAGGTTTGAAATTTTTCCATGTCCCCTCCTCTCTGCGTGACTTCATCAACCTCGCTCGCGGATGAAAATTTCCTGAGAGTACCCCCAACAAAAGGGATAGCGGGTTCCCCGCTAAAAGAGAGGCACCGTTCAAATTATAGGTTGGGTTCATAATGGGGGCCTTTAATCATGCAGAATGGCCCCAAATACTCGAAAACCTGCATAAAGCCTACGTGCCACATTACCTATAAAAGTGTATAGCCTCAAAGTCATTGCAATGGTCCAACAGAGATGCCCCCAAGGCTCTATCCTAGGCCCCAGTCTCTAAAACATCATCATCTATAATCAGGTCATCTGCTCGCTCTCGGAAGAATATAACCGCCTTAGACACTAACCATACACGGCGGTGACTCCCGCGAGGAAATTGAATACAATGTGAACACCAGCATCACCAAGAGCAAATATGGTCTTTCCCTCAATGTAGGGAAGACTGAAATTCTCCTCAGGAATGGTTTTCCCAAAACCCCACTTCTTCCCAGGAAGCGATCCCGAGATCCTCAGTCAACAGACCAAAAAAGTCCTTGTGTTCATACTGGATTCCATACCGACATTCAAGGCTCACCTAACTTATATGGCAGAGAAAGCATTGCGAGTGATTCCCATGCTACAAAACATCCGCAGAAACAGCTTTGGCTATGAGTACGCAGCCCGTCGCACCATCTTCAATGGCTGCATTGCATCACTCTTCATGTATTGCAGCACAATGTACTACTACAAGCTTCGAATTATCACATACAGAAACATAGTGACCAAAGTGCAGAGGCGGTGTGATGTCATACTATATACATGAGGCTCAACAGGGCTTGCTAAACCATATGTTAGGCTAACTAACTCACGCTGCTCACTATAATAAACTTTCCCTGCACCAAGTTCTATGGTAGCATAATACTATGTTTATATTAAGCTGAGAAACATTTGAGGAGGGGGATGTCACTATGACGTCACCATTTATTTTATTCATTATTTATTTAAAATTTCATCTATCGAGCTATATAATTATGATGATGAGAAGCGTATATATGGTAGCAAGGGGAATTGGAAATTTTTTAACTCTCGATCAGAACTAATGCGTCTACTCATAAGAAGACTAGCTGTTTCCCACGGAACTGCAAAGCTAGCGGATTCCGCGCTACCATTGTAGCATCTACATTTTTCCAACAAGAAAACTGTTCTGTGAAGGGTTTTCTTGAAAATTTTGGCGTCCGGCGGTGCGCCATTCAATAAATTGTATTAGAATAATATTATTTAATTGAAATTTTAAATTCAATTCTTATTTTAAACTTAATTATTATAATTTTTTTTTAGTCAATTGAAAAAATATGATTTTTTTTTTCATTCTATTTTTTGTTCTTTATTTTGTTTTGTTCTGTTTTTTTTTTTTTTTGTATTTATCATTTTACATAATTTTTGGTTGAATGTAATAAAAAAAAAAAAAACATTTAACGCGTTCGTGAGTGGATAACCAAAAAAATTTCAAGTTCCACATTTTGCCACCTTTTTTCCAAAAGACCCCATATAAAACAGGTTCACTGGTAAAAAGTTGAAAAAATAAAATACTAGCATTTTACTTTCCATAATAATAAATAATATGTTTTTAATTTTCAAAATTAACATTTTCATTGGCTTTTAACTTCAACATAATTATTTTGTTTACATTTACAATGATGTAAGAGTGCATGTTCGTAATTTGTACAGCCAAACCACGTTATTTACTTGCCTAAATAAATCGAGTAATATAAATCTGATGCTACAAACAAACGATGAGCGAATGACTTTATTTCATGGCGCTAGATGAAGTGAGTGCTCTCACAACTACTCTCTACGTTACAACAGATTCAAGCATTGAAGTACACGTGTGTGCGTATTCGAGAGTTCCGACACCTACGATACAATTATGATGATAT
Source organism: Aspidiotus rigidus (assembly GCA_035079385.1). NCBI lineage: Eukaryota > Metazoa > Arthropoda > Insecta > Hemiptera > Diaspididae > Aspidiotus > Aspidiotus rigidus. The sequence continues at coordinate 4,855,437 of JAVHKY010000023.1, forward strand.
GAGTGCGTAGAAATCGTGTATTCAAAACTAAGTCCGCGGTAGTATAGTGGTTAGTATCCCCGCCTGTCACGTGGGAGACCGGGGTTCGATTCCCCGCCGCGGAGAAATATTTTTTTTTCACGTTTTCAATTCCTTTAGATTTGTCGTGAGAATTACTTCGTTATTCGTGGATGTAGAAATCGCGTCGTAATTTCAAGTCCTCGGTAGTATAGTGGTTAGTATCCCCGCCTGTCACGTGGGAGACCGGGGTTCGATTCCCCGCCGGGGAGGAAATTTTTTTTTTTTTTTGTTTCAGTATTCGAAATAAATTTACGTGACACTTATCAAAAAAAAAAATATATATTCGGTACTATAATGATGGAATTGGTTTTTTTTTTTCTTCAATACAACTTCTTGCTATATAAGTTACATTGACGAACAAAATCAACGGCGATAAAACGATGAACGATCGCTATGTAATTTCATTCTTTCACATATAAGTAGGCTCATTCAACTTTTTACTCCAAAAAAAATGAATGTTTGTACTTAAGTAATATTAAATCCTAATATTGCTGTTGAGTTACGAATTGTTTCACAGCTTTCTGGCATTATTTTATCCTTGTCTCGCGTCTCTAGAATGAAAAATTTCCCAACAGGAAACATGAAACGACATCACAATCTCATCCTATTATTAAATTCTACAAGCTACATACGTGGAGGTATAAGTTACATACCGATATCAAATTTTACATCGACAGTTCATCAAGGCTTTATTTTTCGTCTTTAATTCGCTTTTTACTTCCTCTCAAGAAACCTTAAATGAAATGCAGAGCGATTGACTTTATTATACCTAGGTATGCGAATCCAAAGGTTTATCTAAATTTTCAGTTCAACGAAGGAGCTGTCGCGCGTTATATAATTCGATCAAAAATAATGTTTTATAACTCATGGTTAAATGAAGGTCGCAGTGTTCCACGTACATTATTTTAAGCCGCAAGTATTTGTTTCAGTCTTCTAAAATAATATACCTATGTGAAATGAATAGAGGGTAAAAAAGTTCGTTCGAATAATCTAGATTTCATCATACCTACGTTCGATAAAACTTATCACAACCGCGAAATCGTTATTATATCTAAGTTATCTCATAGTCGAGCTGACTTGTGTGACTGAGTCTAAGTATAATGCGTTATTATAAGTTAGTACAGACTCAGATATATAATCATCTGAGAATTGCTGATTTTACTCATTTTACATCGAAGACTGAATAAATAAATCATGTTGACCAAAATCGATTGGTATATTGAGACAGTCGAATAAACTCGAGAGGGAGATAGAGGTATCTGAAGAATAAATATACCTACGTAAAAATGTTCTAAAAGTTTAAATAGCCTAAATCAGATTCGTACGTAGAAGATTGGAACTCTTAGGAATATCATTTAGAGCGTCCCGGAGTGTTTCGTTGATCAAAAGAAAATACGGAAATAAATTAAGTTTGTCTTTCTTAAGTGATTTTTTTTTCGTCTACGTATATTCACTAAAATTATTCTGGTAACTTATGAGTATCTGACTGCAATGGAAAAAAGAAAGAAAAAAAAACTCTGCGAATTCTGGCTTCAGAACATCATTTTCTTGATACTGATAATCTGAAACGTAAATTTCGGTTCAAATGTTATTTGATTTACTTATATCAGTTAGTCAATATACAACAGGTATTTTAATTATTTTTGCTGAAAATGAGCCTATGATGAAATTTTTAACAAATTGAAAGAAAGAAAATCGACAGGCTTTCTCCCAATAAGATTCGATATCACGAAACTGATTTCGACTTAGTTTCAGTATGGTAAATGAAACAATAAGTAACAACGAAATGAACTAAGCTCGTAACTACCTCAGAAACAAAATGATAATAAATAAGAGTAACTATGAATAAGTAACTTTGCGATTTTCTGGCAAGGAGAAATTAAAATTCGTCATTTTAAAGCCGTAGGTATAATTTATTTCGGAATTATTCACGGAATGAACGGAGAAATAAGTTCATCCCGTAATTAAAAGAAAAAATAAGCTTTAATTTAAATGAAACAAGGATTTTTTTAGCTGATATTACCAAAATCTCTTATCAAGAGTAGTATTTTTCACTCTATTCGTTATCATTTGGGAACAAGTAGGTAAATAGAAACAATGATTTCAACGTACTTATTGGCTGTGCCATTATAATTGAACTTCTACTTATTTTTAGAACAGTAAATTCTACTTTTTACAATCCATTTCCCTTGTTTACCTTTATTGTTAGTCCCTAATAAATTATTTTTAAATTAGCGAAAATTACTCACGGCGAATTTTTGTCAGTGATAAGTACTTTCCTGCACAAATGGTTGTTTTCCCGGTGTAATTCGTAGCAAAACTCTATTTTCGACATTTATCTTCAATGGGTAAAAAAAAGAAAATAGTTCAGTTAAATGACTATTGATTAGGCTATAGCTTCAACGCAACGCCCCGCTCTGCAAAAAATGGTATAATTCACTGAAGAGATAGTTTAATTCACATTAAAAAGTTGTAAACGTTACTAAAATTTAGTGATTTTACTACTTTTTATAGTAAATTTGACCATTTCTTGCAAACCGGCGCGTTGGAACTATAGTCGATAATCATACGAACTTTTTTTGTTTTCTCAGTGCTCCGTTCGACTTTATTCTTTTTGTAGTCCTTGTACTACCCTAGCTAATTCGTGCACATCTTTGATTATTTATCGTCTGCACTTAATCAAACTCATTCGGCAAATACCAGCAAATCACAGCTTTGATGATAAGTATAATGTATTATAATCAACGTACCTAGCCTAAAAGTAGGAGTGGATTTATGGATCTATTTTTTATGAATATATTAAAAAGATGGATTCTGCAGTCTGAACCTTCAATCAAAGGTTAAAATTATTCACGTATGGTGGGTGATTTTCATTTAGGAAAATGAATTTTTAAAAAAATTGGAAAGTTTTCGTGGGAGTTAGATTCTGCCTCAAAAGTAACCTCTTTTTAAGTTCATTTTTCTGCAGTAAACGGAAGCTCGATATTGATAATAAGCTTGTTTTTGAACGAACAGTACTCTTTTTAAAAATAAAACGATTAACGAAAAGTATAAAATCAATCGAAGATATGCGCTGAACAATGAACTTGATGAAGGTGAATAACATTGGAAAAGAAAGCAGTCTAGTTGATGAGTACTGATATTTGGTAATTAATAAAAACGCGTTCAAGATATATGAACTTGGTTTTGGCTGGATAAAATTTTTCCTACTCATCATAAAAATATTTTGCAGATATTGGAAAGAAAAAAAAAATAGAATAAAAAAAAAAAAAAAAAAAAAATGGAAGATGAAGATATAAATATTTTGCAAACCTTACTTGCTATGGGTAAATAAATCTACATCTGATTCCTTTCTTTTTCGATCTATATAAACAGTACAATACGTTGCTGCACTCACTACATTTGGAGTCGATGAGGCAAGCAAGTGAAAATAAGATGATGCAAAATCAGAAAAAAAAAAAAAAATCCATGTACCTAGGTATTAATAAGAATAAGATATCAGAGCAATAATAATTTGATATACTTTAGCGTTGCGCAAAGAACTAAAGCAAAATACATAATTGTAATGAGACAAAAAGACATGAATTTTGTAAATTTTACCCCTTCTTTACTTCATAACTATTATTACTTATTATTTTTTTTTTTCCTTTTGATCCTGAAACTGTAGATTGTAGAATGACGTCGATGTACTTCCAAACGACATTATTGTTACCTAGATATTTAATATTGCTACCTACTTCTGAAAAGTTTCAAGTTTCAATAAATTTTAAGCCACAAGTAGTTTATAATTTTAAAACTGAAGTTGAACTATCTCTTTGAAATAGGTATTGATAACAGTATTTGAATCTAATGGTGCAACCATCAACAGAGGCATAGAATAATATAATTTTGCAGGAAAGATGAAAATGATATTAGAAATTTCGCACAGTAGGTGAAAAACACGAAAATAACTTAAGCATTCCTTCAAAAATATATTTTCCATTCGTTGAAGAAAATTTTTCACGTTCAAAATAATGTATTTTTGAAAGGAAATATAAAATCTTCGCTAACAAATTTCTATTTCCGAATAGGTACTTCTTCGTTACCTGATACGAGTAAAATAAAGATGATCGACAATTTCGTATTTTATTTCATAATAATATTTTTATATACCTATACCTAACATAATATTATTTACTGAAAATTTTGTAAAAAATTGTATCGTCGTGGAAAAAAAAAAAAAGAAAAAAGTTTTCCTCCGGGCCGGATTCGAACCAGCGACCTATGGATTACTACCCGTACCACTACAGTCCACCGCTCTACCAACTGAGCTACCAGAGGTTGGTAGCAACAGCCGCGAATTTTCTGTATATACGCCGTGTGTTCGTTCATCATTTTGTTCATGTGATGGTGAAAATACTGATAGCGTGTACCGATACTGCACACAGTTGAGTATTATAGAAGTCTTGAAACGTTTTGATTTATGTATTACTAAACCTACATACACCGAAAACGTGTACAAATATTTTTACAATTGGCTACAATTCAATTAAAAATTCGTAAACATAGACGAATTTTGAACATTTCTTACTATTAAAAATTGATTATAGGCACCTTCATTTATTAGGATGGAGAAAGTTTGCGGCGATGTCATAACGTACATCGAATAAGGCAAATCGAGACCCATTTCATGGAGAATTCGATCTTGATAAACTATAAGGATCGCCGTTTCTAATTCTGATACCTAATCGTTTCCAGAATCGATTATTTAATCGATATTGAAGACCTCTCCTGCTATATAAATATAAAATTCGATGATCAGAATTTTTCTAATCTCTCTCTCCCCTTAATTTTCCTAATTTATTCCACTTAGTGGCTTAAGTACTCATTATGAAAAAAATGTATTTGACTCGCGGGTCAAGTGATGTTTCAGCTCGCTACGTTCCCGGGACTCGCGTTCAACCCGTGACGCAAAACGTTCGTAACGCGTCTGAACGCCACACTTTACCCGCTCGTACAATAAATAACTATATATGTATTATTGAAAATCGAAATTTTCACAAGACTTTCGTCCTCTTCATGCATGTAGCTCGGTGATTGGAATTTCTTCAAGCCAATTGACTCGAATGTACACCTCAAAAATCAAAATTTCTTCAAGTTCTGAAAAACAGAACGCCTTTTATATCTTTAAAGAAGCTGTTGAAAATTAAGGAAAAGAAAAATTCTTAGCGCGAGAATCTGAATTGACCAATAGGGCGGCGGAGTAATCGTTGCTATGCGCAATTTCCCCAAAGCTGACACCTAAAAATCCTTTTCTGGTATGTCGTCGTGTATATAAGTACGCATCGTATCTTGAGAAATCTTTGAGCAAGATATCTATGCGGGAGGGAGTGGGAAGAATTCATAGAATTTTGATCATTTAGCGTCATGGGAGTGGAGAAAGATATTAATTCTAAAATGGCTTCGAACAATTTGAACTTTCAAATTATATGTGGAGAGGAAGATTTTAAAGAATTTTCGTGAATGAGCTGCATATGAGGAGAGAGGTGTTAAAACCCGTCAACTTAGCCTAAGTAGTCTAGGCAAACTAGACAATAAAAAAGAATTTTTTGGTAGAGAACGGGTGCTTGCTGAAATGTGTAGAGGAAGGCATCGAAAAGTACCTAAAAAAACCCCCACTCCCTAAAGGCTCGGGAAAATTTTTGTGGCACGTTTTGGCCCCCCAAATTCAGTTTTTGGATTATTTTTCAAGGACTAAGCGTTTTACAAGAAAATGTTTCGAACAAAAGATGTTCCTCTTGAAATTTCAAATAAAATGATGTATAGAAAGTTCAGTTTAGACCGAATAGTCAGCTCAAAAATTCCCTCGAAGTAATATAGTTTTCAAAATTTAGACGAAACTTATCAAATTTTTGCTGATATCTCGGAAAAATCAACTTCTAGAAGAAAATGTATAGGAAGGAAAAATTTTCTTTATCGTATTTCTTATAAAATAAGTTTACAATTGAGCAAATGTAATACCTAATATTTTCTGTAGAACAAGCGGAAATAGAGGAAATTTATTGAAGAATTAGTTCTTATACTGTATTTAGCTATTAAAATTTAGCTTCGACTTACAATAGGATAAAGATGGAATTATTCATCCATATCTGGTAACTTCGCATTTTTTGGATATTCTTCTTTGTGTGATACGCAGAAATATTTTTAGCAGATGTGACATCAAGCTGATTAGTCTGAAATCGTTGCAGCTTTTCGTTTTTTGTTTGCTTCTTGGGAATTGATATGAACTTTGATCGAAGCCATTCTTCTGGTATTGTTCCGCTAATGTAGATTCTGTTGTACAGTCTCGTCAGCTTTCCAATGCTGTGTTCATCCAACACTTTCAGTAATTCTGCTATCATTCCATCCGGTCCAGGGGCCTTTCTTACTGGAGCGTTCCTTATGCGCTTTCTACTTTGGATTGAAGGATTGCTAGTCCTTCTTCTGCAGTTCCTTCCACGGATCCTCTTTCATCTTCAAACAGTTTCTCAATATATCTGGTCCATTCCACAACCAGACTGTTTTCCTCCACAATTATGTTTCCCTCTTGGTTTCTCATTACGTAATGTTTCTTTGGTCTGTAAATTCCGGCAGTTTCCTTCAGTTTCTTGTGTAGCTGATATTCGTCGTGTTTTTCTATTAGTTGTTCAATTTCTTCACAAGATTTAAGATGAAATTCTTCTTTTGCTTTTTTTACTGCCTTTTGACCTTCCTCTGGGTCTCTCTGTATTTTCGCTCATCCTTATTCTTGTGTTTCCTTCTTTCGTCTACGAGTTCCAGAATTTCTTCTGTTATCCATGCGTTCTTCTTTTTTCGCTCCCTTTTGCCCAGGACTTCTTCAGCCGATTGCAATATTACATTCTTCATCCGCGTACTAGTATTTTCGACATCATTATTTCCTATTTCCTGCTCGGAAATACCTTGTAATTTATGGCTTATATTTTCTCTTACCTTTCGTTTGACCTCTGGTCGTTATAGTTTTAACGTATTTATAAACTGTTTTGAGGCTTTCTTAATTTTCTTCAATCGGGTTTTAACCTTCGCCGCAAGAAGGATATGATCTGAGTTTATATCTGCTCTAGGATACGTTTCCGCGGCTTTTACCGAGTTTCTGAAACGCTTTTTGACCATTATGTAGTCTATTTGGTTTCTGACTATCAAATCTTCACTATCAGTCGGAGCTTTCTACGTATATAACCTTCTTTTTGGGAGCTGAAACCACGCATTGGTATAAGTTGTTGTTCCTGACAAAATTGGATGAGGCGTTCACCGCGTTCGTTTTGTTTTCCTAAGCCAAAAGGTCCGGCAATTTTTCCTGTTGGACCTCTTCCAACCTTAGCATTCATATCTCCATTGTGATTTTTGCAGGCTTTGAGAAGAATTCCTTATTGTCGCATTTTACAGCCACAGAAGATGAAGAAGCAAACAAAATGTGTGTAGAATAAACTTTATTTATTAGAAATACTATAAAGAAAATGTTTCCTTCCTATACATTTTCTTCTAGAAGTTGATTTTTCCGAGATATCAGCAAAAATTTGATAAGTTTCGTCTAAATTTTGAAAACTATATTACTTCGAGGGAATTTTTGAGCTGACTATTCGGTCTAAACTGGACTTTCAATACATCATTTTATTTGAAATTTCAAGAGGAACATCTTTTGTTCAAAACATTTTCTTGTAAAACGCTTAGTTCTTGAAAAATAATCCAAAAACTGAATTTGGGGGGCCAAAACGTGCCACAAAAATTTTCCCGAGCCTTTAGGGAATGGGGTTTTTTTAGGTACTTTTCGATACCTTCCTCTACACAATTCAGCAAACACCCATTCTCTACCAAAAAATCCTTTTTCAAGTTCATTTTGTGTCGAATTTGACTAGACTAAAGTAGCTCATTTCGTCGTCGTCACGTCGTCTCTGCTACGCGGTTGGCCGAATGGCATGTCTGCAGGATTGAACTTTCGGAGTGTCTGATATTCTTCTTCTTATAGTCTTCGTCTCGGTCGTTTCCCTCTTGGAGTATAACTTGGCACAGCTTTTGGAGGACGGTGTTCTTTCATTCCTATCACATGTTCCCTTTATTTCAACCTACACAGTTTTACTCGCTATACTAGTTGCAAACATGTGCCTGACGTCAGATATACCATGTTTGCTATCTTAAAAAGCGAACAAATTCAGCACGATAACGAAAATTTGTACAAAATTTTTGGAAAATATTGATAAGAAAGAAACGTACGAGGAGAAGATATCGAGGGATGAACTATAGACTTGTGTAGTGCCGCTGGAAACCTTGTTCTTTCAGCTTTCAAACTGTCCAAAGAACGTTAAATTATTCCAAAGAGGCGGACAGGAATCTTCAAATATATTGAAAAAGAAATTATCGGAAGCTGCCTAAAGGATGCGAGTAATTCCGCCATGTACTCATAACACGGTATTTGGCTATGACGATATTACCCGCTCTATTGTAATATTAGCAGTCCTATGTAAAAAGCCCAGTGGAGAAATTAGGTATCCACAACGTGTTAGGTAACTCCGCCCTCCTGGACCTTTACAAATTTTTCTATATAAGCACCAATTTTGACATGTTCCATGTCTTTTCTCTCGCCAGACCCCGATTTTGAAACTCGCGAGTACACCCCCCCCCCCCCCCCCCCCCGTCAAGAGAAATCGCTACCCAGTGGGTGATTCAGAAATTCGCGAGTACGACCAGCGTAATAATAATAATCAATAATAAATAAATAAATAAATAAATAATTAAATAATTAAATAATTAAATAAATAAATAATTAAATGAATAAATAATTAAATAAATAAATAATTAAATAACTAAATAAATAAATAATTAAATAATTAAATAAATAAATAATTAAATAATTAAATAATTAAATAAATAAATAATTAAATAATTAAATAAATAAATAGTCGAAATTTTTCCAAGTCCCCCTTCTATCATATATAGCTCGGGAGTCGAAATTTTTCTAAGTCCCTCTCCTATCATATATGGCTCGAGGCGAGAGTCGAAATTTGTCTAAGTCCCTATCATATATGGCTGGAGAGTCGAAATGACATGTTCCATGTCTTTTCTCTCGCCAGACCCCGATTTTGAAACTCGCGAGTACACCCCCCCTCCCCCCCCCCCGTCAAGAGAAATCTCTACCCAGTGGGTGATTCAGAAATTCGCGAGTACACCCCGCGTAATAATAATAATCAATAATAGATAAATAAATAAATAAATAAATAAATAAATAATTAAATAAATAAATAATTAAATAATTAAATAAATAAATAATTAAATAATTGAATAAATAAATAATTAAATAATTAAATAAATAAATAATTAAATAATTAAATAAATAAATAGTCGAAATTTTTCTAAGTCCCTCTCCTATCATATATAGCTCGAGAGTCGAAATTTTTCCAAGTCCCTCTCCTATCATATATGGCTCGAGAGTCGAAATTTTTCCAAGTCCCTCTCCTATCATATATGGATCGAGAGTCGAAATTTTTCCAAGTCCCCCTTCTATCATAAACGGCTTTAGAGTCGAAATTCTTCTAAGTCCCCCTCCTATCATACCTAGCTCAGGAGTCGAAAAATTTGTCTAAGTCCCCCTTTTATCGCATATGGCTCGAGAGTCGAAATTTTTGCAAGTCCCTCTCTTATCATACATGACTCGAGAGTCGAAATTTTTTCAAGTCCCCCTTCTATCATATATAGCTCGAGAGTCGAAATTCTTCTAAGTCCCTCTCCTATCATATATGGCTCGAGAGTCGAAATTTTTCTGTCCCCCTTGTATCATATATAGCTCGAGAGTCGAAATTCTTCTAAGTCCCTCTCCTATCATATATGGCTCGAGAGTCGAAATTTTTCTAAGTCCCCCTTCTATCGTATATGGCTCGAGGGTCGAAATTTTTCTAAGTTTTTCGCTGGACGGCGGACGGCGGACGGCGCACGGCGGACGGCGCACGGCGCACGGCAGATTTCTCAAATAGCCCCCCATAAAACAGGTTCCCTGTTAAAATTAAATAATTAAAGAATTAAATAAATAAATAATTAAATAATTAAATAATTAAATAAATAAATAATTAAATAATTAATATAATTAATAATTAGAAAATTTTCTAAGTCCCTCTTCCTATCATATATGGCTGGATAGTCGAAATTTTTCAAAGTCCCCTAGACTTGAATTGTCTCATACCATTCCAATACAACAGCGAGACAGGGGGCGAACGAGCGGAGCGAGTTCGCGCTACCTCATATTTCTCAAAAAAGACTTGAATTTTCTCATACCATTCCAATACAACAGCGAGATCACTCATTCGCCCCACCGAAAGTTGATACCTCAAAATATAGAACACCCATAATTACCTCAAAATATTTCTCACACAAGACTTATACGACGCCAAGATAGGTAAAGCGGTAAACGAATAATATCTCACGAACACTTGACCTAGTAGAAGAATTAATAATAAATAAATAAATGAATAAATAAATAAATAAATAGATGAATAAATAAATAAATAAATAATATTGAATAATTAAATAATGAAATGATAAAATAATTGAATAATTAAATAATTAAATAATTAAATAATTACATAATTAAATAAATAAATAATTAAATAATTAAATAAATAAATAATTAAATAATTAAATAAATAAAGGCTGAATAGTCGAAATTTTTCCAAGTCCCCTAGACTTGAATTGTCTCACACCATTCCAATACAACAGCGAGACAGGGGGCGAACGAGCGGAGCGAGTTCGCGCTACCTCATATTTCTCATAGAAGACTTATACGACGTCAAGATAGGTAAAGTTTTCCAAGTCCCTCTTCCTATCATATATGGCTGGATAGTCGAAATTTTTCCAAGTCCCCTAGACTTGAATTGTCACATACCATTCCAATACAACAGCGAGACAGGGGGCGAACGAGCGGAGCGAGTTCGCGCTACCTCGTATTTCTCATAGAAGACTTATACGACGCCAAGATAGGTAAGGGGGTAAACGAATTTTTTAAATTACGCTCTTTGGACAGGTAATAGGGGGGGATTGAAAGATGATCGATGCCGCCTGTGCACTGACCACACTTCTTCGCATTCTGATTTCTCTACGCTTCGTACCAGCGTTCGTTTTTCTCAAAACGCGTTTTTTCGAGATACGCCCTTCTTGAAAAGAAGGCTTCAATTAAATAATTAAATAATTAGTCCGAGAGTCTGTGCGTCCGTGCAAGCGTGCGTCCGTGCACATCTCTACCCCGTGGGTGATTCAGAAATTTGCGAGTACACCCCGTGTGCTTAAATAATTAAATAAATAAATAATCAAATAACCGCGAGTTCACCCCACGAAAGGTGATACCTCAAAATATTTCTCATAAAGGCGATACCTCATATTTCTCATAGAAGACTTGAATTTTCTCACACCATTCCAATAGAACAGCGAGACAGGGGGCGAACGGTGATACCTCAAAATATACAAAATTTTCCTCATTCTTCCTTTTGATACCTGGGATTATACTTCTTAATTCCCTTCTGAAGCCCATCCAGTTGGCTTCACAATTAAATGCCGCAGTCAGCTGTGAAATGCAATTCTCCTACAGCATGGCGATAATACTTCCACAGAATCCTAGTACACTACGATTGTTAGGCCTAGTATAGGAAAGGCCTAGTTAAGGGGGCAGGATGAGCTAATTAGCCTATCATACGATAATTATATGAAGCCCTAGAATATTGTGTGTCTATAGTCCAGTATATTATACTGTATGTAGGCAAAGGATGCAGGTCTCTAAGTACCGAAGGCCGAAGTTTTTTTTTTCAAGTTCCTAAGTCATCAAGCGTGACAAAACACCGTGACAGTTTTTCAAGGAGATTTTCCCAGGAGCAGTCCCAGCGAAAAACCGTGACAGGTTTTCTTGACGGTTTTTCCGAGAATAGTCCCAATCTTATAAGCATTTATTCTAAAATGCTAAAATAAAATTCATTTGAATAAAAGAGTGCGATAATTCAAAAATTTTATCATTCCTTGTTCTCATGTTGCTTGGCAATTGAGATTGTCGATTAGTGCACCTTCTATGGTTTTTGCCTTCCTCTACGTATACTTGACAGCTTGGTATAGAGTGATTTATTTAAAGATAAATTTAATTTGTAAAGGCATTGGGAATGGCTGATCACCATTTGTGCAGTTGAGAAATACTGGTTAAACTTTTGGTGAATGCTCTAATTAGCTTGATGATGTGAAACTGAAACCGAGGCAAATTTTCATTCAAACCCCTTCAATTTAAAGCAGTGTTTCTCAACCTTTCTTATATCGCGGCACATTTCTCCATGAGACGATATTATTGCGGCACAGTATTTCCAGTGAGCGGGGCTTGATCCTGTCCCATCCTACCTAACACCCTAACCTAGTCTCTTTTCTTGGATACCAACGCTAGAGGCAATTGTGCAATTGTGCATAGGGTTTGGCGTCTGCTCTTTTGTGGGAGGAGTAGGAAACCAACACTGCTCCTGACGGGAAAGAGACATGCCGTTTGACCCCCAAGGTGATGGGGTTCGCCTCCGGCATGTTCTACAGTTTGGAGAGCACGTTAGGAATGTCCTTGGTGGGTAGTAATAGAACGTGTTTAGGGTTCTGTTTCTGCAACGCTGGCGGACTTAGCTTCTTCTTGGGAGGTTCTCTCTTGGCCTCCTTGGCCAGCCGACGTCTTTCCCCGCGCTGCATCTCAAATTGAGGTTCAATGCCTCGGGGAATATTTTACGCAATGGAGGGAACTTATTAGAAGCTCGCTTCTTGTTGCCGACTTGCGGTAGAGATCGGTAAATGCGCCATGTTTCATTAATGCGGGTAAACGTGAGAAATTATCGTTGTGTCGGCCCATAGAGGGACCTCAAAAACCCCGTGTCGATTAAATCGAGCAAATGTGTGAGAGTTACTCCTGTTTCAAGCACTGCAGCAAGTGTTACCTAGAAAATTGTCCTCTGGGAGATATATGACAGTTGCTCGTTCTTTCAAGGAATGGAGGGAAAGTTACCGAGAAGCTAGTCTCCCGTTGTGAGTTTGCAAGAGAGATCAAGACGGACAAATGCATGAGAGTCCCTTGGTTTTTCAGACATGTTACTGAGACTAGCGCCCTCTGTAGTGAGCTCGCGGTGAGAGATTAGCCAAAGTTCCATATTTGATCAATGCAGGCAAACGTAAGGAAATTTTTGTTGTGTTGGCCGCTTGAGGGATGTTATCAAGAAGCCGATCTTCCGGTGTGTGCTTGCAGTGAGAGACTGGTTCAACGCCCAATTCAATCGATTTGATACCGTACCTACATATAACTTTTAGGTGTAGGTACTGTACCTGCATTTAATCAGGTAATTCGCAGATGCAAGCGCACGGTCTACTACTTTGTCCAATAATTTGGGGGGGAACAAGGGTGGTACACAGATTTGTCCAGTAATTTCCAGGACAATTCCTGAGTTTCCACTCTCTCTGCTTCATGCAGTACATATATTATACTAGGCTAATACTAGCACTACGCTTAAACCTAGTACAATAGAGCTAGTATGAATATTACTAATACAGACCTCCTAAGCCTGCCTAAACTTAGTATGAAGCTAGTATAAAGGAGACTTGCACCTAGTATTCTAAGCCCAGTATAAAATGTCAAATAATATAGCTTAGTTATAGGCTGGTATGATGTATATTAGGGTTAGTATGATGAAGCCTAGTATACTAAGCTAGTACACTGTACATCAGGTCTGGGTTTCACAGCTCTTCTTAGCCTACCTCACATCTAGTATACTGTAAGTAAGAAAACGCAAGCACGCGCATGCAAATTTTGAAACTAGGGTAGGGGTTGAAGCATACAGTACACCGGATTTCTAGAACTAGTATGAAGCTAGTATAAGCCTAGTACACCAGTAGATTACTGCATAGATCAAAGAGAGATCTTGCACGCACTCACGCACGCAAATTTTGAAATATTATGTAGGATCGGAGCAAAGACATGAAACGTGTCAAAAATTGGTAATTATTTTCCCAGTTCATGTAGATTTATGTTTTTGATCAAAATTTTGCGGCACACCTGAGGCGGGTTTGCGGCACAGTGATGCGCCGCGGCACACCGGTTGAGAAACACTGATTTAAAGGAAGTTTTGATAGTTCTTCCGCAGTACCACAGGGATTTGTTCTGGGTCCGTACCTCTTTCTCTTAATCATGATTGGCGTGGATAAAGAATTAAGTTATTCGCTGTGCTCACTTTATACTCATGATGTAAAGCTATTGAGGGAGGTACACTGTTTGAAGGATTCTGCGTTACTGCAGCGGGACCTTGATATGTTGACGAGATGAAGCAAGGAAAATTCTATGCCTTCAATCACCAAAAAATGTAAAGTTATGACGTTCTCTTGCAAGCGAAATAAATCAGGTATATTACCAGATACGTGGAGAGATCCTGGAATCGGTTGAGGAAATTCGGGATCTAGATGTCCTCTTTGATCCCAGAATAAACTTTGACTGCCACTTATACAAGGTACTAAACAGCGCAAAACGCAATCTATAGGAATCATTATGAGACAAACCAGATCTCTTGTCAACATCTGTATCTGATACTTGTACAATCACATCTGGATAGTGCTAATGCAAGTGTGATATGGGGTTCAATAGATAAGGGGAAGTTGAAAAAAAAATTGAACGTATTCATGAATTGATTTCTATTTTAGAAAGTTAGGATATTGCGATACTTCAATCACTTATTCGGAATTGGTCCTTGGTTACGAGATAACTACTCTAAATGTGGAAATGAAACTTAGTTTAATAATGATAGTGAGGGATATCCTCTGTACAAAAACGGAATGGTCGTTTTTACTAAGTAAAATAGATTTCTTCGATCCCTCCAGAACGACTAGGTGTAGGGATATCATTCAGATACCTCAGTACAGAACGCAGCAATTTGCTTCTGCTCCACTTCTTCGTGCCCTGTCTCTGTTGAACCATGTTGTAAAAGAAGATCGCACAATCGACATATTTTTCGACAGTAAAAAAAATATTAGGTAGCAAGGTGACCAGAGTCCTCACGAACTTGGAAACAAATTGATAACGCTTGCCCATTCCGTATTGGTTCATCATCTATCATTCTTTTTTTTCCCCTTCTTTTCAAACGGGTTGGGGGTTTGGGGTGGCTAGTGGTGGACATGTTATCATGATTGTTGTTAGCTTATTTTTCATCTCTTATTATTTTTGTTCTTTGTCTTTTTTGTTTTGTTTTTATTTTTTTGAAAGTGCTCTCTTATCATTTGCTAACCGGTTGTCACAGGACACTCTAATATAAATAAGTAAAATAAAATGAAATAAAATTTAAATATGCAATTCATTGTAATTGAAAAATATTATAACTGTGTATATTAGCATTGAATAAGTGTAAGTAATAAGCCCAATCGCGTTTTATCCTGTTCCAGAAAAATTATGCAACAGCCTTCCTTCATAACATTCTTTTTTAGTCATTGGAAATATTAGAAGCTGAATTACGCATCCCGACAATCGAATCCCAAAGGTTGGGGACAGTGCGAGGAAAAGTCACTTTGACGTCCTGTTCCTGGGCACCCTTGGTTTGCGTCAAACAGGCAATTGGATCCTCGCAAGCATCCTTGAGCAAAGGCACAAGCTTGTGGTGTAGCCGCTGTTTGTTTACAATGACATACTCGCGCGGCGTCAGTATGGTAAACCATTACAGCAACGATGATGCAAAATGCGAAGAGGAAGGATTTGCGTAACGACGATTGGATCATTGTGATATTGGAGTACCTAACGAAAAAATTCATAAAATATGTAAATAATGACTTACTTGTACATCTCATAGAATTCAAACTTGAGTCATAATGTCAGCTTTGTCGTTCAGTCCGCTCTGATTGAAGGAAAAATATGTAAAAATTGACCCTCCTCCCTGCCTCATACCTCCCTATAGCACTCTCCAGCGTTCTCGGCAAAAAATCTTCAACAAAAGACTTCTATGGATTTAGAATCACACAATATTCTCTCCCCTTTCCAATATGGTTTCAGAAAGGGACGGAACATTATGCAACCTCTTTTAGACCTTCAATCTCAAATCTACGATGCTACCACCAACAAATCCTGCTTTTACTCCATCTTCTTCGACCTCCAGGAAGCCTTTCTTTGGGTCTGGTGTCACCTTATCTCTTTCAAACTCCACAAAATTGGTCTCCGAGGCTACCTCCCAAACATCCTGAAAACTTCTCTTAAAGAGAGAACCCTTTTTGTAAGAATCCATTAGATAACCTCCTCCCTCTCTCAGTCCAAAACGGAGTCCTTCGAGGCGCAGTTTAAAGCCCACAGACTCTTCCAGGAGACCGTCAATTCAATTACTACATGGGCATCAATAATCGGATTCAGATTTTATTCAGTAATTTTCAAAAAAAGAGCCTCATCCCATCTATCCCTCCCCTCATTTTACAAAACTTCGAAATTCCATCACGAAGCAACGGCAAACTTCTAGGCCTACATTTTGATCAAAAACTCACTCGGGCCCCATACATTGAAACCCTGACAACCAAATGTACAAGCGCTCTAAACATTTTCAAATGCATATCTTACCCCTCGAAAGGATGCACCCAAAAATGACTACTCCTCCAACTATACAAAAGCCTCATTCGCTGAAAAGTTGACTATGGTTTCCCCACTTTATAACTTGGACAACAAAACTGTCCTCGCCATACTTGACTTCATCCAAACATCCTCGGAGCTTATCGTACTAGCCCGAAACTTGCCCTATACACAGAGGCCTCAGGCCCTCCCCTTCACTTCCAAAGACTAACCCTAACCTCAAACTTTTTATCTTCTGTCTCCAAGTTTCTGCAACTTCCAATTTTCAACCGAATCTTTCATGTCAACAACAATCAATTCTCCACCAAACATATTTGCCTCCAACTCAATCACTCTCTTAACATAGCAAATCCCCTAGAACCGATAGGCCTACCCACAATCTTCCTTCCTTGGACTCTCTTCAATCCAAAATACGTGTCGATCTCACCGAAACCCCCAAATCCGACAAAATTGCTTGTCTCAACACGTCAGAAAATTACTTCAAGACACACTCTGCCGAACTAATGGGTCTAAAACATCTAACAGAACAGATCGCGCATACTGCATCGACGGAGAAATATTTTCAGAATGCATCCGCAACATAATATAGCTTCCATATTTATAGCGGAACTTATAGCCATACTTACCTGCCTCTCCCAACTTCCTCCAAACGGCAAATTCTCTCTCTTCCCTTCATTCGCTTACATACCCACACTACTCCAACCCAATCATAAAACGCATTCTCCTCACACTTCATACTCTAAGCTTAATCAACACCCTAATAATCTTCATATGATGGATCCCCGGACATGACGCCGTTGACCAAAACGCTATCTCTCTTACCAGGTAGGGTTATTAGCTCGGGAAGAGATATCGGGATTAAATAGATTTGTAGTAGGAGGTGGATTGGAGGAAGTTTAAAGTGTTAGTGATGGTTTCTGAGTTATTGGAAAGAGCAGAAGGGGCTCGAGAGGAGACAGAAAATGAATATCTGGTGTTGACAAGAGAAGGGCAGGTGAAAAAATGTGAGATAGATAAATTTTCAGTTTGGTAGCATGGGAATGAGAGAGTCCAAAGAGTGGGAAGGAGTAAGTTAGGCGAGTGTGCACAATAGCAACGGCGAGAGAAACGGATTGCAGAAGACCAGGAGATCGGGGATTTTCTAATTTAAGGAAGTTGGACCAAAGTATGTGCCTTGATGAGATTATTTAGGAATGGTAGAAAGATCTTAAATCGAAGGCTGGAAAGGGGCAGCGATCAGTGATTCAGGGGGAGAGCAATCTTTCTTGGCAACCAGATCCACTGCGTTGTGTTCCGTTAGACCGATATATGACCAGGGATCCAGAGGAAAGCAATTGGAAACAAAGAAGATGTTAAATTATGCAGCAGAGTGAAAATACGCTGACGCTCGGAGAAAGGATAGAAAGTCAGAAAAGAGGAGGCATTTACAGGGTTGAGAGAGAAGAGTGAGGTGAATAGGTCGAGTTTTTCATACGAAAGAGTGAGACTTCACCATTGATGGAGCAGGCGTAGCCAGTTTTGGAACCCGGTTTGGAACCAAGTGTAAAGCCCAGGTTGTGGAGAGGGTGGGGAAGTCTTCAGTAATTATGTCTCTAATGTGTCTAGTATAGATTATGTTGGGCGATTTCGATAGGTTGAGGCGAGTGAGAGATGGTAAGGATGTCCTTGGAAGGGTGCATGAGTCGATGGCGAGAAGGTGCTGAAATTTGAGATGATGGTTTAGATGAGATTGTCATGAGGAGATTAGAGAGGGCAATGAAGAAACTGGGCAGTAGATGCGAGAGAGTTGTCTAATGAGCGGAATTGTAGAGGGGAATGTCAGCCTCAGCGCATAAACTGAACGTAGTGCTCGTGCGCAAGGCACCGAAGGCTAAACGTAGGCTCGCAGATTGTATTGTATCTAGGGATTTTAAGGAGGATTTGTTAGGTTTGTAGATAGGGGATCCGTAGTCCAATTGAGATCGGATTAGAGAGTTGTACAGTTTAAGGAGGAGTTGGTGACTGCAACCAGTGCGACTGTGGGACATTTAGTGAGTTTAGAGATTTGGCTTCTAGAAGTTTAATGTGGGGAGTCCAGAAGTGTTTGGGGTCCAAGGAATTTAGTGGAAGATTGGAGGCTGATGGGAAAGTTTGTAGGAGGCCTTGGAGGGAGAGGGAAGACGTGAGTGTTTTTTGCTGAACATAAGTAGGATGGTTTTCTTGCTAGAAAATTGAAACCCATGATCCGAAGCCCAAGAGGAGACCTTGTCGAGAGTAAATTGAAGAAGAAATGTTGTAGAAAGCGAGAGAGACACTGCAGTCATCTGCAAAAAGTCGTTTGGAAAGGGTAAAGGAAACACAGTTTATTAGAACATTCATGGCAATTAGGAGGAGAGGAAAACTCCAAACCTTTCCCTGGGGGAAGCCATTTTGAATGTAGTGGAGGGAAGAGTAGTGGTTATGAATTCGAACTGGGAGAACAATAGCGGGTATGAACCTTGGAGTAGGATGGAGTTGAAAAGGGAGAGAAGGTAATGAAGGGAATCCGGGTGCAGATTTTGAGCAGGAAAGCGTGAATGTTATCAGAGCCAGGAGCGACTTTTTTGAGACTCTTTGGAATGGCAGAGTCGAGTTCAGATGGGTAGATAGAGAGATTGTATGAGGGAAGGGAGAGAGGTCCGTGGTGAAGGAGTAGGCGTGAGCTTTGGCTTGGGATTTGAGAGTTGACATGTGAATGATAGTTTTTGTACAAAAACATGTTATGGGTAGAATTGAAAACATTTTCTTCGTACTCACCTTTGGATACGATGAAAATTGGCTGAATAAGAATTAAAATTGCTAACGAAGTCACTCTAATGTAAAATTTAACAAATTAATCTTGTTCTCAAGAACTGATAAACATTGGATTATTGCTTTTTCTTTCTCCAACTTGGCTTTATATACACTTACATTTCCGTTTTCATACACGATTAAGACAAGTTCTTTCTATTAATTTTTTTTATTTTAACGAGTCTATTAACGTCATTGATGACGGGGAAACATGATATTGATAACAATCCTTACTTTGATACACGTGCATACTTGTTTTTTCGTTTCTTAAAAAAAGAAAAATAAATTACACAATTAAAATAAATCCAATTAATTCATAATTCATGTAAACGATTGACGTCGTTGATGGCGAACAGGAAAGGAAAAAATTGATAATGAAAGACGATCCATTTTTTTTAGTACTGTACGGCGAATTTATCAGAAGTATTTGCATGTTGTTGGTCTTTAATTTTACAGATACCAAAAAAACAAGAAACCTCATACAGTGTCATAAACTTTTCATTATCTCCATCTCTCTGAAAGAAATAGTAACTTTGGATAGGACTCTTTTGTTTCATCCGAATTGTCAAATAAAAATATTATTACGGTATAGGTACACGTTAAAGAGTATAGCTGTATTCCCTTCAGTACACGTATCCCGTGTTCTTAAATTTATTGCAATATTAGCGATAAAATGATTCACATTTATTCATTTTTGCAGCCTAGTTTAACAACCCTTGTATCACGTAGCTTTACCGTTACTTTGATTGGAAGAAGTCCAGCGGACTGCTTTGCTTTCGATTGCTCCAAGTTTGTTTGAATGTTGATTCTTCCAAAAGTCATGCCGGGAGTCAAGTATCAGGGATCGGTAATAGTTTCTATGGTTAGAAGCAGCGCCGCGGTAAGTACAGGGTCAGAAATTTTGTGGGATAGGAAGGAATTTTTGCAAAGACAATTGCGTTATATTCCAAGAAGTTGATGTGACTCGGAAATCACAGGTAGGAGACAGTGATTGCAGGAGTAAATGAATGCGCTGATTTGAGAATATCGAATGTGAGTCCGGTATAGTCAGGAGAGATGAAAGTGAGTCAGCAGTAGAAATTTCAACTGCGGGTGAGGAGATGGAGATCTGATGGCGTTTTATTTGGTAGTGAAAATGGGGCAGAATTTTTCAATCAACGAGTGATTATGACTCCTTCAATCGAGTTCGTGTATCCTGTTATGGGTCCAGATTTAGATCCGTTCGGTACAGTAGGGCTGGTGAGTCGGAAAATTGGTATAGAGATAATGTTCCTGATAAGTTGTCGGTATATTATAGTATTGTGAGTTTGGAGATTATCAGCTAGATCGAGTCGGACATCTGGGGAAGGGAATAGCTATGGACAAGTGGATGATATGATAGGGGGTAGAATAGATGGTTCAATTTGAGGTGTTTGAATAGTTCCCCGGAATCCACAGAAAAGAGACGGATGTAGAAGTGGATGATAGTGCTTGTACGTGTAAACTAATGCGCTGATTTGGGGAACGAGTTGAATAAGAGTCCTATACAGCCCGGAAAGATGAAAATGAGTTAGTTAACACTAGAAATTTGAGGTGGGGGTGAGGAGAGATGGAGATGAGAAAGACAAAAGTATACAGAGTTTAATTTAGAGCAGTGTTTCTCAACCGGTGTGCCGCGGCGCATCACTGTGCCGCAAACCCGCCTCAGGTGTGCGCCAAAATTTTGATCAAAAACATAAATCTACATCAACTGGGAAAATAATTACCAATTTTTGACATGCTTCATGTCTTTGCTCTGATCCAACATAATATTTCAAAATTTGCGTGCGTGAGTGCGTGCAAGATCTCTCTTTGACCTATGCAGTAATCTACTGGTGTACTAGGCTTATACTAGCATCATACTAGTTCTAGAAATCCGGTGTACTGTATGCTTCAACCCCTACCCTAGTTTCACAATTTGCGTGCGCGTGCTTGCGTTTTCTTACTTACAGTATACTAGATGTGAGGTAGGCTAAGAAGAGCTGTGAAACCCAGACCTGATGTACAGTGTACTAGCATAGTATACTAGGCTTCATCATTCTAACTCTAATATACATTATACCAGCCTACAGCTAAGCTATATTATTTGACATTTTATACTGGGCTTATACTAAGTGCAAGTCTCCTTTATACTAGCTTCATACTAAGTTTAGGCAGGCTTAGGAGGTCTGTATTAGTATACTAGGTTTAAGCCTAGTGCTAGTATTAGCCTAGTATAATATATGTACTGCATGAAGCAGAGAGAGTGGGAACTCGGAAATTGTCCTTGCATCTACAAGTTACCTCGTGGGGTTGTGGCCGCGAGTGAGCCCTGCAAATGCTGATAGCCTAAAATATTTCATCAAAGTGATTAAATACAGGTACAGTACCTACACCTAAAAGTTATACGTAGGTACGGTATCAAATCGATTGAATTGGGCGTTGAACCAGTCTCTCACTGCAAGCACACACCGGAAGACCGGCTTCTTGATAACATCCCTCAAGCGGCCGACACAACAAAAATTTCCTTACATTTGCCTGCATTGATCAAATATGGAACTTTGCCTAATCTCTCACCGCGAGCTCACCACAGAGGACGCTTGTCTCAGTAACATGTCTGAAAAACCAAGGGACTCTCATGCATTTGTCCGTCTTGATCTCTCTTGCAAACTCACAACGGGAGACTAGCTTCTCGGTAACTTTCCCTCCATTCCTTGAAAGAACGAGCAACTGTCATATATCTCCCCTCTTTTATCATACAAGGAACTTTACTCGATCTCTCACCGCGAGCTCGGAGTACAAACTTCTTGATACCACTCCGTCCATCATGTGAAATAACAAGAATCTCCGCACATTTATACGCTTTCATCATACGCAAGACCTTAGTAAATCTCTCCCGCCCTCACAACAGAGGACAGTTTTCTAGGTAACACTTCCTGCAGTGCTCGAAACAGGAGTAACTCTCACACATTTGCTCGATTTAATTGACACGGGGCTTTTGAGGTCCTTTTGCTGTGAGGCCATTTGCTGTGAGGCCACAACAGAAAGCAAGCGTATCGGCATCATTCCCTCTATGGGCCGTCACAACAATAATTTCTCACGTTTACCCACATTAATGAAACATGGCGCATTTACCGATCTCTACTGCAAGTCGGCAACAAGAAGCAAGCTTCTGATAACTTCCCTCCATTGCGTGAAATATTCCCCCAGGCACTGAACCTCAATTTGAGATGCAGCGTGGGGAAAGACGTCGGCTGGCCAAGGAGGCCAAGAGAGAACCTCCCAAGAAGAAGCTACGTCCGCCAGCGTTGCAGAAACGGAACCCTAAAAACGTTCTACTACTACCCACCCTAACGTGCTCTCCAAACTGCAGAACATGCCGGAGGCAAACCCCATCACCTTGGGGGTCAAACGGCATGTCTCTTTCCCCTCAGGAGCAGTGTTGGTTTCCTGCTCCTCCCACAAAAAAGCAGACGCCAAACCCTATGCACAATTGCACAATTGCCTCTAGCGTTGGTATTCAAGAAAAGAGACTAGGTTAGGGTGTTAGGTAGGATGGGACAGGATCGAGCCCCACTCACCCCAAGTGACAGACGTGCGTAAAATTAAGCAGAATTTCTTCTTCTCTCTTTTTTCTTTCTACTTTTGTTTGAATTATAAAGAAAAATGCTTACGCAGCCGCGTAAGCAACACACGACTTTTCACCTGTATCTACAATCAAGTTTTTTGCTTAAACTTTAACTCTAGTACTCAAATTTATTCAATGAATCGTTTTCTCAATAAGATACACACATCCTCACCATCTCTTACCTCTCTAATAGAGTCGCTTTCGTTTACGCTCCGATGATGGTTGTTTAACCGAAAACGTTTAGCGGCAGTTTCTCTTGTGGTTCAATATAATTTGCTACACCTTCGGGTGTTGGTAATATGAATAACCATAAATTAGAAGAACGTATCGATTCATTCTTGATCATCTCCGATTCTCAAGTATCTTTTAATGTTGGTTGTTGTAGACTCACACACACACCCATCTCATCACTTATATCCTTCTTTCATGCTCTCATTGCGATTCTGATAGCTCCCTCATTCAACATATCTTTTCCTGTCCCAAATTAGTTTCACTCCCGAACTCCTGACTTATCTCTCACAATCACATAGAAGCACTATCAGATGACTCTCTATTTGTTGTCAACATCTTTCAATTCTTCCAACAACTAAATTTCTTTTTCCACATCTTCACTTTTCAAAACCACTGAGCTCCCACTCTCTTAGTAACTCGTCAATTTAAAAGAAATCTAAATGTAAATAAAAAAAATGAAATAATTTTTACCTTT
Source organism: Aspidiotus rigidus (assembly GCA_035079385.1). NCBI lineage: Eukaryota > Metazoa > Arthropoda > Insecta > Hemiptera > Diaspididae > Aspidiotus > Aspidiotus rigidus. The sequence continues at coordinate 4,879,245 of JAVHKY010000023.1, forward strand.
GCCTACAAGTCATCATTTCGCTTAAGTCCTTTCTTCATAACTCCAACTTAATCTATAAATCGTTCTCTCAATGAGGCTTACATATATCCTCACCATCTCTCACCCCTCTACTCATAATTCATTCTTGATCATCTCCAATTCCCGAGCATCATTCTATGTTATTTCCAGCTGCTCTTCTCTTCATGCAATCATAATTTGTATTCACGCTCTCATCGCAATCTATGAGAGAATTATTTTCAAAACTGTGTCGTCCTTGCACGTACTTATAAAAAGCTTTTTCCTTGAAAAATGTTATCTTTAAGAGAATTAAAAGCGCACACTTATGGATGAAAACTCAAAAGAGTTATGCAATAGCAACCGCCCCACCCCATTTTGCAAGCATAGGAGCAAGAATATCGCGTCATTATACGCCCCACCTTAAACCGGAGTATTTCAAAAGAATTTGATGTTGAAATTAAAGTGTTATTGAAAATTAAGTTGTGTACCTCGCGTAGTCTCATGTTTTTACCACAGAGTGTGAGTAAGGGTTAGCCACAGAATCAGTCACCCTAGACTCACACACATACACTTCTCATCCCTCATCTTATGCTTCTCTCATGCTCTCATTCCCTCTCCCACATCTGAACTAACAACACCAAGCTTATGACAAGCTCTTATTAGCTCATTAATTGAAAAAAAATTAAAAGAAAAGAAATAAAATGAAGCATGAAAGATTATACGTACGCAAAAGATTGCTCACCAATACTATAGCATATCCTTACATAACATTCATTCATGAGAAACTCAACACATACTTGAAATTCATTCATAAAGAGCGTATCCTTACGTGTGTGAACAGGTAACCCAAAAAATGAATAAAACTAGCTACAACTACACTAACAATCTACGTAACCAAAGGTTACCCTTCGCTTTTGATGACGAAAGCAACTACCTGAAGTTTAGTACTACAAAATAGTAGTAGCTCGAATATTTGCAAATTTCATCAAATTAGTTCACGTTTCAATTTGAGATTTCTCACGAACCAGACATCGTAGCAACACCAAAAGTTCACAATTACATTTTTAGACATGTAAATTACAATATATCAACATTTGAAGAAAATTGAACAAACCATATCAGAGTTATAGGAGTGGGGAATTTTTTTTTAAATTGGGTATATCTGGAGAACTACTGATCCGATCGTCAAAAAAAATGCAGGTGCACAACTTCAGATATAACACTACAACTTGACTAAGTTTCAAGAAAATCCATCTAGTAGTCTCGGAGGAGAAGTCCGGACAAATTTTGATCCATATATATATAAGGAAACCTGAAATTTTTTTAATGACGTAGCGATGATCTATGACCTCTAAAACGTCGAGAAAGTTCATTTCCCCCCCCCCCCTTTCTGCCACAACTGTGACGGGTGTAATACTCGCTTTTCTACGAAAAGTCGGTAAAATTCACGAGGTTCTTAAAATTCATGTTGTTATTGTTTTAATACAACGATCAACAAATTATGCGCGGCAGAATACAGCGAACAATTAGATAATTTCCCGCCGCAAAAAGGAGCATTGTAACAGCAGAAAACTTTGAATTTTATGCCGCGAAATACAGCAGAAAAAAATCAGCCGCGCCAAAATTTACGCACCGCAACGCAGCGCAGTGCAGCGCACAAAAATCAGCCGCAGAAAATTTGGGCGTCACACGCTCCGTAGCGTTTTGCGGCGGAATTTCAAGATGCTTTCAGCGCCTTAAAATACGCCGATATTTAATTCATAGGGAAGAGAGGTATTAGGAGAATAGGAAACTACAAATGGTTGAACGTTTGAGCGCGAATGGCTATGCGCAACAATGCAACATTCTACTATTTGTAAAAGAACAATAGTCCACCCCTTTTTCGGTCTGTTGTATGACAATTTTAAATTTTTTAAAACACACTTATATCATTCTCAAGAAGAAAAATAGCCATCTTTTGGGCCACAAATTCTGAAATTATAGGAGGAAATTAGTAGAGACACAAAAATTTCAAAATGCACAAACATTTTCGATACAATTTGGAGTTCTGGAAATACTGTGCCGCAATAATATCATCTCATGGAGAAATGTGCCGCGATATAAGAAAGGTTGAGAAACACTGATTTAGAGAAACTGGAGACAGAATTTTTCAATCAACGACTGATTATGACTCCTTGGATCGAGTACGCGTATCCTAATTTGGGTCCAGATTTGGATCCGTCGCTAAAGTAGGGCTGGTGCGTCGGAAAATTGGTATAGAGATATTGTTTCTAATGAGTTGTCGGTATATAGTGTAGTGAGTTTAGAGACGATCAGCAAGATCGAGTCGGATATTTAGGGGACGGGTTAGCTATGGAGAAATGGATGATATGGTAAGGAGTATTGGTTCAACTAGAGGTGATTGAATAATTCAGATTCAAGAGGGGAGAATTATGTCGGCAGAGTGCGGGTGCGTAGATTGGAAGCTGAGTGAATTGAACTGTGGATACAAGAAAATTGACAATGAGAGTTCGGAATCGGTATTTATGGATGGGGGGTATCAGCTTCAAAGCAGAGGCGAGAGTAGGGCAAGAACGTTGTGCGCCGAGAAAGCGAGTATATTGACAGACGTAAAAGAGTAATATGGTTTATCATGAAAGAAGAACAGGTGATTTTGTTGAGTTTTCGCCTAGCATACTGGATAGTGGATCGAAGAGAGGAGAATCGGGTGGGTAGGAAAGTGTTGAGTGGGTGGTTACTGCCTAATATCAGGTAGGGATATGATCAGTAACGGTATGTGACCTTTTGCAGATGAATCTTTTTTTTGGCGAGTGAGGTGTCACAGGGACAAGTCGGGTGTTGACGATTATTAATTAATTAATTTATTTAAAGATTGATTGGAAGTGCCATCCAACAGTGGGAAGGCAATGATAGGACAAGGATTGGGTCAAATGAAACTTGCAGAGCCCGTATAAAAAACTTTTGTTTATTAATTAAGACGTCTTTCGACTATAACAGTCATCTTCAGAATAAAAAGAAAAGCTACCAAACAAGTACAATTCATCCTTATCACATATACTAGACAAGAATAAACGAAACCGGCTGCTCACACGTCAGTGCATTCGTAATCCGGCGAAGAAGAATACACTTTGCGGATGAGGTCATCTTCATGTACGACGCGGTTGAGCAGTTCGTAAGCGTGATGGTTGCTTATCTTCTCCATTTCGACGCTTTCATGGGCCTTCCGCCTACGGAGGCTGTCTTCAAAATGTAATAGTACCTCATCTCCTCCGAGGTGTCTCTTTTCGAGAAGGTGTTTTGAGAAGGCCGATTTTGTGTAGTTACCATTCGTATAGGCGGACACATTTTCGTTGATTCTTGTACGGAATGCCCGGCCGGTTTCTCCTACATAGCACGCCGGACAGTCGCGACAACAGAGTAAGTATACGCCGCTCCTCGATAGGGAGGGGGTCGAATCTTTCCCTTTCGGGAACAGCCTCCCCAATCTTAAGTAGGGGTAAAAAACGGGGTTTCTATTAACGGATTTAATCACATTAGCGATGTGGGAGGTAAGGGGAGGGAGGTAAGGAATAGGGACAGCTAACTTCCTCTTAGCTGTCCTAAGGGACCTATTAAAGGTAGTCGTTTGTTGAAGAGCTACTTTGACAACTTTCCTCCGGATAAGACCGTTAATGTCGTTATTAATCATATTAGTGGCGGCCAATTGCTGAAGGATAGAAACTTCCTTAGCAAATGCCGAAGGTGAAAGAGGGAGCGAGACAAGGCGATGGATAAACGAATTAAAAGCGGCAATCTTATGGGGGAAAGGACAGAAAGAAGACCCCTGGATAAGGATATCCGTGGTAGTAGGCTTTCTGTAAATTTGGATATCATAGCTATTCGGGAGGATTGAGATCGTGAGATCAAGGAAGTTAATCCTAGACCCCCCGATTTCAACAGTAAATTTAATAGAGGGATAGAAGCGATTCATGAGATCCACAAACTCATGGAGGGAGTGAACAGAACCAATCCAAACACAGAGTATGTCATCAACATATCTGCGCCAGAGAGATACGTATTGGAGGAGAGGATGCCCAGACTCGAAAATCTCATTTTCCAATCCAGACATGAACACCTCAGAAACGAGGGAGCCCAGAGGTGAGCCAATTGGGACACCTATGTCAGGAGGAAGTTTATAAATAGAATTATTATACTGACATATGTTGGGAAAGAGGCATTTAGAGAGGAGGGAGTTAAACTCAGATATGTAGGAAGAGGGGACAAATGCCTCAACGAGAAACTTCTCCATGCATTCGCGGGAAGGAAGGAGGGGGACGTGGGGAAATAATCCCACCACGTCGAAAGATACTAGAATACTTCCTGAGGGGGGAGGGTATGAGTTAGTAACTCCGACAACTCAATTGAGTTCTGTATAGAATAGGGGGGATGGAAATTAGTGATTTTCTTAAACCAAGTATCAAGATACTTGGCAAGTTTATAAGTTGGGGCCGAAATGAAAGAGACTACCGGACGCATGGGGGACTCGTTCTTGTGGATTTTAGGGAGGCCGTATAGGCGCGGGGCCTTAGGATTAGAAGAAAGGATAGCTTTTTTGAGAGGCTCCTTATCGAGGATATACTTACTCTTGTTGATTTCGCTCCGGACATCTCCATTGTATTTCTCAAAGTCGAAACTCGCATCAATCGTTGCGCCGATAGAATCCAGGCATTGAAACATCTTACGGTCGTAATCTGGCCTGTCCATAAGAACTACTGAGTTGCCCTTATCTGCTTTTGTGACGACGACGTGGCTTTCTTTAAGCTTTTTAGTCAAGGACTTGACAGTGGCCCGGAGCTGAGTGCTGCAGGTAGGAATGGGATTGGCATGAATGATCGCAGCGAATTCATCAGTCACTTCACTGGGAGCTGTTGAACACGGGGGAGCCAAATCTGCAACGATTCTATCTTTTACCTGGTGATCAGTAAGCGGAGGAATCGAATGTTTTAGTCCGCGTGATAATAGACCTTCTTCTTCTTCTGACAGGATTACAGATGAGGTGTTGATTAATCTCTTGAAGAATTGGTGTTGCTGGGAGGGTGGGTTCTTACATGAAGTATGGCTTCCCATCTGTAAAGCCTGGAGTTTCTTCTCTTTCTTCTGTCGTAGTTTCTCCCATTGAGTTTCTTTTTCGTAAGCGATGTCTCGGAGGAGACAATCCAAGTCAAACGCAGGTATTATTTGGCTTATACGAAGGTGGGTCATATATGCGAGCTTGGTGGTTGAATTTATTTGACCATACCATTTCCGTATTTCTATCCGGAGCCATTTTGTAGTGAGCCAGGTCTCAAGCTTAGCCTTAGTATGGGGGCAGGCACTCTGTATGCGGCACTGAACGAAGTTAGGTGTTAAACGAAGCTTCAAGCACTTTTTGAGAAAAAAGATATGCGACGAAAAAGTAACAAGTTTTAACTGTAGCTTTTCAAGGAGGAAGCACAAGAATGCTGCATTAGCATTTTCGATACGAGAGATAATTTCCGCAAGTTTCATTTGACCCAATCCTTGTGAATATGTCCCGTAATATCGAGGAAATTATCTCTCGAATGATAGGACAATCAAGTTCACAGTTAACAATTGGTTCATCAAGATAGTTCTGTGTCACAATGCGGGCAGCACGATCGCAAGTCAAGTGAGAATGTGGAAGTGTGATTTTCATAGATCCAGCGAATTCAGAAAATTTCTCAGGGTGTAGTATCAATCAGAGAACGTACCGGATACGCATTGAGGATGAAAGGAAATATTAAAAAGATGGAGAGGGCCTCTCAAGAAGGGGTAAGGATCAGCAAATAGATAGGGTAACAGTTGAGAATGAGTAGTTGGACAGGTGAGGGATCATCGAACTTTGAGAAACTACAGACTTGGGTTAGGTACGTATAAGGTTCCGTCCAAAGGACGGGCATTTACGGTCAATAATCGTTGCAAATTAGCCCACTGCGCAAATTTTTTAAGTATGCCGGCTCACATTTGCGGCGCAAGCACTTCACATTAGCATCACATATGTGGATCATTAGCGGAACAGCTGTTGGCCACACCCACTTTGTTTGAGATGCTGTTAAAGAGGTTTTGCTTCTTTACTGTACAGATTCACAAGAGTCAAGTCACATCAGCGGAACGATGCACTAATGCACAGTGTTCTTCAACTGTGACATTGATGCGCCAATTATGAAGAAATCAAGAAATCACACTACTCGCAGACAATGTTTGGGAAGTCATTCATATAAGGCAGAACTTTGCCAACTTAATTTTGTATTTACCTCCGTATACGATGAAAATTGACCTTGAAAAAGATCGTTAAAGAAGTCACTCTGTTGTAATATTCAGCAAATCAATCTGGTTCTCAAAATTAATTTTTGAGGTTATAGCTTTCTCTTTCTACAAATGGCTTTATATATATACTCGTACTTACATTTCAGACTGGATATACGATTACAATAAGTTCAATAATTTTAGTGTTCATGTTTCTATTAACGTCATTGATAACGGGAAAAAGAAATTATGACAATTCTTACTTTGATGCTTGGCCCTTACAATACCTAGTTACATTTTTTCATTTCTTGAAAAAAAAAAAAAAAATTACACAATTAAAATAAGTCTTATCAATTCAAAATTCATGTAAACTATTGACGTCATTGATGATGGACAAGAGAAGAAAAAATTTATAATCGCAGAAGATTCACATTTTTTAGTGCTGCATGGTGAATTTATCAAAAATAATTGCGTGTATGCGTAGTTGGTTTTTCGTTTACAGTCAATTTCAGATAAGACTTTAAATTTGTTTTATCTATTGTCAAATTATTCTCTGACACTTATCACGTGATCTTCCGATTGGCGGTAAAAAACTTCACACTTCCCCTTACGTACACTGCACTTTAGTTTTACCGTGTCGATCTATAATCAAGAAATACAGAACGGTTGCACTGCAGGTGGAAATTCATGGAAACTGGACGAGAAGGTGATCATGCTGAAGCTATAATATTGGAGAAAATAGTAATTAAAAGCTTTATCTCCGTAAAATATATTGAATTTAAAATTAAAAACAAATAGTTTTGAAGTACTTATCAATTATTGAATTGTTTTTCAATGTTTCAATAAGTAAAACGATAAACTTTCGTCAAACATAGAATTTTTGCAATCATAAATATTATTCTGGACAAAAAAATTACACAATGGTAATTTATTAAGTATAGGACATAGCGCATCATACAGGGCTAATGTACGAATGTATTTTGTGAATAGAAAAAGGCTTTCTTTTTCAGTTTTCTGGCATACTATTCTCCTACGTGATGTTGTAAATCTGGCAGTGTTTTATAATATTGATCTCATAGGAGTTGCTGGTTTGCATATACTCGTTCATCTCAGGGAATTCGCCATAAGATCAATGTTGGAAATGCTATCAGATTGATAACACGTACGAGGATAAGCGAGACAACTTTTTGGTAGTAAGGTATAACCACGTTCCGCGTAGCATCGCGCGATAGTCGGAGTAACCGATGTGTACCGATATGACTCGTTGTTTCCGCGACGCTGCGTGAAACGTTCCTCTACCTTACAGCCAAAAACTTGTCTCGCTGTTATCAGTTCAGCGTACCTATCGTAATAATTATAGTGCCTTGACAAGATGTGCGTAGTAGTTGTAATCGGCAGGTGCCAAGAAGCTGAAGATATAATTTGGCCACACATATCAGACGTAGAAAATCAAGTCAAGAAAATCGCCGATAATTTGGGTTATAAGTTCAGAAAAAGCTCTCGGATTATTATTTCTTGTAGCTGAGGGTACCAGAAGACATTATTATGGTTTCTGGTAGGGCTGCCAACCCTAACGATTATTTGTTACGGTTCTTTTGGGTTCCAGATCTTGGCAAAAAAAAAAAAAAAGATACTGTTCTTCTGGGTTCCGAATTTCTAAAGAAAAAATAGATCCGGATCTTTCGGGTTCCGGATGTTAAGACAGAGAAGAACAGAATCTTTTGGGTTTTGAATCTTGAATAAAGAAATAGAACCGGATCTTTTGGGTTCCGAATCTCTAAAGAAAAAATAGATCCGGATCTTTCGGGTTCCGGATGTTAAGACAGAGAAGAACAGGATCTTTTGGGTTTTGGATCTTGAATAAAGAAATAGATCTGGATCTTTTGGGTTCCGGATATCGGGAACGAGAAGAAGACTCGAATCTTTTCGGTTCCGCTTTTCGAGAGAAAAAAAGAAAGGGTGCTTCAGATTCCGGATCTCAACAGTCAAAAATTACCGAGTAAGGGCCAGTAAGATTAGGCAGGGGGAGGGGCCTTCCCCCTCTTAGGGATGTGTTAGGGTGAGTAACGTTGTAATGTAACACTGGCCCTTATTCGGTAATTTAACCAAATCTTGAAATATACGGAAAAAAAAAAATTGAAGGTCAGATTTGATTGCCAAATTGGAGTGGCAAATTACAAATGAAATGAATTATCATCCAATTTGAATTACTCCATTTCTTATTTATTTTATTCATCAACTAGACCCTTTTGAGCAAAATCAAATCAAGCGAAATTTTTTTCTTTCCCCGAGTTATGTAGGCCTACATCACTGGAAAATGCTTGATGAGTAGAATCTGGTGCACTTAACCCAGTGTTTCTCAACCGGTGTGCCGCGGCGCATCACTGTGCCGCAAACCCGCCTCAGGTGTGCCGCAAAATTTTGATCAAAAACATAAATCTACATGAACTGGGAGAATAATTACCAATTTTTGACATGTTTCATGTCTTTGCTCTGATCCTACATAATATTTCAAAACTTGCGTGCGTGAGTGCGTGCAAGATCTCTCTTCGACCTATGCAGTAATCTACTGGTGTACTAGGCTTATACTAGCTTCATACTAGTTCTAGAAATCCGGTGTACTGTATGCTTCAACCCCTACCCTAGTTTCAAAATTTGCGTGCGGATGCTTGCGTTTTCTTACTTACAGTATACTAGATGTGAGGTAGGCTAAGAAGAGCTGTGAAACCCAGACCTGATGTACAGTGTACTAGCTTAGTATACTAGGCGTCATCATTCTATAACCCTAATATACATTATACCAGCCTACAGCTAAGCTATATTATTTGACATTTTATACTGGGCTTATACTAAGTGCAAGTCTCCTTTGTACTAGCTTCATACTACGTTTAGGCAGGCTTAGGAGGTCTGTATTAGTAATATTCATACCAGCTCTGTTACACTAGGTTTAAGCCTAGTGCTAGTATAAGACTAGTATAATATATGTACTGCATGAAGGAGAGAGACTGGGAACTCGGAAACTTGTCCTGGAAATTACTGGACAAATCCGTGTACCACTCTTGTTCCCCCCAAATTATTGGACAAATTGGTAGGCCGTGCGCTTGCATCTGCGAGTTACCTCGTGGGGTTGTGGCCGCGAGTGAGCCCTGCAAATGCTGATAGCCTAAAATGATTAAATGCAGGTACAGTACCTATACCTAAAAGTTATAAGCAGGTAAGGTATCAAATCGATTGAATTGGGTGTTGAACCAGTCTCTCACTGCAAACACACACCGGAAGACCGGCTTCTTGATAACATTCCCTCAAGCGGCCGACACAACAAAAATTTCCTCACATTTACCTGCATTGATCGAATATGGAACTTTAGCCAATCTCTCACCACGAGCTCACCACAGAGGACGCTTGTCTCAGTAACATTGTCGCTATTGTCTGAAAAACCAAGGGACTCTCATGCATTTGTCCGTCTTGATCTCTCATGCAAACTCACAACGGGAGACTAGCTTCTCGGTAACTTTCCCTCCATTCCTTGAAAGAATGAGCAACTGTTGTACATTTCCCCTCTTTGATCATACAAGAAACTTTACTCGATCTCTCACCGCAAGCTCAGAGTCCAAACTTTTTGATACCACTCTCTTCATCATGTGAAATAACAAGAATCTCTGCACATTTATCCGCTTTCATCATACGCAAGACCTTAGTAAATCTCTCCCACCATCACAACAGAGGACAATTTTCTAGGTAACACTTGCTGCAGTGCTTGAAACAGGAGTAACTCTCACACATTTGCTCGATTTAATCGACACGGGGCTTTTGAGGTCCGTTTGCTGTGAGCTCACAACAGAAAGCAAGCGTATTGGCCGACACAACAATAATTTCTCACGTTTACCCGCATTAATGAAACATGGCGCATTTACCGATCTCTACCGCAAGTTGGCAACAAGAAGCGACCTTCTGATAACTTCCCTCCATTGCGTAAGGCCCCGAGGCACTGAACCTCAATTTGAGATACAGCGCGGGGAAAGACGTCGGCTGGCCAAGGAGGCCAAGAGAGAACCTCCCAAGAAGAAGCTACGTCCGCCAGCGTTGCAGAAAGAGAACCCTAAACACGTTCTACTACTACCCACCCTAATGCGCTCTCCAAACTGTAGAACATGCCGGAGGCAAACCCCATCACCTTGGGGGTCAAATGGCATATCTCTTTCCCATCAGGAGTAGTGTTGGTTTCCTGCTCCTCCCACAAAAGAGCAGACGCCAAACCCTATGCACAATTGCACAATTGCCTCTAGCGTTGGCATTCAAGAAAAGAGACTAGGTTAGGGTGTTAGGTGGGATGGGACAGGATCGAGCCTCGCTCACCCCAAGTGACAGACGTGCGTAAAATTAAGCAGAATTTCTTCTTCTCTCTTTTTTCTTTCTACTTTTTTTTGAATTATAAAGAAAAATTCACGAGGTTCTTAAAATTCCTTTTGTTATTATTTTAATATGGCGATCAACAAATTATGCGCGGCAGAATACATCAGCAAACAATTTGATAATTTCCCGCCGCAAAAAGGAGCATCATAACAGCAGAAAACTTTGAATTTTATGCCGCGAAATACAGCAGAAAAAAATCAGCCGCGCCAAAATTTACGCGGTGCAGCCGCAGAAAATTTGGGTATCATACGCTCCGTAGCGTTTTGCGGCAGATTTTCAAGATGCTTTCAGCGCCTTAAAATACGCCGATATTTAATTCATAGGGAAGAGAGGTATTAGGAGAATAGGAAACTACAAATGGTTGAACGTTTGCGCGCAAATAGCTATGCGTAACATTCAACTATTTGTAGTTTCCTATTCTCCTAGTGTTCACACACTCTTTTTGATACTGACACTGTGGTCTCTTTGGAAGATGTGAGGATCTGCGAGACGCAAAAGCAGCGAGAGTAAGTAGTTTTACCAAGTTGAATAGCATGTGGCACAGTCTTGGCACAGTAAGCCGAGACTGCGTTTCATATTGTATTAGAACTATTATGATATTAATTTCAAATAATTAATTTTCCAGAGTGGAAGATTGGGAATTCGCTCCACCTCAAAAGGCAAAGATCAATAGTCCACCCCTTTTTTGGTCTCACGTATGACAATTTTTAATTTTTTAAGACACACTTATATCATTCTCAAGAAGAAAAATAGCCATCTTGTGGGCCACAAATTATGAAATTAGAAGGAGGAAATTAGTAGAGACACAAAAATCTTGAAACGCACAACAATTTTTGATATAATTTGGAGTTCTGGAAATACTGTGCCGCAGTAGTATCGTCTCATGGAGAAATGTGCCGCGAAATAAGAAAGGTTGAGAAACACTGACTTAACTGGAAGATTTAAAAGTATAATAATTCAAGAATCAACTGAGCTCTTCTACCCAACATACAACATTAAGTAGCAACAAACCAAGCGACATACCTAGGCTTTTAGTGAAACCCAACCAAGCGACAAGAACTTTAGTTACTTGTACTTCACAACATTCTTGAATTCTGATTAATTTCTTTGTATTTCTCAATAAATTATTGATATAATTTTATTCATTCTTTTTGCAATATTTAGTCATTCCTGGAACCGAGGAGAACCGGAATCTTTTAGTCTCAAATACAGAATCCTAAAGGTCCGGTACTTTTTATTCGGTACCAAAACCAAACGAAAACCTGGAAGCTTTGAAAAAAAAAAAAAAAAAGTTTCTAGCCCTGTGATCTTGAGAAAAACAATAGATCCGGATGTTTTGGGTTCCGGATCTTGTAGAAGAAAAACGATGCGGTTTTTTTCGATTCCGGATCTTGGCAAAAAAAAAGATGCCGATCTTTGGGTTCCGGATCTTTGAGAAGAAAAAAGATGCGGTTTTTTCGGGTTTCGGATCTTGGTGAGAAAAAAATCTGGTTCTTTTCGGTTCTGGATCTTGAGGATGAAGAAATAAAGGTTCGTATCAGGTTCCTGTTTCGGTTCCCAGCCCTGGTTTTTGGCTCGATATAAACTCACGATCTTGAATTTCTTAAGAGTTTGAAAATATTGTTTTTGCTATGAGAAAGTATTGTGATTCAATATCACGACCGCCGTCTTGGGCCAAGGTTCCATACATTTTCACCTGAAGCGACTCTTTTGCTGTCAATGTCCGGGTATTCTGTCTAAGATCAATCTTCCGTCATGAATAATTAATATACCCTTTTTTAGCTCTGGGTCTCGTATACTGGTATCTAGAATTGTGATTAGGATGATGATGTAGGAATTAAGATACTGATTTAAAATTGATAAAAATAATGAACGAGCAGTCGTAATTAGCCCAGGACGATTGGGTTCAAAAATAAGAGCAATTGCCGGAAAGGTTTGTTTTGTGGATTATGCTCGGATAGTCTCCTGATAAACATACTAGAAGTCCACAGCAATCCGAAGTGACTCTTCTCCCGAAGGGTTTAAAAGTGCCATAAAATCAGTTTTTTGAAAATAAGTCGAAAACTAAGCATCAGAGAGAAAAAAGTTTGTGTCTTTCCCTAAATTTCCTATATAAATTTGACTATTAGCATGTCAACTTATAGGTCAAAACCTCGAGCTGAAAAATTGGTTTGAAAGTTGGTGATTTCCGAGTTGTTTCATACAAAACTTGTTAAAATCATGCCGTTGATCAAGCCACCAAACAAACTACTTCCTTCACCCGAAAAACTGATAATTCTCCCGTGCCATTCGTAGACTACAAAAATCACCAACTTTCACTCATAACCCAACCATAGAACACACTTTGAAAGAGTCAATTTAACAACAAACTCCTTGGTATTACAAAAATGCCTGTCCCCTGGTCATCATTCATTAGGAACAGTAGACAAGAAGAAGTCGTTCATTTTCGTTTAAGAATAACCACACAAAAATTACACACTCCCACATAAGTGACCCTCATATCCTAATCCCTCCATTTAGCCCCTACTGCCAACAATACAATTTAGGAGTTGATAATTTTTTCTCCTGCCCCTCAACTCTCACCTCTCCGTTCTTCCACAAATACACCCTCCTCCTCACTCAATGCACTCAAAAACAACCACAAATTCTACAATACTTGGTTTTACTCCAATATCTAGAAACAAACCCAATTCCACTCAACCTTTATCTATAGGGCTTTTCCAGTATTCCAAATTTGTACCTATTCTCCTACGTGTTATCGAGATGGTAGTATTTCTAACATTGCTCTCATAGCAAACTACTCCAGAATGAAAATGAGTATGCAATCCAACAACACCCATAAGAGCAATGTTAACTCGATAACACGTAGGAGAGTACGTATGCAATTTGGAATACTAGAAAAGTCCTATTAAAAAGTTCACCTTCCTTACTGCCTTTCTAATGTAACAACATTATTATTCAATAATTTTGTACACCGAGCTAAATAGCCCCAGTGAAGTTGACAGCTCGTTAAAATGAAACAAGAATGAATGAAACAAAATAAGACTTTTGATCCATTCGTATCTCTATAAAACATATGTCCTTTCGATACTTTTTGTAACTTTCTCAGCACGTCGGGCCCAAGAGAAGACGAAGAGTTCATGCTAATACGGAGTGTCATCAATTCAATTAAATGCTACGTAATTTCATCGTATTCCGGCCTTCAATTTTTAAATTATCTCGTATTTACTCTCTTCCAATAATCAGCTGTTCCATTTAACCTTTCACCTCGCAAGGAAAGAATAGCAATTTCATCAAGCCGAACAATAGGAAGAAAATGAACGAGCTGAGGTAACGTGAATCAGAGGGTCGGCGACAGGCAGAAAGTTTTTAGGCGTTTTTAAACTCCAAAAATATATTCTATCTTTCATTGTTATTCATATTTGGTCACGGTAAAAATGATGACTGGAGTATTTTGTCGCGTATGACCCACGCTTTTTTGATAATGGTGCAACACAACTGACGTTGAAATTAAATTATTTCAAAAAATCTACACATCGAAGCTGTCGAAGCTTTACGATACACTCGCAATCTACAGAGACTTGATTTTTCAAAGTGGCATTGCATCATGCAGATGCATAAGGGGTCAAAACACTCGCATTCGTTATGCATCTTTTCCACAAAACGTCGAGGTTACTTTCGACGGCCCAATTAGAGGAAGACCAATCATTGTGGAAACGAGTAGGTTGTTAATTTTCTGCGGTTTAGGCAGCTCAAATCGAAAACAAACAAATTTTAAATCGTCGTCCTATTGTAATGAGTAGCTGACAGACGGAACGAAGGTTGGGATAACGAACGGATTGTACGCGGTAAAGTGGTTTAACGAAATTTCTTAGTCACCGAAGCTGATGTAACTGATGTGCGTTCGAAGATTTTTTAATTCTAATTGTCGTAACAGACAAAGGAGCTCATACGCAAAACACTACGAAATTACATCAAGTGCTATTCTAGAGAGAGTAGATAAGTATTTTCAGCGAGTTAGAGGAGAGAACGATATTTGTATTGACACACCCGCCGTACAAAATTTCGGTGGTGGCTCACACATGCTCTCTACGTCGAGGATAAAAAGCTATAATTTTAGAAGGAATAAGACTCCCGAAGAATTCAATTTTTAGCCGCAGGGAAAATTTTTTAGGAACTTCGAGCTTTGAACCTCGCAGAAAGTTAGGGAGCTGAAAATTTAGGTATTTCATAGTTCAATAATTGGATATAACCTGGCACATGATCTTAAAGAGGTATTTGCTCGATTTACGTAACGTTAAATGAAAAATTACAAAGAGTCTTTTTTATTGTAAAATCTATCAGGGTTCTTTTTGTACTAAGATTATCTTCATCTTAGGTTCCGCGTTACGCGAAAAAAATTCAAATTTACCCTCTGGGAAAATTAAGGAGACTATTTTCGACTTTGTACAAAAAAACCTTGACTGAAGGTTTGTACCAGGTTCGCCTACTTTTGTGAGTAATTTGACCAGATTAATTATACTTTCTGAATCTGTTTATAACTTCGTAGGCATTCAATTCTGTGCTTCAGTGCTTGGAATTTTTCTTAGTCCCCCCACCCTCATATACCTAGAAATCGAAGGTAGACATCTTTTCAAAATGGTTGAAACGCTCACTCTCCTCGGAACCACAATTTTCCGGAAGGCCGGCTATAACATTTTTTCTCATATAACGTTTTCTGTTGAAAACTAGGTGCTAGGGATAGAAATTTAGATGATGAAAGTACATTTTGAAATATAAGGTTGGTGAGAATAATGCGTTCTAATAAGTGACTCATGGTTTCATAAGACATAAAACATACAAAAAATTATACAAATGGTCCTAATTATAATTAACAAAATTCACAGTGAACGTTTTCCACTCAACAGTCAGATGAGACAAAAAATTAGATGAAGGTACAGAGCTGAAATACTTAATACGTAACTCAGAAGTCTTCATGAAAAATTAGTCAGCGCTGTGATTACCATAAATTGCATCAGCGAGTGTGAATTGTGGGATATCTTCATTTACTGTTGTGAAGTTATAGAAAATGGCCGTTTTCATTTCAAGGTTTTCCATCTCCTAAAATTCTCTGCGGACACCTATATTCTTGTTAAAGCTATGTCCAGACGCTAATATGTGGGCAGCAAATGTCAGAAGAGGAGAAGAATAGATCTTCTAGTGAAGATCCAGAAGTGACAATTCGGTTGTGTTCAGAGAATCTTTCTCCCAGCCTCCGACCAGTTTGTCCAGGACAATCATTGCACTGGAGTCTATAGACACCGCGCCGCTCTTGTTCTCCGCAGTGACGATATCTCTGAACTCCGAGAGTGATTTCTTATGGGAGCTCCCTGCTTTCTTTTTCGCACCTCGATGGAGTGAATGGGTAGCGTTTAGAATATGATTTGTGGATTAATCTCTGGACGTTAATAGTAATCCTGTTGGTTTTTGCTCTGTGGATTATTGAGTCTAGTTATTTCTGAAAACCTAAAGAGACTAGTCGAAATCGATCCCCTCGTACTAACTGGGCGAACATCTGGACCAAAGGGAGCACCAATTTTGAATCACGATTGAAAAATTACTCTCCCAAGCCAAATGCGATTCTTGTTTCGTATGATGCAACCAGTTTGTACACCAATGTACCCCTGATCCCGATAACAGCCTTCAAAAATCGAAAGTTTATCCTTCGGCTTTCAAGGATTACGGTGTTCGACTCTCGACCTATATATTTCGAAGTCCGTAAAATAGGTCCAGGTCACTGATGACGTCCTATTTTATACTAGATTTACAGTAGGTCTATAGGCATCCTTCATACTAGCCTTATACTAAGTCTAGGCTTGCTTGAATTTAACCAGTTTGACTCATATTTCCAAGTCCCTTTTCTATCATATGTTCGCCGTATGCCGTCCGGCGAAAAACTGAAAAAAATTTCGACTCCTATTGTATAGCTTGGAGGATGAAATTTTTTGACATGTTCCATGTCTTTTCTCTCGCCGGACCCCGATTTTGAAACTCGCGAGTACACCCCGCGTAATAATAATAATTAATAATAAATAAATAAATAAATAAATAAAAAATTAAATAATTAATATAATTAATAATTAGAAAATCTCTACCCCGTGGGTGATTCAGAAATTTGCGAGTACACCCAGCGTAATAATAATAAATAATTAAATAAATAAATCATTAATATAATTAATAATTAGAAAATCTCTACCCCGTGGGTGATTCAGAAATTCGCGAGTACACCCCGCATAATATTAATAATTAATAATAAATAAATAAATGAATAATTAAATAATTAAATAAATAAATAATTGAATAATTAAATAAATAAATAATTAAATAATTATTATAATTAATAATTAGAAAATCTCTACCCCGTAGGTGATTCAGAAATTCGCGAGTACACCCCGCGTAATAATAATAAAAAATTAATTCAATAATAATTAAATAATTAAATAATTAAATAAATAAATAATTAAATAATTATTATAATTAATAATTAGAAAATTTTCTAAGTCCCTCTTCCTATCATATATGGCTGGATAGTCGAAATTTTTCCAAGTCCCCTAGACCTGAATTGTCTCATACCATTCCAATACAACAGCGAGATCGCTCGTTCGCCCTACGAAAGTTGATACCTCAAAATATAGAACGCCCACAATTACCTCAAAATATTTCTCATAGAAGACTTATACGACGCCAAGATAGGTAAAGGGGCAAACGAATAATATCTCACGAACACTTGACCTAGTAGAAGCCTAGACTGAAATATTTCAAGATGACTGATAAAATATAAAAGACATGGAACATGATTTTCATTTATTTGGCTATGCCAGAAAATTTGTTTTTATATGATATCCCAAGTTACCCATTTTACGAGAAAACTTGGGACACCCTTTCAAAAAAAGAAAAAAAATAGTTTTAGATGATATAGACAAAATATTCCTGTTGTTATCAAAAGAGGAAAGCAAGACCCAACTTTTAAGACCTTTTTTAAGTCCTCTTTCTATCATAATATAGCTCGAGAGTGGAAATTTTTTAAAGTCCCTCTCATATCATATATAGCTGGAGAGTCAAGAAAAATTTAGACTATCGAACTATATTATACTAGGCTTATAGTAGGTCTAGGCCTTCTTTATACTAGCTTTATACTTGGTCTAGGCTTCTTGATCCAATTTGACTCATAAAACAGATTCCCTGCGTTCCTCGTCTAACTTCGGTAAAAAAAATTTTAGGAGTTACTGCCTAAAGCTTTGGAGAGAATTTAAAACAGAGACTTAATCTTTAGCTTCACAAACCCACTTTGAGACCTTGATGAGGTTATTAGCTATTTTTTATTATTTTTTTCTTGATTAAATTAACGAGCTTTGCGGCTAGATTTAAAATTATTAGTGTAGGCAAATGAGGAAAAAAAAAACATTTTGCTGGAGCAAACGTTTCCTGGCTGAAATGGTTCAGGATGTGGTCCTGAACAACATATATACTAAAAAGAGCTCCTTTTTTTATGGAAGTTCGAACCCCCCAAAAATTGGTATTTGGCCTATATCGCGTCAAATTGAAATTTTATTCAAAAATGTTTCAAACAAAAGTTATTCCTCGTTAAATTTTATATCAAATAACGTATTTAATTTTCAGCCTATACCAATTAGCGCCTTTTCAAAGGCCGTTCAAAAGAGGACCAAATCAGTTTTTCCCTATAGTATCTACCGAAATGAGAATTTTATTCAAAAATGTTCCAAACAAAAGTTGTTCCTCGTTAAATTTGCTATAAAATGAGTTATTCAGCCTTCAGGAGGTCCTTTTTTATAGGGTTTTAAAACCCTTAAGATTTAGTCTTTTGTTTATATCTTGTCTAATTAACATTTTATTAAAAAATGTTTCAAACGAAAATTATTCCTCGTTAAATTTCATACCCAATAACGTATTCAACTTTCAGCCTATACCAATTAGCGCCTTTTCAAAGGCTGTTCAAGAGAGGACCAAACTCAGTTTTTCCATATATTTCCCAAAATTGAAATTTTATGAAAAATAATGTTTCAAATAAAAGTTTTTCCTCGTTGAATTTCCAATCAAATGAGATATTTTGCTTTCAGGATAGAGCAAATAGTCCCCAAAAAAGGGCTTTCGATGTTGAAAATAATATAAGGACGTGCTATATTTTTCTTATCTTTAGATATTTTCGTTGCTGATTTATGGAAGTGTTACAGATTGTAAGGACCATTTTTTTTACTAGTGATAGAAATATTGAAAAGATGGAAATTCAATAAGGATTTTTCTCATATTCATGACTTACATGGCACCTCGGTATTGAAATAAAAGCAATTAAGGTCGCGTCGTATCAAAGACTCTCCGGCAGCTGCAATACTCTCTGATCTATGGTAGAACGAGAGACAAGCCACTGAACAAATGTCGGTTTCAAGCTTTCGCGAAAAAGGTCCTCCGGAAGACTTGGCCTCTCTACCTCCCACTGAAGGCACTGCACGGTTTCATTTGTACTGAGTGTACCACCAAGTACAATTGTGGCTTGGCCATGAAAAAGGTCCATTAGAATGGGAATGGAAGGGAATCGATGGGATATTGGAGCCCTAACAATGAAGAAAGCCCCAGCGCTGCGCCAGACGACCTCCTACAACTTATTTCCAATGGGTGCGCCAAAGGATGTAGAAATGCTGGTAGCTGCCAAAAAGCAGGTGAACAATAGATATTCCATAAAGAAAAGAGGGTGATTTGGCATTTTCATCGAAGAAAAAACGGAAGAAAAAATTAGAAGCCATTGCAGACGTCGCAATGGCAGCGGGGAACCCGCAATTTCTTAACTCGACCTCTCAGGTGGTGTGGAACTGAGTTGATAATCTTGTCATATAATTCAAATCGAAATTATCATTCTACATTTCCACCTATCATATATAGCTCGGGAGTCGAAATTCTTCTAAGTCCCCCGTCTATCATATATAGCTCAAGACTCGAAATTCTTCCAAGTCCCCCTCCTATCATATATAGCTCGAGTCTCAAAATTTTTCTAAGTTTTTGGTTGGACGGCGGACGGTTGTTCGAAAGTCAAAATTCTTCCAAGTCCCCTCTCCCCCCCGTATTATATATAGCTCGAGACTTGAAATTCTTCCAAGTCCCCCTCCTATCATATATAGCTCGAGACTCAAAATTCTTCCAAGTCCCGTAACCTAACCTAACCTGCGGACGCGGACGCGAACGTTTTCTGAGGATGTAGTCTCCTAAGAAAATGGATAGCGGGTTCCCCACTAAAAACGTGTATTTCAATCATTCTGACCTCGATGGTGAAGAGGTACTGTACAAAACGTAGGTCAGTTTATCATCAACGGAAGATCCAAATTCACCTCTCTTATTCTTTTCTTATAGTGTTTAACCATCTACACTATACTTCTCAAATAACATAGTATCACGCCTCAACCACAAGGCAGTAGCCTATGGTTAGAATTTTTGTTGAAAATAGTCGTTTTTTTTTTCTTCTTTCTAGGATTAAAATGTTCACCAAAGTGCCTCAATGCTAGTGGAGTATTAGAGGTAACAGACGTCATTGAAGACGACTTATAGGATGTATTAAGTCAGGACGAGGAAGCTGACCATGAATCCAGTAGTGATGACGATTCCTCAATAATCACAGGCAGAGAGTATGACGAGAGCGAATAATGTCAAGTACCCCCATCCCCATCCCCAATATAAGACAACTGTAAATCGGCAGGCTAACGTACACTGATCGTAATAGAAAGCGTAGAAAACTGGTAGGCTGGGCATAGAACGGATGGAAGAGCTCAAGTCAAGTGCGAGAAACCTCCCTCCTGGATCTATGTTATAAAATTATGTGTATATATTACATGAAATATGTATACTAGCTTCAAAGAGTAAGACTCAGTTGAGGAACCTACAGGAAAAATGTACCTAACCCTCTTTTGTTGTACACTAATTACTCTCTTCTGAAAGCTGAACAGCTCATTTGATAGGAAATTTAACAAGGAACAAAAACATTTTTTCATAAAATTTCAATTTCGGGAGATACATGCAAAAACTGATTTTGGTCCTCTTTTGAACGGCCTTTGCAGGCTCTGCCAGGGTACTAATTGACCTAGACTGAACACTGAATACGTTGTTGGTAGGACATTTAACGGGGAATAATTTTTGTTTGAAACATTTTTTAATAAAATGTTGATTAGACAAGATATAAACAAAAGAATAAATCTTGGGGGGTTTAAACCCCTATTAAGAAAAGAACCTCCTGAAGGCTGAATAACTCATTTTATAGCAAATTTAACGAGGAACAACTTTTGTTTGGAACATTTTTGAATAAAATTCCAATTTCGGTAGATACTACAGGGAAAAACTGATTTGGTCCTCTTTTGAACGGCCTTTGAAAAGGCGCTCATTGGTATAGGCTGAAAATGGAATACGTTATTTGGTATGAAATTTAACGAGGAATAACTTTTGTATGAAACATTTTTTAATAAAATTTCAATTTGGCGCGATATAGGCGAAAAACCAATTTTTGGGGGGTTTGAACCTCCATAAAAAACGACGGCTTCCTTAACGAAGTTAAACGAGGAACGGAGGGAACCTGTTTTATGAGTCAAATAGGATTTGGTATTGAAAATTCAAGGAAGCCTAGACCTAGATAAAGCTAGTATAAAGAAGGCCTAGACGTAAAATAAGCCTAGTATAATGTAGTTTGAAAGTCCAAGTTTTTCTCAAATCTCGAGCTATTTATGATAGGAGGGACACTTGGGAAAATTTGTCCCCTATCATATATAGCTCGAGAGTCAAAAGTTTTCCAAGTCCCTCTTCTATCATATATAGCTTCAGATTCGAAATTTTTTTCAAGTCCCTCTCTTATAATATATGCCGCGAGAGTCGAATTTTTTCTAAGTCCTGCCTCCTATCATCTATAGCTCGAGAGTCGAAATTTTTTCTAAGTCCCTCTCCTATCATATATGACTCGAGAGTCGAAATTTTTTCTAAGTCCCTCTCCTATCATATATGACTCGAGAGTCGAAATTTTTCCAAGTCCCCCTCCTATCATATATGGCTCGAGAGTCGAAATTTATTCAAGCCCCCCTCCTATAATATATAGCTCGAGAGTCGAAATTTTTCCAAGTCCCCCTCCTATCATATATAGCTCGAGGGTCGAAATTTTTCCAAGTTTTTCGCTGGACGGCGCACGGCGCACGGCAGATTTCTCAAATAGCCCCCCATAAAACAGGTTCCCTGTTAAAAAGGAGCTCCCGGGGGAAAACACGGAATTTTTAGTATGTTGTTCAGGACCACATCCTGAACCATCTCAGCAAGGAAACGTTTGCTCCAGCAAGATGTTTTTTTTTAGCGGGGAACCCGCTATCCATTTTGTTAGGAGATTACATCCTCAGAAAACGTCCGCGTCCGCGAAGTTAGTAACCTAAGGTTAGGGAATTTCGAGGCTCGAGCTATATATGATAGGAGGGCGACTTAGAAGTATTTCAAGTCTCGAGCTATATATGATAGGGGGGGGGGGGGGGACTTGAAAGAATTTTGAATTTCGAGCTACCGTCCGCCGTCCAACCAAAAACTTAGAAAAATTTTGAGACTCGAGCTATATATGATAGGTGTTTAGAGAAGCATTATTCCAACATCGATGTATACTACTACTACAACAGTGTATAAGATTACGCATCGAAGATAAGATAGATATGACGTATTCTGTTTGTCATGATATGTGCAACATTTCCAGTCCACGGTTGGCACATTACTCACGATGTATCTAGATTAGTAATTTGTGTTTCAGTACAATAAAAAACCTACTACCGGTAACATCCGGCCCGGAGGACCATATGTTACCGGTAGTAGGTTTTTTATTGTACTGAAACACAAATTACTAATCTAGATACATCGTGAGTAATGTGCCAACCGTGGACTGGAAATGTTGCACATATCATGACAAACAGAATACGTCATATCTATCTTATCTTCGATGCGTAATCTTATACACTGTTGTAGTAGTAGTATACATCGATGTTGGAATAATGCTTCTCTAAACATTTGGAAACAAGGAAAGCACGACATTTAAATAAAAGGGTGGAATTGAAGTCGGCTTATAGTCTAGGCATCCAAGAATATATCAATAAGGGTTATGTCAAATTGATCGAAGAAGATACCTTGCCTACTATCACATCATACTATATTCCACACCATGTAGTTATAAAAGAAGATTCGACTTCGACGAAATACAGAATCGTACTTGATGCGAGCGCTGCAAGCACCTCCGGACTGTCCCTTAATGACTGTTTAATGGTCGGCCCAGTGGTGCAGTCGGAGTTGTTATCATTATTAATTCGATCTCGAATGTTTAGTTTTTTATTCTCTACCGATATTAGTCAAATGTATCTCATGGTGATGGTAAAAAACGACGACACTCCACTCTTACGAATTCTCTGGAGAAATGACCCTTCAGAAAAAATTAGAACGTATGAGTTTACACGTGTACCCTTTGGTCTTGCATCATCTCCTTTTTTAGCTACAAGATGTTTGAAACTCCTTGCCGAAACAGAGGAAAATAATTTAGAAGCGGGTAAAAATGCCCTCCTATACGATTGTTACGTTGACAATATATTAACTGGTGCTAATTCCATTGAGGAAACTATCTTAATTCGTGAACAACTCACCAAAATTCTCATTAAAGGTCAGTTTCTTCTGAAAAAGTGGTGCTCGAATCACGAGTCCATTCTTCAAGGAATACCACCTGAAAATTTAGAAAAGAAATTTCCACTGTCTTTCGGCAACGAGCATTGTATAAAAACTCTAGGTATGATTTGGATACCATCAAGGGATGAATATAAAATATGGGTCCATCTCAAAAGCTTGGAAAAATTTACCAAGAGGGAAGTATTATCTGTCATTTCGTCTATATTTGATCCATTAGGAATATTAGCTCCAGTCACGGTAATGGTAAAATTATTCATGCAGTCTCTATGGAAGTTGAAAATAAATTGGGATGATCCCTTACCAGAGGAATTTATTAACAGATGGTTAGAATTTTCGACCCAACTTTCTTCTTTAGAGACTCTCTCAATACCAAGGTGTGTACTCAATGAACAGGTAACTAATATCGAAATTCATGGTTTCTCAGACGCTTCTCAGAAGGCGTACGGTGGAGCCATTTATGTCCGTTCAATCAAGGAAAATTCGGTATCAGTTCGTTTATTATGCGCTAAGTCGAAGGTTGCACCTTTAAAAAATACTACCATTGCCAGATTGGAACTTCAAGCTGCAGTCTTACTCATCGAATTATTACGATCAGTACTGAAAGCATGTGAGGGAAAATGGAATTTCCAGATTATTCGACTTTGGTCGGATAGTCAAATTGTATTGCATTGGATTTATTCATCTCATAAGCGTTGGCTTCCTTATGTAGCCAATAGGGTTAAGAAAATTCAAGATGAACGAGGCAACGCTATATGGGATTACGTCAATACTGAAAATAATCCTGCCGATTTGCTCTCTAGAGGAGTCGATCCCAGGGAGTTGGAAAACAATAAGTTTTGGTGGCATGGCCCTACCTTTCTAGTAGAAAATTCCTCAACTTTCTCAAAAGAGATAAATTTCAAACAGTCGAAACTACATCCTCCCGAAGTGCGCACATCTAGAAAAATTTGGACTTGCTCTATTACATTCAAAAGCTCATTCATTTCAAAATTCTCAACCTATAGTAGAATGATAAGGTGTACTGCCTGGTGTTTACGATTCTTTTGGAACGCTCATTGGTTTGGACCATTTTTGTCTGGACCCTTGCAAACGTTTGAATTACGTCAGGCTCTTACAGTTCTCATAAAGGTTGTACAACGAGAACATTTTAGTAATGAATTGAGACTACTCACTCAAGGATTGAGCGTCGGTCCTTCTAGTCAATTAGTTGCATTAAGTACTTTCATTGACGCACTTGGGATTATACGGGTAGGAGGCAGATTACAAAGTTCTCATTTATCGTTCGAACAGAAATTTCCAATTGTCTTGCCTTCCGACAGCATTTTTACACGTTTATTAATTAAATATGAACATCTTAAGCATTTACATTCGTCGGTGCAAGCTATGAGATCGATCTTGAGGAGAGAGACAAGAATCGGCGATCAGAAATTGTCTACAAAAATGTATAACGTGTATTCGTTTGAAGGCTGACATCAAACAGCAAATGATGGCTTCATTACCTAAAGCACGAGTAGTACCAGGCAAAGTTTTCCACGCAGTAGGAATAGATTATACTGGGCATTTCAATTTGTTAGTTAGAGATGGACGCGGAAAACATCGAATTACACAAAAGAGCTACGTTTCAATTTTTGTCTGCTTCAAAACGAAAGCTATCCACTTAGAATTAGTTTCTAGTCAAACTACGGAAGCGTTTTTAGCAGCCTTTGACAGGTTTGTAGGCAGAAGAGGCTTACCAGAAACCATTTGGTCAGACAACGGGACAAATTTCGTAGGCGCAGATCAGCAACTTAAGGAATTTTTTAAAATTCTTTTCGAAAATAAAGATAAAATAATATCTCATACTGCTATGAAAGGTTGCACTTGGCACTTTGGGCCTCCCTACGGTCCTTCTTTCGGAGGGCTGTGGGAAGCAGGGGTGAAGTCAGTCAAGAAGCATCTAAAGGCTACTATAGGGGAAACCTTATTCACTTATGAGCAGTATGAGACATTGTTAATAAAAATAGAAGCTTGTCTGAATTCTCGCCCATTGATCTTAGAATCGTCTGACCCAAATGAGCCAGGTGCATTGACTCCTGGTCATTTCTTAATTGGTGGCCCACTTACAGCGGTTCCAAATCCTGATATAACAAATGTGCCGATTAATCGACTCAAATACTGGCAATTGGTAACTAGAAAGAATCAGGAATTTTGGGTTCGCTGGAGTCGGGAGTACCTAAACACGTTACAGCAACGTACGAAGTGGAAACAAGGAAAGCACGACATTAAAATAAATGATATAGTCCTAGTAAAAGAAGAAAATGTTCCTCCACTTCGTTGGCCCTTAGGTGTTATCGTCGACGTCCATCCCGGGAAAGACAACATTGTCCGTGTAGTGACCGTAAGAATGACCCATAATACAGAAAAGTCATCCACAATTAAGGAATATCGACGACCAGTCTCAAAATTGGTATATTTACCTGTAAATGACGAATGATTCATTTCATTTTCAGTCTCGAAGTAAATGGCCCACCAAAGCAAACTCTTCAATCAAATGGCGCGCCGACTGAAGAATTATCAGTTAATATTAATTTTGCGAAGGCACTTTCGTAATCAAAAAAAAGAGCAGAAAAATTTTCTGTTTATTTTCATGTGATATTTTGTAATTTCGGAGAAACCCTACAAAATAAAAGGAAGAAGACTTAGTTCAATATTAAAAAAAAAAAAAGAAAATCCGATTCTAAGTATCTTTTTAACGATACAAAAAAAAAAAAATTTTTATGTTATCACAAGATATCCTATTTTATTTGAAAAAGCAGGTCACATTATTAAGTGTTTACCATTAGTGCCAATGGTACAGAAGAGAGTTTCAGAATAACCTGATATGTAATATCATTTAATTTATTATTGGGCAATAAAATCCTGCAAAACAAGAGACGAATATTTATTTCATTTGAGAGCATCTCAGTCAATGTACATTTCACAGTTGTGATTACCTAATTACATATTCAATTTAAATTCTTCATTTGAAAAAATTATAATAAGTAGTAATATTTAATTTATGTAAGAAACCAAAATATTTGTTTATCATTCCGTTATTTGCTCTTCCCTAACTCGCAAGAGGGGGAGAATGTTTAGAGAAGCATTATTCCAACATCGATGTATACTACTACTACAACAGTGTATAAGATTACGCATCGAAGATAAGATAGATATGACGTATTCTGTTTGTCATGATATGTGCAACATTTCCAGTCCACGGTTGGCACATTACTCACGATGTATCTAGATTAGTAATTTGTGTTTCAGTACAATAAAAAACCTACTACCGGTAACAATAGGAGAGGGACTTAGAAGAATTTCGAGTCTTGAGCTATATATGATAGAAGGGGGACTTAAAAGAATTTCAAGTCTTGAGATGTATATGATAGGAGGGGGACTTGGAAGAATCGTGACTTTCGAGCTATATATGATAGGAGGGGGACTTAGAAGAATTTCAAGTCTCGAGCTATATATGATAGGAGGGGGACTTGGAAGAATTTCATGTCTCGAGCCATATATAATAGGGGGGGGGGGGACTTGAAAGAATTTTGACTTTCGAGCTACCGTCCGCCGTCCATCCAAAAACTTGGAAAAATTTTGAAACTCGAGCTATATATGATAGAAGGGGGACATAGAAGAATTTCAAGTCTTGAGATGTATATGATAGGAGGGGGACTTGGAAGAATCGTGACTTTCGAGCTATATATGATAGGAGGGGGACTTAGAAGATTTAGAAGAATTTCGAGTCTTGAGCTATATATGATAGAAGGTGGACTTAGAAGAATTTCAAGTCTTGAGATGTATATGATAGGAGGGGGACTTGGAAGAATTTCAAGTCTCGAGCTATATATAATAGGGGGGGGGGACTTGAAAGAATTTTGACTTTCGAGCTATCGTCCGCCGTCCGCCGTCCAACCATAAACTTAGAAAAATTTTGAGACTCGAGCTATATAAGATAGGAGGGGGACTTAGAAGAATTTCAAGTCTTGAGATGTATATGATATGAGGGGGACTTGGAAGAATCGTGACTTTCGAGCTATATATGTTAGGAGGGGGACTTGGAAGAATTTCAAGTCTCGAGCTATATATGATAGGAGGGGGACTTAGAAGATTTAGAAGAATTTCGAGTCTTGAGCTATATATGATAGGAGGGAATGTAGAATGATAATATCGATTTGAATTATATGAAAAGATTATCAACTTAGTTCCACACCACCTGAGAGGTCGAGTTAAGGAATTGCGGGTTCCCCGCTGCCATTGCAACGTCTGCAATGGCTTCTAATTTTTTTCCCCTCATTTGCCTACCCTAATAATTTTAAATCTAGCCGCAAAGCTCGTTAATTTAATCAAAAAAAAATTTTTTTAAATAGTTTAGGTTAGGTTGAACTTCATCAAGGTCTCAAAGTGGGTCTGTGAAGCTAAAGAGTAAGTCTCTCTGTTTTAAATTCTCTCCCCAAAGCTTTTGGCAGTAACTCCTAAAATTTCATCTACTTATAGAAAAAAACTACTCGGTTAATATGATAATATGTTCCAATTTTAATAATACCGTATAAAATACGTTTCCATCATATTTCTTTCATTACTTCCCTCACCAGTTTTCACTTTAAAAAAATTGTTCTGGTCCCAAAAGCTCTAGAATTCGCGATCTTTCCATCGGTTCTCACTCCCTACAGATTTTTCTAGCCGTGCTAAAGCTCAGAGATCGATATTATTCAAATTCATTGCGTTCACAAAGCTTTTAAACTTCGAGGATTTTCCTACAATTTTCAGTATTCAACATAAAAAACTATTCTTGTATGTTAATTGAAAGTGTGTTATTTACGTTACAAAGGAAACACAGACATGCACTGATTTTTAATTTAACGACCGGTTTCGAACCATATATCACTATTCTTGTTTATGTACCCAATGCTACACGGAAATTTCCTTCTTCTGTGACAGGTCACAATCCGAGCATTTTACTGCAAAAGTCTCACTTCACGCGCATTCTAAATTTGTACGATATTCTACTGTTCGAAAAAATTCTCAAGTTTGACGACAAGATCGTAAAGGTTTACTTTAACGTCTAGCATTCAGTTTGTATATTCATAGAAATTTCCGAGATAGAAATGCAACTTTTGACGCATACATGCTATTAGAAGTTGTACGTAAGTTTCAAGTTCTCTCTACTCGAATGCATACTCGTACGAAGTTCCATTCCTATAAATACATATTTTCTTCTTTTTATTGTGAGAGATTTTCAACAAACGCCCCTGACATTCTATTCATTCACAAAGGACTATTACTCTTAGCAAAGATGAAGTGTTTGTAGGCTAAATTAAGGAGCCATCACGTAAGTAATTCTGCACACCATAAGTAAAATATTATGTAATATGGCGGTAAAATTAATACGATTTACAGTGGACGCATTGAAAAAAGATAATTATAACAGAATATAATGTCTTCACTCAAACAAGTATTCATGACACCTACAATATGAAAACTTCGAAACTTCTTCGAAGACAATATAATATTTATAGACAGAATATATTATGACCGGAAGGAAATGATCTAATTCTATTCAACGTCCAAGATACACATAATAAGATCAAAATAAGATTAGTCCATTGTTTTTAAAAAAAGAGTGAAAGTGAGAGAGAGATAGACTCAGAAGTCGCACACGCATTTGATTTAATCAAATACAGAAGGTAACGCATGTATAGAATGTAACGAATTAAATTTTTTTTTTCACAGAAACAAATCAGTTTCCTTTCTTCGCTATAGATGTTCTCAGTAATGGATCGCGATACATTTTATTATTCGTCGACTGTCGCATAAAATATCTGAATGACCCTAGAGAGTGACCGACTTTGCTGAATAAGCCATATTCGTATACATACAATTCTGCTAATAATACTAACAATACAGAATGACCTCTGGCTCTGGATCGTTATTCTCGACTAATGTAGTCATTTCTTTTTTTTCTCTTCTTTTTAGAATACAACGCAGCGACTCCACAAATAACACGCTCACTACTCATCGGCTTATTCATTTTTATTCTGAACATCGAGACAGGTGCATATAGTAGACATACCTACCCATACATGCACAGATTTTTTCACAACTTCAACTGTCAGGAAAATAACAGCTTCGATCAAAAGAGTGTTTACAGCATTAATTTCTTCAAAAATTAATAATATTTAAATCACCATCCGATCGAACTTATTATTCAACGGAGCGATCTCGTGATAATGGAGTAGCACTTATTTTCCTGTGAGACAAATGAATAGGAAATTAGACAAGAAAGGAAAAGATTTATAAATCTGGACCAAAAGTACAACTATGTCATTTTTAAAAGTCGAAGAAGGTATCCCTTTTGTTTATTTCCAATAATTAAAGAGTAGTCATTTCATTATTCTTTTCTGATAATTACAAGTTAAGATAGCGAAAAACTATCAATCTAAATGATATGAAAGACGGAGAGGAGGAAAATATTAATTGAAGACTCCGGGCTATAGACAGTGTTATGAAGATGTAAATCGTATTTTGTACGACTGCTCAAAAGTACTCGCGATAAATAAATTTCTTTGTAGGCGAAAAAAGAAATATTGATTTCGGTTTGAGGATACATACACATATACGATAAGTAGCTTTACGTAGATTCAGGTTCTTAAATAATCCGATAATCGGAAAGGTGGGATCGTAAACAACAATATACACTGTATTTTCTATTTGAATGCAAATTCGTTCATGATTTAAAAATGAAAATCTACGAGTGAACAATATAAAGCAACCTTGAGGATACGATTCTGATACTTGATCGTTTATTGTATGAGGAAGTCTTATGAGTTTTTTTTTTTTTTCGTCTAATACATAAAAGAAAAAATAAAATCAATAGAGCAGAAACGATTGATCTCTTTCCGAACTACACCGAAAAGTTTTCGTTTTAACATGATCAAAAATTGTATTTTAGCCTCCGGATTTTGAGTTAGGTATAGAGAGAGTTCTCAATCTTCTTAGCCAGACCGTTTTCAAGTTCCACCTCTCTAAAATTTCGGTCATTGCTTTATCGTTTTCCTCCTTAAAAATACAGCTTCCTTAACGAGGAACGCAGGGAACCTGCTCTATGAGTTGAATTAGTTTTGGTATTGAGAATTCAAATCAAAATCTTGATAGTTTCTTCAGTTTTCTTGAGTCTCTTGTATCATGGTATTTGTAGTCCCTTTCCTTCCTATCATATATTATGGCTTCCAAATGCCAATTTTTCCAAGTTTTTGGTTGGACGGAATGAAGGAAATTTTTCGAAAAAACACCCATAGAATAGATTCCCTGTTAAAATAACTTTTAGAATGCTGTCTGTGCTCCCCCCTCCCCTGATTCCATGAGCGGATTTACGCGTATACATCTGTACCCTCGTCTCTGGGACTCGTTTCGTTCCTCTTAACCTAGTCTATTATACCAGGCTTTTACAAAACTATACCGGGTTAAAGTAATGATGGGTTACGTGATCCGTATGAGAAACTTGACCTAAATATAGTGCAAGGAGGAGAAAGTCGCTTTGACGACACGCTTTTGATCTCGGAAGATCTATTTTGAAACTCACTTTGTACCTCATAGTTGGAGAGGAGTGAACACAACCCTGAGCTAGAGGAGTTTGACCTCTGAATCAGAAGTCCACTAGCTCATGGAAACTTCTGTTTTTGCAGCAGCTAAAGGATAGAAAAACAGAATGGAACGTTTTCCGCCAACACTTGACAACAGAATTGTTTTATCCTAATCGAGGTCAACTCTGCAACCTAAGTAGCGAATGAGGAGGTACAAGCATGTAACGATAGACAATAATTGAAACCACTAAGAGGTGACAAGCAGCGTATAATAAATAAAAATAAATCCAAAATCAAAAAATTTAGAATCAAGGTCCAGAAAGAAAATTTTAGAGATAACACAAGAATTAAAATTATAAGGTAATTTAAAACTAAAGTCACAAGGAATGAAATTCAACAATTTTTGGAAAAGTCAGTTAAATAAGTTTAAAAAACATTTTTTTTAAATTTTGGAACAACGAACTACTATTGTCCTACTGCCCGCTTAATCGAAGGGAGTAAAAGCAGGAGAGTAACTCATTGTTTCAGGCGGTGAAAGTAGTCTTACCGAGAAGATCGTCCTCTATTGTGATCTCGCGGTGAGGAAGGTAGGATGGAGTTCCGCTTACAATCGAAGCGGCCACAAGCAGGAGAGTACCTCGTTTTTTCAGATCATTTCGACCTAAGCGCTAATTTTCACTGTGAAATTGAGAACAATTCCTGAACTCACGGAATTTCCCAGCTTGGAACAATTCTGAACCTCCTTATTAGGCCTATTTGCTCATTTTGTAGCCTTGTAGGGTAACTTCGAGATTTTTTTCGGATTCGAGGCTCTGTTTTACAGACAAAATAAGAAAAATTTTTAAGCTCACGGAATTTCTCAACATGGAACAATTTTCAACCTCCTCAGGCACATTCACTCATAATTTTTGAACTTCCCAGTTTCATTTCGACATTTTTTCTCGATTTGCACTAATTTTGACCCTTTCTAGACACCTATTTGGCTGCTTTGCAGAGTATTCTGACCTTTTTTTTTTTTTTTTTTTTGACAGGGCACTAAATTTCACTAGAAAATTGAGTAAAAAATACAAAGTTTGGGCGATTTATATTTTGGGGAATTTTTTACCCTTTTTAGGCCTATTCACACATTTTGGTGCTTTGTAGAATTTTGTAACTATTTTTTTTCGCTTTTTCTGTCAAATTTCCTTGATGTTACAACAATTTAATTCTTAAAATGTTTGAAATTCGCTTAAATACTGTAAAATTGTTTTTGAACACTATTTTGGGAACCCTGGCAGATTGGTCAATTTTCGGCACATTTTAGTCCTTTAACTTGTCTCGGAAAAGTTGTAGAGACTTCGTATTTGGCTCAAATTAAAGATGAAATTGAGATACAAGTTTTGTGCATTTGAAGTTTATAAGTAATGTTTTGCGTTTTTGCGCTAGAACAAAGGCTCTAGCCGGGTAAGGGGGGAAAATGGCCTTGGTCGGAAAATGTTTCAAATGACCGTCAAATTGTTGTCCCCAAAGAGAAAATTCGATATCCAAAAAATTGGACCCATCCGATCAGCCACATGGACTGCAGAGGCATTTTTGGGCCTAAAATCCAAATGGCTATATCTCAGCCAATAATGATCGCACAGCGATGAAACTTCAGGACATTTTAGTATCATTATGTGAACGTTCATTCATGGTATTTTTTTCAAAAAAAATCATTCATATTTTCCTCGGTTTCTAGCTATAGCAAAACTTCAAACTCAAATAAAAAAAAATCGGGGGGGGGGGGGAGGCACCTAGGAAAAATCATTCATTTGAAGCGCCATACCCTCTACTACAACATACATGAGTACCACAGTCCTCGGTGAGGTGCAATATTCCCAAAAAAATCAATATGTATTGAATTTCTGTGATTTTTCCATGAATAGCGGGGTGAACTATGACTGCTACCGCAATAGACCGCGAGAAATCAATAGTCAATGTTCGAGCTGAAAGATACGCACTGCTCCGTGGGATGAAATGAGAATGTTGATAGACCAAAAATATATTTTTAGTATTTCGTTTATCGATTTGGTCAATTCTTATGTAAACACGTCCACCGTTTAGGTGGAGTACGTTAGATTGAGAAAAATTCTCCAGTCGCTGGAGCGGTCTGAAAATAGACGAGAAGTGAGAAAACCCACTTTTTCACCCTGGAGGATCGTGAGTTTTGGTATTTCATTCATCAAATAGGTCAGTTCTCACGCAAACATGTTCGCCAAGTTTGAAAAAAAATTGTGAAAAAATTCTCCAGTCGCTGGAACCTTCTGGAAATGATAAAAATTAGAGAAAATCCACTTTTTCACCCTGGAGGACCGTGAGTTTTGGTATTTCATTCATCAATTCGTTCAATTCCTAAGTAAACATGTACGCCAAGTTTGAAAAAAATGGTCAAAAAATTCTCCAGTTTCTGGGATACCCTGGAAATAGTAAAAACTCCAGGTATAATCCACCTTTCCAACATGGAAAACCGTGATTTTTCATATTCCATAAGATTTGCCGTAATTGATGAATGAAATATGAAAAGTCGCAGTCCTCCAGGTTGAAAAAGTGGACTTCTTCGATTTTCTGGTATTTCCAGACAGTTCCAGCGACTGGAGAATTTTTTGACTATTTTTTTCAAACTTGGCGCAGATGTTTACTTGAGAATTTACCTAATTGATGAACAAAATACCAAAACACATGGTCCTCCAGGGTAAAAAATTTGATGTTCTCAATTATTTGTCCTTTCCAGACCATTACAGCGGCTGGAGAATTTTTTGACTATTTTTTTTCAAACTTGGCGAACATGTTTGCGTGAGAACTGACCTATTTGATGAATGAAATACCAAAACTCACGGTCCTCCAGGGTGAAAAAGTGGATTTTCTCACTTCTCGTCTATTTTCAGACTGTTCCAGCGACTGGAGAATTTTTCTCAATCTAACGTACTCCATCTAATCGGTGGACGTGTTTACATAAGAATTGACCAAATCGATAAACGAAATACTAAAAATATATTTTTGGTCTATCAACATTCTCATTTCATCCCACGGAGCAGTGCGTATTTTTCAGGTCGAACATTGACTATTGATTTCTCGCGGTCTATTGCGGTAGCAGTCATAGTTCACCCCGCTATTCATGGAAAAATCACAGAAATTCATTAAATATTGATTTTTTGGGGAATATTGCACCTCACCGAGGACTGTGGTACTCATGTATGTTGTAGTAGAGGGTATGGCGCTTCAAATGAATGATTTTTCCTAGGTGTCTCCCTCCCCCCCCCCGATTTTTTTTTATTCGAGTTTGAAGTTTTGTTATAGCTAGAAACCGGGGAAAATATGAATGATTTTTTTTGAAAAAAATACCATAAATGAACGTTCACATAATACTAAAATGTCCTGAAGTTTCATCACTGTGCGATCATTATTGGCTGAGATATAGCCATTTGGATTTTAGGCCCAAAAATGCCTCTGCAGTCCATGTGGCTGATCGGATGGGTCCAATTTTTTGGATATCGAATTTTCTCTTTGGGGACAACAATTTGACGGTCA
Source organism: Aspidiotus rigidus (assembly GCA_035079385.1). Classification (NCBI taxonomy): domain Eukaryota; kingdom Metazoa; phylum Arthropoda; class Insecta; order Hemiptera; family Diaspididae; genus Aspidiotus; species Aspidiotus rigidus. The sequence goes on from JAVHKY010000023.1 coordinate 4,913,810, forward strand.
TTTGAAACATTTTCCGACCAAGGCCATTTTCCCCCTTACGCGGCTAGAGCCTTTAGTCCGAAATCTAATTTAACCGTTAACATTATTTCCGCGCACCCTATACACTCAGCACGGGCTTGCATTTCCCTTCCTTCAAGACAGCGGGCACAGGCAGGTAGGGTACCTAAAATCGAACAAGTTTTTCGTGATCACAACTATAATGACCCAAACTCCGAGGTGCGTCACTTCAAATTCTTCGAAGGGCACCACCTCCCCTCTGATTTGACGAATTACGTAAAAGTACAGACAAAGCAGATTGCTCACTCGGCTAATGCCTCCCTTATAACAACTTCCCTTCTTGAAGGATAAACTTATTTTTTTCAAGCCTTGCATTGTCCTTTTGCCAAGACTTGACAAAACAATTTCAATTGGTTTTGTACATTCTCAGAAACTTACGTCAACTCACTTGAGCATAAAGAAAACAAAAATAAGACAATCTATTTTTCACGGCCGGTTAAGAAACTTGCCGGTCCTCCACTTCCACTACAAAATTTTCCATGGCCTCTAAATTTTTTCATTTTTTCTACTTTTTATTTATTTATTTATTTATTTATTTATTTATTTATTTATTTATTTATTTATTTATTTATCTATTTATGTACGTATTTTTTTTTTGCTCATAGATACCATAGACCGATTCCCCGGTGACGTCACAGTATTGATAACAGTGAGCGATAGTGAGTCAAAGTACCCATATTTGTAATCGATATTACGATTATTGGGCCAATCATGACATCGATTTCCATAAGAATAAACAGGGAACAATTCGATCACATACAGATATTCAAAAACAAGATGTTCCTAATGTATTAGAGATCTCTATCTAGAATCTAGAAGTTCTCTAGAATTCAAATATGTAGTTTTTATTGCTAACGTACTTCTTGTTCTTGAATACTAGTGAATGATCGAAACGTTCCCTGTGTATTCTTATGAGATTTGAAAATGGCTGCCCCAAAGCCAGCAGCAGAGAACAAACATTCAATCAAAATCAAAGATGTTGACGTCACGGGGAATCGGTCTATACTTTTGTTCACAGGTGGTTCACAGTTTTTTCGTTGCCTCCCATCATAGTTTCATTTATTGAGACTGTACATTTACGTACGTATATTTTCGTGTAATCGTCTTTTCGTTTTCGTGCAGTTTTGTATTCCCCCTAAAATATAAGAATGAGTTATTGTCTTTTTTTCTGCCTACTTTTGTGGTATTGGAAGTGGGAATTGAAAAAAAATTCCGATCATCGAGCTGAGTAGAGGGGAGGAGACTTGAATAAATTTCGATCTGTTTCTTCATGATATTAGGTACATTTTAATTTATTCATATCATCATTTCTCGCTAAATTTCTATTTTCATTCTCTAGTTCCCATTTTTATTTGATTTGATTCTGATTCAATCAAACTCAATTTTCTTTTTCACTATCTCCTCTTCAATAACTTCTACTTCTTTCTGAATCTTCAGTTTGATCTTGGTACATGGTACTTGATTTTGTTCCTTCAAAATCTCTTCCAGATACATTTTTCCGCGCGTAAACTGAAAAGTTCTTCAATTTTCAATCAGCCGACTCAATCATTATAACCAATTTTTTGGATAAAGTAATTCAGAAGTACCAAAGTCTTTGAAAAACATTATTATTTTGAATTTCCTTCTTATATTCGTTTTCATTTATTTATTTATTTAAAGTACAGTACCAGTACCTATCCATAATACTTATCTAATTCAATTATTAACATCTTGAAAAATGAGGTCATAAAGAATAAATCAATTATTGTAATCTTATAGGTCAAATTTAAATCAAAATAACACGTTCTTAAGTGATGAATCAAATCATGATTCGGTTGGAATTGAAATAAAATGAAATAATTTCCAGTAAATTAACTTATTAGTAACCATCAATACCATACGTTTCAGCTCGTTTTGCAGTCATGAAAAATGTTACAAAGAAGCACAAGTGACTGATTAATGAATAGTTTTATGAAAATTAGAGGTTATTTCTCCTATTTACAATATCTCGCTTGAATTTAGATGTAGGTTATACTTGAATCAGATTTCTATAATTGTTACATATACTGTATCTTTGAAATAAGTCCTGTCGTAAAACAAGTACAAATTCTGGTCGCATAGTCTCACAGATAATACTCAATATTTCATTTAAGAACTCAACTAATGGGTTACATCAATGACTTGAAAAGTATAGGTAAATTGTACTCACCAAAATACTACATCTTATGCCAGGAAATTGAGGAATAAGCGCGAAAAGACGAATACTCCGAAGGGAGAGTAAACCTTATAGCCGTAACTTGGAGGAACGGATTCGTTTAAATTGAGGAATGTTGATTCAGATCAGGTTGGTGGTTAAAGATATGCTTCTTCAGAGTGCCTCTTGACATGAATTCTTTTCCACAAATATCACACTCGAATAAATTACTCAGGTGTGGGCCTGTTTCATGCATCACCATGATATGTTTCTTTAGATTACCTTTAAATGTACATTTTTTCCCGCAAATGTCACACTCGAACTGATACCTCAGACTTGGGTCAGATTCATGCACCAACATATGATGCTTTAGAAGAAATTTTTGTACAAATTTTCTTCCACAAACATCGCACTTGAATTGATATTTCCGATCTGGATCAGTTTCATGGATTAACATGTGGATCTTCAAACTACTCTTTGCTGTGAATTTTTTCCCACAAATATCACACTCAAATTGATATTTTAGATCCGGATTAGATTCGTGGGTCACCATGATATGCACCTTCAGATTGCATTTGTACGTACATTTTTTTCCACAAATTTGACACTCGAATAAATGATTCATATGTGGGTGAGTTTTATGGATTACCATATGCTTTCTTAGATCGTTTTTGTACATAAATTTTTTTTTACAAATGTCACACTTGAATTGATACTTCCGGTCTAAGTTAGATTCATGGATCAACATATGCCTTTTCAGACTGTTTTTCATCATACATTTTTTTCCGCAAATGTCGCACTCGAATTGATACTTCAGGTCTGGGTTCGATTCATGAGTCAACATATGAATCTTCAAAAGATATTTATGTGTGGATTTCTTTCCACAAATATTACAGTTGAATTGAAATCGCAAATCTGGGTCAGGTTCATGCATTAACATATGCCTCTTCAGATGGAATTTTTGTTTAAATTTTTCTCCACAAACACCGCACTCGAATAAATACCTCCGATCTGGGTTAGATTCATGGATCAACATATGCAACTTCAGACTAGATTTCCACGTGAATTTTTTCACACAAACATCACACTTATATTGATATTTCAGATCTGGGTCAGTTTCATGGACTAATATATGCCTTTTTAGCCCCCTTTCCTCGGTAAATTTTTTTCCACAAACATTACATTTGAATTGATACCTCAGATCTGGGTTAGATTCATGCATCAACATATGCCTCTTCAAAGTGGATTTCCGCGTAAATTTCTTTACACAAACATCACACTTAAATGGATACCTCAGATCTGGGTCAGGTTCATGTATCAACATATGCCTCTTCAGATGGTATTTCCGCGTAAATTCTTTCATACAAGTATTGCATTCATATCGACATCTCGGATCCGGGCCAAATTCATGGACCAACACATGTTTCTTCAGACCCTTCTTCTCTGCATATTTTCTTCCACAAATATCACACTCAAATTGATATTTTAGATGTGGTTTAGATTTATGATACAGCGTATGTTTTTCCAGAACAATCTGCGACTTGAACGTTTTCCCACAAATTTTACATTCAAATGGAATTCTTACATCTCCATCGAATTTATTTTTCAACATTATTCTTGTTTCAATAAACTGGATATGGAATCTGACTGCGAGCAACTATGTAACTCACTTTACATTACCTGTCCATGTACTATCGTGGGTCGGGAAGGTTCTTGTCAAAGACCATTGACAGCGCGTATGCACGAATCCTTGATTTTACGGTTCCTATATTGGAATAAGAGGATAATTTTAATTCAATTCCACGTTGAACCAACAGAGTTAAAAGACCCCTTACAGTCAGTATCAATGTAAAAAAGACTCAAGTTTCTAAATATTGCCACCAATATTGAGTACAGTCTGTTTACAAGATTTTTGAATGTAGAATAAGTGAAAGGTAGTAAAATTCAACTCTATCAAAGTTTGAAATCATAGATAGAATTGACAAATTCCTTCAAGTTCTAGCGCATCATACACGAGATCTCTTATTACCGATACTTAGATACAATAGATATTCTACAGACAATTACTTCGTTTACTGGTTTACTTCTACGAAAAAATCTACTGTGAAATTATCCTCCTCTAATTTAGAATTCATAAACGGAAAGAAATACCCGCCGATAGGAGAGTACCTAAGTAGGGTAAACGTTTAAAAAAAAGAGGCCAGGGGTATTAGAAAAGTATAATTTTTCTCGTAAAAAAGAATCATTGAAACAGAACTTATTATCACAAAAATCCTCTAAAAATGTTATCAAGGGGTATGATTAAAAAAAAAAAAAAATATTGACTTTCAATATAATAGGTATACTTGTTTCAATTTTCCTTACCAATTAATTAACGGATTATCATCAACAATACCGTCCTATTGTCGATAAGGTTCTGCTAAATAATCTAGGAAAAAGACACCATTTAATTCGAGTTCGTTTTTACCGAGCACACGACGATTTTCATACAAGTCCAAGAAGATCAGCTTAACGAGAGCTGACGAGAGACCTCAACGATGGGTTATTATGTCATTTCCAGAGAGATCGCACGTGGCTCGGTACTCGAATTCCTTTGCAGTGTTGTCACGGCGAGAGAACGTGAAGGAGCAATCTGTAGTGATACAGGTTGACAGGTTCAAAATTTAAACTTCTTGTCAATTCGGACCTAGCAGACCCGTTGCGCGCTAGCGTCGCGCCTTATCAACGTTAGGATGAAAATCAAAAATACTACCAAGAAATACGTTCGATACTTTTTTCTCGGAAAATATCGTACGTATGAGAAGAACTTCAGGGACATGTTTGTGGTGTCGAAAATTTTCTTTCAAATGAGTTATATTTCATAAGAATTGAAAGAATTTGAATAAAGTTATGAAGCAATTATACAGAACTCTCATGCAAAATTGGGAATTTCATCCTAACCTTGATAACAGCATCGTGCGTATGTATGTTTGTAGTGGTGTGTTGATACATAAGTTCTAAGAACTGCCGCGATGTGTCAGCAACTCCATTGCTAGGTCCGAATTACACCAAGATTGATGCAAGAATATATTTTGTTGCGATGACTGCAACAGTAATGACTGGTGAATAATCTAAAACTTGTTAGCAATGAAGTTTATGGTGGATACAAATAAATTAAAAACGCTTACTGTACAGCAATCATGTAAAATTAGTTAATTAAGTCAACTCAAAAACTTGCAAAATCAAAAAGTAAAATACTTGGATACAAAAAGATTTTTAGATTAATTAATATTATGCCAGAACCAAGATGATTATTACCATTCACTATACATTACTTCGTAACCCAGACGTAAGCGCCGTTCACACTAGCGTTATTTTCCGCGTTACAGTCGATAACGCCGTGTTAAAGTTGAACCCGTCCAACCCCAGACCAGGAAAATAAAAATAACGCGGCGTTATCGACTGTAACGCGGAAAATAACGCTAGTGTGAACGACGCTGTACAGTCCTATTGTTATAAACGGTGTCGTTTTCTTGGATTACGTTGGATACGAATAACAAATCGCGCCAGATGTCAAGACGTAGGTGTAACAGAGAGGGAACGATGTTCAGCGATGCTTTTTCTCTTTTACTCTACTGGTTAACACGCAGCGCACTCACGTTGTCGTTTCCAGCAAAACGACACCGTTCATAACAATAGGACTGTACGTCTGGTTAATGTATAGTCAATGGCTCAATGTTCCAATTTGGACTGGACATATTGTAGTTGCGCTAGCGTCGACAGTTTCTTCAATATAATTCTTAAGCGAAATGGAAAATTGCTCTGATATAATTGAAATTGAAGTCATCTCATAGGAAATTTTACACTCTTTTAATTCGGTTCTGTGTAATTTTCCTTCAAAATCGCTTTTTTTGAGTTATTTGAAGAAAACTCAATAATCCCCATATAGGGTGCGGCGACAGTTTGCGTCACCTTAAGCATTTTTTTCTCAAAAACGTGACTGTAGCTTACGTCAGGTGAACGAGAGAACGCAAGTAGTATTTTTTACATGATCTAGAGAATTGCAGCTTTCGATGAATCCAACAAAATCCCCGAAAAGTATGACAAGAAAAAAGAAATTAATTTCCGAAGTGGAAAAATGAGAAATCCACAGTTCGCGACTTTTTGTTTTTTACACGAATTCTCCATAAGGAGTCAAAACAACAGTTTGCGTCATACCACTTTTTCTTATTTTTCTTTTCTGTGAGTTTAGCGCTGGACCAAACGCTACAAGGAATTCCACGAACATAAATGACATCAAGACCTAGGATTAAAGTCTTTCATTGGCTATATTCTCCCACTTATAAGTGTTTAATTAATTTTTTTGTCATGACGCAAACTGTGGACTGTTATGAACCGTGACCTGACGCGAACCGTCGCCGCACCCTACATGGATATTACTTTGCAACAATTTTCATGAATTGACGCTGGCGCACCTACAATATGCCCAGTCCATTGACTATATACACGTGTATATTCGACGGCCCAGTCAAAATTCAATCTTCATTTAAAACAATAAAAAACGGTACACTTGCCTCCCATGTATTTTGATTCTAATTGTGCATGTAAAAGGTGAGTTTTGTTTAAATTCAAACAAAGTATAGGTACCTACGTCTGTTTTCAAACTCTTTGGCCAAATATTTGACCCCAAAACTATAAATGATATAACTTATAGACCAATTTCCCGTGACGTCAACATCTTCAATTTTGATTGAATGCTTGTTCCCAACTTCTCTGCTGCTGGCTTTAGGACAACCATTTTGGAAGTCCCATACAAATATGCAGTAAATGTTTCAATCATTCACTAGTATTCAAAAACAAAGAAGTACGTTAGTAAGAGAAGCTACGTAACATATTTAAATTCCAGAGAACTTGTAGATTCTGGATAGAAATCTCTAATATATAAGGAACATCTCGTTTTTGAATATCTGTAGGTGATCGACTTGTTTCCTGTGTATTCTAATCGATATTACGATTATTGGGCCAATCATAACATCAATTTCCATAAGAATACACAGGGAACAATTCGATCACATACAGATATTCAAAAACAAGATGTTCCTAATGTATTAGAGATCTCTATCTAGAATCTAGAAGTTCTCTAGAATTCAAATATGTAGTTTTTATAGCTAACGTACTTCTTGTTCTTGAATACTATAGTCCATTTCATATAAGAACGCGTTAATTATCCGTAAGTAAGGGGGGAATCAGCCAATCAGGAGAACGCGTGATAGTAGGGTATGTTATGATTGGCTGGTAACCCCTTGCAACCCGTCGTAGAACTCAGTACGAGGGTATCTGTTAAGCGCGTTCTTATATGAAATGGACTATAGTGAATGATCGAAACGTTCCCTCTGTGCATTCTTATGAGATTTTAAAATGGCTGCCCCAAAGCCAGCAGCAGAGAACAAGCATTCAATCAAAATCAAAGATGTTGACGTCACGGGGAATCGGTCTATACTTTTGTTGTCAGGTGGTTCACAGTTTTTTCGTTGCCTCCCAACATAGTTTCATTTATTGAGACTGTACATTTACATACGTATATATTCGTGTAATCGTCTTTTCCGTTTTCGTGCAGTTTTGTATTCCCCCTAAAATATAAGAATCAGTTATTGTCTTTTTTTCTGCCTACTTTTGCGGTATTGGAAGTGGGAATTGAAAAAAAATTCCGATCATCGAGCTGAGTAGAGGGGAGGAGACGAGAATAAATTTCAATCTGTTTCTTCATGATATTAGGTACATTTTAATTTATTCATATCATTAATTCTCGTTAAATTTCTATTTTCATTCTCTAGTTCCCATTTTTATTTGATTTGATTCTGATTCAATCAAATTCAATTTTCTTTTTCACTATCTCCTCTTCAATAACTTTTACTTCTTTCTGAATCTTCAGTTTGATCTTGGTACATGGTATTTGATTTTGTTCCTTCAAAATCTCTTCCAGATACATTTTTCCGCGTGTAAACTGAAAAGTTCTTCAATTTTCAATCAGCTGACTCAATCAATAACCAATTTTTTGGATAAAGTAATTCAGAAGTACCAAAGTCTTTGAAAAACATTATTATTTTTAATTTCCTTCTTATATTCGTTTTCTTTTATTTATTCAATTAAAGTACAGTACCAGTACCTAACCATAATACTTATCTAATTCAATTATTAACATCTTGAAAAATTAGGTCATAAAGAATAAATCAATTATTGTAATCTTATAGGTCAAATTTAAATCAAAATAACACGTTCTTTAGTGATGAATCAAATTATGATTCGGTTGGAATTGAAATAAAATGAAATAATTTCCAGTAAATTAACTTATTAGTAACCATCAATACCATACGTTTCAGCTCGTTTTGCAGTCATGAAAAATGTTACAAAAAAGCACAAGTGACTGATTAATGAATAGTTTTATGAAAATTAGAGGTTATTTCTCCTATTTACAATATCTCGCTTGAATTTAGATGTAGGTTATACTTGAATCAGATTTCTATAATTGTTACATATACTGTATCTTTGAAATAAGTCCTGTCGTAAAACAAGTACAAATTCTGGTCGCATAGTCTCACAGATAATACTCAATATTTCATTTAAGAACTCAACTAATGGGTTACATCAATGACTTGAAAAGTATAGGTAAATTGTACTCACCAAAATACTACATCTTATGCCAGGAAATTGAGGAATAAACGCGAAAAGACGAATACTCCGAAGGGAGAGTAAACCTCATAGCCGTAACTTGGAGGAACGGATTCGTTTAAATTGAGGAATGTTGATTCAGATCAGGTTGGTGGTTAAAGATATGCTTCTTCAGAGTGCCTCTTGACATGAATTCTTTTCCACAAATATCACACTCGAATAAATGACTCAGGTGTGAGCCTCTTTCATGCATCACCATGATATGTTTCTTTAGATTACCTTTAAATGTAAATTTTTTCCCGCAAATGTCACACTCGAACTGATACCTCAGACTTGGGTCAGATTCATGCACCAACATATGATGCTTTAGAAGAAATTTTTGTACAAATTTTCTTCCACAAACATCGCACTTGAATTGATATTTCCGATCTGGATCAGTTTCATGGATTAACATGTGTATCTTCAAACCACTCTTTGCTGTGAATTTTTTCCCACAAATATCACACTCAAATTGATATTTTAGATCCGGATTAGATTCGTGGGTCACCATGATATGCACCTTCAGATTGCCTTTGTACGTACATTTTTTTCCACAAATTTGACACTCGAATAAATGATTCATATGTGGGTGAGTTTTATGGATTACCATAATATGCGTTTTTAGATCGCGTTTGTACATAAATTTTTTTTTACAAATGTCACACTTGAATTGATACTTCCGGTCTAAGTTAGATTCATGGATCAACATATGCCTTTTCAGACTGTTTTTCATCATACATTTTTTTCCGCAAATGTCGCACTCGAATTGATACTTCAGGTCTGGGTTCGATTCATGAGTCAACATATGAATCTTCAAAAGATATTTATGTGTGGATTTCTTTCCACAAATATTACAGTTGAATTGAAATCGCAAATCTGGGTCAGGTTCATGCATTAACATATGCCTCTTCAGATGGAATTTTTGTTTAAATTTTTCTCCACAAACACCGCACTCGAATAAATACCTCAGATCTGGGTTAGATTCATGGATCAACATATGCAACTTCAGACTAGATCTCCACGTGAATTTTTTCACACAAACATCACACTTATATTGATATTTCAGATCTGGGTCAGTTTCATGGACTAATATATGCCTTTTTAGCCCCCTTTCCTCGGTAAATTTTTTTCCACAAACATTACACTTGAATTGATACCTCAGATCTGGGTTAGATTCGTGCATCAACATATGCCTCTTCAGATGGGCTTTCCGCGTAAATTTCTTTACACAAACATGACACTTAAATGGATACCTCAGATCTGGGTTAGGTTCATGCATCAACATATGCCTCTTCAGACTGGATTTCCGTGTAAATTCTTTCATACAAGTATTGCATTCATATCGACATCTCGGATCCGGGCCAAATTCATGGACCAACACATGTTTCTTCAGACCCTTCTTCTCTGCATATTTTCTTCCACAAATATCACACTCAAATTGATATTTTAGATGTGGTTTAGATTTATGATACAGCGTATGTTTTTCCAGAACAATCTGCGACTTGAACGTTTTCCCACAAATTTTACATTCAAATGGAATTCTTACATCTCCATCGAATTTATTTTTCAACATTATTCTTGTTTCAATAAACTGGATATGGAATCTGACTGCGAGCAACTATGTAACTTACTTTACATTACCTGTCCATGTACTATCGTGGGTCGGGAAGGTTCTTGTCAAAGACCATTGACAGCGCGTATGCACGAATCCTTGATTTTACGGTTCCTATATTGGAATAAGAGGATAATTTTAATTCAATTCCACGTTGAACCAACAGAGTTAAAAGACCCCTTACAATCAGTATCAATGTAAAAAAGACTCAAGTTTCTAAATATTGCCACCAATATTGAGTACAGTCTGTTTACAAGATTTTTGAATGTAGAATAAGTGAAAGGTAGTAAAATTCAACTCTATCAAAGTTTGAAATCGTAGGTAGAATTGTCAAATTCCTTCAAGTTCTAGCGCATCAAACACGAGATCTCTTATCACAGATACTTAGATACAATAGATATTCTACAGACAATTACTTCGTTTACTGGTTTACTTCGACAAAAAAATCTACTGTGAAATTATCCTCCTCTAATTTAGAATTCATAAACGGAAAGAAATACCCGCCGATAGGAGAGTACCTAAGTAGGGTAAACGTTTAAAAAAAAGAGGCCAGGGGTATTAGAAAAGTATAATTTTTCTCGTAAAAAAGAATCATTGAAACAGAACTTATTATCACAAAAATCCTCTAAAAATGTTATATCATTAAAAAAAAAAAAAATATTGACTTTCAATATAATAGGTATACTTGTTTCAATTTTCCTTACCAATTAATTAACGGATTATCATCGACAATACCTATTGTTGATAAGGTTCTGCTAAATAATCTAGGAAAAAGACACCATTTAATTCGAGTTCGTTTTTACCGAGCACACGACGATTTTCATACAAGTCCAAGACGATCAGCTTGACGAGAGCTGACGAGAGACCTCAACGATGGGTTAAGCGTCGTTCACACTAGCGTTATTTTCCGCGTTACAGACTATAATATTTTATTTTTTATCAGGGATGCAATTGATGGAGAACGAGAACAAAATAAAGAGAATGCAGAGAAGATAGTGATGGGCGGTTATCGGTTATTTCAATATACCGGTTAAACGATTTATCAGAGACCATCGTTAATCGGTTGAAAACTTTCAAATAAACCGCTTAACTGGCAATAATTCAGATTGCTGTTAGTTCTCTAAAAATTCCGCTAGGAGCGCCAAGGTCTTCCACTTTTTTGCTCTCAAAATCGCAAAAATTGAAAAAAAAGAGAAGCAATATCTCTTATGCGTTAATGATTGAGAAATATCTCAGTTGATAATTCCTATTTCCTCCACCTGGTGCTTCAAATTTGTCAAATTATCAATTGAAATTCAAAATTGTTGAAAAATTTTAAATTTTGGCGGTTAATCGGTTTATGCGCTCTTATTAGCCGGTTTTTCAGGTCAACTGTTGATCACAAATGAACCGGTTATTAGGTTAATTGTACCCAAGAATAAACCGATTAATCGGTTAATAACCGATAACCGCCAATCACTACAAGAGTTGAAATATCTCTTCTGTGAGAGAATGCAATTTTGACAAGAAACAAAAACAAGTAAAGATATTACATGGAACAGTGTTGCCAAATATCAAGGTACATGAAAAGAGGTGGGCTTGGCTCAATGTTCCAATTTGGACTGGACATATTGTAGTTGCGCTAGCGTCGACAGTTTCTTCAATATAATTCTTAAGGGAAATGGAAAATTGCTCTGATATAATTGAAATTGAAGTCATCTCATAGGAAATTTTACACTCTTCTAATTCGGTTCTCTGTATTTTTCCTTCAAAATCGTTTTTTTTGAGTTATTTGAAGAAAACTCAAAAATCCCCATATAGGGTGCGGCAACAGTTTGCGTCACATTAAGCATTTTTTTCTCAAAAACGTGACTGTAGCTTACGTCAGGTGAACGAGAGAACGCAAGTAGTATTTTTTACATGATCTAGAGAGTTGCAGCTTTCGATGAATCCAACAAAATCCCCGAAAAGTATGACAAGAAAAAAGAAATTAGGTAATTTCCGAAGTTGAAAAATGAGAAATCCACAGTTCACGTCTTTTTGTTTTTTACACGTATTCTCCATAAGGAGTCAAAACAACAGTTTGCGTCATACCACTTTTTCTTATTTTTCTTTTCTGTGAGTTTAGCGCTGGACCAATCGCTACAAGGAATTCCACGAACATAAATGACATCAAGACCTAGGATTAAAGTCTTTCATTGGCTATATTTTCCCACTTATAAGTGTTTAATCAATTTTTTTGTCATGACGCAAACCGTGGACTGTTACGAACTGTGACCTGACGCGAACCGTCGCTGTACCCTACATGGATATTACTTTGCAACAATTCTCATGAATCGACGCTGGCGCACCTACAATATGCCCAGTCCATTGACTATATACACGTGTATATTCAATGGCCCAGACCGAATTCAATCTTTATTTAAAACAATAAAAAACGGTACACTTGCCTCCCATGTATTTTGATTCTAATTGTGCTTGTAAAGTTAAGTTTTGTTAAATTCAAACAAAGTATAGGTACTACAGACCCCTAGAAACACAAGATCGCTAACTCGCCATCTACGCTGTGTTGAATTTTCGTACCCTGAAATCGTTTCTATAGTTTATCCCACCAGATGTCGCAAAGTCGCACTCAATGTATTCTTATGGGAGAAAAAAATTTCACGGATTCGCTCGAAGTTCAGCGCATAGGAAAGGAAATTTTATGCAGAATAAATTCACATCTCTTCATTGTTTTGAAAAACTGAATATTTGTGGAGGAAAATGAGTTTCAGTATCAACTCTCCATAAGAGCCTGTGTTAAAGTGCTGAAGGTTGACTGCAGCGATTTTTGTACGTGTGGCAGAACCAACGAACTATCGAAGTTAGCGATCTTGTGTTTTTAGAAGTCTATAATAGGTACCTACGCCTGTTTTCAAACCCTTTGGCCAAATATTTGGCCCCAAAATTATAAATGATATAACTTATAGACCAATTTCCCGTGACGTCAACATCTTCACTTTTGGTTGAATGCTTGTTCTCAACTTCTTTGCTGCTGGCTTTGGGACAACCATTTTAGAATCCCATAAGAATATGAGGACGTATCTGTAAAAAGGGCCTCCGTTCCATAAGAAATACATTGAACGCATGCCCTTTTTACAGATACGGACATATTAAGTATGCAGTGAATGTTTCAATCATTCACTAGTATACTCTGTTCACGTTAAGAAAGGGGTAGAGATCATAAAAAAGTAGTATCTTGAGAAAGGATGAAAGGTGATAAATCTCTTATCAGAATGTTTTAAACATGGAAAAAACATACTACCACTAACAAAGAAACACAAACAGGAACAAAGTGTAATTGAAATTTGAAATCTTGCTTAAATCTTGTGAAAATGTAAGTACAAGGAATTAATTATTAATGAATTCAACATTCTTTGAATGAGGTGATAAGAAATTTACTACCTTTTATCCTTTCTCAAGGTACTACTTTTTTATAATCTCGAGCCCTTTCTTAACGTGAACAGAGTATAGTATTCAAAAACAAGAAGTACGTTAGTAATAGAAGCTACATAACGTGGGTATTTAAATCCCACAGAACTTCTAGATTCTGGATAGAAATCTCTAATATATAAGGAACATCTTGTTTTTGAATATCTGTAGGTGATCGACTTGTTCCCTGTGCAGTATTCTTATGGAAATCAATTTCATGATTGGCCCAATAATTGTAATATTGATTACAAGTATGGGTACTTTGACTCACTATCGCTCACTGTCATCAACACTGCCTATGACGTCACTGGGGAATCGGTCCATGAGCAGGGATGGAAAGCTAATCGTCATTGGCTTAAAACTGGCTTTTAGCTTTAAGCTGATTGCGGATAACGACTTATACTATAAGCGATCATTTTGCGCCACGGATGAGCTCCTGACATTTGGCTTTTGGCTGAAGTTAAGGGTATGCTCTACCTAGTCACTCACACGTAGACACACACAAAATATGAATCACATGTTGCGATTTTTGCCCCGAGATAACTTATTAAATAAAGCATGAAATATCTTGAAACTTCGTATTTATGTAGACAAAACTTAGGAAAATACGGCTAATTGGTTCTCACGAACTAATTTTGTTCATTGATTGGAATTCAACGATTCAAAGATGGCCCCTTCAGACGTAAGTTTAAACGTCTCCTGAAGATCATTCAGAATATTTCGCGATCTGTCAACTAATTAGCCGTATTTTCCTCAACTTCAAGAATAAATTAAACCACGTTCCTTATCATTTTGTACATTATTCGATATGTTATATGTGGGCAAAAATCACTCCCCGCAAGACACCATTTTGTGTAATACACGTGTATTTTCTGTGTGTGAGTGACTAGGTAGAGCATACCCTTAAGCCAATCCATTGGTCCAATTTGAGACAGTGTATTGGCTTAATTAGACCAGTAGATTGTCAGCTAATGAAAAACTTTACCACCTTTTCTTAGTATTTCGAAATTTGATGTGGGTTCGTCATGATGATTTGAAAGTGAAGCGTTCGATATTAATTTATTAAGATAAGACGGCCAGCTACCGGTTGCTGGTTGCTTCACGGCTTCCTGCTTTCAACTTTTTTTCTTGTTGTGCGCAGGCTTAAGCGTTTTTATTTTAAGCCAATGAAATTGGCTTTCGGCTGATATTTGGCTTCAAGCTAATGACGAAAACAACGATTGACCAACTTTTGGCTTAACAAAAAACGGCAAAACATTGACTAAAAACTTGACTTAATCCATTAATGGCTTAAGCTTTCCATCCCTGTCTATGAGATACCTATTCGCCTGTAAGGGCTCTGCTTGGACTTGGGAGCGTCACTTTCCACGCTACACTCAGAGGTGATGGTATGCAATGGTTCCATACAAGGATGCGCAGCCAATCAGCATTGACTTAAACTTCAGCTTTTGGCTGACAGCTAATCCCAATAAATTCATTAGCTGGATTTTAACTTTTTCAAAATGGGTCAAAATAATGGTTTAAGACTTAAACTTAATTATAATAGCTTAATTTTACCTGCAACGAATCAATAATTTCTAATGACTGGCTATTGGCTGAAAAGCTGATGTCTCAAAATTCATTGACTGTCTTTTAGCTTTCGTAGAAATGGTCAAAATAAGAACTTAAGCTTAAACTTAAGCCAATAAAGGCTTTAGCTGCGCATCCTTGGTTCCATATAAATAACACAAGAATGTTTTTTAAAATTTACTCACTACAGTCTGTTCCACGAGAGTTTGGTACGTATTATAAACGATAGGCAATCCACGTCACTCACGCTTATTTTACATTACAGAATGCGAATGGAATGCGGGTTCCCCGTGATTTATAATACCAAACTCTCGTGGAACAGACTGTACTTAATTGATCAATCAATTTAAAAAAATGAGATATACAAAAGTGGGAGCCGAGTCTATTCTAACAATTTCAACACTCTTTTAGGTGGCTTTTCATTCAAATTTTACAAGGAAAGGAGCGAAAAGAAAGTGGTAGTTGTACATAGCGGCTACTTACAACTACGCTTGTTACTCAGAACGGCTGAAAAAACGTGTTTCAATTATTAATCGATAACTCCGAAGAAAATGCTTCTAGAGAAAAATCAAAGAGAAGATAATTTGTTGTCCATAAAATTTCCTTTCCAACGGCGAAGTTTCATTTAGTATACATTTTCAACGAATGTAGCTTGTGCCAAGCCGTTCAAGCGTCGGTATTTACTGCCATACTCGGAGTAAGAATGATGCCGCGGGACTTCAAAATATTTTTGTACTTCTCGGACTTGTAAAATTTTTCATTTTCATTTCTAGGACTTGGAAATATTTTCAAGTGTTGGACTTGGAATTATTTTCCAATTGTTGGACTTTGAAATATTTTCAAGTGTTGGACTTGAAAATATTTCCAACTGTTGGACTTGGAATTATTTTCAAATTGTGGGACTCGGGATATTTTTATACTTCTTGGACTTATTGTAAAATTTTTCATTTTCAATTCTCGGACTTTGAAATATTTTCAACTGTTGGACTTGGAATCATTTTTGATTGTCGGACTTTGTAATATTTTCAACTGTGAGAAACAAACAAAAATGAAAAATTTTACAAGTCCAAGAAGTGTGAAAATATTTTAAAGTTCAACAATTGGAAAATAATTACAAGTCCAACAGTTGAAAATATTTCAAAGTCCAATTGGAAAATAATTCCAAGTCCAACAGTTGAAAATATTTCAAAGTCCAACAATTGGAAAATAATTCCAAGTCCAACAGTTGGAAATATTTCCAAGTCCAAGAATTGAAAATGAAAAATTTTACAAGTCCAAGAAGTATGAAAATATTTTGAAGTCCAACAATTGGAAAATAATTTCCAGTTCAACAGTTGGAAATATTTCAATGTCCAACAGTTGAATATATTTCTAAGTTTTAGAAATGAAAATGAAAAATTTTACAAGTCCAAGAAGTACAAAAATATTTCAAAATCCCGCGACATCACTCTTACTCCGAGTATGGCAGTAAATACCGACGCGTGATCGGCTTGGCGCAAGCTACATCGGTCGAAAATATATACTAAATGAAACTTCGCTTTCCAACGAGGGTAATATCAAAAAAATCTATGGTGTTATCGTTCATTGAAAATCACGAATTTATTGAAATTCAACATTGGCTCTTATGGGAGTTTTTCTCGTGTTTACATTTTCTGCAATCAAGATGGCGGTCCATTATACCTACATCATATAGCGCCTTAGTACAGATAGGTCCTCATTCATCATCACCTTTGAATGCGAGCTTTGGAGAAATTCCACATAGCAGAGCACATTCCGCCTTTTTTGGCTAGTACCACAGATGTCCAGCAAGCTGTAAGCTTCAAGCTTTCAACTGGCACAACAGCAACTTATAGCCTGATGCTTCAATTAATGTATAATCTTTCAAGCGATAACTTCAAATTAAGCTAACTATACTTATCAAATTCAAATTGGAGGTATGAGCTAACATTTTCCTAGTTTTCAGGAAGTAGCAAGCTAGTACAGTTGACACTATCACCGTCGGGCTCAATAGCAGAAGTTTCCCTGCAGGCAAGTGTGCTAAGACTAGCAGCTGACGTCAAGAGCCAAATAAGGAACTACAATACTCGGGCCGTGCAGCGCTGCCGCCGTCTACTCATATCAGCAAGCAAAAGGGGAACATTTCCGACAGACAGAGCCAAATTTCAAAGTTTCGTTACAAAAATGCTGGCAATCGACGGGATTTTCATTTCCTACAAGTTTTATTCTCTTTAGTTTTGACTTAGTTTAATGTAATATGGTGAATGAGCGGCACATTTCAGCCCCTGAGAGCTAGTTGGCTTGCCACTGACATATAGTTAACTTGAATTCAACAACAATAAAAGTAACCAGCAGGAATCTAACATATCCGTAGACATGAAACGTGATCTCCATTTATTTGGATACTCCAGAACATTTTTCTTGAAAACGTCTCATTTCTGAGATATCGCTATTGAGGTGAGTACATTGGTTAGTGGGGAAGTATAACAGGTTCACATTTTGCTTCTTAGCACTTTTACGGATGCACGGCCCCCCGAATATTCTTTTCAACAGAAAACTTATCTCTTAGGAAGCTTTGTCCACCACCCATCTGGCGAATAGTATGGTTTAAAGGAGGGTGGAGACTCCGATTTCATTTTGACTTCATAGCCTTATGTGAGGACGGGGACTAGAAAAAATTTTGATAATCGAGCCATACATATCAGGAGGGAGACCTAAAAAAAGGAAATGACTTTTCCTCTCATAATGTCGTCACGTCATACTCTGATAAATTTAGGTTAGTCACTCTCATAAAAAATTAATTTTATATTATAGATTCTTTCTCCATCTCAATGGAAAAGTACTTCTTCAACCATATCAAAAGTCTTATCCGCTCCCGAATGGACTACAGTTCCCCGGTCTACTCTTAGTCTAACAAATTCTCTCTTCAAGTACTAAACACGGTTCAATCGACAGCTCTCAGAATGGCCCGAGGGGCATTCCGTACCATTCGAAATCTCGGCCTCTGCGCTGAAGCAGCCGAATCTCCTTTCCACTTTCGCACACTAATATCAACTGACAACTTTCTCGCATCCTCAGCTCAATTTCCGAAACTCCCTACCCACACTGCTTTCTCCTTCCCTAGAATACCTTACTAAATTTTCTTAAACCCCATCTTGACTTCCTTCCCAAACTCAACTCTCTCCTTTCTATTAAATCATCCATTCCCCATGGCTACTCACCCCTCCGACTATCAGATTCCATCTCGTGAATATTCCCCAATCAAATAACAACGCCTGCCGTGAACTAATCGCGGAAACTATCGAGGAATTCCCTGACCATATAATATGTTATACTGATAGATTTTATACACAAAATAAAACAGGCTATGCATACTCCATCCAGGATAAAATTGCGGCTCGGCTTACCGTTCAAGGAACTCTGCCTCTGTTTTTACTGCGTCCTCCCGGACTGAACTATATCCTACTATCTGACTCACCTTCCTTCCTCATATCTTTACAAGATCCTCATTCAAAAAACCCCATCACTCGACATATTTGCGTTATTCTTCGCATCCTAATCTCCATCAAATCATCAGTCATCTTCATCTGGATTCCTGGTCACATCGATCACCCTCAATATGAAAAAGTTGATCGTGCGGCTAAGAACCCCACCCTCTTACCAAAAATTACTGACACTCATTCACCAGTATACGACCTTCAAAAATACTACCGTTCCAGCATCCTAGCTTCTTGGCCTAACCTTTGGAAAGATCAGCATCACCTCCCTAGGCTTTGGTCCTCTTCAAATAGAAACTCCCGCCACAAAGAAATCATCCTTTCCCGTCGTTCACAACCGACTCACTCACTCACTCTCACCTCTTCCTAGGTCTTCACGCACATCCGTCGTGTAACTACTGCCATTCGGATAACCTCCTAGTTCAACACCTGTTCTCATGTTCCGTCCTCCAAAACCAACATTCCGCCTACAACGTCCCTTCATCTATGATCTCCTCACCATCCAACAACTCCGACATCATCTCCAATTCCCTCAACTATCTTCGTTCTACCTATTTCTATCGATTTCTCCAACATTATGAAACAAATTTATGTAATGATATTGAGTATAATTTTTGTAGAATCAAATAACGGGCTGATGACCCGTTTTGTGTAGTCGCAAAACTCATAAATAAAGTTAAGAAAAAAAATTAGATGCCATTGCAGAAGTGCAACGACTCGCTGTCACCTAATAGAAATTCCAAGCCCTACACAATTCCCCGGAAATTATGACGTCACAAATGAACGGACGCGGACGTTTTCTGAAAATTACCCCCTCAATAAGAGGAAAATTTCAATAACCAGACATAGATTTATTGCTATTATCTAGCCTGTACAAATTTCCTAACGTAAGATAACGTCATCCAATTCGTTTGCAGAAATTCTAATCCTTCGACATTTCCTCAAAAATGATAACTTCACAGACACAGACGTTTCTTGAGAATGACCCCCAACAAAATAATTATATAACGGGTTCCACCGCTTCATCTAATGTAGACACATTTTTCTGAGTAAGGTAACATAACAATCAAGGTCGAACACAGTTCAAGAAAATTCTAGGCCCTAGATAATTCCCAGAAAATGATGACGTCACAAATGAGCGGACGTGGACACGTTCTGAAACTGACCGCCCAATAAAAGTAATAGCGGGTTCCTTGCTGAAGAAAGATTCTCCTCCCTCCCCCTTCTATTAAAACTCAGCGTAAAAATCATAGCTTGGAACTTAGGTGCTAAGATAGACCTGCTAGAGCCAACCTTCTCAAATAACGCGTGTTCATTATTCAAAATATTTGAAACACTCTCTGTTCCAACAGAGCTCACTATTTGAAATGTTTGGAGTGATTGTCTACCTTTCTTCAGAGCTAAAACTTCACTTCGTTCCTTTTCAAAATTCAATTTGAAAAATCCCAAATCATACGCCTTGCCTCTTGCCATCTCTTTTCTTTTTCCCTTCTGAGCTAAGGAATTTCAAACCAATAGCTAATCGGAGGCATTTAGGACGAAATAACATCCCTATAATAATTGATCTTCTCTTTGGATGGATATTCATAAATTTAAATTAATAAATAATATAAATCTCTCGATGCATTTTTCTAAAAAGTTTCAACTTCAATGATCTTATACGCGTAAGCCGACTGGCCCCTCTTCACTAGTCTCACCGCCAACACCGAACACATTCCCCCTTCTGACACAATTGACGCTGATGTCATCTCTTTCACTGAATTTATCATCCAAGCTGCCGATCAAGCCATCCCAAAAACCTCTCCCTCATCAAAAAATCGTCCCGTCCCCTGGTGGTCCCCTGAAATCAAAATTGCATTGAAAGACCGAAATAAAGCCCTCAATCGTTACAAAAAGACCGCAGATGTATCAGACCTCATTAACTATAAAAGACTACGAGCCAAAGCCCGGTGTCTACTTCGTTCCGCCAAGAAACGAAGCTGGAACTCGTTTGTCTCGTCAATTAATCGACCTGTTTCTTGCTCCGCTATGTGGAGTAACATTAAAAAGTTAACAGGTTCGAAACAAACATTCTCCTTCCAACCCCTCTATCAAAACAACCAAATCTATGAATCACCATCAGAAATCAGCGAAATACTAGCTGAGAATTATTTTCAAATTTCCTCCAACACTAACTACGACCCACCTTTCACTCGAATCAAACAACAAGCCGAAAATACCACAATAGATTTCTCCCTTAATCTGTCACAAACTCTCACATTTCCCTACAACAAACCAATCACCAAACAAGAAGTCACCCACACCATCTCCCTCTGCTCCAAAAAATCAGCTCCCGGTCTCGACCAAATTAGCCCCGCTATGCTACACAAACTTCATACAAATGCCATCTCACACCTCACCTCACTCCTAAACCGAATATTTTTTTCCACCTCCTTCCCCAATAACTGGAAAACAGCTCTAATCATTCCAATCCTGAAACCTCTCAAAGACCCCTCACACCCTCTATCCTACCGACCCATATCACTACTAAGCACTCTTAGCAAAATTCTCGAAAAAATTATCAATAGTAGACTCTCTTGGTTCCTTGATTCCAACGAAATATTAAGTAATACACAATATGGGTGCCGTAAGGGCCGATCAGCTCTAATGGCCCTTGCTGACCTCGATTCCCAAATCTACGACGCCCATGCTCACGGAGCGAACCTCTACTCAATATTTTTTGATATGGAGAACGCTTTCCCGAGAGTCTGGACATACCAAATATGCGTCATCCTACACCAACTTGGACTTCGAGGACCCTTCCCTCTCCTACTTCAAAATTATCTTACTAATCGATTTTTTAGAGTCCGCGTAAGCGATCACTACTCCTCAACCTTCCCTCAAGAAAATGGTATCCCCCAAGGATCCCCACTTAGCGGCACCTTCTTTCTCATCGCCATCAACAACATAACAAAAATCATAAAATCTCCAATTCAAACCCTCCTATTCTCTGATGACCTAAGCATCCATTTACGTTCCACTAACACAACTCGCGCCCATCGTCTACTACAAAAAACAATCAATAAAGTACACACCTGGCTTTCCCTCCTAGGATTCCGCATTTCTTACCCCAAAACCAAACTCGTCATTTTCCAAAAACCACGCCAGAAAACTATTAAATTTCCCCCTCTCACAATAGCTAACTACCCGATCCCACAAGTCAAAACTACTAAAGTTCTTGGCCTCAATTTCCACAACCGTCACTCTTGGATCCCCCATATCAAACTAACTAAATCAAAATGCATTCGAGCACTCAATGTCCTAAAATTCCTCTCCCACCCTAAAGAAGATTGTAACCGAAAAAACCTTCTCCACCTCTACCAGTGCTTAATCCGATCCATCCTCGATCATGGATCACCCATTTACGGTCTCGCCCCTCCCTCTCATTTAAAACTACTCGACACCATCCAAAATTCTTCACTCAGAATAGCTACTGGAGCATTCCGAACCAGTCCCGCTGAAAGCCTCTGTGCAGACACTGGCTTCCCCCCACTTCACTATCGACGTCTCAAACTGACAACCAACTTCCTCACAACTGTCCTACAATACCCGCAAACCCCCGTCCACCATCGCATATTCCCCCTCATCATAACCGAAATTCCTCGACCAATCTACGTTCCAACCTAGAACTCCAACTAGCACGCCCCTTCAAGTTCCATTGCCTTAACCACATCGTTCTCTCAACCCCTCCTTGGCTCTTTATTCCACCCAAAATCATTCGCGACCTAAAACGCCTACCTCGTCTTTCAACTCCTCCCGAAGAATACCAAGTACAGTTTAACAAAATCCTTAACAACTTTCACAACCCTATACTATGTTTCACCGATGGATCTAAATATCAAAATAAAACCGGCTGTACTTACTCAATAGATCACATCACAGTCTCTCACCGACACCGCAACACCGCATCCGTCTTCACCATTGAACTACAAGCAATCTTTAGCTGTTTAGAGCACATCCTCACCAACCTACCCTCCCGTCTTCCTCTCAACCCATTTTTAGTCATTTCCGACTCCCTATCATCACTCGACGCCATATCCAACCACACTTCCTCCCACCCACTCATAAGTCGTATACACACTCTCATTAACACCTTCCATACCATCCCCATCCCATTATTCTTCATTTGGGTACCTGGTCACAAGGGTATCCCAGCCCATAACCCATCAGTCAACCGCTCCTTCCTCCCCTCACGCTCAGATCTCTCCAAACACATCAACAAATTCATCACTCAAGCATGGTTCACCCATTGGTCTGATCTCAAATCACACTCAAACAAACTAGGCCAAATTAAAAATATTCCCACCGCATGGGACTCTTCAAATCTGTCAACACGCAGAGAAGAAATATTCATCACCCGTCTCAGAATCGGCCACACCAGACTCACTCACACCCATCTCATCTCTCATCTTATGCCTCTCTCATGCCCTCACTGCGAATCTGAACACCCCCTATCTGTTCAACACATCTTCTGCTGCCCCAACTTGACCCAACTCCGTAATTCCTTATCCATCCCCCACAACCATACAGAAGCACTTTCAGATCTCTTTCCCTCCATCCCTAACATATTCAACTTTTTACAACAAGCCAACTTCCTCTCACGCATATAATCACACAATCTAGCCGAGCTCATAGCCCTGAAGGCAGGCTGCTAGTAGCTCGTTAATTAAAATAAATAAATAAATATACGCGTATTTATCTTGCCTTTTTATTTCAAACGATGTCGTGTTGCACAAAGAGATGTTGGTATCTTGGACATTACATTTTTTTGTGCAATTTCCTCTTCCGCGATCGTATTATTTTACATTTGAGAGAGAGAGAGAAAAAAAGAGCTTTTTCATAAAATATCCTAACTAAAGTTTTCTACGAGTGTCTTAAACATATAATGTCAGTCTCTATCGATTACGTTGGTAAGATAGACCATAAACTTTGAATTGTGTCAAACGTATTTACATAAGAATGAAGTAAACGAGACATTGCGAGCAAGCTAATTTGAAAATAACTCAATTAGAGACATTGTAAAATGAACGAGACATGCTCAACAGAATGAATTCCATAACGATATTTTAGGTACTTTAAAGTAGCCTATTAATGTCAAACTCTCGAGGTAATTCAAATGGGGCGGTGATCCTTGAAAGAAGTTCGTAATAATTTTAGAAAATTTTCACGGTCCACATAACTAGGCGATAAAATTACTACGGAGAATTTATCGTCGAGATAAAGCAAGACATTTGCCGTAGAAAAAAATAAAATATGGATTACGCATATAATATCATTTTGTAAGTTTCCTTACTCAAAGGGGAACGACCAAAAACGTATCTTCAACCCAACCGTGCAGAAATTTTCGAAATAGTTTTGTGGCAAAAAATACGTACGAAAATGTATACTATTTTGCATACGCAAATCTTTCAATGGAAAAGGAGCCTCTACTGTCTCCATAGATGCTATTTGATTTTTTTCGCAGAAAAACTTAGGTGTATGCATGTGTGAGTATGAGTGTATGTATTTATAATGGTTAAATAAAAATTTTATTTCTTTATTTATCTTTTTCTAGTAAAGGTGGTGTCGCATGTAATTTAGTCGCCCAGACTGTGAGCGGCACCATCTACAAAAATTAAACATGCACAAATAATGATAATAATAATGATTAACGCAATTATTGGAAAACTTTGGTAGGTGTGAGAAAATTAACTGTATTTATTGTACGTATTTTTTATAGAATTAAATTCAAATAGTAAGAAATTATTTTAAATAATTTTTTTCTATTATCCTATCCAGGTGAATGTCCTCTAAAAATCTGACTTAGGAGGAATTTCAACGAATATCTGCTTCTTTGATAAACATATGAATTATCATAAGGCAGGATTTTCGTTTTTCTTTCTTTTTGTACAACTTGAGAGATGAATATCTGACGTCAGTAAGTTTCATCTTTTGTACGTATTTTTAATGGAAACAGCCTTCAGGTGATGAAAATATAAAATAACAGTAAGGTGATACATCGATCGGCTCGAAATCGTTCAAGTCAAAACAAGAAATTAAGCGATTTGCCTCCTCTTTAGAACTCAGAAAATCTATCAAGACGAAGGCAAAAAATTCAAAAATCTTCCACCACCTACTTCTTGGGATTCACTTACACATAAAATCATCAACCGAAAAATGTATTTTTACACGTTCGGAAATTTTCGAAAAGTTTAAAAGCCTACCTGAAGCCTTGAAGTTTCTCCTGTAACTTGGTGATTTGAGTTTTCTTCGCCTGATCTTCCGGCATTTTGGATTCGTTGTCTCTTCTCTTTCCTTTTTTTTTTCAAAAATTCACCTTTTTTCTGGCGCAAACAGTAATAAATCAAATCAGTCGAAAAAGCTCGAAAAAAATTTTCAAACCTCGGCAAACGTAAACTTATACCGACGATTCACGAAATTCAAATGCCGACAATTTTCAGTAAATTATATTCTCAAAAAATTGAAACAAAATCACTTTTTCATCGTTCGGTGACCGGTTACTAATAACGCTGAGCATTTACTCGACGAGCGAAACGTGTTTCTTTTTAACAGATAGTAATTGCGATGTGACGTCAGGTCATTTTGCATCTTCTTTTCCGACTGAGTCGTCAGCGTTAAATTACAGACCCTCCAGTTCGAATATGGTGCGTATATTTTACGAGTCAGACGCTCTCGTCTTACCGAGTTAGACGTACGTCGTGAATTCGTGATCTAGATAACGTTATTTCATATCGATACACACTCGTATAATCCGAACTGACGATTTGTGGTTGTAGCGAGACCGTTTTTCATGATATATAATACATAAACCATTTTCTAGGGAAATGTGAAAAGTCGTGTTCGCATAAACGATGCGATGCCTATGTATCAAAGGTTTACATTATAGTCTATAATTTACACGTCTGCGATACAAAAAACCATATTTGACTCTTATCAGCAGGAATTCAATCTGGTACGATATTCTATCGAGTGTAGACTGTGTCGTTATAGATTTTGGACCAGGGGTTATCAACCTTTCTTTATGCGCTTCAGCACTCCCCTCTCACATATGCTGGGTCTCGCAGCATCATCACATCCAAAAAAGGGAGGAAACAGAGAAAACCTCTGAGAAGTGAACACACGATAATATTTTTGTCATTAGGAACTAATTAGCCATAAAGTTTCAGCGATACGAATCATTTTAAGAAGTAAGACCAGATACACGAGCAATATAATTATACGTAGAGAGGATGCAAGGAGCATACCGTCATACCCTTGTCCTGTGACTCGAAATCATGCTCAATTGTTTATATTATGTACGTCGAATTTTATCGTACGAGCAAAACGGTGCGTTCTAAATGGCAAGTTATTTCAAAAATTGTAGAAACATGGTGTCTACAGGTTTATCAAATTTTTTTCCATGACTTTCGTAATCTTTTTTCGGCCTATCGGATAAATTCAAAAAAAAAAAAAGCGATTCTCAGTTTTTCAAATTTTATAATCTCCTCGTAGTGGTCTTGGATCGCTGCTTTCGTTTTTCTAGCAAAATAAAAAAAACTGCGGGAGCAAATATGTCTCCTTCAGAGACACGCAGTGTAGCATTTTATATGCTTGCTTAGCAGATTCACAAAAAAATACTAAGTAAAGATATATCAGTCTCAATAATATCGATTATATCAATATATCAACCTCAATTGTATCGAAATATTGATTCTATATTAGCTTTCGGAGGCTCACTCGCTCCGATCGTTCGCTACCCTTCTTAGTCAATTATTATGAACGCTTAACAGTTGAGTTACTAGCTTTCAGGGCTCAGCTCATTCAACCCTCCCCCCACTTCTTGGTCTAGTGTAAGTCTGCATGTTGGGCTATTTAGTTGACGGGTAGTAGCCTAGTATACTGCATATTAAGGTAGCCTAGTATAATGGAGACAAAAATAATCAACTAGCTTTCAGAGGCTCTTTCGTATCTTGGTCTAGTATAAATCTAATATAGAATATTTTCTGAGCTAACTACTCTCGAGGCGAACAAGCGGATCCAATCATGACGTCATCAACTGCGTTGCTCAGATATTTGACCGGACAATTGCTCAGACGGTTACTAGACTGGTAAATTTTTTAGAAAAATGCCTTGCTAAAAGCATTTTGTGTAACAATTGAGTAAATGGTGGTTCTAGAAAGTTTTGGACCCGCTGAATACAAAAATCGTAGTTATTTTGACATACAGGTTCAAGAGAAAAAAAAAATTCCAATTTTGGGCACTTATAAATATAGATACTTGAAAAAATTTTCTTCTTGATATCCTATTACAATAACGACGTTATGAGGTAGTTGTTATTTACAAGGTGGGGTTATAGTCTAGAAAAAGATAGAAGCTCAATACAAACAAAATTCAAGACAAAGGCTTTTCTGCTGAAATTTGTTCCTTGCGGGCGATGGGTTTAGGGGTGGTGAACGTTTACAGTATGTACAGACTACCACAAGGAACAAATTTCAGCAGAAAAACCTTTGTCCTGAATTTTGTTTGTAATAAAGTATGA
This sequence comes from Aspidiotus rigidus, assembly GCA_035079385.1. Classification (NCBI taxonomy): domain Eukaryota; kingdom Metazoa; phylum Arthropoda; class Insecta; order Hemiptera; family Diaspididae; genus Aspidiotus; species Aspidiotus rigidus. The sequence goes on from JAVHKY010000023.1 coordinate 4,941,409, forward strand.
TGTTCAGAAAAATAGATTACGGAGTTTCTTGGCAATTTTTTATGATTGAAACGCATTTTAATGAAAAATAGTTATTTTATGGAAATTGCAAGCATTGTATTAAGTTTGAATTATTATTCTTCATAACTGGGAGCACTGGTTGAGAGTGAAAAAGGTCATAATTGCAATAATTTTAGTATAATTCATAATTTCTATTCCGAATGTGTGCAGTACAGTGTATATCACCTCAGAACCGCGTATGTGTTCGGTTAAAATAATGATAAAGTAAGTATTTTCATGTTCATATTATATTTGCGCTCTCCTCTCTGGCAACACTGACACGCTAACCTAAAATGTAAGAATCTTATCCGATAGGAAATTTTGTGTGGAATATTTTTGTACTGAGGTATTTTTCCCCTCAGACGCATACTTTCCGCAGAAACTGAGAAAAACTGAATTTTTTACCCCTTTCCTCCCCCTTTTCAGGTCCTTCCGGGGGTAAATTCAGAAAGTAACAACGATTTTCGTATTCAGCCTGTCCGAAACATTCAAAAACCATCGTTTACTCAATTGTTACACGAAATGCTTCTAGCAAGGCGTTTTTCTAAGATATTTACCAGTCTATACCGGACAGTTTCTCGAATGTGACCCGAGCCTAATTCTGAAATTTGCGAGTTCAACCCATCCCTCCCCTCTCATCCTTGTAATCTATAAGTATTAGGCTAAACTAGCTGAGCGGCTGACAGGCTCACTCGCTCCAACTCCATTCTTCTTAGAATACCTAAACCTAACCATAGAACACGTTCCATCTTAAAATTTCGACCTCAGAAATGTACATGATAGGAGACTTGCCCTCCTATCATATAAAGAAAGAAAGAAAGAAACTAAATAAATAAATAGATAATGAATAAAATATTACAAAATGGTAATTTATTTTAGAATAAATACATCAGTTGATAAATTATAGATCCTTTATCAGAAAATATTCAAAGTTGATAGCCAATCCTCAATTGACAGCAGTGTTGCCAGATCCAAAATTTTATAAAGTGCCACATCCCACAAAATTGTGCCACCAACACCTGGAACCAGCCCCAAAACCGTTTTGGACTCAAAATATGGCTCCACAGCCGTTACTGACCACAAAAAATTGGACCACTTTCAAATATTAGTGCGCCACCGTGGTCAGAAATGTGTCACACTTGGCAACACTGATTGACAGTTGATTCCATTCCCATCTTCCAGAGAACGTTGTCGTTAACTACAGCACTAATAGTCTTTTCCGGCTTTCTCAACAATAGGAACACCCACTGGAAGCTGGATCAGCCTCTTCAGGCTTCTTCTTACTTTGCACCTGGACTCAAACTGAACTCATAAGCAAAATGATTCTTCTTATGTACAGATTGAGCTGGTTGTCATCCGCCAATTAATATCGCGGAAAATGATAGTCTAGAGAAGTCATTGTTGATTGGCTGATATAGAAGGAATGTACAATCTGCATCATTAGCCAATGATCGAGGTTTTAGATCTTGATTTTGATTGGTTGATAGAGGCAAAAAGTGATTGAAAAGGAATTATCAGCCTTAAACCAGACTACACTAGTTCAGTTTGTAGTGACGTATGAGAACACTGAGAAATGCTTTCAAAGATATGATCCAAGGGATTCAAAATATGATTATGACAAAAATAAATAAATAAATAAATAAATAAATAAAAAGAAGCAAAATTTTTTCAAGTCCATTTTAGCCGAACGTTGGAAGTTGAACAGCGGACGGTAAATTTTTCAAAAAGAAACACCATAGAACAGGTTCCCTGTTGAAAGCATAGTTTATGGGTCAGGTTGATGTATGTCAGGCTTTGTATAATGAAGGCGAAGTAGCGAAGGCCAAAATTTTTCCAGCTCGCTGAAGATGGTCAAACCCCTTTTCAATATTAGTGCTCTACTTACACCTCACTCACTCATTATGAGTTCCGATAATAGCACACCAGACATGGTTAACGAGGTTTTTAAGTTTCTGAAGACCCAGGTCAAACTAAGAGTGACACATGTGAAGATTTGGTTCAATAACGAATGCTTGAGACGAGACATTATTCCCAAGTATGCGACTATCAGGCTACCAGGAAACAGCGCAGCAGTGAAACGCACCAAGATGCAAGCCGAAAGATTGAGAGTGAAGAACGAAATTGGTGAACTCTACATGAAAATCACCAGGCTGAATGGTCTACTGTATGATCAATATTTCCATCTGTCCAGGTTACTCCACCCGCAAGAAGTTGAAGAAATGATGTTCGAAAAAGGAGGAGAGGGGAAGAAAGGAGAAGACTATATGGAAAAACGAGTGGAAGCCCAAACAAAACAGATCAAGAAGAAGCTTGCCGAACTGACCCGGAAGAAAGAAGAAAGAAAGGAAGAGACAGCGAGAGTTGAGCACAAATTTGCTTCCAGAACCGAGAACCTATCAAGCGTCACCTTCACAGAAGAAGAAAGAAGACTGCTGGACAAAGGCATCAAGTATATGCAGCCAGAGAGGCTGAACCAGTGTAGGCTTGAAAACATGGCCATTAGCTGGGAACAAGTAATCCAAACCATGGAACACGACGTGAGACCAGAAGCCCGGACCAAAATTGGGAAAGTGATGTTAGACATCAAAGAGGATATGTGCCGAACCTATGACAGAACGCAAGTAATGCAGAGGAAGGTCACAAATCTACAAAAGAAGTCCGACAGAACAACCTGATTTTGACAAAGGCAGACAAGGGCAGCACGGTAGTGGTAATGGAGAAGGAGGACTACACCCAAAAAGTGGAGTCGTACATTGCAGTTAATGGATACCAAGAGCTAACAAAGGACCCAACACGGAAATACCAAGATGACCTGAAAGCTGTGTTGAAACGGAACAATGTACCCGGCAATGGAAGGACGCTTGAGATGAACCCGGTTGCACCAAAACTCAAGGGGCTTGTAAAACTCCACAAAGCGAACCGTCCGATGAGACCCCTGGTCAACAGCATTCAATCACCATGCTACAAGATAGCAAAGATCGTAGCCTCATTCTTGAAAGAAAACTACCAGTTTGCACCCAGACGAAGTATCAGAAACAACGGAGAGCTGATTGAGCAAATGGACAAGTTGGAAATCAGGAGTAACGACAAGCTGATATCCTTTGATGTGACTAATATGTTTGGTACCATACCGAAGGAGGAACTTCTCACTCTGCTCAAAAACAACAGATACCATGGGAACCCCGATGGGTCGAAGTACGCCAACATAGCGAAGGAGATCTTGAGCCAGAACTACTGCCGCTTCAATAACAGGTTCTACAGTCAGGAAAGGGGACTTGCGATGGGATCACCGCTGTCACCAATACTGGCGGAGACATTCATGAATGATATGGAAAACAAGATATTGAAGGGCAGCAAGTTCGGAAACTCGATCAAACACTGGGCCAGATATGTAGATGATATCCTAATGGGAAGTATTATTTTGCACGATTGGAAAAATATGTCAGCACGATAGAGAAAAAGAGATAAAACAATAGGAAATACCAATATTTTTTACAAAAATGAACGATAGTAATAACATTTCAAATAAGTATGTACGCACGATAGATGTGACATTTTAAATAAATACGTACGCGCGATAGGTGAGAAACCGTTGTCAAAAAGTGGCGATAACGGTCGCATTAGATGTGACATTGATGCTCTTCAAACGTCAAAGGATGAGGGTACATTTTTATGCGCTTCTCGCCTTTTTGTGGAGAAGTGGGAAAAGAAGTATCGTGAATTTTCACAGTATTTCGAAGAACAGTGGTTAGCTAAAAATGCGAATTGGTACGAGGGAGCTGCGATCGGCTACCCGTCGACCAATAACGGTCTGGAAGCCACGAATGCATGGATCAAGAACGAATGTACTCTCAGAGAGCGCTTACCAGTCGGTCAATTTCTAACGAACGTTGTGGAACTTATTGTAAAATGGTCCAAAAACCGGGATCCTTCGTCACCTAATTGCACTCACTTCGCGGACAAGCCATCCATCCCTCTATCAATCTGGACTGCAGCTCACCAGTGGGCCTTGCTAAATCAGAAAGTTTTACAGCGCTCACTACCTGACGGAAGAAAGCAGTTCTTCACAACTTTAACCGCTTTCGAGAAACCCATTACTACCGATATTTTACGCGCATACCAAAGTAAGGATGGTAAGTGGAATTCGTTTGACGCACTCAAGAAATATAATTACAGCGTTTGGACTATCACCATTAGTTGTAATCCAAATAATCCGAGCGACGCTACCTGCACATGTCCGTATTACTTAAAGAAAGTCGTATGTAAACATTCTGTTGGCATGCTTATTCGCCTGAAAGTTGTACAGGCTCCGGAAGAAGCGCGAAGTTTGCCACCGGGACAGAAACGAAAGAGAGGAAGAATTAGTAAGGCAAAGAAAGCGCTCATAATTCAGTAATATTGTTAGGATCTCATACTTTTGTTTTTTAGGATTTTTTCTCTTTTTTAATCGTTCAAAAATTTTTTTAATGTTTACATATTTTTCCATCGTGTTCCTCAAAATTTTTATCGTTGATTATATTTTTTTATTATTTATTACATTTTCAGCTGTGAGTCACTTTTTATATTGAGAAATATTATATTCAATCGTTAAACCTGGAATTTTTATCGTTCTCATCTCACTATTTAACGTGCGATTAAACGCATGCCTATCCTTGTGTGACAGGCACTGATAGACAGGTGGATCTATTCCTTTCAGAAATGAACGCGATGAATGAGAGCATCAAATTCACAGTGGAAAAAGGCAATGAGACCATCAACTATTCGGACCTTACACTCACAATGGAGAACAATAGGATAGAATATAGAATCTACAGGAAGCCGACGCATACTGACACCATCATCCCAAACGACTCCTACCACCACCCCAGGTACAAGCTAGCGGCAATCCAGAACTACTGCTATCGGGCAATTTCTATCCTCAAGAACAACGAAGAAAAGAGGAAAGAGATCGAGATAGTAAAGCAGATCGCAGAAGCCAATGGCTACCGCAGATGTGTGGTGGAGGGAGTCTTTGGGAAAGTGGAAACAAAGAAAGGAACCCATGATAGCATAGTGAGAAAGTACTCCGGATCGATACCATATATAGGAAAGTACACAAACAAGATGATAAAGGCGTTCAATGGCTGTGGGTATCCAGAATAACCAACCCATGGTGAAGAGAATCAGCAATGACCAGACGGAACAAAGGACAAGGAAAACTTGAGCGGAGTGTACAAGCTCAGTTGTGAACAGTGCGAGGGGATCTATATCGGTGAGACTGGGAGAAAGTTTGAAATCAGGAGAAAGGAGCACAAAACGTCGAGGGAGAAAGAAGATGGCAAGTCACTGTTTGGGAAACTCTGTAACGAGAAAAACCACGATGGAGAGGGAATATTTGAAGTCATACACGTAGAGAATCGCACAAAGAGAAGAAAACTCTGGTAAAAAATGGAGATTGCAAAAGCCAAGAGGAAGAAAGCCTGCCTCTTGAACAATGTAATCACATTTGACAGCGAAAAATTATTCGGCCTGGTGATTGGAAGAGAGAAGAAGAACGGAACTAATTAATGAGACGGCGGGAATCCAGGTGGCCAATAGAAACGCAGCATTTAGGACAATAGATTGAACCAATCACAAAGCAGTATGTTTTAGCCAATAAGAACACAATGTCATATTATTGTAAGAATAAGTTTCTAAGAATCACAATACAGCATTGTTATAGCCAATAAGATTACAGTGTTATACTATAAAAACTCATGGTTAAGGCCTTGTTCTCCAGTTGCGACACAACTGATGATGGGATAACACCCGAAAGTACTCTTGTATAAGCAACTAATAAAGTAGATTTGTACAATTGAAAAACCCTTTTTCAATATTAGTGCTCTACTTACACCTCACTCACTCATATGAGTTCCGATAATTGGCAACACTGATTGACGGTTGATTTCATTCCCATCTTCCAGAGAACGTTGTCGCTAACTACAGCACTGATAGTCTTTTCCGGCTTTCTCATCAATAGGAACACCCACTGGAATCTGGATCAGCCTCTTCAGGCTTCTTCTTAGTTTGCACCTGGACTCAAACTGAACTCATGAGCAAAATGATTCTTCTTATGTACAGATTGAGCTGGTTGTCATCCGCCAATTAATATCGCGGAAAATGATAGTCTAGAGAAGTCATTGTTGATTGGCTGATATAGAAGGAATGTACAATCTGCATCATTAGCCAATGATCGAGGTTTTAGATCTTGATTTTGATTGGTTGATAGAGGCAAAAAGTGATTGAAAAGGAATTATCAGCCTTAAACCAGACTACACTAGTTCAGTTTGTAGTGACGTATGAGAACACTGAGAAATGCTTTCAAAGATATGATCCAAGGGATCCAAAATATGATTATAACAAAAATGAATAAATAAAATGAAATAAATAAATAAATAAATAAAAAGAAGCAAAATTTTCCCAAGTCCATTGAAGTTCAACAGCGGACGGTAAATTTTTCAAAAAAAAAACACCATAGAACAGGTTCCCTGTTGAAAGTATAGTTTATGGGTCAGGATGATGTAATTCAGGCTTTGTATAGTGAAGGCGAAGTAGCAAAGGCCAAAATTTTTCCAGATCGCTAAAGGAGGTCAAAGTCACTGATGACATCATCAAGCGTGACCAAAAAAGACGTTTGAAGTTGTTCCCCTTCCCTGTGCTGGTTTTTATACTGATTAGCTAAAAAACTGCACTCCCTACTTTCAGTCTAGTTTAGAGGTATAGACTATGACAAGTCTAGTATAAGCTTAATTACTGTGGCTTCCATCTAGGTCTAGCATAGAATGTATTCGGCGCTCTGCTCATTCGGGTTCCCCTCGCCACCAACATTTCTTAGCTCAGCACAAACTTATTTTACCCATACTATTTGTAGAGCAGATTTTTAGCCTAGTTTAGGCTAGTATATTGTAAAGCGTAGAATACTGTGAAGGGCTAGTATAATTTATTATTAATTAAGGCCTAGTATGATGAAGGCTAGAATACTGTACGTTCGGTATAGTTACAAATTTAGTGACCATTTTCCAAAGGTAGTCCGAATCTTAAAAACATATAAAATGCTAAGAATCGTTTTAATCAAGTTCCATACAAGGCGCACTTGCGTCATCCCCCTCTCCTCCTCCAGAGTTTCTAGATCAGCCTTCAATCTTCTACCAAATTCCTTGGCGTTACCTTCAATTTCAAATACTCCAGAACCCTTCACGTCCAAACTTTATAAGAGTCAAATGCCTGAACTCATTCAGGCTCCTCCTTGAGCTATGATTCTCCGATTCGCTCTCAATTGAACTATACGTATCGCCAATCTACAGACAGGCTAATAAATCTGCTAGCTTACGTTGAGCATTTGGTAATCCACGCCTATGCGCTGGGACAGGTATCTCTCCTCTACAATTCTGCTCATTATCGCTTACCGTCAACTTCCTTGCGTCTATGACGCAGTTTCTCAGACACCCTATCTTTCTTCCTTCCCTCATTTTCCAAAACCCAAAACTTCTTTCTTCAGCATCCCATGTAGATACTGCTCATCCACCCCTCCCTGAATATCTACGACGCCTCATATGCGCCTCGATCTAGTTGACTGACCAAAATCGCCATGAAACACATCAAAGCCAGCTTTTCTAACCCACAAGCAGTACTTTACAGCTGATGGATCCGAATCGGGTTTCTCAGCCGGCTACGCCTTCTCTATCAATGGCGAGGTCTCGCACTTCGGTATGAAAAACTCGGCTTCCTATATTCTGCCGAACTATTTGTCATTTTTTCCTGCATTACTCACCACTCTCTTCTCCTTTCTCTCAAAAAATTCTTCCTCTTTTCCGACTCTCTTTCGGCTTTTTGAGCTCTTCCATTCCTATCGTTTAACACATTCTCATCCTCCTACACATTTTAACTTTTTCTGTATCTCAAAATGGCCTTTCTCTGGATCCCTGGTAATATCAGCCCCCAGGAACACGAAATATGGGGCCTAGCTACCAAGCAAATCCTGCTCTCAGGCAGTACTTTCTCCGGCCTATGACTTCAAACCTTTCTTAGTCTCCAATTAGGTCAAAGTCACACCGGCAATGGACGGAAGACAGGTTTGAAAGAATTCTTAAGCCACAAGTCGAAGATTATAAAGATATCTTTCTGCCTTGGTAACACCACACCGTCCCCCATCTGCCTCCTCTACAGCGAGGCTTCATATCTCTAGTTCTTTCCCCCTCGTATATGTATCTTGGGTCTACTACCCTGTGACGTTGCGAAAAGTCTCTACAATAAGGTCGCAAACTGCCTAGGTAGTCTCTGAGGTAGGTGAAGACCACGCCAACAGTATAAGATGGGAATTTCATAAAAGCGCGCTCGTTGAGAGTGATAAAGGAAAGGAGGGACTAGGTAACAAAGAAAAATGCGCGAATACTCCGGAGTTTATATATAGGTTCATAATTTTTTTTATTTTATTGATCGCCTCGAGCCTGTCGAATATTTTTACCAGCAAAATAAAGATTTTTTACCTCGTGTATTCCGAAAACTACTTTCCTGTGATTGTTTTTGACAGCTCTTCAAAAACTCCCCAAAATTTCCTGACCTACTTTTTTCCCGAAGTTTCGTGTGTTTCTTATCTATGGACTCCCTCAGCTTCTTTCCAGTGGTATTTAAACCTTAGTGACAGAATGGTTTCGGCGATCGTCTCGGAAGCGAAAAGTCTCAACTTCAAACCCCACTGAAACAGAGTAACAATTTGAGCATTTTGACATCATTCCTTAAAGCTGAGTTTACACTTCAACTCACACTCATCCTGCAACCTCTACCCTACTTCTCTGATTTGAGCGGGACTTGGAAAAATACCGCACTAACATAATGATCAAACTAGCCTGAAGGCGGGGCTTCTCCTCGTAATCGACTAGAATCAATTATTTTGTAGAAATCCCTTCCTCATATACACAGCTCGAAGACCGGAATTTTTCCTAGTCCCCTTCTTCTGAAATGCAGATCGTAAGGCGATTTTTCTTCAGCCCCCTTCATTCCGCTCTTTCATCGCATAGTAAGAGGTCGAAATTTTTAAAGTTACGAAATAGCTTGAAACCACAATTACTGGACAGACGGTAGGAGGTTTTCTCAAAACCTGCCATAAACAATGTTTCTGTTAAAAATTGCACCCTCCGAACTTCTGCAGGCGAGATTGAAAAAATTTCAACTCCACCATAATCGAGCTCTGAAATTCTGCAGAGTACTTGGAGAAACTTAGGTACTCGATGAGAGCATAAGAAGACGCAAAATTTTAAAAATTTAGATGTTGAATCAAATAAATAAAATCAGAAAAAGGATTCGGAAAACTTTCACTTATAGACTAAATAGGTAAAGATAACAGGAGCACAAACTCGTAGAAATTTTCCAATTCTTTCATTTTAAACGAGTGAACCGAAAATAAGGTTCAAGCTCACCTTTATTTTACTTCAACGTTCACCCAAATTTGTACGGATCGAAAGGCTACTTAGAAAAAAACGATACTGCTAATAGTGAGAGGAAATGATTTATTCTTATTTGAAATTTTATGTAGGTAATAAGGCTAATTCACATTTTCAATTTTCTACCGACACAGTGATTGAAACTTTTGCATCTAATTTATCGTACTATATTACTCATGCAACGTTCTGGGCGAGAAACCGCCTTATTATACAACACAATTAGCTAAAGGAGACGAGAGGATTTAAATGTAATTTTAAAATTCGAGTATGACTAGGTAGATGAGGGAACTGATGGTTACTTTCACAAAAAAAAACAGAAGAAAATGTAAACGCCTAATACGTTAAAAAGGAGCCAAATTAATAGAATACGATACATTATCACAAAATCAACATCATTTTATGCCTTCATAACATGAAAATATGTTTGTCTCATTAACCCTAAAATAATAAACAGTCGAGGCGTTAAAGCGAATTATGAAAACAATCGAGAATTGATACTCGCTCAAGATTAATCGAACCAACGTTGTAATAATACAAGTATAAAATAATTAATTACAATGATATCACAAATTTGATTTCTAAAATACAACATGTTCGGGTATGATGATACGTTTATCAAACGTAAACTGAGAGAGTCTAAGTTCGCGACAGAAAAATATGAGAAAGGATGCGAGACAAAAAAAGAGGAACTACAAAATAATCAACAAGTTTTTAAATGTTACAAAATTGCTTTGAAGCAAAACAAAAAATAGTAAAATATTGATTTTAAAATGTAACGTATTCGATTGAAGGGACTAAGGTTCGCTTTTTAGAATTACTACACCCTAGCCAAAACAAATGATCCAGCTTTTGTACAAATTATTATGTACTAAATGACAAAACACGCTCATGTTATGATTTTCCTAACGCGAAGACCATGTACTTGGAATGTTTTCCTCGCTACCAAATTTTCGTTTGTTATAAAAAGTGTACTAACTGGATCATGAATTTGACCATGAGGAAGAGAAAAACCGGCAACAAATTTATAAATAAATCTAAATCATATTGTCGCGTAACTCATTACGTATCGATCGAATTACTTCTTCTGGGCCGCCAACAATTTCATACGATTCAGAGCACTTCCGGCCTTGAACCACTCGATCTGTTGTTCGTTCATCGTATGATTTAATACGATTTCGTCCTTGCTGCCATCTTCGTGTTTGATCACACACTTGACTGGTTTACCAGGCGCCAAGTCCTTCAATCCTACTAGCGAAATTCTATCGGCGGGCTGTATTTTATCATAGTCAGCCGGATTGGCGAAAGTCAGCGGCAACATACCTTGCTTTTTCAAATTAGTTTCGTGAATTCGCGCGAAAGATTTTACGATGATCGCGCGACCTCCTAAATGTCGAGGTTCAAGAGCGGCATGCTCCCTACTGCTGCCTTCACCGTAGTTTTCATCGCCGACAGCGACCCATTTCTCACCAGCGGCTTTGTAAGCACGAGCTACGTCCGAAACACCACCCCACGTATCGTTCAAACGATTCTTGATCTTATTTAATTCACCATTTTCGGCGTTTGTGGCTGTTAAGAACATATTATTCGAAATATTATCCAAGTGTCCACGGAATTTCAACCATGGTCCGGCAGCGGAAATATGGTCAGTGGTACATTTGCCTTTCACTTTGATAAGAATACGAAGGTCTTCCAAATCTTTACCATCCCAAGCATCGAAGGGTTCGAGAAGTTGTAGACGTTCAGATTTCGGGTCTACGTCTACTTTCAAATGATTTCCGTCTTCAGGAGGAGCTTGGTACGTGTCCTGGCCGGGGTCAAATCCACGTGGAGGTAATTCATCCCCGTAAGGATTGCTCAATTTGAATTCTTTACCATCCTTACCTTTCAACGAATCTTTTGTAGGGTTAAAGTTCAACGATCCTTCGACAGCTAAGGCTGTGCACATTTCTGGAGACGTAACAAAACAATGAGTAGCAGGGTTCGCGTCATTCCTTCCAGTGAAATTACGATTGTACGATGTCACAATCGTATTCTTATCGCCTTTCTTCACATCCTTTCGATCCCATTGTCCGATGCAAGGACCGCAAGCGTTAGCGAGGACTGTTCCGCCAAATTTACGGAACGTATCCGCGATACCGTCACGTTCAATTGTCGCTCTAATCTGCTCCGAACCGGGAGTAATGTTGAATGGGATTTTTGATTTCAGACCATGAGCCATAGCTTCTTTGGCGATGTTGGCGCAACGAGCCATATCTTCATAACTAGAATTGGTACAACTACCGATTAAAGATACTTTTATATCGATTGGCCAATTCGCTTTCTTGGCGTTTTCTCCGAGTTTCGAAATCGGATGCGCCAAATCTGGTGTGAACGGACCATTCACGTGCGGCTCTAGAGTGGACAAATCTAATTCTATCAACTGATCGTACTCGCAGCCTTTGTCTGGGGTGAAAAGTACTTCTTTGTACTTCTCAGCGGCACTCGCAATTCCATCACGGGTGGTGCTTTTCAAATAGTCACCCATACGTTTGTTGAATGGGAAAATGGAGGTAGTAGCACCGATTTCGGCTCCCATATTACAAATTGTACCCATTCCGGTACAAGAAATTGCATCAACACCGGGACCGTGGTATTCGATAATGGCACCAGTTCCACCTTTTACGGTTAATATGTCGGCAACTTTGAGAATGATATCTTTAGGCGAGGTCCACCCTTTTAGCGAGCCAGTAAGTTTGACCCCGATGACTTTCGGACATTTCAATTCCCACGGAATATCGGCCATAACATCGACGGCGTCAGCACCACCGACTCCGATGCACAGTCCACCGAGACCTCCACCATTTGGTGTATGAGAATCGGTACCAATCATAACAAGACCTGGAAAAGCGTAATTTTCCAAAATAATTTGATGGATAATTCCGGAACCTGGTTTCCAGAAACCGACGCCGTATTTCGCGCCCGCAGATCGTAAGAAATCGTAGACTTCTTTATTGATATCTTTTGCGCGAGCCAAATCTTTTTCACCGCCCACCTGAGCTTGAATCAAGTGATCACAATGAATAGTAGATGGAACCGCTACACGGGGAAGACCTGACGAGATGAACTGGAGCATAGCCATTTGAGCGGTAGCATCCTGCATGGCCACACGGTCTGGTCGGAGGCGCAAATAAGACGTACCTCTGGTGATATCCTGGTTGGCAGGGTCATCTAAATGCGAATATAGAACTTTTTCCGACAACGTTAACGGTCTTTTCAGACGATCGCGAACTATTTTTAGGGTTTTCTCGAGTTTTTCGTAAGGTAAGCCGACTTTATCGAATTTACTGATCACAACGTTGGAAGCGGACGCTGCTGTGACGGGAGATACGCTAAAACATCTTTTTTGAATTTCCAATTTCAGGAAACTATTGAAAGTGCGGTGTTGAAGAATTCCCATGTTTGCAACCTGAAAAATAGAACACGTAATTAGATACGATTCTCGCTTATTGCGATGCACGACGATAGGTAATCCGTAAGTGCCTGAAGAATCTTACGAAATATTTTCACTCAGTGACGTTCTTCGATGATGCAACCGTGAACGTATCAAATGAAATGATTATGAACATGAACTTGTCGATGTGTGAAGAAATGATTTCGGAAGACATACCGGATTTTTCGTAAGGGAATTTAGAAACTTACGATTGGGTTTCCTATATAATGGGGATGCCCATCATTCTATTCACCCGAGTGTTACGTTTTCTCAACAAAATTCATTTTTCGCGGAGGTAAGATAAGGAATCACTTATTTGATGGGTGTCAGACATGAGAACACAAGCGTGATGTATCTTCATACGACTAACACTTTGAAACGATTCTCTTCATTAGATACCCAGTGAAATTTTTTGCCGTAACTCTAAGGGAGAGAAACTTCTATCACTCAAAAATCCTGGAAAATTCAACAAAATAAAAAAATAATGGGAAAAACAACGTAGGATTGACATTCAAAGGGCATCATAGAGAACAAGAGAGAGAATCAAAGCATCAAAGCATCAATTTCGCGGACGATTTCAGCATGAATAATTTCATACAACGTATTTTAGACAAGTTATCATGATGTATGATACGATTCCTAATCTAGGACGGAAAGTTTGAGCGATGATAATGCATCCGATTCATTGTATCGTAAAACCTCAAGATTAAATAGGGCTGCTAAATTACACAAGTACAAATGAATAAAATGCCAAATACTCACCTAGTTTCAACAAATTTTAGGCTACACAGCAGACGAATATAAAACTTCAATCGTAGATGAAGAACGATCTAAAATAAACCGAGATTTAGTGGTCTTGATAACAAAAATAAAAAATCTAACATTGAATGAGGACGATTCAATGTTTAAAAATTGACCCTGAATGAAAACGGGAACATTTCATAACTATTTCGTTGTCACACGTGACATCAGTGAAGATGCTGACAAGTTATTCGGAATGTTCGGCCAAAATTTTCATAAACTTTTTACGAAACGCAAGCTCGATGTGTTTTATCTTTCGCTTTTTCGGGCGCGTCCGCAAGAATAAACAAAACTCGATCAGTCTGCCTCACACACACAAATGTAATAATACAGTAAACATACACATACAGACTCAAATTATTACATCCGAAAATGAAGATTTCAAGAGTGTAAGCCAACAGCCAAAGACACTATAGTGTTGCATTATTCGATATCGTTTTCAAGCTGTGGATTTACTTATTCTCACGAGACACGATCCACATAAAAAAGAAGAAAAATATACCTGATTGGTATTCATCTTGATTTATGAGAAGAAATTAGTGATGTACATAATATCCATTCACTAATTTTTCCTTTCAGAAACAATGCAATCCCAAAATTGATTTCATCGTTAGGTATTGAATTCTTTCTTGAGAATAATCTCCGAAACATATTTATTTATGACCTGTGTTACAAAATCGGCGTCGTCCTAGAGAAAATCAATGTTTTTTCTTCATCGATTCTCGACAAGAATCAAGGAAAACGAATATCGTTTTTTTAGGATAAGCCCCGTTTCTATAGTACAGCGTCACATTTCACTTTCATTTCACCAGTAAGATTTTCGATACCAGAAGTAGACAATTTAGTTACTTTCTTTTCGAACTTGAATTGTATTTCTATTCGGCACAATAAAATTAGCTCAAGAAGCACCACACAACAGGATTTTTTTTTCTTTGATTCCTTTTTCTGTTTCCCGTTTTCTCAATCCTTCTCCTTTATTTTGGAGTGTAGGTGTTAGGTCTAGTGTTATAATCCTGAGCAGAAACAAACCCACGATAATTTCAATTATTTTTAATAACTCATTCTTCTACCACGTACAGGATTAATAACCAAAAATTCTGTTTCTAATCTACGTCAGCTTCAGTATCTTTTATTCAAAAAATCTAAAAAAATGTTCAATTGAGATTTTTTCATTTAGTTTTATGATTGAAGAAAATACTCCGGTTAATGGTTATTATTAATGGACGCAAGTATTTAAACAAAAATGTATAAATTTATCAATCATCTTTTCTCGATAGTGCGACTACAAATTTGCCAAATAACTCATACGGCTCTTAAAAAACAGAGAAACTTCGCAATTTGAGAAAAGAAGAAATTACTTTTCTGATAAAACAATACTCGACTGGGATTTTATGCAGAGTCTCCCATTTTCGAGATAATCTGAGGAAATAAAAAAAACATCTTTGTTTCTCCAATTAAATTTTTAATTCTTACCCACAAAAATAAATTGAAAAGATTCCACGTAGATAATATACGATGTCGTTCATGAAAACGTCACAAATAGAAATAGTTTTTATAGTTATATTATATCCATCTAAAATATTAGAAATATCAATAATGGAATAAATTGTTTTATGCGTGAATATTGGGTTCAAACGTGAAAATTACCTATACTTACAACGTTAAAATTAATAACATTAAGTATCAACAGGATGAAAAGTTTGTATTGCTAATTTAGGAGCTGTGGAAAGAACTTGAAAAAAATTGCATCTCAGTCTCGCTGTTCCTATGAGAGATCCAAAAGCTAGATGTGAAACCAGTCAAGCAAGCCAACTGGTGGTAATCAACGAATCAACCTTCATTAGTATTTTGGAGGCGAATTGGACACTAACTCAAAACGCCAGAGGGCGAGCATTTCATGGTATCATGGCATTCAAAAACTCTCATCCGTGATTTTTTCCCCCGCATAGAGTAGGCTTGAAAATATAGAATTTAAATTTATTAAAAATTTAAGATCATGATTCGATGGATTAGCCTGAACCTGAGGGACTTATTTTGGAGTGTGAGGACAAAATGGATCCCCAATGTCTAGTTCTCTTCAACTAAGGACAGGAAGTGTGACCACTCCGAGGCGACAAAATTTCTGGCACCATCCATATTTCCTTTAGTACATATAATTATGAGATTGGCGAGCAACAGAAATAAATCAAACATTTATTCAAAACAGCTGGACTTCCTCAATGGAATGAGCGCTGACGGACTTTACCGATATAACCACTACTTGAACATTGAATAAGCAACTCCACTACAGTATCAATGATAGGAAAGTAAAGTCACCACCTGTAGCAGAAAAGAATGAAACAAATATTCAGTTAGGTAATGAAAGTAGTAAGCAAAAACCAACTGTAAGCCCCGGAATTACTCAGCACGGAGTTGTCCAGAGTTTGCGGACTTGAGAGCTATTCTTGGCTGATCTATATGATATAGTATGACCATACTGTGGTCTTATTTCTCCCATCACCGGGATTCTATTTTGAACGTCAAGTCTTATGTGCTCGCTGATAAATAATAGTTGAAACAATAAGAATAAAGTACAGAAATAATGGAGGGTCAATTCTTACAAAGTGTTTTCCCAGTTTTAAAATTTATTTACAGGAAAATATTTTAGCTAGTTTTAGGAGAGAAAAAATTTCAAAACTAGAAAAAATCTTTCTGTGTAACGTTTCAGACTTTTGTAATTGTGTTTTTAAGCCTTTGAAGCATGAATTTCTTTTACTCAACTGAATAAAGTTGGATAACATAGACATATCGAAAAGAAAGACAAAATAAAATAATGTAGGTCCTCAATTATGAATTCTAGGGTTTGTAACCGCAATAATTAAATTTATAAGGTTTAATGATCAATCAGTGAAAAAATTCACGATTAAGTTTAAAACGGTTATCGGTTATAGGTATTTGTCCCAACAGAGATTCTTGAAACGGTTATAATTGTTATTATGACATTTATGATCGTTGACTCCTATAAATTAATTTGGTAACATAACGGTCGATTAAAATCTTCTCAATTTTCATTTTTTGCATCTCAATACTCTCAATTTCTCTTCTTTAGAAGCAGAAGAACTAAAAAATCAAAATAAATATTCTTAAATAAAATTCTAAAAGTAAGTTATTCAAACTAAAAATGCGTATTAAGGAGTGAATGAGAACTAATTTCATGTCGCTTGGTTTTGTCTCGATTCGAGATGAGAGACTGACCGCACGGTCGACGTAAATTTTTATGTGGGTAACAATTAGTTATTATAACAGTTAAATAACAGTAATGTTATTTAGCAAATAATTTAATTAGGTATCCTTAATTAGTATACAACTTTCTTTAAAAAGTTGCTACTTCCCTCATTTTCAAAAAAAAAAAAAAAATGATATCGAGTTATCTTCTTTTCTTTACTTTCTTCGTTTATTTATTGCTGAATAAATTTGCAGACCGAATATTGGACAAAGAGAAACTATTTTTATCAGGTATCACGATATCAGAGTAAAAAAAAATAGCTGCGCAGACGACTGTTCAGTGTTGCACAGTATTATCAACATTATCATGTCAAAAAATATCTTACTCATTATTGTTGTTGTTGTTGTTGATCGGAGTTCTTCGGACTGTTCTTTCTTCGCGAAGAGTAGTTATCAATAAACTTGGGGAAGGAAGAAACGCATGACATTTAGATATCTCTTCTCTCAGTACAGAATACGAGTGAATTTTTGGTTTCATTTTCTCTTCACGCAATCGTATAATTATATTATAAGATTAAAGTTCGTACACGTTTTAAGAGCCGGTCATTTTATCGTTTGAATCGTCGCCTTTTGGAACATTGTTTGGAAAATTTAATGATCAGATGAATTCTTCGCTGATTAGTGATTCCATTAAAAAATTATTGTCTTTTGACCTTAGCAGACGTCATAAGAAGAGAAGGTACAGTATGCACTGAGCATCGAGACTTCAAGT
This sequence comes from Aspidiotus rigidus, assembly GCA_035079385.1. Lineage (NCBI taxonomy): Eukaryota > Metazoa > Arthropoda > Insecta > Hemiptera > Diaspididae > Aspidiotus > Aspidiotus rigidus. Next base: position 4,959,152 of record JAVHKY010000023.1, read on the forward strand.
ATTTTTAATAGTGTTAAATAGTTGTTCGAAAAAGTGTTCCTAATATCTCGAACAAGCCAGCATTTTATATTTCGGTCGAACAAGCGTCTTTCCCTCTACGCGATACTTTTCGTTATAAATTCAATTCTTGTCACTCTCGTAATGATTTCGAAATTTATTGAGTGTATCCTCTTGAATATTATCGAAAATCGTACAGAGAAGCATTTTAGAGTATCGTGAACAAGAGAGATTATGTAATGTGATATCGTTTTCAATTGAAGTCAGAAGAAACCTTAAAAATTATTAATCCGACTAAAATAGTGGTACTATTCGTTACAGTAAATTTTACTGAACAAGAAGTGTTCCAAATATTCGACCATAATGAGTTCGGTTTGGAAGCGTCTGCAAAGAGTGAACAAACGAGCGGCGAAATTTCAATTCACCGTTTCGTATCATCAATTACTTCTCGAAACAACTCCTAAATGGTGAGTGGTATAATTTGTTTCTCATTAAGTAAACATGAATTCTCGCTCTTTGTTCCGGTCAGTCGATAAAGAAAATACTGCATCGAACGCAGACGACCGTACTACGAAAATTGAAATGTACTGAGTACGGTCAGTAACACACAAAAGCAATTAATAATTCAATAGCATGTTCGAGTTGCATGGATTGTAATAATTCTCTGCCCGTATAAACTTCCCCTTCTTATTGCATAAAATATAAATTTGTAACGCTAGCATATCTCCGTTTTCCAGGACCCCGAACAAAGTGAGCGTGGTGTGGTGTCGAAAAAGTCGAAGGGTTCCCACGCAGCCTTTGCCATGGGAACCGACGATGAAGGAGCCGTTAAAGGGAGTTGTTATCTGGCCAGTTCCTGAAAACAAAGATGTTTCAGTCACGTTATTCAAAGATCCTAGATCACATGAATTGGAAGACAAAGAATGGACTTTTATTATTGAAGACGTGAGTGAATAATACACGTTCTAAATTTGAACACTTTCCGAGAGAAAATGTTCAATATTTTTGTGGATGTATTCGTCTACTAAAATTAGATGCATCCGCGGTATCACCTCTTTTATCATATCCTCTCTGACCCTATGACTGAACTTTTTTAGATTATTTTTTCCGGAAAATGTTGATTTATTTTATCAAGATCGTACTTCCTTCGTGTTGAAACACGTGCGTTTGACAGAATTGAGGTTTCATCAGTTATTAAACACCTGCATTTAATATCTCATTGTACTCTTTGTCGATTGAGAATTGTACGATACATTCGCGAATGATTAATATTACTGGAAACGCAGTACTCCTAGAAAATATTCTGTATGCAATTCCTCGGGCACACCACCTCTGTCCCAACTACTTCGCAGTCAGACTTGAAAATAGTTGAATTTATATTTCCTTGATAACAATTCGATACCAGTTCTCTTCCTCTCTATTCAGATAGGTTGTTGGAACGTTATCGTATAAATATTATACTGTTAATTTAATGATATCAATCAGCGCTTACACACTGCTTCAAAATGTGGTATAATGAATGCAATTTCTCTATCAGTTGGTACATTTGTTTATTGACGTTAGAACTAATTTTTCATTTTAGAAATAGCCTCTAAAGAAGAAAAAATATTTTGTGCATCGAGCAGCGATTACAATAATTGTTTACTCTATCGAGGAGAAAGATTTCTATTGTTGATTACGGATTATTTGGAATGTCGTCACACGTAGCGCGTTCTCTTTTGAAAGGCGCGATATCTACTTCAACGATCTTTCTCTTCAACAAGCCAGTTATTGAATTGGTCATGTTGACGGTACACACCCTATTAAGAGGCATACACTTCGTGATGTTTGTTCTTTGTGGACATCTTTTCGTCTTGAATTTGTACCACAAAGCCTATTTGAATTACCTCGACGAGTCTCTATGAAGATACTTCCGCGTCACGCTTCACTCGTTCGTCTCCGAATATTCTTTGTTAAATAATTCTCCAAGTTCCAATCCCACCTTTCACATCCAGTCTCTCTTTTGGGGCTGTGGTAATCGGATTTTATTTACCCTTGGTATCGTGAGGTCGACTTATCAATTTTCGCGCTCCTACTTTCATACAACGCGTGAAGCACATTTGCCTCAAACGTCTTAAATCGAAAGTTGTTCAACATACAATGATGGCTTTAGTCAAATTTTCACATCCATTCGAGTCTCCTCGACTGGTTTGACCTTATCAAACTATTGGCCATGCTCCACTCCGAGGAAATTGATGAAAAGCAGTGGTTTGAACTTTCGATGAGGGTTGGATATTACTCAAAGAAAACAGCCTAGTGAATTGATTTGGTTCTTTTACGACGGCCACTACGACGATAATCCACTAAAGTCTGTTCAAAATGAGGATGAGAAAAAATTTGAGGGGTATTTTTTTGTTTGTAGTAATGCCACATGTACATACACTTTAATGTAATTGCGTTCTATCTTCGCCCAATGTATATTTTGTGGGTGAACTGATTCACTCTGACGGTGTTAGGAGCATAACTACCCACGTATTGACCACTGACAGAATGATAGACTTTTGGTCTCTAAGATAATAAACATGATAATTATTGCTCTGCGTGTTACTCATATAAAAGTATAGTAACTTATTGCGTGCGTTATTCTTGAATTAGTCTATTTTGGCAAGTGGTTTACTCTTTGAAAACTGTCACAATACCTGTCACGATTCTGCTACCATGACGTCATTGATAACTTTGACCTACTTCAGAGTCTTAGTGACCGGTTGCGAGGATCGTGACAGTTTTTGCAACAGTGAACCCAATTCTATGGGTAAAGAAGATGCTAGAGATGAATTTAATCTTCCGAAACTCTCACAATTCCCCGCCACACGCTCTCATGTCACAATTCTTTTATGGTGAGGTCATCAATAATTTGAACCTACTTCAGTCTTGAAACCACCAAGCTACTTATAATTATACCCTTGCCAAAGTTCATTTTGGCGAAAGCGTCAGGCTCCTCAAGACACGGCCATTGAAATGATCCTCCTAACACAATTCTTTTACTGTGACGTCATCAATAGATATGACCTAGGGGGCGCTCATAGATTACGTCATACATTCAGGGAGGGAAAAGGGTTAAAGCCGAATATCATGTGGGCGGGAGGGCGTCTCGGAAAATAAGCCGTACTTCCTCCCCTACCAGAATACAGTTCGAAATATATGGTAAAATTGAGTTCCATTTCCAGTAACGCATATTTCTCTATTAGAAGACTGTAAATTGTATTGTTTGCATTAGTCTAACTCAATCAAGCACAGATTTATGTAATTACAATAAAAATGTGAGTTTTGAAAAATCTCACGCGAGATATGAAGAGGGGGGAGGGGATCAAGGTAAATCGCACGATACCTTACCAAAGGGGGTCGAAAAGTCATCTCATGTAATTCATGGACGCTCTCTTCGAGCCCTCGCGCTATTGGTATTGTTTTTGGGTTGAGGTTGTGCTGAAAATTCACGTGACGCTGATTTGAGTCACGCTTGACATTGACCCACTTCATAGACGGTCGTTATTCTTCCATATTTTCTTTGCATTTCCACGTATGTAGCGGAGTTTAGGCTGTATATATGTGCAGATGGAACTTGGGCCATTGGGGTTTAAACCTAGCGCTACTGAAAGGGTAAATCAGAGAATTTTATGTACGTTCAACACTGATTTTCAATCAACTGTTATTTTTTCAATATATCTTTTATTTGCTACAATTTTTTTTGTATTCAATGTTGATTATACAGACTACAAAATTTACACTTGTATTTGCTTTAAAAAACGATATCCTATTAATTATGGTGCGTGAAATTTCTTCATTTAAGTAGCATTGAACGAAAGGGTGAATATCGTGAGGGCTACCAGCTCCTTAACTTTAAGTTTAAATCCCAATGGAAGTACATTCTCCGCTATGATTATGGAGGCGTCGGCTAAACATAAGCAAGGTAAAGAGGAGGGAAGCTGGGCTGATCTTGACTAGTGGTGGATTCCCTCCGGAGGTACTACCGGTAATCTAAAGTTACAAGTTGTTGTTTTTGCTACTTGAGCATATCATTAAAAAATCGGGAATCATTCTATGATCTACAAATTCTAGCTATTATCCTTGTGCGTCTCTTGCAACGATTTCAGACTTTTCGGTTCAATAGGTACTTATCCCTTATCAACTTTCTAAATCCCTCTTCCTTATGAAAGGATGCACGTTAAACGTCTTTACATGTATGCGTGGGTTGATATAGTGTTGGTGTGTACTTACGAAACTGATTTACTGATGATAGCCTCGTTCATCATTGCCAAATCTGCAGGTCCTGGCTTTCCTTCGAGGCGGCCATAGCTGGAGGGAATACTGGTATTATTGAAGAAAACCGAGGTCTCTTATTCTGAAAGAATCTGAAAAGATAGCACTCATATTACTCCATACCAACGATTTGCATAAAATACTTTATATGACTCACAATAAGATTTCTTATCAGTGATGAAACGAAAATAATTGCATATAGACGCGGTGCGCTCCTCCTACTCGAAATAAGTTGCGCATACCTGCAGTACCTTAATTAGGATAGCCCAGACAAGGAACTATACATGCAATGCTTCGTACACCAATTGGCTTAGCCCCTTCAATGAGCCGGATATGCAATGCTTCAAACACCGTAAGTCCCCCTTCTAGGATACACTACGGGTCGCGAGTAGAAATTTTTCCAAGTTTTTCGCCAGATAGCTCACGGTGAGTTTTTCAAAAAACCCACCACAGAACAGGCCCCCTGTTAACAAGGTGTTCTAATCAAGAGGTCACCTCCAGAGGGGTACAGTCGATAGTTTTCGAGTCAAAATCTACCGGTACTAATGGTCACCTATAGGTAAAGCGTAAAGGACTGCCGATCTATCGATTGTTTCAAACTGCCGGATTTTACCTATCATCGACCCTGAAAGGTCTCCAAGTTTTCTAACAAGCTAAAGTGAAGTCATATTCATGAATTACTGTTATTGTATGAATTTTCTCTCATCTTGTGCCAACTTTTATGGGAGAAAGTTGTCGAAATAGATGTGAGCCAATGAAATAGCTTCAGAAGTCACCGAGTGGTGGTCAAGCATGACATCACTAATCAGTTTTCCGTTTAGCGCAGATCAGAAGGCTAACAGGTGACCAAAAATAATACTACTGATCTGAGGGCCCTTTGGAACGTTAGAATGTCTCAAATCATTCAAACGATTTCAAGAAGTCGACTAAAGGGCGTGGGATTCTCTTTTTAGGGTTGCCTTAAAATGTTGGTCATCAAATACTGTTATTGCAATCAAGTCAAGTGAAGTCGCTGTGAATAATCGGTTTATGGACCAAAAGAAATCTTTGTTTTCCTCCTCCAAACTAACATCATTGACATACTGCCTGGTCTTCCTTGGGCTCATATTGCTCTACGACCAACTGTTGAGAATCTCTCTCTCATCATCCCTCGTACAAGTTGAAATTTCTCAATCACGTACATATTTGTAATTCTTTCTTTACTTGAATATCGTGCCTATTTCTTTCTCATTTCAACATACTTCTTCTTAATTTTTACATAAGATGTTCCGTTTCCCGACGGTGGATTTTGTCGACAAACATTTCAAAGTTGATAACTAGTTCTTTCATACAATTGAAAATTTTTGTGCTCTGGGCTCTACTTATATCGCTTGGGTTGCGTGTGCGGAGCTACCCGATCTCCATTTGCGTATGTATTAATTTTGTTTCCTCCAACACCGGAATCGACTCTTTTGGGTATAACTTCAACGTTGGAAGAACCTCCTCGGTGAAACTCCTCGCTCTCACGTATGCAAAGTTTAGCACACACATTCGACACAACTCAGAACTAAGCCCTGTCGGAGTCTCTTCTTTTCTTATTTCTTCAATTCCCGTGCTTCTTCTTCTTTCTGCAGAGTGTCGTCTTTATGTGGATGGTACACAGACGTTTAGTAAGGCATAACGTGGTTCTGTATTTGCCTATTCCATTCCATGTCCATCTTCTTTATGATCAGGTTCCATGCTTCTTCAGAACCTAGCGTGGTGGCTACTCAGAGCAAGCCCTATCTAGAGTCCGACCGTAAACTTGAGAACCGGATCAATTCTATTAATTGCGTTAGTGCGGCGTATTTGTGGTTCCTTTTTTCAAAGTTTCGAAAGCAACGGCTGTCGTATTCGTCGCATATTTGGTTTCTTCGAAAGTGCCTAAAGTTGAGGTTGAAACCTAACTTCGTGAATTTCCAACTCTATTTCGACTGTAAAATTACCACCCTGAAGCTTGAAAGTTGTATTACCAAAAAATGGATCAGATCCGAACTTCGGAGATGGCACGGCCAACTTAACATCACTACCAGGCTGAATCTTTTGGTGCATTCCAGACTCTCCTAATTGCTCCATCCACGTAAGTTAGATCGTTTTATTTTATCCGTTAACGATACGTGCCGCGATTTTGAGGCTAACCTCAAGGCTAAGAAAAATGAAAAAATTTCCTCTCTTTTAGCCTCCAAGGGTGGTGTTATAGATGCTGGTGTTCAAAAATTTCAGCCTCGCATCATAAATTGCAGTCGTATAGAATTAACTCGCGACGAGACTACTCTGTTGGAGAAAGGTTTGAAGTTTCCTCCCCCCTCCCCTCAATAATGCCGACGCCCTTGCGAACGTCGTCGCTGACTTAGCTGTCAAGATCGGTCCCGGAGTTAATACTCAAAAAACGTGTGCTGATTTGGTCCGTAACACTCCACTTCCGTGCATGAATGGCACTGTGAGGGAGGGTTTGAGGAGGAAGCTTAAGGAGGAGGATTCATTGCTCACGAAGTCTGATAAAGGGAATTCTATAGTCGTTATGTACGTTACCAAAGTTGAAGAAGTGCTTTACCAATGTAGGGCCATTGAAAATACTGATTTCAATTTCCCTAAGTACGTTAAAGAGGTTAGGAAGGTTATTAATGAGAGTTCTGTCCTAATAAGCAAACCCTCGACTAAAAAATGCCTGCTTGAACCGAATCCGATGCCCCCCTCCTCTATGGGCTGCCTAAGATACACAAAAAGGATACTCCGATGCGTCCTGTTGTGTCTTACTCTCTCGCTAAATACTTGGATAGATGGTTTAAATCTCGCATTGAGTACGAGTCCATTTACTCGATTAAAAATTCTGTTTCCTTAGCCGATAAACTTGAAGACCATTTACTTCCTCCGGGTACCACTCTATGCTCTTTTGACGTTGTCGGCCTGTTCCCCAACATACCGAGAACTGTCGCCATGCAATATATGGGTGACCTCCTCGTTCGTTTTAATACTCCTCATGAAGAGTTGCAAGAATTCTTTAATTTACTTAATGTATGTTGGTCCCCTAATTTTTGCAAGTTTAATGGGAAATTCTACGAGTTCCCAGAAGAGGTTGGCATTCCTATCGGATCCCCTTTGGGTTCCCTTGTGTCGGAGATCTTCATGTCCAAATTTGAGGCTGACCTCTTCACTTCAGGCCAAGTATTCCTGAATTACGTTCATTATTGGTACAGGTATGTAAATGACGTTCTATGTGCGTGGACCGGTCCCCAAGATCTCCTTGGTGAGTTTCTTAAGTATCTTAACGTTCAATATCCCTCCATCAAATTTACCCCAGAGGTTGGAGGTTCAAATATTAACTTCTTGGATCTCACCATCTCAGTTAGAGATGGAGTCCACGAGTTTTCAATATATAGAAAAGATACTTCGACCGACATTGTTGTCCACGGCTCGTCATTCTGCCCTGTTTCTTAATAGCTTTCATCATCGGCTAACCTGCATCCCACTGAACCAGGCAGCTTTCCAAAAAGAACTCAATATTATAAAATACTTGGCTAGAGTGAATGAGGTCAACGTGGACATTGACCTTATGGTCCGGAGGAAGATCACGCGGAATTGCCTTGATTCAACTACCTCCCTCCCCCGCGACTCTTCTGTCGATAGTAGGACCCGTTTCATTCAACTCCCCTTCTTGGGTAAATTTTCTTCGGAATTAAGTCGCGCTCTCCGCCTCTTCGGTTTCCGTCCGGTGTTTTATAATCCTACGACGGTGAAAGGGCTACTATTCAGGTCAAAGGACCCTATCCCGCCCCTTGAAAAGAGCGGAGTTTATAGCATAGCGTGCAGGGACTGTAATGGGATGTATGTAGGCGAGACGAGTCGTTAAATTAAAATTAGAGTGGCTGAACACCTAAAAGATTGGGAAAAAAGGCATTTGGGCGAATCCGCATTTGCTGACCACCTTATAACTAGTGGTCATGGTTTCAGGGAAGGGTCAGAACCCCTCCTCCACAGAGAGAAGGCTTACTTCAAACGCCGTGCTCTGGAAAACATTGAAATCGGTCGTCATCTTGATAGCGATGATATAAATCTACTCAACAGGTACATTCCGGACGAGGGGTTGGTCGAGCTAGTTTACGAGTATGACTCACAGTCTCATACTTCGCCAGTTCAATCATGATTTCTTCTCCTCCGTCGTTGTGATTGTTGTCTTTTCCCATCTCGTCGAGTCGCTTTTTATCTACGCTTGAGAATGGTTGTTTAACCGAAAGCGCGCTTGCGGCTTCCTTCATTTTTTTTTTCTGCGGTTCTTGCAAATTGCCCTCCAGTTTACTTCTTCAAGTATTGTGGAGATTTTCTTCGTCAAGCCCTATCTCTTGAGGAGACCGACTAAGCTTGCCTCGCTTATGCATCCCTACCTCACAAAGAAGGTGTGTTGTAGTCCATCATCCCGCCCTTGATTGCGGTGTGAATACGTTACCTGCTCAACTTTCCTCAGTACTTGTTGAAGCAACCATGACCGCTTAACAGCTGCGTCAGGTAAAGAGTTCAGCTGACCATGGATGGTCTCGGTTCATCCAATCATCAAGGTCGCATATTAACACCCGGGTCATCTATTCATCTAGCTCACTCTAAGCAATTCTTGCTTTTCATTTCTCAAGCAAGGGCCGCCTGGCCTCCTGCTTGACCCGTAAAGCCTCTTGATCAGTCGTTTTCCTCTTACTTCTCTTTTCAGCAAGGAACTCGATTAATGGTGAATGGCTCTTCTGATTTACTAGGACAGATAGCATATGTCTGTTGAACCGTCATCAAAGGAAGAGTCTTTACAGTGCTATTGAGGTAGAACCCACGTTGTTTTCGATGCTTCTGAAAGTTTTTTTCTCGTCAGCGTTTCTTAAATCATTGATTTTTAAATCGAAAGAATGGCATCACTTCAATCTTTGGATAATTTTCGAAAACAGTCGAGTCACGCTACTGATTGAAACACCTTCGCATCCAATATAATGCCTATTTATGTGCGTATTTCTCCTTTTGTGGGGATATGATATTGATTGTTAATATTCTTACCATCGGAAACGTTCGCATAATGTGAACATCATGCGCGAGAATTATATTTTTTGATATCGTTTCCTATAAGACGAGTGGAAGGTGAGTGAAGATTATTACTTAAATCGTGAATAAACATGTTCACAATAAAATTTTACTTATATGAGAAACGAAGAACTCGGCAGCAGTGAACGTTAATGTGTACGTACTGTTCGAAAAATTATTTCTGACTCGAATAAGGTCAACAAGTTGGAAAATAATTTTGAATCTAATCTATTTGCGTATGATTTATTTTGTCGGAAACTTCGTGAGGCTGAGCACTAACGTCTTATTAGTGATGTGCACTAGATGTATTTGATCACGTAGATCTACGTTTATATTTCAATCGTTATATGAAGAAAAAGCTTCGAAAGTTTGTCATTACGACGAAGAAGAAAATTTTATTGAAAACAAATAATTAGAACCAATCTTCGTAACTTATCATTAAAATTTACACGGATAAACTTTGTGGACCTCAATTTAAACAGAGGTGCACGGGTGTACTTCAACCTGTAGGCGATTTTTTCGTGATAGGCGGGTAATCTTCTAACGTTACGACGAAATGAGATCGTGTTTTCGAGTACACTACAATAGTCTAGGCCAGGGGTATTCAATTACTTTTCATCGTGGGCCACTTTTCCTGGCTGGTCAGGTGCGCGGGCCACAAGAAAAAAAAATAAAATTCTAACCAAAATTGTTACTACTTTAATGTGAAAAGTGACATTTCATCTTTTCACAAATTTCAATAAAATTAGGTTCATACGATGTGAGCGAAATACGTAATGAATTTTGAAGGTGCTCTTGTGTCAAATTTGCTCGAAAATTGTTTTTAATTAGATTCATATGTGAAAATGCGGACTCACAAATGTAAGTGGAGCCAAACATAGTTAATACATCAATACTGCATCTTTTTAAAAGAGGGTATTCACCTTGTTGTAAGTCTATCCAAAAAAAACTTTCCTATGTAATACCTCTCAACTTCACAAATCCTACTTCAGATATTCGTGTTCATTCTTGAATTGACAGGTTCAAAGTGATTCATTTTACTGACGACTAGCTGTACTACGAGTATTTCTCATACACGTGTTCTCTTCCGCTCTTTTTTCATGTCGCAATTTCATAATTTGTCGATATATCTCGCGGGCCACTGTTGATGACTCCGCGGGCCGCTAATTGAATAGCCCTGGTCTAGGCAAACTAGACAATAAAAAATAATTTTTTGGTAGAGAACGGGTGTTTGCTGAAATGTGTAGAGGAAGGTATCGAAAAGTACCAAAAGAAACCCCCACCCCCTAAAGGCTGGTGAAAATTTTTTGTGGCACGTTTTGGCCCCCCAAATTCAGTTTTTGGACTATTTCTCAAGAACTAAGCGCTTTACGAGAAAATGTTTCGAACAAAAGATGTTCCTCTTGAAATTTCGAATAAAATGATGTATAGAAAGTCCAGTTTAGACCGAATAGTCAGCTCAAAAATTCCCTCGAAGTAATATAGTTTTCAAAATTTGGACGAAATTTATCAAAGTTTTGCTGATATCTCGGAAAAATCAACTTCTAGAAGAAAATGTATAGGAAGGAAAAATTTTCTTTATAGTATTTCTTATAAAATAAGTTTACAATTGAGCAAATGTAATACCTAATATCTTCTGTAGAACAAGCGGAAATAGAGGAAATTTATTGTAGAATTAATTCTTATACTGTATTTAGCTATAAGAATATTAAAATTTAGCTATCAAGACTTACAACAGGATAAAGATGGAATTATTCATCCATATCTGTTAGTGCTCGCATTTTTTGAATACTCTCTTTGTGTGATACGCAGTAATATTTTTAGCAGATGTGACATCGAGCTGATTAGTCTGAAATCGTTGCAGCTTTTCATTTTTTGCTTCTTGGGAATCGTTATGAACTTTGATCGAAGCCATTCTTCTGGTATTGTTCCGCTGAAGTAGATTCTGTTGTATAGTCTCGTCAGCTTTCCAATGCTGTGTTCATCGAACACTTTCAGTAATTCTGCTATCATTCCATCCGGTTCAGGGGCCTCCTTTCTTACTGGAGCGTTCCTTATGCGCTTTCTACTTTGGATTGAAGGATTGCTAGTCCTTCTTCTGCAGTTACTTCCACGGATTCTCTTTCATCTTCAAACAGTTTCTCAATATATCTGGTCCATTCCAGAACCAGACTGTTTTCCTCCACAATTATGATTCCCCCTTGGTTTCTCATTACGTAAGGTTTCTTTGGTCTGTAAATTCCGGCAGTTTCCTTCAGTTTCTTGTGTAGCTCATATTCTTCGTGTTTTTCTATTAGTTGTTCAATTTCTTCACAAGATTCAAGATGAAATTCTTCTTTTGCTTTTTTTACTGCCTTTTTGACCTTCCTCTGGATCTCTCTGTATCTTCGCTCATCCTTGTTCTTGTGTTTCCTTCTTTCGTCTATGAGTTCCAGAATTTCTTCTGTCTTCTTTTTTCGCTCCCTTTTGCCCAGGACTTCTTCAGCCGATTGCAATGTCACATTCTTCATCCGCGTACTAGTTTTTTCGACATCGTTATTTCCTATTTCCTGCTCGAAAATGCCTTGTAATTTATGGCTTATATTTTCTCTTACCTTTCGTTTGACCTTTGGTTGTTATAGTTTTAACGTATTTATAAACTGTTTTGAGGCTTTCTTAATTTTCTTCAATCGGGTTTTGCCGCAAGAAGGATATGATCTGAATTAATCCTCATAACCGAGAAGTGGATTAGATTGGAAATCAAAAAGTGGTACGGGAAGAATAATGTGACCACGCGCCTTAACCTCATGGTGCACTCCAAACTTTCCAATGAGCTCGATCACGATGAATTTGAGGCGTTCCTCCAGAAGGTGAACGAAGATTGCCGTAAATTTGCCCTCGAACTGAAAGATAAGAAATGTAGGAAACTCCAGGTCCTCATGGATGAGGCCGACCGCAAAAGGACCCAGAGTGCTGTCACAACCGATGATCATCAACATCAGTTCCACCCAAGAATCATAAACCTGTCTAGAACTCAACTCGATATGGACGAAGAGGATCGGATTCGTAAAGGGCTCAAGCAGAGTCTCCCTCCGTTAGAGATGGATAGGACTCTTACCAACCTCGTCGCAGATTTGGCCTCCAAAATCGATCCAGGATTCAATGTGCAGAACAAAGTGGCTGAAACGATCAAAACAGCCCAAATCCCGTTCGCCGATCAGAATACCAAATTGTTGATTAAGGGGATAAGGAGGAAGATGAGGGATGGTGATTTATTTATGACTAAAACCGATAAAGGTAACGCCGTAGTTATTCTCGAGAAAGCTACTTATGTTAGTAAAGTTAATGAAGCACTTCGTGATATGAACGCCGTCGTTAATGAAAAGTTCAATTTTAATGCCTATGTGACCGAAGTCAGGAGGGTCGTTAACCGGAGTGAATCTCTCATCAGGAAAGTACCCTTGAAAAAGATGATTCTCGTACCAAACCCTGTACCGCCTAGGCTGTATGGCCTCCCTAAGGTCCATAAGGAAGGTACTCCTGTGAGGCCGGTAGTTTCTTATGTCTCCTCCCCTGCTTACTACTTGGCTAAATTCCTTGACCAGTGGTTTAAGTCTAGGGTTGACTTTATATCTAAACACTCTGTGAAAAATTCTGTTAATCTTATTGAGAATATTGTTGATAGTAATCCTCCTCAGGGGTCCTCTTTGCTCTCGTTTGATGTAGTAGGTCTCTTCCCTCATATTCCAGTGGCCCCTACGCTTCAATGTTTGGGTGAGCTTTTAGTTTCTGCTCAAGGCTCCCACGAGGAGATTTCTGAATTTTTTGAATTGCTTAATACCTGTTGGAATCCGAACTTCTGTTTATTTAATGGTAAAATTTATGAGTTCCCCTCGGAGGTGGGGATACCTATAGGTTCACCTTTGGGCACTCTCATTTCTGAGGTGTTCATGTTTAGGCTTGAAACCGAGTTATTCTCCTGCCTTCCTGCCTCCCTAGACCATATCGTTTACTGGTACAGGTACGTCGATGACGTTCTGTGTCTGTGGAGCGGCCCTGACCATCTGAGAGATGCGTTCCTTGAATGCATCAATAGTTTATATCCTTCTATAAAATTCACCATGGAGGTTGGTGGCTCTCACATCAATTTCTTGGACCTCTCCATTACTGTCTTTAATAACCATTATGAGTTCGGCATCTTTAGGAAGGGGACGTGCACTGACATGACCATAGATGGGTCTTCTTTCTGCCCCCCTTCCCATGAATATGCTGCTTATAACTCTTTAGTTCACAGACTTGTCCACGTTCCTCTGAGCTCCTCAGAGTTCTCTGAAGAGGCTTCGGTCATTAAAAACTTGGCCATTCGCAATCATTTAGATATCGATATCGATGGTTTGATAAGGAAAAAATTAATCAAAAAATTTCTTGATGGGACTACCTCCCTCCCTCGTAATACTAATGATAAATCTAATAGATGGATTCGCCTCCCCTATTTGGGCAAATTTTCTTCTATATTAAGTCGTGTCTTAAAACCTTTTGGCTTTAAACCAGTTTATTACTGTCCCACTACTGTTAAAAGAATTTTTAGTAATACTAAGGATCGCATCCCGAAGAATGAGTCGAGTGGTGTTTATAAAATTAAATGTCAGGATTGTGAAGGTGTTTATATAGGTGAAACTAGTCGCCAACTTAAAATAAGAGAGAAAGAACATATGAAGGCTTGGAAGTCCAATTCTGTAGGTGAGTCTGCTTTTGCTGACCACCTTATATCGCAAAATCATAAGTTCGAAGAGGGCTCTATTACCTTACTTCATAATGAGAGTTCCTATAGGAAACGTATTGCTCTTGAAAATATTGAAATCGTCCGCCGTAAACATGATACTAAAGTTACTCTTCTTAACCAGTTTATTCCAGAAGATGAGTTTATCGAGAAGGTTTATTGTTCTAGTCATGAATCACCATAATTCCGTCATGTCATCTTCTTCCTTCCCTCCCTCACGCGTTTCCGGTTTCCTGTTCGTGTTGTATTTGTAATTACTTCAGTCTGTGCTTCGTATTGCTTTGATAATGGCTTTTTAGCCGAAAGCTGGCTCAGCGTGTATTATTTAATGTTCATGCGGTTGTAAATTCATTTGAATTAATAAATTTGTTCTTTTTGGATAATTTATTTTTCACCTTCGTTATCGATATGATCTGAGTTTATATCTCCACTAGGACACGTTTCCACGGCTTTTACCGAGTTTCTGAAACGCTTTTCGACCATTATATAGTCTATTTGGTTTCTGACTATCAAATCTTTACTATCAGTCGGAGCTGTCCACGTATATAACCTTCTTTTTGGGGGCTGAAACCACGTATTGGTAATGATAAGTTGTTGTTCCTGACAAAATTGGATGAGGCGTTTATCGCGTTCGTTTTGTTCTCCTAAACCAAAAGGTCCGGCAATTGTTCCTGTTGGACCTCTTCCAACCGTAGCATTCATATCTCCAACACAAAAGTGACATCGTGATTTTTACAGGCTTTTAATAGTGCCTCTACCTGTCCGTAAAAATCCTCAAGTTGTGCGTCATCTTTGTCCGCTGTAGGCGCGTAGATTTGTATTATACGAGTATTTATGTCGAATGGATGGGCTGCAAGTTGGATCATCATAGCTCTCTCAGAGAGGGGTATAAATGCTTTCACCACTTTGGATCACATATAATAGCTTCTCCTTTCTGGTGCGGTCCGTCTTCTGCTCCTGAGAAATATATGGTGTGCTCTTCTGTCTCAAAGCACCCGGAGCTAAGCCAGTATGTTTCACCAACACCGAGAATGTGAATATCCAGGCGTTTCATTTCTCGGATTAGATTGTGGATTTTTCCCGTTGTATAATGTGCGTACATTCCACGTACCTATCTTTAGAATCTTTGTCATTTCGAGCTGGGATATTCTTAGCTCCCCTGCTCCATTGAAGGAGCGCCCAGGACTCGTGGTCGTTTCTCTCCATGACAACAAGGAACAATTTGGATTTCGACCAGGCATGGGAACAAGAGAAGCTCTGTACTGCGTACAAGTTATTCTTCAAAAATGCCGAGAGTTCCGAAAAACAGTCTTTATATGCTTTATAGAGTTCGAGAAAACTTTCAATAAAGTAAAACACAACAAACTAGTTGAAAGCCTGAAGAAAATTGGCTTGAACGACTGGGACATACGGCTAATGGTCAATTTGTATTGGAAACAAACGGCGTTTGTGGAAATTGGCAACACAGAATCACAGCAAATCCCAGTCAAAAGAGGAGTAAGGCAGGGTTGCGTCCTCTCGCCACTGCTATTTAACATCTACTCCGAAGAAATATGTGTGGAGGCTTTAAAAGATCAGCCGATAGGAGTGCGAATTGGAGGCAAAACAATCAATAATATCAGGTATGCGGACGACACAGCCCTTGTAGCAGAGACAATGCCCGACCTCCAAACTTTACTAAACCGAGTTAACGAAGCCAATAAAAAATATGGCTTATCCATCAACATTAATAAGGCAAAAATGATGATAGTAAGCAAGGGTGGGATTGGGAATGTACAACTGGAACTAGCTGGAGAACGTATTGAAAGAGTAACACATTTCAAATATCTTGGAGCCTGGATAAACGAGGACATGAACCCGGATGAGGAGATTAAAGTTCGAATAGCGTTGGCAAAGGATGCATTCAATAACTGGCGCAAGGTAATGACGACAAAGGACCTGAACATGCGTCTAAAATTGAGGACCTTGAAATGCTATGTCTGGTCGAGGCTACTCTATAGTTGTGGAACGTGGACCCTGAAGACAGCGATGATGAATAAAATTGAGGCATTCGAGATGTGGTGTTACCGACGCATGCTGAAAATTTGGATATGGTACTTGAAGAGAGAGATCTGATAGTCATATGACGAAGATATGTACAGTCGGTCTCGTAGTATGGTATCATTCAGTACTCGGATACATGTGTATCGAATAAATACAAATAGCTGACGTTCACAGTAAACAAAGCTACATACTCGTTACGATCAATTTTTCGACAATTGCTAGACTAGAGAAGAATTCCTTATTGTCACATTTTACGGCCACAGAAAATGAAGAAGCAGCAAAATGTGTGTACAATAAACTTTATTTATAAGAAATACTATAAAGAAAATTTTTCCTCCCCATACATTTTCTTCTAGAAGTTGATTTTTCCGAGATATCAGCAAAACTTTGATAAATTTCGTCCAAATTTTGAAAACTATATTACTTCGGGGGAATTTTTGAGCTGACTATTCGGTTTAAACTGGACTTTCTATACATCATTTTATTTGAAATTTCAAGAGGAACATCTTTTGTTGGAAACATTTTCTCGTAAAACGCTTAGTTCTTGAGAAATAGTCCAAAAACTGAATTTAGGGGGCCAAAACGTGCCACAAAAAATTTTCCCCAGCCTTCAGGGGGTGGGGGTTTCTTTTGGTACTTTTCGATACCTTTCTCTACACATTCCAGCAAACACCCGTTCTCTACCAAAAAATTCTTTTTATCCATTTTGTTAGGAGATTACATCCCCAGAAAACGTCCGCGTCCGCGTTTGCAGGTTAGCTTAGGTTACGGGACTTAGAAGAATTTCGAGTCTCGAGCTATATATGATAGGTGGGGGACTTAGAAGAATTTCAAGTCTCGAGCTATATATAATAGGGGGGGGGGGGGAACATGGAAGAATTTTGACTTTCAAGCTACCGTCCGCCGTCCAACCAAAAACTTGGAAACATTTTGAGACTCGAGCTATATATGATAGGAGGGGGACTTAGATGAATTTCGAGTCTCGAGCTATATATGATAGTAGGGGGACATGGAAGAATTTCAAGTCTCGAGCTATATATGATAGGAGGGGGACTTGGAAACATTTTGAGACTCGAGCTATATATGATAGGAGGGTGACTTGGAAGAATTTCATGTCTCGAGCTATATATAATAGGGGGGGGGGGGACTTGGAAGAATTTTGACTTTCGAGCTACCGTCCGCCGTCCAACCAAAAACTTAGAAAAATTTTGAGACTCGAGCTATATATGATAGGTGGGGGACTTGGAAGAATTTCAAGTCTCGAGCTATATATGATAGGAGGGGGACTTGGAAACATTTTGAGACTCGAGCTATATATGATAGGAGGGTGACTTGGAAGAATTTCATGTCTCGAGCTATATATAATAGGGGGGGGGGGACTTGGAAGAATTTTGACTTTCGAGCTACCGTCCGCCGTCCAACCAAAAACTTAGAAAAATTTTGAGACTCGAGCTATATATGATAGGTGGGGGACTTGGAAGAATTTCAAGTCTCGAGCTATATATGATAGGAGGGGGACTTGGAAACATTTTGAGACTCGAGCTATATATGATAGGAGGGTGACTTAGAAGAATTTCATGTCTCGAGCTATATATAATAGGGGGGGGGGAACTTGGAAGAATTTTGACTTTCAAGCTACCGTCCGCCGTCCAACCAAAAACTTGGAAACATTTTGAGACTCGAGCTATATATGATAGGAGGGGGACTTAGAAGAATTTCGAGTCTCGAGCTATATATGATAGTAGGGGGACTTGGAAGAATTTCAAGTCTCGAGCTATATATGATAGGAGGGGGACTTGGAAACATTTTGAGACTCGAGCTATATATGATAGGAGGGTGACTTGGAAGAATTTCATGTCTCGAGCTATATATAATAGGGGGGGGGGACTTGGAAGAATTTTTACTTTCGAGCTACCGTCCGCCGTCCAACCAAAAACTTAGAAAAATTTTGAGACTCGAGCTATATATGATAGGTGGGGGACTTGGAAGAATTTCAAGTCTCGAGCTATATATGATAGGAGGGGGACTTAGAAGAATTTCAAGTCTCGAGCTATATATAATACGGGGGGGGGGGAACTTGGAAGAATTTTGACTTTCGAGCTACTGTCCGCCGTCCAACCAAAAACTTGGAAACATTTTGAGACTCGAGCTATATATGATAGGAGGGTGACTTGGAAGAATTTCAAGTCTCGAGCTATATATAATAGGGGGGGGGGAACTTGGAAGAATTTTGACTTTCAAGCTACCGTCCGCCGTCCAACCAAAAACTTGGAAACATTTTGAGACTCGAGCTATATATGATAGGAGGGGGACTTGGAAGAATTTCATGTCTCGAGCTATATATAATAGAGGGGGGGGGGGAGACTTGGAAGAATTTTGACTTTCGAGCTACCGTCCGCCGTCCAACCAAAAACTTAGAAAAATTTTGAGACTCGAGCTATATATGATAGGAGGGTGACTTGGAAGAATTTCATGTCTCGAGCTATATATAATAGGGGGGGGGGGGGACTTGGAAGAATTTTGACTTTCGAGCTACCGTCCGCCGTCCAACCAAAAACTAGAAAAATTTTGAGACTCGAGCTATATATGATAGAAGGGTGACTTGGAAGAATTTCAAGTCTCGAGCTATATATGATAGGAGGGGGACTTAGAAGAATTTCAAGTCTCGAGCTATATATAATAGGGGGGGGGGACTTGGAAGAATTTTGACTTTCGAGCTACCGTCCGCCGTCCAACCAAAAACTTAAAAAAATTTTGAGACTCGAGCTATATATGATAGGAGGGGGACTTAGAAGAATTTCAAGTCTCGAGCTATATATAATAGGGGGGGGGGGAACTTGGAAGAATTTTGACTTTCAAGCTACCGTCCGCCGTCCAACCAAAAACTTGGAAACATTTTGAGACTCGAGCTATATATGATAGGAGGGGGACTTGGAAGAATTTCATGTCTCGAGCTATATATAATAGAGGGGGGGGGGGAGACTTGGAAGAATTTTGACTTTCGAGCTACCGTCCGCCGTCCAACCAAAAACTTAGAAAAATTTTGAGACTCGAGCTATATATGATAAGAGGGTGACTTGGAAGAATTTCAAGTCTCGAGCTATATATGATAGGAGGGGGACTTAGAAGAATTTCAAGTCTCGAGCTATATATAATAGGGGGGGGGGGACTTGGAAGAATTTTGACTTTCGAGCTACTGTCCGCCGTCCAACCAAAAACTTGGAAACATTTTGAGACTCGAGCTATATATGATAGGAGGGGGACTTGGAAGAATTTCATGTCTCGAGCTATATATAATAGGGGGGGGGGGGACTTGGAAGAATTTTGACTTTCGAGCTACCGTCCGCCGTCCAACCAAAAACTTAGAAAAATTTTGAGACTCGAGCTGTATATGATAGGTGGGGGACTTAGAAGAATTTCAAGTCTCGAGCTATATATGATAGGAGGGAGACTTAGAAGATTTAGAAGAATTCCGAGTCTCGAGCTATATATGATAGGAGGGGGACTTGGAAGAATTTCGAGCTTCGAGCTATCTATTATATAAAGAGAAGTTGCAAAATCGCAAATCCATTTAACTTTATTCCTATTTCACCTACAAACTTGGAATTAGTTTCCATTGCTTTAGCTTGCCTAGGAGAAGGTTTATGCGTAATAAATTTGAAGTTACGAAATCAGGCGAATGGCGTGTAGTATATATCTTTGTGCTTGGCGGAGGGGGGGGGGGGGGTGTCATGAATGATTCAAGAGATGAAAAATCTGTATCATTCATTAATTTATTGATTAAAAATGCTAAGCAATCATTTTTGTTGACGTTCATCGAAAATTAATATGTGCTAGGCAATCATTTTTGGAAAGTGGTTCTTTTTAACCGGAGAAGTTTTGAATACCCATACTATGAGTAATCGAATAGTGTAGGGTTACGATAAAGATTTTGCTTAGCAATTATCTGAAGAAGTGGTGGTTGTCTTTCATTATTTCAAATTTAACGTGAGGACTAAAAAAAGAAAAACAATTCACGTCAATTTCGAAAATTCAATATCAAAGTGACAGATGTCTCACTTTATTGCAATCTAATTGGAATGCCAAAACGAAAGGAAGCAAATCTAGGGCGGTTGACGAACAAAGGGAAGAGGGCTCGTGTCAATTCCAAAATTTTGACACCAAAAAATAATGTGGAAAATGATTGTCAGAGCGATAATAGTCCATTCATTAGGTACATTATTGAGAAAGAATATACCAGTATAAGTTCAATTGGGAATCTGGCAATTACGTGCACATTTTGCGATGGAAAATTATTTGAAACTGGAGATCAAAATTTCTGTTGCGGGGGTGGTAAGATTAAGTTACCTGATTTACCCTCAATGCCGGATCTTCTTCAAAAACTATTAGACGGAAGAGATAATAGATCTTCTCATTTTCTTAATAATTTGCGTAAATACAACTATGCGCTTTCAATGATTTCTTTAGGGTGTAATAAAGTTCCAAACATATTTACAACTTTCAAAATTTTTGGACAATTGTATCATTATATAGGAAGTTATCTACCCCTCCTCCAACAATCCACAAAAAATGACAAATTTTTCAGCATAGATCCAGAAAGAAGAATGCGCAAAGGATCTTCTAAAAAGATGGCATCCAACTATCAGAGAAGATATTAAGAACGAGATTGAAAGTGTAAAACAAAATATCAACGATAAAAAATATGAAATTGAAAAATTAGAAATTAAAAGAATTAGATTAGAAATTGAACTAAAAGAATACTAATGATAAATAAATATCAAGAATTTTGAAAATAACTTGAAATTTTATAATATTTAGCGGGCTTACGGCTTGTATATGATAGAAGGGGGACTTGGAAGAATTTCGACTCTCGAGCTATATATGATAGGAGGGAATGTAGAATGATAATTTCGATTTGAATTATATGACAAGATTATCAACTCAGTTCCACACCACCTGAGAGGTCGAGTTAAGGAATTGCGGTGTCCCCGCTGCCATTGCAACGTCTGCAATGGCTTCTAATTTTTTAAAGCTCATTTTGTGTCTAATTTGACTAGACTATAATGAAAAATGTACGAACTTTTGTACGCTATTATTCGTTAAACGAGATTGTAATGTGGCGACTTATCTAAAATGCGCTGTGGAATGTTTCGACTTTTGCAGCGTAAGATAAAAACAATTATGATGCAGTTGCTTGCATACTCGATTTCTGCTTCGGATTTTCCCTCGCACAAATAAAGTTGCGAATTCGCACAATTTTGACTCATATTCATATGCGCAGAATTCTTTCGTAGGCATAATCAATCGTCTAGATTCCATCTTATTTAGATGTCGATTACGACATTCTTTTCTGAATCCTTCAAACAGTTCATATAAATTGATCCACCGTTTCAAGGGAAATCCAAATGAACGGGTAGACGAAAATAACTGTCTCGTTAACGATAATTAAGATAATCAGACATTATTTAAACGGAGCGTGTCCATCCTTTAATAAAAGGATTTCTCTAAGTGCGGTAAAATTGAATTCCGAGAATACGGAGAACGTCAAAGATGAAGAAATTTTATTTTACGCGAGTAATTCTTCGTTTGGAGATCTTCGCAGATTGTGAAATAAAAATGGGGAATATCATGGTATCGGCGGATTGTAAGAACGTAGAACGAGGGACAAAAATTGTTTATTGATTCTCTGTGCAGGTGCAAAAAGAAACTTCTTCGTCGAGCGTTTTGTGCGACTGATTTAGTAAGAGGGAGAGACAGTATAGGTACTTCAGGTCAACGCGAATGTACCTATATCGAGAAAATAAAATCGTAGTAGGTACGTACCTATAAAAAGAACGCTGTAAAAATTCCGCAATCTAGTATTTCTACCCATTCAGACGACGTTTCAATAATATAACTTGTCACTTCTACTTCGAAAGAGAGAGGGGGAGAAGAAACCTATTTGAATTGCAGAATAAATAATATATATTATGTAGAATGAGGCAGAAAAGATGAATGAAAATGAGATACGAATGGATTATTCAATCCGAGACGTAGTTCGTATAAATAATGTGTCTTTTTTTCTGATATCCAGATTATTTTAGTAATAATAAAACGAATACGTACGTGTTTAACAAAAGAAGTCGGAGCTTACCGATCGTATTATGTCACCTGTATATTAGATAATTCAGAACATTTTTTTTTGTGACGAAGCATAGGCATGTTTTTTGTACTGCGATGGAAATTCAAACCGTGATCTAACGCTCACGCTGAAATGGCATCCCCCAAGGAGAGGTTTGAAGTGTTCTTCTCTTTCTGATTGCCACAAACAATCTCATGAACTGTTTCCTCTTTTCCCTCTCTGAACGATCTTTACAGACGATTTCAGATCCCGAACGAGCCACTCGTCTTCTTCAATTCACCCTCATGGGCCTCGAATCGTATCATAGCTTTCGTTTTTCTGTTCTAGGTATATTCTATGGAAGGTACTTACGTGATCTCTCCTCCCTCTCCTCCCCCAGAACTTCCAAATCAGCCTTCAATCATCTACCAAATTCCTTGGCCTTACCTTTGATTCAAAATACTCAAGGACCCTTCCTTTCAAAGCTTTATAACAATCAGACGCTTAAACTCCCTAAATGTCCTTGAAAATCTTTCTCGCACCTGCACTGGTCGCAATCGCGAGCTCCTCCTTCAGCAATACAATTCTTTAATTCGCTCTCAATGGACTACATATCCCTAATCTACAGATAGATTAATAAGTCTGCTGGCCATCGTTCATACCTGGGTATTCCGCGCACCAGCCCTGCGCTCAGCCTATGCCTGAGGCTGGCATTTCTCCCTACAATTCCGCTCATCATCGCTTACCGTTAAGTTTTCTTAACATCGTATCTTCCTTCCCCTCCCTTGGTTTCCAAAACTACTTATTGTATTAGAATCCCATGTAGACAATCATCTTAAGTTTAAACCCTTTCTTCCTATGGACGTTCACAACGCGACGTCTTATATTCTCCTCGACTAGGCTGACTTACCCAAATCGCTCAACCTAATTTGCTTAAAACACATCAAAGCCATTATGGATAATGATTTCCCATCCCATAACCTGTGCTCGGGTTCCGAAATTGGTCTTCCACCCGTGGTGAGGTCGCGCACTTCTGTATGGAAGACTTGGCCTCCGTATATTCTGCTGAACTATCTGTCACTTATACCTGCCTTACTCACCTCTCTTCTCCCGTAAATTCCTCTTCCTTTTCAACTCTCTTTCCTCTGTCGAAGTCATACAAGACCCCTTCTCTTCCAACCCCGTCGTTTAGTGCATTCTCATCCTCCTTCACGGTCCAACATCATCTCCATCTTCGGTTGCCTTCATCTAGATTCCTGGTCTTCCGGAACGCAACACAGCGGACCTAGCGGCGAAGCAAGTTCTGCTCTCCTCCCCATTCACTGAGACTACCCTTTTTCCAGCCTATGACTAGAAATCTCATCATTGTTCTATAAGCTATAGTTGAATAGATCTCCATAAATCACGGTTCTCTGTTCGTCTCATTTAACATAGTTCGTGAAAGGGACCGCACGCAAGCAGCACAAAATGAGCTGCATAATCCTAACTTTTAAGAATATCTTATGGCCAGTTTCACCAAAATGCTAATCGTCGATTTAGTGCTCCAAAATCGGGCGCTTTATTGGCTAAATCGGAGCTTAATCTGTCACGGGACTTTAAGCGTTGTTGGTGAAACTGGCCCTTACACTTGGAACAAATCTTTCAATTTAACGAACTCTCTCTCTCTCTCTCTCTTCTCTTTATGATCGATCCCTTCTCAATTAAATAATCTCTCGATCCTACGTATTTTCGTAGCGCTTCACACTCTGACATTAATAAACTCTCACCTCACTCTGGCTTGAATTCCGGGCCATGGCACATGATGCAGTAGATGGAGCAGCAAAGAAGCTGCAATACTTACAAAAATAACCTATCACCTGCAGAAGACCTAAAAGTATGCTACGATTCATTATCTTTTAGGACTCATTTGGGGAAAATCAAACTAACATTGATAAAAGCGAAATTGCACCCATATCCTGGCCCTCATCTCACCAAAATTCTAGACAAGAAAAGGTCATTTTAACCTGGCTAAGAATAGCCTTCAAACGTCTGACACATACATATCTCACTTCTCTATCACACTCTCATTGTCTCGGAGAAAATTCAGGGTGTCAACCGATCAAGTAAGTCAAGTATTATTTGATGAAAAGTCAAGTAAAGAAGTAAAAGTCAGGTATTTTAGTAAACGGAAATAATATGTAATGACAAAAAATTATGAAAAAAAAAAAAAAATAAAATAGTATTTTTAGCCAATTTGACTTTTTTTCTCTTGGTTGTTGACTCGCTTACTTTGGAAAAAGGTCAAGTAAAAGTTGAGTATTTTCAAAATTTCATTTCAGTAATCACCCTGAAATTTATCGGTAGAGAATAGTTATTACTAATATTTTATTGCTGTTATTCCATTAATTGGTAATAAATTAATATATTTAATTTGAGGTAATCGATTTATTAATAACAATATTTTAATTAATCGATTTTTTTCAATTCATTTAATTTTAGCTATTATAATTTTAATACTTTCAATTATTCATTTAATTATTTTACATAATTATTAATAAATCATCAAATCCTTTAAGTTTAAATAATAATTTAGATAAAATTAATTTAAATCCTTTATTTATTTTTAAAGATAATAATGATAATTTTATTATTATTTTTATACATTTTTTTAATAATCAACATAATTATTCCACTAAAAATAAATAATCCAGATAATTTTAATCAAATAATAATATCCAAAACTCCTAATCATATTGAACCAGAATGATACTTTTTATTTTTTTATTCAATTTTACGTTCAATTAATATTAAATTATTAGGTTTATTTTCAACATTAAAATCTATTATTATTCTATTTTTTTTTACCAAATTTAAATAAATCAAAAATTTTTAATTATAAACTTATTTTAATTAGAAAAATTTTTATTTATATTTCAACTATTATTAATAATTTTTATTTCCTTTATTGGTTCTAAACCATCTAAAGAGCCTTATATTATAAGTGTAAATAAATTAATAATTATTTATTTTTTTATATTTATTTTAATTTATATTAATAAATAAATTAATAAAATTATTAAATAAAAATTATTAAAAAATAAATAATAAATATAAAAATACAAAAAAAAAATATTTGTTTTCATATAATTTTTATCATTAAATCACTACTGTCTCAACTTTACTTCAGTCTTCCATGCAGAACAAATGGCTATAATTATTTCAAGCTCTCTATTATGTAGAACACAATTTCATTACAGGATGATTTCTTATAATTTGGGATTCTCTTCTTCTCCTTTTAACGTAAAATCAACTTACTAATTATTCCCTTGATGAATTCACTTTCACCCATTTAAATTAATTTTCTTTGGATACCCGGACATGCAGGAATCATTAATAACGAAATCGCTGATCACAGAGCTTAAGTTGACGCGTTTTTCATCACTTTCATCTAAATCACTTCCTATATCGGAATTGTACTATCTAATATGGCGCTCTACACAAGATGATTGGTCAGTAAATTATCCAAAGTCCTTTATATTTACTCATCCAACCTCAGTTACCGTCGTCCCCCTGTTACAAACAGTTCACCAACTTCCACCTTTCCTTCATTAATTATCAAACTCAGTCGTCTTCGGTTTGGTCATAATCATTTTCCAGTCCATTCAAAAAGAATAAATATTATCGACTCCGACTTATGTCCATTACATCTTGACGAACCTTTGCAAGGAAACATTAACCATATTCCTTTCGAATGCAAACATTTAGAAGCTATCAGACAAATTTTATGTTCACAAATTTTGATTCTCAACATTCCCACACCAAATCTTTTATCTGTTGAAAACTTCGCACTATTCCCTCACCTTGCACAATTTATTCCTCACCTTCCTCCACCATTAACCATTCAAAGTATTCGTATTAATTCTATGTTCACTTTTTCTTGAATACGACCTAAGACGAGGCAAGGCCTCGTAGCCCCCTCACTCCAACCTCCCTTTTTTCCCCTCTTTTTTTTCCTCGCCCCTTAATCCTTAAAAAATTTCTTTTACGTTTTGTTATTATTATTAATTTTTTTTCTTTTTTTTTTTATTTGCTATTGTTTTTATTTGTGTCACCTTCTGTTCCTATGTTTTATTACTATTATTTTCATCATCACTATCATTTTGTATTATTTTGGTAAATGTGGTAGGAAATAAAAAAAATGAAAAAAAGTTATCTTCCTCTATCCTCTCAGTACTGAGCAACTACCGCGAAACCTTTAACTCACTTGCATTCAACTCAATACTACAAATCCCTTTTATTTCTCTTTCTATATTATCACTGCCTTAATTTTATAATATTATGAATAAAACGCCGAGCAAACAGCCCCCCTTGATATAGCTGAAACGCTTGTTAGATAAATAATATAAAATTAAATAAATCTATCTCGTGCCTTGTCACAGAAATTGATTCAAGACCTCCTTAAGCATTATATTATTGTGATTTAGTAAGATCGAACTTTCTTTACTGATAATAATTTTGTAATTTCCAGGTCAATACTGCGGGTAAAAGAAGACAACTAGCTAGTTACAATATCAACATGAGAAAATACGCCAGCGTCGATTCCACGCAGCATAATTTAAAGATACATTTCAAACCGCTCACCAAAAAAATCGTTTCCGTCGTTCTAGATTGTACTTTATCGTCCGTATTCATAAGGGAAGGAAAAGCCACGTAAGTATGAAGTGGGAAAAAAATCCTCGCATTATTTCCGTGAATTGGTTTCGCTTGTTAGTTAGGAAATTTCCTTCATATTTAATGATGAGCGTACTCAAAATGAATATTATTCCGTTTAATTAAAATTTTTTATTTATTGCAGCGATGAAGATATGCAAAGCATGGCTAGCTTAATGAGTACAACCAATAACAATGATATAGCTACGCTAGACGATTTTGACGAAGACGAAGAAAAAGAAAGTAAGTTAGAAATTGAATTACCGCACGACATCCAAAATATTGTAACTTCAATAATGGTAATAATACGTTTGATGGTATTCTCAGAAGAATTAATTAATTTATTAATTAATTATGACATGGCACTAATAGTCTTCTTTTTCGCGAATGTTTTAGTGGGCGAAGAAATTGCTGGTATAACGAGCCAATTAGATATGCTCACGAATAGTCTAAGTGAATCAGTCACCAGTACTCCTATGAGTGGTAAAGTTCAAAGAAAAAGTCATTCTTCCCGATATTCTACTTCAGAAAATGACAATTTACGTTTAACTTTGTTTCGTAGTCTCCAGCGTGGTATCATTTCCAAGAGACGAAACTACGCCTACTCAATGTGAAAAATCTTTCATCAATACTAATTACGTAAGAGAAGACGATAAAAATAGTACAAGTATGGCGGATACAAGTCTACAAAACCATAATAGCAATAACCAACTCAATAGTTTCTCCAATGCTTCCACTGAACAGTATGTCTTTAAAATGGAACAATCTTTTCCCGTCAAGTTCGAATAGAGTTTTTACTCCTCTGTTTGTTGTAGCAATCAAATAAGTAACGAAGAATCAAAGAATGCGCGCAAGAACTTGAAACCGTTACTATTAAATCAAGTAAAATATCATAATTGATTTTGATGAGAAGCGCAATTAAAGTCTCACTCTAATTTTCTTTTTCGCATCCTAGGATGATCGTAAATCCGGTCCTAAAACGTTAGGCAATACTCCCGGTGAAGATTTACTTCAATGGTGTAAAGAAATAACGCACAGTTATCCGGGTGTCAAAGTTACGAATTTGACCACGTCTTGGAGGAATGGTTTAGCCTTTTGTGCAATCATTCATCATTTTCGTCCAGATTTAATGTACGCTTTGTGGTTAAATGAGAGATCATTCCCTCTGTTCACACGGTACTTAAAACTTTCTTTGAATTTTCAGCGAATACGAGTCTCTCTCGCCGCACGATATTAGAGGTAATTGCAAAATTGCATTCGACGCCGGCGAAGTATTAGGGATCCATAAAATTATCGAGCCAGCGGATATGGATTTGTTGATGGTTCCTGATAAATTGTCTGTGGTGACCTATTTACATCAATTGCGTGCTTTTTTTACCGGTACGTACGTCGAACGGATCATTCACATTCTCTGAGAAAGAAAAAAAAAACTAACGATTAATTTACAATCGAAATTCGTAGGTCACGAGTACGAGGTTCAACAAATCGGCAAAACTACGGACGAATCGTCATACATGATCGGTAGATACGATACAGATACGGATACAAACCTGACGGCTCAAATATTTAGTCAGGAAATTCAGAATATGGGTAAAAAAGAGGCGAATGAGAAACGAAGCATGAAATTGTGGCAAAGACGGTAACTAAATGTATAATGGCGATATCAATCTCCATAAGCTGTACCGACAGATGACTTTTAATTCCATTTTTTTTTTTTTTTCTGTCGCCTTAGTTCCGGCGATTTCAATGACGATGATGGTCGTTCATCTAACAAAGCTAGTTTTGGTTCGAAATTGCGTTTGTCATTTGACGGAGATAGTGACTGGTCTCCCACGTCTGTGAAAGACGTCATAACTGATAAAATAAGATCGGGTTCTAAAAGTATCTTAGAAAAAGTACTCTCACCGACAAAAGATAAATACTCAAATTCACGGGAGAAAGTAAGTCGCTTTAAGCATTAGAAGATATGCGTACCATTCGTACTGTGATTTACACGAATATTTGATTCTGCAGAGTAAATCTCCTCCTTTACGTACATCACCGGGACATCGATCACGGTTAGGCTCAGAGGATGAAGATAGGTAAACGACTGCCTTCAAAGTGATTATTTTAATATCAAAACTGAAAGGTACAGAGGAAAAAGAGGTAATATCCGAAAGAAACAATCTGGACAATTGGACCTTTTGCACTTTCTCCAGCTCGTTTTGTTTGGACACTCTCTTCTTCCCATGTACTCTTCAACTGTTTTATTCGACAATTCGATGGTACTTTAGCATACTTATCAAGTTTACTGACGAGTAATTGGGCCGGACAGTGCTAGCGTCGCGCTGAATTTCAACCGAGTGGAGAGAGATTGAAAACAGGAACTGAATTATGGCAGTGAGAAAAATGAAAAAATCGAAATAACATTTGAATGAAGCAGATTTTGTCTTCCTGACATCCAATAAAACACGTTCACAAGCAAAAAATTCTACAAGTTAGATGAGATTACAAAACCTTTGACTCCACTTCATTCAAGAGTTATTTCAAGTTTTTCATTTTTCTCCCACATACCACTATAGTTTAGCTTCTGTTTTAAATTCAGCAGGAATAGCGTAGTTAGCGATCCTAGCGGATGGCCGACCCGAATAACGAGTACAAAACCTGAAAATTAAAAATGGAAATCATATTGACTGCATTTGAAATTTATAAATCGTTATCTTTTATGTGTCCCAAGTTTTGAATATTTAACACTGTTCAAGACGCCGAGATAGCATCAAAACGTCGAATGAAACACTTTTTATTTACATAACGATGTTAGTGGAGGCAAATGCCAAACTGATTCGTTATTATTTTTCAAAAGTCCTTTGCACATTCTATAACTCATCCTATTTTTGTGTAAAAAAGATTTTTTTCTCTCCTAACTCATGTCATTTTTTCTGATCAGCAACGAAAAACTCGATAAAAAAGATCGAAAAAATTACTCAAGCGGATTATTGTCGAAATCGCAATCGTGCGAGGTACGTATAGTAATAAAAAGACAAAATAATACAGAGTTTTTTATTTAAAGAAAAAATATGTTTTTCGATTTAGTCTCAATTTTTGCGAAGATCACCATCCAAGGACTCCGGTGATTCTAGTTTAGGAATTCACGCATTAAGTGATGATGTGGATCGAGTTTCCAAACAACAGGTCAGTTGATGATTCAAATTTATTTGTAGTTACAAAAGAAAATCTGAGCACTTTGCGCCTCTTATCGGATTGATTATAACGAGTTGATTATGTTTTGTCAAGATTAACAAAATTAGAACTTTGAATTTTGATTGTATTTGGTCTCTATGTTTGTATATACACATTGTGATTCGATTGTGTGTATAATCATTAACTGACTGTATTTTTGTGTGTTAACCCTTAACATGATATGAAAATGTGTTTGCCTGTCTTACATAATAACAGCGTTTGCAAAGTCGACGCGAAGAATTGCACGAACGCGCTAAACAACTTCTAGAAAATGCTCGAAAAAATCCTGGCAAGTCTCAAACGGTGAAAAGTCCCGTACAACAGGTAAATTTAAGCTATATCAACTTTCATACTCGTTAAACGAATAACGAATCAGGCACTTAAAGTACATTTAGAAAATCAACTTAGTATCTTTGAGGAGGAAGAAACAATTAATGATTGTCAGCCAGCGGTGTCAAGTGGACACAATAACAGTCGTTAGAACGATATGAGGATGTACATATTTATAAAATGATTGCCATAATTTCCCACTTTCGCATTTCGACTTCGTTCCTTAATTGGGGCATTCATCTCAGCCGTTTATTTAAACCACCGTTCAGTTTCACATTAGGATCGTCGATTCTGCGTTGTTTTCTTTTCCCCTTAGACATAAGCGACAGAATATCAACAGTTCTTTGTTCATAGAAAGTAATCTAATCGTAATTTAGTTGAAGATCATTAAAACTTTTCTCTCTCACTCAGGGAAGACAAGAAGAATTGAGAGAACGAGCGAGGAAATTAATGGCGGATGTGCGAAAAGGCGGTACCAGTCCGCTCTCGTCTTCAGGTTAGATATTAGTCGATTAATTCGAAAATTTGAATTTGAAATGACCGAAAATTTATTGTGAAATGTCTTCATTTTTAAAGAATCGGAGCCAAGTGAAAGAACACCTTCGGATAGTACGAGAACTCAGAAAAGTAACGGCATCTCTGGCTCTCCCATGAAAGTACGTTTCTGAAAATCATTTGAATATATTTCTCGACGAGGTTCAGCAGTTTATTTTTTAAATTCATTTAGGATATTAGCACGAATTGTACACCTACGAAATCAAGAGACAGCATAGAAAGGGAATCAGAAGTGGATAATATTCAGAGAAGTACTCCGGTCACTCCTTTGCGATCATTTACTTCACTTATTGAACGTATATCGCCTGAAAAGAAAGTTCCGGTTAAAATAGTAAGTATACTTGAATTTTCGTGTCAAGACTACTTCAATTTCCGAAGGAAAACTTTCTTTTCTTTGGACTTACAATTTTTCTCGTCCGAAAAATCATGAATGATGGGTTCCTCTCTTGGAATAACAATTAGCAAGTATAATTGAATATACAAAGAGTACAAACAATAATTTGTTCAAGATGCAATATTTAGAGAATATGAACTCTGTTTTGTCAGTCACGAGTAAATTTTTTTTAATTTTGGGAATAATTTTAAATCTTCTCTCATTCTTGTCGTGTGCCAAATTTTTGTTCAAAATTATTACTATAATTATCGCCCACTTCTATCGATTTCACGGAATAAAGAACTTTATTCACGGAACATTACTTCAGTTGCAGGAACCGAAGCAAACTACGAATACTAATTACATTCAAAACGAACTCGAAGCTTTAGAACGAGAACAAAAAGCAATAGACAACGAAGCAGATATGATGGAAAAATATTTGAGGCGAATAATGGAAACGGGCAACGATCGAGATCAAGAAGAAAGATTGATGTCGAAGTGGTTCATGTTAGTGAATAAGAAAAATGCTCTACTACGCCGACAAATGCAACTGAATATTTTGTAAGGGTCGTAAGAAATGATTATTCCTTACATGGCATGATTTTCGTTTATTTATCCTTCATTCAATTTACTGCAGGGAAAAAGAAGATGACCTGGAACGAAGATTTGAATTACTAACTCGCGAATTAAGAAGTATTATCAGCATTGAAGGTTGGCACAGAACGATATACGATTATAAAGTGTTACGAAAAATATAAAAAACTCAAGTTACAATTTATATTTATAGATTGGCAAAAAACCGAAGAACAGAAATTACGAGAAAATTTACTGCTCAGTGAACTACTCAATATTGTGAATAAACGTGATGAGCTCGTTCATCATCTGGACTCTCAAGAAAAAGCGTAAGTACAAGTAACTTGATCGAGAAATATTAAATATTTTAGGATTGGACCGTGATATTCAACTTGAGGCAGGAATATTTTTATAGTCGTCTAAAAATTTAAGGAATACTATGAGCTCACAAATTGATACCCATTATATGAATTTTTCTTCTCGTTATTAATGCGTATTATTTTGAAAATAGTATCGAAGATGATGATGAAATTGAAAAAGATCTCTCACGAGGCAATCTAATGAATCGTGATAAAAATTGTGCAATTCAGTGATGGTGCACTTTTAGTACCGACCATGCTAGTAAGTAATTGATTTTATAATAATTTTCGATTTTTCATTTTTTTTTTTTTCATCATACATATTAAGGAGATACAATGTTTTGACGTCATTTCACTCACTTTGTTCACAGGTCTCTTAGTGATGATGACTTAATATTATAATTAATAATTTTTCTACTGTCCGATTTGTGAAATAAAAAAGTGTACACTTTAACGCTTCCCGCTTTATAATACTGATCGATAATTATTTTTTTATTATTATTTTTTCTTTCGTTGTTCTCAGTTTTCGTTTAAAATGTGTTTTTTGTTTTCATCCAATCTTTTATCAAATTTTGTGTGAACGTCCAACTTGTTCTTCAAAATACTTAGTTACTATAAATAGACAATGTATTTAATAACATGTTACCTTCCATTTTTGTAATAAAATTATTTTCTAACGCGTTGATTACAAAGCTGTTTAAGTTGTCTTGTCACGTTATTACGAAACTGATGAACGAAAGTTGACTTACTCGAAATTCATCTTGATATTTCAGTTTTGTACGCTATTCTTCCCTCGTGGTTAAGACACCGTATTCTTAGATTTGAAAAACTAGAAAAAATTCATTTGAATTATGAAACATGAACAGAATTTTGTTATGGAAAATGAATAAAGGATGTACTTTTGACAAACTACTAAATGCGGATCCAAATTTTTCGCAAGTTATGAGAGACGGCTTCATCCATTGAGGTAAAGCTGCTTGTATCTTTTCTCTACTATATCTGTGATCCAGTAACAGAACTGTTGAGTAATCATTTTTATGACGAACAGAACGCCCAATGGATTGATTCACAGCCTTCATACAGAGGTTTTCGTAATGTTGTTGTCCGCTACCCGGCCCCTGAAAGGATACAAATATTTTTATTTTACATTCACCTGTATCGTATCCAGATTTTTGCGTAATATATTCACCGAAGTTTTATCGAGATAATTCATTTTCTCTTGTAATTCAGGTGATTTGATATTAGGATAAGGTAATCCAACGACAATGACGCAACGTCCGAGATTATCACTGAAATTTAATCCTTCGCTGAGCTTTCCACCTGCGACGAAAAGAAGACACGACTTCATTTTAGATATAGTTCGATTTAGGAAAAATCTTTTCACAACGAGGAGCGAATGACTTTCATTAATGAGATATGGGGGAAAAAACGACAGAAGACGCATGTACACCTTTGGTCAAAAACGCACTTAATACATCTTACTAATCGTCCCACCTAATATTTAAATCAATCACCAAAAAACTTGTAGGAAAAGTTTTATGACAGGTCGATCTAAACTCACCTATAACACTGAACAATAGGGATCCATTTGGTTTTTTTCCAGGATGCTTCATACCTTCTTCTATGAATCGAGAATATTCCTCCAATACGCTGTCGACATCACTAGTCTTCTTGGGTTCTCTAAATACCTGTTGGAGCACGTTTCGGTAATTTCAACTTGTTTCGCTTTTTTCCTCTCTTTTCCAAACAAAATAAAGTTCGCACGTACTTTTTTTTTCTTGGATAACTTTTCCAACATCCCCGATTTTTCTAGGTGCTGATAAATAACCTGTTCGTATTCATAAGAGGGGAAAAAACAAACGATTCCTGCTGGTACGATATTAGTTACGTTATCCAACACGCGAGCTAATTCATTCATCTAATAACCGATAATACTCATAAGTTTGACATCTAATTTTATGAAATTAAAGTAACGCGGACAGTGTCTGCTCACCACGACCGTGGTATTTCTGTTTTGAAACGAAAAATCCAATTGCTTTCCCGAAGGTCCGTTGCACAGAATTATAGGTAAGATATTTTCAGGAGCTATTACGTGTCCACACGAGAAAGTGTCAATACGAGATAAATCAGCCCCAGCATTTTCAAAAAGCTGTTTTTGAAATTCAGATATGGGTTGCATTGTTCCACCCGCTACAATAACAGATCTGTAAGTAACACACAGGTTTGAGACACCAAATATGCAGTCACAAAATGACGAACTCGAACACCCACCTGGCTTCCTGGACTATCTCTTTGAAATGAGCGGCTGGATTGAGAAGCAAAAATTTCAAAGAGCCTCGACCTACTGTGGTCTGTCTACTACATACTACTCTTCCATCTTCGCAATGATTGGTGAGCGATTCGATGAAAGCAATTATTGGAAAAATAGGACTATTCGATGATTCCTCACCAACAACGGGCACTTTAGTGGGTGGTATTTCAGATTCTAAAACACAAATGGATGAATCAAAATGAAGGAAAATACTTATAAACATATAAAATAAAGCAATTCTGCAGTAAAAAACCAACCTGGTTTAGACATTTTTGGATTTTTATTTTCCGCGATATTTTTCAAAAATGCTTTCAGACCGCTTTCTCTACTTTTAGGAGCACTTTGAACTGCTGGAAATTTCTGAGAATAACTCTGCAGCTAAAATTAAAAAATATTTATTGGTCGGTTCTATAAATAGATCAAGAAAATAATAGGCACAGCAGTTACGTACCTTATGGGTTATTTTGCTTTTACGACAGAAATTAATCAACTTGTACAGATTGAAATTGTCAATTTCGACATTATGAACGAATTCGGTTAGTGTAAAAATTTTCGTATCAGTACCTTTCCGGCTACTTTCAATTGGATTACATCCTCCTTTTCCACCTGTGAAAGTGAGATTGGTAAGTGAATTATGACTATGTAGACCTCTTAGACCAATTAGAAAAATAGTCTTTACCTAGCACAGATATCAACTGTCCGATAACAAAAATAATTTGATTCAAATGTAACAAATTACTAGCGCTGAATAATTTTTCATATTTATCCCTGTAGTTTGTCAATTGAATATGACATAAGCAGAGCTGGAAAACATGTACAATCAAAATGACGTCCTTCTCAAAATAGAAAAAATAAAAAGCTAAGTTTAGTTTCGGCTACGTACCTGATTACCGGTGACACTGGAGCTGTGCATGTTTCCAATAGCATCTAACAAGTTATGAGCTTCATCGACGATGACAACATTTCCCTTCAATTTTATTTTCGATGCTTCTCGAGTAGACTTGTGAAGCAACGTATTATAGGGAATGACTACCAATTGCGAAAGGGGTATCGCAGCTCTTGTAGCATAGTACGGACAAGCAGATATTTTCTCTCCCAGGCGAACGAGTTCTTCAATATCGTAAATTTTTATAACGATATTCTCTTTCAATTCCTCAATTTTCGTTTTATTATTGAAACAGCAACCAGATGAGCTGCTTTTTTTCTTCTTAACGACTTCTCCTGATGGGCCTTTCTTTGTCGTTTGACTGTTTTTATTTTTCTGCAGTTCCAAACATCTGCGAAGAAACAAGTGTATAAGAATGACAAGAATTCTGAAAATATCGAACTAAATATGGGGAATAACGATCACCTTTCATTAATCAAGCTCAGATATTTCAATTTCTTTACGTCTGGATTAATGCAATACGTTTGACGAGAGGCAAGTGGAACCACACGTACATTATCATAGGGGGAGCGTTGAACTTCACCGATGAATTGTGTTAACTGAGAGTGCGTGCGACTGCAAAAATATATCTAACGCACCAAAGAAAGATGAAATAATTTCAAGAGTCTAGTATTAACATCCGTAAAAGTATAACAATTTTTTTCTTCACCTTGGTGCACTCATAATCATCTTCATCAGTTTCTTCTGATTCATTTCCAAAATCTATTCCATCAGTCACTTCTTCTAATAAATCATTGTCTTCTTCTTCTTCTGCGGGATTAGTACTGCGGGCAGATAAGATCGTGAACTTGTTGGTTTTCGACTCTGGAATAGTTGATGCCTATAAAAAATTAGAATGGAATAAAAATAGCTACGACTAAAACGTTCGCTTCAATGAGTAACGGACTTGGTATTTCTTCTTAAAATTGTCTATTTGCTCTTCGCTCTTGATAATTTTCTGTAGCGAAACTTGTAGCGAATCTTTTTCGCGAGTAATCTTCCCTTGTTTACATTGAGCCGATAACCAATCATCACCAGCATCCAATGTAATTTTACGCAGTTCTTCTTCCATTCGAGCTATATTTTCAAGTAGAACAGCCTTCATACGAACATTATGATCACTAAGCCATTTCAACGCACCGCAAATTATGCTGAGTGATTTTCCCTGTACGTACAGAAGAATATCGTCAGAATACGAAACATTCGAGAAGATTTGATAACGAGATGAATACATACAGTTCCAGTGGGACTTTCGAATATACCAAACTTGGAATCTTCCAGCGTCGAGTACAAGCTCTTCATAAAGTCTTCCTGAATGACGTACGGAGGAAACGGAAACGGAAATTCATCGGGTGGATTTGGAGTACTTTTGCCGGTGTCAGATTCCATGGTTGAAAAATCAGAAATGAATTTTCAAGGTCTGCGTTTATTTTGAACTGTAAAAATATAATGCCCCTTTCAACTCTGATTCAAATCGATTCTAATTAAAGATGACTACCTTTAACAAGTTTTGAAGGTTCCAATACGTTTTTGCTTCAAATTTCTAGCGATGAAAATTTATATAGGAAATAAGAAAGAAGCGGGAATACGACGAAATTCAAGATCACTCAGAATGAAACATGCGTGAAGCATTGAACAACTGGGCGCGAACACCGGGAAGCGGGAACTGCAAGTGCAAACTGATGATTCATTCATAATAGGTATTTTATGTATTTATGCGTATTTTATTGATACAGTCCGAACAAAATGTAACCAATAATGTCGAAGATGACGTCATGGCAGGTAGGCTATTAACCAATCATACTCAAGTAACTTCTATTCCGGATCTTGATTGGTCGGCATTATGTTTTCGTTGCTGCACAATTTCCCGCATTTTTTTTGAAAATTCGTAGTCATGATAAACAATCAATGATAAGAGCATAGATCCCGCTCGCAAAGACTCAAGAGTCAGAGAGTTCAAATTTAAAATTTTTAAATTATAAAATCGTAGAAAGAAAAACATTAATTTCAAGTGTAATAAAATTCTTACTCGCCTGTATAATAACTTAAGTTTTGAAGAGGTTGTTCTTTTAGTAAGGCGTTTTCAAATTACGGTGTTCACTCCTTAACAATATCATCATTACGAGATTCAAGAATTGAGGATATTGAACAATGTTTAAGCGAAAAGTTAGAAAACCGAGTAATGAAAGTTTAGTTGGCAAAGCTGCCTGTGCTCCAACTACGAATACAAAAGACTTTATTACGAGTGTCTCTGAAGAAACTGTCGAGACTTCGCCAGCTCCACGGAATGAAGACTTAGAACTTGATAAAGAGAACATCGATATTTTCGAAAAACCATCTAATAGCGAAGCGACTCGATCAGAGTTGAACGCTACTGCTGTAGCAACTCAGCCAGTTGATTTCAGTGACTTACAAGGCTCATTCATGCACTGTGGATTAGATGTGAAAGCCGAACCGTCGAACACTCTCAGTAATTTTTTTTTTATTCAGCGTGTAATGAGCGCCCTTATGAAAGCTATTGATTTAATTTCTCTTTTAGATCTCGATCAAGCCGTTTTTATCAAGAACCTGAGTT
Organism: Aspidiotus rigidus; assembly: GCA_035079385.1. Taxonomy (NCBI): domain Eukaryota; kingdom Metazoa; phylum Arthropoda; class Insecta; order Hemiptera; family Diaspididae; genus Aspidiotus; species Aspidiotus rigidus. The sequence goes on from JAVHKY010000023.1 coordinate 4,997,329, forward strand.
CCAAATTATTCCCTCGAAGAAATAAATCAAAAGAAAACGCATCAAGATTTATGACGAGTCTGAAAGCTTTCTTCAACGACAATAATCAGTTTTTGAAATCGTTGTCTCCTACCATGGTATAATTTTAATCTTTAAATAGTGACACTGATCGAAATTCATTCTCAGGGATGAAATTTTTTCTTCCTTCATAGACTGCTCCAGATTGTGATGTAGCTCGAGGATCGACCCAGGATAGCGTTGTTAGATTATTGTTACAAATTGAAGAAATACAAACTGAATTGGCGAATTATCTACTTGATAAATTGGCAGAATTGGGATTACAGGGTGAAACGAAGTACGCAACTTGCTGTAAACAGATAATACTGACCAATAATTACTTTTCTAAATATTTATTTCTTCTTTAGTTTTGACTCTGAAATAGCAGAAGTCACTTGTATCACGTGGGTTAAATTAATTTTACAACCATTCAGATATTTGAATCGTATCGTAAATTCAAAGAATTTATGTGAGAGGTTATTCGATATAATATTCTCGTCTCCAGACAAACAGGTATTTCATTTCTACTATCATTCCACAACAATTTAGCTCCATCCTAACGCCGCTCTCTTTTTTTTTTATTTCATGAAGATTCAACAGGAAGTCATCATTTACTTACCTGATATTATTGGTGATACAGAACATTATTTTGCAACGCGAGAATTGAGGTACGTGCTAACTGATGTTTCCTCCAACATTCATCTCGTTAAAGACTAATTTTTCTTCTTTAAATAGTAAACTGTTGAAATCGGAATTAGAACTGATGCCACCAGTCGTAGATGCATTGACGAACTTGTCGGTACAAAATGAAATCTGTAAGGAGGTTAGACGCGATCTAATCGACACATTAATGTCATCTCCAATTCAATTCCTACCTAGTATTGTGAAATTTCTGGTAGCTACTTGTGATGTTAATTCATATGAAGAAGTAACGAATCTTTTTGCATAGTATTGTACGAATCAGAAATAACGTGATTAAGGAATGGAAATTTTTTTACCTCAGGTTTTAAATGGTTTGAGGAAAGGATTACTAGCCGACAACGCCGTATCTCTGAAAAACACTGTAAATGAAGAAGATATCGATGTCGAGGGCGTAAAAGTGTTAATTTTTAATAACATAAGAAACTGTTTGTTAGCTAACAAACAGCTTGCTGATAATTGGCTGAAAAACATTTCTCAACTCAATCGTGAAATAAAATGCAGGTAAAAATTCTTCAACATTGGGGATTTATATATTTATATCCATCTTTGATTAAAATTGAATACTTTTTTCTGTTCATATTCAGACCTTTAGACTTGTTCATTACATTGATAATATATGATGTAAATGTTGAAAGTAGTAAAAAAAGAAATATTGAAACTATTATTCGCAGTCGCATCAAGAATGAAGTATTCTCCGTCGCATTGATAGATAAAATTTTTGAACATCATACTCCAGTGAGTAGAAAGACTTATTTTTTTTTTGTTAAGAAAACAAGAAATGAGTTGATTTTTTTCTCTTATTACAGATCATCCTAGAATATTTAAAACCTCTTATTTGGATTTTATCGAAACTGATGAAGTCAGTTGACAGCTGTATCGTAGACTTTGTCACGGCTATGTATTTGTAAGTAAAAAAATCCAAGTTTTTTTAAATCAAATTATATCCTTAATTCAATTCAAAATTTTTGTAGAGCTTGCTTCAAAAACATTGATCAACGTGGCTGTGAGATGATCATCTCCGAACTATTGGGTTATATAGGAGCTGGAGATTTCAATGACGTACAAACGGCGTCGAATATCTTGTCGACTATTGCTGTTAACCATCCAAGCCGAATTCGTCCTATGGCACAAATGCTAAAGGTAGGTCATATTCCTGTGGAACTTCAAGATATAACGTTGTACTTTCTCATACTTCATTTTACTTCAGGTTTTACTGGATAAACTGACAATTTTACCCCTCAAAGACGTATTACAACTGATGGATATCTTATGTTTTATCACGTTCTCTGAAACAAACGATGAAACTGATATTGAATCGTTGAAAAGTGAAATAACTTCTTTGATAGAGAGACAGTTTTCCTCTTCGAATATCAAGTATGTATTCACTGAAAAATCGCTCAGTATCAAGCTATATGAACGGATCCAGTTGTAATTGTTTTTTGCTGTCGTAGTTGTTTAAGAATAGGCGTCATAGCAGCCGTAATGACGATAAAACACATCGCAACTGTTACTGACGACGAAACCAATGTGTTTCCTGATAAATCGTCAGATGATTTCGACGACAGTCATCTCTCTGAAAAAGCTAAGCGAGCTATTCCGTTTTTGAGTATGTTATCTTTTGTAAATTTTTTTAGCTCGAAATATTTCATCTCCGAATAGAGGGTCTTCATCTTTTTTGTTCCAATGAGAGAGAATCGAACCTCGAATGATTCAAGGTATCACACTAAAATCGTCTCTGAAATAAGGAATGCGAGCCGGAAAATCAATCTGAAATGCTTGCTAGAAGATCGTTTCAGGGAAAAATTTCAAATTTTTAAGCACCGTTATTTTGTCTGCTATAAGTTGGTTTCATTCTGAGTTCTGAAGTGAGGTAGACTTTTTTTTGAGAAACGAACTGTGATATAAAGCAACGACAAATAAACCTTAAATTTTTCACTAGAACTGATTATTAATCGCTGAAAATAAAACCATCAAGTATGTTTCTGATTTCATGTGCCCTTCAAGATACCGACTCCAATTCAAGTATAATTTATTTGATTTCACCCCAAATTTTCGTGTTTACTTTATAAAACCTAAATTTTTGGGAAAGCAGTTCGGGTCCTTTGCCCTCCACTTCCTTGAAACCAATTTTCGGAGTAATTGTTTCAAGTTGAGAAATTTCGTTTTCTCCCTCCCAAAAAAATTGCAGCTGTACAGCTAAACACCAAAATTTGTATGCGTTAAAAACCAATTGAGCTTGAAAAATAATTCTCTCTTGGATTTATTGTTATAACTTAAAATTACTTCGTTTACAGAGCTCATTATCGATGCCACGAAAATCACACCCGAAGCTCAAGGTTTTGCTTTCGATCAGTTTTCGTTAATGTTGAAGAAACATAAAACATTGGACAAATCACTTATGGTGAGTTTCGTATTTCATTTTATTACAGAGATTTCCAATTTTTATAAACTATGATTTTTCCTCTATTGTTTACAGTTTTATACATCAATAATTATGAAGGAAAATATGAAGAAATATTTCCTAATTTGTAACGATGAAATCAAGTCAGAGTAAGACAGACGTTCTTATTTCATTGTGTGTGTGTGCGTGTTTTTAGTAGTTTCAATATATTTATCATTATTCTCATTATTTCAGGGAGTACATTGAATGTACTATGAAATTCAATCTCAACGAAGACGAGGACGAGTACGTCGTTCTGAATCTCACTCCTACCCTTGTTGAAGAAATAAACTGTCGAATTAGGTAAAACAACTGTTACGCTTTCGTGAGATGACGGAATCATTGGTTTCAGGATGGAAATGGCATCCATCGACATGACATTGTCACTTTTCCCTTCTTTTAGTTACTTTCTTTTACTTTAGGCTCCGAATGTTTGTGCTGATTTTACCATCATTACTAAGACTCATTAGAGGATTAGAGTGCGAAGATCTCCGAGAAATCGATGGCCTCTTAGAGTGCCCTATTATTGTACCAGCGCCAAAAGTGTTCGAAGATTTCGGAATCCAAACACCAGAGGTGCAGTGCGTAGCTATGGACTCTCTGTTCTACTTAAACAATTGGTTTCGAGAAATAGTGAACTGTTTCGCTCGTATGATTAAGCATCCTTCCGGAAAGAAAGTAAATACGAACACATCATTGAACCCACTTACAGTAATTAGTTTAAACTAAGTTTTTTTTTTTTTTTTTTAATTTTCAGGTGCTCATCAGATTAAGAACACTCATCTGGTTGCAAAAGATGATAGTTCAATACTTACCGCAAATGTTCAAGAGCGATTATTGTCCCCCGCAGTGTCATTTTCACAAATCCGTCAAAGTTCCGCACACAAATTTAGATAAAAAGAAAAAGTGAGATCATTCCTGTTCATATTTCGCTTGCAAACAACTAATTCGCCTTCATTAAACAATGCGGTAATTTTAGGAAACCCCCTGCGAAAAAGAAGAAAACAAAAGCCAAAGCTAAAGCTGGCGATATTCGGAAACACTTAGTTCCTGTAGACTCAACTATTGCTGGAACTTCTACTACTCAGTGCACAGCTCAAGCAGAATCGGATGATGATACCAAAACGAACAAAAATAATAAAACGCTCGATATGAAAAATTACAAACAGTTTTTCAGAGAATTGGACTGGGATATTTGGATGATGTTATCCTTGCCCCTAACTTTACAACCTGAACCTGAAAAAGTAATTTATTCTAGTCTTATTGATAAAAATTCAATCAAAGAGATCACAACAAATTTTCAATTCTGTAGGATTGGGATTTCAAACCTGAATTTGGACCATCAGAATTATTATTCATCATGGAAGATCTAGTAGAAAAAATACAGTACGTTTTAATTACTAGTACCAAGAGAACACCATTTAGACGCATGCAAAATGAAGACCTAGGTTTAACGTGCAGTTCGTTATACATCGACGTACCAGAATTATTTGTTAAGAATCTAGTCAAATTGACACCTCGTTTATGTACTCATTTGGAAGCCTTGGTGGAATATTGTCAGGTAAGAAAAATGTCAAAATTCTCGAAACAACAATTCAATTCTTTTTTCTTAGTGTTTTTGCTTTCTATCGATTTTCTAGTTACTTCTAACGAAAAATGATGGCATTTTCGACGCTACTGGAATGTTTGACTCTGAAACGGTGGAAATCAAAACAGCTTTCTCCTTGATACTGAAATCATTTTCTATCCTTTTCAACTGGCCAAGTTTTAGCAACGGCAATCATCAAGATTTATTCGTTAGTACGTTGATTTTTGCGCACTGTATTTTCACACTAAAAACTGATAAACCTGAACTGACCTAGCATCTTTCTCACTTTTTTTCTCTTTTGTCCCGAAGCTTTGACCTCAAGGATCAGTTCACGACTGAAATCAGACGTGAGATCGACGTCAGTTTTATCGCTCATAAAGAGTACCGCTAGTTATTTCGCTCAATTTCAAGAAAGTGTTCTACATTTTGATTGCGCGCTTAATTTGGTCGCCATTCTTGAAATACTCAATAAACATGCTGAAATAAGTCACGGTGAAAGAAGCCACGACATTAATAAAACTTTAGGTAAATATATTCAGCTACTTCCTTCACTATAATTCTGTAACAGTTTTCAAGATTGATAAATGACGACAGGAAAAATGTGTTGGAGTTTCTTATCGCAGCATTGGTACGACTGGAGTGGTTGCGAAGAAAGAGGTCCGAATTTCAATAAAGGAATCGAACATCTATTGACGATTTATTTTGATTGTGCTCACCAGAAAATTAAAGCAATTCAACTGATGTTCGAATGGCTACGAGAAGAAGTTACCCAGCTCAATAATAAAGACTCGTCGTTAACCACGTTACCGAATATTAATAAGTAAGAGAAATTAATGGCTCTAGCCATACGTACTTCAGTTATATTCACAGCGAACAATTAAATACATTCGATATACATTACGATCATTCCATCCACGACCGGACTGAAATATAACACATCGTACCGAGTTGATGATTCCTCTCGAGAATTTAGTTTTCTATGATCAAATCGAACCTAAAAGAAAATAAGGAAATTAATTTTTTATCCTACGAGTAATACTTATAAATAAACGCTACAATTTATTTTTCAGATCAAATTTCAATATTATATTACGAGTGGTACTCAAAACTCTAGCTACGGCCACCAAAGAAACTATAGATGCCAACAATCGTCCTAGCGTAAGACTAGAACTTTGGATTAAAGTCATACAAATCATGGAATATGTGGTAGCTATCCTAAAGATCCAATCTGTCCGAACGAATTTAATTTGTTTTGTCAAGGTAATATCACAATGACCTACCGAAATAAATATTTATACAATGTGATATGAGCATCGAAAATCTTACAGGGATCTTCTCCGATTTTGCGACTTTTCCTCAACAACGGCCTAAGCGTTTGTGCGAAACTATTTCGTATCGAAAGTATACAAGTATCTCAACTATTGAAAGCTTTGCAGATTACGACGAGATATTTACAAAAGATTTTCGATAACACCAAGGTAAACTTTCGAGCGACAGTCTAGAACTCTTTCAAATTTCCAGGAAGTGTTCACTAAATGAGTCATTATTTATTTATTTATTTATTATTTTTTTTTTTTTCAGCTTACAGAAGATTCTGCTCTAATCGCCTACTTACCGCCAGTTCGGTCTCTATTGGAATCAATTTTATTGAAGGTGAAAGAAATTATGGTACAAAATAAGTGCACTGAAGCTTTTTTCGTCGGTAGTATGCGAAATAAAGATCTCCAAGGTCAAGATATACTTAGTCAGGTAACTTTCACGATGAAAAGTTGAGTGAAATGAGATGTCTTGGAGATAATTGTTCCATTTTTTTTACGTTTTAAAAGTCGACTGTGAATGAAGACTCTGATCGAATGGATATCGACGAAGATGTACCACCCGGTGGTGATGATGATAAGAGTATCGAAGTTGAAGAAGACGTTTCGAACAATGATGAGGAAAACGCTAACAACAACGAAGACGAAGGTAAGGAGAGCGAGAAAATCGTACATTATAAAGACGAAGATGAGAACAAGAAATGAGGAAGTTTCTGTAGATTCATTATTTTCATTTTCCATATCAGAGCTTTTCGAATTGTTTTAAATTTTTACGTAATATGTGATAGAAAATGAAAATGATCGGAACGCCGAGGTTGAAGATGACGTTTCGAACCATGATGAAGACGAAGGAAATGAAAGCGAGGAAATCGTATACGACGAAGACGAAGATGAAGATGATCGGAGAAGGAAAACTCCAAAAAGTCGTCGTTCATAACTAATATTTGTAATTGATTGTGATCAAGTTCAGTGTTTGTTTTTTGAATTTTTATAAGAAATATAAGCCTATTTTTTTCCTTTCCAATGAACAATCAATATTCCCAGAAATACGCGAAATCTTCGTACAAATCATCATGAAACCAAACCGAAAAGGGGAGTTGATCGGTCGAATTGAATAGAATATCTTTTCGAGCATCAAAATGTTTCTCAAAATTTATGCATTCATATTACCTCATGAAAATAAAGACTTGAAAACATCAGCTGTATCGACGGTAGAGTTATGTTTCTTTTTATTCTTCTTTCCTTCCATATATTCTTCTTCTGTTTTCTTTTGACGAAAATGTAACTCAGGTAAAGCGGGTGAATCGACGGATGACTGAGCATTTTCTCGCAATCGCGCCATCAGCTTCTCATTACGATCCACTTTCAGAGAGAAGTCTGTAGCTTCTTTTTTGACTTGAGCAATTTCAACGCGCATACGATGTTTGCGAACTGCTCTTTCGTAGGCTACTCGTTCGCTCAGATGAACCCATTTGAATCTAGAAATTATTAACTATCAGGAACAGCGAGCAATAATATATATCACGCTATAAGTAGTAACAATACATCTTTAGACACTAAATAGCAGGTCTCAATAGGAATACGTTATAAAAAACATACTTTGATAGATATTTGATATTCCAGATAAAATCGAACAACTTGCTCCGTTTGCGGCACTCGATTTTCTTATTATTTAATCCTAGAGCGACTTCTTTGGCAACGCGTTTCTTCTCGAATTCTACCCATCCTTCAGAAAAATGCTTCGCAGGTTTGTTCTTTTTTGCTAAATTAAAGAAATACAAGAAATTAGAATTATCGAGATAACCATAAGAGAATACTCGTACGAGACTCACGTGATTTCTGAGGTTGTAGGAATATACGACCGACTTCTCCAAAATTCTCCATGATTTCTCGTAATTGTGTTACGTTCATCGTTTTTGGTAAAGTTGAAAGATAGATAATACCTTTCTTATTTCGTTTCTTCAATTTCTCTTCGTCCATTATTCGAATTCTGTTCAATTTTCCATTAATTTTAAGGTTCTTCGAAAATACGAAAATTTTACAACCAGACAAGCAGTCGAGCACGTGAATATTTCATTGATAACACTATCAGTAGAATCCTTGCGGTGCCCCCACTGAAGGAGAATGTAGGAGAGGGGAAATCATTTCCGTTGGGTATTTTGAAAGTTTTGATTTCTGTCAAACTTTGTTTCCTTCTTCAGTTCTTCCACACTATGAACTATCCCATAGCTACCATGAACTATAAAACCATCGAACAGAATCAGGAGAGGATCGACGAATTATTCGCAGAATGAATCTAGAGAATAAGTGTCATTTATCTCCTTCAGTAGTACTAATTCTCCGAATTCATACAAATGTGATGGAGTAATCCAACTTTCAATGCAGAGGACGCTCCTTTTCCCCCGTCTTCTATTCAATAATAATTCATGATGCGTGTTTCGTACAGGCGATATTATACTTCTTTCTCTCTTACGAGACTAAAGGCTGAAACACTAATGATGAAGAAAAGGAGGAAAAAAGTAACTTTGTCCAACAGGAAGGACAAGTCGGAGGGTCGACTACCAGAATTTCTGCTGTTCGGTTTTTGAAAATCCAAGTACCCCGAGAAGCTTTGGAGGCTTCTTAAGCATCGGTTCAGAAAATGTTATTCATCGTAATATGTAGGTAATTTAAATTTTTTCCTGTAGTCCGAACCCGGGAATGAGCGGGTGACACTATCAATAATTTGTCATTCTCATAATATTTCTTCGACCCCCCCTTTTAATCCACACATTCTTCAGCAGGAGATCAGACACACTCTTAAAGCTATTAATTAAGAGAAGAATTGAAGTTCAATCCTATCTTTCACAATATTTCTCACCTAGGTTAACGCTGACTATTATTTCAACGTTACTTCGCTGCTTTGCCATGAAATTGCAATCGCGCCGCTGAAAGCTGAACCGGTAATTATATAATTTTCAAACAACGATTTATGAATTGCTTGTTAGTTTTTCAGAGATGAAATCGTCGTGAAATGAAGAGGATTACGTCGTATCGTTCGAATCGCAAAATTCATTAATTTTGAATTTACACTCCATGAATTTTGTCAGAGTCGCAAAATTCATTAATTACACTCTGTGAATTTTGTCAGCGCAATAATAATCAACAAGTACCTACCTATATGAAATCGTTTCAAGACGTTTATCGCTGTTGATTAAACACAAGAGAACTGATAAGAGCATAACTTAAGCTTTGCCTTTGGTGAATTTTCACTCTCAAATTAGTGTTGTCCAAACCGTTTTTTTAGATATCGCTTATCGTGAGGAATATGTCGGCATCTGAACCTCTAATCTTGGTACACGGAGGAGCTGGAGATATACCAGAATCCAGAGTGCAAGCCAAGCTTCAAGGAGTGTGTCGGGCCGTCAGAGAAGCTTACAAGAAATATGATGAAACTAAAAATATCTTGGACGCCACTCAGGCAGCTGTTGAGTCAATGGAAATCGATAAATGCTTCAATGCAGGTATGTTGTACATCATCGCAGAATTATAAAATTTGGACCTTTAGCTGATTTTTTTTTGTTTCGATTTATGTACCTACGCAAATTTTATCGCCAGGATATGAGTAGATATACAATGTACGTTCTGGCACACTTGTGGAACAATAGTTAAAAAGCCGATATTTCTCACCTTTTCACCCCTTTTTCATCTCACCCACTTTTTTAAACACTCTTTTTTCCTTGTATCAATTTTCACGTTTTCACACCTTCTCAACCTTCAAAATCAACGTTTTTTACACTTTAAATTTTCACCACTTTCGCTTTTCACCTCGTTTTCATCTCTTTTCACACTTTTTCAACACACAAAAACACACACACTTAATAACCCTCATTTCCTTCACTTTTCACACAATTCCACAACTCCTCTTTTTCAGGGATGCCATCTTTTCTTTACCACTTTACCCTCTTTTTCACATTTTTCACACACTTTTTTCTCTTTTCATCAATTTCTATCAATTTGTATCGTTTTTGTATCAATTTCTATCACTTTCTATCAATTTATATCACTATACACTTTTCTCCTATTCACCTACTTTTACCATTTTTCATCACTTTTACCACTTTTTTCACTTTACTACATTTTGTATCATTTTGTATCAATTTCTATCACTTTTGTATCACTTTCTATCACTTCACATCACTTTACATCAATTTCTATCAATTTATATCACTTTTGTATCAATTTACGTTCTGGCACACTTGTGGAACAACAGTTAAAAAGCCGATATTTCTTACCTTTTCTCAACTCACAAGGAATCACCAAATTTTCCTAATTTTCAACTCTTCATATTTAGCTTTTTTAAAGACAAATATAACTCATTTCACACTATTTTTTCTTACTCACTACTCCAAAAAATTTCTAACTTTTGTATCATTTTTGTATCAATTTCATCCATTTTATTCAAGATTCTAGGTGCTCTAATATTGAGTCACTCATTCGTCATGACGTTTTTCTTATGCGCTAGGCTTATTTTTCACAATTGCACAACTATTAAAATTCAGTGCCGGAACTATTTTCAGAGAGTATGAATATTTACATACTTTTGTATCAATTTCATCTCTTTTTTACCCACTCATTTCCTTATTTACAACTCTTAATTTTTGCATCAATTTTGTATCATTTTTCATAGAAATTCATACTCTCAAAACTTTTTAAACATTTGTATACATTTTATATCAATTTATATCAATTCTAAATGAAATTCAGAAGTTTAAAAATTTTCATACTTTTTCTATCAATTTTCTACAATTTGTATCATTCGAAAGAAAAAAAGAAATTCAGAGGATTATAAATTTTTATCATTAGAATCCAAAAAATTGAAATTTCAAAACTTTTATATCAATTTTATAACAATTTGTATGAATTTCACGCTAAATTAATTCAACACTTTTCTGATTATAAAATAATTTTCACAAGTGAACAACTACCAGTATTAAAATTCAATGGCGGAACATAGACGCTTAGAATATTCTCAAATTATCGAATAGTTCATTTTCTGAAAAATTTGATTATACCCAAGACAAAACTTTTTCAAACTTCTCATCACTCAAAATTCTCAGTATGATCATAGAATATTTACTTACCTATTTTCAATATAAAAATGGTACTTCTTGTAATTTTTTGTCAGGACAAGTTTGGAAAATTCTCATCAATCCAAATTCCTAAATCCTCTATATTTTAGAGCTTTTTCAATTTTCTATACAGATGAGATTTCTCTACTGACGCACTCATAAATTCCTAGCGTAGTCATAGATTTCGCATTTTACCACTTTCATGAATCTGACAAAAAAAAATCTACAGTGAATTTCATATTTTTTGTATCAATTTGTATACAATTTGTATCAGTTTTAATAGAAATTCAGAGGTTTAAAATTTTTCTAATATTAGTATATATTCTGTATCAATTTGTATACAAATTTACTAAAATTATGAGGTTAAAAGTTTTCAAACTTTTTGTATCAATTTTTATGACAATTTGTATCATTTTTTCATCATGAGAATTCAAAGGATAGGTACTCTCAATGTTTTTCAACACTCAATTAATTTCAATTTTCACAATTGCACAACTATTCGAATTTAGTGGCAGAACGATTCCCCCCTCCCCCCTATATTTTTAGAGTTTTTTCAATATTCTATACAAATGAGGATTCTAATTGGTTGAAAAAAAGAAAGATAGATATGAGAGTCTATAATTACACAACAGGAAAATAATGCACGCAATAGAGAGCGTTAAAAAATACTTCATACAATCTTGATAACGAATACCTAACGTTCTATCCTTCAGATGAGAGTACTATGCTCGGAATCGTGTTTGGAGATTTAGTTGTTGTAATGTCAGTGCCTTCGAAAATATGTCTACTGCGAAAATATGTCTACTGCGGTTACCTTCAAAAATCCTTTCCAACGTCCGTAAAAACGTACTGTACGTTATTAATTGAACTTAAATGTTCGACGACTTAGACCGGACTAACTCCTCTATAAATATCTGTAATTCGGGTAGAATCGAGAATATATTGTTCATTGACTTTCTCTTTCTTACCCTTAAAGATATGTGGAGGGGGTCAAAACGTACCTTTGACCAGCTTTAGGCTGATGTTTTTTATCGAGCAGGTAGTAAGATATTGTATAAGGTAATCTCATCATTGAACCCCTTTTATTTTCTTAACACTGCCCCATGAGCTGCAGGAGCTCATCATTCATTGGTGGTTCAATTTACACTTGATCTTGACAGGTTTTTCAATCATATTCATTAAAAATTATATAATAATCATTTGTGTTGTATTTAATGTAGGCGACATTTAATATTTTTTTTTTTTTTTTTTTTTTTTGGTTGCTCTTTTTTAAACTTTGTTGGCACTAACAAAGTGAAGCCTAACGGCTTACCTGTCCAATTAGATTAATTTCACTTGGAAATGTGAACATTCAAATCGTAAGCTCAAAAGCAGGAGTGCCCAAGCTGACCTAAAGTATATACCGGTATAATGAAATTTATAAGTTAATTCATAAGAGCTTTTTCGAATCGAAACAAAAAAAAAATTTCTTCATTATTGAGCTTACTTTTACATAACAAAATCAATTTTCTTCAAGTAACTGGAGTACTTGTCTCCAATCCAATTAAATTAAATTTATATCATTCTTTTGTCTTACGTCTCTGAAACACAAATAAAAATTTCCATTTATTAGTCCATGGGGAGATAGACGAGTTTTGTAATTGGTCTAATTAACTGATTGACAGCTGTCTTTACTGTTACCACTCGAATTAAATCGTCTCTACCTCTGTGACATTCAATTATTCTGGCCAAACGCCATCTTGTGGGGGGCTGATTGTCTTCAATTATTACCACTAAATCACCTACTTGATATTCCCTTTCTTTTAATTTCCATTTATTTCTTTGTTGAAGTGTATGGAGATACTCAAGACTCCATCGTTTCCAGAATGTTTGAGTCATTTGTGTAATTTTCTCCCAATACTTTAACCTATTTGTAGGAATTTCAGTAAGATCCGCATTGGGAAGTGCTGTAATAGGACCACCAATTAAAAAATGCCCTGGTGTTAGAGCATTAAGCTCGTTTGGATCGGTCGATTCAGCACATAGAGGTCTGGAGTTCAAGCACGCTTCTATTTCACACAGTAAGGTGGAGTATTGTTCATACGTGTATATAGCATCTCCCACCACTCTTTTTATGTGTATATAGCATCTCCCACCACTCTTTTTATATGCGTCTTAACGGACTTTACTCCAGCCTCCCATAAACCTCCAAAATGCGGTGCGTCCGGGGATTGAGCTCCCATTCCGTTCCCTTTTCAGCCCAAAATTGGGTGAATTTATCATTTAGGTCATTTAATATATTTTTTGCACCCACAAAGTTCGTTGCATTGTCTGATTTTATAATTTCGCTGATGCCTCTTCTACTAATGAATCGTTTAAAAGCAGCAATGAACGCTTCACTTGTGAGGTCGCTTACTAATTCTAGATGTATGGCCTTACTAGCAAAACACACAAAAATAGCTATGTATGCCTTGATGATGACTCTATGCCTTCCTCCCTTTCCTAGAAGCTTTACTGGGCCAGCATAGTCTAAACCTGAATTAGAAAACGCCTTTTTTGGAACCACCCTGTTTTTTGGCAAAGGGGCCATCAATTGATTGCGGACCGCAGCTCTTTGCTTTATGCAAGGGTGACACCTTAAAATCATTGACCGTACTGCTTTGGTAATACATAAAACCCAATATTTTCTCCTTAACACCGATTTTAATAATTGAGGTCCAGCATGTAAGTTTCGGATATGTTTGTATTGTATAATTAATTTCGTCAGAGGGTGGTCAGCACTTAAAAGAATTTGATGTTTTTGCTCGAATGACAACTCTGAATTCTGTAAACGACCACCCACTCTGACTAAACCCATAGCATCTAAAAATGGCGATAAGGAAGATAATTTACTGCTGTTTTTAAGCAGTAGGCCGCGTTCAAGCATGTCTATCTCCTGAGCAAAACATTCTTTTTGAGCCATTTTAATTAACTGCGCCTCAGCATGCTGTAATTCAAATAATCGAAGTTCCCCGAAAATTTTAGGACCAAACCAGTGTGTATTCCACATGAACCTCATTATCCATGCTGTAGTACGAAGGAGCTTAGTGTATTGGGAAAATTTATTAAATAATAAGCTAGGATTAACGGTAAGTAGAGTAAATTTAGGCTTTGGTCTTTTAATTTCCAATAAACAGGCTTCTTTAAATACGTATTTTGACCCTGTGGGAGTAGGTTGTATATTTAAGGTCAACCATTCAGGGCCAGACCACCATAATTCACATTCTTTCAAGTTTTTGGCGTCTAGACCTCTAGATAAACAATCAGCAGGGTTGTCTTTAGACCTCACATGATCCCAAGTAACATTTTTTAATCCATTCTGTATACGCTTCACCCGATTAGCTACAAACTACTGCCAACGTTCGGCAGGAGAATTAATCCAATAAAGCGTAATTTCGCTGTCAGACCATAACCGTATAGAATTGATAGGTGTGATGTCTGTGATTTGTTTAATAACCTTCTCTGCTAATTCACTCAATAAGACAGCAGCACATAGTTCTAATCTAGGTAAGGATTGTTTCTTTAATGGGGCAATACGAGACTTGGAGCAGAGCATCTTAACCATCACTTTATCATTATATATTGATCTGATGTATAACACTGCCCCATAACCCTTGATGGATGCATCGCAAAACCCATGTAGCTCTATTACCTTTGGGTTTTCAAATTCATCAAAGATAAATCTAGGTATGGATATAGATTGTAAGTACTCGAGATCATTTATAAATTTTGTCCAAATTTCAACTTCGTGGGTAGATAACAAGTTATCCCAGTGGGATTCTTTACTTTTTAGATTGTGTGTTTGTGCCCACAAGGACTGCATGAATAATTTAGCCACCATAATTATAGGACCCAAGAAGCCTAATGGATCAAATATCGCCGCAATAGTGCTTAAAACTGTTCTTTTTGAATACGACTCTTCTACCTTTGGCTTTTGAATCCAGACTTTGAATGTATCTGTTTTATTACACCACAATAAACCCAAAGTTTTAACTGTGTTGTCGGTATCAAAAACAAAATTAGTCCCTCTATCCTTCAAGGGAATATCATTAATAATCTCCTCGGCGTTAGAGCCCCATTTAGTTAAAGTCAAGCCAGCCTTTCCCAACATACTTGTCAATTCTTTCCGTTTTTGTATGGCTGATTGAATGGAATCAGCGCCTGAAAAAACGTCATCTACATACATATCCTCAAAGGGAATATTTTTAGCAGCTGGGAAATTTGCGCCTTCTAGCTCAGACAAACGTGTAAGGCATCGTGTAGCTTGAAAAGAAGATGATTTTAGACCAAAAGGAACAACTGTTATTTCATAAGTTTTCAATCTTTCTTTTTCTGAGGCTCGCCAGAGTATACGTTGAAAACAAGTGTCATCCGGATGTCTCCGAAATTGTAGATACATTTTTATTGAAAAGGGTTTTCCAATTGTACAAATCTACTTTATTAGTTGCTTTTACAAGAGTACTTTCGGGTGTTATCCCATCATCAGTTGTGTCGCAACTGGAGAACAAGGCCTTAACCATGAGTTTTTATAGTATAACACTGTGATCTTATTGGCTATAACAATGCTGTGTTGTGATTGGTTCACTTTTTTAGAAACTTATTCTTGTAATAATATGACATTGTGTTCTTATTGGCTAAAACATACTGCTTCGTGATTGGTTCAATCTTTCGACCTAAATGCTGCGTTTCTATTGGCTACCCGGATTCCTGCCGTCTGATTGGTTGGGTCTGTTCTTCTTCTCTCGTCCAATCACCAGGCCGAATAATTTTTCGCTGTCAAATGTGATTACATTGTTCAAGAGGCAGGCTTTCTCCCTCTTGGCTTTTGCAATCTCCATTTGTTCCCAGAGTTTTCTTCTCTTTGTGCGATTTTTTACGTGTATGACTTCAAATATTCCCTCTCCATCGTGGTTTTCCTCGTTACAGTGTTTCCCAAACAGTGACTTGCCATCTTCTTTCTCCCTCGACGTTTTGTGCTCCTTCTTCCTGATCTCAAACTTTCTCCCAGTCTCACCGATGTAGATCCCCTCACACTGTTCACAACTGAGCTTGTACACTCCGCTCAAGCCTTCCTTGTCCTTTTGTTCCGTCTGGTCATTGCTGATTTTCTTAACCATGGGTTGGTTATTCTGGATACCAACATTTACATCGTAGCCATTGAACGCCTTTATCACCTTGTTTGTGTACTTTCCTATATATGGTATCGATCCGGAGTACTTTCTCACTATGCTCTCATGGGTTCCTTTCTTCGTTTCCATTTTCCCAATGACTCCATCCACCACACTTCTGCGGTAGCCATTGGCTTCTGCGATCTGCTTTACTATCTCGATCTCTTTCCTCTTCTCTTCGTTGTTCTTGAGGATAGAAATTGCCCGATAGCAGTAGTTCTGGATTGCCGCTAACTTGTGCCTAGGGTGGTGGTAGGAGTCATTTGGGATGATGGTGTCAGTATGCGTCGGCTTCCTGTAGATTTTGTATTCTATCCTATTGTTCTCTATTGTGAGTGTAAGGTCCAAATAGTTGATGGTCTCATTGCCTTTTTCCACTGTGAATTTGATGCTCTCATTCATCGCGTTCATTTCTGAAAGGAATAGATCCACCTGCCTATCAGTGCCTGACCACACAATTAGGATATCATCTACATATCTCGCCCAGTGTTTGATCGAGTTTCTGAACTTGCTGCCCTTCAATATCTTGTTTTCCATATCATTCATGAATATCTCCGCCAGTATTGGTGACAGCGGTGATCCCATCGCAAGTCCCCTCTCCTGACTGTAGAACCTGTTATTGAAGCGGCAGTAATTCTGGCTCAAGATCTCCTCCACTATGTTGGCGTACTTCGACCCATCGGGGTTCCCATGGTATCTGTTGTTTTTGAGCAGAGTGAGAAGTTCCTCCTTCGGGATTTGGTACCATACCGAAGGAGGAACTTCTCACTCTGCTCAAAAAAAAAAAAAAAAAAAAAAAACAACAACAGAATAAAGGATCTTTAGCAAATCGTTTTTCTAACCAAACAAACCGTTTTAATGCCTGTGTTTTAGAGTGTCCGAGTCGTTCTTTAGGGAGCTGAAAAGGTAATCTAACTATAAACCTGCCCGAGTTGTCTCGCGAGGTAGTTGCTAGAAAGTGTTGCTCACACTGAATCTCTTCACCTGTACGTTCGGAATCACCCTGTATTTCTTCTAATAACCAGAATATTTCGATTGCATTCGAGAGTGCATTGTCTGTCTCATCATAAAGTACGCATGTGTAATCTACTAAAACTGATTTGAAATCTGATAGTTTAATTTCTCCAGATATGATCCACCCTAAATTGGTTTCCTGTAAGCGTGGTAAATGCGTACCTAACGATATGTGATCATTTAATAACACCTTCCAAAATACTCCAGCACCCAATAATAAATCAATTCCTTGCGGAATGTTGAATTTGGGATCCGCTAAAAATATGTTTTCAGGAAGGTTCCAATCTTCAATAGATAAACATTGATTAGGCATTTCATCTACAATATGATCCATAATGATACAATTAACTGTTTGTTGATAGCCTTTATATCTTGAACAAACCCTTAAGGAAACCATTTTTTTGTGAATACATTGAGCAACTACCCACCCCATTAATCAAACTATGAGCGGGTGTGGTTTCAACTTTTAATAAATTTACAAATTCAGACGAAGCAATGTTATACTGACTACATGAATCTAATAGCGCGCGACATTTAAATTTTGTTGTAAAATTCTTTGGTATGATAACATCAATTACGGCGGTGGCTAATAAGGCAAAAATGTTATTCGAAATTAAAGAACCTGTCCACCCTTCTAGCATCAGATCTGTGACGCTAGAATGTTGATCTGACACTTCATTAATTAATTGATCATTATCTTTACTTGAATTTTCATTAATAGAGGAAACCGTAATTTCAATTGGTTCACTCACTACATTGATTAATTTATCGCTATTTTTATTTAAATTTTCAGTATTAATTTTAATTGACTCACCCGAATTGTCTTTCGCCACAGCAGTGCTGCTTGATGGAAACGCTTCATGAACTAGGTTGCTGTGCCCGTTTTTGCAGATTTTACAGAACATTTTACATTTACGGTTGCAGAAACCCAAACATCTGTAACAGAGTTTCTTCTCCTTTATGACCTTGAGGCGTTCTAGCGGAATCAGTTTGAGAAACTGGTCACAATTATAAATTTTGTGTTCACAACTTCCACAAACGCGGCATACTCTCCTTTGAGCTTGTAGCCTTTTTCTAGGCTGCTCTTTGTCTTCTAAAGCAAGAACCTTGCCTTCATTAACATTCTGAACTGGCTTAACATCATTTTTGACCAGATTTTCACGCTCCATGGCAACGCAGCGACGATCCATGAACTGCAGGAATTCTTCGAAGTTTGCATATTTTTTATTTCGTGTCTGTTCCTCCTCCCAACTTGTGCGGGTTGGTAAATCGACCTTTTGAAGAAAATCATATATGACGAACTGAGATAACGCGTCAATGGATTTGTGTTCGTCGAAAATAATTTCTAAAGCCGTCACATTAGCACGATAGGTTGTAATTAAACTTCTAAGAGTTTGTTTCTTAAATCCTATTGGCGCACAGCTTTTCAACGACCTAATATGTTTAGGCGCGGATTGTAGTGGATCGTCGTATGTCTTTATTAACTGCTCCCACGTCAACTCATAGTATTTTCCTGTAATAGGAATTTTTGAAACTAGAACTGCTGCGTCTCCTTGTAATTTGGTTCGCAAAAATTGATGTCGGTCAAAATCCTCAAGAGAGGTATCATTGTGTACAAATGACATGTATATTTGCTTCCAGTTATGCCATTCATTAAAATTACCACTAAAAGGGGCAATGTCTATTTTTGGCTTTTTTAGTTTGGAGTATGTACTAGTTGTCGCAGCAGAGGAAGTGGATGGCTTAAGACGAAATAATGTTTGCCTAACGCACTTAAATGTTGTCATAAATCTACCCCTTCGTGCTTCAGCTAATTTTAAATCATACTTTGACGCAGAGTTTGATGCAAAATTTAATAGGTTTTCAAAGGCAGAATTGTATTTCGACCTGAGCAATTCAAGATCGTCTAATTCGGCCTGTATCACATACTCACAGTCTTCACCAGTTAACTGCGCCAATGAGTTTTCCTGTAGCCGAAGATCTAACGACCTACCGGTACACAATAATAAATACCTGTTAATTTCAGGTGCAAACTCTTTCGAACATTGATCATCAGCTTTATCGTCATTAATAATTTCCTGCATAACTTCGTCATTAATTTCCATGGGCGTATGTAGATCGGTCGAGCTGCTCGTATGCGTATCGCCTGGGTTATCAACGTTATCATATTCATCGCCAAGCATCGAAGATTCATTCACCAATTGTGCTTCTGCATCAGCACTATTCATTTTTACGAACTAATCGATTAACCTTTTTAAGAACGCGAAAATGAAATGACTTCAAACAATCCCGAATTAACAACAAATTAAGAATTAAGTAAATTGCGCGTATAACTTGAATAAAACTGTATGAAACAATCACAATCACAATGCGAACTCGTATAGATAGCAAGCGTTGATACAAAATTTTTACGGTTTTTCCCGGCCGATGCACCAAATGTACGTTATTAATTGAACTTAAATGTTCGACGACTTAGACCGGACTAACTCCTCTATAAATATCTGTAATTCGGGTAGAATCGAGAATATATTGTTCATTGACTTTCTCTTTCTTACCCTTAAAGATATGTGGAGGGGGTCAAAACGTACCTTTGACCAGCTTTAGGCTGATGTTTTTTATCGAGCAGGTAGTAAGATATTGTATAAGGTAATCTCATCATTGAACCCCTTTTATTTTCTTAACACGTACTCTTCCCGAACCTCCTTGGACAAACAAAAAAGTACGAGTTTCCGTTTCCCTTTTGCCGCACCCTGTATACTCCAGAAAAAATTCCATGAAGATAAAAAGAAGATTGACGGATTCGGAGTCGTCCTTCATGATGGTGACGTGTTCGGTATCAAAGTGCTATAGGTATTATTGAATGAATTTGAGTTATTTCAGATTTGGCTCTGAGAGAAGAAGATTACGACGTACTGTTTACTGTACTATCAAGCGTTTTGTCACGACCGTCTCGAGTAAGTTTATCAGGCCGGAATACTAAACTTGGCAAAGTGACTTTATCGAGAGGGTTGAAAATAAATTATTAAAAAATCATTATTAATTTGTGCGATATAGGGTACAGGAAAGTGGCTCATTCGTAGCTGTAATTTGTACAATATGTCGTATTGCTGAAAAGAGAGTTTTGAAACTCACGATAAGTGTCATATATTACTAATGAAAGAAATAGTCGAGAGTTTTTGAAGAGAAACGTTCAGAGAGAACGTGTTATAATCGACAGAAAAAATATTCGGATTGACAACAATGATAACAACAAAGTAATGTTGACAACGTAAGGTTGCCAACAAAGACTAAAGTATACAACACTAAGCCTATATTTAGGATTAATAATTATCAACTTGCTCAACCCGAATACAAGTAACATTGCGAGTGGTTGATAGACTATACTCAGAATACCGACGGACAAACTTTTGCCGTAATATAAGGCAGAATTCCTTTGAATGTCTTATTCCGTTCCAGCGGGATCTCAAAGGGTACTGCCTCCAAGAGAGGATTATCCACGATACGATACAAAGTGCGCCTGATTACGTTTGCGTAATCCAGATCTGTTTCCGAAAAATTCCATGCTTCTAGGAAACCCATTGAAAGCAGCACTTCAGCGAGGTGCACCTTTCGTCCTAATGAGGATTCCATCTCTCGAGTTATGTCGTGAATGAAAGCTAGCAAGACGTGATGGAACAATTCAGAGGCATGCCGATTTCGCGCGTACGATGAAGCCAGCTCTGTGATTATGTTAATCTCCAAATCATACGGGATGGAAGGGATGTCCTTGATGTCGTGATACAAAAATAATTCCGTTCGAAGATAATAGGCATTTTTCATTTGCTCCGGCGTAAGCAAAATTTGGTAACGATAGACAATCGATCTTTTGAGAAAAGCACACATTGAATAGAAGTAGAATGGTATCTTACTGGAAGCGCGATGTATATTTTCAATGTTATACTTTTCTTCCATACGTTTAAAAAGTTGAATAGAGATCTTGACATCAGACGGAATTTCAAACTCTTTCTCAATACCAGAGTTGAATTCAAACAAATGCGTTTTTTTACGGAACGAAGGCAAGATTGTAAACGCTTCACGTTTCATTTCGTCGAAACCACAACGGACCGAGAAATAGCCCTGCAAATAAATCTTTCCTGTGAGTGTTACACATAATGAACCTATAATATGATCTAGGTACTTCATTTTGCACGTACGTAGGAAGGTTTAATGGAATTTAACTGTTTATAATGATGTTTGCCCCGCTTCACTTTTAACGTAAGATTACATCGAATACGATCATCAGCAATCTGCATGAGAACATGACTCGTCTCGTTTGATAGTGATACGTCGTCATAAGCCTGGTCATAAGGGTCTGTAATTCAAATTATTTGTAATATTTTTTATGTCTATTCACCTATTCTTGTGCAACTGGGAAAAGCAAGTTCAATTGAGTATTATATAAATACCTATAGGTACTCACCAGAAGCAACGTCGCCGTGTACGAGTATCCACAATGTCATCATCATGACGGTGAGGACTGCTGGGCTGGTCAACATATTGAAAGCTTTTCAATCGAATTTTCAAACATCTGAAAAAAAAATCATTAGGTACTCGACCGAGTCTATTTGAGTCTATTTGCCTGCTTGCGGAAAGAAGGTAGTATGAAGTACGTGGCGAGAGAAATCTAATCAACTAGTATCGTACGGTCTAGTTATCTTAATTTGTACTCCAAGCGATATTCGGTTATAAACGTAACCATGCTAGATGAAAAATTGAAAAATCAAAAATTGAGCATCTGAATAATAATTGATAATCAGTGAAAATGGGTAGTAGTTATCTTCAGAAGAAGATAAAGACCAGGCACAATCAAACGCACGAATGTCTATCGAATTTTCGTTATCTTCAAAAGTCTATGTGTAATCACTAAACTCTGAGCTGAGTTCGATTTTTTGCTAAACGGCAACTAATCTACAAAATATTAAACTCGAGTGTGAAAATCATTGCCACATTGTCTTCTCTTCTAATCTGCGGGGAAACAATGTAAGCGCGTAACAAACTCGAATTTGTAGTGCGATGTTGGAGCCTGTGAAGAGACTCGTGCTACCAAATCATTGATCAGCACAAGGGCAATTCTACACCTTCCAACAAGCATTTTACGAGGAAAATTGATACTCCTGCAAGATTTGATTTTTGAGATTAGCGTTTTTGATCGTTGCGCCTGTAAAAAACGTAGTATTGTACAATGATGACGAGAGACAAACGTTTTCGTTTGTTGCGCTCGTAAGATCTATGATAGTACCTATAGGTCAACAATTCGAGAATAGAAAAATTTAATGATTCTAAAATAGTTTAGGAAAGAAACCATGCTGGTTACTAATGATCTGATGCCCTACTTGATTAAATTAATGTCAGCGAATGTAAGATGGACTCAAAAAATTTGGCTGGGACGGGTGGTATTGCTATAGGTCGGTGGTTTTCTATGTTCTTACTATTTTCAGTTTTAGGAACAGGCGTCACCTTAGTAACTCTCCAGATCAGAGGGAAGACTCGGTGAGTGATACATAGATTTAATAAGTGGTGTAGAGGAGCGACCGGGTATTTAAAACGTTGCCCAGCAAAACACACTAGAGGTGGTTGGTCACATCAAGAAAAGGTCTGAGAAAAATTATTCGAAATTATTTTTGCGTTGAACCATTATTGTTAGAGAGATAGAAAGCTTAGGTTGACAAAACTGAATCCCGCGGCGGGTATTCATGACAATCATAATATTCTCAAATCAGTAGTTTTATTGTTCTTATGAGCGCAATGATTGAAAACGCTTGCGCAATGATCAAAAACGCATGTATACTATCTGTCTTGAACCTAAGTACGACATATAAAAAAAGTATACGAGCGTTTCATTCGTTGCGCCCGTCAAATATTTAACAAGACTGGTTCTTCACGCTGCTTATAAAGAGTACAATTGACGATTAGAATATTCTAGAATTATCAAATTTTTTCTGGATTATACTATATGACGATCAAAGCTCAGAATATTCTCGAATTAAGAATTTTCTAGATACTTTCATCACTTTGTCTCTCTATCATCGAAAGATACCTACTGTACACACGAACAAGGATACGCAACAATTAAAAACGTCTGTATACTATGTATGTTTAACCTTGGTACTGATGATTGCAATGATAGAAAACGTTTGTATACTACAATTACATTCATCTTACGAACGCAACGTGCAAAAATGTCTGTATACTACAGTACACTCATTCTTCTTCCGAATTAATGACCGCTACGAATCGTTCCGTCAGTATACCTACCTATTAAACCAGTCATTTGTAATTATTCGATTTTTTATTTCCGTAAATTTTTTTTATCTGAATCATTTAGATTAATTGTTTCCCATTCGTCACTTATATCTGGGGCAGTTTCTGGAAATTTTTTATTTTTTGAATTATTTTGAACTCTACATTTTATATGAGCTGTGCTAGCTGTCTGATTAACTTTATTTGATAAACAAAATTGACCTAGCCTATTTCTAGGAGTAAGAACAGATATACTTAGTCAGGTAACTTTCACGATGAAAAGTTGAGTGAAATGAGATGTCTTGGAGATAATTGTTCCATTTTTTTTACGTTTTAAAAGTCGACTGTGAATGAAGACTCTGATCGAATGGATATCGACGAAGATGTACCACCCGGTGGTGATGATGATAAGAGTATCGAAGTTGAAGAAGACGTTTCGAACAATGATGAGGAAAACGCTAACAACAACGAAGACGAAGGTAAGGAGAGCGAGAAAATCGTACATTATAAAGACGAAGATGAGAACAAGAAATGAGGAAGTTTCTGTAGATTCATTATTTTCATTTTCCATATCAGAGCTTTTCGAATTGTTTTAAATTTTTACGTAATATGTGATAGAAAATGAAAATGATCGGAACGCCGAGGTTGAAGATGACGTTTCGAACCATGATGAAGACGAAGGAAATGAAAGCGAGGAAATCGTATACGACGAAGACGAAGATGAAGATGATCGGAGAAGGAAAACTCCAAAAAGTCGTCGTTCATAACTAATATTTGTAATTGATTGTGATCAAGTTCAGTGTTTGTTTTTTGAATTTTTATAAGAAATATAAGCCTATTTTTTTCCTTTCCAATGAACAATCAATATTCCCAGAAATACGCGAAATCTTCGTACAAATCATCATGAAACCAAACCGAAAAGGGGAGTTGATCGGTCGAATTGAATAGAATATCTTTTCGAGCATCAAAATGTTTCTCAAAATTTATGCATTCATATTACCTCATGAAAATAAAGACTTGAAAACATCAGCTGTATCGACGGTAGAGTTATGTTTCTTTTTATTCTTCTTTCCTTCCATATATTCTTCTTCTGTTTTCTTTTGACGAAAATGTAACTCAGGTAAAGCGGGTGAATCGACGGATGACTGAGCATTTTCTCGCAATCGCGCCATCAGCTTCTCATTACGATCCACTTTCAGAGAGAAGTCTGTAGCTTCTTTTTTGACTTGAGCAATTTCAACGCGCATACGATGTTTGCGAACTGCTCTTTCGTAGGCTACTCGTTCGCTCAGATGAACCCATTTGAATCTAGAAATTATTAACTATCAGGAACAGCGAGCAATAATATATATCACGCTATAAGTAGTAACAATACATCTTTAGACACTAAATAGCAGGTCTCAATAGGAATACGTTATAAAAAACATACTTTGATAGATATTTGATATTCCAGATAAAATCGAACAACTTGCTCCGTTTGCGGCACTCGATTTTCTTATTATTTAATCCTAGAGCGACTTCTTTGGCAACGCGTTTCTTCTCGAATTCTACCCATCCTTCAGAAAAATGCTTCGCAGGTTTGTTCTTTTTTGCTAAATTAGAGAAATACAAGAAATTAGAATTATTGAGAAAACCGTAAGAGAATACTCGTACGAGACTCACTTGTTTTCTGAGGTTGAAGGAATATACGACCGACTTCTCCAAAATTCTCCATGATTTCTCGTAATTGTGTTACGTTCATCGTTTTTGGTAAAGTTGAAAGATAGATAATACCTTTCTTATTTCGTTTCTTCAATTTCTCTTCGTCCATTATTCGAATTCTGTTCAATTTTCCATTAATTTTAAGGTTCTTCCAAAATACCAAAATTTTACAACCAGACAAGCAGTCGAGCACGTGAATATTTCATTGATAACACTATCAGTAGAATCCTTGCGGTGCCCCCGCTGAAGGAGAATGTAGGAGAGGGGAAATCATTTCCGTTGGGTATTTTGAAAGTTTTGATTTCTGTCAAACTTTGTTTCCTTCTTCAGTTCTTCCACACTATGAACTATCCCATAGCTACCATGAACTATAAAACCATCGAACAGAATCAGGAGAGGATCGACGGATTATTCGCAGAATGAATCTAGAGAATAAGTGTCATTTATCTCCTTCAGTAGTACTAATTCTCCGAATTCATACAAATGTGATGGAGTAATCCAACTTTCAACGCAGAGTACACTCCTTTTTCCCCGTCTTCTATTCAATAATAATTCATGATGCGTGTTTCGTACAGGCGATATTATACTTCTTTCTCTCTTACGAGACTAAAGGCTGAAACACTGATGATGGAGAAAAGGAGGAAAAAAGTAACATTGTCCAACAGGAAGGACAAGTCGGAGGGTTGACTACCAGAATTTCTGCTGTTCGGTTTTTGAAAATCCAAGTACCCCGAGAAGCTTTGGAGGCTTCTAAGGCATCGGTTCAGAAAATGTTATTCATCGTAATATGTAGGTAATTTAAATTTTTTTCTGTAGTCCGAACCCGGGAATGAGCGGATGACACTATCAATAATTTGTCATTTTCATAATACTTCTTCGACCCCCCCTTTTAATCCACACATTCTTCAGCAGGAGATCAGACACACTCTTATCTCATTTTCTATCCATGCATTCTTCCAATTTCTTTCCCTCTCAATCACTATATATAATTTTCCTGAACCTTTACGAATAACCGTAGAATAATAGTATTTAAATTACAGCCTCTCACAAAGTGAGAGCTGCATGCTACCTGCTTCCCAAAAGCTATTAATTAAGAGAAGAATTGAAGTTCAATCCTATCTTTCACAACGCTGACTATTATTTCAACGTTACTTCGCTGCTTTGCCATGAAATTGCAATCGCGCCGCTGAGAAAGCTGAACCGGTAATTATATAATTTTCAAACAACGATTTATGAATTGCTTGTTAGTTTTTCAGAGATAAAATCGTCGTGAAATGAAGAGGATAACGTCGTATCGTTCGAATCGCAAAATTCATTAATTTTGAATTTACACTCTGTGAATTTTGTCAGCGCAATAATAATCAACAAGTATACCTACCTATATGAAATCGTTTCAAGACGTTTATCGCTGTTGATTAAACACAAGAGAACTGATAACAGCATAATTTAAGCTTTGCCTTTTGTGAATTTTCACTCTCAAGTTAGTGTTGTCCAAATCGTTTTTGTAGGTAACGCTTATCGTGAGGAGTATGTCGGCATCTGAACCTCTCATCTTGGTACACGGAGGAGCTGGAGATATACCAGAATCCAGAGTACAAGCCAAGCTTCAAGGAGTGTGTCGAGCCGTCAGAGAAGCTTACAAGAAATATGATGAAACTAAAAATATCTTGGACGCCACTCAGGCAGCTGTTGAGTCAATGGAAATCGATAAATGCTTCAATGCAGGTATGTTGTACATCATCGCAGAATTATAAAATTTGGACCTTTAGCTGATTTTTTTTTGTTTCGATTTATGTACCTACGCAAATTTTATCTCCAGGATATGGTTCTGTTCTAACTCTGGAGGGTGACATCGAACTTGAAGCCTTAGTGGTTGAAGGGAAAGATTTGAAAGCCGGTATGGAAGATAAAATATCCATCCTTGAATCCGGTCACGAGCGGTGGACAACTACATAACATTCTCACATTGTTTTCTTAGGTGCTGTAACAGGGCTGAAAGATGTATTGCATCCCATAGCGGTAGCACGTTTGGTTATGGAGAACACTCCTCATGTGTTACTGTCTGGTGACGGTGTTCAAAATTTCGCTCAAAAGTACAATATTCCTTTAGAATCGAACCTACATACCGATGAAGCAAGGGAAGCGCTTGAAGAATTCAAAAAAACTGGAGAACCTTCGAAAATGGAAATTGGCCGGTACGCTTCTGGAATTTCTTCAATTTGAGTTGTTCAGTTATTCACTTTCATACTGCTGTTGCAATGATTTTTACCTAATCTTATTGTTATTGTCATTAATATCATTATCCATATTTTCGTTCATCATTTTTAGTACTGGTGGAACGGTTGGAGCTATAGGAATTGACTTGGATGGTCACATGGTTTCATGCACTTCCACGGGTGGCATCACGGGAAAAATGAAAGGACGAGTCGGCGATACACCCATACCAGGTTTAACAATTGTTTCCAACTTTTCGGCGAAAGTTTTAAGAATTTGTTAAAATTGAATTAATTTACAGGAAGCGGAGGCTATGCTGATGATAATATAGCCACAGTTTCTACTACCGGTTACGGTGATGCGATTTTACGATACAACTTAGCTCTCAGAATTCTCAATGCTATCGAACAAGGTTGATCGATCGGTCCTAATAATTATTTCTTAATCATGTACGCAAAGAGTAATAATTCGCACGTTTGTTGTGCAGGTGATACTGCCCAAGATGCAACGGAAAAAGTTCTACTCAATATGAAAGACCGAATTGGAAAAACTGCTGGGGCAATTACAATCAAGAAAGACTTCACGGTTGGTGTAGCATTCACAAGTAAACGTATGGCCTGGGCTTATAAGAAAGGTGATAAGATTTTTTACGGCATAAATCAGGGACAGTTTTTGTGCGAAGATTTTTGAAAAAATTTCTTACATATAATTTTCGTTGAGATGTAAATAAAAATTGACAATGCATGATATTTTTAATTTTCCAAAGGAATAATTTAACTTACATTTTTAAAATGAACATTGGAAAAATAAAGATATTTATTTTATCATATTATTGAAATCTGAAAAATACATTAATTAGTCGCCGATGTATAAGTTTCCGTAGAACCTCGTAGGTACATCACTCATCATCGGTGTACAAATTCTGCATGTCGACATATCTGTTCGTATTTCTTTCATTAAAGTTGGCATAATTTCTGAAAAGAATTTCGATGACTGCATTGAAAATGGAATTTATTGAAAATCAATCTAAAATGTTTGCGATTATAGACTGCGCGATTTTAGATTGAATTAACTTGATAAGGTAGACTCGACCAACCTCTCACCTCTGGTATTGAACTTTCTTTATTTACCGAAGATAATAATATTTGTATTTAAATAAAATTTATTCTTCTTTCCCTTCTCTTCCGTCGCGTGAAGGATGTAATTATTCTGAGTACGTATAATGAGAATTACTCGACGGTCATAAATATCGAAAAATTACAATTATCCACGCATTTCTAACAAATCGTACTTTCTTGCGATCGAAAATGAATTTAGAAAAATTAATCAATTTACCTTCTCAATTTAAATCTGGATGGAAACCAACAGAATAATAAATACCTCAAGACGTCTTCGTCAGATAGCGACGATGGATCCTTTTCTGAAATATCATTCAGTATCTTTTGTGTAATATCATATCCGTTCTCCAATATTTCTGTACCAAGAAAAAGTTGAAAGTACGAATGAAAACATACGTGAAAATTTTCCACTCATTCTTTCTTTACGTGATTGATAAAAATCGATTACCATTATTTAATGCTCTCTTGTTGACAGATAAGGGAACTTTGAACATCCTAGGTGTCTCTTGAAAAAAAATATCCGTGTACATTCAAATGAGTTTCATTAGTTTATTATGAATTCGAATAAGCAAAAGATACGTTTTTGTCTTTCTCTTATAAATCAGCAAGGTTAATTAACTTACCGTCTGCGTAAAATCTTTCAACTCGACGAATAGTGGGTGCAGTCTTATTCAATGCTGCTGAAAACAATACTTTAACTTCAATTCAAGAACAAAATTCACCCAAAATTTTCACTTCGTAAGTGACTCAAGAAAAAAGCTTTACTCTTTACCTTTGAAATAGTTTAAACCATCGTGGATCGATATAGCCGGGACAATAACAACGGAGAAAAGAAAAATAAATAGCATTTTTGGATGCATGATGCTCCGTGTACACGAAAGACTCAAACAAATGACGAATTCATTTTTTTTCTTCCTATTTATAGACGAACAGAGAAGATTTCGAATACGGAAAATACTCCATAACAGGAAGAATCTATTCATCAATATCATCAGTTATTTCTAGCAGCTGCATTTGAAATATTCTTCTATATTTTCTATTATAAAGTAAGCCTTGCGCGAACGTTTCAATTTCAATATAAAAAAGAAATCGAGAAAATATAACATCCACGTCAAAAAAAATAATTTCTTTTCCCTGCTCCATTGTTTGACGTACGTCGAGATGGAAAATACCCTCCTCTACCATTACCTCCGTAAGTCTGACAATGGTCTACTACTCGTATTCAAGTATTTAGTACAATTTTCAGAAAAAAAGAAAAAACTAATTTATTTGTTAGAATTCAGTACCGTATATCACAAAACTAAAAAGAACCTCAACATTTAATACTAAGCTTCGAATTTACAACAAAATATTATAAGAAACGACTAATAAAATCACGCGAACAATTAACACGAACATAAATGGCAAACGTACAAAAAAAGTAGCAAATAATTGGAACGTTTCTTGAATACAAATTTTTTAAAGCGCAAAAAAGATACAGATAATAAAGAAGCTCGAGTATGTTTAAAATCTTTTCATATATAAAATACACATCGTTTAATAATGTAGATCAAGCTTTAATAAAATATATAAACGAGATCGAAATTTCATCCGAATAAATTAATATCAGTGGAGTATGATGTTAACGGTTCACTAGACTATCACTAAAATATTAAACTCATCATGACAATTATATAAATTCAGATACCCTCATTAATTCACTAACGACAGCTCGTAGAATGCTTGGTCTTTTTCTCTATACTTACGTACAAACGAGTAATTTAAGGAGAGTATTGTAAGAAAATTAGGCGCTCAAAAGCCAAAGTTCTTAAATATATGAAAAAAAACGCCAATAAATAAATAAATTCTATTTTAGTAAAAGTAATGCAATAAAATAATTTCTGTTTAGTAAGTAGCAACTTTATCACAGTTCATAACATCAGTACCAGCTGGCTTTTTGAGCAATAATGTCCGTCCTCAAATGATGAGCGAAGCCGATTCCTACCACCTGGAAAGAAATGGACTTTCTCCAATCAATTCAATCAATATGACTTGATTAAAATCAAATAAGATTTGGAAAGTTAAAGAACAAAATGCAAAGCTTTTTTCCTAGTAATGTTCTACAGAATTTTTTTTATTAGATTTCTTTTGGGTCGAGGGTATGGAACAAATATATTATTATTATTATTATTATTATTATTATTACTAGGAAGGAAACTTTAAAAATAGCTGCGTGTTCTAATATCAAAAAATATCGTTTTTTTGAATCAAATTCAATTAAATCGGTTATCATATTTCGAAATCAAACGTAGTCGGAAATCGAGATTGTAAGTAGATTATTTTGACAATAATGACGCACTGCAGGTTCAGATTGAAATTTGAATGAATTATCTTCATGTATATAATTTGAAGATAAAATTTTAAATGTTTAAAAGTCAAAAAATAAGGTTGCTGAATCGGTAGGATACCAGTATTTAATGGCCTCTAAAAATTTACGATCGTATTATTTCAACCTGATGAATAAAACTGATATCGTGACAAGGATACAGTGAGTGATTCTGATAATACGTGCATCAAGTTTTTTTTTTTTTTTTGTTCAACTTCCAGGAGGAAAATGAAAATAAAAACGAAATGCTCAATGACACTATATAACTTCTGAACCATATTTCGAGATTGATATTCCCTTATAAGATCCTCCGATTTCAAACTAAAAAAATACCATTCGTTTGTTTCGACAAATATGGAGAGTAAACATATGGACATTCGAAAGTTTATTGTAATGGATGGTTCATTTGAATAAACGGAATGCTCCCACAGGAAGAAGAGAATGAATTTCTGATTTTCAATAACCTACTGTTTTTCTTTCTAATAATCAGACCGTCAACATGGTCTCGCTTTTATTCGTAAGAGATCTGTCCATCTTTTTGTTGAAAACAACGGATTATAAAAATTGTGTGTTGATGTTAGAGAAACAACCAAGAAGTACTTGTAATATTGAAATACAAGCGTATCTACATATTTGATAACTATCAATCATCATAAAACAAAGTTATGCTACAATATTCAAACTGCATGCAAAGTCAATAGCGAAACTATGATTTGCCGTTGCCAAAACGAGGCGGTACAAAGCATATAAAAAACACCGACTATTTCTGACGAGTTCTCTCATCAATAAAATCTGCAAACCAGTCTCTCACCTCCCCGGAAAGAAACCATTGTACAGAATTATGATAAGTTTTTTCCAATTATTCCGATCAAATGTTTGCGTCAAGTGATATCCGAACTACATTGATAACATTTACCAAAAAATTTGGGTCGATCTTGAAATAAATTGAAATTAGAAAACAATCCGTATTAGATACTAAAATCCAAAAATTGTTTTGAGAAGGTATGAGTGGGTCTTAAAAAAATAGGACAATGATTGCTCACAATTGTAACTCAATTACAAAGAAGCCAGTGTTTCATCTGGACGAGAAAACTTTCTGAATTCTGAAGAATGGTCGGCGGAATGTGAGCAAAATATGAAATACTACACTCACCATCATTTAAACTTACACGTTTATAACCGTAAGAATAAAACTTTCTTTACCTTGAAGAAAAACGACGTTATCATTCCTGATGTAATCGTCAATAGGTTCTGTTCTATCCAATCTTCTAACGCATGCAAACAACCTCTCTCGTTGATAATTTTGCTTAGGTCTAAGCTCTAAGTGGAATCAAGCAAAAAAACGGACAATACAGTAAGTAGACTACGCAATTAACTACGAAAGCTGACTAGAAAGTACAAAATACATAGTTTAGTGCGAAAAAACTATTATTTACAAAAACTCATCGCACAGTTCTAAAATATAAGGCACTACACTACCAAATCAGCTTGCAACTCATCAATTTAATAGCCAACGTTTCTCACAAAAGAAACACGTAAAATTTCCTTTTAACATACCTCGATTGAAACTATAAATAATGCTGTCAAATTTATCATATAATTATTTCTTTCAAACCAATCCTCTAACGCTTTCATACACCCTATTTCATATATTGTACTCTCTTCTTCGTCTTGTATTAATAGAAGACTGCTCCATTTATCCGCGTACTAAATAAAATAATAATTATGGTAAATTAATATGAGATGAAAACGCGAGCTGCGATTCAAATCCACGCCGAATTCCTAGACAGAACAGAAAGATATGAAGAAAAACTTACATAATTGTTCTTTCGAACATCGTAGCCGCATTGTTTGTTTTTCACGATTTCCTGCACAGATAAATTCATAGCATACAGTAGATGAGTTACCGTTCATAAAAGATACCTTGGTTTGAATAAATTGACGAATTTGGTACTCACATCTGCTTTTTTCTTGCAACAAGAAAAAGGAACTCCACAAGCCTCCCGACTGCCAATATCCAACGAAGAACAATTGAAATAATTATTTTTATCCCAGTCTTTTGGTCCTTCAATGCCACAACATTGCAACTACGAAATAAATATTTCTTAAAAATAAAATCAATTGTCCTCATTGGACAAACCAGTTTTCTTCTACTAACCCACTCTTCTTGAACCCAGTCAATAAAATTCTGTTGATCGGGGTCTTCTCGGTATCGCACAATAAATGTTTGAAATCCGTCGGCAGCTTTAGATTTTATCTGAGGTAATGATGAATATGAATATTAGAAAATATCCTGACTTATAAAAGAGTATTCGATCGAGCACTCACCCCATCTTTGAAAGTAATCAATAAAATCCCGCTGATTGTTTCCGAGATAAGAAGGCCTGCGAGGAATATTATATACTGCAAAGAGCACGTGGAGTTATAGTTTTGATACCTTGGATAATCAATACGTACAACTAAAGAATTTATCTGTTACCCATTTTAGCAGAATCGTATTCTCTCTAAGGGCTCCAACACATCCGGTAAATCCAATAGTGAAGGCAACTGTTCCTGAATTGCGGAGAAGGGAAATCGGGTTTAGAAAAAATAAGTGTTGGTCAATTTGATACAGTCAATTCATTTTTTAAAAGAGGTAACTCTCCGTTGAGTTCAAAAAGATGAAAACCCTAAATACATGAAATTACTTATATTATTGTTATTTGCTCACCGATAACGACGAAAACGAAAGCCGGATCTAAAATGACATGAGCCAATTTTCCGAAATTACTGAAACGATCTTTCTCGCTCCATGACCAGATACCCACAGCTAGGACAAGTATGGCTAGAGACTAGAAATAAGAAAATAAGAAGATCAAACCGATGTATCACCAATAATATTCACCAAACGAGAAATATTAATGGGAACGTGACACACTTTACAAAGTAATTTGCTCTGGATATGACAAAAGAACACATTGGTATGCTTAAATTCTTACGAATTATTAGGAAATATGAAGTATTACTTACCCATAGAATAAAATTTGCCACGAAAAGGAGGTATTTACAAAAGCAGTTCACTTCGTGTCTATTATGTTTATATCGTACGACTGGCATCGTAACACAAGAGTATTTTAGTCAGTAATAACGAGCATTTCAAATACCACTAAGATAATGAGTAAAAGCTAGCTTTGAAATCATTTTCAATCGTTCAGCTTATATTAAAATCGAATGATCATAAAGTAAATGAAATCTTCGTATATTGCATCCATTGCATCGCATTAAATTTTTTCCAGCTGTTGAGATTTCTTTATTTTTTTATCAGAACAATAATAATATCCGGATGTTCTAGGGTAACCACTAATATAATCTCTAAATCAGTCGTTCGACTGATTCAGTGTTACCTACCTCAAATTTAAAAATAACTTTTCTTTCATCTTTGCATGCAGAACTACCATACAAAGTTGAGTAGACGTATTATGCAAATAATGAATACGAGAAAAAGAGGCTATATCATGTATACCCATAACCTCTTTTTCTCATGTTCATTATTTGCATATACGTCTATTCAACTTTGTACAGCAGAGAAGCGCTAGTAGTAGTTTCGGCTCTAGTATGGTGCTTCAGTGATGGGCGGTTATCGGTTAATTGATTTATTCTTGTGTAAAATTAACCGAAAAATCGGTTTATTTGTAATTAACGGTTAATCTGATAAACAGGTTAATAAGAGCGCATAAACCAATTAACCGCCACGCCAAAATTTAAAATTTTTGAACAATTCCAAATTCCACATTTGAAGCACAAGGCGTGTCACGGCTACCAACAAATATGTACTTCAAGTGTAGCCGCGAGGAGCGCTCTATACAGTACGAACACGTGACTGTTCGTAAATCCGTATTATTACACTCTCGCATGCTAACATGCTTCCTTTTTTAATGTAATTGTACAATGAACACGATGTAAATTGTTGTGCCCTTTTTTCCGCGAATGAATACGAATAGAATTTCCAAAACAATGTATTAAGGTGTTTATATTTCAAAGTTGAAGTAATCTTTATAATGGAGCACCATCAGAAATGAGAATAATTTGCCAAAGAAGAATATTTTCGTGGATCAACCCCACGAAAAGGCGCAGGAATTAGCGTCAAGCGTCATTGAAGAATTTTGTATCATTCACATTTCACTCAGTAATTGGCAGTTGTCATGATTAAAAGGAATGAGATCTTCCTTTTCTTTTTCATTAATTTTTGCGATTTTGAGGGCAAAAAAGTGGAGGATCTTGGCGCCCCCAGTGGAATTTTTTAGAACTAACAGTGATCCTAATAATTGCCAGTTAACCCGTTAACCGGTTTGTTTGGGGGGTTTTAACCGGTTAACCCATTACAAAGATCTCTAATGAACCGTTTAACCGGTATATCAAAATTATTGATAACCGCCCATCACTATTGGTGCTGGACCTCTGTGTGTTGGACCTTTGTTTTGGATGAAGCAAAGACGGGTTAATTAAACTTTGTACGACAGCACTCTGTTGTTCATGCAAAAGTCAAAATAATATGTTTGAGTTTGACCGAAACAGCAAACATGGCCTTTTACAAGTGTCAAAGATGAATCAGGAAAAAAGATTGATATGATATATGATTTTCATCGAGACAGATACCTTTTTCACGGTTACATCTTAGTTTGCAGGATGGACTATGTTTTGCATGAGATTGAGAAAGAATGATAGAGAGATAAATGCCCGCAAGAGTAAGTGAGAGAACACCATGCATTGTTCTGCAAACCGATAAGAATTGTAAAAGCCCTATCCTTGTGAGTAAACATATCAAAAATAAGACTGAACATGTCTCCATTTTTCGAGCGCGGTTTGTTAAGATTGATCAACTAGGCTATACAAAGCGAGTTCTAATCGTTTGAAGATAAAAAGTCAGATAGGGGACGAAGAGTGGTAATTCCATAAGAGCCAATGTTATTTTTCCTCCAAATTGCATCAAGGAGAATATGAATAAGTAGGTACCTATGCAATTCGCAAAAACAGTCATCATCGCTCTAAAATGTTATACTGTTGAATAAGATTTGCTACATCGAAAAAAAAAGGAAAAATATAATAAATTCTGAAAAGTTTTCTTGAGTTTCTTTCGTCGCTTTTCCTTTTTCCTCCCCCTTCATGATAGATTTTCTCCTGTCCAAATATTTGTGCACGCTCTTAAGATCCATCCTAGGTCTGAACTAAGTTTTTTGGATAATAGATACAAAATGAATGAACGAACAACATTAATGCTAAAAGTGTACTAATTAATAAGTTCAGGAGTAGAAGCAATTCACTAAGCAATATTGAAACGTACAATTATCAAGTACCGCAGGTCGGTAACTTTCTTTGCCTCTAAGTAAAAAATCTAAACATTGTAAAAATTTATTTTCTAAATTATGAGCTTGGAAACGGCACTTCACCTTTTGCCAACCATCGGCCCCCATTTAAGGACCTTTTTTTGTGTTGTAATACGAAGGCCGGACCGGTGGGTGATTGCAGTGCTCACAATAACCCGGAGGGCCTTGAACACCAGGATTCCCGGGAAGACCGGGTAAACCTGTAAAACAAAATCAGGAGAGTAATTTGCGTGCGAGGGAAACAAGAAGAAATAAGAAATTAAGCTCCAATGACTAACCGGGTTTTCCAGGTTCTCCGCGATCGCCGACTTCACCAGGCATACCAATCCCAGGCAATCCTGGTGGCCCTACAAATAGTAAAACAAATTTAAACTAAATAATGTTGTTATTATTATCGTAAAAAATGAGAGTGAAATTGACGCAAATAATGTTTTCTCATTTGGCCGAAACTCAAACTTAAAATTCATGAAATGATCATACCGAAAAAAAAGAATTTGTAGAATTCTAAACTTACCGTCAGATCCCCGAGGACCCATTGGGCCTTCTACACCTATGCCTTCGTAACCTTTATCGCCTTTCTCTCCTTTTTCACCTCGGGGTCCTGAAGTGCCCATAACACCAGGTAATCCAGAAGTACCAGGAGGCCCAGGCTCCCCATTTATTCCTGGTGGTCCTAAATCGCCTATGACAACATGGAAAAAAATAATATCTTGGTCGCAATAAGAATCATACTCGTTGTACAATCATATAATATTCAGCACATTTTTTGTAAGTCTTCTTCCAAAAATGCAAGCAAACCAAAGACAGAACAATTCGTCCCTTGAGTACCACTCATAAGATTCGAAAATTATTTTCAAAATCTTCCATGTCTCTCTTCTACTGATGCTTTTCTGTAAATGTAAACTGATTACTTTCAACTTGTAGTACAAATTTGAAAATTATTCCGAAACAAGCTGTTTTATGAAGGAGATTCGAAATATGGAATACCTTGAGGTCCTTGTATCCCCGGGGGACCGGGTTTTCCTGGTTTTCCAATTCCTGGAGGACCAGGTGGTCCAACACAAGTGGGCATCAATTCATTCAACTGTTCTGAAATGGAATGAATGACACGGATGAAATTTCTTCACCATAGATTTACCGTTATTAATTCTATATTTACCTGTAATTATTGACATACACATTTCTCGAATATCCGTTTCACTGTAACTTCTCCCCTGTAAAGAAGTAACCAACAGTAGAATTCCTCATTGTAATTTGTTAATAAATAGCATTAATAGCAAAATGTAGTACTGCATTTCCAGGAGGTCCTGGCGATCCTGGTGGTCCTCTGGTACCTGGAACACCTGGAAAACCTGGGGCTCCTACTTTTCCTGGTAAGCCCGGAGCGCCAGATGATCCCACTGGGCCTCTCTCACCCGTAAACCCTTTTTCACCTGGCTGAAAGAAAAACGATAAATATGAAACACAAAATGTTCTTTAAGCCATAGGTAAATGTCTTATAATTACCATTCCAGGAACACCAGGCAACCCAGGTGGTCCGGGTGGTCCTGCAGTTTCACCATATGGCTGTACAGTACTTATTTCACAGGGTGGCCCTGGAGGTCCTTGAGGCCCCGGTGGTCCTGGGTTTCCTTCTAACCCAGGAAGACCAGGGGGACCGCTATTACCAGGGTGACCTACAGAACCCTGGTTACAAAGAAAAATATACAGACGGTTATCGACAAAGACTGATTTTATTCTTTGATACACAATAAAATTATCTTACGGAATTTCCTGGTGGACCTCGTGGCCCTATAGGTCCAGGTTCTCCCGTATCTCCTTTGGGACCTTCATCTCCGGGTAATCCAGATGGTCCTGGTAAACCCTGCAAAGAAAAATATTTCTAAATTAATCATTACTCTTCAAGACATACAGCACGTAATACTAAACAACGTACGTGAGGTCCTGGATTTCCGGTGGGTCCTCTTTCTCCTTTTGGTCCCGGTAATCCCTAAATGTAATTCTGAAGTAGTATTTCAATTGTTGCTTATTTTAGTAGAGTATAATTATCTATGATATGGCTAGATAAAAAATTACTTCTGGTCCTCCCACTCCTGGTATTCCATCAGTACCGGGTGGACCTTGCAAACCAGGATATCCTTTTTCTCCTGGTAGTCCTGGTATTCCATCTCTACCAGGAAGACCTGGAACTCCAGCTGGCACCTCTGCAGCAGGTTTCCCATCAACACCGGGTTCTCCTTTTTGTCCAGGGAAACCTGAAGGTCCTGGTAGTCCACGTGGCCCCTTCAATAAAATGTAAAGGTGAGTTATACGTATTTACTGTTATTTTCACTAAAATATGAATCGAACGTACTTCAATTCCTGTAGGACCAGGGGGGCCTTGAACACCCGGAAATCCATTTAGACCAGGTTCTCCCTTTGGACCGATTGTTCCAGGAGTACCTTCAGATCCTTGTTCACCTTGCAACCCATTTACACCTTGTTCTCCTAATATAAACAAAATAAGCATTACCTAATAAATTGATGAATTCATATCAAATTTGTTTGAATAGAAATGAAATTATATACCTTTCTGGCCACGGAATCCCATTTCACCTTTTTCCCCCTTCACACCGGGCGATCCGGGAAAACCTGGTTCGCCTGGAGAACAGCCGCTGCAGTTGTAATCTCCTCCTGACCCAGGAGGTCCCTGGAAGGTTTGGAATTGAAGTAGAATATCTAGATTTTTAGAATCATATATATAGACCAATTCCCTGTGACGTCAACATCTTCGATTATGGTTGAATGTTTATTCTCTACTGGTGGCTCTGGGACCGCCATTTCAGAATCCCAAAAGAGTGCATAGGGAACGTTTCGATCACTCAATAGTATTCAAAAATAAAAGTACGTAAGCAATCGAACCTACATATTCAAATTCCGCAGAATTTCTAGATTCTAAATAGAGATCTCTAATACTTAAGAAACATTTTGTTTTTGGATATCTGTATGTGATCAAATCGTTCCTGTGTATTCTTATGGAAAACGATCATGATTGGCCCGATGATTGTAATATCGATATGGGTACTTCTACTCACTACCACTCACTATTGTCAACACTGTAACGTCACTGGGGAATCGGTCTATTTGTTAACTTACTGGTAGTCCTCTCGTTCCAGTGAGCCCAGGTTCTCCTTTTTCGCCTTTTGGGCCGGGAAAACCCAAACCAGGAGGACCCTGGGGACCTCGTGGTCCTTCGATACCCTGCGCGATATCATTTTATATTGTAAGTATCAGTATAAATCATAAACAATATCAGAATGTAAACTTACAGGTGGCCCAGGCGATCCATCGATTCTTTGAGTAAAACCAGGTGGACCTTGGGGACCAGGTGAGCCTGGTGACCCCATAAGACCAATATCTCCTTTGTCACCTGTGTGACCTCTATCTCCCTAAAAAGAAAAACGTTTTCTCAAGTCGAGATAAGAACAACAATGAAATGACTGTTAAATAACTTACTGGTTCTCCTTTTTGTCCCATATATCCTTGTGCTCCACGAGCTCCACTCAAACCTTGCACCCCTGGAAACCCCCGCTCACCTTTTGGACCTTGTGGTCCAGATTCGCCCTGTGATAAAGAAAATTAAGAATGTTGAGAAATATAGAATTTGTATGGAATTGATAAGAAGAAAAAAACTTACTAACAGGATATCCATCGGAGCCTCTTTCTCCTGGCACTCCTGGAGGCCCTGCAAGACCAGGTACACCTGGCAGTCCTGGAGCACCCTGAATAAGATATTTTACAACATTGTACTTTCTGAACTTCGAGAGTAAATACTTGAAAGTTCTCACGAAAGTAGTAGAAATACTCGTGAAACTTTCTGACGAAGAACTTCGAAACTACTGGAAATGTATTCAAACCTGTTGGCAAGTATAATTCAAGGCGCAAGTTGCAGACTCTGGAGGGGAGGTAATGCGCGGTATTTCATCGCAAGAATCTTTTCGTACTTTCGTAGGGTTGCAGCTCATAATCATCCACTGCAGGTCAATCTGAATAAGGAAATTTAATTTTTGAATTCAAAGTTTCATGGAACGGAAGTTATCACATTTGTAAATTCGAAAATACGGTACCGGAGCAGTCGTTTTTTCGGATAAAAACTTCCCTATCGTTAAGAAACCGTCCGTCTGTACTTCTCCCCGCGATTCTAACATATCGTGAGCCCGTTCTTTGCAGTCTACATGTAGCATGACATTCTCGCGGGACACACTCACGTGCACTTTATGCCAGTTTTTGTCAAATACCTGTAAATTGAAAATTAATTTAGAAAATACTCGTGCGTATTTCATCAATTACCTGTATAGCGACGCGACTGATAAATACCGGTACGCTTTTAAACTCGATGGTTTTCAATCGGTATTCGTAATTAATCATAGAGAATTCCATTTTTTCTTCTCGTGCATTCAATAGCACTTGCATGTTAACCATATCTTTACCGTCGGTGATTCGCAACATGCACCAAGGATTTTTAACGGAAATTTTTCGCAATCGGAATGTAAAAACTAAAGAAAACTGTGTCAAAAAACCTTGTGGAAACATTTCTCTGAAACATTCATTATTTTAAGTATATAAGAGCATGAGAATTAGGTACATGATACAAATATGTTTTGTAGATATAGCAGTTTTTCACAAAAAAGCTACATCGAACTCAAATTACTTTTTGCCTCATATGAGCCGAATCCTGTCAAGATCCTACCAAACTTCCGAGCCAATCTTGCGGCTCCTAATCTATAAATCTATACCTTCTTTATTTGCGCGAGAAAACTTTCATTTCCACCCCTTCAGCTCAATTTCTACTCCAAAATATAAATAACACTGTACGCACTTCGACATCATTGTCAAATCAACGTTCTGTTCCAAGCGATAGGCTGTCTGTAAGAGATTTGAACCCCCGACTCTCGAGACGCCAGTAAACTTGGTGTACTCCGTATCCAAACGAAATTTCCTAATAAAGTCGAATGTTTGCAAGTCTTCTTCGCCTGGTCGATAATCGGCGCAAGGACCCGAGCCCTCATCATTAATCATGTTGTGTTTGTACATAGCTGGAAATACCGAAAACTAAATCACAATACTTATGACAGAGGAGACACCAGGAGATAATTCTTTTATAGATAGATCATTCTTATATGGTGCATAGAACAAAAACAAAAAATACAGATCGAGCTAAAAAATGAAACACCGCACCAGATCAAAGAATTTTATTGATAACGTTTTAGACGGTACCAAAAATCTTTGCCAGTTCACGGAAGAGCTGTACCCACCAGTAAAACTGTCACTCACAATGATTACAGGAAAAAGATCAGTCCTTAACTCTCTATCGAATTCCTTGGGTTTACATTCAATTCCAAATACTCCCGGACCCTTCACTTCGAAGCTCTCTTAGAGGAAAATGCCTAAACTCATTGAATGGTCTTTAAATATCTATCCCCCTCTCGCACTGGTTGTAGTTGCAAGTTATACAATTCTCTAATTCGCTCTTAACTAGACTATGGGTGCTCAATCTACAGATAGGCTAATAAATCTTCTCTATGATCACTGGATGCAATACAATCTGCTGGCATAAGTTTAGCCCTTAGTGATCTGCACACCAGCTCTACGCTCAGCGTATGTGCTCAGGCTAGAATTTCCCCTCACAATTCCACTCACTATCTCAACTCGCCCAATTTCCCCAACCTCTAATCTTTGCTCTCTTCCTCAGTTCCCAAAACCCAGGTTTCTTTCATTACCATGTATCCGAGACCTTTTAGCGGGGAACCCGCTATCCATTTTGTTAGGAGATTACATCCTCAGAAAACGTCCGCGTCCGCAGGTTAGGTTAGGTTACGGGACTTGGAAGAATTTCGAGTCTCGAGCTATATATGATAGGAGGGGGACTTGGAAGAATTTCGAGTCTCGAGCTATATATGAAAGGAGGGGGACTTAGAAGAATTTCAAGTCTCGAGCTATATATAATAGGGGGGGGGGGACTTGGAGGAATTTTGACTTTCGAGCTACCGTCCGCCGTCCAAACAAAAACTTAGAACAATTTTGAGTCTCGAGCTATATATGATAGGAGGGGGACTTGGAAGAATTTCAAGTCTTGAGATATATATGATAGGAGGGGGACTTGGAAGATTTAGAAGAATTTCGAGTCTCGAGCTATATATGATAGGAGGGGGACTTGGAAGAATTTCGAGTCTCGAGCTATATATGAAAGGAGGGGGACTTAGAAGAATTTCAAGTCTCGAGCTATATATAATAGGGGGGGGGACTTGGAGGAATTTTGACTTTCGAGCTACCGTCCGCCGTCCGCTGTCCAACCAAAAACTTAGAACAATTTTGAGTCTCGAGCTATATATGATAGGAGGGGGACTTGGAAGAATTTCAAGTCTTGAGATATATATGATAGGAGGGGGACTTGGAAGATTTAGAAGAATTTCGACTCTCGAGCTATATATGATAGGAGGGAATGTAGAATGATAATTTCGATTTGAATTATATGACAAGATTATCAACTCAGTTCAACACCACCTGAGAGGTCGAGTTAAGGAATTGCGGGTTCCCCGCTGCCATTGCAACGTCTGCAATGGCTTCTAATTTTATTCTTCCAATCCCATCGTCCAACGCATTCTCATCCTCCTACCCCCCTTTAACATCTTCTTTATCTTCAATTATCTTCCTCTGGGTTTCTGATCGTATCCGTCTTCCAGAATACGACGCAGTAGACTTAGATGCCAAGCAATCCCTGCTCTCCTGCTCAATCATTGACTCTTTTCAGCTCTACGCTCAGCGTATGAGCTGAGGCTAGAATTTCCCCTCACAATTCCGCTCACTATCCCAACTGGCCCAATTTCCCCAACCTCTAATCTTTGCTCTCTTCCTCAGGTCCCAAAACCCAGGTTTCTTTCATTACCATGTATCCGAGACCTTTATTCTTCCAATCCCATCGTCCAACGCATTCTCATCCTCCTACCCTCCTTTAACATCTTCTTTATCTTCAATTATCTTCCTCTGGGTTTCTGATCATATCCGTCTTCCAGAACACGACACAATAGACTTAGATGTCAAGCAATCCCTGCTCTCATGCTCAATCATTGACTCTTTTCAGCTCTACGCTCAGCGTATGAGCTGAGGCTGGAATTTCCCCTCACAATTCCACTCACTATCCCAACTGGCCCAATTTCCCCAACCTCTAATCTTTGCTCTCTTCCTCAGTTCCCAAAACCCAGGTTTCTTTCATTACCATGTATCCGAGACCTTTATTCTTCCAATCACATCGTCCAACGCATTCTCATACTCCTACCCCCTCCCCTCTAACATCTTCTTTGTCTTCAATTATCTTCCTCTGGGTTTCTGATCGTATCCGTCTTCCAGAATACGACGCAGTAGACTTGGATGCCAAGCAATCCCTGCTCTCCTGCTGAATCATTGACTCTTTCTCCGGCCTATGACTTGAAATCTTATCATCAACTTCTTTCGAATGATAAACCCTCGATCCGTAGGTCGTTTTCAAATCATTCCTCGCGACATGCTCGACGAAGAATTGGGCACATCCGCCTGACCCATTATTTCCGTCTTCTTGGGCTCTCTTTACTGGCTTGCTGACGAATTATCCATCCGTCCATACCTCCTGAACCACAGAAAATCATTCTCTATCTCCTCTCAAGTCTCTTCTGCCACCTCCAACAATTCAGAATCCATTTCTAATACCCTAAACTTCTTCCGGTTCATACCCCATTAGGTACATATCCATTTATTCCCGTTCTTCTTTCCGAGCTGATAACCTCCTGTGTAGTTAAATAACTCGCCAACAAAATGCTATGGTGTGTCAAAACGGCGGCCAGGATGAACAATTACAAACTCAAATCGTTAATACATTTTCAACGAATATTTCAACGAAGTCTGAACTATTTTATGATGAAAACGTTTTCGTACCTTCCATAAATTTGTTAGTTCCATTTTTGGTATCGAAGTCAGTAACAACATCTTGATTCGTCAGTTCAGTAGCATTCACGTC
This sequence comes from Aspidiotus rigidus, assembly GCA_035079385.1. NCBI lineage: Eukaryota > Metazoa > Arthropoda > Insecta > Hemiptera > Diaspididae > Aspidiotus > Aspidiotus rigidus. Next base: position 5,041,791 of record JAVHKY010000023.1, read on the forward strand.
GTCTCGAGGGATAAGTCCTACAAAAGAGGAACAAATAACCCATATGTTTTAAATAAGTACAAGTTTTCTCAGTGTCTTAAAATCTTCGGTAGGTACCCGGTATTCTTAGTACAGATCAAATGCCAACTTGCATTTGAAAGCATCTTTCACGTTTTTTTAATCTACGTAAAATCTTCAATATTGCTTCAAAATCCCTGTAATCTTGTTATTTTTTTTTCTTACAAAAAATATCAAAAAATTAGGTTACTATGTACGAACCATGCCGTAGACGGTGCCGTCTTGCAAGAGACGATTGCAATAAATAAAGGCTGATTACCAAGACGAACGTTACGTGGCTCTTAGAAGTCCTGTTGAAAAAATGTAGAAGAATACAGGAAAATTCGCCAGCGTATAATTCATAATTAAATATATAATACCAGCACTCATAATTATCACCTCAAACTGCAGTTATGATTCATATCCGTGAAGCTCATTTGCTGAAGCGTGATAGCAATATTGTAAAATTAATTAGTTCAAGACAAAAATTAATTTTCGTTTAATTCTACATAGTCTAGACAGTTTTTTTCTTTTTTGTTGCAGAAATTATTAACATTATTATCATAGAGATACGCGTGGGACGCTCCGTCAGCTTCCGTGAAATAATCTTACCGAATATTTTGAAACGTGAACGGCGAATGATGGTTGACAATTTTAAATCAAAAAGCTTTACGACTCCATTAACAGGTTATTTTTAAGAAATCCAACGTTCGCTCTATTCTATTTCGTCAAATCTTTTAAAAATACCGGAGAAGGAAGGCTAGCAAACGGAAAATATAAGGTGTGCGATATGAACGTTCAAATAAGTTGATGGAATATCTCATCCTGGCTTATTTGGCCAATCGCCCTTATACCGGGTTATAGACCTGAGACAGTTCGACTCTAGACACCCACACAAGTTATTTTACACCGTGGACAGTTCAATTTATGAAAAATAGACTCCCGGTTAGAATACTGAAATAAAATCTAATTTCGTGAGTACAAGACAAAATTTTACTAAAAAAATAAGTATACTCTCATGGTCGCTCAAATTTATGACCTTTACAGAAAATGAAAGCAGTTAAGATGCAGCTACCCCACCGTACGGTTTCAAAACTTTACCCAGGTGAGTAGTCCAAGTAATTTCGAACGATACCAGAGCAATTTCGAAATTTGATTTCTGACTCATAAAAGATTTATACCGTATGTCATAGATTCACGTTTAGTTTATTTTATTTTCAAAATAAAATTGGAAAAATGTAAAAATTCGATAAAAGGAGAGGAAGCGGCGAAAATTTCGACCTTCACTTCATTCATGTGGGGAATAGAAAGGTTTCGGTCATTCATTTGAATGTAGCCGGAGGGAAATTTCTATATTCGACCTACATTATGTGAGGAAGCAGGGGAGCAGAAAATATTCCATCAGGAGGAAAATTTCAATGTTTGAGTTGTATATATGAGGGAAGAACAATTTTGAAAATTATTGGCTTTTGTGGTACACGTGAGGGATTTTGAATATAAGATACAGAGACCATAGGTATGGAACTTGAAGAGATGTCAACTCCGAAACTTTATACATACGGGTTCTGATGTTATCATCGAGTTCAAAAACGTACGAGTAGGACACGGCTGGGGACGACAGATGTAAGTTCAAGAGTTATAAAAGAAGGAGCGAAGATTCGATTAGTGTATACGGTAAACTATATATTCATAAAGACACGAAACGTATCGGAACTGTGGAAGATTTTCGAGTTTTCTGAGTCCTCTGTTGTTGAACTTGAGGGAACGTGTTGAAACGTACGTAACTACTTGGAGAAATAGAAAATAATGAAACTTTAAAAGCTTGAAGCTTATAGAAAAAAGAACAATAATGTAAAACTTTCAATTTCAGAGTCGTCTAATGAAGTGAGAACTCCACTAACAGACACTTCTTTAGTGAGTTGACACTCCCCTACAGAGAGCAATTTTTCCAGTCCTGTTGAGTGTTGCATTACATTAACCTCTGAATGACGGAGATTCTCTATAACGGGCATAACGCATCAGATAAGGAAAGATATCCTTTTTGCATAAGTAGAATATATTGTCGGTCAATTTTTAACAAGCTGATAGTGAGTGGGCTTAGAGCGGATGAAATAAGTACACATGTGTTGATACGAGCGTGAAATACGTGATAATGAGTTCTAAAGGAAAAATTTTATCTCTGTCGGAAAAATTGAAATTTTCAATATTTATGACAAGGAAAAGTTGTCGATTAGTTATAAATTTGGTGTTTGAAAGATACAGGTTGCCCAAATAATCAAGGATACCGAAGAACTTCGAAATTGAGGCTATGAGCTAAAAAGGGCAACGAAGAGAGAAAAAGAATGGGAGGTGTGCAGCAAAAAATTCAGACTCGAATGCAATTTTATCTACATTGGCCACAACAATCGAATACGTTCAAAATTTAATATCCCTTGCTGCACAGACTGGAGACACCGATGGTATGCTGTGTTTGAATCAACTCCGCTTCAATTATGAGAAATAATCGCTTCAGAACAAAAAACTCGCGGGTTCTTTTCCGGAGCCAAGACGTGAGGTGATAGGGAACTTGTTTTATGGGGCACGTGGGATCTGACAAATGTAGATTGTGACGTTACGAGGCTGACCTATGACGTCATCAAGTTGTGACGTCACAGACCAGGACTTTGGAGCTATATAATTATAATAGGGGGGGAACTTGGAAAAAAATGATCTATGACGTCATCGGATTGTGATGTCACAGGCTCCTCCCTTCCCGAACTGTATATGATAGGAGCTAGGTATTGCAGCCACCCAAAAGCCGAAAACCGTATTCAGCCATATTTTTGGGACATCTGGCTTCAGCTTTTTCAAAGCTTTATACTTTTGGCTGTCAGCCAAATGCTGAATTGAGCCGTATTTTTTTGGCTTCTATCGGCTGACGATGATTTTCAAAAAAAATTTCAATTTATGGTTTTTTTGACATGTGATTGTAAGCCCAATTGTAATTATTGGAGCTTTTGAATGAATCAATCGACGGAATTTTTCAATCTTTCCTTTTCATTTTTCATATTTCTCTTGAATCAAATGAACCGAGTTCTGTATAAAAGCCGGTCAAGCGACTTGACGACATTATTTTGGAGGAAGATATTCCTTGTATTTGTACGATAAACCTCATTCTACAGATTGTTGTCATATTACTTGACCGGTCTTTACAGAACTCGGTTCAAATCAATGAATCAATACAAGAAAAAGAAATCAATTTTCACCTTTTCCGGTTCTCCCATTTGGCGTTCCTAAATCCTAATCGTTATCCAGGGTGTCTGGCAGTTGGTTAGTGGCTGGCGACTATATTTCTGATTTCTGTCTCACGTCACATATGGTCTTTTTTCTCTTTGGTCATTGGAATTTTTGGATTCTGATTTGATAATCTAATTTAATGTAAGTCTAACAAGATAATGATATTCTATTGCTGAAAACTTTTCAAAGGATACTAAACTTAAAAATCAGCCAGAAGCCAGCTTTATTTCAGCTTCATTGTTTTGGCTGATGTAAAGCCGAAAACCTAAGCTGTATTTTTCAAGATCATCAGCTTCAGCCAAAAGCTTAAGCCGTATTGTTTGGCTGCTACATCCCGGATAGGAGGGAGACTTGGGAAACTTTCGAGCACCGAGCTTTGCGGGCCGGTGGACATTCTTTCGGACACCTCCCCGGCCGATAAAACAGGTTTCCTGATAACACAGCAAAGAAAAATTTCCTTTTCAAAGTAGTATGAGTACGGTGGTATTATGTTTGTACGCATCGTGTCCTTTTTTTCTTACAATGTAAAACTCCTCCATAGCGGACCATTCTTTTGGTCCCGTCGGTGTCTACTGTATTGAGGTTTTACAAGTACCTGTATAAGGCCGGGAATATAGATTTTATTAACAGGGAACCTGTTGTATGGAGGGGGGATCCTATTTTACACTAAGTTTATAGTACGTCTGGGCCTCTTTCAAAGTAGCCTTATATAAGGTCTAAACTTGCTTAAATTTTCAATACCAAAACCAATTTCACTCACGTAGCAGGTTCCCTGCGTTCCTCGTTTAACTTCGTTAAGGAAGCCGTCGTTCTTCCAAGTTTCCTTCCTATTATACATAGCTCGTAGGTCGAAATTCTATTTCTAAATTTTTCGCCGAACGGCGCGCGGCGTACGGAAAATTTCTCAAAAAACCCCCCAATAGAATAGGTCCCCTGTTACAGGACCGGATTAAGAGAATTTCAGAAGGGAGGCCAGCGTCGGTGGGGGCCCCAAAAAAAGAGAAGAAAAAAGACTTTTTTCTTCTCTTTTTCTTTTCTTCTTTTCATTTTTTTTTCTCATGTGGTGAGGGCCCGGGGGCCATGGCCCCCTGCCCCCTTATACGGCCCCGTCTGTTAAAATTTTGGCTCTCGAGCAATGTATGGTAGGAAAGGGACGAGGAAAAAATGTTGACTCTCGAGCTATAGTACATGATAGGAGAGGGCCTTGGAAGGAAATTTTGATTTTCAAACTATAATATAAGATAGGAAGGAAAGGGAATTCGAAAAATTCTTACTTTCAGATTACATACACCATGATACATAGAAAAACTTAAGAATCTTCAAGATTTCGATTTGAATTCTCAATACCAAAAGCAATTCAACCCATAGAACAGGTTCCCTGCGGTCCTCGTTTAACTTTTTTAATGAAGCCGAATTTTTTTATCAGCTTTTCAAATACTCTAAAAGTTATAAGCTCGGAGTAGGTAACTGTGGAGAGTTTGTGAAAATTGAGATGGAAAATAAGAAAGGACTAAAGACTACAGTAAAGGGTGAAAGTAAATTGAGCGAAGATAATTAAAAGAATTAAGGACCGTATCGGAATTGTTACAAAGGGCAAATAGAAGGCATGAAGAAAAAGATGGAGAGGGGCGTATAGTTCCGAGAGCAGGACACGGAGGGAGGTGTTGAAAATATATTATCATCACGTTGGCAATATTGGCGATAGGAGGGAGACAACAAACTAGAAAAAGATGAGAATAAGTGGGGACCTGTATGGTCAATTCTGATGTGGATGAGACGAATAATTCGACCCAATGGACCGATACTAGTTTTTGATTACTTTTAGTAATTATTCAAAAGCTGGGTTTTCCAAAAGTCATGTAAGAAATCGAGTATCAAGGATCAGTAAAAGTTTTTGAGGTCATAGGCAAGAGTAAGTACAGGGTTGTAAATTTTATGGGAGAGAAGAAATATTTGGCTGCAAGCGCGTCATATTTCGGGAAGTTGATGTGGCCCGGAATCCAGGAGAAGCGATGTTGAGAGGGATAATAATGTGAATGCCTTGAATTGCGGGATTAGTTGAGTGAGGGTCCTGCATAGCCAAAAAAATGAAAATGAATCAATTAAAAGTATGAATTTGAGGCGAGGAGTGCGTGTGGAAAGGGAGATGAGACGAGAGTGCATGGCGTTGAGTTCGGCTGGGGAAATGGGGCCAGAATTTTTCAATCGATGACTGATTATGACGCCTTGGATCGAGTGTACGTATCCAGTTTCAGGTCAGATCTAGATCTGTTGGTAAAGCAGAGCTGGTGGGTCGCAAATTCTGTGGTTTAGATCGAGTCGGATACCTGAAGGAGGGGTTAGCCTTCGTGGGGTGGATGCTGTGATAAGGAGTGATGGGTTCAATTCAAGATGTTTGAGTAGTTGAGATTCGAGAAGAAGGGGGAGAAAAATAAGTCGACAAAATGCAGGTGTATGAATGTGGCACAAGGCAAATTGACTGGTAAATCGTCACGCAAACGGAGACGATCTTCAATGTCCTCCGGAATAACGGAATTAAAACACAGATCACAACAAACCAGATTTTGAAACATATTCTAGGGTTTACTTGTTTTGATTTTTAAGATTTCTATGTAGGTATTTACAACAACGTTCTTTAGAAATCTTTCTTTTATGTCGAAACAATTATGTAGAATGAGCCAATATACAATACAATGCAATGTAGGAAAATTAGCAGTGAGGGTTAGGAGGCGGTAGTTGAGAGGGAACTCTCCCGCTTCACCGCAGAGGCGAGAGCCTATCTAATGCTGATGATTGAAGTGTGTATGTTACAGTTAAAACCCGAAATCAGTAAATTCTAAAATTCACTAGTCAAAACTAGTTGCCACAAATGACTTTAGTCAGAACTAGTTTCGACTAGTTAACTCTAGAATTTACCGTGACCCTCAGCGTTGGAGCTGGTTTTAACTTAAATAATTTCTGGTAAAACTAGTTTTTACTAGTGAAAACTAGAATTGACTAGTAAAAAGTGAAATAGAGAAGAAATTATGATTGTCGGGGAACACTAGTTTTAACTAGTGAAAACAAGAAGGGTGAATCCAATCAGTAAAATGAATTTCTTCCCTAGTACAAATGTAATTGCATTTTTATCAATGGTGTTGGAGCAATTTTTTTTAGAGGCCTCCGGAACGAATACAGAAAATGACTCTCCGACTCCGGTTGCCTCCAGTGGACTCGTTTGGAGGCGTCTTCTGACCTCCAAAGTATGTCTTTGGAAGTACCTCAAAATGCCTCCAGCGCAATTACTGAGATTGGAGAAAATGCCTCCGGAGGCACTGTCGAAGAAACCGAAGACGTCTTTGGAGACGCCTCCGAAGGCACTTGTAACGTTGATCAGTGTGACCAAATGTAGCATATTGGCCTACCAGTGTTGCCAGATGACAGATGATACTCACAAGGTGTATTTAAAACTTTGGCTTTTCTTCGAACCGAGCAGCGCTAGCATCAAAGTGGCTGAATGAGGGTTTGAGGAATAGAATACTGTTGAAAAAAGTGCCTCCTAAAGGATCTTCGGAAGCACCTCCAAGCCTCTAGGTGGAAGCAAGGTACCTCCGGAGGCAAAATGCTACAGCCTCCAACATCTTGGTTTAAATCCTCACCATCTTCGCCTCATTGGAGGCGGAGGCAAGGTACCTCCAGAGACAAAATGCCTCCAGCCTCCAACACCCTTGAATTTTTATTTTTCACAAAGCTTGTTAACAGGGAACCTGTTTTATGAGGGGCTATTTGAGAAATCTGCCGTGCGCCGTGCGCCGTGCGCCGTCCGCCGTGCGCCGTCCGCCGTGCGCCGTCCGCCGTCCGCCGTCCGCCGTGCGCCGTCCAGCGAAAAACTTAGAAAAATTTCGACCCTCGAGCCATATATGATAGGAGAGGGACTTAGAAAAATTTCGACTCTCGAGCTATATATGATAGGAGGGGGACTTAGAAAAAATTTCGACTCTCGAGCTATAGATGATAGGAGGGGAACTTAGAAAAATTTCGACTCTCGAGCTATAGATGATAGGAGGGGGACTTAGAAAAATTTCGACTCTCGAGCTATATATGATAGGAGGGGGACTTAGAAAAATTTCGACTCTCGAGCTATATATGATAGAAGGGGGACTTAGAAAAATTTCGACTCTCGAGCCATATATGATAGGAGAGGGACTTAGAAAAATTTCGACTCTCGAGCTATATATGATAGAAGGGGGACTTAGAAAAATTTCGACTCTCGAGCTATATATGATAGGAGGGGGACTTGGAAAAATTTCGACTCTCGAGCTATAGATGATAGGAGAGGGACTTAGAAAAATTTCGACTCTCGAGCTATATATGATAGAAGGGGGACTTAGAAAAATTTCGACTCTCGAGCTATATATGATAGGAGGGGGACTTGGAAAAATTTCGACTCTCGAGCTATATATGATAGAAGGGGGACTTAGAAAAATTTCGACTCTCGAGCTATATATGATAGAAGGGGCACTTAGAAAAATTTCGACTCTCGAGCTATATATGATAGGAGGGGGACTTAGAAAAATTTCGACTCTCGAGCTATATATGATAGGAGGGGGACTTAGAAAAATTTCGACTCTCGAGCTATATATGATAGGAGAGGGACTTAGAAAAATTTCGACTCTCGAGCTATATATGATAGGAGGGGGACTTAGAAAAATTTCGACTCTCGAGCTATATATGATAGGAGGGGGACTTAGAAAAATTTCGACTCTCGAGCTATATATGATAGAAGGGGGACTTAGAAAAATTTCGACTCTCGAGCTATATATGATAGGAGGGGGACTTAGAAAAATTTCGACTCTCGAGCTATATATGATAGAAGGGGGACTTAGAAAAATTTCGACTCTCGAGCTATATATGATAGAAGGGGGACTTGGAAAAATTTCGACTCTCGAGCTATATATGATAGGAGGGGGACTTGGAAAAATTTCGACTCTCGAGCTATATATGATAGGAGGGGGACTTAAAAAAATTTCGACTCTCGAGCTATATATGATAGGAGAGGGACTTAGAAAAATTTCGACTCTCGAGCTATATATGATAGGAGAGGGACTTAGAAAAATTTCGACTCTCGAGCTATATATGATAGGAGGGGGACTTAGAAAAATTTCGACTCTCGAGCTATATATGATAGGAGGGGGACTTAGAAAAATTTCGACTCTCGAGCTCTATATTATAGGAGGGGGACTTAGAAAAATTTCGACTCTCGAGCTATATATGATAGGAGGGGGACTTAGAAAAAATTTCGACTCTCGAGCTATATATGATAGAAGGGGGACTTGGAAAAATTTCGACTCTCGAGCTATATATGATAGGAGGGGGACTTAGAAAAAATTTCGACTCTCGAGCTATATATGATAGGAGAGGGACTTGGAAAAATTTCGACTGTCGAGCTATATATGATCTAGGCTTCCTTGAATTTTCAATACCAAATCTCATTCGAATCATAAAACAGGTTCCCTGCGTTCCTTGTTTAACTTCGTTAAGGAAGCCGTCATTTTTTGTACGTACTTGAATGGTGTGCGTCAATTAGTCACTGTTAGGTTTGCTCTTGTAACGCGTTTATAGACCGACGAATTCGTATGATGTACGGTTTAATGTGTGAATTAAGGAAGAACTTTTTCGTATATTTTATTCTAGTGTGAGCTACTTATCCTCAAAGTTGAGCAGAACTACCAAATATCTATCAATTTGGCCGAAGTATATCTGGAAATACCATTACCTTTTGAACTCGAACAATTTCGATTCATTTCAGTCATAACTAGAATTTACTGATGAATTCAAACAATTTTTTTTATTCTAGAATTAACTAGTCAAAACTAGTTCTGACTAAAGTCATTTGTGGCAACTAGTTTTGACTAGTGAATTTTAGAATTTACTGATTTCGGGTTTTAACTGTAACATGTATAATCATTTCAGCAAAATTCGTTAGATTGATTGCATATTGGGCGCGCCTTAGTCTAATTGAGAGCGAATTAGGCATTTGTAAAGTTCGAGATTGGGTTTACTGTTACACAGCCTGTGCGGGGGTCGAAAACTCTTGACTGTTAGACTTTACTAAAGAAAAAAAAAATTATTGACTCAAAGCAGAAGAACCATGAAAAATTGGAACTCAAAAAATTTTGAGTAGGTACTCGGCAAATGGAAAATAAAATCATAATCCTCACAATCGTTAATGTTGGGCTAATTAAAATTTTACAAACTCGTCATTTCCATCTTGCTTGTTATTCCTAAAATTCGAAAACAACGCGAATTCAATGTTTTTCATTCCTATTCAAAGGGCGACTGCCTGAACTCAGACTCCCGTAGAAATTTTATAGTTTCATGTCCCATTTTCCTATGACGGTTATTTTCATAGGAGGAGAGATACATTTTTCATTCTTCTATTATTGCAAACAAAAAGTTATTTATTTTATTGTTAGTTGTATCACGCCGATAGTTTGAAAAAAAAAAGTCGGTGAGCCTCCAAACCAAGAGAATCAACAATTTCGACGAGTAATACTTACATTTTTTTCCTGAAAATCATAATTTCTACGAAACACAATTATTCATAGTTTACTCTAATGATGAAATTGAAAAAAAAAAAAAAAAACGGGTATTCGAACTACAATTAATCTAACGAAAAATAAAACCACGTGATTGAGTGCAATGCTATTTCTTCATCACTATTTCAATTTAAGGATCCGATATTGTTCGCTCATCACATAGGTAGCGTCCGAAGACGGTTGAAAATTGTAATACATTTTCAACGTTGTTGAATGATGCTTGTTAAAAATACATCATCACGACTGAATCACGAACGTGTCGAAAAAGTCGCTAGAGTCTTTTCGACACTTTTTACTCCAAGAGTGGAAGTTTCTTCAACCAAGTCAGAACATTGAATACTTTGTGAGAAATTGTTCGACAAATCGTGCATGGGTAGTAAAAAATTTTCAATGGACGAGGTCTTCAGTTCTTTTTCTGGAAAATTTGTGCAAATCCTTATCCGTGATGGCGTGCCAAAATCAAAATTTTTTGAAATACATTTTCGTCTATCAAGCTTAGAGCTAACTAGTTTCTTCTTCTGTAGACTTCGAAAAATTTATCTCGTTCCGTAATGAATACGAAATTTCAAAACCAAAAGTTGTGCAGAGAAAATGAAAAAAATTCAAACTCCGAGCACGATCATAGATTTTGGAAAATTTTGATTATTTTACTCCAAAAAATTGAGCGTTTTGAATATTGCCCTAAATTATATTTATAAACGAATTTTTACGCACCTTAACTAACAGCGAGATTCATGGAACCGTACTTTTTAAAATTTTTTTCAAGTAACGATTATCTTCTTTCAAGTTAAAACCTTATGGAAGTTCGGAAAGAAGAAATTTCTATCATAGGGTCCGAACAAAAAAATTCTAACATACTGTTCAGGGGAAAAATTCCGACATTTTACAATGTGTGATCGAGTAATACTCATCACTTTTTCGCCTCGCGATTTTCAGAAATCGTGCGAAGAATACTCGCAATCGTTCAATTCAATTAATAAATTGGGCTTTTCGAGACGTCGACCGAAAAAAGGAAGTAACTTATGATTTTCCAAATAGTTTGCGAATAGGTACAATGTTTATACACACAAATTGATATATCAAGGTTTTTTCGTGGTTGCTATAGACACAAATTCCATTAAAACATAAAATATACATGAACTCTGTTGCATTCACTTCTTCCTCTTTTCCTCTTCTTTTTTTTCTTTCTTCCTTTATTTTTTCACGGCTCTACATTCCCAAATATTACGAGTACGGTGTAACGTATTCGTTCGCGTATATGATCGATTTATACGATATTTCGACGAATCGTAGCCATCGATGATGGAACTTTTTGAATTTTATCGCGAACATATTTGACGATAATTTATTCAAAATACGCCACCAAAATATTTCCACTAAAAAGGTATGATAATTAATGCTATTATATTAAATTTCACGTCTAAGATTTACAAAAAAAAAAAAGAATATTCGATAACTTTTTTAGATTCTTCAATTATTGATAATAAGTAGTAATTATTGGCGAATTTTTATACGAAGGTTTTTAATTTTTTTTTTAAATTGTATTTGCACCGATTCACCCTCTTCGAAAAAAGGTCGTGAATAACCTCTGTTAATACGATTTAAGAACATGGATTATTTAGTAGATTCTTTCTTCAATACGGAAGCTGAGAAAGTATGCGAATTGTTTTCATTTTTTGAATTGTTAAGTAGGCAAGAGACATATTTCACATTTTTTTTTAATAATTAAGAATCACTGGAGTTTGAATGAAGTATGAGAGGGGAAGGGCAAGGAGGGAGAATCTTCTCGAGCTATGAAAATTTTGAACTTTTACGCCGCCGGTTTCTAGTCTCTTCGTCTCCCACTTATATAAGGGTTATTCGGAATCAAGGGCTTGACGTCGCGTCGTTAGTCTCACTGGATAGCTTTAGCTTTCCCCCCTTTTCATTATAATTATTCGGTTTGGGCTTCATCTCAAATTCGAGATTTTTCCTAGCCCCAAGGTCATACAGCCTAGCTTATGTACTGATAGAGGGTGGAGCTTCTCCGAGTGTACAGTATAGCTCAGGAGATGAACAGTGAATAAGTGGTTGAAAAACAAAAAGAGGACATTAAAGGTTTTCTCGCAAGAACGTGTTGGGTTTGGTATCCCTCTGTGGTAAGAACACATTACCCCCACCTTTGTCAGAACTCTCTTCAAGGCAGTAAAATTTAGTACTTTTTAGGTTTTTTCGATTTTTTTTTCATTTTATAGAGTAAATACATCAGTACAAAAATGATCTACGCACAATTTATAAGAAAAAAGTATTCTTGTGATTTTTCAATTAACCCCAAAATTAGCCCGTTCGTTTTCTCTATTTTTTTAAAAAATATTTTCCACTTCTTTCTAATTTTCCAATTTCATCCTGAGGCAATCTTTTTTTATGAAGATAAATCTCTCTGCATATAACCGGAGAAGTACTTTAATTTTCGAACAGCTGACAGCTCTCAGAATATATCACCTTCACACATCGATTCTATCTTTGATAGATAGCGCTTACTTTTTTCTCAGTGATTATCGCTGTAATGCTTTTTGATATGGATACTTTACATATGTCTTCCCCTCTCCTTTCTCGAGAGAGGCCAAGAGGGTGAAACGCTCTTCAAAATATGGTCTGTACACACTTTCTGACTCATAGTCTGAGAAAATTTCAGTTTACGGTTCATCCAGTCGATGGTTTTTAACCTTCCAATTTTATTAGGGAACCTGTTCCATATTTTTTTTTTTTAATTTCCCGTGCGCCGTCGCGTCCGGCCAAAAACTTGGAAAAATGTCCACACTCTCGAGCTATATTTTATAGGAGGAGGACTTTGAAAAATTTCGACTTGAGGGTCGTAATATATGATTTGAGGGAACTTATGATGTTTGAACCATTGGATATCTGGCTCATTGAAGGGGTTAAGCCGATTGGTGTATGAAGCATTGCATATCTCGTTACTTGGCGGGGCTATCCTAATGAGGGTCGTGTCATGTATCAGGTTTCAACCCATGGGACAGGTTCCCTATGTTCCTCGTTTAACATCGTTTAGTCTAGGCAAACTAGACAATAAAAAAGAATTTTTTGGTAGAGAACGGGTGTTTGCTGAAATGTGTAGAGGAAGATATCGAGAAGTACCTAAAAAAACCCTCACTCCCTAAAGGCTGGGGAAAATTTTTTGTGGCACGTTTTAACCCCCCAAAATCAGTTTTTGGACTATTTCTCAAGAACTAAGCGTTTTACAAGAAAATGTTTCGAACAAAAGATGTTCCTCTTGAAATTTCAAATAAAATTATGTATAGAAAGTCCAGTTTAGACCGAATAGTCAGCTCAAAAATTCCCTCGAAGTAATATAGTTTTCAAAATTTATACGAAATTCATCAAATTTTTGCTGATATCTCCGAAAAATCAACTTCTAGAAGAAAATGTATAGGAAAGAAATATTTTCTTTATAGTATTTCTTATAAAATAAGTTTACATTGAGCAAATGTAATACCTAATATCTTCTGTAGAACAAGCGGAAATAGAGGAAATTTATTGTAGAATTAATTCTTATACTGTATTTAGCTATAAGAATTTTAGCTATCAAGACTTACAACAGGATAAAGATGGAATTATTCATCCATATCTGGTAGTACCTACTCGCATTTTTTGGGTATTCTTCTTTGTGTGATACTTACTCAGCAATATTTTTAGCAGATGTAATATCAAGCTGATTAGTCTGAAATTGTTGCAGCTTTTCGTTTTTTGCTTCTTGGGAAGTGTTATGAACTTTGATCGAAGCCATTCTTCTGGTATTGTTCCGCTGATGTAGATTCTGTTGTATAGTCTCGTCAGCTTTCCAATGCTGTGTTCATCGAACACTTTCAGTAATTCTGCTATCATTCCATCCGGTTCAGGGGCCTCCTTTCTTACTGGAGCGTTCCTTATGCGCTTTCTACTTTGGATTGAAGGATTGCTAGTCCTTCTTCTGCAGTTACTTCCACGGATTCTCTTTCATCTTCAAACAGTTTCTCAATATACCTGGTCCATTCCACAACCAGACTGTTTTCCTCCACGATTATGTTTCCCTCTTGGTTTCTCATTGCGTAAGGTTTCTTTGGTCTGTAAATTCCGGCAGTTTCCTTCAGTTTCTTGTGTAGCTGATATTCGTCGTGTTTTTCTATTAGTTGTTCAATTTATTCACAAGATTTAAGATGAAATTCTTCTTTTGCTTTTTTTACTGCCTTTTTGACCTTCCTCTGACTCTCTCTGTATTTTCGCTCATCCTTGTTCTTGTGTTTCCTGCTTTCGTCTACGTGTTCCAGAATTTCTTCTGTTATCCATGTGTTCTTCTTTTTTCGCTCCCTCTCAGCTCGCCCAGGACTTCTTCAGCCGATTGCGATATTATATTCTTCATCCGCGTACTAGTTTTTTCGACATCGTTATTTCCTATTTCCTGCTCGGAAATGCCTTGTAATTATGGCTTATATTTTCTCTTACCTTTCGTTTGACCTCTGGTTGTTGTAGTTTTAACGTATTTATAAACTGTTTTGAGGCATTCTTAATTTTCTTCAATCGGTTTTAACCTTCGCCGCAAGAAGGATATGACCTGAGTTTATATCTGCACTAGGATACGTTTCCACGACTTTTACCGAGTTTCTGAAACTCTTTTTGACCATTATGTAGTCTATTTGGTTTCTGACTATCAAATCTTTACTATCCGTCGGAGCTTTCCACGTATATAACCTTCTTTTTGGGAGCTGAAACCACGTATTGGTAATGATAAGTTGTTGTTCCTGACAAAATTGGATGAGGCGTTCACCGCGTTCGTTTTGTTCTCCTAAGCCAATAGGTCCGGCAATTGTTCCTGCCGAACCTCTTCCAACCTTAGCATTCATAACTCCAATCACAAAAGTGACATTGTGATTTTTGCAGGCTTTGAGAAGAATTCCTTCTTGTCACATTTTACAGCCACAAAAGATGGAGAAGCAAACAAAATGTGTGTAGAATAAACTTTATTTATAAGAAATACTATGAAGAAAATGTTTCCTTCCTATACATTTTCTTCTAGAAGTTGATTTTTCCGAGATATCGGCAAAAATTTGATAAATTTCGTCTAAATTTTGAAAACTATATTACTTCGAGGGAATTTTTGAGCTGACTATTCGGTCTAAACTGGACTGTCAATACATCATTTTGTTTGAAATTTCAAGAGGAACATCTTTCGTTCGAAACATTTTCTTGTAAAATGCTTAGTTCTTGAGAAATAGTCCAAAAATTGAATTTGGAAGGCCAAAACGTGCCACAAAAAATTTTCCCCAGTCTTTAGGGAGTGGGGTTTTTTTTAGGTACTTTTCGATACCTTCCTCTACACATTTCAGCAAACACCCGTTCTCTAACAAAAAATTATTTTTTAAGCTCTTTTTGTGTCTAATTTGACTAGACTAGTTAAGGAAGTCATCATTTTGGCGCAAGGCAATTTACGATTTTTCAATTTTTCTTGAAAACTATGGAGTTTGGAAGGCATATTACCTCAGTACAAAAATCATCTACGCACAATTTATAAGAAAAAAGTATTTTTGTAGTCTTTCAATCAACGCGATAGAAATGGACTTAAGGCGCTGGCAAGATGGTGCTTGCCCGGCATCTATACAATATTTTATTATCATGTTGGTAGTAATGACAAGAGGGAGGAGACAATAGATCTAAAAAAGGGTAGGAATGGGTGAGACACGTCTGAGGCGAGTGAGGTTGATTTCAAATAAACTTAGAAAAAACGAAAACAAGTTGGTCTTCTAGACTTCCTCTAATCGAACTATATTCGTCCTGCGGAAATCATTCTCAGTCGCCTCAGATTTGTCTCACCCTTTCCTATCTGTCTATTTTCTCTCCCTTCCTACTAATACTGCCTACATGATAAAATAATACGTCGGTTCAACACCTCTTTTCGTATTTCGCTCCTGAAAATATTCGCCTCTCACACTCTGTTTCTTTACGTCTTCCATCTGTCCTTCTGTAATATTTCGTAAATATCTGTGCTATTCTTATTTTTACCCACTACTGCTACTGTAGTTTCCAACTCTGTCTCATTTCCTACATGAATTTTCACGAACTCCCCTCCTACCCCGAGCAAATGACCCTGAGAGTAAAGTAGTTGGAAAGCTCTTAAGAAGAAAAGAAAAGTAAGTTTCTCCACTCCATGGAAGAAATATAGGCTATGTCTTCGGGCGTTCTATCAATATTTTTTTTTTTTTTTTTTTTTTTTTACGAGCAATGCAGCTGCGCTAAGGCCTATTTGCTCGGCAGATAGTTCTGCTTTTACATAAACTTGGTATTTAACAAAGTAGAAAGGAAGGAAATGTGAAAACAAAATACATGTAAAAGAATTGAGATGAAATAAAAATATAAAGGAAAACAAAAATATTCTTTTTTTTTTTTTTTGGCGTCATTGTTTGGAGTTAAACGTGGTTGTAAAAGTCAGTAGATCGTAAGTAAGTTAGAGTTGAGTCAATTGTTTCGGAGTTGTTATTGAGAGTTTGTTGTATATTAATAGAAATGTTGAGGGAAGATCGGAGAGGTTGTAAAGTCGGGCAAGAGAAAAAGTGTTCAACTTTTAAATTGTCTTCGAGACAGTGTGGACATGATGGTGGGCCAAGGTTTGCTAGAAGGTGAGTATGAGTAAGACGTGTGTGTCCTATTCTCAGTCGAGCTAAGATGACTTCCTCTCGTCTAGAATGTCTGTGGGATGAGGACCAAGAAGAGGGATTGGTTTTAATTTTTCTCAATTTGTTGTCAGTTAAATTTTTCCAAGAGGAAAGCCAAAGTTGGAAAATTAAGGAAGCGTAATATACTTTTAGGTCTTTTGCCGGTGAGAGAATAGGGTCCGTTATTTTAGGAAGAGATGTTGCTTGTTTGGCTGCTTTATCTACTGAGTCGTGAGGTGGGAAGTCAACGTGTCCAGGAATCCAAGCCAGAGTGATATGAGAGTTTATTAATTTCGTAGTGTGGAGAGCCAAAAATATACGTTGAATTAAGGGGTTAGTTGAGAAAGTATCCGCAATGGCTTGTAGAGACGAAGGTATTTTTGTTCCGGTAGTAGTTGCGCAATTTATGATATACAGGCAAGGATACCGTTTAATTCAGCTGTGTATACCGACGCTGAATTTCGTAGGTGGTATGCCTCCATTTCGCCACCAATGGAGAACGCGTAAGATGTTCTATGGCGATATTTTGAGCCATCTGTGAGACAAAGGGTATAACCTGCAAATTCGTCGATAAGTTTTGCTATATGTTTTCGATAAATTGAATTGCTGACTTTAGGAACTCCGTAAGGTCTAGTCTGATATCAGGAATGGAGAAGAGCCATGGGGGTAGCTGTCAGGATAGGTGGAAGGCTTGAAATTTTGAGATTACGAGCGAGAGAAGTTTCTAAGCAAGTATGGATATGTTTCGTTGGTTGACGATTAAAAATTGGATTAATTTCAGAGATTAAAGATTTGTAAACGGGGGAATTTGGAAATTGAGATATCGAAATAAGAAGATTCGAAGAGAGGGTGGATCGGCGAACAGATAGAGGTGGTTCCGCTGCCTCGGCACACAGACTAAGACTAGGGCTCGTTCTGGATGCTCCCAAAATCAGCCTAAGAGATGAGGAATGGATTGCGTCCAAAAGAGCTAAAGACGATTTATTGGCGAGATTGTAGATAGGGGCTCCATAGTCCAGTTGTGATCGGATTAAACTTTTGTACAGATTTAGGAGTAATTTTCGGTTGCAACTCAGTCGAGGGTGAGAAAGATATTTTAGGGTATTCATCGAGCGTAAACATTTTGGTTTTAGTAATTTGATGTGTGGAATCCAAGTTAGTTTTTGATCAAGTAAGAGTCCTAGAAATTTTATTGAATCAGTGGTTTTAATTGGAAAATTTTGAAGATAAAGTGAGGGAGTTGATGGAGGAGATTTCTTTTTTTATGGAAGATAATTAGGAATGTTTTGTTTTGGGAAAATTGGAAGCCGCGGTCAGATGACCAAGAGGAAATATTGTCCAAGGATTCTTGTAAGAGTCTGTGAGCCGTGATAGGATTTGAAGAGCGAAGCGAGATGCTGTAATCGTCGGCAAAAAGTCTTTGAGAAATTGGGAAGCTGGTTATCAATATATTGATCTTGATTTTATCAATATATCAATTGTATATTAGCCTGCTTCGGCTCGCTCGTCATCACCATTTTTAGTTTAGTATAAGTCTAGTATACTATATATTGGGCCTAGTACTGTATATCAGGCCTAGTATAATGGAGGCTAGAGGTCAAAACTTTTCTGTCGCTTAAGTAGGTCAAGGTCATCTAAATGACTTCGGCATAATGCCAAAAAACTCAACTTCTGTGACGCCTCAGATTTATAATGGTATTTAAGCAGAGCATCTGTTCTATCGGAGGGTACATTAAAGAAAAATGACAGGCGCCCTCCGGCAAAACGTGGACTTGGAAGAATTTCGAACTCCGAGCTACAAATATACATGATAAGAGGGAGACTTGGAAAAATCTCGACTTTCAAGCTATATATGATGTGAAAAGGACGTACTTAGAAAAATTTACACCTCGGAGCTGTAGGTGATAGGAGGAACTTGGAAAAATTTTGACATTCAAGCTATGATGGGAGAGGGATTTGGAGAAAATTCGAGTATCTTTTGAGGGGAAACTTAGGAAAATGAGTATTTTTGAGACTTACCCCTAAAATAATGAGGAACAAATTGTAACCTTTATTTAGAAAAAGTATTTTCAAGATTACGAAAGTCATCTACTTTCCTTTGAGGTCCAGAAAAAACATTCAGCATACACATCGAAAATGTTATTTTCTTCAGACTCCATAAGCTAGCACTGAGGGTCAAGGATCCGACGGAGGTTGAAATTTTTTGAAGTTCCTTATTCGTCATCGTCATTTTCGCCTTGCAGTATTTTGTGACGCTAATTTCAGAATTACCCGCAGCCTTCACACATATCCATATGAAAATATGTTGCCAACTGTGATAAAATTTTGCCAATTTTGGTACATGCGTGACTTGTACAAAAATAAAATGTACGACGGATAAACCACAAATTAGGCAAAAATGTGCCACATTCGTATTTTGGTTAACAATACTGATCCACTCTCTATACAAAAATTTCTCTCCTTCTTTTCCTCCAAAGCCGTCAACGTCATCAGAGAGGATTACGAAACGAAGAAAAATACAAATTTTCCACTCATTAGAGCAGTACTTTCTAAAAATTTCAAAGACAGGCTTGAAAATTTTTTCACGTGAAGTCAGTCTCAGCGTAAGCTGTCCTGATTCGAAGTAAAGGGAATTGATCAAATCTTAAGCTTTGAAAAAAGACTGAGAAGAATTCGGAATTTTGATATTCTCATTAAGCCACAAGGACTTGAAAGTATTCCGTATAGATAGAATGAAGACGACTTCGCGGAAAATATTTTCCTACAAAAAATTTGCTAGACCAGTGCTCTGAATTTTCCAGTTGATTTTCCTGATTTATATTAAACGAAAAGCTTTAGAATATATGAAATTTGGCAATCACACAAAATTCCTCGCTTTGCCCAGATTTTATTCTATATTTCGTGGATCCAAATTTGATAGAATTTGAGTGTCCAAATTTTTACCGAGGAGAGAAAATTTATTACGAATGACTTATGTCGATTTATTCTAGTCAATAAAAATGTACGGTATCCTTCTGATCCTTAGAATACGTTCAAATTATTTTGCGTGTTTTATCGATTCGTGATAGATTAGGACACACGATATTACTCTCATACAATGTACTTGATTCTTATCGGTTTTTTTTTTTTATTATTTCACAACAGCTCATCGAATTCGCCGTTTAAACCTATTATCATCAATACCCGTTTTAGCTCAATTAATGCAAAACATTTCGCTACCTCAAGTACAATAGAAAAATTAATGTTACATGACAACACTTTCTACGAAAAATGTTGGCATTTCGATTGATGGAACGTTATTTACACATGTTCTATTTCTCATGGGATGTGCTCCAAGCTCTCAAACAAAGAGAGAGGTAAGTTGATAATTATACAAAAAACAATAATAATACGCTAAAACATAAATAGTATATACCTATAAAACCTACCCTTAAAAAAAATTATATACCTGTTTTTTTTATTTTTCTGCACTCTCAACTATTTACCCTGAAACAAGCAAACACAGAAATATGTGGGTCACGAGTGCATGACACGAAGATTATATTTATTTTAGAAATTCATTGGAAACGAAGCGAATTTGATGGAAGCCTATTTGAAGGTGGAACGTGATATTTGGCAAGAGGAACAACAAGCGCCTGCTTCTGCCCTCACTCACGCTGTTGTGAAATTGGAAAAAATTACTTTCGATTTGGAAAAACTCACCGCCGACGTCACTCACAGTCCGAACTACACCTTCAATCAATTCTTGAATAAAACTTACGACGTGGACGACGAGTAATGATAATATTTTTATTCGATGGGTAATGGGAGACAAGTTTCTAAAATTTGTAAAGACGAAACAAATAAAGTTCTTCCTACTTTTAACCCTCCTCCGTGTATGACTTCAAATTATAGCTACCTATTTTAGTTTCCAGTATATCATTTTTCTCGGTTTAATTGCATCGCATGCATTATACTAGGAAGATAATTTCGACGGTATCAAAATGGTAAAATTTGGATATTTTAATTGTTTACAGTAGTTTAGACGCCATCGACAGTTCCATAAAAAGTGTGATGACAGAATTGCGTGTCACCAACAACCCGAAACAGGCAGCCGAGCACGAAGAATTTATTGCTAATTTGAATAGAAAGGTTCGTATAAAGTAAATAGATTAAGTAAATCACCTTTTAATGTACCTAATTAGAGCATCGAGAAGTAGATTTTTTTACAGTGATTGTTTCATTGCCCATCGTATAACACTAATTTAAAAAAAAAAAAACCTAAAAGAAAATCCATCTTGGCCAGAGGAAAGACTAATTTTATTTTTTATGTTTTTATAAATATCCCGACGCGACGTAGGGAATAAGTTATCCTGCAATAGATTTACTTCTTTCCAGAATTGTAAGGGAATGGTAGTTTAATTCAAGTGTGTCCCCAGGAACAAGCTATCTACAAGTGGACGGTCTTTCGCCAATTGATGCGAGCAAGAAACTCCCTTCATGAGGGATTTTTAATTTATTAATCGAGAAGCCAGATTTCTTTCAACCATTACTGTTCTTCACATTACCCGGAAGTCAAAAATTCTCGATACTCCACAACTAGGTCAAATAAGTTAGAAGACCAGCCCTCATTGGAACCACAGTTCACTCGGTGATCGAAATTTTTAACAGGGAACTTGTTTTATAGGGGAGAGAGGGGATTTCGGAAAAAACTTCCACCGTCCGGCCGGCAAACCTCGGAGATCGAAAATTTTTGAAGTCCCTTTCTATTATTTGGTTGGTGTATATAGCTTAAAAGATAGCCCCTTCGAGTAACTAGATATGCAATGCTTCATAGGCCAATTGACGTGGTCCCTTTAGTGAGCCATATATGCAATGCTTCAAACGCTATAGGACTCAGAACGTACTTAGAAACCTCTTTGTATCATATACGTGCCCCATAAAACAGGTTCTCTGCCTCCTCTCGTTCAAATCCGTTAAAGAACTCGCGAGTTTGAAAATTCCCCCGCCCAATATACATAGCTCGAAGTCGAAACCAGTTGATCCCAATGGCTGGATGATCGCAATTCCTCCAACCCTTCTCACTTATTCAGATTGGATGTCAAAGTTCTTCCAAGTCTGGCTCCTCTTCCACGTAGCTCAAGTCAATATTTTCCAAAGCCAACCTCCTCTTCCCTCCTTCAATTGGATTAATAAATTTTTCATTGTTTTCTCCTGGTACACATATGTAGCACATTCAACTTTTCCCTCATATACGACGCTCGACATCGAAATTTTTCTTGTGATCCTCTTAATGGACACTTGGATTGATGATCGGTATCCCCCCCCCCTTCAAATGACTAGAGGAATTTCCACCGTGAAGCTCGGGCGGAAAACTTGTTCAGTATAAGTGAATAATAGCTTCTCTCTCACCTAAAATGAGACACGAACTTATATAAAACAATGTATTATCCAGGCGTAACTTTGACTTACTTTCTAACTGATAAAATTCACGAACTTCTCATATTTCAGGCTCTAAAATGCAGACAGATACATTTCTTAAATCGTCGAAAATTAGAAATCGAAGAGGAAGCACAAAAGTTGAGTGATCGAGTCCAAAACTTGCAAAAGTTATACGAAAAACAAGATACAATTCTCAGTAAGTGAGTCTTTTCAACATTTCATTTACCTAATAAGAATAATAGGAGTTATCGACTCTGATTTGGAAACTTCTCTCCATACTGGGCGAGAAAAAAATGATGTTACCACTTTTCCACTTTTGCCTCACCCTATATATACCTTTTTCGCATTTCCTGCTTTCTACAAGGAAGCATCGGTTTAAAAATCCTCATGTAGACCAATTTCAAGACTTCCGATTGATTTAGAGAAATTTTCACCTAGGTACGACTCTCACCGCATAGCCACCAAAACTTTTGTGCTGTGATCGAACAACCTAGAAGAAAAAAGAAAAAGTGTGAACAATGAAAGATCGGCCTCAAATTTCTTCCCGAGGATCTTATTGTCACAGAACCCCTACATAACGACGCGAGGATCAATGAGTGACAGGGTATGAGAAAAATTTCAGCTAGAGTGAAAAATGCGGACCCGAACGAATTTCTAGAGACCAACGAAACAATTTCTACAACACAGCTGCAGCACATGCAGAGTACTTTAGCTTCAAAGTTATGTATTTACTTGGATTAAGCTCACGTCTTCCAATTTCAGGCGAGATATTCGGTTCTTCT
The DNA here is from genome assembly GCA_035079385.1 of Aspidiotus rigidus. Taxonomy (NCBI): domain Eukaryota; kingdom Metazoa; phylum Arthropoda; class Insecta; order Hemiptera; family Diaspididae; genus Aspidiotus; species Aspidiotus rigidus. Next base: position 5,064,567 of record JAVHKY010000023.1, read on the forward strand.
TATTCGTCGGTAACTGAATCCGAATTGGATCGCTTGAGAAATTATCGCGATACATTATTCAATGGAGAATTAGCTTGGCAAGATGCAATCAAATTGTCTCAATCTGCTTCAATTTTTTCTCAAGCTGGGCTCAATAGCTGGCAAACGATTACTACAACAAGGTAAACTTTTTGGGTCATACTGGTTCTGAAATTTAAAATTGAAGCTTTGAAGAATTTAAATTTCTCAAGTCCCCCTCCTATCATATAATATGGCTCAAAAGTTGAAATATTTTCAAGTCCAACTCCTTTATTAGGGTAAGTCAGTTTTTGCCGGACGGCGGGACACTGGAATTTTCAAACGGAACAGGTTCTTTGTTAAAACTTCCGCTCACCACCCGAACCGCCCATCGATTGTCCCGTTTTGACCGGCCCGAGCTCGCTACTTTTGACCAATTTTGCCTTCGATTTCTTATTGTATACTCACCAAATGTTATCGGCACATTAGGTAGTCTGATTACAATATTAAAAGAGGTTTGAAGTACAACATGCTTTTATGATGATACGAGAATTTTTTCTACTGATCCGAGCAGATCCTTCATGCATCCTGACGTGAATAGACAATTGCTTTATTTGCGACCCCAGCATTAAATACGTAAAGGCTTATAGATTCTAACGTACCGTATTTGAGTGAAGGGCCAGCCTCCTCTTAACCGATCTGAAGAACCACTTCTGTATCCATGAAAAATGTGAAGAATCGCTCTAATCTGTTTTATCCTCTGTTAACAGCACTGAAGAATCTCGCTTTAAATTGGCCACCGAAACTCGAAACGCCATTCAAGAAGCTACTCTTTTGACACAATCAGCCCAATCATTGCTTCCTACGGCTCAATTCCCTTATTGCACTCAACGAGAGATTTACGCTGTCTCGCAAGTACATCATGACAATATTATAATACAAATATTCGTAGTAATAATCACATATTGAAAATCTGTTTAACACAGCACCCCCCACCCCCCCCACCCCCAAAAAAAAGTAGAACAATAATGGTGATAATAATAATATTGAAGAGGGGGCAAGTTTCGTCCTTTCAACACCGAAGTCGATCCTTTCGGGTGTAACTTCAAGGTTAGAAGAAACTCCTCGGCAAAATCCCCCTCTTTTTGGTAACCGACAAGATGCAGTGCCCCTAGGCATGCAAACTTCAGCACACACATCAGACATAACTTAGGACTGAGCCGCTGTCGGAGTAACCCTTTTACTCCTTTCTTAAAGTCTTTATGCTTCTTCTTTTTCCTGCAGAGTTTCGTCTGTGTGTAGGCCATAATATGATTGTTTATTCCATTCCACATCTATCTTTATGACTATGGCTGCAAATGCAGTTACCTGGTTCCATACTTCTTCGGAACCTAGAATGGTGGCTGCCAGGCTACTCGGAGCAAGCGTTCCATCGACTCTAATCTTCTTAAGAGACCGATCAAGCTTGTCCCGCTCAAAATAAGGTGGGCTGTGGTCCATTGTCCCGCCCTTGATCGCAATGTGAACTCGTTGCCTGCTCAATTTTCCTTAACTTCTCATGAAGTACTTTGGCCGCATAACACCTGCGTTAGGTGAAAGTTAAGCTGATCATGATCACAGTTCTTTTAGGCATCAAGGTCGCGTGTTAACACACTGGTTGCCCCTTTTTGAGCAATTCTCGCTTTCCATTCCTCAAGCGAGGAGCGCCCGGCCTAAAGCCTCTTGGTCAGTTGTTGTCCTCTGTTTTGTTTTGTAAGCCACCACTTTCTGCTCAGCGAGGAGTTCGACAGGTGGTGAACGTGCTGAACCGCAAAGAGCCTCCGTCGAGACAGTGCTGTAGGCACTAACACACACCAGCGCAACTCTTCTTTGGACTTTTTCTATCTCTTTCCTTCTGTAGACTATCCTTATGGAGTCGGTTCATACAAAAGCATGATACAGGAGGATCAGCAAGACGGTGCTCATCATGATCCTTCATCTTGCTTCTCTCGGCCCTCCTGGGTTTGTCATCAGGTGGCTTAGGTAAGTCCTGCCCACCTTTTTCGCTACCATCAGGAAATGGTGTTTAAGCTCAGCTCTGATTCAAACCAAATGCGCAGATACTTCATCATGTTCTTGGTTGTGATTTCCACACATTGCAGGCGAAAGGTGGGCTGACTGAAGCTCCTGGAGTTCCAAGAAGATGGAATATAGGCAGGAATTGTTGGTGGTAGTAGCGTAGATTTGGGATTGAAGGTAGAAAAGGGGTTGTACAGTGTTCCGTCCTTTTCTGAAACCAAATTGGAAGGGGGAGAGTATATTCTTTAGTTCTAAATATCATAGAAGTCTTTTGTTGAGGATTTTTTGGAATAATTTGCCAAGAACACTGGAGAAGGCTGTAGGGCTGTATAAGGCAGGGGGGAGGTGTGCGTTGGTTTTCAGCATGGGGAAGATGATAACTGTTTTTAAGAAAGTGGGGTGTTTTGTGTGAAGATGGAGTTGAATAAGGAGAGGAGGTAAGAGAGTGAGTTTGGAAGATTTTTCTTCATGGAAAGAAACTAATGAGGAACTTCTTTCGTCTCAAAGGTTCCAGCCGGGTAAGGGGGGGGGGACGGCCTTGGTCGGAAAATTTTCAAATGTGGGTCAAAATGTTGTTCCCAATGAAAAAACTCGAAATCCAAAAAATTGAACCCATCCAACCACCCACATGGGCTGCAGAGTCATTTTTAGGCCTAAAATCCAAATGGCTGTATCTTAGGCAATAATGATCGCACAGCAATGAAACTTGGGGACATTATAGTATATGTGAACGTTAAGCTATTGTATTTTTTTCTTTTTAAATCATTCATATTTCCCCTAGTTTCTAGCAATAACAAAACTTCAAACTCGAATAAAAAAAAATTGGGGAGGGGGCACCCGGGGAAAATCATTCATTTGAAGCGCCATACTTTCTACTACACCATACACAAGTATCATAGTCCTCGGTGAGGTGGAACATTCCCAAAAAAATCAATATTTAATGAATTGATGTGATTTTTCCATGAATACCGGGGTGACCTATGACTGCTACCGCAATAGACCGCGAGAAATCAACAGTCAATGTTCGAGGTGAAAAATACGCACTCCTCCGTTGGATGAAATGGGAATGTTGATAGACCAAAAATATATTCTTAGTATTTCGTTTATCGATTTGGTCAATTCTTATTCAAACACGTCCACCGATTAGGTGGAGGACGTTAGATTGAGAAAAATAGTTGAAAAATTCTCCAGTCGCTGGAACAGTCTGAAAATAGTAGAGAAGTGAGGAAATCCACTCTTTCGACCTGGAGAACTGCGATTTTTCATATTTCATTCATCAAATAGGTCAGATCTTACGTAAACATGTCCGCCGAGTGTGAAAAAAATGGTCAAAAAATTCTCCAGTCACTGGAACGTTCTGGAATTGACAAAAAATCGAGAAAATCTACTTTTTCATCCTGGAAAACCGTGAGTTTTGGCATTTCATTCATCAAATGGGTCAGTTCTTACGTAAACATGTACGCCGAGTTTGAAAAAAATAGTCCAAAAATTCTCCAGTCGTTGGAACGTTCTGGAAACGATAAAAAATCGAGAATATCTACTTTTTCACCCTAGATGTCCGTGAGTTTTGTTATTGCGTTCATCAATTAGGTCAATTCTTAAGTAAACATGTCCGTCGAGTTTGAAAAAAATAGTCCAAAAATTCTCCAGTCTCTGGAATGTTCTGGAAATGACAATAAATCGAGGAAATCCACTTTTTCACCTTGGAGGACCGTGATTTTTGTTATTTTGTTCATAGATTAGGTCAATTATAATGTAAATATGTCTATCCAGTGAATGAAATACCTAAACTCACGGTCCTCCAGGGTGAAAAAGTGGATTTTCCCGATTATTTGTCATTTCCAGAAGGTTCCAGCGGCTGGAGAATTTTTTGACTATTTTTTTAAAACTCGGCGGACATGTTTACGTAAGAATTGACTTAATTGATGAATGAAATATGAAAAATCGCAGCTTCTCCAGGTTGAAAGAGTGGATTTCCTCACTTCTCTACTATTTTCAGATTGTTCCAGCGACTGGAGAATTTTTCAACTATTTTTCTCAATCTAACGTACTTCACCTACCTAGTCGGTGGACGTGTCTACATAAGAATTGACCAAATCGATAAACGAAATACTAAGAATATATTTTTGGTCTATCAACATTCCCATTTCATCCAACGGAGGAGTGCGTATTTTTCACCTCGAACATTGACTGTTAATTTCTCGCGGTCTATTGCGGTAGCAGTCATAGGATACCCCGGTATTCATGGAAAAATCACAGAAATTCATTAAATATTGATTTTTTTGGGAATGTTCCACCTCACCGAGGACTATGATACTTGTGTATCTTGTAGTAGAGGGTATGGCGCTTCAAATGAATGATTTTCTCCAGGTGCCTCCCCCCCGATTTTTTTTTTTATTCGAGTTTGAAGTTTTGTTATTGATAGAAACTAGGGGAAATATGAATGCTTAACGTTCACATATACTAAAATGTCCCCAAGTTACATTGCTGTGCGATCATTATTGCCTGAGATACAGCCATTTGGAGTTCAGGCCTAAAAATGACTCTGCAGCCCATATGGGTGAGCGGATGGGTTAAATTTTTTGGATTTCGAGTTTTTTCATTGGGGAAAACATTTTAACGAACTTTTGAAACATTTTCCGACCAAAGCCATTCTCCTCCCCTTACCCGGCTAGAGCCTTTCCAATCGAAAACTCTTTAAAAGAATGAATAATTTGCGTTCTTCAAGAGACGGGAGGAAGAATTTTATCAAGATCATCAATTAGATAGAATAAGAGTCGTTTTTTTCGTTAAAATATGTAACTTCTGTATGCGTCATCAGCCCCTTACCCCCGCCCGTAGATAAATTTGATATGATCGAAAATATTGAACTTTTTTCAGGTAATTCAATATCTGTATACCGATATGCAATTGCCTGAACGTTACGAGCACGCAACGGAAGTGTACAAGAGTTTCCATAAACGATCAACAGCCCTTTCAAAATGGCTAAAGGAGGTAAAATTAGCATTACTGTACTAATAAGTGAGAAGTATCTCAATGAGTTCTATGATTGCCTCACGAGTGCAGTGAATGGAGCGAGTCGAAAAAGTCACGATCCTCAAATTGTGAGGTATTATTTTAAACACATACGCGCCAAAAACAAATTATCGATTTTCAGAAATTTCAGCAGTATTGATGCCATAGAAATCGTCAATAATGAGGCGAAAAATAATGTTTTTTTATTGTTGTCGAATCGATAAGGATAAACGTAGTTTTTGCCAACTGTTTCGGCTCAAGTATTTCTGGTCGTTTTTGTAGAACTGAATTTTTCTTCTTTTAGTTGATGAATAGCACAATTCACAAAGACTTGGAAGACGTGGATCGTAAAATAGCGGAATCAGTCGCCAAATTAAACTCAGAGCGTACTATAAGAATAAAGAAAAAAGTAATGAGCTTTTCCTAACATAAATGGCAAATTATTTCGCATTCGGAATTGAGATAGGTTCGGTCATCATCAATTTTGTATTTTAGCTTTCCAGCCTCGGAACTACGAATGATCTTTGGAACGCAGAATCGCTCGAAAGTCTGGAAAGCAATCACAGAGACAGTTCAAGAAGATTAAAATATTAGACTGATAAATAATCATTGTCGAATAACACCTCTCGAAAACCTTTTCCATCAACTTTTCGAAAGAAATAACGTAATGAAGATTCCATTTAAACAGTTATCAGTCCATTAATAAAGTGCGTAAAATGTAAACAGTTTTATTACTTAATACACAGTTCAAAATAAATATTAATCAACAGCAAAATTTTAATGCGAATAAAAAATTACAAGATGGTCTAATTTCGAATTGCGTACAAAAAATACCAGAACGACGACGAGTTTTCAAAAATCAACAAAAAAGAGAAGAAAACTATACAAATTCAATTTAACCACTTTATAACATACATAAATCAATAAATAAATTTCATATTTGAAGTTAAAATGATGAAGAAAAAACTGATAAAATAGTATGAATTTTTCAGCGTGTATACATCTATTCCCAAATATTATAATGAATTCTTAGATCTCAAAACCAATCCAGTTGGCTTATTTTCTTTTCTCTCTCTTCGCGTTAACAACATATTCGGTAAAATAAATAAAACTAGTATCGCATGCGTCTACCTCTCGAAATATTATAGACTTACTAACTACAAGGAAATTATATATATAATATAATATATTATACTGTATAATGGCGACGTATTTCACGGCGTCGTGCCCTTTTTTGTTTAGTCCTCTTTTCTTTCAATCATGATTATTTTTTAAACAATATAAAATACTTATGGTTTTCCACGGATCGAGATTAGTCAATTGTTTTCGAGAAAATAAATTAAGAAAAAAAAAAAAAAACAAAAACAAGAAAAAAAAACGAAAAACGAAGTATTATCTTACAAACATTAGTTATAAATTTTAATCGCTTTTTCTAAATAATTAAATCTAGTTCGTTTAGGAGCCTTGTTGGTATGTTCTAAACCTAGCCATGGTTTATGCAATAGAGATACTGACACTGTGAAAAAGATTTAAAAAAAAAATGTCATCATACGGTGATGTAAATTTGTCAGGGTGGAAATTCACGCATTATACTTACTTGATGGAGGATTATTTGAACGAAATTTATTAATATCTATCAACGCATCCAAATTTTCACTTAAATAATTTGGTCTACCCGTTAAAACGAGAGCGAATTTATACTGGAAAATAAAAACACATAAAAATAGGTATGACTGAAGTAGTCCGAAAAAACGATGGATCGCAGGAAACCTGGTCTATGGGTTAAATTGATTTTTGGTATTGAGAATTCAAAGTCCCTCTGCTGTCATATATTATGGTTCGAAAGTCGAAATTTTTTCAAGTGCAAATCCTTTAATTCGGTAGGTCAGTTTTCGCCAGACGTCGCAAGGCGTACGGCAAATTTTTCAAAAAACCAGGTTTCCTGTTACAAAATTTTTAAAATTCAAGTACCTTTTCAAATTCCTTCTCCGTTACACCTAGTTTTTGAAAGATCCTTTCTCTCACTTCAGAGAATGGTTGTTTCTGAAAGAATCGAAAAATAGAAGTACATGTTTATAATCAGAGTCGTCTATTAAATAAGAAAATTCCATCTATTCGCGGCAAACTTACATTTTTTATTTTAAGTAAGAAAGGGATACCGAAGGTAGAATAAACGTCTTTTTGAAAATGTGCAACCGGTATCAACATTTCATCGTCTTCTAGATTCAATTCGTCGACAGGGATTTCCTCTATCCTGTAATACGTCATCAAAATAATTCATCTCATTTCTTAGGTCTTGTCATTTTTTCAACAATTCTTCCGTAAGAAAAACTCACCTGTAATTTTTTTGAGTAGGTAAAGCTTCCAAAGGCGTACTCTCCTCTGGACCAGGCGTTATCCGACACGAGCTCAATTCGAGAATCCTACAGAGTGATTCAATTATATCAGGAAACATACTTTCGAGAAATTTTCTTTTTAAAACACCGCTTACCTTAATTTTCCCGTTCCATCTGGGGACAATTCTACTATATTTTTCGCTTCCTCCAGAAGATCAGAAACTTTGCCATTTTTATTCGGATAAAGCGTGATTTCTTTTTCTTCTTTCAACTTCGGGCCTACCCACGTCACCTATGATAGAAATTTGTAAGCGTTACTATCAATAAGCACTTCCCCCGGAAGATTGATATGTTCGTATCATGCCGACTATCGCCTCACCTTGAATGGTTTTTTATTTTCAAGCTCGTGTAACGGCATAGCTAATATTTGATAGAAAAGTTTTTTGATATTTTTCTTATTTGCCGGTATACAAACAATATCTTTTACACATCCTTCAAATCTATACGGTACAGGTTGATTGGGTATGTCCTTCATGCCGCCACTGCAAGTACGAGATAAAAGAGAATTAATACGAACGATTCGAAAATCAAAAAATAATGAAATTCAAAACTCACCTTTGACATTTAATAATTTGTATTCTGTGTTTATCGATTCCAACTCTTTCAGCGACTGCTTCTATCATACGATCGTATCTTGTATTTACTGATAGTTCGAGTACGAATCCAGGATCATTAGGAATATTCTTATCACAGAAAACTATTTCTACCCTGTTCATTAAATCCCTGAAACAAAAATTTGAATACCATCAAACAAGTTGTCGACTTTTTTCTCTTGAAATGAAAACAGCATTCTTTGGAAAGAACGTTTCAACTAAATTTATTATTTTAGGAATACGTGTGAGACAATAAGTCGGAAGATTAATTAACGGAGATAAAATGTACACGCAATTATTGTGAAATATTTAACTTAACTGACGTTTCAATAGCAACTTTTTTTTGACATAACCCAACTCACCATCGCACTAGCTTCAATCGTTGATTTCTCCAATTTCATAAAAGCCTAATTCGTTTTTAACTAGACTACGGCGCCCCAATGTACAGGAATCTAGTATATCTTGCTTGAAATCATTACATACAATTCAATCATCAGCACTAAGAGAGACTCTTGATGCTCTACATTCTAGTCTGACTATCAGCCTCTGTGCTGAAGCGAGAGAACCCCTCTCAAATACAACTTTTAATTTCCTTGCATCCACAGCCCAATTCACTCAACTTCCAGTCTCATCCACACTTCTCTCCTTCCTTTTGAAACTCAACTCAAATTGATCCCTTCACTCCCTATCATATCATCTGCCCCTCCATGGCTAACTCTTTTTCCAGATTTCCGACTCGATTTTACTTATATTCCCAAAACTCACAAGGCCAACATACTAGTATAAGTCATCAAAAACATTATTTCTACCCAATTTCAAACCCACCAGCTCTGCTCTACCAACAGACCTAGATCTGGACCCAAAATTGGATATGCATACTCGATCCCCCCAGTCACCGATTGAGAAATTCTGCCTTCACCGCCAAACTGAACTCCCCATCCTCTTGTCCTTCAACGCTCACTTTCCTCACTCTTCGGCTCAAATTCCTACTGTCAACTCATTCACTTCCAATTCTCATGACTATGCAGGACCTTCACTCAACTAATCCTTCAATTCAAGGTATTCATTTACTCCTACAAACACTATCTTCTACATCAGTTTTCTTCCTATGGATTCCAGATGACGTGGTTGACCTCACCGCCAAAAATTCCCTCCTTTTCCATAAAATTTCTGATCTTGTACTACTCCCGCCTATGACCTCAAGAACTATTACTGATCCTTGATTCTCGACACCTGGTATAACTTTTGAAAAACTCAGTATCCAAACAAACTTGGAGCTAACGAAACAAGCCGTTTCTTTGGACTTTCTTTAATCGAACTACCCATCATGGAGGCATTATTCTCGTCCGCCTCAGACTCGTCTAACCCTTTTCAGCGTTTTCTCAGTTTTTTCCTTCTCTTCTCTTGCCAATACTACCGAAAGGATGACATATCTGTTAAACATCTCTTGTCGTGTCCCACTCTTGAAAATATGTGCCTTTCTCACTGTTTTTTTTCCCATTTTCCATCTGCCTTTTGTAACAATTTCGATACGGTCATTAATTCTCTCAACCATCGACGCTCGACTAACTTCCAAGCTCTACTGCAGTCTCTAATCCTCTCTTATTTCCTATTTCAGTTCGCATAAAATCGATCAGATGACCTTTAGTCGTTGAAAGGTTCTTAGGCTTTAAGTTTGAAACAATATCCTGAATTTGCGAAAGGTTCCGTACAATCTTGTCCTAATTTTTTACGGAGGTTGAAAATTTTTCAGAAAAACAAGATTCTGAAAATTTTCCCCTCTGCTTTCTCTCGTACGGCAATGTTCAAGATAACCAAATCTTTCGATCATATAACTTATGTGATTATTAGTTTTCCAATTTTAAATCAACCGTTCACACGAGCACGAGTTAATTTTGATTGATTTGTGGTCCAGATATCAGACTACAGATAATTTCACCAAAAACGAGGGTCAGGCTTCAATTTTAGTGAAAGAATTACATTTTCTCACCTAAACCACAAGCAGAGCGGAAAGCGTTTTTTTTTTTTTTTTAATTTCTACGAACACTACTCATAAAACAAATTTTAGAAGTTACCCATCCTGTCGTTAATTCCACCTGCCACAATATTGACAGTAAATAATTTGCAAGCTTAAGCGACAATAAAAACTCTACTCAAGAATAAGTTCTTGATTATAGAAAGAATTACCTAAAATGTTCTCTACAATTTGGTAAATCAGTTGTTGAATTATCACTCTTCTGAAAGACAAATATATCACCATCGGACAGTTCTTCCACCACCTATAACATTACACAAAGAACGATGTTCAATTTATCATCATCTACACCCATAGTTGAAAGACAAAAACTATTCTATAAATACCTTCTCCCACGGCTCGTTTATTGTAGTAATTTCTTGCACTAAATGAGCTTTAATTTCTTCGTATATTATCAATTTTGTATTTGGAGGATAACCGGCTCTCTCATTCAAGAGTCCGAATACGTCGCCTAAAACGAGAAGCGCATTTTGAACGTACAGAACTAATTATGATATACGGAGCGCGTAATCAATATTTTGTACTTACCAACTATTGAGCCAGACTGTAAATAATGATGACCGCAATAATAGATCTTTCTTACTTTGGGATCGTACAATTTAAAAAAGACCAACACTTCACTTTCGCAGTCGAACGGCGGTAAAGAGGTTAGTCCGCAATCTAGCGGCATCAACTCCAGAAAAATATACCAGTGATTATTATCGGAAACTTCAAACATTTGCTTTGACATTTCAGTTTCTACGTCGAAGTGTGTAGGCCTGTACGAACTATTAGCCTTCATAGAGAAGGGCCAAATTCTAAACTGTTCCATTGTACAATTCTGGAATCCGAAGAAAAATAACTTTTTAATAATCGCAGTTTTAGTCATATTAGAGTGCAATTTCGCCTCTACTTACAAAAGTGTCTGAGAGTAAAATCAAAATGTCTTCAACCCTATTATTTTTCTTGATTTTAAAAACTCTAACGTGTGATTGATGATCAACGTCAAATAAGTCTTGGCCTTGATGACCGTCAAATGAGTCTTCTAACAACACGTTCATATTCATATATAAATGTGCGTCGTTCCGTTCCTTACGCCTGATTTGCTCAATTCTCTTCTCTTCTTGCAACCTCATTTCAAGCTGTAAGATAAAATTTCACATGAATGCCACGAATGCTCAACATTACGAGTCACGATTTTTGGTACAACGCTCACCTCCGCTGGAATATCATTTTTCGTCACTTCTTGTAATACATTTTTCAACTCTGAATCACGAATGTAGACCAACATGTACGCATTTGTACAATGTTTTACGGTCATCGTCAATTCTTCGTCTTGTCCACCGTAATTACATTCGATAGCTTCTCTTTTCGAACATTGCGAGACAACGTCGTCGTCAAATTTACACCACTAACAAAGAAAAATCAAATTTAGAAAGTTATATTGTGAGAATTTCAAGACAATTAAAGTCCAACATACTTTCCCGTCGCCTCTAGGGTTAATGAAAACTACATAATGGCCTCCGTGATTGTCGCCACTGTGAACTAAAACTGCGTGTAACGTATAATCTGCTGGAGTACTGCCAGGACGTTGTAAATACGAATTCAAATCGAGTTTTTCATAAAATTCGAATCTACGGACACAACAGGAGGAGAAATGACGTTGTGAGATGCGTACAGGTAATTTCTAGAAAAGTCGAGATTTCTTCTCAACCTTACCGATCATTGAATTTTACACAGCAATCAGTGATAGGATCGTATTGAAATCTCATCAGATGTAAATGTAGTACAGGCGGAAATGACTCAAATATAACGCCTTTTTCAGCTTCCTGAAATCCGTATTCCCCAGCATCGTACTTATTATCGCCATCCAGTATTTCTGTCGTCACGTAATCTTGAAATGATTCGATTACTGCGAATAAAAAACAATCGACAATGAAAATCGTTCTTTTTTGGTCCTAAGTTTTACGAAAAAGAAAAGCAACGTACTATTCTTTTTGCCTTTGACGTTCAATTGGATATCGTAAAATGTCTCTGACCTTTTCGACTCATAGTTGACCGATTTACACTTGATAAAAGACTAATGAACGACGAACATATTAGTAATTAAAACCGTCGGATTTGAAAGAGAGACAATAAAGCTATACTCACTTCCATTTTTCCTTCGAATAATTTTGGAACTGTGCCCTCGACGCAGGTGCCTTTCATTTTATTTTCTAATTTGTCCAAAAGCTAAAAAACAAAAATCACAATCAACCTCCTCGTAAGAAGAGACTTACGTCGTGAGTCTTTAATACTTACAACCCGTAAAAATTCCTGTACATCATGTTGCATAAATGAATCTAAGGCTTCCCACCCAAATGATTTGGTAAGTTTTTTGGTTCCAACAGGTTTATCGCTAAACTGCAAGTCGTAGAATACCCTCTGTAGGGCTAGAGCCACGCTTTTGGCGCTATCATCACTTTCCGTTGGCATTTTATACACAGCCTATTAAACAGGCACCATTATATAATGATACTGACATATGAGCGATTTGCTGATAAAAGAAAGTGCGATACTGACTTTTCTCAATTGATTAGTAAAATATAGCGTTTGTAACAACGAATTCATATAACATGTAGCACCTTGATTCTTCAGTCCAACGTAACCCGTGTGTTTCTTCGAATCCCAACTAACACCGTGGGGTGCATCTGCGTTTACGTGAGCCTGAAAGAAAGATTCAAAAATTAGTCAGACATCCATATAACGTCTGTAATAAAAAATATTTGACATTTTTTCTTACCTGAAAAATGACTGTGTCGTCTTTAATAAATCCTTTTTCTGGGTCAATAACATCGTTCCAGCTCAAGAAGTGGCTAAAGCCCCAATCGTTCTCTTTAGGATAGAATATATGGTGAATTTCTGGAAACAATGAAAAATCAAAGCGTTATTCAAGAAGTTAATACAACGAAAGAGCGTATTTATTGGAGTACATACTTCTGACAAAGTTTTCGACTCCATCTTTTTGTGATATGATCATCAATTCAGCGTTTGCGTAACAACTCCACGAAGTACTTTCTGATTCACCATTACACTAAACACAAACGAGATTACGTAACATTGTCTGTATGCCCACATTCGGTAGCACAAAATCGAAATAAATTTATAGTCACCTGTAAGAAGAAACCTAAGCTTTTTTGGGCGTTACTCGTCCTTTGCATTATCATAATTTTCCATGGTAAATTACGAATCATGCAAGGTGGCGATAGGACTGTATCTTTTATCTTACTGAAATTGTCTTTTTTGAATATGAATGTTGCTTCAGATCGAGCATCATCTGAAAAATTACAAAAATATACAAAATAATGAATCAAAATAAATATTCTGGAGATTGTAAGTCGAATAAAAGTGTACATCGTACCGTCATTCAGTTCAGTTTCCATGGGCATCGCTCCTTCTGGGTAATCTAATGACAGACCATTCAGTGACGAGTTAGTGATTGCATTGTCACCGGCCTGTAATACATCTTCGCCAGTTTCAATGGGTTCCACTGTCAAACAATAATCGTTACAAAATTCATTAGTAATATTTCTAGACAGCCCGCGATGAGGAAAATTACCCCTGGTAGTAAATAGATTTCGTTTATTCTGAATTTTTCATCAATAACCAAATTTGGGAAATCTAGCTGCCGAAAGTTTACATTTTGGGGTGATCGGATTAGAAGGTTCACAAAAAGACGTGACACTTCTGCGTCAGCTTTCTAAAAATATTGCCCTATAAAATACTTAAATAGTATCTACTTTTATAGACCATTTTCATGACTCAGACATTCAATGTTCGAAAGCCAATTATAATACAAACACAATCAAAATACGTTTTGCATCATAAAGAATAATACATCTACGTAACGATTATTTCCGGAAGTTTGACAACACAACAACTGCAAACTAAATAACCTACATGATGAAGTTGTCGATATGATGAAACTCTTGAGAGATTATTAGCCACATATTAAGCACAACCTGAATGAAAAAACGAAAAACCAAGAATTCGTCTGGCAATTCGGTTCATCATCTTACATGGTAAAGCGAACGTTTTAGACGTATAAACAATACAGACGGGCGAAGACTCGATGGATAATACAAAAAGGCCCGAACACATCGATTTTTGCACTAGGATTCTAATCTCATAGGACAACATTATTACCGAAATTTCGCTGCAAAAACACTCACCTTCGTTGGTATCCATCTCTTCGATCTCATTGTTCGGACAGTTTCTTCCGATCATTTGATTTCTGAGGAGGGCAGTTTTTTTGCCGGACTGTTTCTTCTCAAAATTCTATAGTATTTCCAGCAGCACAACATTCAGTAACTCGTAAATCTTGCTCGAATTCGGCAACTTTGATAATTTACTTACTGTACGCCCAAAGTCTGGTACACAAAGTTTTTTACCCCCCTAAATTCAGAGGAGAACGTTCGTTCATACAGATAACAATCTTTAATAATTCGGATGTGAAAGCACTCGTCACAGTATATAAGTAATTCGGTGGATTCAACGAACTAGAGTTTATTCACGTCGCAATTATCCTGCTGAACCAACAACTGATTTAAACCAGCGCCAACGCCATAATTGACTTCACGATGAGTCGAAAAATGTCACAAATATTTTCGTGTGGTATATTCAGAAAATTCACAAAAATTTCAACACAACAGAACAGACATAGCCTAAATCGAAACTGAACTAGCCTAAAACTAGGGTAATCGGGCATTTGGGCCACCGACAGTCCGACACATGCAGAAAAATGAATTGGTCGAGTTATTCGCAATTCGGGTACTAGAAGCGGTAGCTGCCATCTCGTATTTTCACGTCATCTTTTGACGAGAGATGAAAAGAACAATGAAAAACGAAAAACGTGATGCGTGCCGTGTCGAGGGAGGGACAATGAAGATTGAAGAATTTAAAAGGACTGACTCAAAAGAAAAGAACTTCAAAATTTTGTCTGTGATTTTACTTGTAATCAAAACGAGACCGGGCCCCTCGGCCCTCTCTACAGTCTACTTCTAAACACGAAGGCATGAGGAGTCAATGCACGAAAGCACGATCATTACGATTATAAAATTAATCTTTTAAAATTTAATTGTGTCTATTCCGTTCGTGTGCGATGGAGAAGCCAGTAGTTCTAGCCAGAGTTATGAAAGTATTGGGTCGCACAGGATCTCAAGGACAGTGTACCCAAGTTAAAGTCGAGTTCGTAGGAGAACAAAATCGACAGATCATCCGTAATGTTAAAGGTCCAGTTCGAGAGGGAGATATATTGACCCTTCTGGAATCTGAAAGAGAAGCTAGAAGATTAAGATAGGTAAGATTCAAGCTTGTGCACCATTCATTTCCAAGATTCACTCGTATCTATCGCTAAACCATAAATCATTTTTTGTACGTGATATTGTTTTCTTACACGTCTCACTTGGACACTCGTTTTAGCTCAAGAAAATGTTTCTGTCGATAGTAGTTTATGTATCAATAGATTTGAATCGAAATTTTGTCGACTAATGAGTCTTTTTCTTCTTTTTTAGTGTTACGAACTTGCATCACCGAGAAGATCCTATGGAGCCTCATTTTACCTACCTGGCGTTATTATATTTTTCAAGCTGATGTACGTTCCTTTATTTACTGCATGTTTCATTATCAAATAAATACAATGTGAATTTGACTCTGTTTCTATTAATAAGTTGTGCTTCCCCTACGAAAATATTTTTTATTCCATTATCGAAGACAGATCAGGTTGTACGCGATTTCCTCCTCACCTTCGAAGAGCCAGAGACAGAAGAAAAATTCATCAAGTTTCGATCTGAATGATTTCTTCAAACCTCGAATTATTTAATTGTGTGTAGAATATCAACGCCTGTTATCTACATCGACGACTGCGGTTTTCAGTTTTTAATTTCTTCTTCTAGCTTTGATGGTAGTTGATTATTGTCATATTTTGTCGGAAGAACGAAGAGATTCGCGCTTCTTTTCTTAGTTATACGTGTATGTTACGAGCGAAAACCCAGAACCTAGGCAAGCCGTATAATTAATACACCGACTTTCTCGCGAAGTATCGATGTTTAAAAATTCTATGTTCCTATTTTAATTTGATTCATAAGTGTATATGATAATATAATCTTCGGCTAGAACCAGTTTTTTTTCCCATCGTATTAAGGCAATTATGAATATACGATATTATGTCTTCACGGACTAGATAATTTGTTACTCCAAATTTTTTGTGTGGGGACCACGGTTAATATCGGTCTTCCTCTGGTAATTTTTTTATTATTTTCTCAATTTTCTGAATAATACTAACAATGTTACATCTTCTGAGCAACTTCTGAGAACGCATCAACAAAATTGTGAAAATGATATGATCGTTTTCAAATTGTCTATATAAACTATTCAACTTTAGGGAGTAGCTACCCTAGTTCAACTTGTTATACTATCTCAAGGTAATAAGTGACACTATCTAAGAAACGCGTTAGAGACGGTTAGTATTATTGACTTCAATGAGAGATGATTAAATTTACAAAATATGAGTTTGTTTGTCGCAAAGAATATAAAGAGACAAGATTCTGAGAAAATATCAAGAACTGATACAAAAATCAAATATATTGACCAGGCATTAGGAATATCGGACTAATTTTTATATTCCTGATACCGTCATCAACACTTTCAATTCTTCTGAAAGAGATGATCTCATGTTCATGAAATTATGCGATACCTAATAATATCAAAATATTGACGTCAATAATACTGACCACATAGCCATGAAAGTATCGGAAAACAAAGCTAATGCTCGCTTACTATTTAAATCTTTTTAGTGATAGGTAGCCTACTTGATAATCGTGAAATTTGATGTAGGCTATTCAATCGATGAAATGAATAATATTATTGTCATATTGACCTTGACAATAATATTGACCGTACACGAAGAAAGAATAACCACCACAATAAATTACGAAATAAGCCCACAAATAACAGAAGAAATTGACCCCGTCCAGAAAGAGCAGAAATTTGACGTTTTCCTACATTATTTTTCATATTATTCTTTCCTCTCGTTTTCTAAGTGTTATTGTTAAATCTCGCAATCGCTGTTGGAAAAAAATCAGAGTTGAAATGTTAGGTCTATCAGAGATAAAGTGGAGCGTCTGTCTAAACGATCAAAACTTACATCATTTTTTTTTTTAAATTAAATATTTCTTAAATCAAGTTCATCAAACAAGTTTTATTCAAAATATCGATAGTTTCATCAATAAAACACGAACAGATTTGCATCCGATTACGTATGGGGAAACTATCAAAACTTTGAACATAAATTCGATTAAAATCGTTTCAAGAAGAAAAAAAAAAATGAAAATTTTGATTGTTTAAAGCGTAGCGTACGTCTTTATTATGTCTTTTTTAAAACACGACTTAAAGACAATTAAATACATTTTGTTGACCGGCGACAGCTCATCAAGACAAATTCAAACGGCTCTGATTATCGAATTCTGAAGCGGGCGAAAAATTTGTTTTCAAACTCATGGTACTCGGAGCAACCTTTATATCAACTCAAGGTTTAAAAGTAGGTGTATCAATAAGAAGGTAGTCGAGAAATTTTTATGATAGGTATTCACTTTTAATGAGAAAAAAAATATTGTCAATCCTCAGATCAACATTATTTCCGGATCATATGATTGTTAATTGCGTTCGCTCGTCCAAATATTTCGCCATTTGGGAATAAGTTCTAGGAAGAAATAATGAGTAAACGTTATTTTCACACGGTCCAAGACCAGGAAGAATGTGGCAGTTGATATTTTGCGTAAAAGGACATCTTGATTGGACAAGTATTAAATTTTTTAGCATTTCTTGGCCTACTTTTTAATCGTGGTCATTGCAAAACGGTCTCGAAAATTTTTCTATTGTTTGTTCAGGATTCAAAAATAATCATTATAAATTCAAAAGTCTGCATATCTCGACATTGATTCGAACAGAAAGTTTCGACATTCGTGAAAAATCAAGTCACTCGAAAAAGTCCGCTGTACAGCCGGACAAAATTGAGACATTTTCGAACTTAATCGAAGTCTAAATTTGGATCCGGATTCAAAGTTTACTCCTCTCTCGCGCTGTGATTTATTAAACGACGAAGAAACGTAAAAATCAAATAGGTACAGAATTTTTCTAGTAAGAATATCTGAAAAAATAAGGCGAATTAGGATATTAGTGTTGGAGAAAAATGAATTTTGAAACAAGCATTCATAATTTAATTTTTTCATTGATAATAACAAAAATACTCAAATTTACAAATTTGTAAATGTCAACATTTACACAATACCGATAGATATTTATAATTATCATCATTTATAAAATATATTTTTGTTGGTGAAAATGAAAGAGAAACAAGAATAAGAACTCAAATAATTCAAAGGTTTGTACAATTTTTTTGCACGCGTATGAAGGTAATACAAGTTCATTACTCATTACGAACAATTATAAGAAAATATTATGTAAAACATAGCGAGGAAAAGCATCTGATATTCTTGATCATTCTATTTAACACACGAAAAGGTGGGAAATACAAGAAAAAAAAGTATTGAATACGTAATATACATTGTGGAGGGATGGAGGGAGTACAACACATAAATCCTCCGAGAAACTAAAAGGAAAAAAACTGTCAAGGATGTGCTGAGGAGAAACATGACGAAACGCGTTCGAGTAAAATTTTCACTACACACAGGAAAAAACAGATGGATAGTGCTGATCAAGACGGTATTCTAGCGAACTGATGTCTCAAAGAATATTCTTGACGAATGAATAATTCTGAGTACAAACGAAATTTTATTCTTACACTATTTTTCATTCTTAGTTATTTCACTAAAAGAATAAGTTATTCCGTCTCCAATACAAATTCGAGTTATATTTACACCATATTTTAGAGACAAATATCATATAAAAAAAATATGATATAAAAAATCCTCCTTCGCATTCAATGCGAAAAAGTTGAAAAATACATTTCCTAAAAAATTAGGAAAGGTAAACGAAATGTGATAAAATACTAACACTTACATATTTTTTTAAAATAAGAAGGTTCATTTACACTTATTAAAAATTAAAAATGTCGTTAAATTTGTATCGAGTTTTTAAAAGAAAGTAAAGAAAAAACAAAATACATAATATTCAACTCGTTTTTGCAAATTCTCCACATAACTTACAAAACTTAATACCAACTTTGAAACAAGATGAAATAAAGGAAAAGGGGAAAAACTAAATTTTTTGAACGAATTTTACGAATAAAATATTTGTCTCGATACATTAAAAATTAAATTACTTTACATTTTGTACAGTTTTCTAATTCCATTCTACTTTTCATAAATAAAATAATCTACAATAAACAGATGCTGTACAGAACGGTCTTGTAGCAACAATAACAAACACGGCTCACTACACTACTCAATATTATCAACCAATAATTCGGATCTATCAGACTCGCCCTTTTCCCCGTTTTCTTCTACAGTACTCCTTTCCGATACATCGTTCATTTCAACATCTTCGGTCGAAGCTGGACCAGCATCTGTTTTGATTGCTTCCAAACTAGGTTCGCTATCAATATCTTTCATATCGTGTTCATTCAGCATTTCCTCTACACTTTTCATGATTTTAAGATCTTCTTTAGTAGCGAGCATACCGTCATCGCTGCTGTCTAATTGTAACATTTCAACATCGTTCATTGAATCAGCATTATCCGTCAATGGTTGCACTGGTAACGCGGCAGCTAAGCTATCCGATGTCGCTTTTTCTACGCTTTCTAAAAACTTATCCGTACCATCTTCAATTTTATTAACGTCTTCCAAATCTTGACTAGCACTCTCTATTGGCTTGGCCACTTTCCCAGTTACGGAATCGTCCAGGAAACCGCCATCGGAGACAGATGTATCAATAGCTGGTATAGATTTAACCGTCGGGATTGCCGTCGAGATAATCGTTTGTCCCAGCACTGGTGTCTGGGTGTTTGACGGCAGTGTCACAGATGCATCTCCACTAGGCGCTAAAGTATTCACTAGTTTTGTAAGAGGAAATACTACATTAGGGGCATTAGTTGTATTTACATTAAGCGAAGGCGAAGTATTTGTGGCATTTGATGATACAATCGCGAAATTCTTTTGTCCGCTCAACATCTGCAAAGTAATTGGTTTCCCGCTAAATGTAATAGTTTGAGTGGTACCTGTCCCCAGTGCGTTGGTTTTTCCGGTGATGGTAAGATTTTTACGTATACCGCCGCCTGTTGGCACCGTGATGGTGATAGGCTTACCAACAACGGTCGGAGAAGCACTGGCAGAAGAAACAACCATCATCCTTACAGGGTTACCTCCAGCGCTAACAATGGTTCCAACACCGCTATTAATCGGAACCGTACTCGTTTGGCTAGCTTGGGTCACTGAAATCGTTTGCACAGTTCTCAAATTCGAACCTGTCGTCACTACAATAATTTGATGCGCGGGTCGACCGCCTACACCCGGTTTCTGGATAACAATGGTCTGAGGCTTATTTGGTAAGGCCGCTACTCTCGCTCCTGGTGCAGTTTTCAGAATATTCGTAGGGATCGTTTGCATGGTTTTGACATTGGTCAGCATTCGTGGTTTTGGTTGGGTAGCTGCTGTACCAACCAATTTAACTAGCGTCGGACCAGTAGTAACAGTCGCGGTCTTTGGCGAAGCAGCAGCAACTGTAGTCGCGACAGTCGCCATGGATGCAAGTGTCGCGATAGTTGTAGCAGCAGGCTTACCTGGCATGACATTCATTTTAGTAACTGGTGTTACGGCCATACCTTGACTGGTTTTTACTAGCGTGACCAACTGCGGACTAGCTGTAGCTGTAACCCCACTGGCAACTGGTTTCTGAATAATAAACTGTTTACCTCCAACTTGCGGGCTGGCAGGTGACTTGATAACAGTTGGAGACGGTTTTGGTGACGCGTTTATCAATTTAATATTCTGCGGAGTGATGGTACTGCCCAACGCCGCTGAATTGAGCGTCGTCGAAAATACAACATTTGACGACGTAGGAAGAGCTCCAGATGCGATACTCTTTTGCGTTTGAATGAACTTCAATGGCACAGTCGGTTTGGGTGTTGTTTCTGGAGTGATATTCTGCACAACTCGTACCTGTGGCGTAATAGTTTTTATCTTTTGTGTAGCGGAGGCAGCAGCAGCTAGGGCATGAATACCTGTCATCGTAGATGGAGATACTGGAGTTGTACTCGAAACAGGCGTAGCTGAAGAGATGATAACTGGTGTGTTCGCAGTGATCGGAGATATAGTAGGCGTGACGGCAGCAGCGGCTACTGTTTCTGGTTTCACAGATTGGTTACGAACGTTTGTAGACATTACAATGGGAGTACTCAACCCGGTATTAGCATCGGAACGATATACAGTTGTCGGTGATTGTGACAAGATAGGCTGAGTAATAGCTGGTGTAAAATTGAACTCCGACTTCTTCACACTTGGAGAAATAATCGAATTGACAGCCAAAGTAGCGGCTGCTGTGGGGACGACTTTCTTTTCTTGAGGTAAATCAGCCGTACTACCCGTTCCAGAATACTTAGCGGCTAATGCTTCCGTTAAGAAGGGCAATTGTGAGTAATCAATCATACCTGGAGTTGAACTTTGAAATGTATCTGGCGGTACGTCGTATTTTTGTATTTGTAGTAAGAACATATCGGATGCAGGAACGGGTAACCAAAATATTTCTAACGAATTTGTCGAAGCTCTTACTAGCTGACTACGACTGCATTTACCGGGCGGTCCCACCTCCAAGTACCATAAATCTTTGCAGCAAACTTGATTGTTCCACGCTTTCCTGTAACCGTCTCTTCCAGACCAGATATACATTCGGGTATGAATACTAGCAGCACAGTGGCCAGCTCTAGCGCGAGGCATATTCTCTTCTGTAGTATCTAATTTCAATTCTTCCCAAGACATTGTTTCTAAATTTAGGCACGCTAACTGGTTAGTACATTTCCATTCTTTTTCATGCGTAGTTGCTTTCATACCGACTTCGTCCATTAACAAAGGCACCCATCCACCAAATACGTACATTTTGTCTTTAATGGTTGTAGCTGTATGCAATGAACGTGGCAGTGGAGCCGGACCATGAACTAATGGTTTACTCCAAGTCATACTGTCAATTGATAAAATCCATAAGTCACCCAAACGACAACCACTCATACCACCATAAACGATTAGTTTCGAAATTCCGAATCGATCAGTATAAGCGACAGCCGTGTGCGACTCGCGAGGTGGCGGGGAATCCCCGTACGTTTGGGGTATATCCCATGCTAGGGCATCAGGAGACGAAATATCAAGGGTATATAGATCATTCAGATACCGCGGTATATTATTTTTTGGATCGTTGCTGTCATTTGCTAAGCCACCGAATAAATACACTTTATGACCAATGAGAGTAAAGCTATGACCCAATCTAGGGCACGGATACTGTCCTTGCGTAGGCGGTGAGGGTCTAAGTCGTTTCCATTCCCACCTGGAAGCTTGCAGTTCGAACAGCTCGTTCGAATATTTACCATATTCTACCATACCACCAAAAACTAGAATTCGCGTACCATCGACGACGAAACCATAGGCTGCGCAGCCGGGAGGAATATCACCGGACGTATTCGGTATGAACCACTGGTTACTTGTAGCATTATATACATGTAATTCATCAACGATGCCTTCATTACCGCCACCAAATACGATGAGCAATTCTTTAATAGCTACAGCTCGATGACCATGTCTAGGTCTAGGTTGAGGGCCCGTAGTATCGGCCACTCGTTTCCATTTCACGAGTGATCCTGAATCTGAAAATTGAATATATAGGAAAATGATTTCAGGTAAACAATTTCTAATCAATCTAATTTAATCTGGTCTGTAGAACATGATATCTACGGCATACAATACGCATCTTGTTCATTGGAAAATAGTAAAGTAGCAGCGCAAAAGTGGGAAAGTTGAAAGATATCTTCACGATGTTTCTCGACTCTAATCGTTAAGCAGAGTTGAAATTTAAAAACTGACTACCTTTTTTGGAAAAAGGAAAAATTTAACGTAAAAAAAAATAATAATAATGATAACAATTTCGGAGAGTTCTCATCATCTTCGATAAGAACCTATAACGTATTTGTAGTCGTTGGATGAGAAATAGTTAACTACGTCAGATGATAAGTATTGAAACAGCTTTCGCGCGAAATTATAATCTCAAGGTTCCGTGTCATTGGTGCGGTGTTCACATTAGAGAAAAACATCCTCCGTGAGTATTTGAAGAAAGGGTTTCGAAACAAGATGAATTTTGAATTCCAAAGTCGGAGTCAAAATTGACAGAAGGAAATTAGATATACACATTCAAAGTTAGGCTTTTAAAGGTGAACTCATCGATTTTTAGTTCTAAAACCTTCAAGAAGAAATGGACTTGGTTCAATGTACGATGCATAGAGATTATCCAATTTCGTGATGCACGAGGTGGTAGTCGGTAAACTGTAAATAACAATCGTAAAAACTAACCTGCAAATGATGTCAACATTTTATATGACCGATCATTCAGATCAACGAATGAAATTTCTATGTATTCTCTTCACTTCATTTGAAATATTGTAACGATTGCTCCGGTAGTTACCTCTGGAAGACAAAAAAATATCAATATTTCCTCGGGACAATACTGTGAAATTCATAAAATTTCGTAACTTAGTAGAATTTATTGACTTCATACCGATTTTAAAATTTTCAACGATTGACGAAGAAGTAGTTTTTGTCTTTCACATTCATGTTTTAGGAATGTTATACATTAAAGGAATAGGGGATGTAAAGTTCAGTTTTCGTCAGTAATTACGGTCATTAAAAAATTATATTTTTCGAAGACTATGCTGACTATAGTCGGTACAATTGAGATAAAACGCTCTTTTCGTTATTGTTGTTTTCCAGTGAGAGGCCACTTTTGTAAACACTGATAAACGAAGAAATGTACCGCATATAACCTCAAAGAGGACATTATTTAGGGCTTACCAGTCAATTAATAATAATTCCGGTAGAAGATTTTCAAATTCATAAACATAAACACATTTTCACAAACAATGTTTAATTTCACATTTATGAAAAGCAGTCAGACTCCATATTTGATGCGAACACAGTGTTGCTGTTATGCCGCACGATGTAAATTACGGTAATCTTACATTTTACATAAATAAAAAAAAATGACGGACGCTTTTTGGCTTGACGCGCAGTATAAAGGACTACTTTTGTGATGTCATGAACTCGTGAGTCGTGAGACGGAATCAAGTCACCGACTCACAAAATGAAGATCACGTTTCGCGTGTTGCGAATTTTACTCAAAAATAATTATTAATCATAGCCTACAAGCATCAAAATATTTTGAAAGTTGAAACCTTTGGTTGAAACGGCGTATTTTTGTAGATGAAGCTCAGAAATATCTGGCTAATTGGTTTACACGAACTAATTTCATTCATTAATGGATTTCCGACGATTTGAAGATGATGGCTATATTATTTTAGACGTAACCTTGAACGTTTCCTGACAATGTCTCAGAATATTTTGCGAGCTGTTGAGTAATTAGCTGTACTTCTATGGCTGTAGTTTCCCCAACTTCAAGAATTAACTGACCGATGTTTTGAAAAATTCTGAGCATTATTATTCATAGAGTTACGGCCGTGGGCAAAAATCGCCACCCGCAACACAATGAATTTATAGTGTGATTTTTTATTCATTTGCCTTTTCATTGAATGTAAAAAGTTCCTCAAGTCGATTACATCATGAAGAAATTAAGAAAAATAGGTAGTTCTCTTCCTCCTTATCAAAAGATCTTTTCGCCTTACTCCATGTACTAATAGTCTAATACCAACATGATTGAAAATGATTAATTATGCTTGAGTTTCAAACGTGTTAATAGTGAATCACGGTGAAGCTAGAGCAAAATCAACATCATCGGATACAGCTACCTATTGGAGAGTTTTTCTATTTGAAAATTTAGCTTCAATGTTACCGCATCATGATAACGTTCGAAAGCAAAAACTCTCTAATAATACACTAGCTACTACAGTAATTTTACAGTGGTCATTTCTTATTGCATGATATACACTTTTTACATTGCCAGGAGCGATTTATTTTCATCAAATAGAATTTCCACTCAGAATCTTTCAGAAATAATGTTCGTTTTCATTAATACAAATTAAACTGCATGGCACGCTCGAAAATTTGGCGTTTGATGTGAATAAAGAAAGATGATCATTGAATTAAGAATCCTTTTTTGGAAAAAGCTTTTCGATGCAATGTAGAGATTGAGATAGGTATTACGAAGTTGCGCATTTCACAACGACTTTCAAGACCATGAATCATTGGTTCCCAGTAATAAGTTACCGTATTAGTTTTCGAATTTTATTTTATTTTTCATTTTCTTGTACCTACGAAGTTAAATTTTACTATCAATTAAATAATAATCTAAAAATATGTTTCTTTTCATTCTTCATTTGAAAACACAAATCCTGATCTAGTAACATTTTTTAAAAAGAAATTTTCTGTTGTTGATTGTGTAAGATTCCATATTATGAAATAACTTTTTTTTTTTTTTTTTTTTTAATTCGTTCTTGAAATGACGTAAAAAAAATTGACTTAGGTTGAATTATATTCCTCGTATACTTTATTGACCTAACCTGACAAGATTGAACTTCTTAATTCCAAATTAAAGCGAAATTTCAACTCATCATAATATTTGTGGCAGCTGGGTTCTCAATAGTTTTCTTTTTCATTATTTATTCTTTTTTTATGACCGAAATTCAGCACAATTTACGGAGAACTTCTTTATTGCTGGAGTGTCGATTCGAATAGATTTGTTCAGAGACCAGACTTTTTGGTGTTCCAAACTGCAAATTTGGCTTCGGAATGTAAATTTTCGGGAGTATTCGGCAAAAAAAAAAAAAAAAAAAAAAAAAAAAAAGGAGGTAGAGATTGAATTTGGCAAAAATGTGTGATATACGTAGAGAATTGAAAGTCGGGGAAAGTGAATATGTGAATTAGGTACGGTACATATAAACAAGACTGAGTCGCCAGCCGCCTCAGTATACGGGTCTCTTGCGTTTGTTTCTCTTTTTTTTTCTCCTCTCTCTCTTTCTCTCTTCATTTCCCTATCAGTTAATTCATGACAATTTATTTTCTTTTTTTTTTCAAAAACTAAAAGCAAAACCAAACAGATACTGTTGGTCTTTTTTTTTTTTCTTTTCAACTTCCAGGACAGATCCATTATTGCACTATTATCGTGCAAAACAACTATGACAAAAACGGAGAGATTGTCCAGCGTAATATCGTTATCATGACCATACCAGAAAGAAAAACAATGATGTATTAAAAAGAAGAAACTTTTTCGAAGACTGTATAAGAATTCAGGAAATACCATGCAAAAATAAAACTCGCCAAGGCTGAACAGGAATTTGAAAAAGGCTACGCAAAAATAAAATCTCAAATAACAGAGAATGTATGTATTACTTGAGAATACGTCACAACTGAGAATTTTTCTTTTTCGCGATTGCATAGGGGCTGTAGCTTTGCCAGAGGCAAGAGCCTCAAAAAGAGAAATCTAGGGATTCCGATTTCTACAATGGGATTAAAAGTGGACATTTTTTGCGAATCTCAATCTAAAACCACGGGAGTTTTTTTTTTTCTGAAAAACTGCATTATTGCTCGCAAATGCGCCTCTAGTGTGATATTCCTAAGGTGGGTACCAAATTTGCGTAGATATTGTGTCAGTAATTTATAAATAATATGACATTTTTCTGAGTTGGTTCAAAATTCTTGTGATTCCTCAACAGCACGGATTTAACTTGACCCACGGTTAGCGATCCTTAGCATCATTTTTTGAGGAAAATATCTCCCTTTTACAAATGATTAAAGTGCGAATTTGCTTTTTGTGAGTTTATAAACCGAGTTGAAGACAAGGCGAGTAAAATTTCGCTTTTCCTCAGTGAAGCACAAACTCAACTTATGTAGTATAGCTTTATGACTGCACACATACAGAGGTGGCCTAGTGTACATTATGAAATTACCACCACACATTCAAGTTACTTAGTGATCTGTGAAGTTTGGGTTGGGGATAAGGTACGTGTAAACTTTTTGCAACAACTTCGTCTTCCACTCGACTCTTCGTCAAACCACTGCGAATGTTGAGACGTACAGTACGTAAGAGGGCGGGAATAACCTTATCAGTGTTTTCCTTATCACTTAGTTCATCATTTGAGTCTGAAGTTAGCAGTGTTCTGCGTTGAGTAATTATTCATATCATTATTTCTTTTTTTATTCGCCAAAAAATACGCATTGGTCTTAGATTATATTACCATCCAGTAGAAGTGATTGACTTCAACAGTATTCATTCGATATCGTTCCTGTGATTCTGGCTGTGAAATCTCGTGAATGTGAGTTTATTTTTCACCTTGTCTTTTACGTACTCACATAGATTTACCCCAATTAAGCTTATTTATGAGTGTACGTCTGAGATTATATAGCCGATACGATGTAGATTCGGATATTGTTTCTAATTCTATAACTCTTTCACGCTATTCTACATCCGTATTTTAAATTTCGGTGTCAAGACCTTGTGTCCATTTTCGTTTCGACAAAAACAAACTATGTACCTACTTTAGAATTTGTTGAAGTCAAGGTTTCTTTGTTTCGTATGCACGAAGAATTTGAATAATTACGTTTTAGGGATGGTTTTATTCGTGGTTTCTGTATTTTATTATATCGTAACCTGAATGCTTTGGCGTTGTTTTTGGGTACATTAAAACAATACATCGCAAATCATTCATTATGGATATATTTGGAACAATCCTAATTTGAAAAATTAATAACTCAAACAATTGAATATGTGTTATGGTTGCGAAAGTGAACTGAAGAACTGTTTGAATTATGATTTAAGTTGCTGACTAATCGGGAAAACTTGAGGTTTTCTGAAGAATGATGTATACGATAGACGTCAACATCTTTTTTGCTATGAATGCATTTGAGCTCACTCGATACACTATCCGTTTGATTTTCTCATGAGTGTTGTATTTTCTGTTCAACGTGTAAATCATTTCGAAAGATGCACATGTGTATTAAAAAATGTTATCTGTATCATGCTTCTGGAACTAAACAGATAAAAGATATATAGGCCTATGGTATACATTTTTTGCCTAATGAAGACATGAGTTACTTGTGTCATTGTTGAAAGAATATTGCATATCACGGCGAACAAATTATTTATAAAGTAATTATGATCGAAATTGAAATCGGTAGCTTCCTTCTACCAGAATAGCGTGGATACATCTCCCTTTCTTCTATTCCTTTCGCTGAAATAGAATTGCTACGTATACCTTTTTTCATTTTTTCTCTCCCAACAAAACCTGTTTTTTTTTTCGTATTTCATTCGTCGTTAGTCTGATATGATTTATTGTAGTCGATAGGGGTGGCCTTCTAAATCGTCGCAGCCAGCAAAGGTTAAAAACGATTAGAGTAAATTAATTTTTTTGTACTGCACGATCTTTCGCGAAGCAATATCTATTCTGTCAAGATTGTGATTTCGTTAGCACTTCATTATTTTGAAATAGCTTCTGAAACAGTGTAACGAAAGAGTAAGATATTTATGATGTCCCGAAAGGTGGAAGACTCCATCAGTAAAAAATTCCTTTTTGTGATTTCTTTCGCTGAATCATTTTCATCTTTAGTTAAATTGCACCCTCTATGAATGTATTATTTTTAATTTTGTGATATTATAATCATATTTTAAGGCAAAAAACTGACTAATCGTAGTAGTAAGATGATCAGGTAGTCTTATTAAAAACTCTTGAATAAGAAGTGTCAGTATTTTCCCTATACTATATCTCACTACGAATTCTTTATCGGTATGTAGAAACCTTCAGTCTATAAAGTCGTGTTGTATTATTATGTACTGCGCGAGAAATCCTGACTGAAAAACTAGTAATATACGTGAAGAAGGCTAACTTTCCTTAGGTTCAGACTGGAGGGGGATCCAAGAAAGAAGTTTGGGTGGCAAACTCGAATTATTTAGTAACGAAAAATACGAAATCATTTCTCCTCAAAATTTTGTTCTTTGTGTGAAAAGGAAATGGGGTAGGAAGGAGACAAAATTTGGGAGGGAACTATTATTTTTCGATGATCCAGTTTCAACGGAGAACCTGTTTTACTGTCGCTGTCCACCGTCCGTGCGAAGTTTTTCACCCTTGATCAAATTAAGGACGTTCTCCTCCTGAAGAGTGGAAATGTTTCCTAGTACCCCTCCTGATCTTATAGCTCGATGACTTAATCTATATAGCTTCTAGGCTATAATTTCTTCAAAACCCCCTTTTGATGCCTCGATGGTCAAAATTGTTCCTCCACTTCGTTCATATCACCCTCTAGTTTCAACGTATCCACCTACTACTACACTCTCTCTCTGACACCACATAACAAATCTACATAGAAAGTGGATATTGCAGAGAATATCCACTAAGAGTTGGAGACGGGCCCGACCCAGAAATACCGGAAAGAGTGAATGGATCTGGGAGTACCAAAATTCAAGAGTACTGTAAAACTCCACAAAGCGAACCACTGGTTAGTAGCAAAGATCGCCGCCAAATTCCTGGAAGAAAACTACCCGAAAGCATCAGAAGAAACAGGAAGTTGATTGAGGGATTGGACCGGGTGGAAATCGAATGCAACGATAAACTGATATCCAAACAAACATGTTTGGTACCCTACCAAAAGAGGAACTTCTCACCCTGCTGCAAAACAACCGATACCATGGGAACCCTGACAGGCTGAAGAGCGAAAAAGTAGTGGAAGAAATTGTGGGCCAGAACTGCTGATTCAATAGCAAGTTCCACAGCGCCGCGAGATCATTCCTTACTGGCGGAGATAATCATGAATAATATGGAAAACAAGATATAGGAAAGACTGTCATCCACATATTCACTTTTCACGACCTCGCAGCTCTTCGTAACACTTATCACGTCCCCCTGTCATATTCTCCTCATCACATCTAGACAATTGTAGAGGAAGAGAGTTGTTGGAAAGTGAAAAAATCGAGCGAAAAATTTGACCACCTCGTCCGGATATGAACCCGAGATCTTTCACTGCCTTAACCGCTGAGCGACGGCAAGTGAAAGGTCTCGGGTTCATATCCGGACGAGGTGGTCAAATTTTTCATTCGAGTTTTTTATTTACCAACGACGCCTCTCCTCTACGTAACTATTGTGTCTTCCATCTAAACAATGTTTTTTAATACCGATGCAAGTTATCCCTCTCTTATATTCAACTACTCCTTCTGTCGAGCTAAATGGTCCCGTAAAGGAAAAAAAATCGTGTCGTACCTTTGATTTTTTGAAGAGCGAATTACGAATATGTTTTCGAAACTCTCAGTTTACGAGGCTCATTATTGTGAAAGATAAGTTTGAGCGATCAAGTTTTGAGGACAAATAGTACCTATGAAATTCTCACAGTTACATCATTTCGTTTTAATCTCGTCTATTAACTTATCATACCTGAGAAACTACTCTGTAATTCAAGTACGAGCCGATGAAAAGAAATAATTATCATATATTTTCTTGAAAAGTAATATTATTATGATGGTAGCACAGGGTTCGTTTGGTAAATCGTTTTTACTTTCGAGGGTTCGATTCTTTTTATACCGGGCCGCTGAGTTGATCACAACGATTCTTCCACATGTACCGCGTTAACGTTTGTACAAACCACCTGAAAATACGAAGAAAAAAATGAGTTACGGGGAGAGGAAAAGAAAAAAATAAATAATACGAGTAAAAAGTTAAATCTACAATGTCCAGAAGAGCTCCAATTGATAGTATAAATATGATTTGATGAATACCGATTACTGTAAGTGTCCGTAGAAACATGGCTCGTTAAGAGCTTCTCAAATTTTATAAAACTAGGTATCTATGGGATAAAACTTGATGAATTGTGCCAAAAATTTCCATTCAATTTTATCTGATTCGCATAAATTCGTTTCAACGTTTGAAATTTTTTCTCAACTCAACTTTAATGAGAAAATTTTGAAAATAAAATATTTACGGTTAGCAACTACTTTGTCAAGAATGATTCTTCCTCAAGATCTTACGTAATTTTTGTACCGTTATAATTTTATCTTCTCATTATCGGAGAAGAAGAAAATAAATAAAAAAAATATGAATAGAATTTTACTACCTACCTCTACAAAAATACGATTATCGATTCTGGGAAGTCTTCTTTGTCCTCCAGTTAATAATTTGGACAATCCGTGCTTCAATAATTATAAGGCTGGCTCTTATTGTGACAAAAAGAATGGAGCACGGGTGAATTTCGTATTAATAAGTGGTCGCTACTGAATTTCTATTCTTATGTGTACTTTTTTTTTTCCTCTTTTTTCCATCTTCTTTCTTTTTAATGTACGGCTTTTCTTCATTCTGGTCTTTCGGCTTCTTTTCCACCTTTAGAAACTGTTAGCTATTGAAATAAAAATTATAGGTTTACTCGGTCCAAGTATTAATTACCTAATGAGATAATTAAATGCACGCGAACGACGTGTTAGAACCTAAATTTATCGCTTTAAAATTTTCTATTTTGTAGAATGTTTGCTCGCCAACGGCAAATTGGCTCGAAGATGATCAATTCTTGAACATCATCATTCATATCAAAACGTCTTCATGCGATCCACTTCCATGTCCGTACTGACGAGTTACACATACTACGCTATACATTCCAAATATGTCTTACACAGAACTAGAACATGGTTACCAAGGCTTACGTAAGCATCGTAGGTCATCATTTTACTTGGGCGAAAGCTGCCCGATGCGATCCATGCGGAGGGACGGATACTCAGATTCCAGCGATGAGGACAACTATGACACCGATAAGAAGCAAGTCATCGTTGGCATTTGCGCGATGGAGAAGAAATCGCAATCGAAACCGATGAAGGAGATTCTCACTCGCTTGGAGGAATTTGAGTACATTAGGGTAAGGTTTGTTTACTCATACAGATACCACGGAAGGATTCAACCTCTTGCTTTGCTATCGATTTTGCTAATTGAAGTAGAAAAAGTTCACGATGAAATCTCGTTACGTGCGAGTAATATCCGAAACCGAATGTTCATTTACCCTTTCCGATGATTGTTAGAAAGCCTGAATTTTTAGATTTACGTCCTCGAGTGGGTTTGTTAGTCAAGTTTTGTGCTGAAATTCTAGTTCTAGAATAATCGAAATGGTCGTAGATAATCATGGAATCGTTTTCACATTTTATCCTAAGGTAAGGAAGGGTGGCTTAAAGTAGATCCAGGAATTTGAGCTTTCTTGATACATGGGAATTGGGGAATAAGGAGAATCAGAAATCATGCTAGGAAGAGAGAATGAGGGAGCAGTAATATAGGAGGGAGAGGGATCAGTTATGCAGGGTGAACGCGGTGACTGCTTTGCGGCAAGGTCCAACTGCGTCATGTTTCTCAAGGTCGATGTTTCCCGGTATCCATGAAAAGAGATGGAGGTTGAGGAAGAACTTAATGATTGTTGGTC
Organism: Aspidiotus rigidus; assembly: GCA_035079385.1. Taxonomy (NCBI): domain Eukaryota; kingdom Metazoa; phylum Arthropoda; class Insecta; order Hemiptera; family Diaspididae; genus Aspidiotus; species Aspidiotus rigidus. Next base: position 5,097,217 of record JAVHKY010000023.1, read on the forward strand.
GACAGAATTGATAGGATTAAGGCCTTGAATAGCAAGTAATGACGACAGAGAATTAGATTAGTACATACAAGGAATTTGCCTGGAGGAGAAGAGCGGGTGAGAAGAGAGAGGCAAGTGAGTTGAGCTCGGCGATGAATATGAAAGCAGAGTTTCTATGTTATACTTTGAATGAAGACTACATATCCGATTCTGATGGGTCCCGATTTAGACACGCCCATTCATTACAGAAGGTGACTGGGGAATTCTGACAGAATCGATGTTTTGGTAATTTCAGTAAAATTGAGTCAGATGTCAGGGATAGGAGTTAAGCCAGAGGGAAAGGGGTGAAAAAATAGGAAGTAAGGGCATAAGTTTATATGAGTACTTAGATGTGATTGAAGCGACAGAAGAAGTGAATTACTTGGACTGAGAGCAATTGAAAGGATGGTAAGATTTGGATATTGGGCTTACCGGAGAGGGAAAGAGCGCGGTGACGGATAGGCTGTGAAGGGCTGGTGCGTTGTGCGCCAGGAACAAATCAAAGTTCACAAGTTCGAATGTTGTTTTGTCTAAGTGGGTACAATTGGGAGAACCCTAATCAAGTGACTATTATAGAATCGGAGGAGGAGTTTGTGGTCAAAGTCAATACTGGGATGTGATAAGTACTTGAGGACGTTTGAAGAATTCGGGTATGTTGCCGGTTTTGAAGTTGAAAATGGGGCTATAGAACTTGGCAGAGGATTGGGTGGTAATTTGAAAGTTGCCTACATGCAGAAAAAGAAGGTTAGTAGGACATGAGTGTCTTTTCTGGGACACTGCCTTGACTGTTTTCTTGTCCAAAACTTGAAATCCATGGTCAGATGACGATTAGGAGATTTTGTCAAGGCTTAATTGAAATGGCCTTGCTGCTCGTTGGGGGTTGAGGTTGGTAGATTTAGAAAATGGGACTCAATTCGGACAAAAACGTTGTGGTACCGCAGTCATTTGTTTGGACTTAACTCGGGTATTCATATTGAATCTGGGGCTCAACTTGGAGTCCCTAGAATATTAAAACGGTGTTTCAGAAAAATTTAGATACCATCGCCAATTTTGCAATGGCAGTGGGGAGCCTGCAAATTCCATGCCCCGTGGCAAAAGAGGTACCTAAAATTGGAAGTTCTTGCGTTTGCCTCCGTGGAACTTTTTCTGAAAATCGAGATTTCTCCAAGTTCCCCTCCCAAGCTCGGAAGTCAAAATTTTGTCAAGTCCTGCAATTTACCGGATGGCGTCCTGCCCCTAATATATGTAGGTTCCAAGTCCTGTAAACTTAAGTTGATGACGTCATCAACCTGAGACGCACTCGCGTAAATTTCCTGAAGATGCCTCCCAACAAAAAGGATGGCGGGTTCCCCGCTGATAAGAATAAGAAACCAGCTAATAGGGAAGGGGCGATATCAAACCTTATTGATTTGATTTTCCAATTATCCTCAAAAGAGAACGGTATCTTTAAATGTAATGTCCAGAGCTGAACATTGAGCAAGAGCAGGAAAATAAAAAGCTATAAATCTTTTCCACAGTGACGTAGAAAAACATGGTTATGGGTCAACTATGATAGGGTCGGAAAAGAAGATTTATCCTTGACCAATTTCTTATTTTATATCATGGATTTGACTTTGTCCCCCCTTCTCTCTCGCCCCTAAGATTACCCTCTTTACATTAATGCTTCTTTGGATCCTCAATTTCGAATGTAGCGTAATTTAAAGCGAAGGATGAGGAGGAGGAGGAGGAGGAGGAGGAGGAGGAGCAAAATTTTCAGCGTGTTTAAGTTTAGATGACCTTGACTTGCTCTAAAGACTTGACAAAATATCAATCTTTGAGCTATTCACGAGCGATATTTTCTTATGGTTATGGCATTTATGAGAATGAATTTTTCGTGGGGGAATGAATTAGAAATTTTCATGATTATCTTGCGGGAGGGGAGGAGGAGGGAATTATTTTTCCCCAACCGAAACTTTCTTTTTCTGTAGAGCTCAGAGCTTTAAATACGCAGAATCTTTCAAGTTTCACGACTTTGTCAAATTTGTAAGTTCTCTCAAATTTTTTCCTCTACGAAATTCGACGCGTTGTTTTTCTCCAACTTGAAATTCGCTTGATTCCTACTTCGTCCTCGTGGCTGAGAACACGATTTTGGTCTCAATTTTCAGTATGTTTCTTGAATATTTGTGGCTCTGTGGTTTTCATAGTCTATATTTGATCTGAATGAATTTCTGCTTAAAATTTTCAATTAATTTTCACTGTCCTCGATGCGGTTATGATTTTCTCTGGAAAGGAAGAAGAAGCGTTAATTCCCAGAAGCTTTCTCATAATTTCATGAGGTCACCACACGTCAGTCTCTCCTTCCCCCGGCCAAATATCGAAACTGTTCAATGTTTTCCTTACTTTCTTGTGGACTTCATAGCTCAGAATACCCACATTTCGACCATTTAAATATAAAACCAGTGTTTCTCAAAAGTTCATAAATTTTAGTCTGCATGTACTTACGATCAACCTTGAATTGGCGAAATCGATACTTGCAATCAATTCTAACTCCATCTTCACGCGAGGACAATCTTTTCTCAGAAATCTGAGTATGTGAAAATTTATTCTTTCAGGTCATAGTTTTTTCAGAAGAAATCATCATGAAACCAATAGAAGAATGGCCTTTTTGCGACTGTTTAGTATCCTTCCACTCGAAAGGTTTCCCGCTAGACAAAGCCATTCAATACGCCGAACTGCGAAAACCATACGTCATAAACGATTTACCTATGCAGTACGATATTCAAGATCGACGCCGAGTGTACGCCATCCTGGAAGAAAATGGAATCGAGATACCGAGATACGCTATCCTCGATCGCGACTCCTCCAATCCCAAAATGCACGAATTGATCGAGTCAGAAGATCACGTCGAAGTGAACGGTACCGTTTTTAATAAACCTTTCGTGGAGAAGCCGGTTTCGGCCGAAGATCATAATATCTACATTTACTATCCGACTTCAGCTGGAGGCGGCAGCCAAAGGCTATTCCGCAAAATTGGCAGTCGAAGTAGCGTTTACTCGCCGGAATCGAGAGTACGCAAGACCGGTTCCTTCATTTACGAAGATTTCATGCCGACGGACGGAACCGACGTCAAGGTGTACACGGTGGGTCCCGATTACGCGCACGCTGAAGCGAGAAAATCGCCGGCGCTCGACGGAAAAGTGGAACGAGATCGAGACGGCAAAGAGGTACGCTATCCGGTTATCTTGACCAACACCGAAAAACTGATATCGCGAAGAGTTTGCATCGCGTTCAAACAGACTGTTTGCGGATTCGATCTATTGCGAGCGAACGGAAAATCGTTTGTATGCGACGTTAACGGATTCAGTTTCGTAAAAAATTCCAATAAATATTACGACGATTGCGGAAAAATATTGGGTAATATGGTCTTACGAGAGCTGGCCCCAACCTTGCATATTCCATGGAGTGTGCCTTTCCAATTGGACGACCCACCGATAGTACCAACGACTGTCGGGAAGATGATGGAATTGCGTTGCGTAGTTGCCGTCATTCGTCACGGAGATCGAACGCCAAAACAGAAGATGAAAGTCGAAGTACGTCATCCAAAATTTTTTGAAATTTTCGAAAAGTACGGTGGAAGAGTGGACGGTCACGTGAAATTGAAACGTCCCAAACAACTGCAGGAGATTCTGGATATAGCTCGTTTTCTTCTCGGAGAGGTGGAAAATAAAGCCGCGAGTCCCGAAATTGAGGATATTCACGGTAAACTGGAACAGTTGAAAAGCGTTCTAGAGATGTACGGTCATTTTTCCGGTATCAATCGGAAAGTACAAATGAAATATCAGCCGAAAGGTAGACCTCGTGGTTCCAGTAGCGATACGGACGAGTCTACCGATGAGAAAAAGAAGCCTTCATTAGTACTGATACTAAAATGGGGAGGCGAGTTGACGCCAGCTGGACGTATTCAGGCCGAAGAATTGGGTCGTATTTTCCGTTGCATGTACCCCGGCGGCCAAGGCAGGCACATAAACGGCGATTCGGTCGGTGGACTTGGCCTCCTAAGATTGCATTCTACATTCAGGCACGATTTGAAAATCTACGCCAGCGACGAAGGACGTGTCCAAATGACCGCGGCTGCATTCGCTAAAGGCTTGCTCGCTCTAGAAGGGGAGCTAACTCCTATTCTTGTCCAGATGGTGAAGAGTGCCAATACGAATGGACTGCTGGATAACGATTGTGACGCGAGCAAACAACAGAACATCGTGAAATCGCGTCTTCACAGTTTGATGCAACAAAACCGTGAGTTTACTTTGGAAGACCGCCTCGCCATCAATCCGTGTAACTCGTTGAGCATAAACGCGGCCCTCGATTATGTGAAAAATCCGGTTCAGTGTTGCGAACAAGTCCAAGCATTGATTAGAAAACTCATGACCATAGTGAGCATTAAGAAAGACGATCCGAAGACTAAAGACGCGATACTCTATCACGGGGAGACATGGGAACTGATGGGTCGTCGATGGGGTAAAATTGAGAAGGATTTCTGCACGAAAAATAATACTTTCGATATATCCAAAGTGCCAGATATTTACGACTGCATAAAGTACGACCTTCAACATAACCAGCACACCTTACAATTCGATCAAGCCGAAGAATTGTACACAAAAGCGAAGTATTTAGCCGATATCGTCATACCGCAGGAATACGGACTATCCATGGTCGAGAAGCTGATAATCTCGCAAGGAATTTGCACTCCTTTGCTGCGTAAAATAAAATCAGACCTACAACGTAACATAGAAGACGACGAGTTGACGGACGAGACGGTGAATCGTTTGAATCCACGATATTCGGACGGAGTTTCCAGTCCGGGAAGACACGTTCGCACCAGACTGTATTTCACTAGCGAAAGTCACATCCACTCTTTACTGAACGTCTTAAGATTTGGCGGTCTTGTGAATAAGGAAGCGGATGAGCAGTGGACGAGAGCCATGGACTACACGAGTATGATATCTGAATTGAATTATATGTCCCAAATTGTAATTATGCTTTACGAGGACCCGACTAAGCCGTTGAATTCGGAAGAGCGTTTTCATATTGAACTACATTTCAGTCCGGGGGTCAACTGTTGCGTACAGAAAAATTTGCCCCCTGGCCCAGGATTCAGACCGCATAGTCGTAACGAACATTCTATACAGGAGAATACCGAGGACGAGTCATCCGATGTTAGTATCCTCGAAACAGAAATGTTCCAACCTATATCTTTGGATCGTTCCGAATCGCCGATGGATATGCAAGAAGACACTACTCGTGATATCGACTCCAGCTCTTCGGAATCTACCTTCCGATCGCAGATGAAAATATCGGAACCCATTCCGATTGCCTGCAATCGAAAGGATTCGGACGAAGCGGAAGAGGACACTGTACCGACTGACACGTTACAAATTAGAGAGGACGATCTAGGTGAACGCAATATTCGACTGCGTAAAGTGCGTTTGGTATTACCTGATCACGAGCATAGATCTCGAAGTTACGACCAACAAACTGCGAAAAAATTGAAAGCTAAAGAGCAGAATGATACGCAGGGATCGAATTCGCGCTGGCACAGACACAGCATCGGTCATATGAACTATCTGAAAGACTCGACAGTGAACGTAAACACGCACCATCGTCCTCATCCAGTTTATCCGGGGCACGTAACGAGCAGTTACTTGATGTGTCGATTCTTCAATCCAACTCCAGGATCGACAAACAGTCTGTTTAGTACGGCAGTTATCAGCGGATCATCGAGTTCACCAAATCTACGCGACATGTTACCAATTAATGCCTCCGTATCGGCGGCCATTGAAGGATGCGGTGGTGTACCAGCGATTCGTCCGCTGGAAACTTTGCACAATTCTTTATCCTTTCGACAAGTGGACGCGTTTTTGGACAAAGTGATTTCGAATTCGGCCGCCGCAACATCCGGAATGCCGTCGAAAGAAGAAATCGAAACTTTGAGAGCTCTATGCGATACGGCGTTGCAGAGATCGTCCTCGTCTGCGTTTAAGAGCGTAAGGCAATGGACGGAGAATAACAGCTTGGAGATGGATGCGTGCGTATCCAACGGTAGTTCGGAGCCGGATTCTACTCGGGACAAATTATTTTGGGACCAATTTTGGTCCAACGCCAAAGATGACGACAACGTTAGTAGCGAGGATTAAATTATGTACGATAGGAGGCTCACATTATGTCAGTTTTTATTTCATTTCAAACCATTCTTAGTATTAATATATTTGTGATACTCGTAGTAAGTTCTCAGTTTGTATCGAACTAGTCAATTGGCATTTCATCTTATATCAGACAAAATACCATTTTTTGCATTTTGTTTTCTCGTACTCGTGTATTCAATTGTGTGCGTAGAAAGTTTTACATCTTGACTCTGTAGAACATCCATGTATAATTGATTCATTTTCATTATGTTCTTTTTCCCTTTCTTAAAATTTGAGCTCATACGCGTATTAGAATGTGAAATGTAATCATGTTTGTACATGCTTCGAACTCGCTGTTGATTGCAAGTGAATAAATATTTTGTTTACTTCCTTCTCAACGTTATCCTTTCCTTAAGTGAATTAGTCGTTTCCCTCGCAGAGTCTTCCTATCGTTTCATTTTATCATTCGTGAAGAAAGTAAAAAAAAAAAAAAGAAATCAATAATTCTAAGGCCTCTTTAAAGAACCAGATATTGGTTGATTATATACGATAGACTTCTCATTTTTCATAGTAAAAATGTTCATCTTTTTAATTCGTTTACTTTTCTTTTTTGGGTTCTATTTTATTGCTTAATATGATGGTACTACTCGGTTTTCTATAAGTATAGATTTTTGAGCAAAAAATGCTAATTTAATAATGTTCTCGATATAAGCCTGAACGCAGGCTATTTGAGTGCCGTATTATTGTTTGAGTATTTCTGTACTTCTATGAGGTACGAGTAGGTATACTATGTGTAAGTAATATGTGGGAGCATTCTTAAATTTCCTACAAAAGTAGGCAAACGATGAAAAGTACCTTATGACGTAAACATGGTGCGAGTGATTTATTATTTTGTGATGGATTATAGCCTAATATTGTAACTGTGTATCATACAAACATGAGATTAATAATGTGAAAATTTTATTGTAACTTATTTTTCAAGATTGATGTTGAAGTCTTTGTTTTTTCAATTTGAATTCTCAGTTATTTGAAGCTGTTGAAAGATAATCAAAAGTTGGACATAATAAATGTTTGTTTCTTCAGAAATTATTCTTATGAAAGTGATTTTACGGGAATAATAAAATTTGAAACTGTGCCGTTTTGTCATAATTAGGTACAAGTTTGAATTGCGAAAAAAAAAAAACTCGCAACCCACTTTTTGAGCTGCTTAGGGTTACCTTCATTAACCTTGTTAATTGAGGCAAACAGGGAACCTGTTTTATGGGAGTCGATATTGTGTATTCTCATTTCTAAATAGCTTGAGCCTTCGTTATATTAGGAATTTCGAACTTTAGCCTTCATTATAATAGGCCTAATATACTATACTAGGCTTATAATAAGTAGCCTGGAAAATGTCAAACTTTTTTAAGTCCCTGACCACGGCTAAAGAAAATATGCCTTATATACAGTATAGGTACGGTGACCAGACGTACTACTTTTGGTAGTACAGTACTTATTTTTAGCCTAATGTGCTACCAGAAAATTTGTACTACCACGGGTACTACTTTTGAAGAATATGAAGTTTCGGTAATTACCAACTGTTGGAGCTCCGAGAAGTCGGCGTTACAAGTGGAAAATTTAAAAAGAATACAATGCAGGTCTACATAAATTTCGTCGTCACCTGCCAAGAAATTCAGGAATTTCTGTTATCAAGAGGGGACCTTCTGAAGGAAATCCACAGGTCCGGAAAATGATATGTTTAATTCAATTTTTAAAGTTTTCCATGCATAATTTTTCCATTCGGTTCCAAATGTACTACTTTCTCGAAAATAGAATCTGCTCACCGTAAGTATAACTAGGTTTATATTAACTAGGCTTAATATACAGTACACTAGGCCTACACTAACTAGCCTGAAACACGGGAATTGAAAAAATTTTGTACTTTAGCTTTCATTATACCTGATAGGCCTAATATGCTATACTTGGCCTACAATAAGTAGCCCGGAAAATGTCAAATATACCATACTAGGTCTATAATAAGTTTAACTGAGTCCTCATGGGTATAAGCCATTTTCAAATAAATAGAGGATGCTTTGCACCGGCACGTAACAGATATTTTCTTTGGTAGGTACAAGTGGAAATTACAAAGTTACAAATTACGGTTAGAATAATAAAATAAATAAAGATAAAATAAAAACAAAAACACAGTTAAGAGGTCTAAAAGTTTTTCCTCATGTAGAAACCGGAACTAGCCGAAAAAATTTCAAACTTTAGCCTTCATCATAATAGGCCTAATATAATATACAAGGACTATCATAAGTAGCTTGGAAAATGTCAAACCTTAGCCTTCATTATACTAAGCCTAATATACCATACTAGGCCTATAATAACTAGCCTGAAAATTTCGAACTTTAGCCTTCGTTATACTAGGCTTGATAAACAGATAAACAGTTATACTAACTAGCCTGAAACACCTATTGTATATAGCTCGGAGGAAGAAAAATTTTAACAGGGAACCTGTTTTATGGCCGGGGGGGCTTTTTGAGAAATTTGCCGTGCGCTGTCCACCGTCCAACAAAAAACTAGGAAAAATTTCGATTCTCGAGCCATGTAATAATATGATAGAAAGGGAATTTAGAAAAAATTTCAAACCACACCATCCAAAACGGCGTCCCACAAGGTGAAGTCTGGAGTGTCCCACTTTTTTTGATAGCTATAAATGACATCACTAATTGTTCATCCTTTCCACTTACACAAAGCCTTTTCGCCGATGACTACAGTATTTCTCTTAAATCTTCAAACCCTCATCGAGCGTCACGACTCCTCCAAGAAACTTTGGATAAAATATCCACGTGGGCCTCAGATCGTGGTTTTCGCTTCTCATCGAGCAAAACTGGTCTTGTTATATTCCGAAAAATCCGCCGTCCAAAAATTTCAATACTTCCTCTATTCCTTCAAGGCTTTCCAATCAAAATTCTTGACTCTTATGAATTCTTGGGGCTCACCTTCAACCACAACCTTTCTTGGATCTCTCATATAAAACTTCTCAAAGCCAAATGTCTAAATGCCACTAATATTCTCAAATATCTGTCTCACCCCCGTCTGGGATGCAATCGAAAATTACTTCTCCAACTATACAAAAGTCTCATCCGTTCCCAATTAGACTACGGCTCCCCGATCTACTCCCAGTCAAACAAGTCATCCCTTGAATTATTAAACACTGTTCAATCAACAGCTCTCAGAATCTCCCTTGGAGCATTCTGCACTAGTCCAAATCTCAGCCTCTGTGCTGAAGCAGCCAAACTTCCTCTTCACTTTCGCACACTAGTATTAACTGCCAACTTCCTCGCATCCTCAGCTCAATTTCCCGAACTTCTCACTGACACCGCTTCCTCCTTCCCTCCAAATACCTTAGTAAACTCTCTGAAACCGTATCTCGACTTTAATCCAAAATTCAATCCCCTCCTTCCTATTAAATCAACCATTCCTCCATGGCTATTCACCCCTCCAACTATCAGATTCGATCTCACAAATATTCCAAACTCAAGCAACACTGCCTACCGAAAACTTGTCTCAGAAATTATAGCAGAATTCCCCGACCATATAATATGTTACACTGATGGCTCCAAAACAAAAAATAAAACAGGCTACGCGTACTCCATTAAGAAACACTGCCTCTGTTTTTACAGCTGAGCTGAGTGCTATTCGTTCTTGTCTCTCGACCCTTACTCAACGCCCTCCCAGACTCAACTATATCTTACTGTCCGACTCACTTTCCTCCTTCATGTCTCTACAAGATCCTCATTCGAACAACCCCATCACCCAACGCATTCACGTCATTCTCCACACACTAACCTCTATCAAATCATCAGTCACCTTCATCTGGATTCCGGGTCACATCGATCACCCTCAACATGAAAACGTTGACCGTGCGGCCAAGAACTCCACCCTCTTACCAAAAATTACTGACCCAGCTCATTCACCAGTATACGACCTTCAAAAATATTACCGTTCTAAAATACTAACTTCTTGGCATAACCTTTGGGAAAAACAATACCATAACAAACTAAGATCAATCAAAAGTCTCCCTATTCCATGGTCCTCTTCAAATAGAAACTGCCGTCATGAAGAGGTCATCCTCGCTCGTCTTAGGATTGGCCATACCCGACTCACCCACTCTTACCTCCTCTTACGACTTCACGCCCCACCGTCATGTAACTACTGCCAATTAGATAACCTCACCGTTCAACATCTCTTCTCATGTCCCGTCCTCCAAAATCAACGATCCGCCTACAACGTTCCCTTATCTATCACCTCCGCTCTATCCAACAACTCTGAAACCATCGAAAATTCCCTCAATTACCTCCGCTCCACTTACTTCTACAAAGTACTGTAATAACCTTAAGCCATCTAATAACAACTTTGTACAATTAAAGATTAAATGGAGCTGATGATCCGTATGCGTAGTCGCATAGCTCCCTAATAAAAGAAAAAAAAAAAAAAAAAAAACCTCTCGAGCTGTATATGATAGGAGAGGGACTTGGAAAAACGACGGCTTCCTTAACAAAGTTGAACGAGGAACGCAGGGAACCTGTTTTATGAGTCATATGGGATTTGGTATTGAGAAAACAAGGAAGCCTAAACCTAGATAAAGCTAGGATAAAGAAGGCCTAGACCCACTACACTACTGAACAGCTATCCTGTTACAAAGATTCTATTACCTACGTGATTCTTAGATACTTTTCAACGCTGAACACAAATCCGTTGTCCGTTTTTTGCTAGCACATCACAATTTTTAGTAATCACGATGAATATTCACGTAATCATAACAAATATTCTCGTTTACTTGCCGCGCGCTGTCGTGGAACGTAACGAACGTTTTCGATAGCGACGCTGCTATCGTCGATGTGTTTCGCGACGTCGCGCGGCAAGTAAACGAGAACTTTAATTGTGATTACTAAAAATTGTGACGTGCTAGCAAAAAACGGACAACGGATTCGTGTTCAGCGTTGAAATGTATCTAAGAATCACGTAATAGAATCTTTGTAACAGGATCGATAGCTGTTCAGTAGTGCTATTAGCCTAGTATAATATAGTTTGAGAGTCAAGTGATAGGAATTTTTTCCTAAGTTCCCCTTCTATCGTATATAGCTCCAGAGTCGAAATTTTTCCAAGTCCCTCTTTTATCACACGGAATAGCTCGAGAGTTGAAATTTCTCTAGTCCCCTTCCTATTATATGGCTTGAGAGTCGAAATTTTTCCAAGTTTTTTGTTGGACGGCGCACGGCAAATTTCTCCAAAAGCCCCCCATAGAACAGGTACCCTGTTGAAATTTAAACTCTTGAGCTATATATGATGGGAAAGGGACTTAGAAAAACTTTCGACTCTCGAGCCATTATGATAGGAATTTTTCTAAGTCCCTCTTCTATCATATATAGCTCGAGAGTCAACATTTTTCCAAGTCCCCCTCCTACCATACATAGCTCGAGATTTGAGAAAAATTCAGACTCTCAAACTATATTATACCAGGCTTATAGTAGGTCTAGACTTCCTTGAATTCCCAATACCAAATTCCACATGCCTCATAAAACAGGTTCCCTGCGTTCCTCGTTTAACTTCGTTAAAGAAGCCGTCGTTTGAACAGGGAATCTGTTTTATGGGGGGCTTTTTGAGAAATTTGTCGTGCGCCGTCCAACAAAAAACTTGGAAAAAGGTCGACTCTCGAACTATATATGGTAGGAGTGGGACTTACAAAACTTTCGACTCTCGAGCCATATATGATAGAAATGTTTCTAAATCCCTCTTCTATCATATATGGCTTGAGAGTCGAAAGTTTTCCAAGGGTCCCTCCTATCATATATAGCTCGAGATTCGAGAAAAATTTAGACTCTCAAACTATATTATAGTAGGCTTATAGCAGGGTTAGGCCTTCTTTATACTAGCTTTATCTAGGTCTAGACTTCCTTGAATTCTCAATATCAAATCCCATATGATTCTCAAAACAGGTTCCTTACGTTCCTAGTTGAACTTCGTTAAGGAAGCCGTCGTTTTTCGAGACTTAGATAAATTATAGTCTCATATCTTAAAATGGGTACCAACAATTTTTTCGACGATTAATTGATGGTAATTCTTCAGCGCGTTTCCAATTGACTTAATACAATTCTGTAGGTTACGCTTAATCATATCGGGAGTGTTGGACGTAGTAAACCAGAAATTATAACTCGTCATACCGTTATTCATCGGTAGAGAGACTCTAACACTCGTGGTTACCCTGCAACATGTATCGGAAGACTGACGATAGCTCGTGGAAGTCGAGTACATCTCACGTTAGCTAGTATTACTCAGGGTGACTCACGGTGACACACTCGGGGTCGGTGTGTGAGGCTGACAAGTCTAGTCTACTACTTCCAACACTCCCCCCTCAGCCGAGGCCCGACCCGGAAAGCCTGGGACTCACAAGGTGGAACTGGAGAAATCAGTAGAGTAGAGCAGCCGGATCATAATGGTACTTGTTATTATGACCACAGTAATCGAATTATCAATTTGCAAAGATCGCAGAAACAACTATAGCTCCGTAGCAATGTGGGCAGGGGGAGGGGGAGTGAATTTTCTGGAGACGTTTCGTATGTTTTAGATGACTCCTAGCCTAAATTAAAACAAAATTCAGGTTTCCTTATTAGATTATTATAGACTTATAATTATTTTTACTCTCTTATCAGTTGGTGTGACGTCATAGTGATGGAATTTACAAAATAAGTTTTATTGTTCATTCTACAAATATTTGGCATGATTGATAGGTCATTGGTATTCAATCTCTAAAGAGAGGGAGTGAATCACAAAATGATTTTTGCATTGTGAGAAGAAAAGTCGTGTACTATTTACGCGACTGCGTGAGTGTTTTTTTGTAAAGTCCTTAGAATCAAACAATATTTACGTACATTCGAAAGGTTATAAATAATGATGATCTCATTGCTCGTGTAACGAGGGTGTTTTATAGAAAATCCTCAAATGCGGTCAGTATTTTGCTAGACTGGAGAGAAAAAGATATTGAGTTGGCTTTAAGAAAAAACCGTATGAACGACAATGACTCAATGAGTGCCCGCCCCACCACCGCAAAAACTCTTTACGTCTTTAAACGAGATAAAATGAATGAATTGTAGTAATCAAGATATGTCACCAGAATATTGACCTTCAAAAAATATAAACCATCAGTTACCTTTCAACAATGCAATGTTTTTTTTTCTTTTTGACTTCATCGTATCCAAAATTAAGGAATTCTATAGCATTAGAAAATGGAGAAATTGAAATAGTCCGGCCCACCAAGAAAAAAGAAAAATGTGAACTAAATTGAAAATTTGTTCCTAAATCGTTGAAAATTATTTTTACTGATTTAGTGTTGTAATTAAGTGGAGCAGGAGACACTCACGTAGTATCAGTTGAACTCTTACCAGTTTCATAGACGAACGGCCGAAATTGGAGGAGAGAGCTGCCTTAGGAGCAGACGAAATGAATGAGACGGACTCCTCGTGAGTGTCTCCTGCTCCACTTAATTATGAACTGTCCACGTACTCACGAGGAGTCCGTCTCATTGATTTAGAGTTAATTTTTGTAGAATTTGATGAAAAATGCTGAAATTCGTCCTTAATGTGATAGCAAGGTCGATGGACGACCCGTGTGTTAATATGCGACCTTGATGAGTGGATGAACCGAGACCATGGTGAGCTGAACTTCACCTAACACAAGTGTTGAGAGACCATGGCTACTTCAACAAGTACCTCAAGTCCGCACTGCAATCAGGGGCGGGATGATGATGAGCCGCAGTATACCTTATAGAGTGTGAGGTGAGGAAGCGTGAATGGGGTAGGTGTAGTCGGTCTATGCTAGAGATTGAGGTCGATGAAACGTTTATTCCCGGTAGCCTGATAGCCACCTTACTAGGTTCCGAAGAAGCATGGAACCAAGTACCAAATGTCTGCATTCACAGCCACAGTAATGAAGAAGAAGATGGAAATATAATGGGATAGGCAAATGCAGAACCACGCTAAGGCCTACTCAACATTTTTGTATTACCGATATACGAGTGTCTAGACGACACACTGCAGGAAGAAAGAAGAAGAGAGACTCCAACAGCGACTCAGTTCTAAGTTGTGTCTGGTGTGTGTACTAAAGTTGCATACCTGGGGGTACTCCAGCATGGCAGTAGCCAAGAAGACGGGATTTCGCCGAGGAGATTCTTCCAAGACGAAAATTATACCCAAAAGGGTTAATATGCGACCCACTCCACTATGGAGGACGGACGGCTGTATGTGTACATACGATACAAAAGAAGGATAATATTTGCGAGGTATGATGAAATCATACTGTCTCAGAAAAAATTCTTGAGTATTTGGGCTAAAAAGTGCTGGTTCACTGTTTCCACATTGCTCAAGCTTGAAAATTGTGTATGTGTGGTATTCCGATTTTGTAAGAAATAAGGCTAGCGCTGTGTGAAGGACCGAGCATATTTTGATTTTAAGAAAATTTAATGACTCTGTTTATGAACCATGAAGACTAACTCTTTGAAATTTCATCACTCTTAAATGTACGTACCCTTTTATAAACCTGATTAAGATAATGTATATCGTATGCAACGTGAATATTTGTTATTTTTGCTCTCTACCCCGCCTCTTGGATTATCGTTTCGGTGTTTATTTTGATCTAGTTAATTCAATCACTAACTATTCGTAATATAGAATAAAAACACACCTTTACTTCTAGAATATTTTACACCTTTAAGAAAAATTACTATCGACTTACGAAAGGATTAGTTGTAGAGTATTTTTCACCGGCAAACTGGATACCCTCTCTATTTTGAATCGTAAAATGTTTGTTTAAAATGTAGTTTGATTGATAAGGTGCCATTAGAATATAAAAGTTTGCTATGATGTAGTAGGAATACGTTTCTTTCACGAGTACACTTGGTACAAAGTGTGTTTCTTTTTATTTTTTTTTAGGGTGAAAACATCTTTAGTTATTAATAAGTACGTGTACCTAACTATTGTTCTTGAGATCGTATTTTCATTCATAAACTCCACGATGGAGACAAGGCGAGTGCGTACGAAAAGGAGAGACGAATGAGACTGTTTATCAAAAGATCCATTGTTTTTTGACGTAAATAAAATGTAGTAGTACAGTGTTCAAAGGCGCGCACACACACTCTATCGTCGAGGAGTAATAAGGGTTTAAAAAAGGTGGTGGTAGCATTGGTTACTTCATAGACGGTGGAACAGGTTAATAGCTTACGGCATGCCGAAAACTTAGTTCAGTTCTATTCGGGTAGTCTTCGAAAGAGCTTCAACTGGTTCTCGTTCCGGACCGTACGAAGAAGTAGTTTTTTATTTTCGTATTTTTTTCGCCTATCCTTTATTCATTTATTTTTCTTTTTTTTACGATGGATTCGAAAGATTATTTTCGCGGTGACCTTCTGCCAAATAGTAAACATTTTTTCGATATTTTTAAAGACACGTCTCGTGGGATTTGTTCGTATCCATATCCGTTCGAAAGTTATCAAGAAAATTACGAATTCCCCGACGATAAAACTCCAACCCCAACCAGCTCAAGATCCGGCAGTCCTTCAGATTACGAGTACGGAGTGTATCATTCGAATAACGAAGCGGTAGAAAATAAAGTTTTCGTCGACGCGGAAAATTTTCGTACGAGCGACTGCGATGAAGATAATTTAATGAATATGGAAGCGGCATTTTTCGAGATCGACATTTCCGAAGCTCACCTCGGCGAAAAGCGGAAAAATCGACGAACCGGCTCAAAAACGGTCAGCCCCAACCTAATGCATAAGAGACGCCAAGCCGCGAATGCTCGAGAGCGCAGACGAATGCAAAACCTGAACGAAGCTTTTAACAAACTGAGGATGGTATTACCGCAACAAGATAAGCAATTTTCGAAGTTTGAAACACTCCTGCTGGCCAATCGTTACATCAAGGAACTACGCCGTCAACTGCTGTAAGTTTTGAAAACTAACAGTTTTTTTCCCCTTTACTTGTATGCATTGTGATTTAAAATTTCCTCTGTTCTCAAATCAAAATTCTTCCATGTGCCCCGCACTCGTATTCTGTTTTTTATCTGTACTCGAGTTTTCGTGAGGTTAGATATCCCCGATGTGTAGAAAAATCTATTAAAAGATAGAAAATATTTGGAAAAGAGATATAAATTTTTACTCGGAAGGGATGAAAGAAATTTGAATTTATGACTTTATTGCGGAAAGTTTTTAGTGCACTCTTACAACTAGGATCCCAGACGGGTTGAAGAGATCCCAAATTAAGGACGTAAATGGGGAATACCAAATCTAAATTCGATAACCGAGCAAATTTTTTTTTTCAGCTCCGGTTGTCTCCCTGGCGCAGATGATGAGAAAATATGGAAACTTCAAGTTCAGCAGCTTCCTGGAAGATTGTCTTAGAATTCCAATCAGGATGATGATACACTTTCTCCTTCCTTCATGTTCGTCGCTTTCGCAAACTTATGTCTTCAAAGTCTTTTTACCATGTACATAATAGTCATATATTTTTTTGTAAAATTTTGAGTTTGGTACCTTCGACATTTTACATTTTTAACGAGTCCATTTTCATTCCTGAGTGTAAGTTACTATTTTCCCCATTTTTGAAGAATTTTGTTTTTTTATTTATTATTTTAATCTTTCTTATAAATGATATACGAGTAGGCTGTGATATTGTATTTTTATTTTACTTAAGTCGAATAAGTATAGAAGTTCATGTGCATTTATTTTTATTATTTATTATTACTCATGGAAGTCATTTGTGCTCAAATATTCAGTATTACCGACTTATTTTGTATAATAAATCATTGAAATTGATCTTTTGAGTTTCGAGACAGCTATAGGAAAAATGTAGCGAAAGTTTTGGTTGAACTCCATCTTTATCAGTTATGAAATCATCATCATAATAATATTATGAAAATACAAAATTACGAAAACGACAATGAATTACAAAATATCGAATCCTAGGTACACGTGAAATTTTTAACTCGTCCGGAAATCGTCTTTGTTTCATTACGATGTAAAAAAAGACCGAAAAAAATCCTGCGTAGAAAAACAAAATACAGTACGTATTAATATTATTAAAAAAAAATAATTGTTTTCAAACTTTGAAATGAATCGAGTAAGTATCTAAACAAAAAATAAATAGAAAAAAAAAAAAAAAAAAGAGAGAGAGAGAGAGAGAGAGAGAGAAAACGCAAAACGCTGAAACTTGCATCGATTTTTGTATCAAATACGGAAGAATACCGAAAGGTTCATATTAAATTATTGAAATAAAATAATTTTTACATTCGGAGGGACAGAATTTCATTTTTAGAAAAACTTTTTCAATAAATTAACGAGTTTTGATGCGATTAAGTACACTTAATTTTATTGATTTTTCACTTTTTCAAATTTTTACTTAGTTTTGTGCCACCTGAAGTCTCTGACCAATTACTTGCGATATGCAGGGATACAAAAACATTTGAAAAAAAACATTGAAGCACCATTATATTTACGACTTTCTTCTACTTATCGTAGTTTACTTGATTTGACTCAACCCCATGAACTCGTCACAAATGATGCGATTTACTTGAAATTATTTAAATTTTACAAAGATTGCAGAATACACTAAAAAAGATACGAAAAATTTCTGAGAAATTTTCATTGACAAACCATCCTTTGAAAAACGTGAACCCGACTGTAACAATAAGTGATACTCATCACATTACAAAGGTACGGTGTCGAGTGGACGGTAAGCATCTTGACGAAACTTTCCTCAGGAACAAACCTATTAAGGAATATGATGTCAGCAAGACAATAATGTATGAGTTTTTATGTCTTCTAACGCTGGGTGGACACGTGAATTTTCGATATGAACTTCAAAACTATGACCGGTGGAAATAAGATGATCATAAACGGCTAAAATACCTACCGAAGAAAACTCATACGCTTTAATTAATCTTCATATGCCAATTGGACTCGCCAATGCGTAGAAGGCAGGGTAATCTTGACACTCAATCCTATCTGAACACCCCTCTTCTTTTCGCAAGGAATTTCATCTTTGGTTCTTACAAGAAGACGCCTCAAGACGAAAACCAAAGTGGCGGAGGGTGCGGCTTGAGTCACAAAAGAATTCACCAAGGTAAGGAAGCCTGGTTCATCTTTCACTTTTAGGTTTTTTTAGAGTATGGGGGAAGGGGGTGGTGAGATTTCTTAGTGATTTTTCTCTTTTTACGGATCATTCTTTCAACGTTAATGTCGAGATTGTAAGACGGCGAGAAATTTAAGAGCATTAACTTCTCGGGCGAAATTCAGAAAGGTCCATCAGAATGTGAACTGATCGGTGAATGAAGGAATTGAAAGCTGCAAGTTTGTGGGGCATGGGCAAAAAGATGACCCGCAGTTGTCTCCTCCTTGAAGATTTTTCATTATTATTGGCGCACCTGGACAATAGAAACCATGAGGTCCAAAAAATGAATCTCAGGGCCCCTTTGTTCCCCAGGTTGAAATGTATGGGCGGATAAAAATTGATAAAAAGGTAAAGAAACTCGCTTTGGAGCTCTTCACAACCATTCCAAGGGCACATTCAAGTAAATGTCCGTTCGAGAAAATGCTTTCAGCTTAATGGCTTCGGAGAAATGGAGACGTCATCAACGTACTCATGAGTCATGCCAATAGAGAACATAATCAGTGGTGATGGTACGGGGAGGGGGATGTAGTGGGAACAATTTTTTTTTTTAATTCACGCAAAAAAGTTTTAGAAATGAGTAAGCCTATAAGGCAGGCCTGGGCAGCCTCCCACCCTCCAGCTCAATCTGGTCTGCGAAGAAATTTTCAATCGTGGAAGATTAAAATAAACGAGGAAGGCAGGGAACCTGTTTCATGAGTCAAAATTGGATTTGGTATTGAGAATTCAAGAAGCCTAGACCTAGTATAAAGAAGGCCTAGACTTACTACCAGCCTAGTATAATATAGTTCGAGAGGCTGAATATTTCTTGACTCTCAAGCTATATATATGGTAGGAGAGGGACTTGCAAAAATGTATATATGATAGGAAGGGAACTCAGAAAAATGTCAACCTCCGAGCTATAATATGATAGGACGAGGACTTGAGAAATAGGACGTCATTAGTGACCTCAACCTATTTTAGGGACATTGAAATATATAGGTCGAGAGTCAAAATTTTTTCAAGTCCCCTTCCTATTATATAAAGCTCAGAGGATAAAATTTTTTCAAGTCCCTCTCCTATCATATGCAGCTCGAAAGTCGAAATTCTTCCAAGTCCCTCTTCTATAGCTCGAGAGTCGACATTTTTCCAAGCTCCTCTCCTATCATATATAGCTCGGAGGTCGGAATTTTTCCAAGTTTTTTGCCGGACGGCGTACGGCGCACGGCAAAATTTTCAAAAACCCCCTCATAGAACAGGTCCCCTGTTAAAATAAAAATTTGGAAATACATAATAAAGTCTATCAATGATTCGTAGGCGTAGGCTTACTACACACCACTACCACAGTAAGAGTTGAGCAAGTTAGTGCGTGCTCATCTCGGAGGAAGGTGTTCGCTTTCAAGTCCATCAATTCCATTTGAAGCTTTTCGGCCACGTCATCTTCATTGGTTTTTCAGAAGAATTTTCAAGATGGAATACTTTTCTTCTCCACTTTCCCAAATCGCGTCCCAAATTCAGTCAGCAGCTGCTTCAACAAACTAATGAATTTGGAACCGAGAAATGGAATAGAAATTCTTTTCTGAATCTTGGTGCAGGCAGGAAAATGGACATAGATCTGCTGTTCCAAAGGCCAATTCAGTGAATTTAGTTTTCCACGAAAAGCATTGACGTCGTTCAAAAAACATTGCACGGTACTTAGCTGAAAACTGCGTTTACAAGTGGTAAAATACATAATGCGCGAGGATATGAAAAAGGAAGCAAGTTGTCGCTTGCAAATTTGCAATTTCGCAACACGACTTTCTCGCCCTACGCAATGGCTACGATTACCGTATTGATTATGTTCTTATGCGCTTGACAGAAAATATTTTTTGGTCCTTGGAAATTTCTTAGGTGTTAATGAGGCCCGTCACCCGAAAAAGGTTCCCCAGGCTGCCCTAAGGAGTAAACATTTGAACCGACTTCATCAGGGAACTCATCGAATTTATTCCTGAATTTACAAAAATTGGGAGTCCAACAAATATTAGGAATAATTTCGTAAAATTTGGTAATTTATTCGTGAGGAAGGTAATCCTCGACGGCGTTGACGGGTTATCAATATTTTGGATAGTTTCCGGTAAAAAAAAACCGAATCAATTTGTGCTGGTAAACCTTATCCGAATAATCAGCATCTTTTTCCGACAGTAACGAGTTTCAAGTATCTACATTGCTCTCTAAAATGCAAATCCGAAATCACATATCCTAATTCCATCTGAAAAAGTTTTTCCAGTGTATAATTCTAGAATTAATACGATTTGCCAGGTTATGACCAGACACACCGAAGGGAGGCATACTCAAACAAGTAAATACGAGGAGTGAATTGCTATAAGCGATTCCTCCGTTCTTATGAACTTGGGGGCAAAATAACACAGGCTCTTACGGGTAATTTTTGGAATAATCGATTTATCTCGAGAACGGTCAAATTTTGTGAGAAATTGAAGAAACCTAAATTTATTTTTTTTGTAATTTTGCATCTGATGGGACTACAACAAAAAAAGGGATCTCTTTCAATAGAAATCACCTGAAAAAAAGACTTTTTCTCCTGATCTACCCAGATATGCCCCCAAGTTGGTATTCTAGACTGGTAAATTTTTTAGAAAAACTCCTTGCTAGAAGCATTTTGTGTAACAATTGAGTAAATGATGGTTGAAGAATGTTTTGGACTCACTGAACACAAAAATTGTTGTTACTTTTTGAATTGACCCCTCCAGAAGGACCTGAAAATGGGGCAAAAGGGGTAAAACATCCAATTTTTCTCAGTTTCTGCGGAAAGTATGCGTCTGAGGGGAAAAATACCTTAATAAAAAAATATTCCACACAAAATTTCCTATCGGATAAGATTTTTACATTTTAGGCTAGCGCGTCAGTGTTGCCAGAGAGGAGAGCGCAAATATAATATTATGAACATAAAAATACTTACTTTATCACTATTTTAGCCAAACACATACGCGGTTCTGAGGTGATATACACTGTACTGCTCTTGCCTCCAGCAAGGCAAGAGCCCCTATGCAATTGCGAAAAAAAAAAAAAGTTCTCACTGGAAAAATGTGTTGTGACGTCACTCAAGTAATACGTACATTCTCTGTTACTCGAGATTTTATTTTTGCATAGCAATTTCCAAATTTCAGGTCACTCAAGATATACATTCTCTGTCTCTTGAGATTTTATTTTTGCCTAGCAAATTTTATTTCTCCGTCAGTCTTCGTCAAGAGTGACCAAGATGACTATTTTGACAATGTAAATACCCAATTATATCATTAGTGAATTGATGAGTGCGGTTATGAAAAATTACTGCTTACTTAGTGAGGTTATTCACATTACAGTATCTTTATGTTAAAATAACTTACAAAACAGCATCGGTAAGCAAGCAAACCTCCTGCACGTCACTTCACTCTTACTCACTCACACTTGTTTGCTGACTGCTTACTTGGTTATTGCTTACTTACCTCTCCTGTTCTGCAATCTACTATAAAAAATGTTGGTTACTAGAGTTATACCATGCAGAATTTCACAATCAAAGTTTTAAAATAGGTTGCGGTGCGTCTGTGTGTGAGAGCAAAATCTTGGGTACAATGTCCCACTTGATTTCTTATGAGTACAACTTTCTCTATAGGGTGGAATATTTCTTACAGTGTTATTTATAATGACTATAGGGCTCTTCATACTTGTTTGCCTCGTTACCCAGAACAGAACTATCTAAGTCTAATGTCAAATAATTTAGATTAAATTATCCCGTCATAAGACCAATGTAGATGGAAAAAAGAAAAATATTGCAGATGTTACTTTGACATACAGGTTCAAGAAAAAAAAAAAAAAAAAAAAAAAAAAAATCCAATTTTGAGCACTTATAAAGATAGATACTTGAGAAAATTGTCTTCTTGATATCCTATTTATTACAATAACGTAGTTGTTATTTGCTAGGTGGGGTTACAGTCCAGAAAAAAATAGAAGCTCAATACAAACAAAATTCAGGACAAAGGCTTTTCTGCTGAAATGTGTTCCTTGCGGGGCAAGGGGTTTAGGGGTGGTGAACGTTTACGGTATATACAGACTACCACAAGGAACAAATTTCATCAGAAAAACCTTTGTCCTGAATTTTGTTTGTAATAAATTATAATGTTCAGAAAAATAGGTTACGGAGTTTCTTGGCAATTTTTTATGATTGAAACGCATTTAACGAAAAATAGTTATTTTATGGAAATTGCAAGCATTGTAATAAGCTTGAATTATTATTCTTCATAACTGGGAGCACTGGTTGAGAGTAAAAGAGGTCATAATTGCGTCAATTTTTGTATAATTCATGATTTCTATTCCAAATGTGTGCAGTACAGTGTATATCACCTCAGAACTGCGAATGTGTTTGGCTAAAAGTAAGTATTTTCATGTTCATATTATATTTGCGCTCTTCTCTCTGGCAACACTGACGCGCTAGCCTAAAATGTAAGAATCTTACCCGATAGGTAATTTTGTGTGGAATATTTTTTTACTGAGATATTTTTCCCCTCAGACGCATATTTTCCGCAGAAACTAAGAAAAAATGAATTTTTTACCCCTTCGCCCCCCTTTCTGGTCCTTCCGGTGGTCAATTCAAGAAGTAACAACAATTTTTGTATTTAGCAGGTCCGAAACATTCTAGAATCATCATTTGCTCAATTGTTACCCAAAATGCTTCTAGCAAGGCGTTTTTCTAAAAAATTTACCAGTCTATTCTCCGCATCCCGCTCCATCCACACATATATGTAAACAAAGCCAAAGTGTGAACACCTTACAGCCGTAGAAATATTGAAAAAATTTTCTGGCATAGCCAAATAAGTGAAAATCATGTTCCATGTCTTTTATATTTTATCAGTCATCTTGAAATATTTCAGTCTAGGCTTCTCCTAGGTCAAGTGTTCCTGAGATATTATTCGTTTACCCCTTTACCTATCTTGGCGTCGTATAAGTCTTGTATGAGAAATATTTTGAGGTAATTGTGGGTGTTCTATATTTTGAGGTATCAACTTTCGTGGGGCGAACGAGCGATCTCGCTGTTGTATTGGAATGGTATGAGAAAATTCAAGTCTTTTTTGAGAAATATGAGATAGCGCGAACTCGCTGTTGTATTGGACTGGTATGAGACAATTCAAGTCTAAGGGACTTGGAAAAATTTCGACTATCCAGCCATATATGATAGGAAGAGGGACTTGGAAAACTTTACCTATCTTGGCGTCGTATAAGTCTTCTATGAGAAATATGAGGTAGCGCGAAGTCGCTCCGCTCGTTCGCCCCCTGTCTCGCTGTTGTATTGGAATGGTATGAGACAATTCAAGTCTAGGGGACTTGGAAAAATTTCGACTATTCAGCCTTTATTTATTTAATTATTTAATTATTTAATTATTTAATTATCTTATTATTTTATTATTTAATTATTTAATATTATTTATTTATTTATTTATTTATTTATTTATTTATTTATTTATTTATTTATTTATTTATTTATTTATTTATCTATTTATTTATTTATCTATTTATTTATTTATT
This sequence comes from Aspidiotus rigidus, assembly GCA_035079385.1. NCBI lineage: Eukaryota > Metazoa > Arthropoda > Insecta > Hemiptera > Diaspididae > Aspidiotus > Aspidiotus rigidus. The sequence continues at coordinate 5,121,131 of JAVHKY010000023.1, forward strand.
TATTTATTTATCTATTTATTTATTTATTTATTTATTCATTTATTGATTTATTTATTATTAATTCTTCTACTAGGTCAAGTGTTCGTGAGATATTATTCGTTTACCCCTTTACCTATCTTGGCGTCGTATAAGTCTTGTATGAGAAATATTTTGAGGTAATTGTGGGTGTTCTATATTTTGAGGTATCAACTTTCGCGGGGCGAACGAGCGATCTCGCTGTTGTATTGGAATGGTATGAGAAAATTCAAGTCTTTTTTGAGAAATATGAGATAGCGCGAACTCGCTCCGCTCGTTCGCCCCCTGTCTCGCTGTTGTATTGGACTGGTATGAGACAATTCAAGTCTAAGGGACTTGGAAAAATTTCGACTATTCAGCCTTTATTTATTTAATTATTTAATTATTTAATTATTTAATTATCTTATTATTTTATTATTTAATTATTTAATATTATTTATTTATTTATTTATTTATTTATTTATTTATTTATTTATTTATTTATTTATTTATTTATTTATTTATCTATTTATTTATTTATCTATTTATTTATTTATTTATTTATTTATCTATTTATTTATCTATTTATTTATTTATTTATTTATTCATTTATTGATTTATTTATTATTAATTCTTCTACTAGGTCAAGTGTTCGTGAGATATTATTCGTTTACCCCTTTACCTATCTTGGCGTCGTATAAGTCTTGTATGAGAAATATTTTGAGGTAATTGTGGGTGTTCTATATTTTGAGGTATCAACTTTCGCGGGGCGAACGAGCGATCTCGCTGTTGTATTGGAATGGTATGAGAAAATTCAAGTCTTTTTTGAGAAATATGAGATAGCGCGAACTCGCTCCGCTCGTTCGCCCCCTGTCTCGCTGTTGTATTGGACTGGTATGAGACAATTCAAGTCTAAGGGACTTGGAAAAATTTCGACTATCCAGCCATATATGATAGGAAGAGGGACTTGGAAAACTTTACCTATCTTGGCGTCGTATAAGTCTTCTATGAGAAATATGAGGTAGCGCGAAGTCGCTCCGCTCGTTCGCCCCCTGTCTCGCTGTTGTATTGGAATGGTATGAGACAATTCAAGTCTAGGGGACTTGGAAAAATTTCGACTATTCAGCCTTTATTTATTTAATTATTTAATTATTTAATTATTTAATTATCTTATTATTTTATTATTTAATTATTTAATATTATTTATTTATTTATTTATTTATTTATTTATTTATTTATTTATCTATTTATTTATTTATTTATTTATTCATTTATTGATTTATTTATTATTAATTCTTCTACTAGGTCAAGTGTTCGTGAGATATTATTCGTTTACCCCTTTACCTATCTTGGCGTCGTATAAGTCTTGTATGAGAAATATTTTGAGGTAATTGTGGGTGTTCTATATTTTGAGGTATCAACTTTCGTGGGGCGAACGAGCGATCTCGCTGTTGTATTGGAATGGTATGAGACAATTCAAGTCTAGGGGACTTGGAAAAATTTCGACTATCCAGCCATATATGATAGGAAGAGGGACTTGGAAAATTTTCTAATTATTAATTATATTAATTATTTAATTATTTATTTACCTATTTAATTATATTAATTATTCAATTATTTATTTAATTAATTATTTAATTTAATTAATTAATTAATTATTTAATTAATTAAATAATTATTTATTATTATTACGCGGGGTGTACTCGGGAATTTCTGAATCACCCAAGGGATAGAGATTTTCTAATTATTAATTATAATAATTATTTAATCATTTATTTATTTAATTATTTATTTATTTAATTATTTAATTATATATTATATATAATTATTCAATTATTTATTTATTTATTTATTTAATTATTTAATTAAATAATTATTTAATTATTAATTAATTAATTAATTATTTATTTATTTATTTATATATTTATTAATTAATTTATTTATTTATTATTAATTATTATTATTACGCGGGGTGTACTCGCGAACTTCTGAATCACCCACGGGGTAGAGATTTTCTAATTATTAATTATATTATGTAATTATTTAATCATTTATTTATTCAATTATTTAATTATTTAATTATTTAATTATTTAATTATTTAATGAATTATTTATTTATTTATTTATTATTAATTATTATTATTACGCGGGGTGTACTCGCGAATTTCCGAATCACCCACGGGGTAGAGATATCTCTTGACGGGGGGGGGAGGGGGGTGGGGTGGGGTGTACTCGCAAGTTTCAAAATCGGGGTCCGGCGAGAGAAAAGACATGGAACATGTCAAAAACACCGGTGCGCTTTCGGTTAAACAAACATTGTCTCAATATTTCTGTGGCTATAGCAATTTACTCCTCGTTTTACTCTTTTGAGTATGCCTCCCTTTGGTACACAAAGCTTTTACAAGAGTATTTCCGGGTGTCGCCTTATCATCAGTTGTTTTACGGCTGGAGAACAAGACCTTAACCATGAGTTTTTGTAGTATAACACTGTTATCTTATTGGCTATAAAAGTGTTGTGTTATGATTGGTTCACTCTTAGAAACTTATTCTTACAATAATAGGACACAAAGATGAATATTTTTTCCGTGATGAACACTAAATATATAAGAAAAATTATAAAACGACTTTTATTATCACGATTTCCATGTTCTATTTTGTTTTGTATTTTGATCGTCTTGTCTCCTCTTGTAATTTTTTAGTTCATCCTCCGTTTCCTCCTGATGATGGCACTGAACCTGTGTCGGAACGTCGATAGTTTTTTTAAAAATCGTGATAATAAAAGCCGTTTTATAATTTTTCTAATAATATGATACTGTGTTCTTATTGGCTATAACGTGCTGCTTAGTGATTGGTTCACTCTTTTGGCCTAAATACTGCGTTTCTATTGGGTACCTGGTTCCCTGCCTTTTAATTGGTCAGTTCTGTTCTTCTTCTCTCTTCCAATCACCAGGCTGATCAATTTTTCACTGGTAAAAGTGATTACATTCTTCGAGAGGACGGCTTTCTTCAATACGAGTTTCAATAATAATTCCACCTGGTATGGATATTGATAAAACGTACTGGTCCCCTTCAGAAAGATTTTTCTCTTCAGTCGTACGTTTTAAATATTTTATCTAAGACGTACCAGAGCTACAAAACACTGTATCAAAGATAGTACTACGCATCCATTTTAGTTACCCAGCTTATGACATCATCAGAGTAGTCCCCCAAGTCAGTTAGTCGAGATTATTGTACTCACTAGATAGGTGGCGGGGCTACACCTTACCTCCTGCACCGAATCTTATGCTGACACTGATAAACCACTGTGAGAATGCCTTCGTTTTTTTTCCAACATTCGCAAACCTGCTCCAACACAATTCATCGACAAAAATCTACAAATTAATTTCTTAATTAAGACAGTGGTATTTCTATTAGAAGATTAGTTTTTTTATTTAATATACTTGTAATTTTCATTTACGCCTTCTAACCCAAACAGTGCTAATATGCGTGTAAAGTTTTGTCGTCTTGCTAATATTCTACTGTTTTTCAATCTACCCCTTCGAAAAGAAAACAAAAGGGGTACATATTTATCTTATTCAAGCGGCACATACGAGAACTTGTAATTAGCGACTAAAACTGTCTTCGTTTTATTAATCGCTGTTTTGGCAGAGAAGATACGCGTACCTAACGTGCAAGATTGGGAAATTAAATTTAAAAAATTAATTACGCAAGTTTAAAAGTCACGAGTCCGCCTACAACAGTTTACATCGGGGTAGAATCTCGCCCATACTGCTCTCGAAAATAACATTCTAATTTTGTTGGAAGTTTTTTTCAAATCTAAAAAACAACCTCGGGTGGGCACACATCAACGTTCGACATTTTCCCTTTTAATTCGGTAATTTGTATCATTTGAGGAACAATGCTACTTTACTTCCCAAAGATAAGATCATTCGATTCGTAATGTGTGATTCGAAAATAGGGTAGAAAATACAAATTAACCGGCAACCTGTTATATTTTTATTCGACATCACATCAAATAAAACTAGGGTTATTATCCTTCTTTCTTATTTAGTGGCGTTTAGTATGATTCTCAGAGTCTAACGAGATCTGACACTAATGTACGCGCGCTTCTCGCCGCCAGAAGAAGAATCTCATTAATAAAATCAAATCTAAATTTCCAACCTTTTGTGGTTCGATTTTTAGTTTATATCGCGTTCAAAATTGGTAATTACCTTTTTTTTTTTCCTCCACGAGTAGGTCAGTTTTTGTTCAAAGATGAAAAATTGAGATTAGAAAATAAACCGTTATAAATCGGTGGTAAATGAATCAAATATGTGTACGCTACTAGACATAGTACATAAATTTTGTATTTTTATTGTAGAAACCTTCTTTGTAAGGCCTACTGTTCGCTGAAAGTATATAGTTTCGAGAGTTTCAAAATAAATCAGAGTGAGAAATAGGGCGTATACGAGAGAACGAAAAAACAAAGTTGAATAAAACAACTTCTTGACAAGTACAATATTATAACAATAATTTCCTTCGCGGGCTTCATTAGAATAAGGTTCGCACAGTCTTTACCTTCAAGTTCTCCGGATGTAAAGAGCTTCTTCCCTCGGCCTCTTTTTTCAATCTCATATCTGTAAGGTTGAAGAAGATTATTTATGAATGGACGACAATTATCAAGAAAAAAAAAAACAGAGATGAGTAAATGCAGGAGAGAAGTACCAGTATTGTTTAATGAATGTGTCTACTGATCGTATGAGACCGGAAGATGAGCAGCCAGTAGCCTCTCAGTCCGTCATCTTCGCTCTATTATCAACTTTTGTTACGCGTCAAAGGAGTGTATATCTACTCCCGTTGACCCGTTGACCAGTTAATCAATGCAACAATACATCATCAGACAACCCCTCGAAAACAGTCTTTATACATGCATAATGCAGTCATTCAAGTCAGTATGTTTTGATGTGCATTTTGTCCTTCCACCTACGATCCGTACACAGGCCTCGTGCACGTATCAAATCCTAGCTATTACTAAGATCATTCGATTAGTTTTCCAAAATATCTTTGCATTTCTCATTGTTTTAATTTCTATAACAGTTTAATTATAGTCGAAAGTAAATCGCAAATAGAAGTACCGCGAACACGGGATACAAAGGGTAAAAACACTTGACAGGAAATAGAATTACAGAAATAAAAAGGGCTTTTTTCGTATTTAGAACGTGTTATTAAGTCTTCGATTGATGTCTAAGAAATTTGGGAAAAGAACACGTCTAGACGTTTAATTACAGTCCGTTATTAGGACTTTTTTCACCAAATATTTTTCGGCGGTGATGACATTTACATGGAACGAAGTCTAAAGAATTTCGCTGTTAAATGTTCATCGACCTTCAATTTGGTGCATTATTAGTGTACACTCTTGAAAGTGAAATGAAAACGGGAAGACTCACGTCAACTAGGCGTTATAATCAAATGAGAGCGAGTTTAATTCGATTGTTACAGAACCAAACGAGAAAAGTTCATTGTACAGACTGATTGATAATAATGGCCTTCTTTTTTTACGAAAGGCGCCAAATTATTCCGGTATGTACTTCGTTATCTGGGAAAAAATCTAAAAACCTGTGCAATCTTTATATTCAAATAAAATAATTAGCGAATTAAAATTAACTCCCTCTTTCTATGTATTAGATGTAGGTTACCTGTACTGTAATTTCGGTACGGATTCAAGGCTTTGTCGTAGCGACGATAAAAGGAAAGGTACAGTGCGTATAAGAAAATGTACTGCGGTTTCCTTTTATTTACAAATGACTTAGGTATTGAAATAAAGACCGCCCCGTTTTCAGTGGAGGGTATATGTCGGACCATCCGTGAGAGAAAAAGTATAATCGTTATTATTCCCTGATATTGGTTTTTGTTTAGTGGTTATTTGTAGTGAGCATTGCGGCTCGACTCATTACATTTTACAAGTCATTTTCACATTGTTTTCCAAAATTTAATAATTGTTTCTGTGAAGAAAATAAAATTCTATTGTCGATTAACCAATAACTTCGTCTTTTATACCACATAGTCTACACCCTGTACGGTAGCCATTCTCGGAAGATCAAAGGTGTTAGTTAGGTCTAGTCTTTTTCAATATCTAGTTGTTGAAAAAAGTTGAAAAATCGCTTCAATATGCGGACGAGGTGGCGCCTTCTCATAATGATTTTTACATAAATCGATTTAGACGACCGCGACCCCGACATTGATGTCATTTTATAGTAAGTTTCGTGAGATCATTTACTGTTCTTCCTTTCTGACCTTCCCATATGTCCGTTAGTCGAATGAAATTACGATAAGAGACTTGAGGTATTACTCATAAGACAACAAAATGAAATAACTCGCTGAAAACTTGGATTTCGTCGACTTGATGAATCCTGATGTCAGGCTATCTTGAAGGGACGATGGTAAAATTCTGCAGCAATAATATTCAATATTTTTTTCCCTCCCTTTTTCTAGCTGTAGGTCCTCCCGTTTATTTACACAAGACGCTCTTCCGGCCGCAGGATTACATGGAATTTCAGACCTTCTAGTGGAGTCGAGATCCAAATATTAATTCCTTGGAACAGGTTTCTTGTCGACATATATTTTGTTTTTGTCTCCTGAGCTTGAAATATTTCATCCCTTCGATGCTCCAACACGTTCACCCTAAACGTACTGATTACTCAAGTGAGCAACTCAATTGACAAAATTCTTTATGGCACCCTCTTCATATCTGTATAGCACGAAAGTTGAGCAAATTTAGATACCATGCAGGGAACTCGCAAGCTCCGCAGTACAGCTATAGTTTTATGAGTAGAGGATTAGGTCTGATCGAGAGTCAAAAATTTGTCAATTCTCTCTCCTATCATACATGGCTCCTATGTAGCTCGAGAGTGGAAATCACTCCAACTCCTCCTCTTATCATCATCATTTATATGTATAGCTCTAGAGTCGACCTTTTTTCAAGTCCCTCGAAAATGATGACGTCACAAAAGTCGGACGCGGACCTTTCGCGCCCATTTCCTATGTAGGCATGTAAATATTTTCGCCCTTTGAACTATACATGATGGGAAGTCGACCTCTAAACGACCTTGAAATTACCGGCCGGATGGATAGCGGATGGCGGATATTCTTTCCGAAAAACCCCTCGATAAATCATGTTCCCTATTGATACACTTTTCCAGGTGTGGAAAAAATTAACAAAAAGGGGGCTTAAAAGTGCAACATTACTTCGTAGTTCCCCAACTGTCAATAGTCCCTAAGTAATTCCATGAATGTCAATTCTTTAAAATATACCTACATCGCGACAAAATAATTCAATGTATTCTATTCTTTCTTCCAGTTGCGATCTGATGACGTCATAGAGAAGTCCTCATTACGTCACGATCTGATGACTTCATAAATCAGTACCTGTGATGTCACAATCTGATGAAGTTATAGATCACTCCCTGTGACGTCACGATTTAAAGAGCTCGGAAGTCAAAATTTCAGGAAAGAACCCATTCCATGAGGGGGTGGGGGGTACTTCGAAAAATTTGCCGTGCGCCGTGTAAAATCCAAATCGGCAAAGTTGGTCCAAGTGCAGCACCCTCCCGAGTTCTGGCGGTAAAAATAGTCTAAGAAAGGTCAAAATTCTTCCAAGTCCCCCTCCCATCATATAACAGCTTATCATATAATATCCTGCAGGTCGAAATTTTTCCAAGTCCCTCTCCTATCACTATCATCGAGCAACAAAACAGATAGTGGCTTTTCGGTCTATAGGGGTTCACAGCGTGACATTAAAAAAAAAAATTTAACAGCTCATGTATGTAAGGTGTTATGAAATTTATGCCGATTAAACACTCAAAATATCTGTTTAGGTGCTATAACTCTCGCAGAGGAGATATCGCACGCTGGGGGTGAGATAATCATCAAGTTTTGTATTGGTTCTGCGTTTGCGCTATATTAATCGAAAGAAGATTTAGCATTTTATATGTTTCTAAGACTGGGACTGCGCTTGGAGAAACAGTCGAAAGTGCCATTAATAATGATCTTTATTTATTTGGCTCCACCAAAACATTTTTGACATTTTTAATGTCTTTATTGGCGCCCCTACCATTCCACTAATAAAAATTTGCGAGGCCAAGTTCGAGTTTCCACAGCATACAGTATATGAGGCTATACCAGCTGTAAACTAGGCTTAATTTAAATTTGAACCACCCTTAATTGGATTACACTAGTTTGAAACTAAGCCTAGCATAGAGAGTAGCTCTATACTAGGCCTACTATGGCTTAGCATGTAGCTCAAACTATATTCACCATACAGTATAGTAGCTCTATACTAAATTTATGCCACGCTAGCGCTATAGGCTGAGTTCGACCCAGCATACAGTTGTATTAGGCTATACTAACTTCAAACTAGGCTTAACAATACACTGGACCGAGCATACGCAAGTAATGCAGAGGAAGGTCACAAATCTACAAAAGAAGATCCGACAGAACAACCTGATTTTGACAAAGACGAACAAGGGCAGTGCGGTAGTGGTAATGGAGAAGGAGGACCACACCCAAAAAGTGGAGTCGTACATCGCAATTAATGGATACCAAGAGCTGGCAAGGGACCCAACGCGGAAATACCAAGATGACCTGAAAGCTGTGTTGAAACGGAACAATGTACCCAGCAATGGAAGGACGCTTGAGATGAACCCGGTTGCACCAAAACTCAAGGGGCTTGTAAAACTCCACAAAGCGAACCGTCCGATGAGACCCTTGGTCAACAGCATTCAATCACCATGCTACAAGATAGCGAAGATCGTAGCCACATTCCTGAAAGAAAACGACCAGTTTGCACCCAGACGAAGTATCAGAAACAACGGAGAGCTGATTGAGCAACTGGACAAGTTGGAAATCAGGAGTAACGACAAGCTGATATCCTTTGATGTGACTAATATGTTTGGTACCATACCGAAGGAGGAACTTCTCACCCTGCTCGAAAGCAACAGATACCATGGGAACCCCGATGGGTCGAAGTACGCCAACATAGTGGAGGAGATCTTGAGCCAGAATTACTGCCGCTTCAATAACAGGTTCTACAGTCAGGAAAGGGGACTTGCGATGGGATCACCGCTGTCACCAATACTGGCGGAGATATTCATGAATGATATGGAAAACAAGATATTGAAGGGCAGAAAGTTCAGAAACTCGATCAAACACTGGGCCAGATATGTAGATGATATCCTAATTGTGTGGTCAGGCACTGATAGACAGGTGGACCTATTCCTTTCAGAAATGAACGCGATGAATGAGAGCATCAAATTCACAGTAGAAAAAGGCAATGAGACCATAAACTATTTGGACCTTACACTCATAATGGAGAACAATAGGATAGAATACAAAATCTACAGGAAGCCGACGCATACTGACACCATCATTCCAAATGACTCCTACCACCACCCCAGGCACAAGTTAGCGGCAATCCAGAACTACTGCTATCGGGCAATTTGAACAACGAAGAGAAGAGGAAAGAGATCGAGATAGTAAAGCAGATCGCAGAAGCCAATGGCTACCGCAGAAGTGTGGTAGAGGGAGTCTTTGGGAAAATGGAAACAAAGAAAGGAACCCATGATAGTATAGTGAGAAAGTACTCCGGATCGATACCATAATATATAGGAAAGTACACAAACAAGGTGTAAAGGCGTTCAATGGCTATGATGTGAATGTGGGTATCCAGAATAACGAACCCATGGTGAAGAGAATCAGCAATGACCAGACGGAACAAAAGGACAAGGAAAGCTTAAGCGGGGTGTACAAGCTCAGTTGTGAACAGTGCGAGAGGATCTATATCGGTGAGACTGGGAGAAAGTTTGAGATCAGGAGAAAGGAGCACAAAACGTCGAGGGAGAAAGAAGACGGCAAGTCACTGTTTGGGAAACACTGTAACGAGGAAAACCACGATGGAGAGGGAATATTTGAAGTCATATACGTAGAAGAAAACTCTGGGAACAAATGGAGATTGCAAAAGCCAAGAGGAAGAAAGCCTGCCTCTTGAACAATGTAATCACATTTGACAGCGAAAAATTATTCGGCCTGGTGATTGGACGAGAGAAGAAGAACGGAACCAACCAATGAGACGGCAGGAATCCAGGTAGCCAATAGGAACGCAGCATTTAAAACAATAGATTGAACCAATCGCAAAGCAGTATGTTTTAGCCAATAAGAACACAATGTCATATTATTGTAAGAATAAGGTTCTAAGAAGTGAACCAATCACGACACAGCATTGTTATAGCCAATAAGATCACTGTGTTATACTATAAAAACTCATGGTTAAGGTCTTGTTCTCCAGTTGCGACACAACTGATGATGGGATAACACCCGAAAGTACTCTTGAATAAGCAACTAATAAAGTAGGTTTGTACAATTGAAAAACCCTTTTTCAATATTAGTGCTCTACTTACACCTCACTCACTCATTATGAGTTCCGATAATAGATTGCTAAGCTTTATTCCCACGACTTGATCCAGGAATCTGCAAGCCCGAGTTTAAATTCTCCTGCCAGAAAATATAGTATATTGGCGTGTACTAGCTTTAAACTAGGCCACTATTGGAAATCCGCGAGGCCAAGTTGCTTTCCATACCAGACTATACTAGGCCTGGTCTGCGGTATACTCGCAACTGAATCCAGAAATATGTTTCTGCGAAAGAGAAAAAGAGAGGCATGTTGATAACGTCACAAATAGATTCGATGGATGGTGATGGCGTCACAGAGAGGTTCAACTTGATTGATGTCTTTACTGCGCCTTTATCCGCTATCGAAAATTCTCAAGTTTGGGACTGAGTTTCCTCTTCTAATGTCTTTACCGGCATCGGCATCCTAGCCGTCTATTGTAGATCTGCTAGTCCAAGTTTGAGTTGATTTTTCTCCTCAGAAAACGTGCGAGGAATCCTTGACTTGATCCTGCTTATTACACCAGATCAAGAATGAGGACGAACAAGCGGCGCGAGTCAGTCTCCAAAAGCTTGTTAGCTTAAAATATGTACATATACTAGACGTCACGGATGTTGATGATGTCATAAAGTGGTTCAAGCTGGTTGATGTCTTTACTGTGTCTATATCCATCACCAAAGATTATTTTGTCTAAACTAGCAGGTGGATCTACCAACTATAAAAAAACGTTAAAAATGCGCTCTACTCATTTGGCTCCGCCAGAATTTTTTTTTTTTTCGTAAAGCCATTGATCGCATACGCAGCAACTATTCTGCGGGAGAAAGTTCTCGTATTTTGATTAACATAGGCTCGTAAGTGTAAATATGCGAACGATTTCAGTCTTAATTTCGACGTATATTCTCACCATAGTCTTTACTCTACACTGGTAATTTAAATTCATTTCAATATTTTATCTTCGGATTATTGATTAGAAAATTGAATTCCTTCGAACCTTCTGTTTATATTTGTGAATTTTCCCGGGGCTAAAACAAATACTAACCTTTCTATTTAGCACAGAAAACCCTACTTATCTTTGAAAACGGTCAGGTTTAGGTGTTGAACTCCATGTTGAGCGTTTATGTTAATTTGTCGCGATCGATATCAAACCTAACACAAAACTGAAGATCATTATGCGTCTACACCCCGTAATTACCATACAGTCAGTTGTGCACTAAAGTCGTATACGATGCACATTGTCTAGAATATGTTGCCCGTTATGGATCCATCGCATCTTATTTCTTGTTTGTATCGAATTTATTCTCCAGTGTATACCTGGCGACATGAAGCTAACTAAAGATGATTTTTCACTACCCCGCTATCGTACTCTCAAGTCCTCCTAAGTAACAAAAAATCAACCCCCGATAAAAGATCGACGCGACGAACAACATAATTTGTATTCAACAGCTTTACAATGTGGCCGCCTTACATTCGCGTTAATAAAACGTGTTTCCTGTTCGCTAAATCATTTTTTACGCTGCGAATTACTGTTTGTTTACGCAATTGATCGCGAACAATGAAAAAGTAAATAAAAGAAAGATACCGCAACGTCGTCTTAATACGTTCGTAATTGTAAAAGTCTGCCCAGACTTCATATCGGATGAGGGAAGTTCGATTTAATTTTCACGCCAGCAATTGAGTTTTCTACGCCGAATAAATATAAGTTGTAACGGTTTGTCTTGCGAGTTTGTCGGCGCGAAATTCGTTTTTTCTTCTCAACGAAGTCAGTTGCTGTAAGCAGAATTAAAAATGGGTTCTGAAATCACAAAATTTTCACACTGCTGCTCTTAGTTCTGTAGGAACATCAGTTCCCTCGTCTGCATACCAGCGAGGAAATTTGTTTCTTATCAGTCGGTACGAATGATCCTTATAGAGAATTTCAGGTGTTGCTACTACCTTAATACAGTTCCCCAAATGTTATCAATGGCAAATGAAGATAACTCAGTCCTTGTTTCGGTGGAGGAAGAAGAATTGTTTATGTTGTATTAGCGAGAGTAACTCCAGCCTCGTAAATACACTTATCTCGCTCCTAAAGATGCGTCTTTTTCTAAACATACATCAGTTCGAAAATAAAATGTATTAATATCGAGGCTTATTTTTGATACTTTCCATCTCAAACTTTTTTTAAACCACTTACCTATCTCACAATTGGCGAGCAGCACCTGAAATTCTAAAACAGATACGTAGACCATTTTCATGTTCATTGCGGACGGACATGAGTAAACGGGCTCTCAATAAAAAATAGTTTTATGGGAGAGTATTTGATGACCAGCATCGGTGCACGCTCGATAGTGACGTCATCAGAGGCGAGGGCTTGAAATTACTTTAGGGACTTGAAAAAATACCGAATTTCGACCTATTTATGGGAACTGCGTGGTGGGACTTGGAAAAATTTCGAGCAACAAGCTCCGGACCTCCGTGCAGGGGCACTTGAAGATAATTCAATTTTTTGATTTCGTGGATTTTAAAATATTAAATTTTGGCCTGTATGTATGAGCCAGAGAATTTTGGAAAAATTTGAAGCTTGGAACCTTCATAGAAGAGAGTTTTATCCGTAGTTCAGAAATCATATGAAAAGATTTCGGAGACTCACTCGCTTCGCTCGTTCGCCCCCATTCTTATAGTCTATATATACTATACATATTCTAAGCTCATTAGTTTTTAGAGACACACTCGCTCTGCTGTAAAAAGAGAGGAATGCTTATGACGTAACGAACTGATGACGTAACAGTAAAATTTAAGCTGATGGCATCACAATTAATGAAGTCACAAATGATGATGACGTCACAAGGAGATTTGACGGACGATGATGTGACAAAGAGGTTCAAACTGGTCACTGATGTCTTTACTGTGCCTCTATCCACTATCGGAAGTTCGCAAGTTTGGTACTGGGTTTTCTCTTTTGACATGTATATGTCTTTGGGCCAGAGGTCAGTCTGGAATCTACGAGATATCACGCTTTATGACGTCACCAATGACGTTTGTCTACCTTGGGAATCGAAAAAATTTGACCTTTAACCTTCATTATACAAGCTTATACCAACTAGGTTACTGCAGTAGGTTTAGCGTTCATTATATCATCGTAGGCCTAACATAGAGCTGATACAATTTATTGTACTGTATGCCAGGCCTAGTTAAAGTCTAGTATAGGCTAATATTAATACAGCGTAGCACAGGCCTATGCTATAAGCCTAGTTTAAATCTAGTGTAGCTCACTGTACGCTAGGACTGTGAAACTCGAAACAGGTTTTCGTATTAGATCGAGAACTCGAGGATTTCAAGTCCACCAACGGAGTAGGGGGGGGGGCTCGACCATGCGGATTCTCAATAGTAGGGTGGGGTACCGTTGAAGACGTTGAAACGACGGCTTCCTTAACGAAGTTAAACGAGGACGGAAGAGAACCTGTTCTGTGGGTCAAATTGGTTTTGGTATTGAGAATTCAAATTTCATTGGTTTTAAAGCGGCACTGCCGTCCACAAATTAGAAAAAAAAGAGGTCTTTTTCTTGTTTCTAATTTGTGGGCGGCAGTGCCGCTTTAAAACCAATAAAAATTTGTTCAATGAAATAGCGTCCAGTAAAGCAATTTTTTATGATTCAAATTTCCTCTGCTGTCACATATTATAGCTCGAAAGTCAAAATTTTCTTCCAAGTCACCTTCCTATCATGTATTGTCGCTTGAAACTCGAAATTTTCCAAGTCCCTTTCCTACCATATATCATGGCTTGAGAATCGAGATTTTTCTAGATCCTTTTCTATCATATTGTAATTGATATGGATCGTACCCATGAGGATACCGTTAAAATGTTCTATCGTATATTGTGGTTGGAAAATCGGAATTTTTCTGTAAGTCTTCCTTCCATCATATATTATGACACAATAAGAGTCGAAATTTTTCTAAATCTAAGTTCTTTATCAAAGGGGGACGTCACATGGCACACGACGAATATTTCGAAATAACCCTCCCTAGCACAGGTTCTCTGTTAGAAATGTCAAAAGTTCTTTTTATATGTTGTCACCCACGGTGCACTATGCGAAAGCAAAGTAGTTTGCATACCGAAAAGAGTAGCCGTTATTGATATGAAGTTATTGTTCCAATTCAAAGCCCTCCTGTGTGATACGCAGGAGTTTCTCATGTCATTGAGAAATCGAGAAAATGATTTTCCGTCTGGCGCCAGAGCATGTCCTCGAGAAAACTGTAATTTACGCTTCGAAAAATGTCGGACTATTAAGAGTCGCAATCTGCGGCAAAATCAGTGATTTTGAACTCCATCAAAAAGTCGCAAGTACAAACCTCATTGAATGAATCGGTTCATACAGTTTGTTCACGCAAGAAATCCTGTTTTTCAAGTAAAAGATAATTTAATTTGTTCAGAATCATTTGTAGAATGGAAATCGCTTTGCTTTCAAGAACATAATAATTATGAACTTTTAAGTAGGAAGCTGTAGATCTATTTTTCTTATCTCTTAATTATGGTAAGGTTTCATACACGAACATCTGTACAAGAAAGCTGAAGTCATCGTATTTTTTGTTCCAAGTCAATCCAAAAATAACAATAAGTAATATTTTCTGAGAGCGTTATCTTTTCTTCAATTGTCAGGTCAATTTTACTCGTCGTAGTAGGTCTACTCATCCTTCATTTTATACGTGTCATTTTCAAACATTTACGACTCTCGTTTGGTGCCTAAATATCCCGGTAAAAGAGTTATTACACGTCTATAATTTCACCGACAAATTATTGTCTCGTGCGAAATGAACGTGCCAAACGTAACATGTGACAGAGGTACGAATATCCGAGAAACAAGTTATCGTCTTTAACGCTACGTGGAGTATCACAGTCATGTGTTCGTACTTTCGGGGGTATTTTCTTCATCTCTCTCTAGGGAAATATAAGATGGTGGGGGGAGGTCTGTAATAAACCGCAGAATTATGTCATCGTGATTAGAAAAAACAGAACAATCGTTAACTGTACAATAGGTGTATAGAATTGTTCTGACTGGATGAGACCTTTAGAGAGTGGCGCAAAAGTATCAAAGACGTTGAGTTTGTATTTCCACCTGTCTACGGAGGCACGCGAACGTCAGTAACTCACAACATTTGGTTAGCGAGCGCCTACAGTATACTTTTACAGTATATTGAGTTCGGCACCCACAGACGCATCTGCGTTCTTCCCTTCTTTTCATTTTTTTAATGTCCCCGAAAAAAAAAAGTAAAGGGGGTTCGGAAAATATACTTTTCAACCGTATACGTGTATAGAAGCCTATACAAGATATAATGTAATATGAATTACATTCTGAAGGACGGTAGGTCGTTTACTAACAGAAAAGTGGCGACATGGTACGTGCCATCGATTAAATTCAAAAATAATAAATTATTCTTCGTTACTGTCCTATAAAATTAATCATATCGAGTTGATGAAAACTATCGCGTTAATTACGCACGTACATATTAACAGACATTTTTGCTAGTTAATACGGGCAATGATGACGGGGGTTTTATTCATTTGTTGTGGCTCGTTAAACTGGGGGAGCGTGAATGGTCCAGTTACTGCAGGATGAGTGATGTAGACCCTCTAATGTATGGAATTGTAGTGAACGATAATTGGGTATGCGCTCAAGTTTCAAAATTAATAACGACTGCTTGCTAACTCAGATTCGTGCAGACACCCACTCTGGAATATAAGTTTTTAAAAATTTAAACGTTTTTCATATTACTTACTTATTTTTATACGTGCATACGTATCGATGTCAATTACAAACGTTCACACTTAATAAATTCGTAATTACCGTCGATGTTAGAATCTGTAGCGTACACTTAAACCTACCTTCTTCTTTCGAAATTATCTCCCGATGTATAGTGATTTAGCAAAGCCTCCCAAGAATTTCAAAAAACCTGTTCTATTTCGGAGGATTGGCGTGAGTAAAGAAAAATTTTGCGTGTTCAACCATATTATCAGGCAGGAGACTGGGAAATTTTTCAATTTGATGACTTCGACCTCGCGTCTCTAATCCCAAATAAATTTGAGCAGCACTAGAAAGGAAAATTTCTATCTTAGAATTTGACCGATGCATATGCGCATATGGTGGTATGTCAGGGAGACGGACTACGTCGTACTCCCACTAATAACGTTGATCGAAAGGATTTCGATCTATCATTACTCATGCAAAGTTTTAACATGATTCATGTATTTGCTGAGCCCACTCCCGAATTCCTGAATAGGTATCTGCACGACGCTCCGAGCATACGGGCACGGCGCACACCCTTTCAGCCTCTGCCAAACCCTACGAGTCTAACTCGTTAACTGGAGCATATTACGCTAATGCGGCAAATGGTAAGAGGCTTTGCCCTCCTAACGTCAAGGCCCGACAATCATTAGCATAATGATGCTATTCTTAAGGGTCTAGAGTAAGCATTAGTGAGAGGAGGAGAGAGAAAGGTGACCTGAATCATAACTCCTCCCGCCCAGCGACCTCAATCATCCCGACCCGATATCGCGCTTTCGACTCGGATTGACCTAGACTGCATAAGAATCACCATCATGACTTCATATCGTTTCAGGTACTAATCCCAACTCAAGAACAAAGGGGGAATTTGGTTAGTTGAAATGTATTCAGTTAGAGGAGAAGGCAAACCAGCGGATATCGCGGATTTCCGCTACCATCGCAAAGGATCATGCCCTACTTGAAAACATCTATTCGCAGTATTGGAGCCAGGATTTGCCTTTCAATCCACAATCTTCAAACCTGTGATGGCGTCATAGGTAAGCCAACCCTTAAACTACTTTGGCCCTTCTAAAAATTTCGAGTTTTGGACCATACTAGTATATAAGGGCAGAGTAAACTGCGCAAATTAATCTGGTATATAGACATTAGGCTAGGGAGCTTTCACAAGGATACAAGCTATCCACCGTAAAAATTCTTCAAATTTACTATGGATAATATTGCTGACTATCATAGTATAATTCATTAGTTTCATTTTTTTTATCGTTTTTATTTGCTAGAAATTGGTAAATTTAATAAATTTTAGGAATTTCATTGTTTTCACCTTCAACTTGGACTCCAATAGAGGGAAACTGAAGTTCAAGCATCATGGAGAAGAAGAGGTCATTTGCTTTCAGTTTGTGACATCACGAAGCAATTTGGGAAATTTTTAAAATTATTTTTAGGATGGTTTGACTCCTACTTGGAGGCTCCAAGCTTAGTTAAGAAGAAGAGAGTTTTTTTTGCTCTTGATGAGGGTACATTCTTCAAGGTAAGCACCTGAAAAAGTTCCAGTTCAGGGAGTTGGGGAGACAGAGAAACTGGGAGTTCTGAGTAAGTTATGTCTAGATAAGTAGATTCCATAATAACAACGATCACTAAATAATGATAGACAACCGAAGAAATTGAGGTGTACGATCGAAAAGTAAGAACCATTAAGATGTCATCATCATTGAGGTACCGAGAAAAAGAGAAGCAGAAACTTGTTCGAAGGCTGCACGAAAATTTGAAAAATTCAATGCAAAAATAACTCGCCACGATTACAGAGAAATTTGAAAAACGCTTTGCAAAGATAAAATCTTAAGTAACAGAACATGCGTAAATCTTGAGTGACGTCGCAAAGTACGCGAGATAAGAGTCTTGAAAAACTTTCAATAAAATGCAGTATGAATATTTTTGAAAATCAAGGCTGACGGAGTAAATGATTTGCCTACTTCTAGGTTTTGTATTTGACGTCAAACGATTTTTTAAATGTTTCCTTCGTTGTTGTTATCATTATTTCTTCTCGATAAGCTTGCATTTTACAGCATTATGCTTTTGCAAAAAAAAATATACAACCCACGCCGTGCAGCCCGCGGAAGTGCAAGAGTTTGCTTGTCAATGTATTCCTTATTCATGCATAATGATAGTAGTTCCCAGAAAACACAAAATTTATAAGACAATGTCCAAAAATAAACCATATACCTCATCGTTGCATTTGTCCAGTCATTTTGTTGGGCTATAAATTAAGGCGCACTCATGGTATAGTTAATAGTGCAATTTCTCTCAAGCCATTAAGTTGTCGTTTTGTTTGGTCAGTTTTTTGACGTCAGTATTTGGGGCTCATCACAATCATTATTCAAAATGAAAATATTTGGATATTGTTTCGCATTATTCGTGTTTGTGAGTTTTTTGATCGCATCAAGTGCTGCAAAGGATATACCTTGTACATCTACTGAACAATGTAAAGGTAAGAAGACATGCGTCTGGCCATGGAAGCTCCATTGTGTCGCCCAGTCTGGAGGTGGTAAATGCGATTGTGTTCGCGAGTAATTGCCTTTAGGCGGCCAGATTACCCTCAACTATGACAGGTAATTTTCAAAACCATGCAGATACGTTAAAAACCAGGAAAACTATGATTGTTATACCATTAAGCAATAGATAAAAAATTGCGAATTTGTTTCGTAATTTTCTTTTTATTTTACTTCGAATCCGTGTCAACAATTTTCAATAAATTTTTTATGATAGCATACTTGTAGTATTTATTGAAATAATGAGATATTTTTACAAGGCCCTTTTCTACTTCTGCGAATCATTTATTTGTCAACGGATATTCCTGTATTTTTTAGGTTTATCTTTCCTCTTATAGTTTCGCCGCCATGACTCGAGAGTGAGATTTTTTGGATCTAGAATACTCTTAGGACCCATATAAATTTTTATAAAAACGCTGCTTATTCTCGCTTCGCAACGTTTGGCTCTTGCAAGATGAGATTCCATTTTAATTCTATACCTTCTCTGTTGCCAACTCAACTCGCTACACTTAGTCCCCGGTAAGGGTAATGGAAGGGCTTATTCCAAACTTTCCAAACTTTATATTGAATTCCAGCCTTGTCCCCAATCCCTCAGAAGAAAATCTTGACTCATTTATTGGTAGATGTATTCTTAAATTCCAGACTAAACTTAATATAAGTTACCTTCATATCTAAGTTCAAAATAATGAATAGGAAAAAATCTTCTGACAGAGCCAAATAAATACATAGATCATGTTTCAGGTCTACTAAGCTATATCAAAGAAAAAGGAATCAAGAATCAGTAAGTTGGGCCTCAGCCCGTTCGCCCCGACTCGCAGTCCAATATAAGTCTGTTATAGTGTGTTTTAGGCTAACTATCTCCTTCACGAACTAGTTCCACTGGGCTCTTTTAACGGAGAACCTGTTTTATGGGGGGCTTTTTGAGAAATTTGCCGTGCGCCGTCCGCTGTCCACCGTCCAGCAAAAAACTTGGAAAAATTTCGACTCTCGAGCCATATATGATAGGAGAGGAACTTATAAAAAATGTCGACTCCTGAGCTATATATGATAGGAGGGGACTTGGAAAAATTTATACTCTCGAGCTTTATATGATAGGAGAGGGACTTGGAAAATTTTGCCTCTTGAGCTATACATTATTTCTAAGTCGCCCTTCTATCACATATAGCTCGAGAGTCAACATTTTTCCAAGTCCCCCTCCTATCCTATACAGCTCGAGATTCGAGAAATATTTAGACTCTCAAACTATATTATACTAGGCTTATAGTAGGTCTAGGCCTTGCTTATACTAGCTTTATCTAGGTCTAGATTTCCTTGAATTCTCAATACCAAATCTCATATGACTCATAAAACAGGTTTTGTTTCATTTGTTCGCATCAATATCCAGCATACAATACTAGGCTCGCGTCAAAAGAGAAGAATGTTGATGACGTCACAAATTAATGACGTCAGTTGAAAATATAAGCTCAAGGGACAGCCAATGTATTCGACGAAGCGTATGAGTTGTTCGGCCTCACTATTAATGTGTCAACAACTGAACTGCTTCGTATGGCAAGCAAAAAAAACTCCACGGAAATACGCATAGATAGTACAGCTATTGGGACGGTCGAAAAATTGGGGTACCTTGAAAGCACTGTGACCTGGGAAGCCTCAATGGATGAGGAAATTCGCACCCGGATCCCAAGCGCTATTCGCGCCTTTTACCGCCTCAGACGTAGGATATTCGACCGCAACGATATATCCCGACCAAGGTTGCTATCTTCTTAGCTATACTACTAGCCTCCCTTCTGTATGGCTCCGAGTCGTGGGTCCTGTACCACAGGCAAATCAGGGAGCTTTAAAAGTTTCAGCGAAGGCAGCTGTGGAGGATTTTTGACATCGGATGGCCCGACTTCATCACGAACAAGGGAATACTTGACGAAACAAGGGCCGTGCCTATCGAGACGCTTATTGCTAGGAACCAACTTCGTTGGCTAGGCCACATTCAACACATGGGTAAGCGGCTCCCTACTGTGGTCCTATACGCTGACGGGAAAAGAAAGAGTGGTGGCCAGAAGAAAGGATACAAAGACCAGCACTACATTTTGCTTCAGCGAGCAGGAATTGCGAACCGATGAGAGCAGCTGGTGGGGGACAGAACCACCTTGTGGAAGATAATCCATGAGTACCAGGGGTCGGATGCTCTAAGTCCGAGAAGGAACGTGCCGGATTCCGTCACCTCCATCTGTAACGACTGTCAGAGGCTGATCACTTTCAAGATCGGAATGATCGCACACAGCCGGACCCACAATGAGTGATTAAATATGAAGTACAAGGAGAGTCTATGTTCGTAAGACGAACCGCTATTACATAAACATGTATCCGCTAGCTTGGGGAACAGGCGGAAGCAGCCTAGTATACAATCGATATATCGATACTATAGAGATCGATATATTGATAAATGTAATTCAATAATTTTAACAGGGAACCTGTTTTATGTTTTTTTTTTAAGAAGTTTGCCGTGTGCCGTACGCCCAACGCCATCCGGCAAAAAACTTGGAAAAATTTTGACTCACGAGCTATATATGATAGAAGGGGGACTTGAAAAAATTTTGAACCCTCTGGCCATATATTTTTTCCAAGTCCCCCTCCGTCGGAATTTTTTCCAAGTCCCCCTACTATCATATATGGCTAGAGAGTCGAAATTTTTCTAAATCCCCTTCCTATCAAATGTAGCTCGAAATTCGAGATTATACTAGGCCTATAGTAGGTCTAGGCTTTCTTTATACTAGCTTCATACTAGCTTTATCTAGGTCTAGGCTTCCTTGAATTCTCAATACCAAATCTCATATGACTCATAAAACAGGCTCCCTGCGTTCCTCGTTTAACTTCCTTAAGGAAGCCGTCGTTTTTCCATGGAATGGAGAAATTTATTCTTTTTAGCTTTAAACTAGGCTTAATAATATATGCCTATGGGACGCTATACTAACACTAGGCTATAATCGCTACCAACTAGGCTTAGCATACGACGGATTAGATTACACTAAACTTCTGACTCCTTCCTGTTGATGGACTTCGAATCTTTAACCTAATCGAGAAATCGGCGAATCTGAGAGAGAAAAAGAGAGAAAGAAGAAAATATAGTAGGTAAGTTACTAATTTGATGACCCCAAGCTGATGACGTCACGTATGTTGATGACGTCACAAAGAGGTTTAAGCTGTTCGATGTCTTTACTTTCCCTCTATGCGCTTTCAAAAATTATTTTGTCTTGAATGGTAGCTGGATCGAGCAACTATAAAAAAAACATTAGCAATGACCTTTATTTATTGGCTCCGCCAGAACATTTTTTAGTATTGAAAATTCCCTAGCCCAGATAAGGCTAGACCACTTCTTCGATATTTCCCTGTCTAGATGATATAGTTTTGTACATTACGCAAATGTAAGGAAAAACCAGTTCAAAGATGAAACATGCGTAAAAAAAAGAAGACGTATGGCGAAATGAAGTATTCAGCAAATTTTTCTACTGTCGCTTAGAGAAACTCAATCTTCTCCAAAATATGTTTTTGAGATTATTTTTCAGCGAAGCGTGTAGTTCAATCTGAAATTCTTTTACGCGTGATTTTGTTTTCAGATATGCGATGGCTATGTAGAGAGGTGCTGATATTCCCCTATCCGCCGAAAATCGTTTTATTCGCTCCTGTCATCACTATATGACTTTAGTTTCAATTAAGATGAAGTTATCCCTAATGATAATTTGTTTCAAATCACATTACGCTTGTGGATCGTCATATTTCAGATATAAGATCCAGGAGTAAACAAGGCTGAGTCGCCATGCGCCTCAGTATCCGGGTCTCTTGGTTTTTTCTGAAATTTATTTTTTAATTTTTTTCAAAAGATCTGGAGTTTTTTTTCCTACCAAGATGTAGAGCTCAAGAGATCTTGATTTTTTCTATGTCAAGATCTGGAAACCAAGAGATCTGCATCTTTGTTCCACTCTGATCTGGAATCTCAGAGACTTAATATTTGTACGTACGGTAGATATTACAATTAAGGAAGTATCGAGAAGACAAAACTTCCTTTTAAAGACTGGACAAAAATTTGAAAAATACTATGCAAAAATAAGATCTCAAGAGACAGAGAATGTATATCTTGAGTGACCTGAAATTTGGAAATTGCTATGCAAAAATAAAATCTCGAGTAACAGAGAATGTATGCATTACTTGAGTGACGTCACAACACATTTTTCCGGTGAGAACTTTTTTTTTATTTTTTATTTTTTTCGCAATTGTATATGGGTTCTCGCCTTGCTGAAGCAAGAGCCCCAAAAACAAGATTTCGGTGCCGTATAATAAGATTATGCTACTTATAGACAGTGGGAACTACGAAATTGATAATTGTCCAACACAGACATTAAATATTTACATGATAGTATAGTTTTAGAAGATTACAATATGCCAAGATGATTGGCTCTTGTGTACTTTGGGAGTGCGTCGAATGCCGATGCGCTATTACGCGCACCTATCTTTATGAAGTACGCTCGTTATTTGATTGACGATTCTCTATTCAGTCTAGTTTACCGAGTTCCAAATGGGGGAGTCACGCATCAAGGCCACTGTATGATATAAAAATTACGAAGGGTTAGTTGTAAAGCTATACGCACGTAGTAAAAATTACCACAGTCAACCCTCGTAAAATTTTTACGACTAATTTAACGCAGCACCTCGTCGAGTTATTTTCTGGCTCGAGCAGGTCGTGTGCCTCTTCTATCCTGACGTATAGTCTATCTATAAAATATTCCATAGGTGGAAAGTGTTTTTTATTTTCTAGCGCACTTCATAGAGGACGTAATTTTGATTTTATTCGAGAGCAACGAGGAGTTGTTTTGGCTTTGATTTCATGTTAGTTGTAAGCATCTTGAACTAACGTAGAGCTGAATCATATTCAATAGATTCCTGATACGATACAAATATATTTCTTTTATTTTGGAACAGATTTTACTTTTCATGCGGTTAGGCTCCGTCTTGGTCAACTTCGAAAATCACTTTCGTTGTTCGCGTAGGCTCAAGGCTTTCCCACAGTCATTTTTTTTCTTCTCAGTACATCAGAGTCGCCGTTAGCGTGTGAGTATAGTATTTAGATATTTCAATCTTCGATCTCGGACTTGGGAAAGAGAGCGCGAGTGGTTTCCACAAGAAACGGGGAAGAAATCGAAAAATCGTAAGAAAAAAACGAAAGGGTTTTTTCCTATTGTTCCGTTCAAGTTCGCATGTTCGCCTGTGAATAGAATTTAGACAGCTCTCGGTATCGGGAGGCTCTCATTATTGCTGGTTCTTCTCAAATACGCCGCGTTCTCTTTTCAATATTCGAACACTTTTATTGTACGCCGATACCGAGGGCGTCAACCCTAAAACGTAAAAATTATTACTGTACTAAAGTAATAATTTTTTTCTTTTTATACCCTCTAAGCCAACGTAGTCTGTCTTCAAAGAATGAATCTCCTACCTAAAAATAGCTATAATATTGTAATGTATGTAAGCCTAATTTCGTTTTTCTTTCATTGTGCTCTGATTACGTGTTTCATATATCCGAAAATTAGGCCTAAATATGGACCAGCGTCAATTGAACGTTTATCGATAACGATTGATTTCGCGAGTAGGGACGAAAAACGACTAGACTTGATTTATTTGGCGCAGAATCGTGCTGCATCCGATCAACAGGTTTTTTTCTCGATTTTTCAAAAGACGGTAGCTAAATACTTCTAAGTTGGAGTTCAACAATAGAATTTCGATCACGTGCGAAATAAACGCGTGTTTAGTGAACCGTTTAGCGGAAAGTCAACTATACATAGGTGGAGTGCACGAAACTGATCAGAAATCAATAATTATTATTGAAGCTATTGGTAAGACACGTAAATGTACAATCGAGAGACTGGTTTTTATAAATGCCAAGCAGATTTTAAAAGTGACGAGACAGGCGACGTTGGCTCAAATGATTTTCTTTCGCATATTTTGCACGACCCTCGAGATTCCATTCTATATAGCTTTTCTATGTTATTCGTGAAATCCTATGGATGGTGAAACAAAAGAAATACTTCACGGCCCATTCATCGCTATGTCCGGTGCTCTCTTTTAAACGCGATCCCACTTTCTTCAGAATTATGCTTTCTAAAAGAACGACAAGAGAAATTCCTGAGCTACGAAGTTCAATGAAGAAATTATAACATAGAATTTTACGAATCGCACAAAATTACAAAATTTTATACTCGTATCAAGGTCTTTCGACTAAATAGTCATCATCAGGAGAGAAGAACACGAACCAAGAAGAACGAATGAAGAGAAGAATAGGAAAGGAGAAAAGTTTTGTCACAATCGAAGCCGGTGGTGACAAGAAAACAAAGGTGAATCACGAGTCGTTGGTAGGACGGTTGAGGTCGTTTTCAGGGAATAACCGACTTAAAACGACGACGACGACGCTATCGATAACTCAACATGCTCAAGGGCCAACCGTCTACGAAAAGAACTCCCAGAATAGAGTAAAACGGCTCGGTCCAGCTCAAAACTGTGGCCAGAGTCCAACAGATATACTCAGCAAAAGCCGATCTCTTTTGGAGGAGGGGGCAGAAATGATTCTATCGAGGTATTCCTGAACCCTGATACAAAGTTGCCGGCTTGTCTCCCCTATGTATACAGCCGAACAACCAGAATATTGAAGCTTATAGACACCACTTCTCTCAAATACAGGGATAGAATCTTTAGTTTTGCAGAAAAAACGACGAAGGGTATTAAGATTATGAAAAGCAGGACGAAGACCAAAAAGCTTAAGGAGGTGGGTAAGTTCAGACGACAACATCCCTAAGAATGGGACAAGAACCCATTTTTCTTTCCTCCTTGAACCAGACGTACACCGCGGGGAAGAAAAGTGGTAAGATCTAAAGCTTCAGAAATAAGTTTTTTTCCAAATCATCCTATCAATATCAAACTCAAACCCATTACAAAGGGCGAGATGCTCGGTGACAGACACGTCCTCAAGAAACGCCTGAGGAGAGAGAGGGATAGAAAGGAGACTCTCTGGTATACTGTATGTTGAGCTAACTAGCTCTCGGGGACTCACTCGCTCAACTCGATCGCCCTCATACTTGGTCAAGTATAACAAATAAACTATTTTGGATCAAGTCCAGGATTCCTTGAAAATTTTCTGGGGGGAGGGGAAGATACAGATCTCCATCAGTTTGGATTTGCAGATTTCCAATAGACAGCTGGGGTGCCGGTAAACACCTTGAAAAGAGATAACTCAGTCCCAAGCTTGCAAATTTTTGGTAGCAAATACAGGTATAATGAAGACATCAACCTGTTTCAACCTCCTTATGACGTTATCATCATCCGGCATATCCGTTTATGACGTCGTCACCATCCGTGACGGTATCATAGTTTCTGACGTCATCAAAATCCGTGACGTCGTCGATATTCATCTCTTTTGACAAAAGCCTAGTATAATCTAGTACATTTTATGCTAATTTTTAAAATAAAAGAGCTTTACCCACACAATTTTTTATTATTTATAAAAATACACAATATTTTGTATTTTTATAAATAATAAAAAATTGTGCGGGTAAAGCTCTTTTTTTTTTTAAATTATGTTATATCCTTGCACGAAAAAATTTTGTATATTCATTTTATGCTAAGTGCAGTTTAAACCTAGTATTTATAGTCTAGTATCTGTATAGCGTAGCATAAGCATATGCTGGTCCTAGTTTGAGGCTAGTATACTCTAATTATATACTATGGGAAACTAGAACTCGGACTCGCGGATTTCCAATATTGAGGTGTGGTACGGGTAAAGACATTAAAAATTTCAAAACCTCAGACTGAATCAAAATACTGTACAAGCGAAAAGTTCGAGGTTTTTGAGGACTTTCTCCAAGTTGTGAGCTATCGCTAATATCATAAGGAAATTTTCTAAGAGCCCACAAGTCAGTTTAAGATGTCGACCCACTGATGACGTCATAAGGTCGAAGTGGCCTTGACTCCTTTTAGGGACAAAATCTAGTCATTTCAAATGCGCAAAGCAAATAAAAAGATATAATTTTTATTTATTTGGCTCGGCCAGAACATTTCTTTTATTTTGCGACTAGCCTTCCGCCTAGATAAGAAATGGATATGAAAAGATTTCTCCTTTCAACAGGGAACCTGTTCTACACAGTATGGGGGGTTTTCTTGAAAAATTTGTCGTCTGACGTCCAGCCAAAATGGACATAGAAAAATTTTGCTCCTTTTCTTGAGCTATATAGGTATGATAGGAGGGGAATGATAAGAGAGGGACTCACATTTTTTTATTTATTTAATTAATAATTAATGAATTTATTTATTTATTTACCCATTTATTTATTTATTCATTTGTTTGTTTATTTATTTATTTACTTATTTATTTATTTATTTATTTATTTATTTATTTATTTATTTATTTATTTATTTATTTATTTATTTATTTATTTATTTATTTATTTATTTATTTATTTATTTATTTAATTTCTTTGTTTCTTTCTTTCTTTATATGTTTGGAAGGTAAGCTCCCTATCATGCGTCCTGATTTTCAGGCAAAAAAATTAGAAGCCATTGCAGACGTTGCAATGGCAGCGGGGAACCTGCAATTCCTTAACTCGACCTCTCAGGTGGTGTGGAACTGAGTTGATAATCTTGTCATATAATTCAAATCGAAATTATCATTCTACATTCCTTCCTATCATATATAGTTCGAGGCTCGAAATTCTTCTAAGTCCCCCTCCTTTCATATATAGCTCGAGACTCGAAATTCTTCTAAGTCCCCCTCCTTTCATATATAGCTCGAGACTCGAAATTCTTTTAAGTCCTGTAACCTAACATAACCTTAGGTTACTAACTGCGCGGACGCGGACGTTTTCTGAGGATGTAATCTCCTAACAAAATGGATAGCGGGTTCCCCGCTAAAATATCCTTGTTCATTTCTCGATTTCAAGGCTTTCTTCGGCTCGTTATTTTTGTAGGAAAGTAGGTGAAGATTAATGATGACGTCATGACCTCTTGCTTATCATTGTCTAAAGCTGTCCTCTCCTCGACGACGTCGGAATCTCTCTCAGCATCAGTTTCCCAGATTTTTTGTACCTCCTTGTAATTTCTTCAAGCTCGTTTCGAGTTCCCTACGAAATGTACCACTCTAGCAGCCCGAAGTCAATTCTCCTTCCCTCTACAGAAGTTCAAGTTCATTTTTCTGAGTCGATCCCCTCGAGTCTTAGTCTAGCTTTGAGCCGATATACGAGTATTACCTGATGTACCTCTAATGACGAAATCAGGGATTTTCTTCAAGTTGCAAGCCAGCGATAATCTTAGATTTTCTAAAAGCCCACAAGTTATTCTAATGGCTTCAGAAGTTCAGAAACAAACGTTCTAGCTGCAAAATTAGATTTTAATTATTATTGAATGCATTCATTATGTTCTCTGAATTGGAATTCGAGAGCCGACTAGTCTGTCCAACATTCATTCATCGCATTGGAGTGTTTGGTCGAAAGATAAACCGTGAAAATTGTCTTCCTAGAATAACTACAGCGAAGAACGCGGTTCCGGCGTGGACTGAATGGGAGAAGGGCATGGGGTACATAAATTGCTCTAGTATAAGGAGGAAAAGAGAAGAATTACAAAAATGGGGAGAAAACGAGGCTGAAGAACCACCGCTTAGAGTCGGATGGAGCTGATTGTCCTCATCAAAAGTCATACAAGCGAAAAAAAGTCATAACTGTTTATATCCTATAGAGTTTACCACCTAACTTGACTAGTTTATCCGGCCCAAACGTAACAATCCGAGTATTTCTCGTTTTTTATGAGGTAGAAACTGGCACCTCGATGGTCCGCCGATATGTTACCTAGTCTGCGGAAACGGAACGGTTCAGAATAACACGCATTCTTACCCATTTTAATTTCGTACTCCTAGACGCACTCTTCTAAACATTATACAGAATAGTATCTACCTAACCAACTAAAAGGAAAAAGACATAAAAATTGAAATAGCAGTTTAGCGCGCGCCCGTAATTGAGGAGACATTTTAAAAAATAACTCGTCAAACAATGTTATGAACTAATAGGGTTGATTTAGAAAGTGATTAAAG
This sequence comes from Aspidiotus rigidus, assembly GCA_035079385.1. NCBI lineage: Eukaryota > Metazoa > Arthropoda > Insecta > Hemiptera > Diaspididae > Aspidiotus > Aspidiotus rigidus. Next base: position 5,149,960 of record JAVHKY010000023.1, read on the forward strand.
TAGACGAAAACGACTGTAAGTTAATTTCAGCGATGCGTAGGTGCGTCTCGCACAAACGAAAAAACCGGTACTGAAATTGGAAATGTGTGATAGATCCCACCTTCGAATTGCAACCAAGTGACAATGACGGCTATTTGGAAAGAAATACGACATTACCTAATGACATTTATCGGCAACGTATATTACAGGCAGACAGCTATACGGAGAGGAAGAGCTTGATGTCATTATTATTTAGAACATTACACGAAGCGCAGCTAAACGGTTTCCATGTAATCGGGTCATTAGGCTATTGGATAATAGAATGGGTTTTAATTTCAGAAGTGTCTGCTCACGAACAATAGTTTTCAATGTTTAATGGAATGAGGGTATATAAGATGCATTAAGAACATGGGGTGTCTGCTTGGTCAAAATAAGCGGATATAATTTTGGTCGCAGCTAGACTGAAGACAAAAAAATATTTCACGCATGGGGTTACCCTTTTCTTTAATTAGCAACACCTAACGTAACAGATGCCGGAGGTGAATAAAAAATTTCGATATCGTCTCCATTTCTTATGTATATTACCTTCCATTATTTTTTTGTCGAATTGATTTTTTTGAAGAACGATTCTCGATTTCTTGATGAAAAGTGCTCGAAGAAAAAATACTGCGTCATGACGGAGAATTTTTTTAATATTTTCTTCAGAAGGTTACCGACGTTTGAAGGGCCTTCGAAGTGACTTTTCAATCCAGTATACAATTTACGCGCCAAGCTTAGAATCGTCCAGATTGGGAATGGTACAAGCATCGTATTATGCCAAAAAGAGAGAGAATTATTCACTCCGCTCTGAATTAAATATTTTAGAATGAATGCTTCTCTTTATTTGCAGTGAAATAATTGAACGGGCAAATTCCCGATCGACCATATCGACTATAGGTTGACGTCGAATCGACTCATTTTTGATAATGTATAATTAGATCGATTTCTTGTAGTACATCGATTTTCGCTCTACACATATTTCTTGTTATTCACCTGGAGAAGACTTGACAGTCGCCATCATAATCGCGTGGGTTTTATAAACGTTTACGTCGAGGTTGATCAAAACTTGAGTGTAGATCATCTCCGGTTGAGCGTGACCTTGAAAATGATCGTAGTAGTCAATGCGTCGCATTTTACAATCATAACTGCACACCAAGGGGTACAGCGAGAGGACGACCAAGAATATTTAAATCCCTCCCACTCATCCTTGAAAGTCATAATTTACTCCCATTAAGATGTTTGATGAGTCAGGAAAGTCAATAATCAGAACCTGAAACGTTTTTCAACAGATCTTTTCCATTGATTTCTCATCACAAAATCACTGTCTGTTTGCTCGTATTTAAAACACCGAACAGATATAGAGTTCGATCGATTCAACATCGAGGATTTTGACTTCTACATGATGTCGGTTTAAAGTCGATAGCTCAAATTTTCAAAACACAATTAATTACCAACGTGTAAGCCTAAGACTTTAGGGAATCGAAAGAGTTTTACTGGGAAGCGCCTCCAAATTCACGAAACAAATTGCTGTCCTTTCAGTCAATAAATCTTATTTCATATTGACTTGATGCAATTAACGTTTTATTTTAAGAGAGAATCTAGTTTCCAGCATTTTACAAGCCTAGAAGATTGGGACTACTCATACTGATGGAAAAACTGTCATGGTTTTTTGACGATATTTCGACTGAGGGACTTAGAAACATACCTCTGCTTTGGAAAATTCGCGGGCTCTTTTACGGAGTTAAAAGAGGGGAGGCAGGGAACCTGTTTTATGGAGCCAATAGAACTCCAAAAATGTTGATTCGACTAGTTGTATTTCAGGTATTCTTGAAGTTACAGGACTAATAGTTGGTGCAGTGTAGTTAGGTAGGAAGTGGAAAATTTTGATCCTTTACTTGTCAGGTGATGCGGCAGTTTCAATGATGAGGGGGGCTTTCGACCTCCGAGCTATATATGATACAACTTGGAATTTATAGGGTACTTTCGAGGGCGATCTAAACCTCTTGGTGTTTGTGACCCTGCATATCTGGTTCATTGAAGGGGGTAATTCAATTGGTGTATGAAGCATTGCATATCTAGTTACTTGAAGGAGCTATCTTTCAGGCTGTATATGATATCATACAAGGGGACTTAGAATACCTTAGAAGGACATTCTGAGTCCTATGGTGTTTGAAGATTTGCATATCTGGCTCGTTGAAGGGCTAAGTCAATTGGTGTATGAAGCATTGCATATCTAGTTACTCAAAGGAGCTATCTTTTAGACTATGTACACCGACCACCGAGCTTGTCGACCAGCCGGACGGTGGACGATGGATGGCAAACGACTATTTTTTTCCATAGTACTAGGCCTAACTTGCCCTAGGCTATACTAGACCTGTACTAGAACTAAACCCATACTCGTCTGGTGTTTGATCTCGTAACCAGTTCTATACCACACCCACACTAGGCTTATCACAGCCTGACACGCAGTATAACAAGCTATACTAAACTGAGAACAGCGAGTACGTCCGCCAGCTCTTCAGTTGCTTGCCATAACAAATAGTAGGTGGAGACCCTCACGGGTTTTGACGGCTTCTCAATTGAGACTACTCCTGAAAAAGGCGTCACAGTTTTTTGTCATCAGTGACCTTGACCTACTTCTAGCACGTCAAACTTTCGGTTTTCGCTATACTTTGGGACCTATATTCTTAGCTTTCATTACACTAGGCCAAACACACAGTAGACTTCTCCATCGTCTAGCTTCCCAGGTGTGGAAAAAAAAACTTTCAGTTGCTTACAATATACTATAGGCTACAGTAAGCGTCACCTATAAACATAAAGGGCGAACGAGCGGAAGCTTGTCAGCTAATTAGCCAAGCATTTAGAATACTAAATTTAGACTAGACTGAGAAACAGTAATGGAAGAGGGTATTACTATGAGGTCATCATGACCGAGATAGATGCTTCAAAAGTCAATATTATCGGTAGAATTATCTGAAGGTAGCCTAACAATACTAGGGAGGGGAAGGCTCAGAGCCACATGCAGTCTTTCTCTTTGTCAGCGTAGTACAAAAAGAAAATAAAACTACGCTACTTCTTCGTGATTGTGTATACGATCTAGGACATCGAAATTCTATCAATACCTTGTTTATTAGCTAACGAAGTGAACTTATAAATCTAAATTAACCGATCTCTATGATTACTCCGAACCGCCGCCCGCGACTGTTTCTTTAATTTATTTCCGGTCAAAACAATTACGTATTTTTCAACAGCTCCGGGCTATACGTCCATTTCGCGAAAACCCACAGAGAAAATGTCCTCCTTATTGTTTTCGCAGGCGTGTTGAAAAGATAACAAGGTGTGTAAACCACCACCGATTTAAATTTCCATCCAAACAGAGTGTGATCTATGGAATTACGACAGAGTATCGCGTGCCGAAAAATTGACTTCAGTCACGCGAATTCCGTAGGTATCTTGAAAAAAAAAAAAAAAAAATCACTACCGATAAGGAGTACGTCGGTAGTTTTGATACTGACTCGAAAGCGACGTGAAGGAGACGAGCAGGTAGTCGGAATTAAAGAAACATTTTGGTACATTGATAGGTGGAATATGTTGGCTAACATCGCGGGAATTCTTTGAGGTGACCGCTGAAGGCGTTACTCTTGTCATGTTTTTTGAAAAGACAAATAATGGGTCCAGAAATGACGTGAACGGAATCATTATAAAGTATTTCCATCACCCAAGACGAACCACGATCGATGATCCAATAATATTGATTTTATTTAATATTGACTCCGCGAGGGCATGCATAAATACACATTTATCATTCTTTTTTTTTTTTTTTTTTTTCAGACAATATACAAAAATAATAAAATTTACCATTTTAGTTTTAGAGCAGAGAATTACTGTCGCCTGAAACTACGGTATCGAGGGAAAACTTGTAGTCGTACGAATTAAAATGTGGTATTTTAATCAATTGAATAGGTATTACTTGGATTTTTGAATGAAATTCTCCGTAAAATTCTTCAAAATACTAAAAAATTTCTGCAATGTGTATAAATGGACTCGAGGGGTTCCAAAAACGCCTAAAATTTGAGGTGGGAAGTCAGCCGTTTTTCGGCTTTAGAGCCTACTTTGCTATTCAATGGTATGGAACCACAGCCACGTTTCTGCAAGCTGAAACTCAAACTGGGAGCTAAAAAGTACGAGCGGAGTGGCTTTGAAAAAAGTGAGCTTTTTTGGCCTCCTTAGCTTTCATAGTTAGCCTAGAGAGTTAGTCTAGTCATGCGAGGTATTTATATGTATTTAAATACGAGTGCCTGGGAACTCTCAGAGCCCTGAGAAACAGGAAACTAAGTTCTACTAAAGATAAGTCTTCGGAAAAATGTGACCCTATATCTACAGAAACCCGGCTTAGCGTTGAATATCGATCAGGAGGAAAGGATCTTTTACCGGGGAAGGAAGATTCCTTTTCTCCTGATTGTAATTGAACACTAAGCCGGGTTTCTGTAGACGGGGTCACAAATGTTGTGGATTTGAATCCTAGGCATGCCTGAATTTGAAACTAGGGGCCTAAACTCAGCTCTGGAAACTAAAGCCAATTTGTGTCTCTTGACTCCAGAAAAGTCGGAACGAAGTTACTCCAATGGCGTTTCTAAGAGCCAGCTCACCATTTCTATGAAAATGTGACCAGTAATGAACCCTTCTAGAATATGAATTTCCCTGTATAATCGATAGAGATACGGCAATACTAAAAGTGTAACCGAATTTCTCGAGTAGACCAAAATTTTTCTACATAAAAACTTAATTTTTATGGAACAGCAAATAATTTATCTGTCTCTCAAGCTTACCCCAAATTCTTGAAGAGCGCGCACTCTCGCGGCTTCTTTTTCTTTCTAAAGCTTAGAGCTGAGTCCTCTTCTAATTTTCAAGTTCCTACTTTCTAAAGATCTAAATTGGAAGTTTTTTGAGGTTCCTTGGACGTCTTCATGCAAACGCTTCAAGCCAAGTTCCTTCTCTAAGCTGAAACCTATTGTCTCTTTAGAAGTCGGGCTCCTCTAATGTATTCCTCCTAGGACAACTATGATCAACGCCTAGAATTTTTTCAAATCCTTGAAGTGGATCACAGATTCCCCCTCTCTCTTTCTCTTTCTCAGTTGACTTTCTCGAAAGGCGCCCTCTCTCTCTCTCGAGACGAAAATTTGCCGAGTGGACGGCAGACACACCTAATTCATTAGGCTTACTCATAATTCCCGCACTCGAATATTTAAATTTCAGTTTTCAAAAAATGTGTGAAGCGTATCAGGTTTTGACCGTAGTTTCAGAATTAAGCTTGGTATGCGCTCAATTATCAATCTTGGTATCACATTTAAAATCTGATAAGGAAATAGATACAAAGGAATGCTTACTCCGAGAGAGAATGTCAGAAGACTATCATTCGTCCGTTATACCTCATAACCTCTTCAACGTAAGCCAATCTATTCTTCTCAAATCTTGAAATTTTTAAAACTTACTACTCGGTGATATGTAACATGTCCTTACGATTTTTTTTCCAGGAATGAAATTCTCGGTACTGATAATGCTTGAAGTTTACGAACCTACAATGACGGAAGCAGAACACCTGAATCTTTATGATGTTCTGATATCAGAAATGGCTAAGCTGAATCGAACAGTAATTCAGTCAAAACAAAAAGACAAAAGAAAATCATGTGAGTCGATGTAAAAATAAGTACCAATTTTCAGCAAAAAAATTCCGATTTACAAGAAAATTCGAGAAGAATTCCTTCACGGCAATTCAATTCACGACACTCGAGTATCTCCGAGATAGAAAAGACTTTCTTGAGTTGCAAGATACACCCAAATAATGGATTCCGATCTGCACGGATGATTCTACCGCTTGATCACTCACAGATACACGGACGATAGCTTATCCATGATGAATCCAGAACTTTGAGATTGATATGGTTGTCCATATTTTCGCTGTGTACTGGAATTGGCTCTTCGGATTTGTATCTCGAGCTAAAAAAGTTCCAATAAGTTTAGCGAGTATGATGTTGGAAAAGTGATAAGGTTTGTAAATACTTTCGAAAATGGAAGAAATATGTCCGTGGAATTCTGCTCGATGGTTTTTGGCCAACTCTGTAGAAGAAGAAAAAACAAAGATAGTAACCGCAACGCTACCAGAAGATCTAAAATATACGACTAATCGCCTCTGAGGCGAAATCCGTTATTCAACTGGGGCCTCAATCAATTTATATTTCTTTTCGCGATGAATGGTCTTCGTGCTGGACCTATGTGAACGGGCTGTGCTCAAGAAACATAAGTCACAGTTGAGAGCTATGCGAAAAAAAAAAAAAAATTGCTAGCAATCAAAACATCGTTTGCAATCGATTTTAAGGAAAATTGGACGGCTGCTGGGATTTGAAAATGTAGCAATGGAGGCGGGAAATAAGACGATTTCAATTTCGGCGGTCAACCGAATGTAACATTATCGAGGGGTGAAGTCAGTGGAGAGCCACCTCACATGGAGAGTTTTTAGGTGAATATCAAGTCGCAAGGGAATGTGTCAAGAGCCATAGGCGGCAACTTTGAGGGTGCTCCGGGGCTCGAGCATCCATTGGAAAATCTCAGAGGTGGCGCGAAATTTTTTGCCCCCACCCCTCTAAATTCACTTCAAGCACCCCTCGGGAAAATTGTAAGTTGCCGCCTATGTCAAGAACTTTAGTCAACAACCAGCTGACACACCCGCACAGATTTAGGGGTATAGCGACTATAGGTCCATATAGATTTAATCTCCAGGATACACCATTCATTCCAAGTTAGAGCCTCTAATGGATAAAGGATTTTGTCATCTCGTGAGATCAAACGCGATTAGTCATGGATTTTTGATGGCCTGGCATGTCACAGTTCCTGTAATTGTTTTTCATCTTTTCTACAGGGGCTTGCCGAAAAATCAACGCGCAGAATTCTCCTGATTTATGGCTTCTTTACAGTTCTTCGACCGTGTTTGTGAACCATATAACTTTTAACCAATGTCGAACTTTGCTACAGACCAATTGAAACTTTTTGCGCCCGGATACGAGTACGAAGAGCCAAAAGTGGTTACTATCATTTTTGGTCTTTCTTTTCAAGAACTCACTACAATTTTTATAAGAATAGAGATGGAAAGATCGACCTCTCGTTACCTTCAGATTAAATTCCGTCGCATTTGCGGAATATACAAATGTATCGCTCGATTAAATTTCATGACATCAACGAGTCTGCCCATCACTAATCATGTTTGAGCATTTGCTTCCACTTGCGTTTCCATTATGGAGGCGTGAATATTGTATTCTCTTCACCATGTAACTATGTATAGTTGGATTAAAATTGAAAACAATCCATGTTAGGATTGACGTAATTATGCTTAATTAGTGCTACCAAATGTCAGAAATCACTACCAGATATTATAAGCATTCATTCTTTCAACAACGCGGGTTATGAGGCTACTTTATTTGATATCTATAAATAATGGACTCTTAAATCTGACAGAGTATACACCGACAAATTGTGTGGTCAGTGCTATACAAAGTCGAAAAAGTTAAACAAAGAAACTGATAGGCTCCCGCACAATCGGCGCCGACTTATAAAATGACAGGTACTGCCCTTTGATTTCGAGAATAATAATAGAAAATCCAGATCGACTGTTGGTACTGTTATTTCTGGTCAGTACGTACGGTACGTGTGGGGGTGCTTCTACAGAAATGATTGACTCGAACATGACTTCCACATGCTGTTTTCGATTTGTTTTTTCCTATAGTGTTGAAATCCGAACGCACGACAATCTTCATCATTATCAGTTCAATTTAGATTACCGAGAGGAGAGAAGAAAAAAAGTCATGAAAACAAAAAGGTTCGGCGAGCTGTATATTTTTAATAGTGTAGAGAGAGACTACGACTATACAGTACATAATGCCAACAAATAGAGTACGCCGCTTGCCAACTGGTTCCTTTTTTCGCTTCCTTGTTCCGAAAATTGGTTTCCCTGGTAACAACTGGCGCTTACCGCTCGTCGTGTTCTCTCTCTATTTACCTCCTTCTCCCTTTTCAGAGGCCCAAAGTTCAGGTGTTCTCGCGTCGCGTGGCTATCTTTAAAAGTCTTCGCGCACGTGCTCCATGATTGGTGCAATTTTTCCGACATGGCCCTCGTCGCGAGGAGGTATTCGCCGCGCTTCATGTTCATTTGTTATTCTATTCTTATGTTGCGGTTACATTATCTCGTATTGCTTGCATGTTAGAAAAAAAAAAAAAAACTACTGACGCCTGTACGTGCGATGATATTATATCATAAACCTTCTCGCATATCTTAGCACGTTATGAATGCAATGTGTTCCTATAGAAGATTCACTTTCAAAATGACGATGCCTACAGCTTACTATACAATTTTAGCGAATTAGAGGAGTTAGGTTTCGAATTTCGTGTATGATGGTATAAATGAGAGACTATAATATTACTTATCGTAAAAGAATTTGAGTAGAATTCAAATTTAGGTCATATAGCCGCGAGAAACTCTTGATTAATAAAAACATAATAATTTATGAAAGAGTAAAGAAGACGAAAAATGTTCAAGTCATTCTAGTCACCCTTAATCGAAGAATGCGTCGGTTCGACAGTAGAGCAGAAAAAACTACCCCTAGAGAACGTAATCAACAAAACAATCCTCGATTTTTTCTTCGGCCTCATTGTTACAGGTTAATATGCTCACCACCTTTCATTTTTTGAGTTACATTTCTATTTAAAGTATCATCGAATTACGTGTTCGTCTGAATGCATTCAGATCCGACACTTCTAGAAACATTTTGGATCTGTGTAATCAGCCATTGAATTCGGTAGGCAATTCTCATTCAATATTATTTTATTATTTTTGATATTTTAATATTTTATTTTTTTCATTGCCGTAGTTTTCTTTGTGGAGAACAGCTTCGGCGGTATGTTATTGGAATATTTTAACGTGGAACTCGTTGAATACTCTTTTGAGAAACAGGAAGCCTTTTTTCTTTAGGGATTGTAAATTGACATTCTTCATACGTATACTTTGTACATCTCACCGATCAGTGCCGGAAGCTGTGGGTAAAAGTTATGGAGTTCTACATTTTTAAAAATATTTCTTTCCTTTCCTACGAGTTATTGTGTCATCAGTGGTCGACATCTCTTTGGCGAGAGCAACAAAACAGATGTAAATTTAGCTTACTCGTCGATCGTAATTAATTAATAATTCGACTATAGGCGACAAACGTGTTTACATGTAAGACTCAGAGGGTCGTCGTGCGAACTTGTGCTTACCTAGCTTCTTATAGCAGCTCAAAGACGACCAAAACAACCAATCTACACGGGAACAAAAACGCTGAATTGATAAGCACCGGCGCTATGATGCTCGGCATCTTATGATACTTTAACCTGCGAGTTTTAGTGCAACGCCATCGACAAGAAATGGTCTTGGGGAAGCGGGTCCACCACTAGAGAAGAATGGCTGATCGTTTACCGGTGCTCTACATCTTTCCAACATTGAGTTTTCCCCAAAACCCAAACTCAGTTTCGCGTGCTGGCTTCTGGAAGGTCTGTTGTTGTGCAAACTTCTTCTTACCCCACTTCATTACGTTCAAAAACCAACTGTCACTCGTTTAAAACAGTAACAAAAATACTAAATCAATAAGTGCCGGACACTTTCGCTACTATTAATATTATCTGCGAGTTTTGGTGCACGGCTACCAACACAAAATGGTCGTGGGAAAGCGTGCTTAAATACATTCAGCCTTGCGCCCATCGTAGGAGGGTCTACCATTAGAGAAAAATGTCAGGCTGATCGTTTACCGGTACTGTATGTCTTTACGGCATTCAGTGGCGGGGCGTCATTGATTGCGGTCTTTGCGGCGCTCACCAAATGATGAAAAAAAATGAAGATTGAAAATTTGCTAATTTTTCTCAGAGAAGAGGGAGCGGGGGCAAAAAATTATCAGATCGCTCACCCTAGTGCGACACTCGCGCTACACCACTGACGGCATTCCATTTTTCAGGGCTGAGAACAACTATTTTTTTTTTGACATGTATGGCCTGAATTTCGAAATTTGCGTACGCGTGCGTGCGTGCGTGCGTGCGTGCGTGCAATACTAGCTTAGTATACTAGGCTTCATTGTACTAGCCCTAATGTACATTATACTAGCCTAATATACTAGCTGAGCTACACTATTTGACATTGTATACTGGGCTTGCTTCATACTAGAATAGCTTTATATACTATCTCTAAACTAGACTTATACTGGACAAAGAAGGAGGCGAACGAGCGGACCCATCGAGAAGGGCTATGAAACCCAGACCTAATATACAGTATACTAGCTTATTCTGAATAGACTTATACTAGACGAAGAAGGGGGCGAACGAGTGAATACTAGCTTAGTATACTAGGCCTCATTCCTAATATACAGTATACTAGCCTTTTTGCGTGTTCCCACCACTCGAAAATTTTCCTCATTGCCTAAACAAGTAGACTATAGATAGGTACTGTATGAGAAATTTTCAATATTGCTTTTCGTGTAAGCATTTGTGCGGCTTCAAGTTGACTAATGAAATATAAAGACATGAAACATGATCTTCATTTATTTGGCTACGCCAGAAAATTTTTTAAAGATGATGAGTTTGGTTTTGGGGTAAGAAATGCGAAATCCTAGGAGTGTAGTGTTGTAACCATGTTTGGCACTAGAGGACACAGGCACAGTCGATTTTTCCTTGTACTCGACTATCTCTCTCAAAAATTCCGCCGAAAAGTGCCAAAAATCTATGTATTTTTTGTAGTTTGAACATGATCATTTACTTTCAAAAGCTCAAGAAAAATGTTTCATCTCTGAAAGTTCCAAAATGTAACCAAATGAGAAGAGAACCTAGAAATTTTAAATTCCCCACCTACAGTGGGACTTGGAAAATCTTGCAGATGACCTGGTGAAGCATGTCGACTCCAGACTGATCGCTATTTTGACCAGAAATCATCTCATACATCGATTCAGTTCGGCCTGCCCTCAAGCGCAAATCAACCCCAAATTAATGGAAGTCGACTCGAAATTCTACCACTCCGCTTTACCATCGAAGTCGAAAATTCCGGTATTATGGATTAATGTCGACTGAAAATTGACGTCGGTTTTGAGTCGCTTATGTAAGTTCGTTACTCAATGGTAAAAAACTTGCAATCGACGTCGAAATTTTTCAAATCTCGAGTGCGTCATTTCATAGGGTTTCAGAATAAAGATCGACTGAAAATCGACGTTGACATTGTCTCGATTTGACCATTGCTGCACTGGTGAAACAAATTAAGATTACTGAACATACAGAACGTTTCATGGGGATGATTGTACATCGACTTTAAATTGACGACGATTTGAGGTCAATCAGCATACATCCCCAGAGAACTGAAATCGACGCAACTATTTCAGATCGATAGAAATTGAGTCCAAAATTTGCTAATTTTTCTCAGAGAAGAGGGAGCGGGGGCAAAAAATTATCAGATCGCTCACCCTAGTGCGACACTCGCGCTACGCCACTGACGGCATTCCATTTTTCAGGGCTGAGAACAACTATTTTTTTTTCTTAGCGGTTCCGATTACAAAGGTTCTTGGACTGAATTGTAAGATCCGGTTCCAGAACCCTAGAAATGTGGGAGGAGAACCTGTTTCTGTGATGGCATTTGGTTTCGGTTCTCAGCGCTGAGTTTGACCCCGACTCAATAAAAAATCAAAGTCTGTAGGTAAGGGCATCGGGTGTTACAGCCAAAACCAAACCCGGCCAAATTCCACAGTGTTGAACAAAATTATTTGAATTTTGTTTCGGTGAAAATTTTCATTTCAGTTCTGATAGAATTTTGATTTCTTTGTTTTTGTTTTTGTGCTACTTTATTGGACGTTGCACAAAGTTATGTGAATTTTTCTTAGTTATTTGTTTTTGTTATTTCAGCTGAAATTTCAAAAATTTTGTCATTTTTGTTTTTGTTATTCGTTCTTGCACAACATCTTTGAAAAAATTATGACAGTAGAAACCTTTTTTTTTTCTGAGGGCGGAGGATCCAGTATCTTTTGGTTCCGGTTCTAGAACCCAATCACGGGATACGGTTCCTTTTGATTCTATTCCTTCGAGTTTTGGAGCCCTGGTCTTCCTAAAAACCCCAACTCCGTTTGGCGTGCTGACTTATCAATTTGTGAGATTTGGAGAATTATTGTGCAAAATTCTTCTTACCCCGTTTTATAGTGACTCAGAGGTGATCAGAAAAACCTACTGTCACTTGTCTAAACGGGAATAAAGCGCTAAATCAATAAGCACCGGCGTACTGACACTTGACGGATGCTTACAATACTCTCTACTACTAATATTACCTGCGAGTTTTAACACAACGTCATTAACACAAAATAAGTAGCAAAGGCAAAATTTAGTCTAGTAGACTGTGTATAATGACTGATGACGTCATCAAGCGTGATAGAAAACCTTGGTGTTTTTTTCTTGACCATTTTCCCAGGGGTAGTCCCAGCCAAAAAACCATTACGGTTTTTCTGAAAATCTGAACAGGTATCCATGACGGTTTTAACAAAGACTGCCGTACAAAGTTGAACTGACGTATCTGCAAAACGACGATCAATAAAATGAGACTTCTTTTAGCGTTCAGTTGCCGATACCCAGACCCGTCGAAAGCTCCAGTCGGGTCCGGGGCAAGAAACACAGAGCCCCCCCCAAAAAAAAATAAAAAAAATAGGGGCTGTCGAAAATCTTACATCTTTGCAAATTGCACGATTTTATCGACTTCGACTCGTGGTCGTATGTCAAGGACAGAGTTCATTGAACTGTCATGGAAATTATATTAAGTTCGCTTTACGCGAAGCTTTCTCGGTGACGAAGAGTTTGTAACTGAAAACTGAAGATAGAAATGTCGGACGAAAATCCTGTTAACACATATTTTCTCATTCCTACAATGGTAAATCAAGTGAGTACTTCTTCTTCGATCTTTATACCAACGAGTTATTCTCGTTCGACCCTCCCTGTAGGCTTCTATAAATATTATCTACGTAAAATTTCCTCACTTTCTATGAGACTGACGGATAGTGTATTTTTTCTCTGTCCGTCAGGTACGCCGAATTGAGAAGAAACATCGAGTAGCGATACCTGCGGGCCCCTAACAGAGCCGGGCCCGGGGACAAAATCCCCAGTTGCCCCTCTCCCTCTGACCAAAAGCCTTATTATCTTAATTGTGATTTTACAGACATCACGTAATTTCAAATCGGTTTGGTAATAAGAGTAATCTCCGAGTTATGAGCAGATAAAATGCTAATAATTATATAACCTTTAAGTAGAGCTTAGGCAAGGAAGAGGGGACCTCTTTTACTTGATTAATACTCATTTAAACCTATTTTGTGACCAATGAGCAAATTGTGCTGCAGTACGACTTTTTAGTGATGAAAGGTTCAGTCTAAGTCTATGCACGGTCAGATGAGAAGTACCCTACAATTTTTTCCAGTATACACACCCCATATTCATCAGCAGTACTACCATGCTCAATTAAGAAGCAGGACTCGTACAAATCTATTCTGAAGAAATGTTTTGACTCGAGTCATTGAAATGTAAGTACATACTTTTGAAGACTTAAACATTCAGAAGTAATCAAGATTTCTGATACTTTTTTATCTCAGCTGCAGGATATTGTATGCTCTATCGCCTTACGGAATAATTAAAAATTTTCTTATTACATTTTAGTTACTAAAAACCTATCCACCTAGGCTACAGCAGAAAAAACTGACAGGAAGAGATTTTGGTAACTTTAATCGTTAATGTCTGTAGACTCCTGTTCTGTACTTTATTGTTGAACTCGTTTAATGCTGTCAAATCGATTCTCTATATCGCGATCGGATGTTTATAGTAAATTAAACACTAATTTATGGGGACAAGAGGGAGGCAGTTTTTACGACAAAATTATAGGGCGTTTCATTAGAAGGAAGAAGAAAAAGAAACTCTGTGTTGAAAAAATACCTGTCGATAAACTTGTTAATCGGTTGGTCGAATATCGCGTTTTTTTTTTCTCTCTCCTTCTCTTCTAACGTATCTAACAGGTTAACAATCCTTGTTTACTTTCAGTAGAGACTACTAGATTATATCGGTAGGTAAAATTTGTAATAATGATTCGATTTGAAGTCTTTGTAAAATACTGGGCATTTTGTAGTAATGAGTGATGTTCTATAGCGTTAGATATATTTTAATTGTTTGAGTTTCATTATTATACGCATCCTATTTCGGTATTTTCTTATAACTCAAAGCTAAATTTTACAGATCGTAGTAAATATGACGGGTGTGTATATTGTTCAAAGACCTCGTGCCGAAGTGTCGGAGATAATATCGCCGACATTGAACCAGCACGATTACGTAATACCGTGTCAGTGCCTTTGAATTGCAGACTATTAATGATGTGTTATAAAGTAGAAGAAATGGACCGAAAAATCAATTCGATCGGATGAAAATTAGACTCAACGTATTTAGGGTGAATAAAATATATTTCGACGGTCAGAGAACCATGATTTTCTGGATCTTAGTAGGCCTATAATTAGTAGCAAGTGTGTTGACTGTACGAGTATTTGTTTTTGGTAATATCGAAATGTCCACCGCTGCGTGGTCTGTGATTTACCCGAAATTCAAGTGAAACATCATCAGTACAAATTTAAATTGACGTTGAAAGATTACCTATGTAATTAATTAGCGTGAAGACTGTCATTATAATATTCTAATTGTCTTTTGTCATATCATCTAGAAAAATATTTCACTCCAAAATACCAATGCGGCACAATCAACTTCTACAGAGTGTGTAAAACAGTTCGTTCATGCGTTGAAAAATCTCGAAAATTAATATCAATTAATAAATTCTAATAAGACTACTCAGGTAAAAGATTTTCACACGTATATACTTTCCATTGAGATGTGTCTTCTCGTGTAGAATAGCTAGTGTACGGTAACCGGATACTAGGAGTCGAAAAATAAAGTAACCCACGGTACAACCGTTCTTAAAATGCTTGAAAACCTATTTCAAAGAAGAGTAATGTATATAGCATGTCATTGAAGTTGTAGAAAAACCTTTCTTGTAGATAACTATGAGAATTGAGTCTCATTTTTTTTTTTCTTTTTGTATAAGAAGAATACAATATATAGATTTGAAACATAATTTTTATCTTTGAGAAAGTCGTCGTCAGTCTGCGATTTCGACGTATAGTTAATTACGATTCTTTGGAATATCAAAAAGAAAAAGGTATAATGCCACAAAAAGATGTGATTGCTAGAGTTTAGGAAAGATTATTCTTTTGGATTAGCAATTATGTATCAATAGGTACGTTATTTGATTATAGATTTTCGAAGAATCGATATTACAATGACATCAGTATGAAAGGCGTAATCTAGAACACCTGTCAAAAATATTTTTTCTAGAAGATCCATCTTATTTTTCTCTCGAATAAAATTGAATCGCCAAAATATTTTTACGAAAATGATTTGATTTTTCTCAACATAATTTTCGGGTACAAAAAAATACGTAGGAATTGCCAATCCTGACGATATATATAGAAAACCTCTTTTACAAATTTTAAGCGCTAAACTTTGCTGTCGTCGACAAAATTAACGAGAGAGGGAAGACTAAATATCGACTCCCCCCTCACGATACTGTGGATACAACAGCTGAAAAAACAACTTCATTACCGATAGTTACTAACCGCATATTGATTCTGGCTCAAAAGGCGAAAATATGTTACAGAGCCATGTTTTTCTATCTTTGGTACTCTTGCTGGAAAAGACAGTCCAAAAAAAAATGAAGAAAAATCAATATTAAACCCCTAGGTTTTCAATATTTGACCGTCATTCCAGAGGAGAGGAATTCGTTATCTTGGCTCAGCTAAGAATAGGCCACCTTTGTCTTACTCACATGTACCTTCTTACAAATCTTGTTCCTTCATCAAGTCTTTATTGCCAGGACTAAAATCTAACTGTAGATTATTTTTTTACATGCCCTGTTTTACAACCTACACAATCTGTCCACAATATACCATCTAACACCAGCTTTGTACTAAAAAATAAGTCCAACCCATCGACTCAATGACAGAATACTCAAATAGTAGAGTAAACGAAAAACTAATTACAAAGACCGCAGATATGAAGGAGAAGATGCGTACTCCTATGCGGCCTGTCGTCTCCTACGTCTCCTCCCCTGCCTATTTTCTGGCCAAGTTCTTGGATCGCTGGTTCAAGTCTCGAATCGAGTACGAGTCCCCCTACTCCGTTAAAAATTCGGTTTCTCTGGCCGAGAGGCTCAAAAATGTTACCTTGCCTCCGGGTACTAGCCTCTGCTCATTTGACGTAGCCGGTCTCTTTCCCAACATACCAAAGGCCCATACTATGCAGTATATGGGTGACCTACTTGTAAAGTTCAACATTCCTAATAACGAGATACAGGGATTTTTTGGCCTCCTTAATGCGTGCTGGTCCCCTAACTTCTGTAAGTTCAATGGGAAATTTTACGAGTTCCCTGAGGAGGTATGGGAATCTCCATCGGCTCTCCTTTGGGCTCTCTCGTTTCGGAGATATTTATGTCCAGATTTGAGGTTGACTTGTTTTCCTCTGGCCAAGTGCTACTGAGTCACATCCATTACTGGCACCGATATGTGGACGATATATTACGTGCGTGGACCGGTCCTCAAGAGCTCCTTGGTGAGTTTCTTCAGTATCTGAATAAAATGTATCCCTCCATAAAATTCACTACAGAAATTGGAGGTTCTTCCATAAACTTTCTGGATCTCACTATCTCTGATAGAGATGGGGACCATGAATTTGCGATATTCAAGAAGGATACTTCGACCGATACAGTTGTCCACGGATCGTCCTTCTGTCCATTTCCTCATAAGATCGCTGCCTTCAATCGTTATATTCATCGACTGACTAGCATTCCGCTAAGCCAACCAGCTTTCCAAAAGGAGCTGGCGACCATTAAGCACTTGGCCGCTGTGAATGAGGTCAACTTGGACATTGACCGTATGGTCCGTAAAAAACTTACGAGGAAGGGCCTTGATTGTACCACTTCCCTCCCCCGCGATCTGAGTGGTAATAATAATAAGAGATTACGTTGGATCAAACTCCCGTTTTTGGGTGAGTTTTCATCCCAGCTGACTCGTGTCCTCCGCCCCTTTAGCTTCAGGCCTGCTTTTTATAACCTCACTACTGGGGAAGGGTTTGTTTGTTAGGCTAAAGGACTCCATCCCGCGGGGGAGAGGAGCGGGGTGTACAAATTGGAGTGCAAGGATTGTAACGGCGTATACATAGGCGAGACGGGTCGCCAGCTTGGAATTCGAGTAGAGGATCACCTTAAGGCCTGGAAGAAAGGTAATTTGGGTGATTCGGCCTTTGCGGACCACCTTGTCTCCAGTGGTCATAGTTTCAAGGAAGGTTCGGCTACCCTTCTCCACAAGGAGAATTCTTACTTCAAGCGCGTTGCGTTGGAAAATATCGAAATAGTGCGTCATCTGAACAGTGACGATGTTACCGTACTCAACAGGTATTTTCCCGACGAAGGTTTAGTTGAATTGGTCTACGAGTTTGAGTCACCTCGCGAGGGCTCGCTCGTTCAATCCTGATCTCGTTGGTATTCTGTTTTATGAGTCGTATCTGGGTCAGTGGCGTTCTAACTTTGCCCGATGATGGTTTGTTAACCGAAAGATCTCGCATCTTCTCCTTTATATCTGCGGTCTTTTGTAATTAGTTTTTCGTTTACTTACTCTACTCTTTGAGTCTTCTGTCATTATGTCGAGCCGTAACGTTTCGGACCGTGTCAATTCCCTCGACTCAACTTTAACTTATTTACATTTTACAAACACAGATAACACCTACATTTTCAATATTAATTACTCTCATATTTCGAACCCTTATCTGGTAACGCGTCTATCACAGATACAAAATTTTCAAAGGAGTTTGCGAAGAATATCGCAGCACGTACCCAAATTCCCCAGCGTGTCACGACGACATCCGGCGGCAAAGGACAGTTCATGAGCGCTTTATAGATGTCGCATCACAAGAGACATTTCAAAAAAATTTTGCGTGAAGAACTAATGAGCCGCTTCACATCAGGCAGCATTTCCCGGACTTTCTCGCCTAGCCTATGGATTCCATGCGCAACGCAAGTCACGTGTACCAAACGCCGATGAAATTGTGTGCACGTTTTTCCAGCTAGGGCATATGAGGCACCACATCCAAAAAGGCTCTAGTCCATTTTTTTCAACATTGAGTTGATAGCGCGATCTAGTGGTAGAAATTTTCCTCAATATGATGCAACAAGCGGAAGTGCTCTATTTATCACGGATGTGATGTTCTGAAAGGATGAATATCGACCTTGTAAAATATGAATTTCAAAAACCAGGAAATTTGGCCTCTAGTTATGAGCTACAATACATTATATAGTAGCGGCAGCTTGAAATAAGAAATTATGAATTTGCTTAGGTATTAGGTAAAATTATGTCTGGATAAAAGTTGTAGTTCTCATTGAGAACTTTCACTAGAGAAAAACAAAACTGAAATTGATTCATCTAGACCCGAGATATAGGAGATTTTGTAAAACCTGAATCCGCCATCTTTAAATAGCGGCCATGCTACTCTTCTGAAATGTCTATCATGGTTTTGGGGGCATCTACGTAACAATCTTCCAAGTGGCGCTTTGTCCCCAAAATTATACCACTATTCGCTATGGCCCATTGATTAATAGCAATCTTGTGGAATTATGAACACCATTTCTCCATGTCATTGACACATTGCCGACACGTTGGTTGTTGACACATTGCTGATATGTCGTTGTCACGTCCTTGATATGTTGCCGACATGTGGCCGACATATTGTGTACATGTCCTTGGCACATTACCAATTCTGATATGTCATTGACAAGTCATGTCACCAATATGTTATTGACACGTTGTCCATATCATTGACACATTGCCGACATGTGGCCAACATGTAGCCGATATGTTGCCATTATGTCGCGGACATGTTGCCAATATGTATTGAAAGAAATATTACTTACTTTATTGTAAAGACTTTGTGCTCTATTAAGCGGGGCCATGTCTAGAATGAGAGTATGATGTTTTGGGCAAGGGTGTTAAGTTCAATTTAAGTTGAGCTATAAAACTGACTGACTGATTCATCACTCAAATTTTTTGACTGACCAAATGACTGAATCACTGATAAGTCGGAATGATTTTTCCACTGCTGACTGACTGAGCTACCAACTGAAATTTTCCCGACTGACATGACTTAAAACTTATACTAATTTAATCGACTTACGACTGACTTAAAACTGAAAAACCTAACCTAACCAAATCAACAAATTTACGTTTTCTAGCTTTTTCTAGTCCTACCAGATCGCTCCATACAATACATAGTCCATTCCATAGGATTGGCGATTGGCGACGGGAAGGGAACTCAGAATTTTTTTTCAAGTCCTTGTCTCAAGTTAAGTCGATAATTATCGACCAGAGAATCGACTCAACGACTTAGGGTACAAAATGAATATCAACTTACCCAACTCGAATCCATAAAAACCCAAACGGCTTATGACCGACTGAATTAGGCCAATATAGAAAATATCGTCGACTTACGACTGACTGACTTAATTTGAAATAAGTCGATCAAACGACTCAAACTTAAACTTAAACTGAACTTAGCACCCTTGGTTTTGGGGCAGTAAAAAGCCTCTGTCGGCTAATTCTCTCTCCGCAAGTTCCACATAATTAATATTTCATCATTTCAAATGATAACAATTTGAAATTCTGCACGTCAACTAAAACTCGACTTCATTTTCAAGGCATAAGACAAAAATTATTCGCACTCGATGGTGACAGAAATTTAGGGAGCCAAAGAAAATCAATGTTTCAAGGAAGTAAGAGTCGGATGAATAGAAAAAAAAATAATGGGAAGATGAATTTGAATTTTGCTTGTGTTTCTTCTTCTTGAGAAGTATTTCCTGGGCAGAAAAATGAAACCTAGAAAAAAATTAACTAGTTTTGGAAAGACTACTTACTTTCTCGCAACAGCTCGAAAAATTTCCCTTTTGTTTATGCGTGGATATTGAAAAGTAACGGTGATATGTAGGAGGAAAGAAGTGAATAAAGGACAACAGGAATCTTTAGTGTCTGAAGGAAAAATTAACTATGCCAAAATTCTGGCGTTAAATACACGGGGAAAAAGTGAAAGAAGTGTAACGTTTGGGTGGTCTGTTCATTTTCGATATTGCTCAGTTCCAAGGTTTTCGATTACCATGTCGATGAATACAGACTCGATAAAGGATGAAGAAGAAAAATGCACCCGCTTTTATGGAATATAATATTATACACGTTACACTCTGGGTTAATTTTTCTTCTTTTTTCACTTGTAAACATGCGTCTTCTTATCAAATGAAATGAAAACTTTGAAACAATACGGACGCGCGACAACAACAGGCTTCTTCGGGTGTTCGTCCATTTGACAATTTATTTACACCATTTCGATTATTGTAACTAGATATCATTCTCGAGCGTTTCCCGCCATAACCAGTCAACACATAGTGTATCGAATAGATATAAGTGTTCGTAATTTTCGGTTTTCTCTATTTCATATATGCATCCAGTGTATTATCAGTATGAGCTCAGAGACCACACACATTTGCATAGTTGTGATCCGACCGGGAAAATCGTGCATTCTGCATCGTGCTGCAAGATCATCTTGCGCGTATTTTTCACCGAGAAGGGCCTACAGTAGTGAAAAACTTTGGAATCTATGTATATTTAGAAATTCTAGTCGAGAGGCAATAATCTAATATTATATGAGAGAACAGAAGAAGTAGGAGTATGTATCTTATATTGACCATTTGCAAACGATTTCAAGATTCGTCTCCACTATCTTATCATTCATGAGACTTATAACCACTTGGAAATTTGAAGAATCACTAATAGCTTGCAGTTTTTTACACCGAAGACTAGTTTCTATAAATTGACCAGAGCCTCGTTCACAATCCTTTAATTCGAGATCAGGGGTATAAAGTCAGAACCCTTTATATTGAAATCATTAGCTCACTAAAAGGACTTTCACCATATTTAGGTTAGAGTCCAAGGCCGAAAATCATATTAAACCGATTGGTACAAATCTAAGATTTGCTCGAGAGTGGATAATACGCTATTGAAAGATAGCAATTAATTTAGGAGAGCTACTTTCTAAACGCAGCTGCGTGTTTCTCAGCGTTAATAAAATACAAAAACCAAGTATGCTGAATCAAAAAGAAAAGTCCGCTTTTTGAGACCACTGACTAACCTGGAACCCACATATTTCGACTTTCCGCACCAAGTCTGTCATAGTCATATGCCTTTTATAAGCTTTGGCCAGTACCAGGGGGTGGGGACCCTGAAATCTTATCCATGCTTTGCAGCAAAATAGACAATGGAGCCTTCTTGTATGATTCAGCAGCACGATCTCCAAAACCAAGTCCTTCGCCATAGTTTAGGAGCAATTAAGACTACACCAATCGCCAATATGGAAGCTGAAGTATAAATACAGTAAACTCCGCTTATTGGAATCGAGTTGGGACCAGAGCAATGTAATTCAATTAACCGAACAATTCTTATAAGTGAAAATGGTAAAAAAAAAAACTACACTTTTTTCTCGATATATTGAACCAAAATGATTGAGATTACAAAATAATATGTTGATTTACCTCAACTAAAAGTAGTAGCCAATCTTTTTTTACCAAAATTTTTTTTTTTTTTCAATTGTTTTTGGTACTTGTTAAGCTGATGTTTTTTATTTTATCAGTTTTAGTCAATTTCAGTCGTGATTGGTCATTTTTGGGTCGTTATTTTGTCAATTTCGGCCATTAGTTGGTTGTCTTTCAACGTTTTACGTCGATTTTTTTTTTTTTTTTTTTTTATTTTTACGAGCACTAGAGCTGCACGAGGGCTATTGGCTCATTGGCTCAGCGGTACAAAAGTTATGAAAGTAATATTATAAATAACACATAAGAAAGGGAGGTTTTAAGGAAGTTGGTAGAGTAAGGAAAAGTGAGGAAGGATAAGAGGATGGAATATAATGTCGAGTGTAACTGCTTCAGGTAATGGTGTGTAAAAGTTTACAATGTGTGTATGTAGAAGGTTGTAGAGGTATAGTCGATGTATGTGTTCAGATGTGAGCGTAAAAGTCAGTTTGTCTTAGGTAATGTAGGGTATTCGAAATGATGTCCTGGTTGTTTTTGAGTGCTTGGGTGAGTGAAGAGGGGGTATCCGAAGAAGAGCGAAGGGGTAAAAGTCTGGGGCATGAAAAAAAGTGTTCCACTGTTAATTTGTCTTTTTGACAGTGGGGACATGAGGGAGGGGTTAGGATGTAGGGACTGATGAGGTGGGTGTGAGTAATTTTTGTGTGACCAATTCTGAGACGAGAGAGAATTACTTCTTCTCTTCTTGTGTTTTGAATGGAGGATACCCAAGGAACCGGTTTTTTTTTGATACTGAGAAGTTTATTATTTGTTTGATTTTCCCAAAGAGTGTTCCATGATTGTGTGATGAGAGAACGATAGTAATTTTTGTAATGTAGGGTTGGTAGGGGTGAATTATCAGTTATTTGACTGAGGGAGGTAGCTTGTTTAGCGGCTTGATCAACTGTGTCGTGGTCGGGGAAATTGGTGTGTCCAGGGATCCATATGAAGATAATTTGAGTGTTGATTGTTTCCACAGTGTGTAGTGTGAGAAAGATGCGTTGGATTAAAGGGTTAGAGTTGTATGCGTCTGTAAGGGAGTGGAGTGAAGAAAGTGAGTCAGTGAGAATAATGAATTTACCGTTTGGGGGTAGTTGAGAGAGGTGGGAAAGGCAGGAAAAAATGGCCATCAGTTCGGCTGTAAAAATAGAGGCTATATTTCGGATGCGATGAGAAGATATTTCCCCGTCGATGGAGTATGCGTAAGCTGCTTTAGTAGATGTTTTCGACCCATCGGTGAGGCAAAATGAATGCTCAAGGTATTCTTGAAGTAGTTTGTTGATATGTTGGGTAAAACCAGGTTTGTCAGATTTTGGGATTTCTGTGAGATCTAGGCGTATTTTAGGTTGAGGGAAGGTCCAAGGGGGGAAAATTGTGCATATGGGTTCTAGGGGATGTGCTATGAACGGTTTGTTGATCAGGTGATTGAATTGAAGGTGAATATGTTTGGTGGAGGATTGGTTGTGATTGTGGTGAAAGATTCGGTTAAAGATTGGAAGTTGTGGGAATTGTGCTACAGAGGATAAAAAGTTGGAGGTTAGGATGAGCCTTCGAAAGTGAAGGGGAGGATCTGGGGCTTCTGCACATAGGCTAAGTTTGGGGCTGGTGCGATAATCTCCCAGGGCAATCCTGAGAGAAGATGTCTGGATGGGGTCGAGTAAGGCAAGGACGGTTTTTTTCGCTGTGTTGTAGATTGGGGAACCATAATCTAATTTTGAGCGAATAAGACTTTTGTATAGAAGAAGGAGTAACTTTCTGTCGCAGCCTTTAGATGGATGAGATATGTATTTTATTATGTTTAGAGCGCGTGTGCATTTGGCTTTGAGGGTTTTAATGTGGGGGGCCCAGGTAAGTTTTTGGTCAAAATGTAAGCCAAGAAGTTTGCCGTAGTTACGAGATGGGATTTGGAAGTTTTGTAGAATTAGAGGAGGTAAGGAGGGGATAGGATTTCTTTTTTTGAAAATAACTGAGTAGGTTTTCGAGGAAGAAAATCTGAATCCTCTTTTTGATGTCCATGTAGTGATTGAGTTAAGGGTATCCTGTGGGAGTCTGTGGGCTCTTTGCGGATTTGCTGAACGGATAGTAATTTTATAGTCATCAGCGAAAAGACGCTGGGTGAGAGGGGGGGGGGTTTACACATTTGGTGATATCATTTATTGCTATTAGAAAAAGTAAGACACTGAAGACTTCTCCTTGAGGGACTCCATTTTGGACCGAAAGGGGAGGGGAGGTAATGTTGTTGATTCTTACTAGAAGGGTTCTGTCGTTGAGAAAAGTTTGTAGGATGTTAGAGAGGTGGCCTCGGAGACCAATTTCGTAAAGTTCGGTAGAGATGAGGTGTCTCAATACCCGGGGAAAAGCCTCTTGGAGATCAGAAGATAGAGTATAGGGAGGATTTGTTATTGGTGACATCGTTGATTTGAGATTGGAGATCATAAAGGGGTTGTATAGTGTTCCGTCCTTTTCTGAAGCCATATTGGAAGGGAGAGAGGATGTTATTGGATTCTAGATACCACAAGAGTCTTTTGTTCAGAATTTTTTGAAATAATTTGACAAGAACGCTAGAAAGTGCTATGGGGCACGTCGATTTTTGTGGAAATCTCACATCGAGTAAACGGGCTTATAATTACAATAAGCGGTAAATTTTACATGGTAAAGGATAAATCCGTTCCGTTCTAGCCAAATTCAATTCAATCATCCGGACTATTCTACTAAGAGGGATTCCAATAAGCTGAGTTTACTGTACCTCTACTCCAACTGAGAAGAACTTACCTCTCTCAGAAGTCCCACACACGTATTGCTTCTTGGTCTAACAGCACTTACACTTCAACATATCCTAGTCATAACGCTTTATCCCCGAAAAGAAACCTCTGATAGCAATTTTTTCAAGTAAAAATTCCAAACTTTTGACATCACTTCCGTCCTTCCAAAGTTATCCCTACAAACAGATATCTTTTTGTGAAATCTTTTAGCGCTAGGCCCTCACTATTTTTTCTATCGAACACAATGTTAATATACCCAACCATTTCCAGAACTTATTAAATCACAATTTTGTGGCCATCGGACAATCTTTACAGACGGTTCCAAAATATCATCCTCTTATGGCGCAGCCTTCTATAACACTCATTTAAATCCCACAAAATATTTTCAGATCCGTCCAGGCTTCTTATCCTTCGATTGCGAGCTTGTGGCCATACATGAAGCCCTTACCTTCGGCTACCAATCTAATCACTCCAGTCAAATTCAACGACTGTTACTCATAGTTCCAGATTCTCTTTCTACGCTCCTCTCCGTCACAGAACTCCCATATAGTCATGATACTAAGTCTCACCCACGAGTTCGAAACATCCCCAACTCCTTCCTGTGGATCCCGAGCCAAAAAAATATTGAGGGTACCGAACAGACAGATGAGGCAGCTAAAGCAGACTGTCCTTCGCAATCTTCTCGAGATCCTGGTCACTATTGTAAGCGCTAAGTCAGTATACGTGGATTTAAAACCGTTCCAGGCTCGAAGAAAGGAGGAGGAATAGTGAAAAATTAAACTATAAGACCTTATTTTCACCTTTGCATTTGATATTTTCCACTATTTCTTCTGATGTTGAGAAAGAAAATTTCCTTCCCTCTTCCAGTGAATTTGCGCCTAATAGATCGCTGATTTGGCTTCGGCGAGACGTTCTCTTAAATACCTATTATTCAGGTTATATAGACTGGAGATAGTCCGTACTTTCTTGTCGATAGGTAAAAACTCGACTCCGCTTGCACAGTGCTTCTCTTATTGAGTTATTAGCGAAGAAGTGTGCGTAACTGCACCTCGCGACGGTAATAAATTATCGTAGAATGCCCCCGATGCCACTAGACCTACATCAAGCTTTGCAATCTAGATCGTAGGCGTTACGGATTTCAAACAAAAACAATTTGCCGAATTTATTATACCAGTACCGATTGACTTTTCCTTCCCGAGTACCGTTTCAGGAAGGTCAGATAATACCTTTATTGAACAGTTTTTGTTTCAAAAATCGTTAATAGAGCGCAACCTTCGTAATTGCTTTTTAACGAAATTTATAGGTTTCTAAATGATCATAAACATTCTGAAATTAGATTGCACCTCCTTCTATATAATTTAATGGTCGTATATTTACCGCAACAATAAGAAAACGCCCGAGTCAATCTCCTTCTCCCGAAAGGGATGATACCGTAATTTATCCCTACCAACGAGTAAGTACTGTAATACCTATGCAAAGTTGTGATAATTCGCGTTCATTTAGATTTCAGATGTTACACTCGTATGACTCGGAAAACTTCGAGCTTCGAAGAGGAACAGATCAATATGACAACATTTGAATTCAAAAAAGTGGAAAAGCCACGAAAAAGTGAAATTTTTCTGGAACTTTACCGCTCGACGACTGCGACAAGGTACGAAATAAATTAATTGAAAGGCCGCCGATAAAAGCCGAAGGAGTTACAGCTGTCTTCTTTTCATGATATATGATTCGAATGTAACACCATCACACATTCCGAGAGCTGAAAATTCGACATTGGCGTAAGATTACAGCGCAGTGTCGATCATTAACGCCAGCTAGAGTAATTTGGTCATGTCCGAGTTATGCCGAAGAAACGAATAACGGGATATTATTCTTCACCCTCGAAAAATATTTATAAAAATTATTCGCGGTCGCGAGTTAAAATTTTTAGTCTGCGGTTGTCCACGCGTACATCAAATTTCAGGGGTGATTATTGTAACATGTGTAATTAAACTGTCAAAGAGATTGGAAAAAAAAAAAAGAATGCAAAGTTTATTTGTGCTCGTTTTGTTTTGATGAAAAAATGAAAACAAAACCTGTAATTTTACGAGAAAAAAATCGTCCGTATTAGTTTTAAACATGACAAGTTTGAGTGATCGCGTTGATGGCGTATGCTGAAGGGTAAAAATATCATTATATTTTTTATATTGTTTCTTGGTGGGCATATAAGAAGTAGTTAAGTTGTTGGCAAAAGTAAACAAAAGGGGTTCCCGCAAATTATTTTTTTTTTACTTCGTTTGGAAGGGTTTAGAGGAGCTAATTGCTAAATGATAAGCACACCCATTCATTTTGTAACCCTATATTTCAATGCCACTATACGAGAGACGGATTTTTGACGGTTTGCAGTTCGGTAAAGTATGTCGGAATATCGCGAGCCACTCATAGAACTGACCTACATAAACATAGAATTGCGGGATGACACTTTGGAAGAAATAAGGGAAGAAGAAAAAAAAAACAGGAATTTGTGTTGCGTGCGTGTGGCAATATAATTCAGCAGCGATTTTGTTCCTCTCATTGAGCAGGTAAAATGCGTATAACCTTTCTCGTAATTCGATACTGTCTTCCACTCTAAACGGAATAATAATGAAGTTGAACAAACTAAATGTAATGCGCACGTATTTTTTCTCATTACGTTATTTGAAGAAGTTGACACTACCCTAGTCATAATGTGATGAGAGTTTATTGAATATGTGAGTTAAAGTAACCGGACAAGATCTTTTGACTTTCGTCGCGCCGGCGAAAAGTACAAATAGCGGCTCTAATAACCCGAAATCGTTCGACGAGAACTAATCACAATTCAAGGAACGGAACATTTTTTCGAGAGGCTACTCGTTTTGTCCGGAAATTAGGGAAATACTTCGGGTGTTCTGTTCACAAATCGCGCCAAGTGAAGATGGGCATACATCGTACTTTATAGCAGAGGTGATAACTCGATATAATATTTTGTATTTTTCGATAGAAGCACTGCTATAGATTAAACTCTTAGTTATTCCAATCGTCCGTTAAAACTGCCTCCAAGATGTTGAAAAGGCTTTCACTCAAGATTATATGTCGTAAAATCTCTCATCCTCTTCGTAACTAGCTGGTGAGCATGAAATTTGGTGTGAAGCTAATAAACCAAAAATGTAATGTCCTTAGACTAAGACTCTGGAGGCTTAGACGAAACATAATTACACAATCCGACCAAGGACTCAGATAGGAGTACCGCGGTAACCCAACTTCCTTGAAGAGCAACTCTTCGTAACTGATGTGTTTTTTTTTTTGGGGGGGGGGGAAGGGCCGACAAAGAAGGAACGTGATTTTTTGTCATCTCAGCTGTACAAAGTTGAATTGAAGTACAATCTGCAAAATTACGTTGAACAGTCGATTACTACGACCTGAAGAATAAGGCTGAGGACATCAACCACTGCAGGCGAAAAGAAATCTTATTCCGCTGACCGTTATTTTACAGATATGTCAATTCAACTTTTAACGGCAGATTCTTGAGTGGGGGGTCTCTCCGTAGGTCAAAGAGGGTCACCTCACCATTGAGGAGTACACCTCATACTCACCTAGTGGAACTATAATGACATCGACTGTTTAGAAAAAGGGTTTTCCAATTCTGCCGAACAAAGTTGAATAGACGTATATGCAGATAATGAACACAAGGAAAAGAGGTTATGGGTATACTCGATATAGTCTCTTTTTCTCGTATTCATTATTTACATATACGTCAATTCAACTTTGTATGGCATTGTACAAATCTACTTTATTAGTTGCTTATACAAGAGTACTTTGGGGTGTTATCCCATCATCAGTTGTATCGCAACTGGAGAACAAGGCCTTAACCATGAGTTTTTATAGTATAACACTGTGATCTTATTGGCTATAACAATGCTGTGTTGTGATTGGTTCACTTATTCTTACAAAAATATGACATAATGCTCTTTTATTGGCTGAAGCATACTGCTCTGTGATTGGTTCAATCTCTTGTCTCAAATGCTGCGTTTCTATTGGCTACCTGGAATCCTGCCGTCTCATTGGTTGGTTCTGTTTTTCTTCTCTCGTCCAGTCACCAGGCCGAATAATGTGAAGGTTTGGTTCAATAACGAATGCTTGAGACAAGGTATGCGACTATCAGGCTACTGGGAAACAGCGCAGCAGTGAAACGCACCAAGATGCAAGCCGAAAGATTGAGAGTGAAGGATGAAATTGGCGAACTCTACAAAAAAATCACCAGGCTGAATGGTCTACTGTATGATCAATATTTCCATCTGTCAAGGTTACTCCACCCGCTAGAATTTAAAGAAATGATGTTCGAAAAAGGAGGAGAGGAATATGTGGAAAAACGAATGGAAGCCCAAACAAAACAGATCAAGAAGAAGCTTGCCGAACTGAGCCGGAAGAAAGAAGCTTTAATATCTAGATTTCTTTCCTCTTCTCTTCATTGTACTTGAGG
Organism: Aspidiotus rigidus; assembly: GCA_035079385.1. Taxonomy (NCBI): domain Eukaryota; kingdom Metazoa; phylum Arthropoda; class Insecta; order Hemiptera; family Diaspididae; genus Aspidiotus; species Aspidiotus rigidus. The sequence continues at coordinate 5,178,989 of JAVHKY010000023.1, forward strand.
ACAGAAATTGCCCGATAGCAGTAGTTCTGGATTGCCACTAACTTGTGCCTGGGGTGGTGGTAGGAGTCATTTGGGATGATGGTGTCAGTATGCGTCGGCTTCCTGTAGATTTTGTATTCTATCCTATTGTTCTCCATTGTGAGTGTAAGGTCCAAATAGTCGATGGTCTCATTGCCTTTTTTCACTGTGAATTTGATGCTCTCATTCATCGCATTCATCTCTGAAAGGAATAGATCCACCTGTCTATCAGTGCCTGACCACACAATTAGGATATCATCTACATATCTGGCCCAGTGTTTGATCGAGTTTCTGAACTTCCTGCCCTTCAATATCCTGTTTTCCATATCATTCATGAATATCTCCGCCAGTATTGGTGACAGCGGTGATCCCATCGCAAGTCCCCTTTCCTGACTGTAGAACCTGTTATTAAAGCGGCAGTAGTTCTGGCTCAAGATCTCTTCCACTATCTTAGCGTACTTCGGCCCATTGGAGTTCCCACGGTATCTTGTTTTTGAGCAGAGTGAGAAGTTCCTCCTTCGGTATGGTACCAAATATATTTGCCACATCAAAGGATATCAGCTTGTCGTTACTCTTGATTTCCAACTTGTCCAGTTGCTCAATCAGCTCTCCGTTGTTTCTGATACTTCGTCTGGGTGCAAACTGGTAGTTTTCTTTCAGGAATGTGGCTACGATCTTCGCTATCTTGTAGCATGGTGATTGAATGCTGTTGACCAAGGGTCTCATCGGACGGTTCGCTTTGTGGAGTTTTACAAGCCCCTTGAGTTTTGGTGCAACCGGGTTCATCTCAAGCGTCCTTCCATTGCTGGGTGCATTGTTCCGTTTCAACACAGCTTTCAGGTCATCTTGGTATTTCCGTGTTGGGTCCTTTGTTAGCTCTTGGTATCCATTAACTGCAATGTACGACTCCACTTTTTGGATGTAGTCCTCCTTCTCCATTACCACTACCGTGCTGCCTTTGTTCGCCTTTGTCAAAATCAGGTTGTTCTGTCGGATCTTCATTTGCAGATTTGTGACCTTCCTCTGCATTACTTGCGTTCTGTCGTCGGTTCGGCACATATTCTCTTTGATGTCCAACAGCACTTTCCCATTTTGGTCCGGGCTTCTGGTCTCACGTCGTGTTCCATGGTTTGGATTACTTGTTCGCAGCTAATGGCCATATTTTCAAGCTTACACTGGTTCAGCCTCTCGGGCTGCACTTACTTGATGCCTTTGTCCAGCAGTCTTCTTCCTTCTTCTGTGAAGGTGACGCTTGATAGGTTCTCGGTTCTGGGAGCAAAGTTGTGCACAACTCTCGCTGTCTCTTCCTTTCTTTCTTCTTTCTTCCGGGTCAGTTCGGCAAGCTTCTTCTGATCTGTTTTGTTTGGGCTTCCATTCGTTTTTCCACATATTCCTCTCCTCCTTTTTCGAACATCATTTCTTTAAATTCTAGCGGGTGGAGTAACCTTGACAGATGGAAATATTGATCATACAGTAGACCATTCAGCCTGGTGATTTTTTTGTAGAGTTCGCCAATTTCATTCTTCACTCTCAATCTTTCGGCTTGCATCTTGGTGCGTTTCACTGCTGCGCTGTTTCCCAGTAGCCTGATAGTCGCATACCTGGGAATAATGCCTTGTCTCAAGCATTCGTTATTGAACCAAATCTTCACATTATTCGGCCTGGTGATTGCACGAGAGAAGAAAAACAGAACCAACCAATGAGACAGCAGGATTCCAGGTAGCCAATAGAAACGCAGCATTTGGGACAAGAGATTGAACCAATCACAAAGCAGTATGCTTTAGCCAATAAAAGAGCATTATGTCATATTTTTGTAAGAATAAGTGAACCAATCACAACACAGCATTGTTATAGCCAATAAGATCACTGTATTATACTATAAAAACTCATGGTTAAGGCATTGTTCTCCAGTTGCGACACAACTGATGGTGGGATAACACCCGAAAGTACTCTTGTATAAGCAACTAATAAAGTAGATTTGTACAATTGGAAAACCCTTTTTCAAAATTAGTGCTCTGTATACACCTCACTCACTCATTATGAGTTCCGATAATCGAGTGTTTATTTAGGCGAGAAGGAGGAATTTGGAATAAGGCTTTGCAGGCTTTGGCGCATGGCCGACGAAAATTGTGTAGCAAGCTCGCACCTGCTACACATGGGAAGTTTCATGTGTAGCAATATAAATACATCAGATACGTTGGAAACAATTTTTTGCTACACATGGGGAAAATTCAATTCGCCGGCCCCGCTTTCGCGGCTGACAGCGAAAACTTTCAGATGACCCCCCATAAAACAAGTTTCATATCGAAAGGTTGACTTTTGGTCTGCACGTGTCGACTTCAGTTCAACTCGCTAATTCTACCAAAAGTCGACTCGAAACTGACGTTGACTCTATGTCGATTTTGTTCCGCGCAATAACGACCCATAGAACTCGCCTGAAAATCAACCACTCCTTCTTATCATTGATTCATTGTCGACGTCAAAATTGAGTCGACTGCCGGTATGTCGATCCAAAATTGACGTATACATCGTTTATCTGTAAAAGACTCCTCGTAATTGATATCGGCATTGCATCAATTTCAAAAGCACAAGCTGATAGGGTTTCAGAATCGAGGTAAAAAATGAGTCGACTTCTGTTGTCAGATTTTAATGTCAACTGACTATCCACATCGGAATTACGTGAATTCAACTACTGCTGCACTGGTCAAGCATAATATATAGATTCTCAATGGCCTTCATTGTATAATCTAGCTGCGGCACTGACGCGGGCTCATGCTTCACATCCGCAATGGAGGACTGTATCGCGACACTAACAAAACGTTGTTGGCTGAATAAGGAAGATAGTAGCGCAGTCGGGAACTTGCAAATACGTTTATTTGCATGACATTAAGAATTCTATAGGTTCATTTCGTAAAATAAATCGTAACAATTCACATCTTTACTTCAGAATTCAAACCAAAACAGAATATCAAGATCCTAACAACACAGGATGCAAAGTCTCGCTCATTCGTTGGCGTTGTTCTGTATTTCATCGTTTGGCTATATGGTCCGAAAATATCCGAATACTCACGATAGGCTGAAGACAACAACGAAAGGACATCAGACAACTCTGCACTATGCCACTGGGACTGCCGCTGAGAATGAGGCTAAGCTTGACATTCAGTGAGCCAGTCAGGCAGTTAGCCTAACATGCAAAATACTAGGCGCTCAGCAAATCAATAATGGTGGAAGAGAACGTTACTATGACTTCATCATGACCAACGTATCAAAAGTCGATATAATGGGGAAAATCGATATAATCGATCTTCAATTCACTTGCGTATGAAACGCTACATTACATGTCTCCTCCAGAGACACGTTAGTTTTTGCCTTTGATTTTTCTCTTCTTTTTTTTGTGTGTGTTCATCAAGTCTATAAAGTTTCAGCTTTCCTGAATTTTTTTTCTTCACAAGCTAATTTTCGACAAGAAGTAGACCAAAAACTTGAAGAAAATATGCTTCTTCCACCCCTTCTCGTAACAGCGAGCGAGAGAAAAAAGAGTTCTTGAAAAGTCGTAATAATTAATGATATTCGATTCAATCGGGATTCTGTGGAAGATACCAACTTAAATTTTGTGTACCACCGGATGTTTAATGATTTTTTACGAACATTTGTAAACGCTGAAAGATACAACTTAATCACATTTTGAAGTACTTAGTTGGGAAGCTAGTAAGTGTTTGCAAAATTAATTGTCTATTTTCTGTTCGCGTCCGCCACTTCAGGCGTGCAGAGGAGTTTATTTGCGTAAACCGCACTCAGCTTTGCTAGTATATTTTGACAGCTAGACAAAAAAGAAATAATATCCATTAAACTCTCCTAGGTCTAACTAAATCGTTTATAAAATTCTCATTCGATAACAATATACCCCCATTTGCGTAATTCTCTCTAAACGATGCCTCCAAATGAGAACGTACACCCTCGAAGTGACGTAATAATAATTTTTTTTTAAATAAAATGATATAAACGCTCACCGCCCATCGAGTAGGAATAGATTAATATAACAATACTATAGGTAATAATTCTGTAAAAATCAGTTCGATCGACAATTAAAGACCACCTTCAAACATCGAATATTAGTCCAATAATGGAGGGGTTTTCCTTCCAGACTCGAGCAATCACTCCGAGGATGGAGTCTCGAGATCGAGTGGTACTTGTGCCTGTTTCCTTCCTTCTCGACCTAAATTATCGCTCCGTGGAATAGTACCGTTACCGCGAGGTCGCATTTTGGTAACTCCTTGATCCTTTTCACGTCTTACGCGCCGGAGCGTATAAAGACACTTGTGCGTGTCATTCGAATTAAACGTTAAGGATTCCGAAATCGGATTAGAATTTTGAAATTGTGAAAACCGCGACAAAATACATTAATAACACAAATCATATTGAAATACGTACCGTGTCTACGTTGTGAAAAATCAAAAAAAAATATGGGCGCAATACTTATAAGAAATTTTACGGAATAATTAAATTCATTTTTATATAATATAATGTAAAGGGGAGAAAAAAACTGTTGTTGATAATTAACCGTTAGAATTGCGGTATATCTTTCACGATATTTTATCAGACTGACTTTGTTCGAAAATTAAACATTTCTATTCTAAGTCTGGATTCTTTTTCGACGGCCTTTCCACGATGATGTATATCGCGCTCGACTCGATAACAAAATAATGTTGTAGGCTTTCACAAAAAAAAATCGTACTTCATTGTTGTACAGATTGGATCTGAAAAAAATTTAAAAAAATTCTGTGAGCCTTACGGTTGGCAACAAAATTCAGTTAAAATGAGCCTCGGAATCTTCGTAGAAACTTATTTTTCGAGTTGAGCTCGTAAAAAAAAAGGAAGGTCGTTAATTACGAAATTGTCTTAGATAAAGGTAATGAGCACTGCCCGATCTAAAAACAGAAGGCAGTCATTAGAATTAATACAGACGAAAAGGGTTTATCAGTATCGAACCGGAAGAAAGAAGAAACGCCTCCAATAAAGAGGAGCAGGTATCTGAAAGGTATACGTGAAGAAGTCGCGAGCTTCAATCCTCACTTCATTCTCATGGAAAATAATGAATTTATTAATTAACTGCGTTTCTTTGATTTAATCCGGTGGAAGACTTTTTTTGTTTGCTTCTTACCTTAGTCAGCTATGTGCGTGTTTTGTGTACCGATGAGTGTTTCAACCAGAAGAAAAGAAATAAGCAGATGCAGTTTCTCCTCACATCAGTTCGCTTAACATTGAGTGAATAGTATTGTCAAAAATTGAGAATATTTTCAAGAGAACGAAGCTTGTGTCATTTAATTTCCTGATGCAAAATTCTTTGGGATTTGAACTCTTCAAGCTAGAAAGTGTGTGGAGATGAGAGGAGGACTTTTACAGTAGCACCTAGTTGAAGCTAGAAAGTCGGTGGATGAGTTAAGAGAGACTCGAATAGATGTACAGCCATTCAGAAACCGACCCCGTACATTATACGTATACGCTTAGTTTCTTCTTTATCAGAAAGATATATTGTTCCCTTTTGGAGCTAAAGGAAAAATTAGAACCCGCTGTCCTGAGTCCCCTAAAGCCTGAAGTTTTCCAAGTCCTGAAAATCATGACGTGACAACTGACAACTTGAACGCGCTGCAATTTCAAGGAAGCCGTCGTCTTTCCAAGTCCCCCTCCCATCATATATAGCTCGGAGGTCGGAATTTTCCTAAGTCCCCTCCCCTCTCCGTGACGTCATCAACCTCGCTCGCGCTCGCGGACGAAAATTTCCTGGAAGCACCTCCAACAAAAGGGATAGCGGGTTCCCCGCTTAAAAAACTCGTTGCCTACTTCATTAACTGCTCGGGACAGCCTTCATCAACTGTGTTAATCGAAACAAGACAGGGAATTTCTTTTATTGGTGGCTTATTTCTTTATACGTTTTCTAAATAAAGATTAAACTTTGTTCCTCACCAATTTGAATGTTTAAGCCATATTTTCCCAAGTTTCTCTCTATCAGATACGGCTCAATATTCGAATTTTTTCGAGCCCCCTTTCCCGAGGTCAAAATTTTTCCCAAGTCCCACGTTCTGTCGGACGGCACCCGGCACCCGTCATTTCTCTTCAATTTACCTCCCAATAATATTTCCATCGGTTGCCTCCCCCGCTACCTAGTGTAAGCTTATAGTATACGGTATGTCAGACTATGCTTTTGGCCTAGTGTATAGCCCAAGCTTTGGTGTATAATTATGAATTACGAGTATATATACCTTGGAGTTTGACGGTCGAAATTTTTTCAAGTCCCTACAGTAAGTCAAGACCTAGTTTACTATATGTGAGGGCCATCTAGCTGAGTATGTTGGACTAACTAGCGGACTGACTTACTCTACCAGTATTTCTTAGCCTAGTATAAGCCTGACGCCATACCTATACGCTATTTAGCCTACAATACGGGCCCAAACTTCGGTACTTTTGTACAAGATACAGTACACTAGTCTCACGACTCGATGGTCGAAATTTGTTGAAGTCTCAAGGTCAGGTATCAAAGGCGTAATAAGAACATTTTTGAGGGGGAAAGGGGGTTGGACAAAATATTATACAATACTTCACGCTTTTCTTCTTGGTGGTATTCTAAGGCAAATGTTTCAGTTTTCCCCTCTTCCTCTTCCTCGCGTACTGATTACGCCACCGCAATTTCGAACTTAGATTCAGTACAAAGATCAGAAGAGGCCAATGGTGAAGTATTGAATGGAATATGCGTCCCGCAAGAAATGTTTACAAATCCCGAATAATTATTCAGAATTGGAGAGTCTCACATCGAAAGTCGTAAATTCTCGAAGATATCTCTATTGCGACAATTTTTCAAAATCCTTCACCTAGTTTATCTGGAAAATTTTTCTCAAGTCCTATTATTTATAGTTCAACAGTCGACATTCTTCCAAGTTCTGAGGTTACAGCTCATACAACAGCTCGAAAGTCCAAATTTTTCGTAAGATCGAAAACACCAAGATTTTTGTCTACCCAAACATTACTCCTATGTTACGATTGACTCACTCAAACCTCAAAAATTAGCGAAACATCAATGAAGTGGTAAGAAAGAATTAATAATAAACGTTAATGAACAAAGTCTTGATCTACGATCCGACGTGAGACTATCATCTGGTACCAATTTTTAGTTTGGAACTTCAATTTCATCTCTTATAGGCAAGCCTAACAGTGCCAACGAGCGCCTTATACGTAAAATACAGTTCTCATAATTCCTTACGAACCCCTGATTACAATTATATGAAAGTATTTGTTCATTTGTTCCGGAAATTTATATTCAGGGGGTAGTCATTTAGAAATTAGTGTCAAGATGCTTTCACTACCGGCACGCAGAAAAAGGTTCACGCTCGTATCGCCCCATGGAGCGCGCCTTTATCAGACATGTGCCGAGGTTCGCTGTTTACGAACGACTCTTTCTGTTTTGACCGAATTAAAGAATCAGCATGATTTCTTTCGCCGGGGGATGAAAAATTAAGAAGAATAAAAAAAAACTAAGTAGTTGATAAATTTGTCGAGGCGCGAACTGATAAAAAAATTAATTTGGCATTGTTCGAAAGAACGTTTGTAAAACTGATGTCGGGAATTGAGCCTTTCACGTGTATACCTCTACCTGTTTGCCTTTACGATTATTCAAGACCGCCGTCATTTGAATTAAATTAATTAGATCAGCGTTTAAAAAATTATGAGCGAGTAAAAGAACGAAGAAACCTATTTGGATTGGCGTAACGGTTTCAATTTAAATATTTCGGGCGAGGAAGATCAGAAAAAAAGGCTATAAAAATAGGCCTACATTATTTGCGTATTAATTTATCAATTATTGGGTACTTTTAAATTATTATGTAGCCTTGACCTCTAAAATTAGTTACAGAAAGAATCCTATTTCCAATGAATTCCTGCTCGCATTCCCCCACTACTTTAGTACCATGTGTAAAGGCCAGAAAATTTTTGAGATTGAATCTTTGTATGTGAAAAACAGAAGTTCTTTTGGGGAGATCGCCAGCCGACAGATAAAGAAATTCTGGCTTCTTGAAGAAGTTGATCGAGAAATGTTAGAAATCTATCCTGGGGTATCTCCAATCTCAAATCAACGATGTCACCAATAACAAATCCTCTCTATACTCTATCTTCTTTGATCTCCAAGAGGCCTTCCCCCGGGTATGGAGACACCTCATCTCTACCGAACTTTACGAAATTGGTCTCCGAGGCCACCTCCCTAACATCCTACAAACTTTTCTCAACGACAGAACCCTTCTAGTAAGAATCAATAACATAACCTCCCCTCCCCTTTCGGTCCAAAATGGAGTCCCTCAAGGAGAAGTCTTCAGTGTCTTACTTTTTCTAATAGCAATAAATGATATCACCAAATGTGTAACCCCCCCCCCTCACCCAGCGTCTTTTCGCTGATGACTATAACATCACTATCCGTTCAGCAAATCCGCAAAGAGCCCACAGACTCCTACAGGATACCCTTAACTCAATCACTACATGGACATCAAAAAGAGGATTCAGATTTTCTTCCTCGAAAACCTACTCAGTTATTTTCAAAAAAAGAAATCCTATCCCCTCCTTACCTCCTCTAATTCTACAAAACTTCCAAATCCCATCTCGTAACTACGGCAAACTTCTCGGCTTACATTTTGACCAAAAACTTACCTGCCCCCCCCCCCCCACATCAAAACCCTCAAAGCCAAATGCACACGCGCTCTAAACATAATAAAATACATATCTCATCCATCTAAAGGCTGCAACAGAAAGTTACTCCTTCTTCTATACAAAAGTCTTATTCGCTCAAAATTAGATTATGGTTCCCCGATCTAAAACACGACGAAAAAAACCGTCCTTGCCCTACTCGACCCCATCCAGACATCTTCTCTCAGAATTGCCCTGGGAGCTTATCGCACCAGCCCCAAACTTAGCCTATGTGCAGAAGCCCCAGATCCTCCCCTTCACTTTCGAAGGCTCATCCTAACCTCCAACTTTTTATCCTCTGTAGCACAATTTCCACAACTTCCAATCTTTAACCGAATCTTTCACCACAATCACAACCAATCCTCCACCAAACATATTCGCCTTCAATTCAATCACCTGATCAACAAACCGTTCATAGCACATCCCCTAGAACCCATACGCACAATTTTCCCCCCTTGGACCTTCCCTCAACCTAAAATACGCCTAGATCTCACAGAAATCCCAAAATCTGACAAACCTAGTTTTACCCAACATATCAACAAACTACTTCAAGAATACCTTGAGCATTCACTTTGCCTCACCGATGGGTCGAAAACATCTACTAAAGCAGCTTACGCATACTCCATCGACGGGGAAATATCTTCTCATCGCATCCGAAATATAGCCTCTATTTTTACAGCCGAACTGATGGCCATTTTTTCCTGCCTTTCCCACCTCTCTCAACTACCCCCAAACGGTAAATTCATTATTCTCACTGACTCACTTTCTTCACTCCACTCCCTTACAGACGCATACAACTCTAACCCTTTAATCCAACGCATCTTTCTCACACTACACACTGTGGAAACAATCAACACTCAAATTATCTTCATATGGATCCCTGGACACACCAATTTCCCCGACCACGACGCAGTTGATCAAGCCGCTAAACAAGCTACCTCCCTCAGTCAAATAACTGATAATTCACCCCTACCAACCCTAGATTACAAAAATTACTATCGTTCTTTCATCACACAATCATGGAACACTCTTTGGGAAAATCAAACAAATAATAGACTTCTCAGTATCAAAAAAAAACCGGTTCCTTAGGTATCCTCCATTCAAAACACAAGAAGAGAAGAAGTAATTCTCTCTCGTCTCAGAATTGGTCACACAAAAATTACTCACACCCACCTCATCAGTCCCTACATCCTAACCCCTTCCTCATGTCCCCACTGTCAAAAAGACAAATTAACAGTGGAACACTTTTTTTCATGCCCCAGACTTTTACCCCATCGCTCTTCTTCGGATACCCCCTCTTCACTCACCCAAGCACTCAAAAACAACCAGGACATCATTTCGAATACCCTACATTACCTAAGACAAACTGACTTTTACGCTCACATCTGAACACATACATCGACTATACCTCTACAACCTTCTACATACACACATTGTAAACTTTTACACACCATTACCTGAAGCAGTTACACTCGACATTATATTCCATCCTCTTATCCTTCCTCACTTTTCCTTACTCTACCAACTTCCTTAAAACCTCCCTTTCTTATGTGTTATTTATAATATTACTTTCATAACTTTTGTACCGCTGAGCCAATGAGCCAATAGCCCTCGTGCAGCTCTAGTGCTCGTAAAAAAAAAAAAAAAAAAAAAAATATCCTGGGGTCAATCGATTCAATTCACTCGATCGTCAACATTTTTCGAGTCTCCTTTTTTAAACTTAGACGCAGTCCAAAGATTGAGAATTTTTCGAAGCCCCACTCTTTATACAAATATAACGTAGTATGGGACTCGAGATTTTCCAATCACCGCCGGATGACCATGTCGACCGGGGGTAATTTGACGTCGACGATGGGTGTCAATCGAAAATCGGTATCAAAAAGACCGACGACAATTGACTTCTCCCAATGTCACTTCGAGTTGACTCATTTGCTACCTACGTCCATTTCTGGTGGAGTTCGAGTCGACTTCTCCAAATTTTTTTATCCACCTAAAATCAATTACTCTGTTGCATTGAATAAAGTCATTCTCAGTTTTCTGGGAATGTATAGTGCAGTGGTCCGCAACCTCTTATTGCCCATGGCGCCTTTTACAAATGGAGAAATTTTCGCGGCGCCCCTTTCCGCCCAACGTTAAAACATATCAAATAGGAACACATGTTTCCAAATTTTTTCATTGCCTATTAATCCGTGATACAAAGTAATAATAAATACAAATATAGATGTAATTTAGGTAGGAGTGCAAAGTGGAAAGACAGAAATAAAATTAATGAGACGGCTGCGCTTGCTCAGTACCAAGAAGAGTGTCAAATCGTGGCTCTATTTGTGATATTGCATTTTGGTGAGAAGCTCGCGGCGCAAGCGCGCCGCGGCGCACAGGTTGCGGACCACTGGTATAGTGGTTGAATTTGAATCGATCTCGAATTGACCTCAATCTAGGATCGATGTACAATCACCCTCTTGTGACGCATAATTTTCAAAGAGCAATAATCAGGGCATTAGAATTGGTTTTTCTTCTTGTGTAATATCTTATGATCAAAAATACCATATTCCCCTTTTAGTGCTTTCAAGACATCGCCACCTGCCACCAGCGCTCCTTGTGGATTATGAATCCGCGAATATATGGACGCCTTGGCATTAATAATAATGACCCGATTTCTGCATTTACGTATGGGCGCTCAAGAGATCTGGCGCGGCCACAATAGCAGAAGAAGGAGGAGAGACGTATTGAGCTTGATGATATTAACTAACCAACATTGGGACTACCCTGACAAATTGGGTGTAATTAAACAGAGTATTGGCGAAGAAGGATGCCTCAATGATCTCAACTTGAGGTCGCGCTCCTGATTCCGATTGACTTTAACTTATTTAGTAACTACGTACATTGGTACGTGGTTGAATGTGGTGGAAGATTTTTATCATACCATTCCTACATGCTTCATACCTTGACCTCATATAGCTGCATTGAGGAAAAGGATATTGCATTCTAATTATAACCCATCAGCTCTGGATAGGGATTAGTTCTTGCGTAGCTTTCCTTGGAAACTCTATGTGAGACGGGGACAGGAAAGGCTTTTCATTCGATGGTACTATTTTCTTATTTTTGTCGTTGCTTTTGAAGGAATCTCTCTAAGTAGCGTGGGGAACTTTGTCACAACGGTGGCTCTCAAAAATTTAAATTGTAAGACAGTTTATTAGCGATAAAAACGAGACAAAATTATCAAAAAAGGAAAAAAACAAAAACGGATTTAAAATAACACAGCAAAGAAAGCGGTAGTAGTTCGAAAAATGGACACTCTTGGAGCACATTTAATTAGACGAAGAATTTCTTTTCGATATTGATCGATTCATGACCGGAGAGGACGGACAACTTTTACTGGAATTCAAATATTCACGCTGTTTTCCTTCCTTTTCGATATTCATCATTAAACTAGCTCGACATAGACTGGATACAGCACTTATCTCCGGCTCCTTATGACGTCTCATCTTCACTTTACGGAATTTCGACGCGATACTCGAAAATCCGAATTTATTTTTACTAGGGGACTTCTCACATGCGCGCGAATGATTGAAACTTCGCGTTCGGTCGTCTATCGCACCCGTGCTGATGGATTTATTTAACGCGCTAAAATTCATATTTTCGACTTCCGGTTCGGTTGTTGTACTCTGATTATCCTCCATGTCGTCGACGATGCGCTCTTGCGAGTCGCGAAAATCCAAAGTATTTTGCGATGTTTTAAACTTAGAATCGTCGTCAGGAGTGCTAGGTCGAACGGTATTCGGATAATCGTTGAAAAATCTTTTCTTCGCCTCTTGAAGTCTCATATTTCGAAGTTTCGTTTCCGATAATACGTCCTCGAAGGATGTATTATTTGCGAGGACAGACGAAGGGAATGATGCAATAGTGGCAGAATTTTTTATTGCAACGGACTTCGAAGTCTTACTATCAGCAGGTCGTTTAGGTTCAACGATCGCTCTCCTGACAGGTCTATCCTCTCCTGTATCTGGTATTTTCTGTTTGATTACTGGCTTTTTATCGCCCCTTTTCGCGTTGACCGGAGGACTTCGTTTAATTTCGGTCGGTTTATTAACTCGAAGGGCGGCATTAGATGGACTGTAACGTAAAGCCCCCGCGCTCGAAGACTTCGCAATCCCCGAATGCAAATTTTCATCATTAATATTTTCATTATTCGCCTCGAGTTTTTGATCCTTCACGGCGAGTACCGCGCTTTTAGATTTTCTGATATTATTCTTTTCGGAAGTGATGTTTTCAAAACGAGTTCGACGCTCTAAGACAGGCGATTGCTGTTTCGCTGAAGTCCAGCAGCTACTGTCCAACGGTTTCTTATTTGGATTTTCGGACGTTAGCTTGTTATAATGAGCGATCATCATTCGAATACTGGAATTATTACTGGGGTTATCTTTATTTGAGACACGTTTCGCCGAAAGCGGCGAAGCCGGAGGCAGTTTATCAACGTTCGCGTGCAGCTCTAATGTAGGTAATTTTTTCTTATCGCGTGGACGCTGCGGTGAAGACGATTTTAGATCGCTGCTCGTATTTTTACGATCTACCGCCGGCGAAGCTGATTTCGAACGCAAATCTGGCACCCAAGGAGGCGATATGAAATTTAAGTTCGCACTCTGTTGATGATTGTTCTTTCTGCCACGTTCGACTTTACTGGCAGCTTCGGATTCGTCTATAGTGTAGCTGACGACCGCTGACGCGCCACCATCTTCATTGTGCCTTAAAGGCGCAAAAATTTTTCTCGTCGTTGGCACTATCACATTAATTGAACTTTTATCCACTCTCGGGGTATCCGATTCGGCGTTGGATTTCTCATCATTTTTTAGGCTATTGAAATCGTATACTTTGGATCGAAAAATTTTACCCACTTTTGAAGAGGTTAAATCTTCGCCGTTCGAGGGGTGGGATGTCAGTTTCGGAAAAGTAGAATCTGCAACAGTAAGTGTTGACGGTGGTTTTTGAAGAAGATTCTTCTCTGCGGAAGTTTGATCAGGTTCTTTCTTGCCGCAAGGGCAATAATTGCTGGAGGAACTTTTTCTGCTTTTAGAGACACGTTTTATTTTGCCGCATGAACTACATTTGCGCTTTGAAAGGGCCGGTTTGGGCGAATAACTTCGCACTTCTATTTTCGATGCCTGTGAACATGAGGAAAAATAAGTTTACTTTCCGTTAATCGTAGGTTACACATAGTGAGCTACGTTCGAGTTATACGAGTTGCCGCGCTACTCTTCTGAAGGTACAAAATACGAATATTAAGCGATGACATTAGGAGTAATTTTCAACACTCGACATATGTACGCAAGTAAAGGGACGACTGTTAAGCTTAGTATGTAAGGCGTAAGACATGAAAGAATTTCGATCTTTGACCCATGTAATCGGAGGAGAGGTCTAGGAGAAATTCCTACATGGGACTTGTAAAAAGTTTGACATCCGAACTATGTAATCGGAGAGAGGGACTTGAGGTAAGGGGACTTGGAAAAATCTAAAATTTTGAGCTTTATATATGAGGAAAAAGACTTGGAAGAATTTTGATCCTTGACCCATGTGATTGCAGAAGAAGACTAGGAGAAATTTCTACACCGAGCTAAAAGTGGGACTTGGAAACAATTCGATATCCGAGGTACATAATCGGGGAGAGGGACTTAAAAGAAAAAGGACATGGAACAATCTCGACTCGGGACCTTCGTATATGAGGAGTAAGACTTGGAAAACATTTAACCACCCATATAATCGGGAAAGAGGACTAGGAGAAATTTCTACATTCGAGCTAGAAAGGGGATTTGAACAAATTTCGATACCTAATCGAACTACATATTCTGCAAGAGGACTTGGATGAATTTCTACTCTCAGAGTATAAGAGACTTTTTCAATCTTTGAACATTTATAGGAGAGAGGTTTCGAAAACTTTTAGGCTCAACCCTTACAGCGAAAAGACCTTGAAATATTACGAGCTCGATTCTTGACATTATCGGGACTCGGGAGACTCGAAGAGATGAACCTTCAATAACATTAGAAGGAAGGATAGAAGAGGATTACGCCTGGTGCGACGTATTTTCCAGAGGACTTGAATGAGCTTAGAGAAATTGACACCTGCGAGCTTTAAAGATGAAAAACTATTCAGATGAAGGAAAAATTGAGGTTGCTTTCGACGTCATCAGGGATGGGACCCAAAATTCCACTAGAGAAGAATCTCGAGAAAACTAAAAACAGGATGTATTGACCTAATTTTGAGATTCACAAAAATCACAAGCTGGCAGGAATATTCGATCTCATAAGGCAGTGACGTCATCAGAAGATGACTTTTAATTTCAAATCCTATAGGAAGAAGGGCTCGCGAAAAGTCAGCATCGGTTGCCTAGAAAATTTAAAAGCTCGAGGATGTGATACCATTAGGGAGTGACGTTACCAGTGAGATTTAGAAGAAAGTTGATTGAGAGGTAGAAGGGAAGATCTGCTTTGAAGCTTGAAAACTTTTGTTCCAAAAAATATAGAGAAAAGACACTTTTCCAAATCTCACCCTAAGAACAGGAGAGGGGGATTTACTCACAGAAAGGAAAGTTGAACTGGATGTACTCAAAAGATGGCAGGCAACTGGTAGCAGTAATAACTATTACCTGATCGTCGTGATCCTGTTCTTCAAAATATTGCTCAATTTCAGCGTCATCCACATTTTTAGAATTTAATTTTCTCTCTTTAACTTCGTTACCACTTTGCCCATCTAACGTCAACGAACAGTGCAGAACATTCTGATCGTCGTTTCCACCAACAGGCTCTGGAGAAGGACTGTATTTCAAACCGGCAAAGTCTCTGGTATCCGAGTGAATTATAGATTCCGAGGCACTGGTGCTGACATTGTCGGACGATTCTCGTCTTTTATTTTTATTTTTCATCGATCTAAGGTCTATATATAAGGTGGTTTCGTCGCTACCGTCGTAATTTTCATCGCCGCCAGATGAATTATCATCTTTGACGTATTTACCTCGTTGTCTGTCAGTTTTTGTCTGCCTCGTGTCGACATATTTGTTTTTAGTGGTATAGGATTCTGACTCCGTGCTCGAAGGTGTTGTATATTTATTCACCCTCCAAGATGGTAAGGTAAAAGTGCAATGGACGGTGGGCGAATCGTTATCTTCCGTATCGGTGTACTGGTCCTCTGGAGGATAAAAAGTGAATGCGTGTTCTAATTCGAAATTTTCGTCGGAATCCCGTCTACCTGTTGGCAATTTCTCGTTCGACGCGTTTTGCAGTTCGTCTGTAAAATCGAGAATACAATCTCATGAATGCCGGCATTTCCCAAATTGGAAAATTTCAATGACATTTGAATAATCATACCGTGCGTAAGACGTTTGATTTTCTTTTTCAGCGTTACAGCGAGTTCAGCTATCTGAACGGCAAGTTCATCGGAATTTTCATTCTTATGATTATTCAAAGTGTGAACCTGAAAATAAAATTAGAAGATACCACTCAGTGTATAAATAAATACTCGGAAATAACTTATTTTCGGAAGATGGGTCAATAAATACAGTGGAAAATAATTTTCTTTCTTTCCCTTCAAGTTCTTCTCGTTATAAAATTCTTCACCGACTTACTCGATTTTTTGACTCTCGACCCAAAATTAAGAATTTTATAGAATTTTTGTTTAACCAGCGAGCTTCTTTAACAACCTTTGGAAACATACACGTGAGTAATACTGGGCAAAAATCAATTGGACATAATTTTATTTTTCATCAGAATGACATAAAAGTTTATCAGCTATGATCTTTTTCGAGACATAAAAATGTCAAGATGAGCGCCATTTCTCGAAAGTATTTTCATGAAACCTACGAGATCAATGCACAACTGGAAGAGACATACGAAATATAGTTTAAATTCACTGTCCAGTTCAGCGTTGATTTCTCAACCATCCAAAGCTTGAAGCAGAAATCGAATATTTGTGTACTTACCATATCCACTAATTGATCGGCCAAATGTTCTAAATTCGTTAAAATATTAATACGATCCTCATCGTCTATAGATGTTCCAGCGCGCAATCTCTTGATTTGGTCCACTATGCTTCTAGCGTCTGCATTCGCCGAATCTTGTTGTTCCTTTTTGTGTAATACCAACTGAAAATTATCCAAATAATAATTGATAACAGACTCATTTTTTTCTCTAGGTAGCCTCGAGAAATTTAAAATTGAAAAGCGCAATAATATTCAAAGATATACTGAAGTATGTATTACAAATTTGACCGATGGAGTAAACTATTTTTGTATTAAAAAAAGTCAAGTCGACTTGAGTTATTTATCAAAGCACAATTTATGATTTTAAAAAATTTCGTTCTAGGAAATAAACTTCAACTGCAAATCAAACTAAACTATATCGGAAGGGTGTTTTTTTTTTTTTCTTAAACCATCATCTTTCAATCAATCCTACGAATTTTCACTACAAATGATCGTTTTTTATAGCTTTTTTAAAGAAAGTATATTTTCATAAAAATTATTAATTTTTATCCAGCTCAGAAAGTTTTTTCGCTCCTATTCGTGGGTTTTAACTATAGGCCTAAATACGACAACATACTTCGTAATCAGGATCAGTCTGTATTTTTATAGGGTGGAACATAATTCGAGGTCCAGAACCATAATTTTCGCTCAAATCTCCACTCTCGTTGCCTGTAACGAAACGAAATTAAATAAAAATTAGAGAGAATTATTTGGTACTCCGATGAGGTTTTCTTCTCAATTGATTTGAGATTGACTTAGGCCTACGTACTTTGCTTTGAGTAATTAGGCGGACATAAATCATTTGAATCTTGCTCGTGTAAAGATCTGTAATCATTCAATAATATTTATTATGATTTATTCGAATTTTTATTTTATTTAGATATAAGATGAACTAAAATTTAGTATTTTTGATTAAAACAAAAAAATCAGAAGCTAGATAAATACCAGTAAATATTATAGAAACATTGTCAATTTCAGTAATATAAAAAATTGTATTTGATTTCATTCAATAAATATTTAAATCGTTTGAATTTTCACTATTTGACGAGGTATCGAATTGAGAATAAGTTTATTAATTTTGTTCCTTTTTTTTTAAATTTTTTTTTCTATTTAGTCAAAATGTTCTTCTTTTAATGTAATCATTATATGGTTGGTTAGATAGAAAAAAAAGAAAAGAAAAGATTGATTGCGAGAACCATAATTCGTAATTTATAACTATAGATAGAAATGAAGATTTGCCCGATTTAAATTAGATTAACGTGTTTACCAGTATTTATTTTTTAAGTAGGTACTATTTTAAGCGTTGATCAAATGGATGAGCTACTCAATTTTATTTTTGATTATTGATATTTAGGTAATTCTAGAGCAGATTCAGTATAAATATTTCGAATTTCTGATAGTAATGTTGTACTCATTGCTTTAAATACTCGTAAGACTCATTCTTTCATGCGTTCCATAGAATTATCAGTATTTTCATGACTCAATTTTTATCCGATCAAATCTGATATACCTAATAGTTTTTTTTAATTTCTTATTTTTTTGCGTAATGAATGAAAAAAAAAATCCTTGTTAGGCTCCCAGTTGTTATTGGTAGACTACTCAAATATGTTATTAATGGATCAATTTTCTTTTTTTTCCTCTTCTTTCAGAATCGATGAACTTGTATGAAATTCTTATCTACATGGTGCGATCGAAACAGTGTTTCTGCTGGTTGCCTCAATATAAGAGCAATGGAAGGAATTAAATTGAGCTCGACTATTCAAAATTCACGCTATGATTTTCAGTTTAATATTTTTTGAATCAATAATAATTATTTCGTACAATTTTTTCCCCCCTTGTACAAGCTTTTCAACTAGGTACTCTAAGGTTATACGCTTCGGGTAAATAACTGTGGTGAGTTCGTGCAAGTTGAGGTGGAAAGTAAGAAGTGGAACGTAGAGAGTTAAGAGAGCTGGAGACCGAATCGGAATCGTTACAAAAGGCAGATAGAAGACCCGTAGAAACCGAGTGAGAGAGGTAGATATTCTCGAGAGCAGAGTACTGAAAGAGGTGTTGAACAGGTCACTATTACCAAGAGAGATAAGAGAATACACCCAAAAAAAAATGGAATGGATAAGTCGGGTGAGAATGGTCTCTTCGTGATGGGTTGTTTGATTGAAGAATGTCCCAAGGATCACCTTGTTTTTGGTTGCTTCAAGTGAGTTTTCCAGAAGTCATGCCACCAGTCGAGTACGAGGGATCGATGATAGTATTTGAGGTCATAAGCCGTAGTAAATACAGGGTCAGAAACTTCATAGGAAAGAAGAGAATCTTTGGCGACAAGGTAACCGCATCATATTCCGGAAAGTTGATATAACCCGGAATCCAGAAGAAGAAGACTGATATTAAGATGAGTGACATTGCTTACAGAAGTATATGAATGCGTTGAACTAAGAGACTAGTTGAGTGAGGGTCCCACGTAGCTAGAAAAGATGAGATTGAATCAGTTAACAGTAGGAATTTGAGCTGAGGGGTAAGGAGAGTGAGATGAGAAAGGCAAGGGTGTATAGCGCTCAGTTCGGTGGTAAAAATAAAGGCAGAATTTCTTAATCGATAGCTGTTTATGACGCTTTAGATCGAGTATATATGCAGTTTCTGGTCTAAATTTGAAACCGTCGGTAAAGCAGAGCTGGTCTGTTGGGAATGTGGTAGAGGTTCTTATTCTAATGAGTTGTCGTTGTATAGTGTTGGGGAGTTTTGGGAATATTAGCTAGATAGATCCGGATATCTGGAGAAGGGGTTCACCATGAAAGGATGGTGTGGGATAGAAGGTTTAATATGAGATATTCATATAGTTAAGACACAAGAAAGGTGAGGAGAGTAGATTACGAATACGTAGATTGGGAGGTGAGTGAAATGGATTGTGGATGCAAGAAAATCAACAGTAAGGGTTAGGAAGCGGTATTTGAGAGGGGGTCCTCCCGCTTCAGCGCAGAGATTGAAAGTAGGACTAAAGCGTATCTCAGAGCTGACGATCAAATTGTATACCTAATAATTTCGGGCAAAATTTATTAGATCGACTGTTTATTGGGACACCGTAGTTTGGTTGAGAGCGAATTAGGCTTTTGTACAGTAGGAGAAGAAGTTTCAGATTACAGCCAAGGTGGGGATGAGCTAGGTATTTGAGGATGTTGATAGAATTGAGATATTTGGCTCTTTGTAACTTGATGTGAGAGAGTTTCTATATCGCTGACTAAGCTGACACAAAAAATTGGTATTCTTCACCATTTATAATGTGATTAATTCCGCCTATTATTGCCTAAAAATTTTGCAGGTAATTGAAATATTTGTGTTTTTTTAATTTTATCAACAAATATTCTTGTATTTTATTGAAATCTAGATTTGTTTCACAGCACTGTGATTTAACCCTTTTGAGTCATCCCAGCTGCCTTTCCGAAATTTCGCCAACTTGAAAAACAATTCTTGAGAATATTAGTCATCGGCCAAAAAATGTTGACCTATTTTGTTCACCACCAAAAAATAAATAAATGATTATCTGTTTGATAACGAATTTTATGCGGAACTTATTCGGAAACATGAAACCAGAACTATCCTGCAAACGGCTAATAATATGCTACAATTGAAAAGAACTTATTTCTTATAATTAGAGCACGGATTCCTTGGCATTTTTGAAGCTGAGTTTTGGCTATTAAAATTCAAAAATTGGCATTATTTGGCACGGAAAAAAAATCACAAAAATCTTGAGTAAAAGTAAAAAATTGTGTATTAGGTTTGACTTAAAGCTCGTTTGTAAAATTAACTTAAAAGAATGATGTATTTATGCTGCTTAGTGTCTGCAGTCCCCGATTCTTCCTCGTAAATACAGAATCTGATTTTTTTTCTCAACATCTCGACACGTGGACCAGGCCACGTGACCAGCACACAGAATAATGTGGAGCGGACATGATTCGAAATTTCCAGTTGCTCGGAGAGGGGAAGCCCTCGCGTCTCTCAATGTTGCACGTTACAACTCAAAATTTTCGTACTCATTCTGAGAAATGTGTCATTTTTGTCGTTCTTTTATGCAATCAAGGATTTTATTTTTTATTTTTATTTTTACGAGCACTAGAGCTGCACGAGGGCTACTGGCTCGGCGTTACAAAAGTTATGAAAGTAATATTATAAATAACACATAAGAAAGGAAGGTTTTAAGGAAGTTGGTAGAGTAAGGAAAAGTGAGGAAGGATAAGAGGATGGAATATAATGTCGAGTGTAACTGCTTCAGGTAATGGTGTGTAAAAGTTTACAATGTGTGTATGTAGCAGGTTGTAGAGGTATAGTCGATGTATGTGTTCAGATGTGAGCGTAAAAGTCAGTTTGTCTTAGGTAATGTAGGGTATTCGAAATGATGTCCTGGTTGTTTTTGAGTGCTTGGGTGAGTGAAGAGGGGGTATCCGAAGAAGAGCGAAGGGGTAAAAGTCTGGGGCATGAAAAAAAGTGTTCCATCACTGTTAATTTGTCTTTTTGACAGCGGGGACATGAGGAAGGGGTTAGGATGTAGGGACTGATGAGGTGGGTGTGAGTAATTTTTGTGTGACCAATTCTGAGACGAGAGAGAATTACTTCTTCTCTTCTTGTGTTTTGAATGGAGGATACCCAAGGAACCGGGGTTTTTTTGATACTGAGAAGTTGATTATTTGTTTGATTTTCCCAAAGAGTGTTCCATGATTGTGTGATGAGAGAACGATAGTAATTTTTGTAATCTAGGGTTGGTAGGGAAGAATTATCAGTTATTTGACTGAGGGAGGTAGCTTGTTTAGCGGCTTGATCAACTGCGTCGTGGTCGGGGAAATTGGTGTGTCCAGGGATCCATATGAAGATAATTTGAGTGTTGATTGTTTCCAAAGTGTGTAGTTTGAGAAAGATGCGTTGGATTATAGGGTTAGAGTTGTATGCGTCTGTAAGGGAGTGGAGTGAAGAAAGTGAGTCAGTGAGAATAATGAATTTACCGTTTGCGGGTAGTTGAGAGAGGTGGGAAAGGCAGGAAAAAATGGCCATCAGTTCGGCTGTAGCCTTGTTTTTCTTCGTTTATATTTCGGATGCGATGAGAAGATATTTCCCCGTCGATGGAGTATGCGTAAGCTGCTTTAGTAGATGTTTTCGACCCATCGGTGAGGCAAAGTGAATGGTCAGGGTAATCTTGAAGTAGTTTGTTGATATGTTGGGTAAAACCAGGTTTGTCAGATTTTGGGATTTCTGTGAGATCTAGGCGTATTTTAGGTTGAGGGAAGGTCCAAGGGGGGAAGGTTGTGTATATGGGTTCTAGGGGATGTGCTATGAACGGTTTGTTGATCAGGTGATTGAATTGAAGGCGAATATGTTTTGTGGAGGATTGGTTGTGATTGTGGTGAAAGATTCGGTTAAAGATTGGAAGTTGTGGAAATTGTGCTACAGAGGATAAAAAGTTGGAGGTTAGGATGAGCCTTCGAAAGTGAAGGGGAGGATCTGGGGCTTCTGCACATAGGCTAAGTTTGAGGCTGGTGCGATAAGGGGAAAGGCCTCTTGGAGATCAAAGAAGATAGAGTATAGGGAGGATTTGTTATTGGTGACATCGTTGATTTGAGATTGGAGATCATAAAGGGGTTGTATAGTGTTCCGTCCTTTTCTGAAGCCATATTGGAAGGGAGAGAGGATGTTATTGGATTCTAGATACCACAAGAGTCTTTTGTTCAGAATTTTTTGAAATAATTTGCCAAGAACGATAGAAAGGGCTATGGGGCGATATGAGGCAGGGAGGAAGGGTCTGAGCTAGGTTTCAATATGGGGAGAATGATGACTGTTTTCCAGAAGATAGGATAGGTGTTTTGTGAAAAAATAGAGTTGAATAAAGAAGAAGATAAGTGAGCGAGTTTGGATGGAGATTCTTTATCACGGCCGCGTGAATGTTGTCAAGTCCGGGGGAGGCGTTTCTCAGATTTTTATTTATAGTATTCGATAATTCGTTTTCGGAGATGGGGAGGTTGTCTGGAAGAGGTTCATTTGAAGGAGGATCAAAAGATATATGAAATTTTTCTTGTTGGAGTTTGTATTCTAAAAAGTCGGGGTCGTAGTTAGCGTTGGAGGATACTGAGGTATAATGTTTAGCTAGGATTTCGGAGATGAGTAGGGGGTCTGAAGTTATTGAGTGATCTGTTTTTAGTTGACTGATAGAACGAAAAGAACCATTACCCGTGAGTTTTTTAATATCTCTCCACATGGTGGAGGTAGACACAGGATGGTTCAACCCCGCTACAAATGTACTCCAGGACTGTTTCTTACCGGAACGGACCAGGACTCTTGCTTTCGATACAAGGATTTGTTTGTTGATATTGGTCGTATTTGGCATTTTATCCGTTTCTGGCATTTATACCAGTTTTTGGCATTTTTGGCGAAAAAAAAATTCCCCTAGCCTCTCCATATCCTAAAACGTGCTTACCTTCAACTCCCAATCCTTCCGCCCTCATGACAAATGCCACGAAATCCGTGCTCCACTTATCATACAGCTTATACAGAAGTGAAGTTTTTCCTTTTAATTTGACGCCTCAGGGAAAGTATATGCTCGGATTATAATAAACATACCTACGTCTATTTCCGTCATTTTAATAATAATCAAATATTTTTCGTACTTGACGGAGGAACTTGTTTGCGGAATGCTGTGCGACGTACTACATTTACTGAACTCTGGAATTCCTAAGGACTCATTGGATATGAGATCAAATTCGTTATCGTCATCTTTGTCGAATTGTTGGGAACCATTTTGAGTCATATTATCATTTTCGACTGCAAAATTTCGCACAAATGAATTGAATCAGCGTCTAAGCAATTGTTATCAATCATTAAATGATTAAATCCTTTCATTAATTAGCCTATTATACCATTTAGATGAGCTTCTTCTAATTGTTCCATGTCATTCAGAGACAAACTCGATTGTTGATGACTAGTAGAACTGGATGGTAGTATAGAAGCGCCCACGCCTGCAACTTCGACGCTTCCAACAGATCGTGATCGAGATAGCAAGGTTGTATCTAGAAGAAAGAAAAGTTAATTTTAGCCCGAGAGAGATTTCTTCACCTTTATTTTTTCTATTATGAATTTTTTTTTGGAAGAATTTTTTCGTTCCTTGCGGGTAAGTAAAGGGAAATGGGAAATGGTGATGAATTTTTAACATGAAATGTGTCCAAGAGGGGTGGTAGTGACCCTTAATCGGGAGCTGTTAGTCTGCACACACCACAATTTGAGCAATCTGCACACATCAAAATAAATCGATTATAATATTTTGTGGTGCAGGGCATAATTATGTACTCAAATATAGAATTTCAGCTTTGTCTGCGTTAGATTACACACATACGTCCCAAAATAGTAATTTTTTAAGGAAACTTCAAGTTCAAGAAGTAGATGGTTCAAGAAATATGAAAAAAAAACTCGCAGCCTACTTCGTTAACTGCTCGGGGTTGCCGTCATTAACTGTATCAATAAAGGCAAACAGGGAACTTGTTTCATAGGGGTCTCTTGTTAAATTTCGTTCCGCACCACCTTGGGACTTTAAATGAAATTTTTCCAAGTCCCTCCTCCATCATATGAAGCTCGATTTTCAACATTTTTTCAAGTCCCTTTCCCATGATACCTATAACGCTTGAAAGTCAAAATTCTTCCAAATCCCTCCCATCGAAATTTTAACAGGGACCCTGTTCTATAAGTAGTTATCTTGATGACATTTTCATTCGCCCTACACTCGACCACTGGACACTCACTGTCGTACTGAAGGAAATAATAAACCGTTGAAAGTTGATAAATCACCATGAGAGAGGGTCACAACTGAAACACACATTATAACTTGGTAATGATATAATTTCGCGATGAATTATGGAGCACTTTTGAGACGGCACAGTTTAGTATGTTTTTTCAAAATGCTCTCTTCGATGTTTGTTTTATTTCAATCTGTGTGCAGATTACTCAAAAAATTTCGTACAATTTTTTAAAAGCGTGTACATCTCAAACAAGGTAAAATATAAAGCGAGATCTGTCCGAGGAGAAATTGTAACACATTTGAAACTCGGATTTTTTCGGCTCTACCTCAATTCAAACTCGAGGCGATGCTCCTTAAGCTCTGTATTCAATATACACGTACCCATATTTTGAAGCATACTATTTCGTTGCGAGTCACAGCCTCCGTAATACGAATCCAGTAGAGCAAAAGTTGAAGATTCCGGAGTGATTCCTTTCGCCTTTTCCCATTCGTATAGCTTCCGGGTGAATTTAGATGAAATACCTTGAAAACGAAACAGGCCGGCCGAAGTAGGCACAAGTACTTCTTGCTTCCTCTTGCGACCAGATTTTATCGCACGTTTCATATTTTGCAATCTAGAAAATTCAAAAAACCGAATGAAAACACGTGTGCACTACTTCATGGGGCTAATTGTATAAGTGTGATCCTTACCTGGTTTCTCGCTCAGCGTATTTTTCCTTCTCCTTTTCCAATCGTAGTTTTTCTCTGGCTACTTTTTGTAATTCTTTTTCCAACCACGCTAATTCTTTCTTCTCGACGACCGGTTGATTAGTTTTTGTACTTTGTCGTTTGGAGCTCGTTGCTGAGGAGACGGAATTGCGGTCCTCCGAATCGTCGTAAAAATTAACGCAATCCGTGTCGCGCGGAGATTCGCCGATTTCCTTATCGTGTAAAAATCGGATCACATTACTTTCAGACTTACTTCCCGGTCTCCACTTGTGCCATTCGCTCTTCGATTTCTTCAACGGATTGAAATTTTCGGTTTTGATTTTGGCTCGCGTCGGTGAGAGCGACAATCCCTTCATCTTTTGCCATTCTTGGAATTTTTGCTTGAATCGCGGAGATAAACTTTGGTCAACTACGTAAAGAGGCGATAATTTAGATTCGTCAACGTTGCCGGGGTACTTTTGTTCACCGGCTTCGCTGGCCGACGGTTCGTGACCTTGACTTTTTCTCCAATCCTGATATTTTTCGTAAAACTCACGTGACAGACGTTTTTGAAGCGACTCGTATTTATTCTGCACTTCTTGCAAAACTTCGTTCGGAGCGCTGGCCAAGGCTTCGTTTCCTGAATTGCCCCCGAGTTCATCGTTCAGTTTGCTGATCGAATCTATAAAATGACGGAAAATTAATTCAGAACTTTTATGGAAAGGCCCAACAAATACGTGTATGAAGAAATTAAGTTTACGATAGTGAAATGAACGAGTTTCATTCAGGAAATCTTAATAGGAATTGAGATGTTGAAAAGATGCCCATTTTTAACGCGTGACAAAAGTAATAGAAATTTTTATTTTTATTATTTTACGAATGGAATTATTCAATACCCGAGAAAACAGTTCAATAACTTCAATCGTTTTGTTAATCCTAGTCTAATTCCGGGTGACCCTCAGTCTAGTTTTGAGATCAAACGTCTTGTTGGCATGAGTTTTTTATATAATTTCTTCGTGGGTTAATAACTTTCGAGAAAAGGAAGATAATAGTCATTGAGAGAAGTGCGTCACGAGACTACTGTGAACAATTTTGCTGAGAACATCAGTAGAAATACGGGATTTAAACATGTGTTTCAGTTGTATAATTGAATTGTATCCTAATTACGTTACGAGCAAAATCTTGGTTAGACAAGGAATTCTCTCAACCACACTCTTATACCAGGAAGATTATAATGCCAAAATTCAGCGTCATCACGACCTAAGACAAAAACAATGCCAGGAATATGCTTATTTTTTCATCATCATTATTCTTATTATAGTCTTTATATTTTATGATTGACTACTCGTAAGGGTGGTGTTGGCAGTAATTTCCCCTTAATCCTTGCCCTTCCCTAAAAATAATGATATTTAGTAAATATGATTTGTAAGTACGTTGATCGTCGAATAAACTTCATCACTATAGACCGAACAAAATATAAAAGTAATCTGTTCAAAAAAGACGAAAACAATTGGTCTGAAAATGATTTTGTAACAACTAAAAAAAAACACCTTACGCAATTCTCTCTAACCTCTTTTCATTGAAAATTTTTCATAAATATGCTCACGAATAAGTACACCACCAAAACGACTGAGAGGAACTGGACAACTTTAGAGCATCTGGGTTACAACCCAAAATGACGTCATCAAAGACTCTTGAGAAGCGGTGTCGATGTAGAATTGTAGAATACGTTGTTTCCGCAATAATATTATCTCTTCAAGTTCCCAAATCCTTCCCTCAAAGCAGATTCCTAACATTCTCTAGTTTTGTTAGTTGAGAACACCCAACTTGCGACAAAGCTGAGGGTTGGATGGCACATAGGCACGTAACAAAAACAAGGATAGTCTCGAAATCACTATATATTGAAACTCATAAAATACACGAAAGAAAATATTATTAAAAAATTATTATTAAAATCCAAAAACTGAAACACTAAAAAATAACGAAAATTTGGTCAAAAAACGGTCGAGATAAAAAACAAAAAACGGTCGAGATAAGAACAAAATAATGGAAACAAAACGTTTAGAAAGACGATATTGACGCTACATTTCTCACGCCCATCATACGATTCATCCTTAACCATGACGCATCAGCCGCTGCATGTTAAAGCTTGGACGTTGTTCGAGGCGTCGTATTGATCGAAGTTGGCTAATCTATTTTTAGTTGTATTCTTATTCTCACCAGATGATGGTCGTCCCGCTACGTCCGAAACCGGTCGTGAATGATAATTAGTCTCGACATCCTCTCCCCCCCCTTTTTTTGATAGTAAATTTGTTTGATTGTTTTAAAAATTTTTAACCGTGACTCCAATATCTTTTTCAATTGAAGTCTTTCATTTTAACTTTTTTATAACTTTTTCTTTCTAAACGTTTTGTTTCCATTATTTTGTTTTTATCTCGACCGTTTTTTGACCAAATTTTCGTTATTTTTTAGTGTTTCAGTTTTTGGATTTTAATAATAATTTTTTAATAATATTTTCTTTTCGTGTATTTTATGAGTTTCAATATATAGTGATTTCGAGACTATCCTTGTTTTTGTTACGTGCCTATGTACCATCCAACCCTCAACTATAATGGCTCGTACCTTTGAGGATTCAATCTTATTTATTAACACTGCCAGCACTGCAGCTCTGCAATCCTTCCATAAGAATACATCTTTAAAATTGATTCGCTGCCTCTCACATATAAACTTCATCACGACGTGCCTACGATTTAACCTCCATCCAAAATTAATTTCCTTCAAGCTGTCCATCCCCTCCCCCTCGTTACGTAATCGAATGGAACGCTGGCTACTTCGAAAATGGTTGGATGCTGGACGACGTACGTGGTATGGTAAAAAGGCTATCTTCTTGAATTTGTTGAACCGCTCCTACGGGCGACTTCAGGAGCTCCTCAATCCCTCCGACCTGCTAGAATTTCTTGACAAGGTTACTAAAAAAGAACATTCTCTTCGAGCGTCCCTACATCGCACCAAACTTCATAAGTTGGAAAAACTTACAGAAGGAAAACAAAAACCCTCTGTCCATAGCACGATCGAGTTTGCTCCTCCAGTGGTTAACTTGTCTGATATCACTCTACCAGAAGCGGAGATGAGGCTTTTAGAAAAAGGTAGGAAGTTTGCTATATCTCCTGCAGATAAACGCGATAAAATTAAAACCACCATAATTTCTGATTTGGCAGTAGGGCTCCGTGGTGATTCTCGCTTAAATAGCGACAAAGTGAAATCTTTAGTCGAAAATATGGTTGCTCAGTCTACGACCCTCCCCCCTTCTATCAATACCCGCCTATTTTTCCAACTGCAAAGACGACTACAACAAGAGAATCTCGTTGTCGTAAAGGCGGATAAAGGAGAAACTCTTATCATTCTATCCAGAACCAATTATGAGGAAAAAATGTTTCAGTTTCTAGAATTATCTGGGGCAAAGCCTTACAGGTTTAACTTCAATAGCTACAACACAAAAATACGTGCTGCGGTAAAGTCATCATTGTTAGTCATTCGGGATCAAGGCAAGAATCTCTTGCAAATGGTCGTCGCTATCCCCCGACTCTATGGTCAGATTAAACTCCATAAAGTTGGTCATCCAATCAGACCAGTGGTAGCCTATTTCACCGATCCGGCCTATGGTTTGTCTAAATACTTAGCTAAATGGTTTCGTATCTTCGCTGATTTCACGCCACAGCATACAGTCAAAAATTCAATCGAGCTAGCTGCGGATCTAAAACAAAAAACTTTTCCACTGGGTTCTCGCCTCATTTCCTTCGACGCTGTTAGTATGTATACGCGCGTCCCTGTACTACACACGATCAATATTATGCTCGAACACCTCCGCAACCAGAACCTCCATCCGGACATCGTCCTCGAATAGAAAGTCGAATATGTGGGCCCCGACTTTCTATTTATATAATCCGTCCGGACAAATTAATTAATTCTTAAGTTATCGTCCTCGAATTCCAGAATCTTATCACGCTATGTTTAAAAGACAACATATGTCTTTTCCAGGGCAAAACCTACAGGTTTCCAGATGGGCTCCCCATGGGAGGACCATTATCTGCTTTAGTCGCAGATGTTTTCATGGATAATCTCGAAAATAATATTCTAACTAACGATACAGGCGCGGAACATGTTCTTTATTATAAGCGATACGTTGACGATATTCTGTGTGTGTGGAACGGTCCTGATGAAGCATTACAACAGTTTCTGACTTCGATGAACGGTTTCCATCCTTCTATGAGGTTCACCTTAGAAATGGGCATGAAAACTATCAACTTCCTCGACCTCACTCTACACCTCACACCAGTGCATTATAGTCTAACTGTTGAATTTTCCGTCTATAGAAAAGAGACGTTCACTGGTGTCTCAATCTCCAATGACTCAACGTATCCGCGGACTCACAAATTAGCTCAAATAAATGCTGCCATTTACCGGCTTCTACACCTCCCTTTGTCTGAGGAGTCTCGAAAAAACCAAAACACACCTCATCAAAAGTATGGCGACAAGGAATGGACTGAACCTCAACATTCAGTCAATGATCAGGCGTAAGAGGCTACGTCTTCTTTTGGCCGAGTGTAACGTTGAAGCTCCCCCTCCTGAACCCTCCCCCAGGCAACGCTGGATTCGCCTCCCCTATCTGGGGAAAGCTTCTAATCAATTGGCCCGAGAACTCAAGAAATATGGTTACAAAACAGGCTTCTATCCACTCACTACCCTCACACAACTTATCCACCTCAAAGATGTGATCCCGGCCGAACAAAAATCGGGAATATACAGACTTGACTGTGGCGATTGCGACGCGCTGTATATTGGACAGACGGGGCGGGCCTTTAATAAGCGACTGAGCGAGCACCGGACGGCTTTCAATACAAACAAGCCTTTGGATTCCGCCATGGCCAAGCATTGTCTTGAGAAGGAGCATGATTTCAACAAAGTATCAGGGAAAATTATATACCGATGCTCAAAAGGCAATTTGATAAATCGAGTCGAGGAAACCGAAACAATATCAGCTATTAAAGATCACGGTAGTAGTAAGGTGCTCAACGATATTGACGCTACATTTCTCACGCCCATTATACGATTCATCCTTAACCATGACGCATCAGCCGCTGCATGTTAAAGCTTGGACGTTGTTCGAGGCGTCGTATTGATCGAAGTTGGCTAATCTATTTTACCGACTTTTCTAACTAGAAAAGTGAGGTATTACACCCGTAGCAAGGTCAACAGGGGGAGTGGGCAATGAACTTTCTCGACGTTTTAGGGGTCCTAGATCACAACTAGCATAAAAAAAAATTTCAGGTTTCCTTATATATATATTTGTATATAAGATTTTTTTGTCCGCGGAACTCCTCCGAAACTACCCAATGGATTTTTTTGTAACTTGGCCATATTGTAGTAGTATATCTGAAGATGTGCACCTGCAATTTTTTTGAGAATCGGATGAGTAGTTCTCGAGAAATTTTCAATTTGTTGAGAAATTTTGCAGTATTTCGAGTACCTTTTTGTCCGCGGAACTCCTCCGAAACTACCCGATGGATTTTTTTGTAACTCGGCCATATTGTAGTATTATATTTGAAGATGTGCACCTGCATTTTTTTTGAGGATCGGATGAGTAGTTCTCGAGAAATTCTTACTTTTGTTGAAAAATTTTTCACTATTACGAGTAGCTTCTTAGGAATAGGTGCGAGTAGCTGCTTACGTTAGGAGAAGCGGATTTTCCTATACGTTTACCACTTTCGTTATCAGTACGTGTATTGTGATGAAGAACCTTTCATCATTCGACAGGTTCATTCTTTGTTCATTCTTTACCAAGGGTTCATTGGATTTTATTTCCGATGAAACCTTTTCGTTCAAATTTAGTACACTTGTATCTCGCTTCCCACAGCCCCTAGAGCGTTGAATTTTGTTTTGTCAAATTTTATTTGTTTTGTTAAATTTATTTTTGAACGGATAGTGGCAATGGCGAGTTGTTCATTTTTCTAGCTATTTTTCATTATCATTAGTCATACTCGATAGTTTTTTTTTTTTTTCATTATTATTTTACGAGCATTATAAAGTGCACGAGGGTTATTTGCTCGGCGTTACAATCTTATTTTAGAACATTACTTGAATTAGGTTAAATTAGGTACGTACTGGTGGAATTGAGTGGCGACCGAACGGAATTTGTTGGTGAATTATATGAAGTTGTAGAATTGAGTGGTGCGTAAATAAGTTAGGGTTGAGTCGATGGTTTCGGAGTTGTTGTTTAGTGCTGCATTGATATTGGAAGATATATTTAGGGAGGTTCGAGTGGGTTGCAGGACGGGGCATGAGAAAAAATGATCAACTGATAAATTTTCTTGGAGACAGTGAGGGCATGATGGAGGAGCGAGATTAGTGAGAAGATAAGTATGAGTAAGACGAGTGTGGCCTATTCGCAGCCGAGCTAAAATGACCTCCTCTTGCCTTGAATTTGTTGGGATGAGGACCAAAATGTGGGTTCACGTTTTATTTTTCTTAATTTGTTATTCGACTGATTTTAGTGAAAACCTTGACTTTGAATGATTAAGTACAATTTTTTAATCTTCATCAAGTGTGCTGATGCGAGACTACCTGGGTGATTTCACTCTTAATTAATAATTGATTTATTTGTCATTTTTTCATGTATGGGTACATAATTAATAGTGGTTCATAGTTGATTTGAGGTGTCAAAAGAGATGGAAAGATTATTTTCAATTTGGACTGGCTTTTTTGAGTGAGATTTGAGATTAGACTAACGAGTAAACCGGGCTTGGGTGCTATATATTTTCACCGAATTTTCTAGCTAGAAAAGTGAGGTATTTTGTTAATACGTTTGGAATGGTTGAAGCGTGAGGGAAGGAATGAGGGGTTGACTATTGGGTGATTGGTTGCTTCTTTCGTTTCGACATCGATTTTTTTAGTTTTTCGGGATCTCGTTGTAGCTGGATTCCCAGATGAAGAATTTTGGGGTGGAGTGTGCATAGAAAATGGTGATATGATAGCGTGAAGGCAATTTATGAGTGCACGAGAGGAATAGCAGCTCGAGATAGCTTTAAGAGATGCCAGGAATCGGAAGTGATAAAGAATTGAACCACTCATCCTAATATACAGTATACTAGACTAATAATATGCTAAGAATAAGGTATGGGAAAAAATGATTGTAGAGCTCTCTTTTATTAGAAACAACTGTTATAGCCTCGTAGCAGTTTGGACAGGGGGAGGGGGAGTGGTTTTTCTGGAGACGTTTTGTAGGTTTTAGATGACTCTTAGCCTAAATTATAACAAAATTCAGGTTTCCTTATTGGATTATAGGTATTTTTACTCTGTTATCTGTTGATGTGACATCGTAGTCATAGAATTTATAAACTGAGTTTTATTGTTTATTCTACAAATGTTTGACATGATTGACAGGTCATTGGTATTTAATTTAAAGAGAGGGAGTGACTCTCTCAATGTTTTTTGCATTGTGGGAAGAAAAGTCGTGTACTACTCACGCGACTGCGTGAGTGTTTTTTAGTTGTATTCTTATTCTCACCAGATGATGGTCGTCCCGCTACGTCCGAAACCGGTCGTGAATGATAATTAGTCTCGACATCCTCTCCCCCCCCTTTTTTTGATAGTAAATTTGTTTGATTGTTTTAAAAATTTTTAACCGTGACTCCAATATCTTTTTCAATTGAAGTCTTTCATTTTAACTTTTTTATAACTTTTTCTTTCTAAACGTTTTGTTTCCATTATTTTGTTTTTATCTCGACCGTTTTTTGACCAAATTTTCGTTATTTTTTAGTGTTTCAGTTTTTGGATTTTAATAATAATTTTTTAATAATATTTTCTTTTCGTGTATTTTATGAGTTTCAATATATAGTGATTTCGAGACTATCCTTGTTTTTGTTACGTGCCTATGTGCCATCCAACCCTCAACTATATAATGGCTCGTACCTTTGAGGATTCAATCTTATTTATTGCGACAAAGCGTCAATTCGCCAATATTTCATCGACCATTTTTTATCCTTTCCACAGAATTTATGATTAACTGTACGAACAATGTGATGAATAAGTTGCCGATCGATCAACCGACAGGCGTGACTTTTCATGGAAAACAGCGAAGGTGAGGAAGGTTTGGTCGCTGATTTTCACCCTCCGGAATGGAACGAGAAAGATTAAAAAATTGCACGTCCAGACATACCTTCATCGTATAAGAATCGAGAAATTTTGTAGGGACTAGGGGGCGTTGACACAGTTTCCGGAGGTCCGTTTTCCGAATGACTGGACGAGTTTTTTGATCGATACCACTTAAATGGATTTTTATGCGTTGAAGTGCTGGAATTAGGATTACTGCTCTGAATCTGTAACTGAGATAAGCCAATTTTATCAATAATTGATTGGTCGGGTGACACAAAGTTTGACTGAACTTACGATGACTGATTTCGATTTTGGTATTATATTAACAGATGGTTTCCTTGAAACTTGTTCGTCGTCAGCTTGATAAAAGAGACCTGTAAAGAGAAAAACTTTTATTTCAATCGACTAATCAATATGAATTAATTAAGATGGTAAAATATAATCAAAACTGAAGACTTAAAACTCTTATCAGACTTCTCTTTCCACGATTAGTATCAGAAGTACCGTCAACTGAGGTTACTCTAGACAGTAGGAGAAGGGGGGGGGAGGGGATTATTACGGATATCAGCTCGAGTTTTTCACTCTCATTGGGTTGACAGTGTCTACGTTTGGAGAATTTATGAAAAAAGATTGGACTCCAAGGAAAATGCCACGTTTACTCGAAAAAAATGACGTAAAATCTCGCAATAAAAAGAAAATTGATCCAAGTACATCGAGTTTGACGAGATGGTAAACGTCAACTGATTAAGAACCGAGTCACGATTATTTTCATAAGTGCCATCTTCTGCTAGATGGCTCAAATTCAGTTTATCAGTTACTAAGCGCCTTCATCACTTGCGTCATTAAGAATCACGGTGAATCATTACGAACGGCCGCCCACCGTAATCGTTGACAAGTTTTTTTCTCACTTATACTACCGCCAAGACACATACGGAACTTCGAGTCTGATCTATAGCCAACAATATATTTTTTGAAATCTGATCAATGACGCCGGATTAAGAAGACAATTTGGAAGTACCTACGTACATTGATAGAGAGAAATAAAACCAATAATCACTCGAAGAAGTTTTTTATACCGGTGAGAAAGAAGATGAAGACAGAATTAGTATCGACGGATCAATAAAAAATGTTGACTAGGTACTATTTTTGTTTTACAATTGAATGAGAGGTATTTTGAAGTAGGAACTACCGCCCTTTCGGGACCACATAAAAATCGCTGTTAATGTCATAGCTTGAAATTTGAAATTTTTACATTTTGTCGGGCGTCCGAACGTTCGTAGCGAATAGTATACGCTTATTGATTTTTGACCTGACTCGCATCCCTGAGCCATATTGACCTTGACCTACATATAGACTTTCCTGATGACGTCATAAAGTGGTCGAGTATTATAATGTTACCCAAAGGTATCTGGAATTGGTATCGACAAAGGGAAAGGGGATGGGTGATCTCGGTATAATCAAAAATACCAGGCGCAGCGGGTCTCTCACGCATTGAACTCACATGATCGCGACCTAACGACGCGCCCCTGTCATGACTCTTCATCAGATTGACAAAAAAAAAAGTGTTCATCTGTTTGGACATGAAAAATGTTCTGGCGGAGCCAAATAAATGAAGACTATTTTTATTGTCTTTTCATAGCTGCTCGATTTAGCTACCAGTTAACACAAAATAAGTTTTGATAACGGATGAAGGTACAGTAAAGATAATAAGCTAACTACCTTTCGGAGGTTAGGTGCAAAGAGTTCTCCAGGGGGTTCGGAGACCCACTCTCTGTCTAGTGCGAGTATAATAAGCTAACTATTTTGGTTCGAGCGAAGGACTCCTCGCAAATTTTCTTGGGGAAGGAGATCAAAATTCGGACTTGTACTTGCAGATTTCCAATAGACGGCTCAGGTTCCAGTAGAGACTTATAAAAGAGGGAACCCAGTCCCAAACTTGCGAATTTTTGATAGTTTTGATAGAGGGTGAAGGCACAGTAAAGACATTAACCAGATTAAATCTCCTTGTGACGTGATCATCCTCCGTATAGTTATTAGTTCGTGACGTCATTAGCTTAAATTTACCTGTGACGTCATTAAGCTTTTAACGTCATCAACATCCGTTACGTCATTTGTTCGTGGCATTGTCAACATTCTTACACGAGAAACTCCGGTTCCATACTCACCTCCAAATTTACCGCTATATTCACCTGACTCTCCCTCTTCCCCACAAATTTCTCGTACTATCTTGATCTTCTCTCATCCGTACTCGCCATCTAAAACCTTCATTCTACCAATCCTATCATATAACGAGTCCCCATTCTTAACTCTTCAAGTTCTGCCTCATCTTCCAACTTTTCGTCATGGATACCGAGACACATCGACCTTCAGGAACATAATACAGAACCGTGTCTGAGTTCACCTTCCATAAATGATCCCTACACCACGTATGATCTGAAATCCTATTATTACTCCCTCAACTCTGCTCTTGGAATACTCTTTCGTCTTCCTTATTCTCAATAAGCTTCGATCTGAATCAAATTAAACGGATTTTCCAAATTATGGTAAAACATATCGAGAGAAGAATACTTCAACGAGTAGCTGCAGGTTCGGTATTAGCAACTCCAAGTTACTCCTTGGAATATCATTCTTTCAAGCTCCAATGTATTAAACGTGTTCCAAATATTTGTATTTGATCCACTTCGAATCGTCCGTACGACATGAAGAAGCCTTCTTAACCCGTCACAGAATAGGCCATATCCTCTCACCCACTCTTTTCTGCAATGCTGATTCCGTTCAATACTTCTTCTCATGCGCCTTCACCATTTTGGTTTTTTTTTGGATCACAAGCTCCCTCTGAAACAATCATGAGAAAAACCGTCAGCCCGATGACTTACCTCCAATTCACCGATTTCTATAACACCATCTAATCGGATACAGATCCCAAAGTAGCGAAATTCAAAATGTTTTCGAATCCTTTGACGTCATCAGATTGTGTCGTCATTTTCGTGGGGCGATTTTGTCTCACAAATTTGAGTAAAAAAAAAACTTAAGGGATTACCACCTATACTTTCAATTTTTCTAGAAGTTATTTCCTCAACTTTGGACTTTCAGGGCGAGAAGAAAAGGTGTCTTTGTTAGGTTTATGGCAAGCCCATTTCCTGATACGGCAAGTGAAATTTAAGACGAGACATTTTCAATGAAAAATTGAGGATAACTCGGTCAAAAATTGTTGTTGATGTTGGACGAGGTAAACGAACTTGTCAGGAAAGGTCTGAGTTGACGCTGGCTAAGGTCGTGGGCTAAGCTTACCTCATTTTATTAGGCTTCGATGTGAAATTTTAAATCTCAGATAAAAGAGGAACGCAGGGAACCTGTGCCCTGGGATGAATTGGTTTTGGTATTGAGAATTTAAATATGGGGTGTATTTATCAGCACAGGAAGAAAAATCAATGTTACCCAGAAAATGTTACGTGTTAACAGAAAATAAAAATTTTGAACATAAATAAAAAAGAGGCACTTAAAGTGAAATGAATGAACAGGAAAAAAATAAAACACACAAATTATTGTTAGAGGGGAACATATAAATAAAAGCTGCACAGAATATAAATATTGAAGCAGAAATAAATGAACAAACTGAGAAAATTGTAAAAATTTACATCAGAGTATGCCTTAAAATGCAAGAATGCGAGAATAATTTATTAAACCTGCACAATAAGAGCCCGTTTGGCCTTTGCCGGCCGGCCACGTTTGCGTTTCCGGCCCAACGGCACACTCTTTGCCTCCGGGAGAGCGTCCACCATTTTCAGGCGAATTAGCATGCGTACTACATGCTTACACACCAGCTTTTTCAGGTACGATGGGCACGTACAGCTGGACTGACTTACATCATTACGAATTACAATTTTCCAGACTCCGTAATTACGCTGGACAAACTCGTCGAACGTTCTCCATCTCGCTTCTTCATACTGTCTCACCACTTTTTTGGTTACCTGAGTTGTCGAAGTAGATGATGCAGTGAAGTATATACCATTTCCCTTTTCAATCACCGTTCTGTTCTCAACCGCCCACTGGTACGCTTTAGTCCACACAGGTAGGGAGACCTTCGGCGTTAATGCGTAGTCAATGCAGTTCACTGACTCCGGATTGCGTGTTTCGGACCACTGCGAAACAATATTCATCACACAGCATAAAAACTGCCCGACGGGAAGACGCTCCCGCATCGTATGCTCCCCTTTTATAACGCCATTTGTAGACTCAATGCCGTTGTTTGTCGACGGCTGTCCAACTGCAGCTCCCTCAAACCATTGGTCATTCTTCATAAGCCATTGCGCTTGGAAATATTTGACAAACTCAGGATGCTTTGCCTTCCACTTGTTCAGAAAGAGAGGAACTGCCTTCGAGAATGTGGTTGAATCTTGACAGGTTTGCAATGCTTGGACATCAGCCTGCAACTGCGCGCGTGGAACCTTCGACAACGCTCTGTAGTGAGGCTCAATATTCTTCCTGACACGAAAAAAACACATTAATCGAATGCTCGGTGGGCCAAACACTTCCGTGAAACCTGCCGTTATGGCCTCGCAGGCGTCACCAAGGAGAATCGTTGGCATCCATTCTGGATTGAAGACCTGTAGAGCTCGGAAAATGAAAGCAAAGTCGTCCTTACTTTCACCCTTGCACACCGCCAGGAGATAGGGATGAAAAGTTTGGTTCTTGTCAATGGTGCCCATTACAATAATGGGGTAACCCTGCCAAACAACCTCATATGACGCGTCAGCTTGCACCAGATCTGACCGAGTCATCAAACGTAATAAACGTTTTGAAGACACTTAATTTTCAAGCACGACGTCGCTAGATACATCCATAATATGAACTGTGCACGTCGGTTATTTTCAGTGTACTGATACTGATAATATGCGAAAAACCTCAATAGATATCTTGATCACAATTTTCATGTTCGTACATCATCTCTATCAATGGCTAGCTCGTGGCGTACTTACCTGCACAGGAAATTAGCGGTGTGCTTATATTTTGACGCATGAGTCAGAGTGTGATCACCGAAACGATAACATTTCCGCGCACCACATAATTATACTGGTGTAGTAGTAATAAAATTTCTGTGCATCCTTCACGTGCATTTCTTTTACATATACTGGTGCAGTAGTACTTTTCTATCTGTTATTTTTCATAATTTCCTTTCTGTGCAAACATTAATTTTTTAATGTGCTATTTATTATTCCCCTTAAATATTTTCCCAAGTTTTTGGTAGGACGGCGCACGGCAAATTTTTCAAAAAATACCCCATAAAACAGGTTTCCTGTTGAAAAATTGGCGGGAGATAACATGTCTCCTCCAGAGATACGAAGTGGAGCATTTTACATACTTGCTCCCTATACTTTGACGTAATCTATCGGGTATATCTGTTACAGTTAAAACCCGAAATCAGTAAATTCTAAAATTCACTAGTCAAAACTAGTTGCCACAAATGACTTTAGTCAGAACTAGTTTTAACTAGTTAATTCTAGAATAAAAAAATTGAATTCATTGGTAAATTCTAGTTATAACTGAAATGAATTGAAATTGTTCGAGTTCAAAAGGTGATGCTATTTCCAGACATACTTCGGCCAAATTGATAGATATTTGGTAGTTCTGCTCAACTTTGAGGATAAGTAGCTCACACTGGAATAAAATATACGAAAAAGTTCTAAATTTTTCTTCCTTAATTCACACATTAAACCGTACATCATACGAATTCGTCGGTCTATAAACGTTACAAGAGCAAACCTAACAGTGACTAATTGACGCACACCATTCAAGTACAAACAAGCTTTGTGAAAAATAAAAATTCAAGGGTGTTGGAGGCTGGAGGCATTTTGCCTCCGGAGGTACCTTGCTTCCACCTAGAGGCTTGGAGGTGCTTCCAAAGATCCTTTAGGAGGCACTTTTTCCAACAGTATTCTATTCCTCGAACCCTCATTCAGCCACTTTGATGCTAGCGCTGCTCGGTTCGAAGAAAAGCCAAAGTTTTAAATACACCTTGTGAGTATCATCTGTCATCTGGCAACACTGGTAGGCCAATATGCTACATCTGGTCACACTGATCAACGTTACAAGTGCCTTCGGAGGCGTCTCCAAAGACGTCTTCGGTTTGTTCGACAGTGCCTCCGGAGGCATTTTCTCCAATCTCAGTAATTGCGCTGGAGGCATTTTGAGTTACTTCCAGAGACATACTTTGGAGGTCAGAAGACGCCTCCAAACGTGTCCACTGGAGGCAACCGGAGTCGGAGAGTCATTTTCTGTATTCGTTCCGGAGGCCTCTAAAAAAAATTGCTCCAACACCCTTGATAAAAATGCCATTACATTTGTACTAGGGAAGAAATTCATTTTACTGATTGGATTCACCCTTCTTGTTTTCACTAGTTAAAACTAGTGTTCCCCGACAATCATAATTTCTTCTCTATTTCACTTTTTACTAGTCAATTCTAGTTTTCACTAGTAAAAACTAGTTTTACCTGAAATTATTTAAGTTAAAACTAGCTTCAACGCTGAGGGTCACGGTAAATTCTAGAGTTAACTAGTCGAAAGGATACGGGTCTCAACTAGCTTTCGGAGCCTCTCTCGCGTCGTGGTCTAGTATAAATCTAGTATAATAGTATTTTAAGCTAACTAGCTCCCGGTGGCTCATTCGCTCCGCTTGCTCGTCCCAATATATCAGGCCTACACGAGTATAATAATGAGGCTAAACCTACTATAGGAGTTTAAGCTTAATACAATGAAGGTTACAGGTTGAAATTTTTCCATGTCCATAAAATAGATCAAGGTCACTGATGACATCATGAAGCGTGACAGAAAGCGCGACGATTTTCGCACGAGTCAACCCCGCCAAAACTTTCGGAAAACCGCCGTGACGGTTTTTCCAAGAGTAGTCCCACTTTTAAGGGATTCGGGTGAATTCGGGATTATTGAAATTCAGGATTTTGACGTTCGGGAACACGTAGTTCGGGGAAATAAATATTCGGGAATTTCTTCATTCGAGATTTCGTCATTCGGGGAAACGGATTCGGGTATATGTCATGTAACCGTGATTCATGGCCACAGAAGAAATACAAAATGAATTTTGTGAACAACTCTCGGTGAATCTTCAGTAGTTTTAGATCAGTAATAAGAAATCTTGTTTATGCAAATTCAGATAAATAAAAATACAATTCCCGTATAAACTGTACTGCGCGAGCGCTTTCGGCGTGAGCCATTGACGAGCGAACAAACTGAGAAATCTTGTGTTTCATCGCGTAATCTTTACTTTACGTGTATTTCAAACCCAATCTCAAAGGGTCTCACAAAAATATTCCTTGCGGTGTTTGCGCTCGGGAGTTTCTCGTCTTTTACCGTCCTTGTATTACATTTTGTGTTTTTCTTTAAAATTTCACCCTTGTAAATGGCTTCTTGAATCCTTTGAAAGGGAGTGAAAATGACAATATGAAATATGACTCTTACTCTCATCAAGAAGTATTGAAATGTAGATATCTAATTTTTGGCGCCGAATTGTCGTTGAGAAAGACTGAACACATAAAGGCAGAAAAAACCCTTGCGTAAATACGCAGATAAATTAAGACATAGGACTGTTTTTTTTTTTATTTATTTGTACAGTGACTCGCAACCCACGAAGTGTGTTATCGATTTCATCAGAAAGACTGCACGTCGGACCATTCCTCAAAACAGAGAATTCCCTACGCAATAACCTTGTAGTTTTAAAGCTCGTTAAAAAGAATAAAGAGAGACACGGAAATTAATGAAAGTCCGGACCATGCTGTCTACTTTGCCAATTCTTGAACTCGTTCAGAAACTTCCATAATTTACGTCACCCTTTTTGCCTTTTAGAGAAGTATTCTGTACGATTTAAAATTCCACAAATGAATAAATTCGCGACAAAGTCTTAAAAAGTTTACTACCTATTTAGCGATCATTTTTCCATATGTGGAGCCTACTTAGAGAATACAAAATCAATCTTGCAGCTTACGTGTACAATAATGAAACTGGAGTTACTCAAAATTTAAAATACACCGTATTTCATTGCCTGAGTTATGTATGTACATTGCATTCTGACCCGTACGTGTTTCTGAATGATAAATTATTGCGTAGGTTTCTTTGTTGTGAAAGAATGTTGTCCACACTACTGATCTTCGATGTTTGGCAACACTATAATAAAATCTGAGTGGTAATTAAAAGCAAAACTGAAGTTGGTAAGATTTGGGTAGGTATAGCTATTGTATTTTGATTTACTGAAATTATGTCTAAAAGGAGTCTAATGTTCGAAATCACCGCTGTTACTGTTCGATTAAAATTTGTTTGCGGCTTCTCCGCGTCACACCTCTCTATCATCAGCGACGATCTCTTTGTCGTATCGCGATGACAAAGGCCGAAGAGGGGCGACATGTTTCCAACTACGAAAAAGTGGCGAATGTAAATGCGCGTCCGAACACACGCGAGGAATTAAATAGTTGGGCTATTCCACGAACAAGAATAGTTTAAACGTTTTCAGTCAATAAAGCGCATTTCAAATCGAATGCCAAACAAAGGCGAAAAGATGCGTTTTGACAAAATAATTTCAACTATGTTCGGGTTGAGGAAGCGAAAATCGACTTCTCGAAATCCGCGTGATTTATCAGACTTACCGCCTACAGATTCTCGCATTCCGCACTCCACCTAAAGATAACGAGAGCGAGAAGGAGCGAGAGAGTGAAAAAGAGAGAGAGAGATAGAGATAGAGAGAGTGAGTGAATGAGTAAGAAAGAGAAAGCGTGCGAGTAACTGAGAAAAAGTTTTTTTATCCTTTCAAATTGTGCTCCGGTGTATAAACGATGTTCGAAGTGGAACCCGTAACACGTTTTTCATAATGCTGCTTATAAATAGTGACTATGGTGGGCGTTTTTAGTTGGCGATGTCTATCATATATAATATCGCGAAATAAGGGCCAATAGCCGCATTATTAATAAAATCTCCCTTATCGATTAAGAGCTGGTTGATATTTTTCCGTTTCTTTTTCTTAATTTACCGCAGAAGGTAAATTGAAAGTGCGTCATTCTCCGGTAGAGTACCTACGTGAATTATTATTAAAAAGTACACTCGCTCCTTATAGTTCGGTGATGCTTTAGCTGCACCAGTAGCATTCATCATCATACTGTTTTCACTTGAAAAAGTTTTTCGCGTGCAGATTATTAAATTTATAAATAATGAATTGTTAACAAGTTAACTAGAGTGTTTTTTCGACGTCTCATATAGCGCGCGTCAAGATTATTAACTAACGAAAATAACAGCTTCAGCGCACCAAAAATACGTACCGGTATATCGGTAGGGGTTTAATTGAATACAACTTCTACTTCTTCGAATACGAGTATTTTTCCTAATGACACGGTTTTCGTTAACTTTCATAGGAGGGTGGACATGAAAACTAGACCTTGATATATTCTTTCGCTCGTGTACCCTTCAATAGGAACGAGTAGATAGAAAAGGATAATAATTGGTCGCCGGAGACGTTGGAGCAGATTGTCGCGATGTCGTCGTGTCGACGAGGACGTCAAGTCAAGAATCACAGCCTATATGAGTATTACCGGTACCGATTTCGAAATAACAAAAAGACCGCCGGTGACAGTACGATTTCATTCAAATAAATACCAGTTCTTTATTCTCGCACCATAACGATTACCTGTGCTAGGTATATATAAAAGAATATCTCACATAGTTTTTGAACTATCCGTTATATACGGAACGGCTGGTTATGAACTATTTTATGAAATGAAATTTTAGTTTTCTACTCGCCGTTATCTTCTAGGTCTGTGGAACATTTGAGGCCTTCTCGCTATCTAGAGAAAAGAGGGGTCAATTATAGTACATAATTTCGAGCTTTTTGGAAGGTACGTAGAAGAAATTAAACTACGAAAATGGAGGTGGATACCCGTAGGAATAAATATGTAATAGGCATTTAATGTAAGATACACTCAGAAAGTAAGTCACCGGATATTTGAAAGGCATAC
The DNA here is from genome assembly GCA_035079385.1 of Aspidiotus rigidus. Taxonomy (NCBI): domain Eukaryota; kingdom Metazoa; phylum Arthropoda; class Insecta; order Hemiptera; family Diaspididae; genus Aspidiotus; species Aspidiotus rigidus. The sequence continues at coordinate 5,222,350 of JAVHKY010000023.1, forward strand.
AAATAGAGAGTATTAGCACTTATAATACAATTTAGAACGCAGCCAGGAATACAAAAGAAATTTCAAACGCTGAAATTCATAGTCACGACCTGAAATAACGGAAAATTGACAAGAAAATTCATCTCGTGTTTTTTTTTTTTTTTCATTTATTAAATTAAAGAGTTAGGCTATTCATTATGAAAATATACTCAAGGGAGTGAAGAAATACAAAAACTGCAGAAAATTACTCACGAGAGCCAGGAATTGCAGAAACCGCACAAAAAAATTTAGAAAATTCGAAGCGCTTTCGTTTAAAAAACCATTTTCAGCGAGAACAAGAAAGCAACCGACCCAATGATCAAACGAACCGACAACACCAACTCCAGAAAGAAAGGGAAATAAAAACTAATCATCGAGTGAGGTGTGATTCATAAACAAGCTCCATCAGACCTTCGTCCGGTATATGGAGTACGTTCATTATCAAGGGTGCCTCTGTTAAGAGAACCCTTCTAAATCCGAACCCCAAGCCCCCCTCCCTCTATGGCTTGATTAAGGTTCGTAAGCAAGATATTTCGATGCGGCCCGTAGTTTCTTCCATCTCCTTCCTAACCTAATCCCTCGGCAACGGTGGTTTAAATCCCGTGTTGAGTCTGATTCTCCTCACTCTGTTACGAACCTTTCTTCTCTGACCAGAATTCTTCTTCTCTGACCGGTAGCCTAAAAAAGAAACGACAGCTTCCTTAACGAAGTTAAACGAGGAACGCAGGGAACCTATTTTATGAGTCAAATGGGATTTGGTATTGAAAATGCAAGGAAGCCTAGACCCACTATAAGCCTAGTATAATATAGTTTGAGAGTCTAAATTTTTCTCGAATCTCCAGCTATATAATATTATGATAGCTCGAGAATCGAAATTTGGCTCGAGAGTCGAAATTTTTTCAAGTCTCCCTCCTATCATATACGGCTCGAGGGTCGAAATTTTTCCAAGTTTTTCGCTGGACGGCGCACGGGGCACGGCAGATTTCTCAAATAGCCCCCCATAAAACAGGTTCCCTGTTGAAATTTCGACTCTCGAGCTATATATGATAGGAGGGGGACTCGGAAAAATTTCGACTCTCGAGCTATATACGACAGAAGGGGGACTTGGATAAATTTCGACTCTCAAGCTATATATGATAGGAGGGGGGAAGAAAAATTTCGACTATCGAGCTATATATGATAGGAAGGGGACTTAGAAATATTTCGACTCTCAAGCTATGTATGACAGGAGGGGGACTTGGATAAATTTCGACTCTCAGGCTATATATGATAGGAGGGGGAAAGAAAAATTTCGACTATCGAGCTATATATGATAGGAGGGGGACTTGGAAATATTTCGACTCTCGAGCTATATATGATACGAGGGGGACTTGAAAATATTTCGACTCTCAAGCTATATATGATAGGAGGGCGACTTAGAAAAATTTTGACCCTCAAGCTATATTATACTAGGCTTATAGTAGCTCTAGGCCTTCTTTATACTAGCTTTATCTAGGTCTAGGCTTCCTTGAATTTTCAATACCAAATCCCATTTGACTCATAAAACAGGTTCCCTGCGTTCCTCGTTTAACTTCGTTAAGGAAGCCGTCGTTTCAACAGGGAACCTGTTTTATGGGGGGCTATTTGAGAAATCTGGCGTGCTCCAAGCGCCGTCTGCCGTGTGCCGTGCGCCGTCCAGCGAAAAACTTAGAAAAATTTCGACTCTCGAGAATATATGATAGGAGGGGGACTTAGAAAAAATTTCGACCCTCGAGCCATATATGATAGGAGAGGGACGTAGAAAAATTTCGACTCTCGAGCTATATATGATAGGAGGGGGACTTGGAAAAAATTCGACTCTCGCGCCATATATGATAGGAGAGGGACTTGGAAACCTTTTGACTCTCGAGCTATATATGATAGGGGACAAATTTTCCCAAGTCTCCCTCCTATCATAAATAGCTCGAGATTTGAGAAAAACTTGGACTTTCAAACTAGATTATACTAGGCTTATTTTACGTCTAGGCCTTCTTTATACTAGCTTTATCTAGGTCTAGGCTTCCTTGAATTTTCAATACCAAATCCTATTTGACTCATAAATCAGGTTCCCTGCGTTCCTCGTTTAACTTCGTTAAGGAAGCCGTCGTTTTTTCCAAGTCCCTCTCCAATCATATATGGCTCGAGAGTCGAAATTTTTCTAAGTTTTTGCTGGACGGCGCACGGCGCACGGCAAATTTCTCAAAAAGCCCCAATAAGACAGGTTCCCTGTTAACAAGCTTCTTCCTATGGGTTCGACCCGATGTTTTTTTGACGTCGTGGGCCTGTTCGTTGACATCCCTGTGTACGTAATTTTCGTATATCTTCCTCCTTCCCTCTTCTCCTGTACCGTTGCGAAGCGTCAGTACTTATCTCTAAAATAGGGTTTTTCCTGATCGACACTTCGTGCCTGTACTTTTCGATATAATTGCTGTATTGTTCGAGTATTTTTTTCAGTTGACATATATCTTTTCTGAGACCTCATACACTATTGGAAAATTGCTAGTACCATCCCCCTCTCCCCCATCCCCCGCTCCCTGATAATGGACTTATAAAATTTTCGAGATAAATTTTTATACTTGGGTGATGATTGAGAAATCTGCGAGTACCACCCCCCCACATTTCAGGCTAGTTTGGTATATATGCTGTATAGAAGAAGGAAGAAGGGAGAAGGGAGAAGAGAGAAGAAGAAGAAGAGAAGTACTTATGCTAAACCGAGACACCACAAAAGCTGATAGCTCAAAAAATATTTCTCATACTAGATTCATAAGACACCAAGAAAGGGGGCGAACGAGCGGAGCGAGTGAGCCCCATGAAAGGCGATACCTCAAAATATTTCTCATACCAGCCGGAGCGAGTGAGCCCCACGAAAGGCAATTTATTCAATAAAGGATGGCCAGAAAAAAAGAGATCAGATTCAAACTTGAACATAAACACCTCAGACATTAGAGAACCTAAAGGGGACCCAATAGGAGTACCCACTTCATCAGGGGACTCGAAAATAGACATTCAATGAGTCGAAAAATTCACTCAACTTTTCATGAGAAGTGTTCAGGTTCACGAGGAGCTCAGCCATCCTCTGCAAAGTAACAGCCTTAGGGGTTGTTATTTAAAGAAATCAATAAAAAGTAAACGGACGAAATTATACTCGCAGATAAGAAAAAATTTATACATATAAACGGAAAATGTGTGAGGACGCTACAACGACGCTTCAGAAAGAGAAAAATTTTCTGGCGTAGCCAAATGAATAAAGATCATGTTTCATGTCTTTTCCGGCTGTTTAAAAAGAACGTTAGGTAGTGTTTTTGTCTCTTACAAACACTCGTATATACTGAACTAGTCTGTCCGCTCGTTCGCCCATAAGTTAGGAATGAGAAATATTTTGAGGTTATCTTCTACTGCCGCAGATACGTAGATGACTCGCTATGAACGTGGTCATGTCACCGTGATCTCTGCTTGGAGTTTCTCACGTACCTAAATTTACTTTGAAAGTTGGAGGCTCCTCGATAAACTTCTTAAGCTTAACAGTCTCCAAAGGAGATGGGTTCCTTGAGTTAGAGATTTATAGAAAAGATACTTCGACCAATGTTTCAATCCACCGGTCGTTATACTGTTCTGTCGCTCACAAATATGCGGCGTTTAACAGTTCAGTCCGTAGATTAACTCGCATTCCTTGGAGTCAAATTGACTTCAGGAAGGAGGTAATGACCGTAAAACATCTGGCCAGAGTTAACGAAATTTATTTGGATATAGATGCGATGGTTCGTAGGAACTTTAGTTCGTAGGAAGGTAATTAAAAAGCACAGTCTCGAATCTACTACCTCACTCCCTCACTCTATAAGCCGCGAAAAATTGTGGTGGATTGGGATCCCATTCTTGGGGAGAAAGCACAGTCTCGACTCTACTGCCTCGCTCCCTCACTCAATGAGCCGCAAGAAATTATGGTGGATTGGGCTCCCATTCTTGGGGAAGGGCCCTTCGGCTTTCGACCTTTGTTCTACAATCCTGTTACTGTCAAAGGTTGTTTGTTAGGTTGAAAGACCAAGTTCCTGAGAATGATGAGAGTGGAGTGTATAGGTTAGAATGTAGAGATTGTATAAGAGCGTTTATATCGGAGAGACTGGTCGGCAACTGAAGATTGGAGTGGGAGAAGAGCAATGAGGGAAATTTGTCATTCGCTGATCACCAGTGGGCATGGCTTCCGGGAGGATTCCTCAAGGAGAATTCGTTTTTCAAACGCATTGCCCTGGAACATGTAACAAGTGGTCTCATCGGACGATTCGCTTTGTGGTGTTTTACAAGTCTTCTTCAATTTTGGTGCTACCGCGTTCATCTCAAGCGTCCTTTCACTGCCAGTTTCATTGTTCTCTTTCAACATAGTATTTCTGAGTCGAGTCCTTCTTCAACTTTAACGATCCATTCTTCACTTTTTGTGTGCGGTCGCTCTTCTCCATTACTACTGCTATGTGTTGCCTTTGTCCGCCTCTGTCAGAATCAGGTTGTTCTGCCGGATCTTCTACTATACATTTGTGACTTACCACTCCATTACTTATGTTCTGTCATTAGTTCCCCGATATTCAACAATAATTTCCCAATTCTGGTTCGGGCTCCTCGTCTCATATCACATTCCATGGTTTTGATGACTGGTTCGCAGCTAATGGTCCCAAGTCAATTTCTCTGACTGGCTGTACTTCACACCCTTTTCTAGTAGTATTTTTTTCTTCTTCCGTAAAAGTGACGCTTAGTACAGGTTCTCTGTTCTGAGAGTAAGTTTTGCCATCTTGTCTTCGTCTCTTCTTTTCTTTCTCCTTTGTTTAGGGCAAATTTCTTCTTGATTCGTTTTGTTTCGGCTTTCACTCGGGTATTCACATATTTCTCTCCTCTGTTGAATACCATCTTTCAAATTCTCTGTCGTCCAGAAACTTGCTTTTTCAACAGAGTTTTCGGCCTGTTCTGGTATTTCTAGGTCGGGTCCTTCTTCAGCTCTCGGTATCCATTTTCTGCAATGTATGATTCCACTTTTGCGTGTAGTTGTCTTCCTCTATTATCACTATCATGTTATCTTTGTCCATCTCTGTCAAGATCAAGTTGTTCTGTCGGATATGAGGGCTTGAGATCATGGAAGGGGAAGGGATCAGTCTTGGAAGGTGAATGCACTGCCTACCGTCCCCTCAAGTTTGATGTCTCTCTCTAGTTCCAGAAAAGAGATGGAGGATGAAAAAAAATTTTCAACACGCATGCATCGTAAGTACGTACTTACGATGCATGCGTGTTGAAAACATTTTTCATTAGTGTCCTCAAAAGGTTCGCCAAGAGGAAAGGGACGAAAAAATAGGAAAATGAAGGCTTAAGTTTGACATGAGTGCCAAGATGGAAGGGGAGCGACACTAGGGGTGAATTACCAGGGCTCAGAGCATTTGAAAAGATGGAATGATTTGGGTATTGAGATCGTGAAATTGAAGCAATTTAGTGGACCAAACAAGTCAGAACAAGCTTGGCGGTAACTCATTTTGTTTGCGAACAAAAATCAGAGAAATTACCAGGAAACTCTCTTTAAAAAAGACATGATACAAAATTTAATTCAGAATTACTGCATCTTTCTCATCTCTCAACATGAGCCAGACATTATCCTATACCTTTCTTTTTCCGAGTCCCACGTCCCCACGTGTATTGTTCGAGAGTTCATTTTTCTCACATGCCCCCTCCTCCTCGTTGAATACAAAAAATTGTCTAGGCTAGAAAATATAATAATTTAGGTTGAAGACTAGGAACACTTTTTCTATAACCAAACGCGGAGGCATAAATTTCCGAAGGTGTTCCCCTCACAAATGAATTTCTACAAGTTCTGTTCACCCTCGAGGATACTTCGAAGAATATTTATCTAAGTAAAGCAAAAAATGAGCTACACACTTTTTTCTCTCAAATAAAATGGTGTAGGAGAGTTACACTCGCGCACTCTGTACTCGTGAGCCTTTTAGTACAATTTTATTCGAAATATTGAATTAGTGCAAGTAGAGAAAGAAAGTTAGTGCATTACGCAACTAGTGCGAGAAAAGTGAAGACTTTCGAATGCAATGTTTGTGAAATGAGGGGAAGCCGAATGAAGCATATTGTACGAGAGGTCACTTTTTACTCGTTCGTATGACTTTTATACAGAGCTTTTCACTACAAATGCGTGAAGAGTACTGCAAAAGATCTTGAAAAAGCTACATTTCACCATAGTGTTGTGAAATATACATTTTTATTGATGCAGGTTTTCCAAATTCTACGATAGAAAATGAGAGCGCGCGCGCGCGCACACACACACACACACACACACACACACACACAAACACACACACACACACAAGCAAGACGGGGACTTTGAAAAATTTTGACCATTCAGCTGTATGTATGTGAGGCGAGATGGACTCGTGAAAATTTCTTTTGTGCTTGTAATTTGCTTCAATTACTAATATACCCACGAAGACCGAACTCTCACCTTCTTTCTTAAAATTACGTACAATTTGAACAAATAACATCAAAATAGGGTGCTTGGACTGCGTTTTGAAAACAGTTTGAGCTTTTTCAGTATTTTTCCCAAATCGTGAACATTTTTCAATTTTTTTCCCTCCTTTCATTTTAATCTCGTTGGTTCATACCGAATACTCGTACCTAAGAGTACGAATGATTTTAAGCTTTACTAGATGATTAATATTTTTTTCGAAAAAAAAGGAGAAAAAAAAACAACATTAATGATGCCAAGACTAAAAATAAAATGACTAAAAAAATTTTCAAAAAATTATCTCCGAAATAATGGACCAACTTTTCATTAACGTCACTAACATATGGATCGAAAAGACATTTTTCTGTACGTCATATTATTCCGAAATTTATTCCGCCACATTTTAAAAAGTAGTCTGAACTTATTACTTTAGTCAGCCGCAGCAAAAATATAGCGTCTAACTTTCAACATTCTTGTATTTTTGTACCCTTTCGAAAACTTTTACAGACTGGTCGTTTTTAGCAAGCGATATCGTGTGCGCTGAAAATCTTAACGTCTTATGTTTATCCTCAAACTCAAAAAATATTTACAATAATTTCTACACTCCTAAATATTTTCTTTAGAGATTGAATTACTGTACACACGGACTGAGATAGGTACTCGTAAGTCATTTCCATTTCTAAAAAATTTAGTCCGGTCCTGAAAGATGTTTTCGAAACAAAGATTCAACTAAAATCTTCTACAAATTTAGCACTAAAATTAATATAGTACCTATTATCATGTTGGTAGGTTAACGGGTTCTCGTTACAAGCGAGGCTCAAACACTATAATGATTCACGAGTCTGATTTGACGTTTTATTTATGACTCATTTCCACACTCCCTCATATATACATAGTTGAATGGTCGAAATGCTTTCGAGTGTTCCTCATCCATTATCATTTATAGCTTGAAAATCATACTATTTTTCCAAGTCCTAAAATACTATTAAGTCCTCCTACTTCTTATCGACAGCTGGATGGTAGAAATAAAGAGAAAAGCAAAGAGGGGAAATCAGTTAAATCGTAGTTCGAGTTTCTTATCCGGGAAGTAGGAAGTTCAAACCAGGGGTTTCCATAAACAAACCGTATCTCCTTCACTCTCTCTGAACGACTCTTTTCAGATAATTTCAATGTTTCCCTCGCTTCTACAAATTTTAAACTCACCCTTGATAAGGTCTCCTCGTGGATCTCTAATCGTGTGGCTTTCGTTTTTCTAAAAACAAAATAAAGTTCTACTTTTATTCCACAAAAGTCACTTACGTCGTTCCTTCCCCCAACTCCTCTTCTAGAACTTCCAAATTAGGTTTCAATCCTCTACTAAAGTCCTTAGCCTTACCTTCGATTACAAATACTCCTGGAATCTCTAGATCAAGTTTTCAAAAGCCAAATACCTAAACTCACTGAATGTATCTACAGATAGGCTAACAAATCTCCTCAAAAACCAGTGGATGTAATACAATCTGCTGCCCTGGGTTTAGCCTTTAGTGCCCCACACACCAACCCTGTGCTCCGCCTATGCGTTGAGGCTGGTATTCCTCCTCTACGATTTCGCTCATTATCACTTGACAACTTTTTTGCGTCTACAGCCCAGTTTCTTGAACTCTCTTTCTCCATCCCATCTGCTCCCAAAACTCACTACTTTTTGTATTATAATCCCATCTAGACCACCACCTCGAATTTAAGCCCCTTATTCCTATCCACTCAACCATTCCTCCGTGGGAATCTCCAACGCCTCACGTTCGCCTCGGCCTGGCTAACTTAATAGAATCGATACGATTTTTAAAATTATGGCCGGTCATACCGAATGGAAAAAAACTCTCTGTGCTTACTTCGGACTAACTTACTTAACTCATCCAACATAATCTACATCGAAGCCGTTATTGCTAATGATTTCACCTCCCGCGACCCTTGCCTTACATATGGATCCAGATTGGGTTCCGAAACTGGCTATGCCTTCTCTATCAATAGAGAAGTCTCGCTCTTTCGTATGAAAAACTCGGCATCCATGTATTCTGCTGAACTATCTGCGACCTATTCCTGCTTAACTCACCTTCGTCTTCTCCTTCTCCTCGGGAATTCCTCTTCCTTTCCTCTCTCCCAGCCATGCAAGACTCCTACGCTTTCAACCTTGTCTCTCAGCACACCCTGCTGCACATCTGAACATCCCTATCATCATCAATTGCCTTCTTCTGGATTTTATGGTCATATCGACCTCCCGGAACCACAAGTTCTCAATCGCTGATTCTCCTCTTTCTCGCCCTTGACTTCAAATCTTATCATCTCATCATGGTACAACCTTTGGTACTTTCAAGCTCACAATGAACTTCGTTTAGTCAAAAATTCTTTAATCCGTTCCTCACGTCATGAAGAAATAGTCGTAGTCCAACCCACTCCTTCCTTCTTCTTGGGCTCTCCACTCCACCCTAATGACAATAGTGCCATATTTAAGAATAATCTGTCTCCCATTTTTTTCCTGCCCATACCTCCTGAACCTCAGAAAATCATTTTCTGTACCTTCTCAAGCCTCCTCTGCCCTCTTCAACAACTCAGAATCCATTATTCGGTCCACATACTACGACAAATCTATTCAACTCCAATACTTCTTCCCGAGCTAGTAACTCCCCGTGTATCAGAATAGCTCGTTAAAAAAAAAAAAAAAAAAAAACTTCAATTCTACATTGCGGGTAAGAAGTTGTATCAGACCAGTGGGTCAAGTGTCGTTTCAACTCGTTGCGTTCCCGACAGTCGCGTTTCCCACGCGACGGGGAAACCTTAGCAACTCGTTAAAACGTCACGTTATCCGCTCATACAATTAATAATTATATATTATTTTCTCCCATTGTTTCAGAGTTATCAAATGACAGATGAAAAGAGATACGTTTTTGCTGTACTTATGAAAATTTAGTCGAACTAGGCACTAGTGAACAAAAAAATTTACCGGAATCGTTGGGATATCCTGCAGGGTAATACTCGAACTCTTCGTCGGATGAAGACAACTGATTAATATTTTCGTGGCTAGAGTAAAACTGGCCGCTCTTTTCGGTGCTCTCGTCTCCGCTGTAGCAAGGATCTGGACAATCAGCGTCTCTGGAGTCGGTTCTTGAATTGGACTTATCTCTCTTGAAGGCGCCCTTCACTTTTGACCAGTTCGAAAATTTCGGCCTCATACCCAGAGAAACTCTTCTCGACTTACTTCGAGAATCCGACGCATTTCCTTCTATCAGTTCTTGAGTACGCAGAATCTCGTCGACGCCGACACTCGAATGGCTTCTGGCACGGCTCGATTTCACCTGCGGAGAAAAAAATATTGAAAAATTGTATTTATTTTGGCGTTATGTCGTGGTGCGTGTTAATGAAATAAATTCGCCGAATGGAAAATCTCTTAAAATATGTAAGAGCGTTGATCATGGCTGTAGTTCAAAATTTCAAGAGCTTGATTTGAGGCATCGTAGAAATATATTTGACGAACGCGGTGGTTGTAACGTCATAATTTCGAAAAATGACGGTGTAAAAAGTAACGGCGTCGGTGTTACTTACTTAATTTTAAGAACGAATTTGTTAATTTTCATCGACCATTAACGTCGGATAAAAGACGGTATCCTCTGGTTCTGTCGAGTAATCAAAAGATGATTTTTAGGTCACATCCGCTTAATATAGCGTTAAACTAAAAAGGCCATTACCGAAGAGTACCGTATGTTAAGCGTACAAGTATATGTGTGCAAATACATACACGTTCATCTATAGCATGGTAAATAACGTTTTAGAAAACTAGTAGCGTTATTTTTAGTTGAAAACAACGGTACGATATTTAATTTTTTCCCCTTCGTCTATTCTTTCAGCAATAGGCGAAAGAAAGAAAAAATGTGTGTCAAAATTTACGTAGATACGGCGAGTACATGTGTGTTCGCAATGCAGCAGAATGTTTTATTAGCCACTTTTTATCGAATAAAAGCTCACACATTTTGTGGATGATTTAGCACTAACCGATGGAATGTCTTTCTTCTCTTTACTTCTCTGAAGACCGAATTTTCGCCAACTTTAAAAAGAACGTAGTATCGGTGACTCAAAGAACAAAGGCTTAAGTTGAAGTGGCAGGAAAGTGACAGCAGCACTGATTCAGTTACAAGGAAAAAGAGGATTATAATTGCGCCGTCCGTTGAATGCATAACCCAGTCAAAAGTCTCTATGACTAAATTTATTGGGGGCCATAAGAAGGCGTACCTCATGAATTTTGCTTTTGTTTCTTATCATTATAATTTATGTAAACAGTGTCCCAGTGTCCTATAATTGGTATTCAAAGACCGTTGGGTGGCATTCTAAATACCCGAATAAATAAATAAATAAATAAAATGGAAAATGATATTTAATGGGAAATAGAATGAAGAATAAATTAAGAACTATGAGCAAGCGCAATTAACAGGGTGCTGACAGGCTAAAGGGCTAAAGCGATCCGCGCAGCATCTCTGAAAAAATCATAAAAAATTATCTCAAACTTCCTCTTCAAAAAAGAAGGGAAGAAAAAATGATAGTAAATATTGAGCTCATAAGCATGCCTAGGAAAAATTGAAGTCACCATCCTTGTTGGAAACCCCTTTGACCCAGAGTTCCTCTTTTCAATTCTAAAATAATCAACATAACGACTTACAAATGAAGAAACCCGTAGCGAGAGTTCTTATTCAGAGAAGAAATTTCTAAAAGAATTGGATTAGGAAGTGTGTTAGATCTCACACTGCAAAGCTGACAACTTAGTCTCACTAGATAAGTTACATATGGATTTGTAAATCCACGTAAAAAACTGAGTTTAAAATTTGGCGTTTGTCAAGTCAAGTAATATATTAAACATGGAGCGAGGGAGGGTATGAATAGCATCGAAATAGAAATTTGTCTTTCGCTAAGCTCTCTTAATTTTATGATTAAGAAAAGAAGTAAAGTCCGCTTAAACGTTGATGAGGCAACGGAAGAAGAGGGGCCCGGATAATATGGTCCATTATTGGAATATCCCTCCCCTTCAAATCAATCGTTAAACTGTACCCAGGGCCAACAAGAGGGGGATTCTTTTTTTCCGGGTCGCAATTTGGCTCTCGGTGGCCCTACCCGTGTCTGCTGAAGATCGATGAAATTTCAAAAATTAAAGATTATCAGTAGAGATTTGTACCTTATCACCAAGTTTTGGAATTGAAAAGGATCATGAAGTCGCATCAAGAGAATAAATGTCCTTAAAATTGAATTCGAACCTAAATGTGACCCCATCTACAGAAACCCGGCCTAGTGTTCAATTACAATCAGGAGAAAAGGAATCTTCCTTCCTTTGTAGAAGATTCTATTCTTCTGATCGATGTTCAACGCTAAGCCGGGTTTCTGTAGATGGGGTCACAAATTTTGAAAGTAAATATGAAAAACTTTGTTCCTAAGCCGTTATTTGCGAATCCGGAATCCAGTAGGAGCGCTAGTGGTGATACGATGCGTATCTGAATGCATTAAAAGGTGAACATGGTACGTTATTTACCGTAAATGGTTGTACACTAAAATCAACTCCACCTTAAATGTTATTTCATGCAGACAAATGTAGAGAATGAAAGTTGTCGTCCTAATATTTATTTTTTAGATACTCAAGTTCAATTTCAGACTTTTCGGAAAAGCTTTCTCACATCTTCACCTTTTTGACCAAATTGCTCCAATCAGCAAACAGTATTTGTTTTGCTTCTAGGGGGTAGACCCTTGCTCCAATTTGCGAATATTTTAATTCAGAGGTCCTACAGTCATTAGTTCACAATGCTACAAAATCGCTAAAGCTAAAACGCCCGGCTGCGAGTTTAGTGTAACGCCACCTACACAAAGTGGTCGTGAGAACGCATACATTCCCTCTCCCGTTAGGGAGCCCACCACCAAAGAAGAATGCCAGACAGTTCTTTTACCTTCGAGTTCAGAGGTTCGACGACTTTACTCTAGCCACGATTCAAGAAGTACACCTTCTTATGGCCCCCAATAAATTTAGTGCATAGGGACATTTGACTGGGTTGTGCAGACAACGGACGGCGCGATTATAATCCTCTTTTTTCTTGTCACTGAATCATTGCTGCCGTAGTGTTACGCGTTTCCCGCTCACTTAGAATGACATGATCTCCTTCAAAATTGTACAGAGGTGATGCGCAACGACAGGTAGAAAGGGTGCATTTATGATGGTGATGAAGCGCTCACAGCGAGTGGCAAACACATAATCTAGAACAAACTAAACCACCTTCTCTCTGCTTGACTCTTTTAGGCATTCTGGTTTCTTTAACATCTAACTCTTGGAAGGGTGGTGGCTTATCGATCTGCAAGACTAAGAGATTCGTCATGCGAACTTGTTTCCATACCGCTGTATAATAACCAAAGGTGACATATTTACACGAATCAATTTAGAGTGTGCAAACAACAAAAACAATCAATATAAGGAAAATTTATAAAATGTGATGAAGAGATGAGGACAGGGTGGCAAATACGCTCCTATGATTGGTGAATGATAAGAAGAGGTTGATGAATAACACTTGCCTTGGCCGTTCACCTGCACTCTACGCTGCTATAATTTTCATTCTTTAAATAGAATCGGCGCTAAGACGCTTGGCTCCTCATGGTATTGAAAATTCTATACGTGAGTTTTGTACAACGCGACCTACACAAAATAGTCGTGAATCACGACTGCCTTCTGACAACATAATGTGCAGCTTATTCCAAGATTTTGATGGAGAAGATCCGTTTACGCAATGTAAACAAATAGTCGATAAACTTTGCTCAATGATAAATTTTTTAGAGGCTAGGGGCAATGGGTATACATTTCTTTTCTTTCACTATTTTCCTCAATTTTTTGAAGTCTTTTTCAAGCCTTGGGCTAATCCAGCTTTCTCGTCCGAGAGGTGCACATAGAAACAGTCGTGGGAGGGCTATTTACAGAAAATGGTGAGAAATTATTTTTGTCCGTTTGCGTCACACATAGATATTTTTATGACTCTTAGAGAGTCGGAAAGCTTCAACCGCCCCAAGCTCCCCCATTTTCTGATGAGCCCCTGCCGGAAATCCAGGGGTACGCATATGAGCTAGTCATTAGACGTAAATTATGAAGTTGGATTAAGAAGAAGCCTATTTTATTTGATTTGCCATATGTAGGTACGTTTGAAAAATAACAAAGCAACCGAAACTGGGATGGAATACTAAGCAGAAACATAAAATACGATGGTAAAATCATCATTAAAAGATTAAAAAAGTTATTCAACCTAGTTCTCCGAACAAAAAATATTCCTATATCATGGCTAAACCTTGATATCATTATAATCTACAAAAACAAGTGGGGTAAGCACAAAATCGAAAACTATCACCCAATAAGCCTAAACTTTGCATTAGCCGAAGTATTTTCAAAAATAATAACAACCAACAGAATCATAAACGACCTTAAAGGACAGCGGGACAGCAACCAGAGGAACAGGCTGGCTTTAGGTGTTAATACTCGACGATAGACCATACCATTACAATGTTGATTGAAAAGTCGAATGAATAAATACAAATCCTATCAGGGCTCACAGACTCTTACAAGAATCCTTGGACAATATTTCCTCTTGGTCATCTGACCGCGGCTTCCAATTTTCCCAAAACAAAACATTCCTAAAAAAAGAAATCTCCTCCATCAACTCCCTCACTTTATCTTCAAAATTTTCCAATTAAAACCACTGACTCAATAAAATTTCTAGAACTCTTACTTGATCAAAAACTAACTTGGATTCCACACATCAAATTACTAAAAGCCAAATGTTTACGCTCGATGAATACCCTAAAATATCTTTCTCACCCTCGACTAGGTTGCAACCAAAAATTACTCCTAAATCTGTACAACAGTTTAATCCGATCACAACTGGACTATGGAGCCCCTATCTACAATCTCGCCAATAAATCGTCTTTAGCTCTTTTGGACACAATCCATTCCTCATCTCTTAGGCTGGTTTTGGGAGCAATCAGAATGAGCCCTAGTCTTAGTCTGTGTGCCGAGGCAGCGGAACCACCCCTATCTGTTCGCCGATCCACCCTCTCTTCGAATCTTCTTATTTCGATATCTCAATTTCCAAATTCCCCCCTTTACAAATCTTTAATCTCTAAAATTAATCCAATTTTCAATCGTCAACCAACGAAACATATCCATACTTGCTTAGAAACTTCTCTCGCTCGTAATCTCAAAATTTCAACCCTTCCGCCTATCCTGACAGCTACCCCCCCCCCCCCCCATGGCTCTTCTCCATTCCTGATATCAGACTAGACCTTACGGAAGTTCCTAAAGTCAGCAATTCAATTTATCGAAAACATATAGCAAAAATTATCGACGAATTTGCAGGTTATACCCTTTGTCTCACAGATCGCTCAAAATATCGCCATAGAACATCTTACGCGTTCTCCATTGGTGGCGAAATGGAGGCATACCGCATACGAAATTCAGCGTCGGTATACACAGCTGAATTAAACGGTATCCTTGCCTGTATAGCACAAATTGTGCAACCACTACCGGAACAAAAATACCTTCTTTTGACTGACTCCCTCTCGTCTCTAAAAGCCATTGCGGATCCTTTCTCAACTAACCCCTTAATTCAACGTATATTTTTGGCTTTCCACACTACGAAATTAATAAACTCTCATATCACTCTGGCTTGGATTCCTGGACACGTTGACTTTCCACCTCACGACTCAGTAGATAAAGCAGCCAAACAAGCAACATCTCTTCCTAAAATAACGGACCCTATTCTCTCACCGGCAAAAGACCTAAAAGTATATTACGCTTCCTTAATTTCCCAACTTTGCCTTTCCTCTTGGAAAAATTTAACTGACAACAAATTGAGAAAAATTAAAACCAATCCCTTTTCTTGGTCCTTATCCCACAGACATTCTAGACGAGAGGAAGTCATCTTAGCTCGACTGAGAATAGGACACACTCGTCTTACTCATACTCACCTTCTAGCAAACCTTGGCCCACCATCATGTCCGCACTGTCTCAAAGACAATTTAACAGTTGAACACTTTTTCTCTTGCCTGACTTTACAACCTCTCCGATCTTCCCTCAACATTTCTATTAATATACAACAAACTCTCAATAACAACTCCGAAACAATTGACTCAACTCTAACTTACTTACGATCTACTGACTTTTACAACCACGTTTAACTCCAAACGATGACGCTAAAAAAAAAAAAAAAAAAAAAATATTTTTGTTTTCCTTTAGGTATATTTTTATTTCATCTCAATTCTTTTACATGTATTTTGTTTTCAACTTTCCTTCCTTTCTACTTTATTAAATACCAAGTTCATGTAAAAGCAGAACTATCTGCCGAGCAAATAGCCCTTAGCGCAGCTGCATTGCTCGTAAAAAAAAAAAATAGATAAATAAAATAAAATAAAGAAATACTAGCATTCATTGACTACTCAGAGGCCCCGTTAAACATGACCTTTTAATCCAATCATTAAAGAAGCAAGGGATATTGGAAACTTATAGAAGATTGATGAGTAATATGTACACAGGAAACAAAGTGAGAATGATAGCAGACAAAAGAGGAGAGTATTTTGAGGTTAAGAGAGGGGTTAAACAGGGGAGTCCAATGTCGGCAGTCCTATTCAACAGCTCATCAGAACAAATATAGAGAACTAAACTGGGAGAGAAAGGGAATAAAAATCAACGGGGAATCACCGACCAAATTGGGAATTGCAGACGAAGTGCTACTAATTTCAAATAGCGAGGAGGAATTGAATTTAATGATGAATCAACTGTAAGAAACGGGCAAGAAAGAGGGACTAGAAATAAACCTGCAAAAAACCAATTTAATGTCTAATAGAAAAAGAAATGAACCAATAGAATTAGGGAAATGGAAGTCGAAGAAGTATATGAAATAGTATACCTAAGGAAACTAATAAGCATGGAAAGCCAAGCTGAAAAAGAAACCAATAGAAAAACCTCCCTGGCCTGGAAAAAATACTGGTCACTGTTTCAAATTTTCAAAGGTCCATAAAGCATTAATAGCTGAGAATGCCAGGTAGTATATTGTGGTGCCCAAACATGGTTGACAACAAAGAGTTACGAAAATAGGATAAAAACGATGCAAAATGCAATAGAGTGCTCTATCTTGGGAATTAGAAGAAGGGACAAAATAAACTCCAAAATAATAAAGGGAAAAACGAAATTCGCATGGGATATAAACCAAGTAGCCCGAAGAGAAAAGTGGGACTGAGCGGGATATCTAAGTCGAACAACAGATGATAGGTGGGAATACAAAGTCACTGATTGGTACATAGATGGGAAAAGATCCAGAGGAAGACAAAAAACTAGATGGGGGGACGCCATCTCAGAATGTATCAACAACGAACTTTTTCGCGGAGTTGCTCAAGATCAGCTTGAATGGATGCGATTGAGGGAGACCCTTGACCAAAAAATAGGGCCAATAGATTAATTATCATTAAATATTTTCAATTCGTAACATAGATTATAAAGGCTATAAATGAAGGCTG
The DNA here is from genome assembly GCA_035079385.1 of Aspidiotus rigidus. NCBI lineage: Eukaryota > Metazoa > Arthropoda > Insecta > Hemiptera > Diaspididae > Aspidiotus > Aspidiotus rigidus. Next base: position 5,239,418 of record JAVHKY010000023.1, read on the forward strand.
TTCGTGGGAAAGAGCGTAAGGGCCAATAATAAAAATTTTCAGGAGAGCGGTTGAAATGAGGTTCTCGAACGCAATATAAACGTTTTCTCTGTCCTGGAAGAGCGTATATGTACCACAAAAATATCAATGAGATACAACAGAGCAGGAAAATCGTATTGTCGTGACTCTAAATAAATAGGATCAATGAAAACCTCATTTTCGGTTCCGATGGAACTTACGCTTTTTCCCACAAACAGCCTTCGAATAAAAAAATAAGAAAATACATAAATGTGTGACTATTCCATGACTTATTCGTGACGTCACTCATTTCAAAAATATGCTAGAATATGCCGAGAGGAGAATGATCGGTGCGATAATACCAACATGACACAGTACTCTAAATCATTTTTCTAGCAAATACGCACAAAATTTGGTCATCATTTCAAATACACTAGCTGTTTGGGGAACTGGAAAGGCGAATTTTGGGTACCTACTAATTAATCTCAAAAATATTTTTTCTAGGCTTTTGATATCGGGTTGATAATTCGACTCGATGAACTTTCGAAAAGAAAAAAAAATATTTTCAAAAGAATATTTTGTCCGATTCCTCAGGACTCTTGCGATTTTCTTAATCAGAACACATAAGAATATTCTTTAGGATTTCTGTAATTTCCATGACCAAAGCGAAACTAAAGTCACTCCTGTAGGTATTTCTTCTGACACTTGTGAAATTGGGACTCGTTTGTACACTAGTACTGATGTAAATCTCTTATCCACAAGCATTGGATTGATAGTAAAAAAACTGTCCGGAGATGAAATTCAGAAGTAATAATTTTGCGCAGTAAGTTCTGGTGACAGATATTCAAAAAGTAGTTCAAAAATAAAAAGAAGACTCGACAAACCGCGAATTTTAGAATCATATTTATAGTTCAGGATCAGTAGAGTTGCCAGGATCCAAAGAAAGAATTGGAGATGATTACCCCTCTCTTCCCAGTAAATTTTACGACAATTACGTTCGTCATTCTGAAGGTTAGAAACAAAGAGAAAATCCCTCGGACGTGAATCCAGACGAACGTTTTAAGGATAGGAATACACACTTTCGGAACTGCTTGATTTTTTTTAGCAAAAACTTTTCGATGGAGGATCTCAAAAAAAATTTTGACTTTCTTTTTTTTCTAGTTTTTCCTGCGTGCACCCGCGCGTAAGCTTTCCTTCTACCTATGGCTCGAGAGTTCTCAAATTACAAACTCTAGGTACAAATGTCAGTTAATAGGTATACCTGTAATTCTTTTCCGTGACTAGGAGATAAGCATTTCAACGATCGTTTATTTCGGCTTTCGTGCTTCTTAGTTTTTTCTTGTTCTGAGATCTGCGATCCGCTGTGAATACGATCAGTAGCTTCATTGCGACTCAAATTACTATCGCACAACGAAGTGAGTAAATCGTATAAGTTGTCCAATGCTTCGAAGCCGGATTCCGAGCCATCATAGTCCGGGAGAATAGTTTCTGCCGGCTCATCTGCATTAAACGAGGCGACCATGATAGATTTCAAGTAATCAACGATCATATTCTCGGTTTCCAAACATTTTTCCAACCAATTCGAGTCCGTACAGGTAAGTTCCGATGAATCGGCATTATCACAACGGTTCATGGTGGCCTCTGTATACGTACACATGAAGATCTCTAAGTGATGACAAAAGGCTTATGTAGGTCTATTGGTGACCCTTAGAAATTATAACATAGCGATACTGATTGATTAGAAATTCTGCGTCAGATGATGATCTTCGATTCCGAAGCGCAACATTATAGCACCTTTCGCGAACAACACTCCACACTTACGAGACGATATTATTGAAAAATGATTGACCGAACAGGCGAAGAACGGAGTTACCGATATCCAAAAATAAAGTCGCGCCGTTAATTCTGAAATTTCGATGATTCGATGCACAGTTTCATTGCGCGCGGTGCATTCGTGAAGTTACATTGGAAGCTTCAATGTCTATGTCGCGAGATCGCGAGTAAGCTCTGAAAACACGAACTATGAACGTCACATGCACGAAATTACGAAATAAGCTATAATCAATTTTTTTTTTTTTCGCTCCCATTTTTTCGTTCGTTCATCGCCGTAAGCAATAACAAATTAGCGAGAGAAAAAAAAAATCGATCGCGAAAAAATCGATCGTCTTTAATTCGACATTACAATGACCGTTGAAATCGTATCTCGTCGGCTTGCCTCTAACGCATCCTTTCATCGAAATAAACAATTTCTAGCCCTACTGACGTCATATTCTTACAAAGCCATTATTCGGTACTGGCAGAGGATCAAAATTTCGAAATAAATATCGTTCGTACCCGGAGTGTAAGACGTAATTATAAATTATTTTTTCTCGAAACAACGTTCTCTTATAAACTGTTGTGAGTGAAGAGTCCCGTAAACGTTTCGCTCCACAATATGACAGTAGCCATACCAGGACGAAAAAAAAAAAGAAGAAAAAAAAGAGGAAGATGAAAACGACAAAAATTTCTGGGAGGGGAAGAAATATTGTCAAGAGAACACAATTTTTTACGCTAAATTCTCAGCGTAAATGCATCCAACAAGATAATTTTTCTTTTCGAGGGGGAAAGAAATGATACACTCGTATCTCCGTATCAACTTTGGATCATTTCGTCGAGTGATAGAGAAAAGGGTTTTGTTTTGCTTTATGTGAGTGTTGAATAATATGTGATATCGGTACCAACACGACGTACGTTCCGACAGAAAGTGTCGATAAATAAAAATTAATTACTGGCAAGTATAGTCTAATGAGGTAATAAAATGATTGAGACGACTTTTAGTGTTCGTCAGTCGCTGCGCATTGTCGCGTCTATTCTCAGTTTTACAAAAATATTTTACGACTTTCTTATATCCTATTTTCAGCTTTACTTGCGCAAGAGCAGGCTTGTTTATTGCTATGTATTGTATTGCAGAAGGGAGGCCTCTTCTTCCTCGGAGGGCTCGATAGAAAATTTTTAGAAATCCAGAGATTGAACATTAGTTAGAACTTGCAATAAATCACATGTTTGAAAGTACGATTTTTTTTAGCGGGGAATCCGCTATCTGTTTTGTATGTGTGTGTGTGTGGGGGGGGGGGGGGCAAGAACGCGAGCGCGTCTGTGTTCGACTTTTTGACGTCATCATTTTCGAAAAAATGTCCTTGATGATGATAGGTAGTGATAGGAGAGGATCTTTTTTACCGCTGAAACTTGGGAGGTGTTGGACTAACATCATTTTTGCCTATTTGGATTTTTTTCTGGACACCACATGGCGCACGGCAAATTCCCGCCCCCTCCCTCCCCCATAAAATAGGTTTCCTGTCAAGATTTTGACTCCTTGACTTCATTGTTCTACGACGTTAGTAAATCTTAACGTCACAGGGACTGATTTATGACGTCATGAGATCGGGATGTCACAGGGACCAATCTACGATGTTATCAAATCGTAACGCAATATGGACCAATCTATGACGTCATACGAACTTCTATATAACGTCATAAGATCGTAACTTGGAAGGTATTCATTATTCAGGTATTGTTGACATGTTTCATGTCTTTACTCTGCCCTGACCCCAATTTGAAATTTTTCGAGTGCCCCCCCCTTTCACCGTAGCGTGCGCGTGCAAATCTCTACCCCGTGGGTGATACCGAAATTTGCGAGTTCACCCGGCCTAGTTTGTACCAGATCGGTGTACTGAAGTTATACTAGGTTTATACTAGATCTACGCTCCTTTATACTAGGCTTAAACAAGTCTAGGCCTCTACTAGGCTACATCTTAGCTAGTATAAACCTGGTTTATAGTAGGTCTAAGCTCCTTTATACTAGGCCTGATACTGCCCTAACCCCTAATTTGAAATTTTGTGAGATCATTCTGCGAGCTCACACCGGCCAGTTTATATACTAGCTTTATACTAGCTTTATACTAGCTTTATACTAGGATTCCCCCCCCCCCCCCCTTCACCGTCGTTACTCCGGCGGTGATTCAAAAATCTGCGAGTTCATTCCGCGAGTTCACACCAGCCAGTTTATATACTAGCTTTATGCTAGCTTTATACTGAGAGTGCATACCAACGTAGCTAGTATAAGCCAGGCGTACACTAGTATCTCTCTAATATATAAAGCAGAAAGTTTGTCCGTCTGTCGTCCTGTCCGTTTATAACTCGAGAACTACTGGGCCGATCGCTTTCAAACTTTCAGGATATATTGTCCTCATCCCAGAGCAGCACGTAGACTCATAAAAATAAAAATTTGACGGGGAGGTGCTGAGTAATTTCAAAAAAGGGCGAAAACAATGACTTTTTTCAATATAAAAAAACGTGGTGGTGTAGCTTGCCATGTACCTTAGACCTACGCGCGTTGAGTGGCGCAGTTTCGAGAATTGAATTATTGTGATAACTCGAGTATAACTCATTTTTATGAAAAATTGAAGAGAACAAAAATTGTAGCCCCTGTAATTTCCTTTCGAATGAGCCCGGTTCCAGATTTTTAGGAGGAAATTTTGTGACTACAGTATTCGCTGTACTTCCATACTAAGCAAGTTATTTTATTCACAGTTTTAAAAACACCTACATAAAGGATTTTACATCCGGTATCTCATATGTACAAGAACCAATGTCTAGACACGGTGCGCACTGCGTATGGGCTAGCGGAAATTACCCTTTTTTTTTACCTGTTGTCCGTGTGTTTTCTTAGGGACTGGCAAAATGTCAATGGATTTGTCTGTATTCTGCTGCGATGAATACAGGCTTCACGCGTTAAGTCAGCTCTCAAGTGAATTAGTGTGTAAAAAATTTAATTTGGTGATTTTATTTTTGTGCAACTCGGAACTTTGATATATTTTTATAATTACAGTCGCAGTTTTTGGTGTCTATTTTCTTATTTTTGAACTGAATAGTTGTGAATTTTGCAAAACTCTTTCCACTGTTTCTTTTTTAAAAATTCATCTGAATTCCAAGATACCTACAAAACACACATACCTACAAGATACAGATACCTATGAAACACGGATATCTACTCAACACACAGCTAGCGGTCAGGCGCGCCGGAGGCGCGTCGCCAACCGCTAGTACTGTATAAAAGGAGATAGTCAGTTTTTCTTATACTAGACCATGATTAGACCGAGGAGGGGAGTGAACGATAGACATACTAGACTAGACTATGCCCCCATAAAGCGATTAGCTTGAATACCCTAAAGCTATTAGCTTGAATACCCTAAAGCTATTAGCTTGAATACCCTAAAGCTATTAGCTTGAAATATTTTAAAGTAGATTCCACTAGAATATTCCCCCAAAACAACTAGACTTATACTAGGCTAGACTATGCCCCCGACCAAGGAAAGGGGCGATACCCAAAATCTATTAGTGTGAATACCGTAAAGCTATTAGCTTAGAATATTTTAAAGTCGATTTCACTAACCATTCCCCAAAAAAACTATTTGTTTGAAATATTCTAAGTTCGACTCATATTAGACCAAGGAGGGGGGCGAACGAGCGGAGTGAGTGAGCTATTCAAAAGCTTTGAGCTTGATCAAACGACAGACAAAATCAAAGGAGTAAAACAGACGGAGTAATTTAATTAAAGCCACAGAAATACAAAATACACCGGAGCGCTTTCGATTAAAGAACCATTGTCAACGGGTGACATGAAAGCAACTGAACCAACACCGGCTGGCAACAAATACTACCGAGGGAATCATGACTGAACTCCTTTGTTCGTCATACCCCCCTCCCTCGGATAAATGATCTTGCTTTGGAGGTGATTAAGAGGATTAAGAGGAAGGTTAGGGAGGAGGGCTTAACCATTACTAAGGCCGATAAAGGGAATGCTATTGTAGTTATGGAGAAGTCCCCCTTCCAGAACTACTTGACGGTTCTCAAGATGTAACTGATGATACCTCTAACCTAACCTAATTTGAGACTTGAAAAAATATCGACTCTTCACACAGAAACTCTGGCTAAAAGCCACGTCGAGTGATCCGATCAGATATTCTGAGAAAAACTTGATAGCGATGAAAATTCTCTGCCAAACCCTCGGAAGAGTATCACTCACATACTTTGAGGGGGGGGGGGATTCCGTAAAGACATGAAACGTATCAGAACGCATTGAATCCACTAATTCAACAGGCCTCGAATTCAACAAAAAAGTTTTCGATTTCATGTTTACAGTAATTATATACACGAATTACACTGATATATATTCGAGGAAGGAGAGGGTGAATCCGAAGAAATCCAAAAGTTTGCCGACCAGAACGACTGCTTGGCTTTTTACGGAGCAATCAAATTTGTCTACGGTCCAGCCCACAACGTTAACAGATCAATCAGAGGTACAGATAGAATCGTACCCCAGCAGTAGGACGAAATTTCCATCATCGAACTACTTCTGCAGTACCCGACCATGAACGAGGAACTTTCCAGCGAGATAACTGCAGCTGTGTAGAAGTTGAAGTACAATAAGGCCCCTGGTGAGGATAGCCTCCCAGTAAAACAAATTTACAAGCACAGAGGCGGCCAACTTACCAAGGTGCTACTACATCTCGTCCTAAAAATCTGGGAACAAGAGGAAGTACTCGCTGACTTCAAGTAGCCCCCGATAGTAAATATCTATGAGTGGAAATGAGGAACTACGTGAGATGGGTGTGCGCGAGTTATAAGAAAATGATCGTCGCCATGTTGACGAGCAATCTAAGTGGTATCCCGAGAGAATTTTGAACATCAAGTATAAGAATTCTAAGTATGAAAAATAAAGGAGAACACACTTATAATCTTTCCAATTAACAGAAATTCGATGTTTGATCTTCAAATCTCCCTTAGGGAACTCTTTAAATCTCTTGAAACTGCTCCTCCTTTGACTTCATTAACATGGTGACGGTCCTCTTTTTATGATTTGCGCATACCTATCTTATATAGTACTTTAGCGAGAAGGGGATTTACTGGATTGCTACAGAAGGATATTCCTATTCAGTGTGACTGGAAAATTCCTGGCGCAGATTATAGTGGGTCGGCTACAACCGACACTTGAGCCCGTTATCATGGAATTCCAGACAAGCTTCAGATCCGACCGAGCTGCACTGCGCCAGACACAGGAGAAATAGTGAGAACAGAACTTATCGTTGCATGCAGTATATTCATAGATCTAAGGAAAGCTTTTGATATGGTCAACAGGAACTCACTCTGGAGAATTCTGGCAAAATTCGGCTCAAAATCATTGCTGCTCTTCACGCTGGAAATGAGGCTCACGTCATTGGTAAAAGATGCACAGAAGACCTTGAAATCTCAAACTTATTCCGACAAGGGTGCGTGATGGCTCCACACTATCCTTGACCACAGACTGAAAGAGAGGAATAGTGATGTTGGCCTCCACAACCTGCTCAGACTGAGGAGCGAAAGAGCCAAATGACAGAGCTACAACATGCGAATAACCTCGTTGCTTTTAGCCGCATTGCCCAAGATATCCAACAGGTGATGAGCACCTTTTCCCAGACGTACGCACTGCTGAGCATGGATACCAACCTAGCCAAAACCAAACGAACGCCCCAGCACACTCGCCGAATCAACCTATCAGTATCGCTGGTGACCCAATTGAATGCGTAGAACAGTTTAGCTATTTAGGAGCATTGTAGGGGCCTTTGGTGACCTGGATGTCGAAATCAACCACCGGATTCAGAGTGCTGCAGCAGCAAGTCTTCTTCAATCGAGACCTCTACGCATGGTAGTGTATAAATCAATGGTCAGAACTATTCTGCTGTGTGGAAGCGAAATATGGAATTTCGCAAGCGAGCAGGATATCAATCAATCAAACATGTACTAGCTCGGCACTTCCCCGATGCTGCACTTCAACGGAGGTGGGAAGGGATCTGGCAGGACAGGAAGGACTGGAGGACAGCTTGTCATATCAACACCGACATCTTCCCCCTTCTGAAGGTGGGCAGCCTCGCAACATAAAGCATCTTGTCATTGCATCCCGGATCGGAATATATAGTCATATGCGGGTGTATGATCGGCCTAGGAATGAAACCGGTTGATAGTGGTGGTCTCGGAACTTGACTATGACGACCTAAATAGAGGGTTTTGGGACAATTTCGACCTGCGACCTGTATACGAGAAGATCTTTAAGAAAAATTTTGATTATATTCATGACGTGAAAAGGAGGATGAGTCTCGGAATAACGTCCCCGAGATGAAAAGGGCTGAACTTGAAGATGACTGTCAAGAATTTCAAGAATTTTGGCAGATGGGTCAATTTTTGGCTCTTGAAGTAACTTTATTTTGAATGAACCTCCCGCCGAATAAACAGTAGCATACGAATCATTGATGCGTAATTTAAGATAATGCTTAGTAGAAATGAATGCACGTTCACGTAATTCCTCAGACTTGTCCAATGATGTTCATTCAATAACAGCATGGATCCCCAGGTGGTCGAAAGAAAATTCCACTTAGATGGTTACCTCCGGTCAAGTGCGGCGAAAGGAAGAGTCTATTCGAACTGCCGGCTTCTTCGAGGTGGAGCATGTACGGCTAGAGCAAATACTAGCGACCCGCAAGACGGAGGAAATATCGAGGTGTACAAGGGCCCGAATGAATCGCAACCCAGCCGCCAACCTAATCGTGAAGAAACCGCGGCTGATTTAATTTCCGCACTTCTCAAACAAAAGGCGGTAGATCATACGGCAGAGCCCCCAGCGCGGCTGTTACGAACAGAATTGCTAGGTGTTTCAAGCGACATACTTAGTCAACTACCTGCTCAGCTAGCACTACTGAGAACCGTGAGACGAACACGCCATAAACGTGCACCCGCGGTGAAAAGTGTGGTGTCCGCACAAGAATTTTGGAGAGAGAGAAATCATTTAATTTGGGAAAATGTATTCGGGAAAGAAACCATTCGAGAATTTGTTATTCAGGATTTTTTTTTTATTCGTGAAAAACTTACTCGGGTAAAAGGCATTCGGGAATTTTGTTTTTCGGGAGAATGACCGGAAAGCGATTTCAAGGGTACATTTAACATTTTGCATTTTTGCACTAGAAGAAATTTCGCGCAAACTCTCATTTAAATGGTAACATCTTTGTATCTCAATTTTATCTACACAACTTTCTACAACCTTTCTGAACCAAGTTACGTACCAAAATACACCAAAAACTGACCAATTTGACAAGATCCCCAAAAATTGAAAATCGTTAAAACTTCCGTATTCTACTTGATTTGGAAGTAAAATTTAACGCTGATTCCAAAAAACTGCCTCCCTTAGCTGTTTATCACTGTTATCTCAGTAAATATTGATTTTTAAACAAAAATACCTTGAAAAATTTTCTGGCATAGCCAAATAAATGGAGATCATGTCTCATGTATTTTATATTTTATCAGTCATCTTGAAATATTTTAGTCTAGGCTTCTACTAGGTCAAGTGTTCGTGAGATATTACTCGTTTGCCCCCTTACCTATCTTGGCGTCGTGCTGTTGTATTGGAATGGTATGAGAAAATTCAAGTCCTCTATGAGAAATATTTTGAGGTATCACCTTTCGTGAGGCTCACTCGCTCCGCTCATACGCCCTCTTTCTTAGTCCCGGTCTTGGTGTAGCATAAGTCTGATATAAAATAATAATATTTTGGGCTTTCGTCTTTCGCATATGTATTAGAATGGTATGAGAACACAGACGCACGCGGACGCGGGGTGTACTCGCATATTTCTGAATCACCCACGGGGTATCTTTCTCTTTCTCAAAATACAGTTAGTATTTTGATGTTCAGTGTCTGCCGTGTAAATGGAATACTCAGAATGAATAATGATACGCTTAACAATCTGCACCATCTGTACTATACCTCAGTACATATGTACCAGGGTGGTTGCACTTACAATTCCAGTTTGGAATGTTGAAAGGTGATAGCTTTTAGGGGGTTTGGTCTCGAAAAAATCTACTGTAGAATATTTCAAGCTAAAAGAATTGATTCGGTTCTCCAAATTATGACCAAAGACATCAAACGACGACATGGTCCGCAAATGCCGAATCACCCAATTTCTTCTTTTCCCACGCCTTCCTATACTCATCTATTCTAATTTTGAGCTGACGTCTAGTCTCGTCTATGTAGATTCCATTACAGTCATTACACTCCATTTTGTAAACCCCACTTCTTTCGACCAGTGGGATGGGGTCCTTCAGCTTAACGAACAGACTTTTTACACTGTTAAGATTGTAATACACTGGGCGAATCCCAAATGGGCGGAGGACACGACCTAACTGGGAAGAGAATTTTCCCAAAAAGGGGAGCCTAATCCAACGTTTTCTACTATTTGACGCCGGATTGCGGGGGAGGGAGGTAGTGGAATCAAGGCTTTTCCGAGTCAATTGTCTATGGACCATCAAGTCAATATCTAAGCTGACCTCATTCACTCTGGCCAAGTGCTTTATAGTCAAAAGCTCCTGTTGAAAAGCGAGGTGACCCAATGGAATACTAGTCAACCGGTGGATATAACTATTAAAACCGGCAATTTTGTGGGAAACAGGGCAAAAAGATCTTCCGTGGACGGTAATATCGGTCGAGGTATCTTTTCTATATATGACGAATTCATGGACACATTCTCTATTAGAGATAGTAAGGTCCAAAAAATTTATAGATGAACTGCCTACTTCCAACGTGAATTTGATGGAAGGGTACAAACTATTGAGATACTTAAGAAACTCCAAAAGGAGATCTCGGTGACCGGTCCACATGCACAACACATCATCAACATACCTGTGCCAATAATGTATATGACCCAAAAGCCCCTGACCAGAGGAAAAAAGATCGAGCTCAAATTTAGACATGAAGACCTCCGAAATGAGGGAACCCAGAGGAGAGCCAATAGGGATACCTACCTCCTCTGGAAATTCGAAAAATTTCCCTTCAAATTTGCAAAAATTGGGAGACCAACAAATATTGAGTAAATTGAAAAATTCTGCCAGTTCTTCGTGACAGATATTAGATTGAACCAAGAGGTCTCCCATATGCTGCATGGCAGTAGCTCTAGGGATACTCGGAAATAAGCCGACTTCGTCAAAAGAGCATAGGGTAGAATCAGGCGGAAGAATGTCATATTTAAGCTTATCAGCCAGAGAGACCGAATTCTTCACAGAGTAGGATGACTCAAATTCTACTCTAGATTTAAACCAACGGTCCAAAAATTTTGCCAAGAAGTACGTGGGGGAAGACACAAAGGAAACGACCGGCCGCATCGGAGTGTCCTTCTTATGAACCTTAGGCAGCCCGTACAATAAAGGCGGCACAGGGTTAGGCTCAAGGAGAAATCTTTTAAGCGAAGAGGTTTTGATAATAAATTCACTATTGTTCATAACACGTCTAACTTCTTTAACGTGATTTGGAAAATTAAAATCCACATTTACCTTAAAAAAATATTCTATAATGTACGTACAAGCAGAAATTCCCGTCCTTCGGACGGAACACTTATACGTTCCTGACAGAAGCCTGTCATTTCTTAAAGTTCGTCAATCCCTCTTCACCTGTCCAACTACTCATTCTGAACTGTTACCCTATCTATTCTCTGATCCCTGCCCCTCCTTGAGAGGCCCTCTCCATCTTTTTAATATTTTCTTTCATCCTCAATGCTTATCCGGTATGTTCTCTGATTGATACCACACCCTGAAAAATTTTCTCAATTCGCTGGATCTATAAAAATCAAACATTTCCACATCTGCACACCTTTACTCTCACTTAACTTGTGACCCTACTGTCCGCAATGTAATACAGAACTATATTTATCAACCAATTGTTAACTGTGAACTCATTGTCCTATTATTGGCTTCCAGCTGTTAAACGGCACTTCAAGTCTTTAAATAAATAAATAAATTAATTAATAATCGTCAACACCCGACTTGTCCTTGTGACACCCCATTCACCAAAAAAGAGATAATCTACAGAAGGTCACATCCCGTTACTGATCATATTCCCACCTGATATTAGGCAGTAACCACCCACTTAACACTTACTTACCCATCCGACTGTCTTCTCTTCGATCCATTATCCAGTATGCTAGGCAAAAACTCTACAAAATCATCTGTTCTTCTTTCATTATAAACCATACTACTCTTTTTTGTCTGTCAATGTATTCCCTTTTGAAGTATCTAGCCCTACTCTCGGAATCTTCGTTGAAGCTGGTCCCCCCCACCCCTAAATGCCGCTTCCTAACTCTCACTGCCAATCTTCTTGTATCTGCAGTTTAATTCACTCACCTTCCAATCTACGCTCCCGCACTCTGCCGACATAATTCTCTCCTCTTGAACCTGAATTATTCAATCACCTCAAGTTGAACCATCTACTCCCTACCAACCATCCATTTCTCCATACCTAAACTCTCCCGTAAATATCTGGCTCGATCTAGCTGATCGTCTCCAAACTCGCTACACTATATACCGACAACTCATTAGAAACATTATCCCTAAACCAATTTTCCGACGCATCAGCCCTACTTTACCGCCGGATCTAAATTTGGACCCGAAACAGGGTACGCGTACTCGATCCAAGGAGTCATAATTAGTCGTTGATTGAAAAATTCTGCCTTCATGCATGAATGTAGTGGCGGCAGCTATTACGTGGACACGTTTGAAAAAATAAGAGCTCGAAAGATTAATTCCATTTCTTATTTGTTTTACCAATTCATAGAAATCTTTCCTTATCTAAGCTGATGAAACATGTAATCTATGATCCGTTTTTCAGTACATTGTTTTATGGTAGGAAAGAGTTTTCACTACCAAACAAAACGCCATATTCTCGAGTCTTCATCTCCATTTTCTCACCCCAGCTCAAATATCCATTGTTAACTGACTCTTTTTCATCTCTTCTGGTTATACAGGACTCTTATACAACTAATTCCCCAAATACTCGCATTCATTTACTCCTGCAATCACCATTATCAATTTCTACATCTGTATCCTTCCTGTGGATTCCGAGTCACGTCAACTTCCCGGAACATGACGCCATTGTTTTTGCGACCAAAGTTAACAATAAACCTACAACTCTTTTCTGTCAGTCAATGTATTCGTTTCTGAAGTGAATCAAGCCCTAATTAACAACGATCTAGCCCAACTCTCAGCCTCTGCGTTGAAGCTAGTAACTCCTCCTCCCCTCAGATACCGCTTCCGAACTCTCATTGTCAATTTTCTTGTATCCACAGCTCAGCTTCCATTATATGCATCCGCACTCTGCCGACATAATTCTCTCATTCTTCTTCTTAAGACTGAATTATTCAATCACCTCAAGTTGAACCAACTACTCCCTATCATATCATCCACTTCTCGGTAGCTAAACCCTCTCCCAAGTATCCGACTCGGTCGAAACTATATACCGACAACTCATTTAGAACATTATCTAAGAACCAATTTTTTCCGAACCACCAAACTTCTTTAAATCTGGACCTAAATTAGGATACGCGTACTCGATCCAAGGAGTCAAAATCAGTCGTTGATTGAAAAATTTTGTCTCCATTTCCTCCAAACTAAACTCCATACACCCTTGTCTTTCTCATCTCCATCTCTCCTCATCCCAGCTCAAATTTCTAGTGTTAACTAACTCACTTTCATTTTTCCGGGATATACAGGTCTCTTATTCAACTAATTCCCGAAATCAGCGCTTTCATTTACTTCTGCAATCACCATCATCCACTTCTACATCTGTCTCTTTTATGTGGATTCCGGGGAACTATTCAAACACCTCAAATTGAACCATCTACCCTCTGCCATATCATCCACTTCTCCATAGCTAACCCCTTTCCCAGATATCCAAATCGATCTAGCTGATAATCTCTGAACTAACAACACTATAATACACCAATAACTTATTAGGACCATTATCTCTATACCAATTTCACAACCCACCAGCCCCATTGTACCAAACGGATCTAAATCTGGATCCAAAATAGAATACACAAACTCGATCCAAAGAGTCATAATCAGTCGTTATTGAAAAATTCTGCCTCCATTTTCACTATACCAAACAAAACTCTATAGTATACAGATCTCTATCTCCTCACCCCCAGCTGAAATTTCTACTGCTAACTGACTCACATCTCTCCTGGCTATATTGAACTCACGTTCAACTAATTCTCAAATCATTCCATTCATTTATTCCTGCAATAACTATCACTCACTTCTACATCTGTCTCCTGGAATTCCGGGTCACATCAACGTCTTGAAATATGACGCAATTGTGTTCGCAAAAATCCCTTTCTATCCAAAAAATTTCTGTCCCTGTACTTACCGCTGCTACTGACCTTAGAAACTATTACCGATCCCTGATATTTGACTCCCGCCATGACTTTTGTAAAACTCGAGTGGGAAGGAGCTGAGAACATCGATTACCAAAAAATCGCGCTACGTCTATCACGAACTCTCTCGTGAACACATACGCGGGTAATTTTCAAACGCCTTCTTCAATTAATTAAAACTATATTTTAATTTTACGAGCACATCAAAGCTACCATTGAAAAATCAACTGGCCACTAAACTCTGAAACATCTACAACCTTAGCGATTACACACACTACTTTACGATTACACGAACAAAATGTGTCTACCATTCATCCCCTATGGGGTTTTTCGGGGTGAAAAAAAGTCTTAAACCTTCCCACTCGACATATGAAGCTATTTTCGCGGAGTTTGAGATGAGTCGAGGCAGTAGGAGCTGAGAACATCGATTACCTAAAATCGCGCTATGTCTAATAGTACTTTTCTATGGCAATTCACCAACCCGATTTTTAAAATTATTTTTGGTTGCCTAGTATGAAAAAATGGAAATTTTTTTTGGTACCAAGAATACACGTACAAAAGCAGTAGCCAATATACGATTAATTTTCAAGCTTTATTTCAACTTTTTCGGTGAACTTTATTCAATTTTGGATAGGAAAAAACAATCCTCGACATAATTCCCGTATAATGTCAAATTTTCATCGAATTTCAATGGGTGGGGGTAGAGATTACCCGTTACATGCGATTCCATTTTTCAGCTTTATAATATAAAAAAAAATAGTATAGTATACCTTTATGCGAGGCTTATACTAGATGTACACAATTTTTTATAGCATGCTAGAATAGAAGGCTTCAAAATCTTTCTTCGAACTGGGCTTTCTATGCCTCCCCCCTCAAACACTGTTTGTTCTATGCCGTTTATACTATGTGTATACTGAGAATGCAGTATACTATGTTATACTAGGCTTATACTATCCCTACACCTCCCTGTACAAAGTCGAGGCTTACTTAGCAGTAGATATGACATGTATGTTCTGGCGCAGTGAAGCGCAGGCGTTAATTTTCCTCATTTTTCATTGAATTTCAAAAATCCTTAAAAGAAGCACAGGGACCTGTTTCTCTCATTTCGAGGCTAATTTCTCACATTTTCCACTCAATTTTAAAAATCTTAGAAAAAGCGCAGGGATTAATTTCTCACATTTTTCATTCAATTTTCAAAATCTTAAAAAGAAGCGTAGGGACCAGTTATAGGGGTGTTCTGGCACACCTCAAGTGCAACGGCTTTTTAACCGATATTTTAAGTGATTTTAATCCATTGCTTAACTGAACTTTTAGAAACAAAAATTGAGTATTTTAGTTTATTTCTTGTAGGTAGTATCACGATAAGAACGCAGCATACGTAAATACGTTCAATAAGAATTCTGTATCCGATTGAGTTTAATAAGTACCATATAGTTCGCTAGAACCGTGGTTCCCAACCTGTGGTACGCGAAGGAATTTCAGGTGGTACGCGAAGAGGATGAAAAAGTAAAGCATGAGATCGAGAAATTTCATACTAAGATGGGGAAAAAATTGAAAAAAATTTAAGCAGTACACAAAAAAGAAATGAAAATACCTATACATAAAAACACACCTTATTATCTCCTTCCTACAGAAGTACCTACCTAATACGTAAATTTATTTATTCGTCGTTGCAATATGTGCTTGCAGCTTTTCACTAGACCCCGGTATACCGAACTCTGTACAATCCGTACATGTACCTGTGTAGCTGTAATGTCGTATAGCTGTAGCGAAGTACCGTAATAGAAAATTATACCTACTTTGTTTTGACATGTTCCATGTCTTTTCTCTCGCCGGACCCCGATTTTGAAACTCGCGAGTACACCCCCCCTCCCCCCTCCCCCCGTCAAGAGAAATCTCTACCCCGTGGGTGATTCAGAAATTCGCGAGTACACCCCGCATAATAATAATAATAATTAATAATAAATAAATAAATAAATAAATAATTAAATAATTAATATAATTAATAATTAGAAAATCTCTACCCCGTGGGTGATTCAGAAATTCGCGAGTACTTCCCGCGTAATAATAATGAATAATTAATTAATTAATTAATAATTAAATAATTAAATAATTAAATAATTATTTAATTAAATAATTAAATAATTAAATAAATAAATGATTAAATAATTAATATAATTAATAATTAGAAAATCTCTACCCCGTGGGTGATTCAGAAATTCGCGAGTACTTCCCGCATAATAATAATAAATAATTAATTGATTAATAATTAAATAATTAAATAATTAAGTAATTAAATAATTATTTAATTAAATAATTAAATAAATAAATGAATAAATAATTAATATCTATTATATAAAGAGAAGTTGCAAAATCGCAAATCCATTTAACTTCATTCCTATTTCACCTATGAACTTAGAATTTGTTTCCATTGCTTTAGCTTGCCTAGGAGAAGGTTTATGCGTAATAAATGTGAAGTTACGAAATCAGGCGAATGGCGTGTAGTATATCTTTGTGCTTGGCGGGGGGGGGGGGGGGGTGTCAGGAATAATCCAAGATATGAAAAATCTGTATCATTCATTAATTTCTTTATTAAAAATGCTAAGCAATCATTTTTGTTGACGTTCATCGAAAATTAATATGTGCTAGGCAATCATTTTTGGAAAGTGGTTCTTCTTAACCGGAGAAGTTTTGAATACCCATACTATGAGTAATCGAACAGTGTAGGGTTACAATAAAGATTTTGCTTAGCAATTATCTGAAGAAGTGGTGGTTGTCTTTCATTATTTCAAATTTAACGTGAGGACTAAGAAAGAAAAACAATTCACGTCAATTTCGAAAATTCAATATCGAAGTCACGGATGTCTCACTTTATTGCAATCTAATTGGAATGCCAAAACATAAGAAAGCAAATCTAGGGCGGTTGACGAACAAAGGGAAGAGGGCTCGGGTCAATTCCGAAATTTTGACATCGGAAAATAATGTGGAAAATGATTGTCAGAACGATAATAGTCCATTCATTAGGTACATTATTGAGAAAGAATATACCGGTATAAGTTCAATTGGGAATCTGGCAATTACGTGCACATTTTGCGATGGAAAATTATTTGAAACTGAAGATCGAAATTTCTGTTGTGGGGGTGGTAAGATTAAGTTACCTGATTTACCCTCAGTGCCGGATCTTCTTCAAAAACTATTAGACGGAAGAGATAATAGATCTTCTCATTTTCTTAATAATTTGCGTAAATACAACAATGCGCTTTCAATGATTTCTTTAGGGTGTAATGAAGTTCCAAACGTATTTACAACTTTCAAAATTTTTGGACAATTGTATCATTATATAGGAAGTTATCTACCCCTCCTCCAACAATCCACAAAAAATGACAAATTTTTCAGCATAGATCCAGAAAGAAGAATGCGCAAAGGATCTTCTGAAAAGATGGCATCCAACTATCAGAGAAGATATTAAGAGCGAGATTGAAAGTGTAAAACAAAATATCAACGATAAAAAAAAACGAAATTGAAAAATTGGAAATTAAAAGAATTAGATTAGAAATTGAACTAAAAGAATACTAATGATAAATAAATATCAAGGATTTTGAAAATAATTTGAAATTTTATAATATTTAGCGGGCGTGGCTTGTAATTAATAATTAGAAAATCTCTACCCCGTGGGTGATTCAGAAATTCGCGAGTACACCCCGCGTAATAATAATAATTAATAATAAATAAATAAATAAATAAATAAATAAATAAATAAATAAATAAATAAATAAATAAATGAATAAATAATTAAATAATTAAATAAATAAATAATTAAATAGTTGATATAATTAATAATTAGAAAATCTCTACCCCGTGGGTGATTCAGAAATTCGCGAGTACACCCCGCGTAATAATAATAAATAATTAATTAATTAATTAATAATTAAATAATTAAATAATTAAATAAATAAATGAATAAATAAATAAATAAATAAATAAATAGATAAATAAATAAATGAATAGATAAATAAATAAATAAATAAATAAATAAATAAATAATATTAAATAATTAAATAATAAAATAATAAAATAAATAAATAATAAAATAATTAAATAATAAAATAATTAAATAATAAAATAATAAAATAATAAAATAATAAAATAATTAAATAATTAAATAAATAAAGGCTGAATAGTCGAAATTTTTCCAAGTCCCCTAGACTTGAATTGTCTCATACCATTCCAATACAACAGCGAGATCGCTCGTTCGCCCCACGAAAGTTGGTACCTCAAAATATAGAACACCCACAATTACCTCAAAATATTTCTCATACAAGACTTATACGACTCCAAGATAGGTAAAGGGGTAATTAATAAATAAATAAATAAATAAATAAATAAATAAATAAATAAATAAATAAATAATTAAATAATTAACCTATCATATATGGCTGGATAGTCGAAATTTTTCCAAGTCCCCTAGACTTGAATTGTCTCATACCATTCCAATACAACAGCGAGACGCAGACTTATACGACGCCAAGATAGGTAAAGGGGTAAACGAATATATCTCACGAACACTTGACCTAGTAGAAGCCTAGAATGAAATATTTCAAGATGACTGATAAAATATAAAAGACATGGAACATGATTTTCATTTATTTGGCTATGCCAGAAAATTTTCTATTTTAGTTCGAATTTTTCCTATGGTACGCGAAAATTTTCCGAAATCAAAAGTAGTACGCGGACTGAAAAAGGTTAGGAACCGCTGCGCTAGAATGATCGTGATACATCAACACACAATTGAACCAAAGTTAGTGAAATAAAAAAATTTCAGCATTTTTTACGTAATTATATTCAAAATTCTGTCTATTGCGGTTGGTTATATAGCGCACGACCTATTTTTTCATAATTTCCTAACAGACTTAATCTCAAAAATGAAAGAAAAATCAATTTTTCTTAAAAGAGTAAGGGTAGGGGGTAAGGAATTTAAGATTTCATACACATTAGTCTCATGAGGTGACGAATCCGTCACCCTAGTACTGTGTATGAACACATATATGAGAAATACAGAGAGAACGTAGAGAGAGAATTAAATCAGAAAATATACCAATTTAGGTCGTAGAAATCTGGACGTGATCGAACGTAGTACAAATTCAAAGACACAGTTGTAGTCGTACATATGTAATTGTGCTGATAATAAAGCTTACGCCGCGCACGGATAATACATTCAATTATTAAAATCCAAGACATGAAGCGAACATTACTACAGGTGTAGTATAATTACCTTCAATTCGCACACAGATGTCTATGGCCCTACTACCGATTTCATTTATTTCTTTAAAATCTTCGTACACATTTGCGTCGGGATCCCTTTTCTGTAGCGTGAAATGGTGGAAGCCGGGCGCAGGTGGATAATCGATGTTCACAGCGTAATTCAGAAAATTCGTTTCACCACCGAATATTTCGATTGATCTGACTGTTTTTTTCCCTTCGTAATATATCATTTTTACACTGAAAGAAGGGGATGATCGGTTTTTCAACTTGAACAATGCTGAGTCAAGTGCAGTTTCCCCTAGGTTCACTAAAAAAACAATTAATAATAAAATTTTAAAATTCATGTTAAATCTGTAGGTACTGCTTTTTCTGATCTACATAAATAATATCGGTAAGCTAAAACTAAATGGGAAAAATAATTTCATATGCAGATGACACGGTACTACTGGGAGAGGGTAAAGACAATAGCGAATTAATGTCCAATATAGAGGAGGATCTCAGAAATATAGTAAAATGGTTATGTCGTAGAAAGACATAATCTGTAAAAAGTTAGTAAAAATTGAGGTATAAGTTAATCAAAATTGAAGTCGAAAAAAAAGTTAGGGAAGTTGTGACAGTGTATGTAATAGCAAAAAAAAAAAAAGACGAATTGTAGATAAGTAGTAATGTCGAAATTGGGTCTACATCACGTCAAATCGACTAAAGATCAACGTCCATATGCAGTTAATTTCGAGTCGACTTAACTCACGGACTTGTCGACTTTTCGTCGACTGGAGCACGCGGTTGATAAGTGTCGAACAATGTTCGACTCGTTATCGACTCGTAATAGTCGTAATGCGGGTACGGATGTGGATTAAAACTCTTAAGCTACCAGTAGATGAAAGTTTTTCTCAACTTACTTATGGCAATTTTTTTTTTTTTTTTTTTTTAAATCATTTATTTATGCCGAACTGTCCTCGCGGACATTTACGGACACTTTTTCAGATACATACTAATAATAAATTCACATGATATCAGTTTATTGCGCATTCGCAATAAAGCTGTTTATTACCTAGAGTTATTGATTAATTTAATAGTGTTAATCACTATATTAGGCTCACGACATCAGTGGGTAGTTTCCGTTTTAATCGGACTATCGGTGGATTTTCTAGGAGTTGCAAAGCAAGGTTGTTGGTATGCTTATGTAGACGCTTCTCGTACGAAATTACCAGCTTTTTAACGACTTCTTTGACAGTGGGTATATTCAGATCTTCTCGGAGGCAGTCACTTCTCATAAACCAGGGGGCTCCAGTAATTTTGCGTAGTATGCGGTTTTGTAACCTTTCAAGGATGAGCAGATTACTATCCGCCGTGCAGCCCCAGATTGGTGCTCCATATGACCAGGCTGGCCTGAGTACTGCGAGATACAGCAACCTTTTATTGTCCAATGACAGTTTGTTTCTCGCTCGAAATAACCAATAGAGAGATTGCAGCCGTACGTTCACTTCGTTTCGTTTCTTGAGTAGGTGAGTTTTCCAGGTCAGTTTCTTGTCCAGTTGAATTCCTAGATATCTAGCATGGTCTTCAGTGGGTATTGCTTCGCCGCTGATGATTGTAGGGGTTGGCACGTGCGGTCTCAATGAAAAGTCGACTTTGACCGATTTGCTAGCGTTTATACAAATTTTCCATTTCTTAGTCCAGTTACTGATTTGGTCGACATTCTTTTGCAGTTCATCATTGGCACTATTATAGTCGGTGTTTGAGGCAAGACACACCGTATCATCGGCAAATGTTGCAATGAGGTTATCGCTATTGCAGGGTATGTCCGCTGTGTAGAGCAAATAAAGAAGGGGCCCAAGCACGCTTCCTTGGGGTACCCCAGCTTTGATTGCCTTGGTGCACGAAGTTGAGTCTCCATAATGAACCTGGAATTTGCGTTCATGGAGGTACGATTTTATGAGTGACACGTAGTGCGCAGGTAAATATTCGCTGATCTCATGGAGTAATCCTTGGATCCAAACTCGATCGAACGCCTGTTTGACATCGAGGAAGACTGCTGGACAATATTCTTTAGCTTCCAGTGCATTCCGTACTGTTCTTGCAACCCGATGAATTTGCTCAACAGTAGAATGCCGGGCGCGAAAGCCAAATTGATGTTCCGGAATGATATTAAGATCCTCTAGCACCGGAAGAAGTCTGATGTGTAATATCTTCTCAAAAATCTTGGAGAGTATCTAGGAAGTATTGAGATTGGCCTGTACGACGCTGGGTCTTCAAGAGGCTTGCCAGGTTTCGGGATCATTATAACCTTGGCTATTTTCCAGTGTTGAGAGAAGTGACACGTTCTGAGAGAAGCATTAATTATGTACGTTAAATAGACCACAGCTTTGCGAGAGCATTCAGCCATTGTTGGTGGAGTGATAAGATCCAATCCAGGAGCTTTTTGCATATTCAATTTACTGATTATGGCTCGGATTTCTTTTGGCTCAGCAAACTTCGGCGCAGGACCGTCAATGTAGTTGATGCGTGGTTTTATGTCGGACGCTATGTCGTTTGGTTGAAAGCAGCGTTCAAGATGATCGGCAAATGTGGCCGCTTTTTCCTCTTCGCTGCGAGCGTAGGTTCCGTTGATTTCTTTCAGTGGTGGAGTATAATCTGGAGGCTTCTTTCTTGCTTTTGCCACCTTCCACAAAGAATAATTAGATTCTCTGGTTGGATTAAGAGAGTACCTATAGGAGGTTGTCAAATGTTTTGCTATCAATCTCAGCAATCTCCTTCTTTACTTGCTTGCAGAGGCGATTGAATTTACTTTTATCTGCCGGGTCACGTGTGATTTGCCAGCGATGCCTTGCTGCTCTTCTGGATTTGATAAGTTTCAGCACTTCATGGGGGTATGAAGCTGTAACTGGTCGCGGTCTAACTTATGGCAATGAACAATAAAAACAAGAAAGTTGTACGCGGACACATCTTCGGACTATACCTTACGTCTTAAAAAATTAAATAAAATTCGGCTGTTCTCACTCCGTTATTTATTAAACGTACGACGTTTCGACTGGATTACCAGTCTTTTTCAAATTTAATTTTGTATATTGAGAACGCTCACGAATAATTATTTCTTTATCTTACGTCTTTAGTTGGCGAGAAAACACGATTTAATGAAAGCGACTCTGTTCATGTTAAATTGCAAATTTTATCATGGGTCGGGTCATGGTGAATCTGTGATAAGTTATCACACATCCGTCTCACACAATTCCTCTCCTGAAATTTCTGAATTTGTATTGCGAGTAGAAAATTTGTTATCGGATATTCAAGGCTATAGATTTGCGCAGACTGTATCAAAGTCATTTTTCGAGAAAAAGGTGATAACCCGTTTCCCGTGTCTTCTAGAGTGTCATTCCGCCGTCCGGACTCATTTCGTTCATCGGTATCGGTCGTTCGTTTTATCGACTTAGAATTATTTTCGCTCGTGGCACTTCGAAATATTTTTCGACTTCGAATCATTTTCGCTCTTGGCCTACATAGGTACTCACCATTTAAACACTTTGATATTATCGGAGTTGAATAATTTCCTCTAACGACGAAACAAGTATCCTCATCATCTTCAAGCTTTTTCGTAATGATGACGGTTCCAGCTAGGATCCTGTACATTGATGTGTTTAAAGATCGTGACATGTAAACCATTGGTAGTGTTCGCATAAGGAAAATAACTCTTGTCTGCATAATCCAAGATTGCTGATCTATACATAACTTGACATCCCCAAAGCCGATAATACAGGAAACGAAATACGGAGAGTCTCGACTGCATGCGTTGAGAACGATGATCGATGACGATCCATTTTTCGTTGGGAACACTAGCGGGGTCAGCGATAACATTCAGATTGATTAAGAATGCAATGATTACATAATACACTACTAGAATTAACATCATGATTACACGAAAATTCTGAATATACAATAGGTACAGTAAAAACAACGATTAGTGATTACACCATCTAACATCACGGCAGTAGCGGTACTCTTTGGTGAATAAATTCAAGCTATGAGTTGTTCTTGCGTCAACTTGACTGACTTGACATTCCAACACAACCGGTTTTAGGAGGACCTCCGTTCGTGCTGATTTTATACTAGTCCAAAAAGGGGGCTCACTCGCGTGTGCAGAGGCAACATGAGGATGGTACTCCCAGATCAAGCAGATCAATATGACACAGAAAAACTAGTATGCTACCACGAAACATGATCTCTATATTCATGTGGCTACACCAGAAATTTGTTTTTTTTTTTATACTGTAAAATTTCTTTATTGCCTAATTTCTCAAACGACTTTTTTCGCACTGATAATTTTCTTATGGAAAACTTTCGTCATTGCTTAATTTCTCAGATGACCTTTTTTGTGTCGGTCAATTTTCGGTGTTTTTTTTTTTTTTCTTCCTGTTAGTCAATTTTCGCTAGGGCAAATTTCCTGACACCTTTTTTTCAAGTTCCAAGGTCATAATTGTAAAGACGAACGTACGGATGTAAATTTCCGAATTAGGGAGAGGGAGGTCAGAGCAAAAAGGAAAAAAATGACTTGGAGATAGATGTAAATGGAAGAGAATAAACAGTGATTGAAATACGGTTGGCTTGCGCCCAGCAACCGACTCGAAAAAGAGCACGAAAATGTATCCGCATTATACCTATTGCAGGTACATTCTTATGTTGCAACCGAGCAATGCATGAGGTCCATTGCTATCACACTGTCCTACTGTGATGTTGGTCGTTCGATTCGGTGTATAATTTGCGAAAAGAGAAATCTAGAGTACACTTTCTTCTACAAGAATGTCTCTATTCACCACTGAATACGTATGTGTATAAAGTACCACGTGTAGGCGGTATCGATTATCGTGTAGGAGGTTGAATCAATTGACGACATACAGAGACAATTTCCCCAAACACCCCATGATTTCACGATCAATTAAATAAGAAGAGAATTGGAAAGACGAACTGTTTGACATACATATTTTTCTTCTAGTGAATAGCAAAAGTCTTCCTTCTGTGAACAACCAACTTCATCAATCGATGTCATTTGGGATCCATCCGGAATCCGGGTTCTTTGTTCTTGTCTTTTGTCGCACACTGACTGATTTCCATAATGACATCATTCTTTAGGAATTTTCTTGCGAAGTACTACTAGAAAGAGAAAATAAATAAAGAAATTGATCCTTGTATTGCATTCCTGAAATTTCCACCGACAGAATATTTCTTAGTTGTTACTCGCTTTCTTTGAGATGTAACACAAAGAATCGCAATTCCTCTTCGCAATTTCTCTTCTTTTAGGGTGTACGGATCGAAGTCACGGGAATTGTTTCAGTACAATGATCACCTGTGGAGACCACCTAAGTCACTTTATTGTAACCGCCCCCTTTACCAGTACAGTAAAAGTGATGCGAATCGCTGATTTTAGTCACAATAAAGATTCTTGAAGAAAAAAAATTCAACAAAAAATGGTTCAACCTCGTGCGAGTATAAGTCATTGAAACTTGGCAAAGCGCGAGTACTTCATGTGATTCATCTTTACCTGCTTCAGACACATCAATGAAATTACTACGACCTGCTTTAAGACATGACAATGAACATGGAAAGAAGATGTCTCTACGTTTTAAGTTGGAATATTCAAGCGGAAGGATTTCAGGTACGCTCGAAGACCGGTTAACGACCTTTTTTGTATTTATGAATGAATTTTCTATCTTTGCAAAGGATTCCACAGCGGGCGGTACGGCGATACTTGACGTACGGATTACACATTAGCAACCCATTGATCTTTATCGAAACGATAGTATTTTACAATCGTTGTCTTGTTTCAGGATATTATTATGTAATCAGGATACAGATGAGAATAAGAACACCCGCTTCACGTACATATAAAATCAAATACCACGTTTTCAAATGTTTACAAATTTGTATTTGCGTTAAATACTATAATGAAATGTTATCCACTAAAAAAATGTGGTCAACGATGAAAGAAAAAAAAGAAATTAGAAAAATTATTTTTAAAAAAGAGAGAAAAGGAAAGTGTAATAAGAAAAATCGATTTTACACGTACAAGAATAGAAAGGATAGCACAAATAAATCACTTAAATTACTTATAAGATAGTAATAATACAATAACAAAAACAAGAAAACAGGATCATTGGAAAAATACGCAGTTTAAAGCTTAATTATCCCAGATGGGGGGGGGATTACACAATTATCATATTATGGTAAGGCTAGAGATATATACTACGATTACGATTCTAAAATTAAAGCTCGTTTTGCGTTACAACTTTCGCTACTTCACCCATACGATACCGATAAATAATTTATCCTACTTTCTATTCTTTCACTATCATTAGAACGATTATCATTATTAAAATGCAAGAGAGAAGATTAAACTAAACAAAAAATTCAATTAAGACGTAATAAAAATAAATGTTATAAAAATTTTGATCATTTTTACACATCTAATAAATACGAGAATCGTAGTCATTCAAGAATTGTTAAAATTCTCCATTGCTCTGTCATCAACCATGATGGATATCCTACAGATATATCCTTCATCATGGTGATTCAACTAAAGCAAACGCGCTTATAATACGAATACCTTTATATCCTGCGTTTTTTTGGCAATGAAAATAAATGTCTAGTATACAACCTCAAACGAAAATTTTACACCAATATTTCACCGAGACTTGTTTCACCGACATAATTTCACCGAGCACTTATTCCTCTTTCCCTTCTTATATTATGGCGTAGTTCTTGTACAAATAAAAGAGTAGAGAGAGCCTCGGTACAAGGATTTCAAGACATTAACTTCGAGATGTCATAAAGACAGACTGTAGAATGATGAAGTTCTAAAAGCTCACTCCTCGACTACTCTCGCCCGGGGGTGAGATTGTGTTGAGCATTCAGCGTGGACCACCGTCTGAAGAACGTTGTATTCGAATTAGAAGAGAAGCATACCTAAGAGGATGATTCAGATGAAATCGCTAGAAATATTGCTTCATAGGTTAAATAACTTCTGGCTCTGCACCTTGTCATCATATTGACTTCTTTACTCAACTTCATCAGAGCTGACGATATTCGCTTTTGGTTCTCAGTGATTACACTCCTCGGTGAATTTTCCGTCTGTGAAAAAACTCTCGGTAAATTTACTTACAACCGCAAATTCATACAGTGAGCGAAAGAAGGGATGCCTAATTACGGAATAATAACAACTGCAACTCCACTCCAGTAACTGCAAATTTATACCGTCAGTGAAGGGAGGGATGCCTAATTACGGAACAACGAATAACAAAAAATGTTTTAAAGAGTTACTAGCTGTTACATAGCAATAACTGATAAATAGTAATAAAACATCTAGCTTCACGAACGAAACTTCATCGTAGCGTACAGCACTTTTCGATACATCACAGTATATCAACAGACTTTTTATGAAAGTGATTCTTTACGTTCCAGAAAGTAAGCCGACTCAAAATCATTAATTAATTCGACGAGAATGAAAAATGAGTAACGAAACGTGTTTTTTCCGTCTTCTTTTCGTTCATCTTCTTCTTAAAGGTACATAGCGGCGGTGAGGCTATCCCAAAATGCGTTGTCTAATTAATAATTACGATAGATAACATGAAATAAGTGGTCAGTGACAAAAACGTTTAATACGTCACGACTCACGATTATAAATTAATGCTAATAAAGCAGTAAAATATAAAGGAAACGTGACTGTTTGGTAAAGAAGTAAAATACATTATAACAGCGGTATATGGAAAAAAAAACATAATAAAAATTAAAAACAGTTTACCTTCCTCATTTCTTTTTTTTTTTTCATTTTCCCAAGTAAAACAAACAATCTATGATACCCGATCTATCATTTAATCCCGATGAGAATTTTTCCTTCTTTTCAATTACTTTATCAAAAGGAACGCGGTTTTATGTATTTATGTATAATGTACTACAAAGAGTGAGAGAGAAAAAAAACACACGACAGAATTTCGATATCGAAAATACCTAGAGCATATTTTGTACGAACGGTTTCATTTTCGGATGCATACATCCTTCGTAGAAGTTAGAGCTCTTTAAAAAAAATATAGTATATACATGTAATAAATATCAAACTTTTACTTTCTGAAGTCGATTAAAAACGTCTCCTTTCCAATGTATTTTCAATCAGTGTCCTCATTGTGTCCAGCACCAACTATTGTTTAAAATACCACTAAATCTTCACATACATCACAATTTATCATCACCAGGAAAAGAAAGAAAAACATAAATTCTGACAATACATACTACTAGATAATACTGACTTAAAATTCATAGAATTTATTCGCTACTCATTAATCATTATTGTACAAAATTAACAATTAATAAATTACTCTTAATTCTTGGTTTCCGATTATAACGAATATACAAAAAGGTGCATATAATTACCACCAAGAGAACAGCCAACGTCGCACCGAAAGCAATGCTCGCTGTTTGAAGGAGAATATTTTTTCGAGCTATCAAATAGGAACTGTCTAAGTCTTTGAACTCACATCTGGAGCCAATGAATCCTTCGGCACACTCGCAGTTGTATAGGAAATGCTGGCCAATTCTTACCGTGAAACAAGTGGCTCCATTTAAACAATATACACTAGCGTACGTCGGAGGACACGCGAAGGTATGGAATGTGATATTTGGTCTAGGTGTCGAACTCTGTGGCTTCGGTTTTGGTGGAGCTCTGCTCGAACATCCTTCCAAGACGGTTAGAGTCGTACAAAAGACTAGGATGAAAAACATCATTACGTAATTTGCCTTCATTTTTCATGTGCTCATCCTATACGAACAGAACCATTCGAAACTCGTATTAGAATCGAAATAATCAATTTTGATACTAAATACGAATACGAGCACGATAATATTTGGGAATTCTTCTAACAGTATCAGGTAAGTGAACGATACGAAAACTGATTAGCCACCTTAGTATACTACAAGCAAGCAATAGTGAAGCTATAAATCAAGTCTTTCGACAGAAACAATTACTTACATATTAATACGTGAAAAACGACGATCATATCCGATGAATTTTTATTTTCACTAATTTCTACGAATTACAATAGTTTCGAGTAGACATTTTCAAAACTTCTAGGTAAATAATTCAACAACATGTTCAGATGTTTCTCAAATGGCCACAGACTTCAAACTTCTTGGATTATTTCTTCGAAATGAAAATACGGTTTAGCATTTCGTATAGAGTTATGCACATAACATCAGAGTTCATCCAATCGTGTGTACCACACAGCCGATAAATGACGGGCGTTACCGAAGAGGCACACGACTTTCGAGTTCAATGAATGGCGCGCTGGCGGTTTCGAGTTCGTTCCGGTCCAAGCAGAATAACCCCGCAACAGCTGTACAAAAACCTAGTGTGCTCGAAAATCTTCGTGTACCTACTCAATAATATTCATTTCAAGTTTCGTAAAGAATTCCTTAAAAGCAAGTACGTGCGCTAATTTGCAGTCGTTGAAAATTCTCGAGTGTATGGAAGTATAACTAAGTTACATGAAAATTCAACGATCGAATGATGCGAAGTCAATGATTAGAATTATAGAGTAGGTACCGAAACTTCACAATTTCTGAGTAGTTTTCTGATGATTAGTATCAGAGTTTTCAACAAGGTTAGTGAGTGATATTTGATGTTGAAAAGTATTCAAAGACAGAATGAGGATTGGGAAAGGAAAGGAAAAGGAATCAAAAATAAGTGAGAATGAAAAAATACCGGGACCCATGGTCTGAAATGCACGTATACCTACTGAACACTTGGTAATATTGATCAATTATTAACGAGCAGAATTTAGATTTTGCCATAAGGTAAATGGCAACTAAAAAAAGTGTATCTTTCTTCATGGAGAAAAAAATATTCTTTCTGCAATAATCATCAGACAAGAATAATTGTGAGGTTAATTGAGACATCGACACGGAAGCGAAATTGAATACCTCGATAATATCGCAAATGTTTGAAACAAAATAAACGATGGGCAGAACAAGGTATCTACTGGTATCATATCATTTATCATAAAAGAAGATATTTTTTTTTAAATCAACAAATATTTTAAGACGGTCAATATCAGTACCGTAGCTACGTATAATTTATTTCATCACATGCGAAAGAAGAAATCCTTCAATAGAAGAAAATATTTACAAATCAATTGGCTGAATAACACGGACAAAAATTCTTCTCTTCATAAGGTTAAATTAAATCTCTCAAATCAGTTCTTTTTTCTTAAACGATATCTACTAGTCGTTGAAGACGTAAATTGTTAATAATTTTAATTGATGGAACTGACGTGAAAATTCTTCAATAATGGAAACTGCTCGCAAAAATATTGACATTCGGGTGAAAAATTTTCCTCTTAAAAGAACCGAGAATAAGTACAAAACTTTTATCTAGTTTTTCGTCGTCGATTAACAACGGCGAAAACCAAAAAAGGATTGAATAAAAACTTGAATGAAATTAACATTATGTATCAAACATCTTTAAAAAAAGCTTCACTTTCATTTACGGGAAGTCACGAAGGAGGAAAAAAGAGTGTAAAATATCTACGAAATTACATTCTTTTCACCGAGATAATCGAAAACATTCATCTCGAATAAAACTAATGTGAATAAAGTTACTATAAAATATTGAATAATTTTTGTCAACGATCATAAAAAGTGTATTCTGAAATTCAACATATAGGTATAATGCATACAACGCGAACGTAGAATCACAGAACAGTTTTAAGAAACAAAACAACTTCCAATCGAGGGAATCGGCATCCCGATAAGATTAAATCCGTTCCCAATAAAATTAAGTGCAGCTCTACTGTACTTGGAATATTTTCCTCATCTATTACTTCCACTCGAACATATTTCATTCATTTCAGTTGAAGTTTGACGAAAATCTGAAACATCAATTTACGATTTTAAAATTACGAAGATTTTATAATTTGAATTAGAATTAATTCAATTTCTAATTTTGATCTCGATTCTGAAGAACAACTGATGACAGAATACAAGAAAAAAAAAAGAAGGAAAAGGTAGACCGCTCTAATTCTAATTTTTAATGCGTTTATCATAATTGCAGCTTTATCGGTCACATACGTAATATTCAAGCATAAGAGAAAGACTGAGAAATCAATCAAAGGAGATACTTGATAATTACGAAGGAAGTCAATCGCAGATCGTAATTGAGAATAGAAATATTTGAGAAACTCACGAGGCTTAATTTTATTATAACTAAATAAGTTTGAAATAATAAACAAAAATAATTCCAATTAGAAATGCATATCTAGAATACTTAAAAGAAGTTGTGCTTGTGGACGGCTCTTGGAAACAATTTTTGGTAATTTCAAAACGTTCTTCCGTCAGAAACTCATTTTCAAATTGAATACAAAATGAGGTCGAGATTTACTATATTTTAATTAACAAATATGGAAAGAACAATCGACTTTTTTGACTTTATTACCTGCGTTTAGCATGAATTCATTGTTTAAAAAGAGCCAAAGACTAATTTTCGAAAATTGTACCCTCGAATTCAATAATGGGATCTATTTTAGAAAGATTTGAAGGAAATAAATTTAAATTTGTTAAGTAGTTGACTAAAAACAAATTCGAACGGTTAAGCTACAAATTGCAAGGCTTTAAACTAAGAGTGGGGTGAAAGTATTGCCGAAAAGAAAAGTGATTAAGAAAGAGAGAATATTAACGATATTCAGTGATTTTGAATTACTGAAAACTGAAATCGAATACTGTTGCATAATTCAATACTCTCTAAGTTAGAATTTCCCTTCATTGTTTATAGTTAAAGAAATCATTTTCATGTCGACCGAAATAGTATCTCTTCAATTTAACAACTTAGAAGAAAGATATGTTATCAGAACTTGAAATTCGAAAAAATCTGGATGAGGCAAGTTAGGCTATTTGCTAGCTTTATGAAAATTTAAAAACAGTAAACTCTCTCGTTGAATAGAGTATCCATAAAAAAATCACCTCTTCGTAAACCGTCCAAGACATGGCTGTTACTAACGTACGGCGAAGTAATCGCACCGTAACCCCGCGAAGATATCCTTTGATTCCAAATTCCTAGAACGAGAATATGCAACTCATAATCAATAATATCAGATGAAGTAGGGGGGCCAAAATAAATACCGAACTTACATTATGGATGAACTGCAATCCGAAGCTGATACGAGAGAACTCATTTGGATACATTTGCATGTACGTTTTAATCATATCAGCAGGATGAGTAATCATTGATGCTGCGCAGCCAGCTATAAGACCACTCAAAAATACTTTGATAGACGAATTCTTTTCCTGGTGATTGACTCCTGAAGAAAAACGAAAAAAACGAAGTTAGACTTTAATTTAGGTTACACAGCATTCGAGCTAGCTCCTGATACCTTTGATTACGAATAAACAAGTATGGTAATAATCCAGTTCATAATAAGGATTCATTTTCCACCTTGAGATCCACTAGGGGTATACGAATACACTTACCCCAGAATAGTTTGATGCGAGTAAAGAACATATAATATAATCCAGAAAAAGGAACATCTCTGATAAGAGTTGGGGTAATTCCTCGCATGAAACCACGCAAACCTTCTTCCTCTCGTATATGTTTCATAGCAGCATATATTCCTGTATAATTATATTCACCACTCTACAGTAGAGAAATTGAAATACAATTCTGAGAGAAATTTAATACGAATCGATGATTGAAGGCAGAATTGTCGGAATTTACCTCGAATCTAGTTTTTAAAATAGTGATCGGATTGAAACAGACAGCTCCGACAGCACGAGCAAAAGAGGCAGCACACGTAGTCTGCGTGATCGATCTCTGGTCGGTGACTACGTAAACGTTCAACAAGTGGAGCGTTGAGAAGTACAATCCGACGCCGGGAACAGATCGTAAAAGCGTCTACAAAAGTCGGATGAGGCTGATTATAAATCATTAGCGTTACCGTTCGAGTATGATCAACGATAATGGATATACTGAACCGGTGATAAGCCTTTCCAGAATCCGACCACACCGTCGGTATGATAGATATTTTTGAATACCACGAGATACGTTGATCGAGGCGATGTTGCACTAAACATAAAGGATATTGAAAACAATCGCTTTTGCACCCAATAAGAAAAAGTGATTTTGTCTTACGTGAGTTTGGCGTTCGAGAAGATTTGTAATCGAGTCTTCATAACATCTAATGGTTGGAACATGACTGCAGGAATGGCGCCGCTTAAAGCACCGATAATAAATGACTTTGTGAAATTTGATTCAGTCATATTTTCAAGATTAGAAACGGTTGAACATCATTTATCGAAAGAATAGTCGATATTCTCTTCCTCAGTGGCAAGGTATGTATGTGATGATGGAATGTGTCTCATTGTTTGTAGATGAAATCATAAGGAAAAACAATATTTACGGAGTAAACATTCGAATGCTAAGAAAGGTTCGTTTCGTCATTATTATTATGGTGATACGATCGGGATTATATGACCAAACACTATAGCAGCTATCTATCGTTGAGAAACCGTTTTGAAAACTGATAAGAGAATTGTTGCTACTTTGATAATAAGCAGAGCACGACGAGGAGAGGGAGGACCAAGAAAAGGTGAGAGATCCCTCGGATAATATTACTTCGGAAAATTTTTCTTTTGAGATTGGAAGTGAGAGGAAATTTTAAATCTTTCAAATCTGCAGTAACCCAATATCGAATATACTTTTACAAAGGGTACATACGCCGGTACCTACCTATTTACTCCCCTGGCCACGGTATGAGCTAGAGACAGGAAAACTGGTTGTGTATAGATACTCCATCTTTTGAGACCGACGGATGTACCTACGTAGGGAATAATTCTTTTCGTTCAACTTCAAAACACTTTCATCAATCAATGTTTAAATTAGATATTGAGTATGACATTTTGTATTCTTTCCAGCAACACGAGATGTATTTTGCAAAAAAGAGATCTGATATCGAATTATATGAAGGACAGCTAGATAGAGATAATGATCAAAGATGAACAGATTTGCCAGATAGATCCGCGAATCTAGGAGAAATAATAATTATTATTCAGTGTTGTTGATCAAGTATCATACAATAATGGTGTAGTCGACGTACATACCGTAGCATTCTATGCGATCAAATTGGCACACTGAGGGGTCTGTAACAACAAGTTACTGTAATTATTTTTGGGAAATAAATATGTAGCTACCGTACTCATCAGATTCTGGTTTAGAGCTTTTACAATTCTTGATTCTTTTAGGTTTGCAAGAAGATTCATGAGTCTACTTATTTTCACAACTTTTAACGCTAATTGCTTCCGCGAGTCCCTTTCTCATGCGAAACACGGTCGACCCTGCGAACTAAGAAATAACCGGGAAAAAGGTATCTGTCTCGAGGAAAATTGGATACAATATCAGTTCTTTTTCCTAATTATCTTCGACGGTTGTGAAAAGCGCTTTAGCGATTAATATTCTAAATTCCTAAATTTTCTGATTCGATCGAGTACACGTGTAGACTGAAAATTATTGATGATACCGGTTTCTATAATTATTCCGATTTTCTCTTCCTGATTTATTCGAACTCGGTAGAAAAGAGCACAAAGAGACTGAGAAAAGGACAGCCGAACGAATAAGTTGAATTATTATGTCTTCAAAACGACGATCAGTGAAACGAGACTTCTTTTAGCCTTCAGTAGGCAATATTAGAAGCCTTATTTTCGTATTTGTAGTTTTAAAGGTACCTCTGTAATTCAAATTTGTGCGGCAGGGAGGTACTGTACATGCTTTCTTGCCTCCAAACGTGACGAACTAAAGAACGAGGCAAAAACGCCGTTTAATTTTCCATAGGAACGAACGGATAGCCGTTCGTTCTCCCATAAGACCTGTGTTAAAGACCGTTCTTAGTTCGTCATGTATGCTTGCCTCTTATCATTTTTGAGTTACCGGTATTTTAAGTTAGCTTCTCCACTACGGCATATGTTCTAATTGACTGCTGAAGGACGTTTTCAGGGAGAATAGGTACCAAATTTGTCCGAAGATCTGAGAAAAAAATCTATTTTCCGGATAGGGAAGTCACGAACCGCATACTTATGCTTAATCTAATTGATATTTCCCACATTTTATAAAGAAATAGCTAGGTACCAGTAGTGCAAAGGATTCATCAACTTTTCTTTCTTCAATTATATTTTAAGAAGCCTCTGTACCAACAACTAGGTTAAGCTCCCTCGCATTAATTTCAGTCAAGTACGCGTAGGCAAGTATTGAACTACCTAAAATATTATATAGGTACTGAGGTATGTAAGCATATCGGTACATAAGACTGATGGAAATATGAGATGAGTTCCCTATATGAAATAGGTAGGTATACGGTAGACGAATCTACAAAATTTGGGATTACAGAAAATGAGTAAAATGAAAGACAGCAGCTGCTAGACATAAATCAACAGACGACAAAACTCTTCGGCGGGCACGTGCAGCTGCCTACTCATGTGTAAAACTCTCGTGTTAAGTAGTGTTCGTCATCATCGTATGAAAATAGACTCACGGTCGAGAATATAAACAGAAAATCAAAAACATTGTATAAAAGCCAGACACCTAATCAAAACATTCTAAGTGAACTCTTGTAACATTAGTCACGAGCCCCGTTGCCAAATACAATAATACGTTTTCAATGATCCAGGTGCGATCCGCAAAACTTTGCTCTTATAGGGCTTTTCCATGTCGGCGCATTGCATACGTATTCTCCTACGTGTTATCGAAATGGTAGTATTTCTAACATTGCTCTTATGGCAAATTACTCCACAATGAGAATGAGTATGCAATCCACCAACACAAGAGCAATGTTAGAATTTAGAAATACTACCATTTCGATAACACGTAGGAGAATACGTATGCAATGCGCCGACATGGAAAAGCCCTATAATTGGTAAATGATGAATACTTTTTTTTTTTTTCAAATGAAAGCGTGCGCGTAACCTAGGCAACCTTTTCTCTTTATGTAACAGGTTTTCAAAAAGAACTTACACTTCGAAAATTCAAGATAAAGTTGTAGGTATGTTGCGGGCGCTCATTTTAATTCAGAAAAGAGGAGCTTTATTTTCGTGGATCCACATTTTCTCACCTCGCATGGCAGGAATTTTCATATATTTCCGCCCTCTTCAATAACATTCGCCGCGAGTGCTCAACCGAAAAGGAACCAGAAAACCTCCATACGCTATCTCAGTTCTACGAGAATCGTTAAAAGTTGACTGTTAGAGATAACTTTGAGCGAATGTATCCTTTACATAAAAGTAAGAAGTGAGAGGTTCTTGATAATAAGAGATTCTTTTCTTAATGTTTTATGTTTCGCTGCTATACAGCTTATGATTATAATACAGATTGTCGCTGGGAGGTTGACATGACAGGATATTACTAGGCAATTGTTTTAACGTTCGTACTTTCGAGGTTGTTGAAGGCGTTGGTAAATCTTTGATATTATCGAGTCGGTAGAATTGACTATAAATACTCAATATCCGTATTACATAAATATGTTTACCCGTCGCAGTTTTGCACGCGATGAAGAAAATTAGAGCTGCAAAGCCCTTCAACCACTTCAAATAAATAAAGACGTACGTGCATAGTACATGAACAGGACAAATTACTTGTTCATTTCAAGAAAAAATAAAATGAGATTAGAATGGAAAAGAAACTATAGGTAGGTAGGCCTACTGTTTCATCATCAATTTTGAACGTAGAATTCGATAATTATCAATTTTAAATTTAGAACGTTTGTTCTTCAGATATATTCGTGCAAAATGATGCACGTCGTAACCATATTCCGGTAAATTGACGTACGTGCAATACGATTATATCTACATACATCATGTACACAGAGTTCAATACACACATACACACACAAACGTGTATACTGGTAGGAAACCCATCTTACTAGATAGGATACAGTTCAGGCACGTCATTATTTTACTTGGATGGCAATTTAGGGTTATAAACAGGCTCCTGACAAACAGAGCATTCTGATTAGTTGATGCGAGATCTATATGACAGCTCGAAACCGGGTGACGGAAAACCTCTTTTTCGGTGACCCCGGAAAATACTTTTACAGCCCTTATTTTCTTTATCGAGTAAAAGACCTTCTAGAGACACAAGAATAACCATGGTCTTGTGAGAATGCAATAACGAAGAGAAAAGAAGTGAAAATTGGATTTTATTCTAGAAGACGAAAAATTAAATTGGACGTTCTCTATCTTTCATTTTACATAAGCATTATTCAATGAAATTTAAATTGATTCTGTCAATTGCACCATGATTTTTTGAATTGATCGAATAGGTACCGGAACATTAGAATGTAGATAATCATTAAATTATGACATGAAAAATTCTTTCGTTTCCGGATAAATCATCTTCATTTACTATGGCCACCGTTCCATTCTGACATTTTTTTACTCGTAAAAATTTGAACGATATTAATCGGTATCGAGCCAGATTGGTAACACAATTAAAGAAAAAAATAACTCAAAATTAATCATACTTCATCAAACAAGCCAATAAATTTAATAACATCATTCATAACAGAAAATAAATCATTCAACGTATTAAAATGAAATAGGTAAACGACAAATTACTTCTTTAAAAATGATAGGTAGATAAAATATTACAGATATTGTATGGTTAAGTAATTTGAATTAAAGAATTTTTTAATTTATCTAATTATTTTAGAAGTAAATTAGTTAATATCTTAGTTATTAAAAACAATAAAATGACGGGATCATTCTCGACCGTCACATCAAAGAAGATTTTTAATCGAACTAATATCGCCGCTATTTAAATGTTCAATTTTATTAGGATAATTATAATTTCGTAAAACATTACGTAATAATAATAATTTAATTTTTTTTCAATGTTATTCTCAGATACTAAAAAATGCAATATAAAATTTTCAATCACTGAACGTACTTGTATACGTAAAAAATGGAAAAATTAAGATCTTAATAGCTCTTTTGTACAAATGGTGATTACTTTACAAGGATAACCGTCTACTAGAAATTGGAATTTATTTGAGCCATTAAACTTGGATTTTTGCACTAAAATAACTCTGGAAACTAAATTTCATACTCGTATAAGTAAAATGTTTACTTTTGAAGAAAGAGAGGGTAAAACAAACATGAAAACTAAAATTAGAATCAGTAGATTTAGAAGAGACAGAGAGAGAAAGGGGAAAAAACGCATGTGAAGGAGTAAAAAAGGAGAGATCGTCCCAATTGAAAATTTCTGATTGATAACTATTATAGCAGTGCTTTGAACCTTCACAACTCTGCAATGAGAAGAGACTTGCATCAATTGAGAAATAGAATTATTTCTTGAAAAACCTGTACAACAATAGATGATCTTAAAGTAATATACTGTACAAAGTGATTCTGATGGTTCGAATTGATTGCCGTGATGACTTATGGTCCTGTAATCGACATGGTTCCTCAGTAACTTTTACCACCCAAATATCTAGATAATCGAATTTCTTTCTCACATATTATTACTTAATTTATTTATACCTAAGGTAATACAAACGAAGAAGAGAGAGAGAGAAAACAAAAAGATCTCAATCATTTTGTCGGTAAGATTTTTTGAACAAAGGAATCTTCAAGGACGTCTCTAAACATCTATAAAATACCCTTACTTCAAATGGAACTGTAATGCTTCTTCTGAAGCT
The DNA here is from genome assembly GCA_035079385.1 of Aspidiotus rigidus. Classification (NCBI taxonomy): domain Eukaryota; kingdom Metazoa; phylum Arthropoda; class Insecta; order Hemiptera; family Diaspididae; genus Aspidiotus; species Aspidiotus rigidus. The sequence goes on from JAVHKY010000023.1 coordinate 5,277,651, forward strand.
CACAAGCCCGATATATAAAGATAATGCTTACGAGTAAATACAAAACAGAAACAACATACCGGTACTTAAAATTTTTCGAGCAAAGAAAAACTCTTACGTGTTTTTTTCTTGTATAATGGTATGTCATGGACGCGTTCGCCAATTATTGTATTACAAAAAAAAAAAAAAAAAAAAGTAATAAGTAGGTATGTAAAACACTATCGCATTAATCGGTACCGTACAAATTTAAGTAGACGTATTTTTACATGCGAAGGAAGAAAAAAATTCATTAAAAAATAAATATGCGAAGTTTGAAGGGGAAAAAAAATTTGAAAGAAAGAAGGAAATAAGACGCTACAAATTTCTTTCTTCGAAACTGTATTATCTTAGATCATAAATAAAAAATTATGGGCGATTAATTGAATGTACTATACGCTATCAACGCTGGCAAACCGTTGTCCTAATTCATCGCATACGTGTTGGTGACCGGAGTACGAGTGAACAGAACCGCCTGGTAACATGTGTCGACGATGACGACGTTGATGTTGTCTTCTTTGACAAAATAAGCACAGGAGTAATAACAATAGAGCACCACCGATAGCAGCCCCCGTCATGTACATTACCATCCACTCTGTTGTGTCTTCTATGACACCTGCGCATTGAGAAGCAAAGGAGAAGAGCATTGTAAGGTGGAAAATTTATGGAAGCTCGTGAAAACATAAATATGAGATGATTACAACGTTGGTATCTGATGCCCCATACAGGATATTCGTTCACTCACAGTTTTGTTCGTCAGATAAATCGTTTTCTCCGCAATTTGAAATGTTATTGCAGCGCAGCTTTCCGGGAATACAATAACTAGATTTTTCGCACTTAAATTCATTACAAACGTTCGGAGATACGGATACTTCGGTCCAGAGAATACGGAAGCCATCCATACCGACAGATTTATCGGCGACGATGAAACTAAAAATAAAAAAGTAAAATTTGAAAATATTTTTCATCTAGTCGAAAAGCGTGTCATGAAACAATATAAGTGCTAAAATTGAATCTTTCACGAATCATAAAAAACACTTCTAATAAATTTTAGAGCAATGCTCTCTCTTAATGGTAGAGGGAAAATTGTATCCGAAAAATATTTCTTATCTTTTACTTAATTTAATAAACCAGGGTAAAATCCTGCAGATTTAATCCTTACATAAGCGTAGATTCAGATCAATTTTAGTATTAGTACATTTCAGCCCCTTTGTACACAACTTCAGAGTAAGCTGGTTCACACTTGCAGCACAGCGGTACAAACACTACACACTTTGGTTACTTTTGAAGAACACTAGCGACGGTCCAATGGACTACGCTCATTTTACATAATGCCCTGTGGAGGAGATGACGTCCTGCTACCGTGACTCTTCACAAAGGAGTCACATCATCGGAACAATGCGCTGGGGCACAGTGTTCTTCACTGTGACGTTTATGAGCCAGAAATATTTTTTTCTGTCTTTTTCTGGTGACATACGGCTCCTGACACTGTATTCCGCAGCCGTGCCGGTATTGAGCACACTGGGAGTCCATGTAAAACGTCACTTCGGCAGTTCGTGACATCATTAAAGAGACTTACGGTAGAAAACATACTTCATCTGCGAGTAGTGGGGGTACAAAACGTTTCATACTATACACACATATAGAGAGAACTTGGAAGGATTTCAATTAAAAGCTAAATACAAGGAAAAAAATTTAACCTTTGAACTACAGATATGAGGCTTTTAGAGAAGGCAATTGAAGGAGAGAGCTGAGGTCTAAGCCTGAAGGTCCTTTAGTATACTTTTTTTTCCATAAGAAAAATCAATGCAAAAAATAGTTACTAATTGAATAAACGTCCGAATCATTCGCGCCGGCCATCCGCTAGGAGCGTTACGATCGGTAAAATTGAAGATAATAACAGGCGCTTTGTCTCAAAATGAGTTGAGAACAAAGCCGCCTAGCAAAAAAGTCAAAAGAACAAAGTTTGTAGCGCGTAAAATTTTCGGCAAGTAATTTCAGAATTGATTTAGATCGACTCAAGGAAACCTTATGCCCACCATCCCGTTTTGACTGATGACGTCATTTTGAGTATTGTAGAAGCGACCGTCACAGGCGTAATTTATAATGGAGCTTCGAACAGCAAAATCAAATAATTTACCTTAATCGAGCTTGGTTCCCGATCGACTGATAGAGTAACGAGTCATTCGCTTGTTTTTCACCGCATATTTCTATAGGTATGGAATTTATATCTAACCACAATCTAATGGCAGCAGCAGCACAACCTCTAGCTATAAAATGAAAAAAATTTTCAACTTGTTTCATTAACCCTCTAGATTGTAAAAATCCCGTACTTACATGCCGGACTTCCTTCTAACGTGAAAGCAAGAAAATTGAAAAGTATTTTATGATTCGGTTTCACAGTTATGTACCAGAGACAAGTTCTCGTGGCCATTCCTGGTGGAGGTCCTTCGTATTTGATTGGGTAGTTACGAGTTTGAATAATTCCAGAGCCTTCCTCTGGATTGCTAATATTGCCACCACAATCTGCAAATAGTAATACAAATATATTAAGTTGACGTAAACATTAAATATTTGAGACGAACTCGGTTATGACTTACCTCCAAAGATAGATTTTGCCGTCTCGAAGTTATATCGAGCTTTGAATCCGCTGTACACTCCTTTTGAATCTGTCTTGAGGACCAATTTTATACCTGTAGCTCCTCTGAGCGATTGAACTGGCCCGGGAGACGATAATCCGCAATACCTTCCCAAACGGGTCTCAGTTCCATCCTCATACGTATTGTAAATCTCGAGCCAATCTTCGAAACATTGTTCGTCTCTGAAAATCAAATCGATACCTATCTTTATACTTACTCGTAATTCAAAGAAGGTGAGGAAACGGAATTCAAATATTTACCCGTACTGGCCGATCGTCGTATTCGCTTTATCGGCCCGAATTTTGAAATAATCGAAAATAATGGAAATTTGTTCGTTTTTCAGCGCGAGAAACAGATACGTGCAATTCAAGTCGCTCGGGTAGTTATTAGGAAATCGAGGGGAATTGAATTCACCACTTTTTTTGCTGTCACTATTATACGAGAAGGCACATTTGCCATCCGGAGTTGCCGTCCCCGGGATCAGATAGTCTGGAAAATTAAATAGATCAGATTATATTAATTCTGAAACTTGATCCAATACTTTCCTTTTCATCCTTTCAAATTTATCAGTATACTACTCTCAGTTGAGATTCCACTTTTTTCTGTGCTCTTTATAATGTTTTGGATACGAACCTGTTTCAAAAGTATATTTAGCTTTAAATCCTCTTCCTTGAGATTCACCACTCGCAAAAATCATGACCAGTCGAGGACCGTCCGATAGCATTGGTTCTGGTTGATATGAGCCGCACATTTCATAATCGTATTTATCGTAAGCATCAGTCTGCTCCTGGCCTTTTAGATATATTTTTAGGTAACGATCACCGCATCTGAAAATTATAAAGATGAAATTTCTTCATAGAGTGAAGGAAACATGATTCTAGAGTAAAACTAAAGCAAACGTAGAATTGACACGGTCCGAAACGTTACGGCTCGACATAATGACAGAATACTCAAAGAGTAGAGTAAACGAGAAACTAATTACAAAGACCGCAGATATAAAAGAGAAGATGCGAGATCTTTCGGTTAACAAACCATCATCGGGCAAAGTTAGAACGCCACTGACCGAGATACGACTCATAAAACAGAATACCAACGAGATCAGGATTGAACGAGCGAGCCCTCGCGAGGTGACTCAAACTCGTAGACCAATTCAACTAAACCTTCGTCAGGAAAATACCTGTTGAGTACGGTAATATCGTCACTGTTCAGATGACGCACTATTTCGATATTTTCCAACGCAACGCGCATGAAGTAAGAATTCTCCTTGTGGAGAAGGGTAGCCGAACCTTCCTTGAAACTATGACCACTGGAGACAAGGTGGTCCGCAAAGGCCGAATCACCCAAATTACCTTTCTTCCAGGCCTTAAGGTGATCCTCTACTCGAATTCCAAGCTGGCGACCCGTCTCGCCTATGTATACGCCGTTACAATCCTTGCACTCCAATTTGTACACCCCGCTCCTCTCCCCCGCGGGATGGGGTCCTTTAGCCTAACAAACAAACCCTTCACAGTAGTGAGGTTATAAAAAGCAGGCCTGAAGCCAAATGGGCGGAGGACACGAGTCAGTTTGGATGAAAACTCACCCAAAAACGGGAGCTTGATCCAACGTAATCTCATATTATTATTACCACTCAGATCGCGGGGGAGGGAACTGATAGAATCAAGGCCCTTCCTCGTAAGTTTTTTACGGACCTTACGGTCAATGTCCAAGTTGACCTCATTCACAGCGGCCAAGTGCTTAATGGTCGCCAGCTCTTTTTGGAAAGCTGGTTGACTTAGCGGAATGCTAGTCAGTCGATAAATACGTATAACTATTGAAGGCAGCGATCTTATGAGAAAATGGACAGAGAAGATGGTGTGGTCGTCTGAATGTTACTACTCGTCTCAATCTCCTCGTCCATTTTAGGCTCTCTAGTTTGCTTCCGCCAGGTGAGTTCGATCGGTTTATTCGGAAGGTTAATGAGGATTGCTGGGATTTTGAGGTTGAGCTCAAAGCCAAAAAGTAAAGAAAATTTCCTCCCTTTTGAACTCCAAGGCTATTGCCCTCAAAAATATTTGTGCTAATAATGGTGTTGTTCAAAATTTCCAGCCCCGCATTATTAATTACACCCAGTCGCAATTCTCGCAAGATGAAACGTATTTGTTGGAGAAGGGTCTAAAATTTGGCCTACCTCCCCTTCCTAAAGATGAAACTCTTGCTAATGTCGTTGCCGACCTGACCATAAAAATTTGTCCCGGCGTGAATATTCAATCAGCTTGCGCTGAACTAGTCCGCGACACCCCCCTCCCTCGTATAAACAATTACGCATGTGAAGTGATAGATAATCTGAGGAGGAAGGTCAGGGACCAGGGGTTAATCCTTACTAAAGCCGATAAGGGTAACGCGATTGTAGTCCTGGAGAAATCCTCCTACGTTTCCAAGGTTCAAGAAGTTCTCACTCAATGTGGAGCTGCTCTTTTAACTTTCCTAACTACGTCAAAGAGGTTAGGAAAGTAAGTTATGAACGGGAGTGAGTTTATCATAAAAAGTTCTTCGCTCAAAAAAGCCCTGCTCGTACCTAACCCTGTTCCCCCCCTCCTCTATGGGTTCCCAAAAGTTCACAAGATGAATACTCCTATGCGGCCTGTCGTGTCCTACGTCTCTTCCCCTGCCTATTTTCTGGCCAAGTTCTTGGATCGTTGGTTCAAGTCTCGAATCGAGTACGAGTCCCCCTACTCCGTTAAAAATTCGGTTTCTCTGGCCGAGAGGCTCAAAAATGTTACCTTGCCTCCGGGTACTAGCCTCTGCTCATTTGATGTAGCCGGCCTCTTTCCCAACATACCAAAGGCCCATACTATGCAGTATGTGGGTGACCTACTGGTAAAGTTCAACATTCCTTATAACGAGATACAGGAATTTTTTGGCCTCCTTAATGCGTGCTGGTCCCCTAACTTCTGTAAGTTCAATGGGAAATTTTACGAGTTCCCTGAGGAGGTAGGCATCCCCATCGGCTCTCCTTTGGGCTCTCTCGTTTCGGAGATATTTAAGTCCAGATTTGAGGTTGACTTGTTTTCCTCTGGCCAAGTTCTACTGAGTCACATCCATTACTGGCACCGATATGTGGATGATATATTATGTGCGTGGACCGGTCCTCAAGAGCTCCTTGGTGAGTTTCTTCAGTATCTGAATAAAATGTATCCCTCCATAAAATTCACTACAGAAATTGGAGGTTCTTCCATAAACTTTCTGGATCTCACTATCTCTGATAGAGATGGGGACCATGAATTTGCGATATTCAGGAAGGATACTTCGACCGATACAGTTGTCCACAGATCGTCCTTCTGTCCATTTTCTCATAAGATCGCTGTTTTCAATAGTTATATTCATCGACTGACTAGCATTCCGCTAAGCCAACCAGCTTTCCAAAAGGAGCTGGCGACCATTAAGAACTGGGCCGCTGTGAATGAGGTCAACTTGGACATTGACCGTATGGTCCGTAAAAAACTTACGAGGAAGGGCCTCGATTCTACCACCTCCCTCCCCCGCGATCTGAGTGGTAATAATAATAAGAGATTACGTTGGATCAAGCTCCCGTTTTTGGGTGAGTTTTCATCCAATCTGACTCGTGTCCTCCGCCCATTTGGCTTCAGGCCTGCTTTTTATAACCTCACTACTGTGAAGGGTTTGTTTGTTAGGCTAAAGGACCCCATCCCGCGGGGGGGAGAGGAGCGGGGTGTACAAATTGGAGTGCAAGGATTGTAACGGCGTATACATAGGCGAGACGGGTCGCCAGCTTGGAATTCGAGTAGAGGAGCACCTTAAGGCCTGGAAGAAAGGTAATTTCGGTGATTCGGCCTTTGCGGACCATCTTGTCTCCAGTGGTCGTAGTTTCAAGGAAGGTTCGGCTACCCTTCTCCACAAGGAGAATTCTTACTTCAAGCGCGTTGCGTTGGAAAATATCGAAATAGTGCGTCATCTGAACAGTGACGATATTACCGTACTCAACAGGTATTTTCCTGACGAAGGTTTAGTTGAATTGGTCTACGAGTTTGAGTCACCTCGCGAGGGCTCGCACGTTCAATCCTGATCTCGTTGATATTCTGTTTTATGAGTCGTATCTGGGTCAGTGGCGTTCTAACTTTGCCCGATGATGGTTTGTTAACCGAAAGATCTCGCATCTTCTCCTCTATATCTGCGGTCTTTGTAATTAGTTTCTCGTTTACTCTACTCTTTAAGTATTCTGTCATTAAAGCAAACGTCTCATTACATCCAGGTAATTATTTTTATAGACAGAAAACCCGAAAGATTTTGGGAGGAGAGGGGGAGACGGTAGGGTTCAACTTGCAACGAACCTCCGGCTTTAGAAATCGTTCTTCTTTGTTACTGCTACTTGTCATTAGATTCTTCGAAATTCAGTGGCGCCCGCAGGGATAAAATTGAATCGGGACTCTGAAATATTGCAAATATGGTAAAAAAGAAGAGTTGAAAGTTCTGTCAAATTTCTGTTATTTATCTTTGTAGTTTCTTTCTTCTTTCATTTTCTCATTTTTTCCGGTGAGGCCAAGTCGGCGCCAAAGGAATTTGAGGATGGGGAGCCGCCACTGTACAAATCAAGCCTACCCTCGTACATCCTCTCGGTAGGATTACGAGAGCCATCGGAAAATCTGAAGGATTCTTTAGAAAAAAAGAACTGTACCAAAAGTTTGCATTGCAAGAATCTCACTTCCAAGTAACCATTTCGATACCTGTGAATGAAACCTGTCTCACGCTTGAGCTGAGAGTTTTTCTTCCTGATCCTCTCGCATTTCGAATTTGCTGTCGCTAAATTTTGGATGACCTTCTAGTCACGTTTGAAATTGCGAGAGAAAATTCAAAAGATTATACTACACTTCATAACGAAAAAATCACCAGCATTGATATTTTATGGATTTACACATCGAAGCAATTACAGAGTCTTGGAACGAATGACACAATCTCTATGGCAGATCTTATCACGCTGGAGTTATTTTTTCCGCCCATTATCGTGAAAGCGAATTTTAGGGGCGCGATGCTCCATTAAAAGTGCCGAAAATGTACTCAAAGCTCGGCTATAAATGCAACAATAGCGTTGCTTTTTACGATCACGTGGATGAGGGTTACACGGTTCGTCTCTGTGTCAAAGAATCATCAACCCAATTTACGATGTCTTTAATATTTATTTTTCACATTATTCCGGTGGCGCGTCAGAGTCAATTAAATGTGTACCAACCGTGTCGAATAAAGGTGAAGGATAAATAGAGTAGAACACTTCCAATGGTATACATTCTGTAAGGGTTGACTTCAAATATTGTAATACACATCAAATTTGGTTGTCAGGAGTAATAAAAACTGATTTTAGTCTCGTAGCTTCAGATTTTATGCATCAATTTTTGACAAAATATAGCGTCGTCATTTCTCCGATCCACTCTCGTAAACTCATGCTGCAATTTTAGAATCTCGTCTCCCTTGAAAACCGTTGTAAACCAATTTTCTTGGAAATTTCGAGATTCTCAATAATGATTTGAAAATAGATAAGTTTTGAAAAAAAAAAAAAAAAAAAATGCGCGCGAGGTAAATATCGATTTGACTCGCGTATAGTAGTACTTGTTCGTCTGTCCGTCTGTCATTTCATCCGTTAACTTTCTCATTTCTCTACCAGTCTAGAATGTCAGCGAATCTGTTTAACTAGCAATAGCATAGCTCAACATTATACTCGAGGTAAAGAGAGTAGAGCAGAAGTAAGCAGGAAAATACAAAATGATTAATATTTCATAGTAATGCACAACGGTATTTCACTTACTCGTCTTTTTCCGCCTTCTCCCCTTTCGGAATATCGAACATTTCGAATTCCAAACGTACTCTTTCTAAATTTTGAGGGTCTTGCATTCCGTAGATGAAGTAACGACATACAGTTTTCGGTATGTACGGAAACGGATAATTCGGACTGAACACAAATCCGTGCGATTCTTTTTTGCTGAGTATTTTCTGATCGCACTCCGTACCACGTATATGTTCGCCACCATTTTTGCCGATAAAATCTTTAAGAGAGAGAGGGAAAAAAAAACAAAATTATGATCACTCGTAAAATTTATGAAAGTCGTGAATTTCAGACGAAAATTTTTCAACGTTGTTATATCAAAAATTTTCTAGATTTTTATAGGAAAATAAGTGCGATAAACTCAAATAGGTGCCTGTAGCCCGATAAACCATGTCGACCGTCGATTTTTGGTCGACAGAAACTCGACGTCAAATCGACCGGGGATTTACTGTCTTCAAAGTCTTGTGCGTCGGTCTATTGTTGCAATCGATCTCTTGTCGACGTCGATATGAAGTCGATAGATAAAGGGTCACTTCAGGTCGGATTTGAATCGACTTCTTCAAGTTTCTCTATTACCTGAAATCGACTTCTGTGTTGAATCGATTTAAAGCCAATTTGTAGTTCTCTGGCAATGTTCACAGGTCGACATCGAGTCGACCTCAAATGGACATCGATCTGAAATCAACATTGAGCCGACTTCTCCAAGTTTTTCTATTGACCCGAAATCGACTGCTTAGCTGGATCGATTTCAAGTTGATTTGTAGTCCTTTGGTATGTATACCCTCGTCGCGTCGACTTCAAATCGACCTCAAATTGACGTCGATCTGAAGTCGAATTCAAGTCGACTTCTCCAAATTTTTCTATTGACCTAAAATCGACTGCTCTATTGGATCGACTTGAAGTCAAATTGTATAGTTCCACGGTAATGCACGCTGGTCGACATCAAATCGACCCCAAGTCGACGTCGATTTGCAGTCAACTTCGGGTTGACTTCTCTAAGTATTAACCTGAAATAGACTGCTGTGCGCCATTGATTGACAGTCGGTTTTCAATTTTATGGGAATGTATCCTCGGTAAACTTTGAATTGGCGCCCCTTCAAGGTCAATTTACTGTAGCATGCTGTCTGCTTGGTCACTTCCCTACTCGCAGATAGAATATATAGTCAGAATTATACAATTAGGGTCATTGAAAATCTTAATTATGCTTGACAAGTGGTGTAGTGGTCAAATCGACTCAATTCGGTCGATCTTAGTTACTCATTTTTGATCACCAGTCCGACACCCTATGACATTGTGCTGCACTCAAAATCGACGTCGATTGCAATTCTTTTACCAATGAATCATATTAATAACAGTACATTATCAACCCAAAATTGACGTCGTTTTTGGAACATCAGTCTATGATACCGAGAGTCGACTACAAGTCGATGGTAAAAACCCATATCAAGTTATTTCGGGTCGAGTTGCGACGGACATTGGGCAGAACTAAATCGACTTCGATTGTCAGTCCACTTTTTGTCGAAGGGTCTGACGTCACATTGGTTGGAGTCCACATGGTTCATCGGGTAGGATTATAACACTAAGCTAGTCGTTCAAACTTTACCTTCGCGCAATCAGTGATACTTGAAGAATTTTTGGAGAGAGAGTAGACAAGTATAGCTCTTTAATAACTTTGGTTCACTCCTTTGAGTATGCCTCCTTCACTTCAGTAGCTCTTAAGCATTGGAAATTTTATGACTTTTATGTCTTGTATGCCTCGTAGATACCATCAGAAGTGGAATGAATAATGCTTTTAGGGAACCAAACGTTAGCAGGGAATTTAAACAAGCGAGTCACTCAACAAGATTTCGTCTGTCATAAGACCTTGACTGAATTTATGAAAATTATTTACTCGATGACTCCATCATTCTGACTTTAAAAGTTGGTACGCCTCAAAAAAGTTCCAAGTTTTTTTTTCCATTGTAGAATGAAACAATCCCCAAATGATAAAATCACCCAACCTTCAAAGTTTTTCTCGATTCTGAAATAAAATTTAGCGGTAAATCTGAATAAAATTGTCAAGAAATTATGCGAAGCACCAAAATGGGTTAATGGGACCAAAAACGGGTCAACATTTCTCCAAAACGAAAAAAATCGCACAACCTTCAAAGTTTTTCTTGATTCTAGGGTAAGATTGTGTGCTGAATTGAAAAAAAACTTTTGAACTCTTCTTGGAAAGAAGCAACAGGAGTTTTTGCGCAAGCACCCACCTTGATCATACACGGGTCCTCAATCGATCTTTCACCGCGAGCATGTAATGGGAAACGAAGTCGCCGGTATCATTCTTTCCTTCGCCCGAAACAACAGGAGTTTTCGCGGAAGCACCCGCCTTGATCATACACGGGTCTTCGGTCGATCTATGTTGAACCCAGAGATTATTCGCCTGCGTCTTTCAAACACGGGTTCTTGGATTGTTCTCTTACCGCGAGCTCATGACGAAAGTCGAGCTTGACGGTATCATTCCCTCCTCCGGATAAAACCCCGAGAAATTCCGGGCGTTCGTCTGCCTCAATCAAAGACTGAGCTGTAGCTGATCGCTTATCACGAGCAAGCACGAATTTTCAGTATCCCCCCACTGCCTGAATCAAAAAGTTTTTGCACTTTGGCCCGGTTCGTTCATAGGTGGGGCGTCAGTTGATCTCTCATCGCAAGCACGCAACTAAAGACCAACTTTGCGTTCTTTGACTGAAACAACGAGAGATTTTGCACTTTTTCCCGCTTTGATCATATGCAGAGCCCTAGTCGATCTCTCACCGCGAACCTTCAACGAAAGATGAATTTATCGTCTCTTTCCAATCCCCAAATGAGGAGAATTACCGCAATTTCCTCTTTCGGATCTGTCACCCGACGCTAGTCGATCTCTCACTCCGTGAGCACACAACGGCAGACGAACTTGTCGACATTCCTTCCATCCCCTGAATCAACACTTTTACTGCAGAATGATAAACATTTGTCATTTTTCATTTTGGAGATCATATAAGGCCATTTCAGTATTATTCTCCGACTCGGCGCTAAATTTTACTTCAGAATTGAAAACAACTTTTGAAGATTACGCAACTTTTCATCTTGGAGGAAGTTTGATTCTCTTTGAGCCCATCATCTCATTTTGGTGCACCGAAGTATTTTTTAAGCATTTTTTTCGGACTCAGCGCGAAATTCCACTTGAAAATCGAATTAAAATTTGAAAGTTTGAACGATTTTCCAATTTGGGGAAATTTTGGCTCCTTTTCAGGGCCCATTAACTTCTTTTTGGTGCTTTGAAGAGCTTTTTCAGCATGTTTTTCGGACTCAGCGCAAAAGTCCCCTTGAAAATTGAATTAAAATTTGAAAGTTTGAACGATTTTCAAATTTGGGGAAATTTTGGCTCTTTATGGGCCCATTAACCCCTTTTTGGTGCTTCAAAGAGCTTTTTGAGCATTTTTTTCGGACTCAGCGCAAAAGTCCCCTAGAAAATTGAATTAGAATTTGAAAGTTTGAACGATTTTCCAATTTGGGGAAATTTTGGCTCTTTATGGGCCCATTAACCCCTTTTTGGTGCTTTGAAGAGCTTTTTGAGCATTTTTTTCGGACTCAGCGCAAACGTCCCCTTGAAAATTGAATTAAAATTTGAAAGTTTGAACGATTTTCCAATTTGGAGAAATTCTAGCCCGTCTTGGGCCCATTATCCCATTTTGGTGCTTCGAAGTATTTTTTAAGCATTTTTTTCGGACTCTGCGCAGAAGTCCACTTGAAAATTGAATTAAAATTTGAAAGTTTCAACGATTTTCAAATTTGGGGAAATTTTAGCCCTTTTTAGGCCCACCATCCCATTTTGGTGCTACGAGGAATTTTTCAAGCTTTTTTTTCGGACTCAGCGCGAAAGCCCACTTGTAAATGGAATTAAAATTTGAAAGTATGAAAGATTTTGGGAAAATTTTTGCTTTTTATGGGCTCATTAACCCCTTTTTGGTGCTTCGAAGAGCTTTTCGAGCATTTTTTTCGGACTTGGCGCAAAAGTCCATTTAAAAATTGAATTCAAATTTGAAAGTTTGAACGATTTTCCAATTTGGAGAAATTGTAGCCCTTCTTGGGCCCATTATCCCATTTTGGTGCTCCGAAGTATTTTTTAGCATTTTTTTCGGACTCAGCGCGAAAGCCCACTTGAAAATCGAATTAAAATTTGAATGTTTCAACGATTTTCAAATTTGGGAAAATTTTGGCTCTTTATGGGCCCATTAACCCCTTCTTGGTGCTTTGAAGAGCTTTTTGAGCATTTTTTTCGGACTCAGCGCAAAAGTCCCCTTGAAAATTGAATTAAAATTTAAAAGTTTGAACGATTTTCCAATTTGGGGAAATTTTGGCTCTTTATGGGCCCATTAACCCCTTTTTGGTGCTTCAAAGAACTTTTTGAGCATTTTTTTCGGACTCAGCGCAAAAGTCCCCTTCAAAATTGAATTAAAATTTAAAAGTTTGAACGATTTTCCAATTTGGGGAAATTTTGGCTCCTTATGGGCCCATTATCCCATTTTGGTGCTTCGAAGTATTTTTTAAGCATTTTTTTCGGACTCTGCGCAGAAGTCCACTTGAAAATTGAATTAAAATTGGAAAGTTTCAACGATTTTCAAATTTGGGGAAATTTTAGCCCTTTTTAGGCCCACCATCCCATTTTGGTGCTTCGAGGAATTTTTCAAGCTTTTTTTTCGGACTCAGCGCGAAAGCCCACTTGAAAATGGAATTAAAATTTGAAAGTTTGAAAGATTTTGGGAAAATTTTTGCTTTTTATGGGCTCATTAACCCCTTTTTGGTGCTTGGAAGAGCTTTTCGAGCATTTTTTTCGGACTTGGCGCAAAAGTCCATTTAAAAATTGAATTCAAATTTGAAAGTTTGAACGATTTTCCAATTTGGAGAAATTGTAGCCCTTCTTGGGCCCATTATCCCATTTTGGTGCTCCGAAGTATTTTTTAGCATTTTTTTCGGACTCAGCGCGAAAGCCCACTTGAAAATCGAATTAAAATTTGAATGTTTCAACGATTTTCAAATTTGGGAAAATTTTGGCTCTTTATGGGCCCATTAACCCCTTTTTGGTGCTTTGAAGAGCTTTTTGAGCATTTTTTTCGGACTCAGCGCAAAAGTCCCCTTGAAAATTGAATTAAAATTTAAAAGTTTGAACGATTTTCCAATTTGGGGAAATTTTGGCTCTTTATGGGCCCATTAACCCCTTTTTGGTGCTTCAAAGAGCTTTTTGAGCATTTTTTTCGGACTCAGCGCAGAAGTCCCCTTAAAAATTGAATCAAAATTTGAAAGTTTGAACGATTTTCCAATTTGGGGAAATTTTGGCTCTTTATGGGCCCATTAACCCCTTTTTGGTGCTTCGAAGAGCTTTTTGAGCATTTTTTGCGGACTCAGCGCAAGAGTTCATTTAAAAATTGAATTCAAATTTGAAAGTTTGAACGATTTTCCAATTTGGGGAAATTTTAGCCCTTCTTGGGCCCATTATCCCATTTTGGTGCTCCGACGTATTTTTTAAGCATTTTTTTCGGACACAGCGCGAAAGCCCACTTGAAAATGGAATTAAAATTTTAATGTTTGAACGATTTTCAAATTTGGAAAAATTTTGGCTCTTTATGGGCCCATTAACCCTTTTTGGTGCTTCGAAGAGCTTTTTGAGCATTTTTTTCGGACTCAGCGCAAAAGTCCCCTTGAAAATGGAATTAAAATTTGAAAGTTCGAACGATTTTCCAATTTGGGGAAATTTTAGCCCTTTTTGGGCCCACTATCCCATTTTGGTGCCTCGAGGAATTTTTCAAGCATTTTTTTCGGACTCACCGTAAAATTCCACATTAAAATTTGAAAATTTGAAGAATTTTCCCATTTGAGGAAATTTTGACCTTTTTTGGGCCCATTAACCCATGTCGGTGCTTCGAAGAATTTTTGAAACATTTTTTTCGGACTCAGCGCGAAAGTCCACTCAAAAATATAATTACAATTCAAAAGTTTGAACGATTTTTCAACTTGGGGGAGTTTTGACCCTTCTTGGGCCACTAACCCATTTTGGTGCTTCTTAGGATTTTGTTAATTTTTTTTTCCAAATTCACTTCAGAAACAATATTTGATTATTAAAATTTTCGAAAATCAGCTCCATACTGTAAAATGTAAATAGATTAATTTTCAAGTCCTGTTTTGGGAACCCTGGCGATTTGGTTAATTTTCGGCACATTTTGGTCCATAACTCGGCTCAGAAAAGTCAGAAACTTCGGATATAGCTCAAATTAAAGATAAAATTGAGATACAAAATCCGCATATGTAAAATCTACGTTTAACGTTTTGCGTTTTCGCGCTACGACAGATTTGGCGTCAACTCCCATTTAGCTGCGGTAACATCTTTCTGGTCCACCCTGTATACCCTTAATCATTTCAAGGACGATAGTAGGAAGTTGCCGTCTCTGTTTTTTATCCAAAAATTCGAAATTTCATTTATGGAGACTTTAAATACAGCAATTCAATTTAGCTAGACTTGGTCGAAAAAATGATTGAATGAAACAATACTAACTATGAAGGAGACATACTGATTCACCTAAGCAACCTAAATCATTTATATGCTACTTGTATTAAGCAGTGGTTGAAGTTACTGGGTATATTTTATTTTCAATTAAGCTCCTGGAATATTATCCTTATTAAAATTTGATTTTCGAAGACTAAGTGAGGCAAAATGATATTACCACTTTTCCTCTAGCGCTTACGGAAAAGTGGCAACATCATTTTTCTTCACCCTATATACTCGAAGTCGACTCGAACATGAACATCTTCCTCATACTGCCTTTACCTAGTCTACGAGGACAACGTATGCATTTATATGTAGATGGGTCTGTGTTTGAACCGAGTCCCTAGTAATAATACAGAAGTACACGTAGATATACCTAATTTTACGAATCCTTCGCTGAATTCGAAAATGCCTTTGAATCCGCGATTCTGCGTATTCGCCGTCCTTTGGATTACTTCGAAGGTAACATATAAATTCTCACTGCTGGAGTATATAACCAAATTTCTATGTTGACCACAGTAAGTACCAATCACAGCAGATGTATTATCACGACCATCGTACACAGTGACAGAGTCAAAAGGACAGCTATAAAAGATTTTCAATTAAAAGTTTTCTAAAAACAACGACGAACGAAAAACTATTGAACCGAGATAAGGAAAACGACGAATTCATAGCATAGCGCACCGCTACCGATAGCGTATTCATTACATCGCAACAAAAGCGAGCTAGAAATAAATAGAAAATGAATATTGCGCGATAGATTCGTAATATCTGAAGCAATTTTGTCAAGTGGAAATTTTTCCTTTATTAAAAAGATGTCGATGTAGTTTTCGTTGATTAAAAAAAAAAAAAAATATCCACGCTTTATAATTTTCTGTCGAGGGTGAACAATTGCATGGGACAAAAAGAAGAAAAACTTTTGCCCATACTCTACGTTGAGGTCGTTCACAAGAACATTTTTGGTAGGTCATACATGAAATACGAACTTATTGGTGGGTTCTTCTAAAAAGTTTGACGAGAAAAAATTGAAGCACCAGAAGCAATTAAGAGATCGAGCGCGAGCGAAGCAAAGCATCAGTAGAAAAGAAGACAGAAGAAGATAGCGTAGTTCTTAAGCAATAGCTCTAGAATTACTCGAAAGTTAGTCACACATGATTACTTACTGAACCCCTCCTGAAAATAAATCGAAATCCCGAAATTCAAGATGAACACGTTGACCTGGTATTCCCAGAAATAAAAAGCTACATGAAAGAGGTTTCGGATATGCTCCAGGATAAGTAGGCGACCTGATTTCGCCTTTCCTCACGTTTTTCGCGGTGATGGTAAATGTACATGGTTTGTTTGGCGCCGCGGTACCGACTTGATATACAGCTGTGGGAAGAAAAAAAATACGAAACAATAAGTTCGAACCAACTTTTCATTCATGTTGTAACAATAATACTTATGCGAACCAGAAAGCTTGTTTCAGTAAAATGTAGTTTTATCGTACCATATAGCCGGTATTGAATATAATATGATGCCAAATCAGATATCTTTGGCAAGATTTTATAGAATCAGTAACATAAATAGAAGAACGAGTAATTGTAGATTCGGATCTAGCTCCGTTCGCTCTTTTCTGTTACAAGATAGTTTCATTTTCCGACGGGAAGGTTAAAAATTGGACAGAACCGAAAATTCAGTTCTGAAAAAATACTTTCAAACTCGAGAGTTCACTATTACTATAAATTCTATGCTCTGGTTTGGCACTCATATTTTAAGTTACTAGGTTACTCATACGCACGAAGCCATGTTATTCCAAAAGCTGATGTGTTCGCTGACATTCGCATTTTTCCGAACTGAGGGCCTGCCGAAATTTCTAAGGGTGAACTTCATTATATTACAGGGTATTCATTGTTTAGTTTGGAGAGGCCTATTGAAGGAATGAAGACGGGGCAGTTACTTATTTGTATATTTACAATCAATTTCGGTTGACATTTTCAAAAATGTGATATCATTTTACGACTTGATATCATTTTGGCGATATAGATTGATTTTTCAAAACTTATTCACGGTTAATAGTATTTCATTGGGTACCTCTATTTGGGACAGACGGCTTGTGTGAAGCACATTTCATGTTCAAGCTTCAAAGTTTGGGTATCGTAGGTGGTTTTATTGGAAAGAGTGAGAAGATCGATGACGCGATGCCTGTACCCGTCACGACAAGTAAAGGTTCTTATTGTATATTGGTTATCATGGAAAAAATATTCATCTTCGTTCTTATTGTAACTCGTCGCGTGAAGGACTCGATTTTTTTTTCTAATTTCTCCGAATAGATCGGCGACCTCTTTTCCTTCTATTCATCAATCCACGTCTTCTAGATCTCGCTGATTACGTTTATGCACCGATCATTTCTCATCCTACTCGAGCTTGACGCGGATTTAGGTCAAAAATCAAGCAGTTCCGATGGACAGCATATGTGACCTGCGATGAGAAAAGGATGCTCATTGCCCACTGACAGGAACACCATTTCTCTCTGATTAGATATCCAATTATAGAGAAATGGTGTTCTTGCGCCAATGGGCAATGAGCATCCTTTTCTCATCACAGGTCACATATATTTTCCAGCACATGACGTCATCACTTGCCGCATTTGTACCTATGATGGCTGAAATTGGTAGAAATACCCATTTCCTTGTTTTTTGTCAAACCTGTAACATTTTTTAATTCCTGGACTTGGAAATTAATATTCTCGGAGTTATGATATATTTTGGATCTAAAAATATTCTAACATTGTCGGACTTGAAAATACTTTCTGGTTCTATGATTTATTTTGCAATTCTTGGACTCAGAAATATTTTCGGAATATATTTTCAAGTTCAAGAATATGAAAATATTTCCAAGTCCGAGAATATGAAAATAATATTTCCAAGTCCGAGAATTTGAAAATATTTCCAAGTTTGAGAATTTGAAAATAATTCCAAGTCTTAGAATTGAAAAATATTCCCAAGACCGAGAATATGAGAATATATTGGCGAGAATATTTCTAAGCCCGAGGCGAGAACTGGAAAATAATACATATTTCGAAGTATTCCCAGTTCGACAAACAACAAGGAAATGGGTGTTTCTGCTAATTTCAAGTGTCACCTGTACAAATGCGGCAGGTGATGACGTTACGTGGCAGAAATTATTTGCTGTCCATTGGAACTGCTGAAAAAGATCCTCTGATGACACCTGCTAGTCAATCAGTTGGGTCTAAAAGATTGATGACGTCATATCCCCTTCTTTATGATCTTTTCAGAATTCTTTCTAGAGGAATTGAAACTAAACCTCCTTTTTTGATGATGACATAAGTCTTCTCAGCCTCCCATATCTAAGCACCTCGTATTATCAAACAGTTAGGTACATGTTATCACCTGATTCACCGGCTTATTTGCGAGTTTATTTTATGTAACCGACATGGGGCTACCGCGTAGGTTTACTGCCATACTGGGAGTAAGAGGCAAGTAAGAGTGATGCCGTGGGACTTTGAAATATTTTCGTACTTCTTGGACTTGTATTTTCAACTGTTGGACTTTGAAATACTTTCAACTGTGGGACTTTGAAATATTTGTAACTGTTGGACTTGGAATTATTTTCAAATTGTGGGACTTTGAAATATTTTCATAAGTGGACTTGTAAAATTTTTCATTTTCAATTCTTGGACTTGAAATATTTTCAACTGTTGGATTCGGAATTATTTTCAACTGTTGAACTTGGAATTATTTTCAAATTGTGGGACTTTGAAATATTTTCATAAGTGGACTTGTAAAATTTTTCATTTTCAATTCTCGGACTTGGAAATATTTTCAATTGTTGAACTTGGAATTATTTTCTTTAAAATATTTTTATACTTCCTGGACTTGTAAAATTTTTCATTTTCAATTCTCGGACTTGGAAATATTTTCAATTGTTGATTTGGAATTATTTTCTTTAAAATATTTTTATACTTCCTGGACTTGTAAAATTTTTCATTTTCAATTCTTGGACTTGAAATATTTTCAACTGTTGGATTCGGAATTATTTTCAACTGTTGAACTTGGAATTATTTTCAAATTGTGGGACTTTGAAATATTTTCATAAGTGGACTTGTAGAATTTTTCATTTTCAATTCTCGGACTTGGAAATATTTTCAATTGTTGAACTTGGAATTATTTTTAAATTGTAGGACTTTGAAATATTTTCATAAGTGGATTTGTAGAATTTTTCATTTTCAATTCTCGGACTTGAAATATTTTCAACTGTTGGATTCGGAATTCTTTTCAACTGTTGAACTTGGAATTATTTTCTTTAAAATATTTTTATACTTCCTGGACATGTAAAATTTTTCATTTTCAATTCTCGGACTTGGAAATATTTTCAAATGCTGGATTTGTAAAATTTTTCATTTTCAATTCTTGGACTTGAAATATTTTCAACTGTTGGATTCGGAATTATTTTCAACTGTTGAACTTGGAATTATTTTCAAATTGTGGGACTTTGAAATATTTTCACAAGTGGACTTGTAGAATTTTTCATTTTCAATTCTCGGACTTGGAAATATTTTCAACTGTTGAACTTGGAATTATTTTCTTTAAAATATTTTTATACTTCCTGGACTTGTAAAATTTTTCATTTTCAATTCTTGGACTTGGAAATATTTTCACAAGTGGACTTGTAAAATTTTTCATTTTCAATTCTCGGACTTGGAAATATTTTCAATTGTTGAACTTGGAATTATTTTCTTTAAAATATTTTTATACTTCCTGGACTTGTAAAATTTTTCATTTTCAATTCTTGGACTTGAAATATTTTCAACTGTTGGATTCGGAATTATTTTCAACTGTTGAACTTGGAATTATTTTCAAATTGTGGGACTTTGAAATATTTTCACAAGTGGACTTGTAAAATTTTTCATTTTCAATTCTCGGACTTGGAAATATTTTCAATTGTTGAACTTGGAATTATTTTTAAATTGTAGAACTTTGAAATATTTTCATAAGTGGATTTGTAGAATTTTTCATTTTCAAATCTCGGACTTGGAAATATTTTCAACTGTTGAACTTGGAATTATTTTCTTTAAAATATTTTTATACTTCTTGGACTTGTAAAATTTTCCATTTTCAATTCTTGGACTTGGAAATATTTTCATAAGTGGACTTGTAGAATTTTTCATTTTCAATTCTCGGACTTCGAAATAATTATAGGATCCTTCCAAGCACTGAGTGAGGCCAGTGTAGTAACCGGGTAGAAACCGGTTTTGTAGCCGTACCGGCGTAGCTCTTTTGCCAGCTTTTCGGATGGTCGCCCAAGATAGAGGAGGTGTATACATATTTCACGAGTTGGCTGGGCAGGGTCGGGGGAGGGGAGTGATGGACTCTAGGATTGGGCGAGCAGCGGCGTTGCCGACAGTTACCTTAGCAATCTGGAGGCGGATATCCTTTCGGCTCTCCTCGCCAACCGAGTAGTTCTGTGGCGACGCTATGTGGATGATATCATATGTATATGGACCGGAACCGACGAAGAACTCCAACAATTCCACCATACCTTGAATTCATACCACCAATCTATCAAGTTCACAGTCGAAGGAGGCAACACATCAATAAACTACCTGGACATGACGATCACACTGCGCTACACACAAGCAGGCCTAGTTCCCGAGATCGATATATTCCGGAAAAATACTTTCACAGGCGTCTCAATACACGAAACATATCTACATCCACGATCACAAAAACAGGCCTGTGTCATGTCCGCTATCCACCGCTTAGTATCGTTCCCCCTTAGCCCCGCGGCCAGAGAACTCGAACTGGTACAGATCGAAAAAATAGCCAACCTAAATGGGCTCAATATGAATGTAAAATTAATAGCCAAAAGAAAAATAGTACGGTCGCTGCTAGCCCCACTCCCCTCCCCCGACCCTGCCCGGCCAACTCGTGAAATATGTATACGCCTCCCCTATCTTGGGCGACCATCCGACAAGCTGGCAAAAGAGCTACGCCGGTACGGCTACAAAACCGGTTTCTACCCGGTTACTACAGTGGCCTCACTCAGTGCTTTGAAGGATCCTATAGATAAAGAAGACTAAGCGGGTGTCTATAGAATAGAGTGCGGTGATTGCCCAGCTTTCTACGAGGGCCAAACCGGTAGATCAATAAAAACCAGGCTCCAAGAACACGTATCTTTTCCGCTGTCGGGTTGCACTGCGCCGCATTTGGACACGATCCTCACAAACTTTCAGCCTCCCTTCTTCTTTCTTGTAACAAGGGTCAACAGCTTAATAGGTTGGAGGAAATCGAAACGCTAAAATCGTACAATACAGATAAATACCATTCTCTCAACGATATGGACACCACATACGTGAATCCTATAGTAAGATTTATCGTCGACTCAACCAAGAAGAACGTGAATCATTGATAGCATGAATCAACTCTACCTAGAACTTCATATTTTCTTCCTCACGACAATTCAGTATTGTACCTGATGATGGCAGGCGAGGTCCTTCCGAAACCGGTTGTGAAATACAAATTCTGTGACCAATATTTACCGTGTGCATGACGATATTTTCTAAATTTCCGTATTACCCTCTCGACCCAAACTTGACTTCTACGTATTATAAAAAAAAAAAAAATGTTCGCTATTTTTCTCATATTTAATTCCTTTTTCATTTTTGTGTTTTGATCCAAAATTTTTCTCCTAATTTTCGTGTTCTGACCCAAAATTTATATGTTATTGTTTCTGTGATTATTAAATAATTCGACTGTTTCCGTAATTGCATCGGCATTCACACAAACTCGTTGGTGACGGATTATCGGTTACGTGTCTGTGATGAAAAATAACTGATCCTATGGCTCGTACATACGAAGAAAATATTCTACTAAGATCAGAATTGTTCCAAGTTTCACTATTCCTAATAATCAAAGCAATAGCAGATTCTTCCTCACAAAGGAAAACAAAAATAATAGTGAATAAAAAAATAAAAAATTAACGGCTTTCAGTTCGGAGTGGAAGAAAGGAAATACGTTGGTTTAGAATCGAGGAAACGAGAGACCAATTTTATCACAACTACGTAGATTTATGTCTTCAATCAAAAAGTATTGAAGAGTGGAAAGAACTTAGAAGTAAGAAAGTCCAATCGAAATGGAAAAGTGAAGAGAGCCAAGAGTACGTAGTACATAAACGTTTTATAGCATTCGTTTAGTGTTCCTCGGAACTACACCGTAATAAGATATCGGAAAACTAATCACGTAGAACTAAACCTTCAAATTTCGATAGAAAGTATCCGTATTAAAATTGAATTCTTTTTTTTCGTATAAAAGTGTTCTCGGGTTCGAAAGATACTTATAACAAAATCTCCTTAGTGCATATCAGGAATCCAAGCAACCTCTATTTGGATGCAGAAAATGCGTCAAATCGCAAAAGTAAAAGCTCGACTTAGTATAGACTTAGATATCAATACCTATACGGAACTTCATCTGACTATAAAATATTCAAAATTTCATTTTATAAGTTTCTAAAAGTATCCCAAGAGCTTCGTGAAGAGTCCTCGAGTCGGGTTATATCGGACGTATTATTTGAATTTTAATACCATCATTTCGCGGAGCATGGAAAAATAAAGAAAAAAACGGAACGTGTACGGTTCTTCCCAAGTTAATATAGATGCCTAGCTCAGCATATTTCAGGCGATCGGCCAGGATACTCGATAATAACATAATACATGGTGGAAGTTTAACGGCAAAAAAACGGTGGAGGACCGGCGGGAGAGGAAAGAGGTAGGAAAGAAAAATAATGCCGACATACTTACAGTCATTAATGAACGCGTATCGGCCCGTAAATATGTCCGGAGAAGTCTCATTTTTATCAGTGTAGAAACTGAATGCAATATTACGATACAAAGAAATTCTTGCTCTCGGTGGAATTGATCCGCAAAATCGGCCACCGAAATGAGAATTTATCAGTTCGCTATTATCTGGATTTTGAACCTCCGAATACAGATCCAAATATTCATGTTTACACCTGAACAGATAAATAAGCTGTGTTACAAAGTACGAGCATAAAATATCAAACAGAAAAAAATGCACTTACTCGGGTGGCGTTCCGCGTAAATTGAAAGACTCAAATGTGATTTCGACTTTTTGATGAGGGCCCGCAAAAAATATGTAAACACATATAAAAGAATGATTGAACGGATTCGTTATTTTAGGAGCGGAAAATGTGCCATTTTGCGGGCCACCAGTCCTACTAATAAATTTGTATTCACATTCTGAAATCAAACAAGCAAAAAAAATTCGATTTCAATGATTTTTTTTTTTAATTTTTCGTGCATGAGAGCTTGACGTCCTTGTGCAACCGTTTTCATGCAATCGATATAATGCTAACGCATTCGGATACAGAATTTGGTCAACTGCAGCTGGAATTCGAGAAAAACGATGATGGCAAAAAAGTATGCCGGCAACCTTTTTCATTTTTATTCTTTTTTTTTTCCCTCATTTTTTATTTATTATTCAGTAAATTAATATGATATTCTAATCACGAAAGTGGATTTAGTCGTATTTATAAAGCGAAAAAGTGTTGTACTTTTTCTGCCGTAACGCGAATCGAGAGATATCGCAATTTCTAGTTTTTTCAAGCAGAATATTATTTTAATTAAATTCTTCTAAGTACACAAGTTATTCGGCATTAATGCAGGAAAAAATAAAAACAAAAATAAACTTTCTATTTACGTACTTTGATTCACACGGTTAGAAGTGAGAAAATTTTTTCGCCTGATGGTCTTATACTTTTGCATTGAAAATTATAACAGTCATAAATAAATTCAACAATAAACGAAGAAATCTAATTTCGTCGATCAATTGCATTTTGAATACGAATCCGCGCTACCATGTATTGCTGTATAAATATTACGAAGGGAAAAGGCTAATATAGGATACTTCATTATAATTAAGGATGGAGCGTTCATCGATTCGCCTGCTCATACATACCGTATACTATACATATACAGGTTTACGAGATAATGAAACGTTGGTATTGAACCATCAAAGTCTGTCTGTATTCTCTGTATATCCTTAAGCTCATAATACCATATTTAACGTAGAGCATGTATTTTTATGGCGCGCAATAGGTAGGATACATTACGATATGATTTCAACGGGGGCTTTATTACGATATCACCACTCCATTAATTAATTACTCTCAGCTCTATTGTCCAGAAACTGAAAGGGCGAGTTGTGGTGGCCACTAACGGTCCACACTTTAAATCTCTAAACCGACGAGTATACGCAAATTCTCTGGGAGATATTGAATTTCGAAGTTACAAAACGTTTCACCACGAATTCCCATATCACTCTTCGCACGTCATTCCGATTTCTAAAATTGTAATACTTATTTAGCGAGTATATCCGAGATCATAAGTTCATAAACACTTGTCCGAACATGAAGTCTCGTTCCCTCTAGCTCGGAATCCGAGATTTCTTTCGAATCCCATGGCATACATACTCATAAAATAGAGCAGCTAAGAGGTCATAATTAACTTAATTCGATTTGCTAAGTTAACTCCGCGCCGGACATACGCAAGGATGGATACTCTGAAGAGTGAACACAATAAATTTTGCATAGACCGCGAGCGCTTTCAGTTAAGGAACCATGAGCTAGCGAGACAAGTATGCAACCAACCCGACGACGACTGACAACAAGAACATCCTGAGAAATCAGGATTGAACAAGCGTATTTATAAATTAATTCAATCAACCCCTCATCAGGTATGTACCTGTCGATAGCACATTAACATTGTCGCTTTTCAGATGACGAATTATTTTGATATTCTCGAGCACTGTTTTTGAATTTTCCCTGCGAAGGAGGACTTCCGACCTCTCTTTGAAACTGTGACCACTGATGATTAAATGGTCCGAAAATGCCGATTTTCCTGTATTCTTTTTTTCCCACCATTTCCAACGTTCAGCCACTCTTATTAACAGGGAACCTATTTTATGAGGGGGGGGGGGTATTTTAGAAAATCGTCGTGCGCTGTCCGCCGTGTGCCATCCGATGATAGGACGGGTACCTAAACAAATTTCGACTCTCGATCTGCCTATATATTTCGAAGTTCCTAAAATAGGTCCAGGTCACTGATGAAGTCCTATTTCTAAGTGCCCGTCCTATCATATTATAGCTCGGAGGTTGACCCTTCTATCATAATAAATACCTCGGGAGTCAAGAAAAATGTAGACTCTCGAACTACAAATATATTATACTATAGGCCAGGAGTGTCAAACTCATATCATAGTACAGGCCACATTCCACCAAAGAAGAGGAGGGCTGTTTACTGGTGGATCAACAAGACTGCCGAATTGAGAAAAGAGTGCAACCGTCAGCGCCGGATATACCAGCGTAGTAGTGGCCGCGAAGGGGCGCGGGCGGTTGCACCTGAATACCAGCTGGCTCGTAAAAGGCTGAAGAAGGCCATCAAGGACAGCAAGAGTGCTGCATGGCGAGAGCTATGTGAGATGGCAGATGACGACCCGTTTGGAAAGCCTTATAAGTTAGTGCGGAAGAAGCTAAAAGGCCTCTCAGCAATGAGCCGAATGGAGCCGGATGTTGTGGGTCAAAGCATTGATGGCTTGTTCCCACAGCAGCCACCACCAATGGTAACGCTACCAATAGTAGAAGAGGGAGGTATATCCCTCCTAGGCACCGAGGAGGTGGATGCAGCAGTCAATAGACTGCGGGGTAAGTATTGGAAGGCTCCAGGCCGGGATGAGATCCCAAATCCAGTCTGGAGCGCCATACATTCAGTTGACCCAGCACTGCTTGTTGATACATTCAATGCGGCAATTGTTGGGGGACTGTTCCCTGTGCGATGGAAGAAAGCCAGGCTAGCGTTGATCGATAAGAAGGATAAACCACCTGGTCTACCATCCTCTTATCGTCCACTTTGTCGGCTAGACAATGTTGGGAAACTTCTAGAAAGAGTGATAGCCAATCGTTTGGAGAGCTATCTGAAGGAAAGAGATATAATCTCTGATAGCCAGTACGGTTTTCAAACTGGACGCTGCACATCAGATGCTGGGATCCGGCTGAAGAGGATAGCCAAGTCAGCAATTGATATGCGTCAGTTTTGCGCAGCCGTCAGCCTTGACATAAGAAATGCGTTCAATTCAATTCCATGGAAGATGATATTGGAAGCTCTTGTGAACGCAGGAGTGCCCGCATACCTGCTCAGGATGATCAGCAGCTATCTTAGCTGCCGTGAAATCCAAGCAGAGACGTCTGCTGGTACAGTAAAGCGCCCTGTTACTTGTGGGGTGCCGCAGGAATCGGTCCTTGGGCCGCTTTTGTGGTGCGTCGCATTTAACGGAATCTTTAAGGTGAAGCTGCCACCGGGGCTTAAGCTTATCTGCTATGCGGATGACACCCTGGTGGTATGCACCGCCGAAACAACTGTACCGGTGGAGAGCAGGGTAAACCGGGCCCTAGAGGATGTGACGCGTTGGATCGAGTCGGCTGGCCTTGAACTAGCAGCAAGTAAGACGAAGGCCATTTTATTCACGACCAAGCCACCCACCTTTCGCCTGCGAGGTGTGGAAATTGAAATCAAGAAGCAAATGAAATACCTGGGCATCTGTTTTGACTCAACACTGAGCTTCAGGCACCATTTCCTGATGGCAGCGGAAAAGGCGGGCCGGGTAGTTGGATACCTAAGCCACCTGATGAGGAACCTAGGAGGACCCAGAGAAGTAAGGAGAAGGATCATGATGAGCACCGCCTTGTCAATTTTCCTATACGGTGCGCCAGTATGGGCCGACTACATGAAGATACCATACCAAAGGAGAGAGAGGGTAAAGATCCAACAAAGAGCTGCGCTAAGGTGTGTTAGTGCCTACCGCACTGTCTCGACGGAGGCTCTTTGTGTATTAGCACGTTCACCACCAATCGAGCTCCTTGCTGAGGAGAGAGCGGTGGTGTTTGAAGCAAAGAAGAGAACGACGACCAACCAAGAAGCTTTACGGGTCAAGCAGGCGCTCCGCTCCTTGCTTGTAAAGTGGAAAGCAAGAATTACCCAGAGTGAGCTAGGTACATGGACAACCCGTGTGCTAATACGCGACCTTGACGAGTGGATGAACCGACACCATGGTCAGCTGAACTTTCACCTGACGCAGGTGTTAAGCGGCCATCGCTGCTTCAACAAGTACCTTCATGAGAAGTTAAGGAAAGTTGAGCAGGCAACGTGTTCGCATTGTAACCAAGGGCGGGGTGATGGACCACAACACACCTTCTTTGAGTGTGAGGCGTGGAGGCGTGAGCGGGACAAGCTTAGTCGGTCTCTTCAGGAGATCGGGGTAGATGAAGCGGGTGACCCGAGTAGCCTGGTACCCACCATGCTGGGGTCCGAAGAAGCATGGAACCAGGTGTCCGCATTTGCGGCCACCATCATGAAGAGGAAGATAGACCAGGAATGGAATAGGCAAATGCAGAACCACGCTATGGCCTACTCAACACCTGTGTACCATCAACATCCAGATCTGCAGGAAGAAGAGGAAGTAGGATACCATCCAGATTGTTAGGGCCTTTATAGTTGTTGAAAGAATCTCGCGTTTATATGGTTGCTCCGCGTCCTCTATTCTGGTGAACTTACTACGGTACGTTCACTGTTCATACGAATATGTCTAACGAGCACCATACAGTGAGATTCACGCAACAGCGACTTACTACGCCTGATGTGATAGTGTCGTTTTTGTGATGTGAGTGTTTTCTAGTGCTGTTCCTTTTGTGCGTGCCAGGGGGGCATCGCAGCTTGGCGGTTGCCAAAGCAACTTGGCAGTTGCCGAGTAGAAGAGAGAGTTCGCTTAGGAGATTTCTCCTTCACTGAAGTTATACCCGAAAGGGTCGATTCCGGTGTTGGAGGAAACAATATTAAATGCATACGCAACCCGCACCTACTTCACTATGGAGGACGGGCGGTGTTTTGCAAATGCAACACAAACGCGATACTAGCTTTATACTCGGTCTAGGCTTCTTGAATTCTCAATACCAAATCTAATTTGACTGCGTTCCTCGTTTAATTTCGTTAAGGAAGCCCCGCACTATTTATCCTGAAATCTAGTATATCTCAATTAATCCTTTCTGGCTACTTACGTAGAATCCTACAGGATCGATATGTAGGGTCACTTTAGCAGTCACAACTCATTTTTTGGACTTGCGTCTCTATATCCAAGCACTATGACCTTGAGACTTGGAGAAATTTCAACCTTCGTGATACTCCTATAACTAAGGAGGAGGAAAGGAGTGCTCTTCGAGCTGTTCTATCAATTTTCTTCTTCTGCCAATAAAAAATAATTTATTGGGAAATATTACTTCGAAAAAAGAATCCGTCCACAGTCTAATTTCTTCAATGGTCTTCTTCCTTTTTTTCTAATTCCGCTCGTTCACCCCCTGATTTTGAAATTCGCGTCAGTTTGTGCGGCCATACAAACCATAGGTTTAAGGCTTGGAGAACAGTGCCCTGAGCGAAATATCAAATGTCCGTGCGTACGGTCAAACCAATCCTAGGTTTAGGACTTGAAGAATTGTACCGGAAAGAAAAGACAGAGCCGTTTTGAATAAATCAAGTTTCTACGAGTGAAAAAATCTTGAAATTTACAAGTTCTCATCATGGGATGCCTAAGATTATTCTGGAATGAGTTCCTCTTGGTTTAAGAATTTTTGATGTCTAATCTTAAATTATTAATATTAATAATCATGATATCTTAATCAAACATTACAACATCATACTTGGAGATCGAGAAATTACAATTATTGAGATTCTTATTTCTCCAGAATTGAATGAATATTCTGGTACCAAAAAAACACGCCAACATGTACCAAAAAAGCACAATCAGAGTAAGACAGAGAGCCCAAGCCGATGACGTCACGAGAGAGATTGATATCGATATATCGATAACGGTTTAACATATCGACTTGGTTTGTCAGAGTTGACTTTCGTCAATAAGAGCAGCTTTCTCTTGATCCAAGAGGAGGGCTTGACAGCTTAACCTATAGTATCCTAGGCATACACCATCAATCAAGCGGCAGTACTGTCGGATGAGGAACTCAAAAAGGAAAAAATGGACCAGAACGAAGCAATTAGCATTTCGGTTGAAGTGAACCAAACTTACGTCTCAGAAGGAAAGGACTACACAGTCTATAAAAAAAAAAGTTCTGGCGTAGCCAAATACATAAAAGTTTAATCAATTTCTGGATTTGGTCTACGTACAACACCGAGGTGGGGAGGGGGAAATTCAGCCTCGCGGATTTCTATTGGTAAAATGAGGTGAGGTGCCGGTGAAGATATTAAAAAGTATCAAAATTTCGCTCTTTGTACTATACCGGATGGGGCAAAATGATGTTACCAGTTGACCCGGCAGTTTGCACCAAATTCACTCCAACTCAAGAACGCGAAACGGTAGATGTACACTTCAAAACTACGAAATTTGTATCTCAATTTTATCTTAAATTTGTGCCCCTACCCAACTATCTACGACTTTCCTGAGTCGAGTTATGGACCAGAATCTGCTAAAAATTACGACGCTATCGACTTTGCTGCCAAGAACACTGCAACCCTTTTCCTGCAAATCTCCGACTGCTTCTTTCTCATAGCTATGAACCATGTGCACTTTCCTTGTGCTGGGGGAATCTCCAATTCCAATTTTTTCTTACCCGACTTATCTACTCCATTCATACTCGGCCTATTCTTATTCATCGGCTGTTCATACTTCCAACCTAAAACCGCGTGCGTATCACACCTCCTCTTCTTCCTCGTACCCACAAAGTCCTCATGACGACTTTATCTGCCTATTGCACCCATATAACGACTTGAAAAGCCTAACCTATTCACAGTACTCCCTAACTGGAACTTTTTTTTCTTCTCTTCTCGCAATCCCTATCACGTAACTCCAAATTATTTTAATAACTGTTGTCAGGTTTCATCCATTCTATACCACGGCCGAGTGTGTAATCAAGCTACCTACATTTCTGCTCGTCTTGGGAATTCGAATGTTTGAAAAGTCAAGAGAAAAGGTCATGAAAATCAGTACGCTCGGAAAGTTGAGAGAAAAATTCAAAACCATCGAATGAAAAATTCTCGAAAGTCGCTGAACGTTCGGAATTTCAAAAGTAGAACCATCGTTTCTCGGTGGAATTCGAGGTCTTAGGCTTTTCTGAGAAGAGACCAACTTTCGAATTGAAAGCGTTAAATTAGATGAGAGACCAAGAAGATACCAAGCTTTGAGTCCTGTGTGTTTACGGTAAGACAACGAAAGTTCTGTAACGTGAAATTAAACTTTCGTTATCACCATCGAAGTGAGACACGATAAATAATATTATTGAAATAAGATTCCCGAGGAGGCATCGTCTTTTCGATTATATCATAGTTACACTACCTGTTTGTATCATTAGAATTGGATTGATACCCTTGTTACTGATTAATTTTTCTACCCCTGTATTGTGGATGAAATTCTTGCGATTTGCTTATTTCTGGACGACTTTGTCTATGATTTTTCTTCAACACTCAACCCAGCAATATCAAGTCCCACAACTTATAGCTCGTCTCTCAACCCTATTCTAATCTGATGTGGCACTTTTGTATCATGAACTGTATGTATGTGTATAAATGGTTATGAATTTCGTACATTGTAGTTATCCAGACTGCGGAAAACTTTTACAATCATTTATTCAACATTTTTGTCAACGATAAGTTTGAGGATAAAATCTATCGTACGAATTTGCGCTTGTACGATTATTATTATTTATGAGCCAAAAGAGAGCGATACAAAGTTCTGTAGAAATCGTGTTCGGGTAAACACCTGTTATAATTAATTTTTGGAAATTGGAATTTTTGAATGAAATATCAGAACGATTTTAGTACATTAAACAGAAAAGCGAATCCTCTTGAGAATTTGGAATGTCGATTCCGTTAGACGAATAACAAGCCAACAAATGACATCTCGTGTGCACGGCATGTCCAGAGGGTACATATACCATTATTAACGAAATTACGATCGTATTTCACTCGCGACCTTTTTTTTCTTTCCTGTAAGTAACAAAACGAATCATGCTCGCACTCGCCAATTCTTCCTTTACGACTTTTCCACAGTTTTTCTATCGTGCTACAACGAGTAATTCACGTTAAAAATTTAAACTCCGAAATATTCCAATTTACTATTGATTGCAGTGTCCAGAATTGATGGTTGCGGAAAACGAGTATTGGGATTGTAACAATATTGTCTCGTCGCACATTATTGCGCATTAAAACAAAAAAAAAGTTCTCAGTGATTTTATTAATGTCCCGTAATAAATAAAGCGATTTCAAGGCGCATAAAAATGCAGGGATGTTTTCCACGGTTATCGGCCTACCATACTTATGGGAACAGGAGTAATAAAACCAGTCCAACAAGAATGAAAATAGATATCTTGTGCAATCAAGTACTCTAACGCGACATTAGGTCTACAAAGTTGTACATTTTTCCAACAGCTATGTAATAACAATTATTTCAGATATCTTAAGAACAGATTGTAGAGTACTCGAAGACAGTTTCGAAAGAACATTATAAACTTTGAAAGATTATATTTACAGGGTAACTTTCATGTACACACTCATACTACTGTGTCGATTTTTTTTTTCGTTCTTCCTTAATTACTGTAGCAAGAAACGATTTTTCTATTTTTGACATGTATAGGTATGTCTTTGGGCAAGGGGGTCAGTCTGAAGTCTGCGTCACGCGACATCATGCTTTATGACGTCATGAATGACTTTCACCCACTTTAAAGACTTGGAAAAATTTTGACCTTCAACCTTTATTATACTAGGCCTAATATAAGGTATATTAGGTTTACACTAACTAGCCCTAATATATAGTACTAGCCGCTTGGGCCGCGCCTGGCGGCTAGGCCTGCGGCGCCAGACGGGCTCACGCACACGCTTCGCACCCGCTGGTTCGTCATAACGGGCTCAGGCTTTGCACTCGCAGTAGAGCACGCCGCTGACGGTCTATCACTTACTGTAAGATACCTACTACCTACACGACAGAGCAGATTTTTAGGTATCATGAGAGCTCATAACGTTTGAACTTTCAATAGTCATATAATTAATGTATTCCCACTAGCCAGCCTGTTCACTGTTCCCACCAGTACACACAAACACACACACACACAATCCCAAACTGTACCTCAACCAACAAATAGTCCGCTGGCATAAGTAATTCTGTCCTAACTCTGTCAAGTCAAGACCAAGATATGGGTTTCTGACCATCATAGTGTTATATTTTTTAGAATTTCATTAAAACTTCACTAAATATCACGAGAGCCATATCTAACCACTTCTCTGATAATAAAATTCTACTGGAACTGGATAGTTCGATTGATATTGATAAGTAAATTAATTACCTAGCGTAGATATCATTTCAAACAATCGAAGATCACGTTCTGTATTCGTAATTTGAACCACGATTCTACATATATTGTATTTACGCAATGGATCAAAGACACATCGAACTACTCGTACTATTCAAATGATATTTTTCAATTTACTTTCGGATTTGTACAGATTAAATCTCATTGCTTCTTTTTTGATTTATAGAATTCGAGTTCTTGCTAACCAAAATGTAAGGACCTACAAAATAATTTGAAATTTCATAATTCACAAAAAAGCCGAAGCTATACTTATGCGATCAAGTATCATCAGTACTATCGATTAAAATATCTACCTCTTACGACATTATCCAACATTTTCTAATATTATTCCGCGATTTGTGGAATAAATCTCATAAGTTAGGCTATAGCTAGTTTTTCCTTCGATTTCGAGCATTCAAGTACTGGCGGACTAAAACATAAGGAAAACATAAGGACCTACAAAATTGTCTGACGATAATGAAAATTTATGTACCAGTATCGGACACTTTGATTGATAAATAAGTAAGAGCAGGTATCACTTCATGCGATCGAAAATCACGCTCTGTATTCATAATTCGGATCACGATTCTATTTCTGTAATCGATCAAGAACACATCAACCTACCCTAGTTGTCAGTCTTTTCATCCGATCGACCTCATTCACAAAAGAAAACACAAAACCAGACCGTTTCTTTCGTATGGGTACTCTCAGGAAATAATTTCAACTTACTCGCTGATTCTATTTCGTTCCAAATTTTATATAATACCGGTACACGAAAAACCAAAGCCAGATGCGATCACAAATCAATAATACCCATTCACGTCTTCCGACATTATCCTATCGAATAATTTTTAATTTTGTTTCCTTATTTTGGCTGAAATTAATAAATCTCAATTGTTTCTACGTTCAGCTTAGTTCTCCTTCAATTCCGATCCGAACTCCGAAGTTTCGAACACAAAATATCAGAGAGACGGATCCCTAATAATGACATAGGCCTAGGAATTTCAATTTTCGATGATAATAAAAATTTTCTGGACCAATAAAAAAATAGCATCACGATAAGCCAATGAGAATATTTGACGCGTCGATGTTGGGTCAAGTGATAGCCGAAAGCACCCTAGTTGTCAACACGTAGGACCGAGTGAGCGCACCCCCGTGGCCACCCAACGACAACCGTAAAGCCTTATGAAGTTATGACAACGAGTGAGGACATAGGCCGCCATATTTAGTCGTTACGTCATTATTTATCTTCAGACTTCCCTATTTCAGTGACTGATAACAGTTTACCACGATTTGAAAATCATAAAGGAACTACTAGAATTTGTTTTAGAATATAGGTATCAGTGCAAAAGTAAAATTCAAAACATAGTGCTTTCAAATGATACAAAATAGTTTCACCAATTGTATTAATTTGTCACCCTATTAGAGAACTGCAAAGATTAATGATGACGTAACAACTAAATATGGCGATCTATGTCCTCTTTCATTATTATAGGGCTCTACTTTAGGGACTTGGAAAAGTTTTGATCTTTAGCTTTCATAATACTAGGCCTAATACACATTACACTAGACTTGGTACCTTAATAAAGGCTAATATACAGTGTACTAGATTTATACTAGACTAATCCGCTAGTCCCTTCCGAACGTTGCATTTTTTGCAAACATTCAACGACAAATGCGTGATTCGATGTTTTTCCGTAAAGTGGAGAAAGTAGGTACTTGAACATTTTTTTCTGAGTCCTTGATCGTATCATGGTGAATATAGCTATGAACGAGTGGAGCGAGTGAGCCCCGAGAGCTAATTAGTATAAAATATTGCATACTAGACCAAGACTTGAGTGAGCCTCCAAAAGCTAGTGTATCCTTTGCTTTCATCATATACTAGGCTTGACATGCAGTATACTAGACTATACTCGGCCTGATAAATACAATATCCTATAGGCTTCACATACTACGAGTATATTACTAGGTGACCTTGCTCTCTTCTATCGTTACGATTTTTACCAGGAACCAGTATGATTTTTTTTTTTTTTGAAAAATTTGCCGTGCGGCCCCGGTGGAAACTGATCTACCCTAATGAAGGACTTGGACTTAGATGAATTTCGACTTTCTAGTCATAGACGATAGAAGAGAGACTTAGAAAAATTTCGATTCTTGAGCCATCATACTTGTATAATATGACAGAAGAGCGGTTAGAAACATTTTTACTGGCAGACTATATACACCGTGGTACAAGGGACTCAGAAAAGCTTAAGATCCTTCAAGATTTCAATCTGAATTCTCGGTACTAAGACCAATCCGACCCGAAGAACAGATTTCCTGTGGTCCTCGTTGAACTTCGTCAAGGAAGCCGTCGTAATTAGCTATAATAATAAATGATGGGAGTTAAGGAGTAGAAAAAATTTCGACTTTCGACCTTAAACTTTCCAGGGGGTGAGGAAAGGTTAATCTTTATTTAGAAAAATTATGAACGAAGACACTCCCATAAAACAGGTTCCCTGTGTGCCTCGATTAACGCCGTTAATGAAGGCAACCCTGAGCAGCTAACAAAGTACGCTGCGAGTTTTTTGTTCTTGGAAAAATTTCAATTTTCGAGCTATGTATGCAGAGGAAACTCAGAAAAATTTAGACTCTCTATCTGTACATTTAATCTGTTCGAACACGTTACGGGTACGGTATTGTAATAAAGGTAAAGCTTTATTATATCAGAAGTGAGACCCGCAGACCAAGGCTACAAAGATTACGCGAACTCGTTTTGAAAGTTTCTATTCAATAATTTTTACTCACTAATCGATCTATCGAGCTTTAAACGTGTCTGTCGTCCTCGCGCTTCTCAGTTTTTCTTCGTTATTTTAAACTTTTCATTATATTTATCGAAACAATAAAGGTGTCACAACCCTCAAAAGTAATGTGATGTTCACGCTGAGTTGGACCTGTAAGGCTGACCTTGTATTTTTTCAAGAGCTTACAATATGTCAAGTGTTCGCAGTCGACCACAATTGTTACGCTAAAAACTGTAAACTTGACTGATAATATGGGTTCTTTTTTCCTCTCTCTTTCTCCTTTCTTTTGACTCATGTAACATTTCTATAATCTAGGTTAAGATAAGTTTTAGTTCTTTGTTTAAAGGCGGCCTCTCTTACGAGTGCGATGATGATGGTGAGAGGGCTCCAGTCAGCTTAATAACGAATACACTTGCGCTATTTTTGGCTGAAGAATGTTTTGTTTTCGACTTTCGCAGTTCTCTCATGTAAAATTTTTAAATACCGTTCTATCTCGTGTATAAGTGTTATTATCGTTGGTTTGCCGCATTACTATTCGTGTAATTCATTTATATACGAATGCAGATTGTCTGCCGCATAGCCCCTCAAAATTTATCATCCTGAAGACGCCTAGTTTCTTCTATTTTTCTTCCCTCTTGCTTTTTTTTTTTCTCTCTCTTGTGAACTTCATCATTGTTATTGATTATCGTTCGAAATTCTGTTTTTCTCTCATGGTATTTCTTCTACCTCGATACCGAAGTAAAATGGAAAAAATTTATCAGCCAAGTGGAAGGAAGATAAACACATCCTCACGTACGGCATCCGGCACAAACTATAATTGACAATTCAAATAATAAAATTGATTCAGTTGATTTCGTTGCGCTTTCGTCCTCTATTTCTCACTGATTCGAGCTTTACTACGATATATGTAGGTGTATAGGTATACATGGGGCACTCACGGTGTTAATACGGACAGATAATATGGAGTATCACGGCGGAAAAACCGCGGAAAATCGATACGTATAATCTGTATTAACGTGGTCTATCATAATCTTCTGCGGATTTTACTTTTCTGATAATCGAGGATGAAGAAAAATCAAAATTGTATTTTAAGGTTATTATTATGTACGTCGGTACGAGAACGCGCGGGTTACTGTTCGCATGATTCGCCGTTGTGTAGCGGCGAAAGGTTATTCGTATTGTTCGGCAACGGGTTGTTAAGGCGTTGTTCGCACGTGCATTCTGCGTAAAGGCTGCCGGAAGGGTTTTTATTTTTTTCTACGTACATGGGTGAAGGGAACTCGCTTCGTTCGCGAGTATATCCTGTGTTTATCGAAACACAATTCGATAAAAATGAAATATAGGAAGCGTACTTACGTTGAAATTATATCTGTTTTCGGGTAGTGATCGTAATAAGCTATTTTGTACTACGTGTTATTCTATCACGTTTCGTCTAAACTTCAATTTTCCATTTTATTTAGCTTCATCCGTTTTATCGTTAACGTGTATGTGTACAGAAGGGTAATTTCTAGATCTACAAGTATGGTTTTATAAATAATATATTGAAGTCTTGGTAGAAAAAAGTGTTTTCATCGCATTCGATTCCCTGTTTTCGTCACTGTCCAAAGTGCTCTGCCATCTATCTCTGCAATATTCTATCTATATTATCGATTCCTTCGAAAATACCCCCTCCCCTCTCTCTCTCTTATTGTTCATTTTCAACTTCGCCTACCTTCAGTCTTGTCGTGCATTATTTGTATCTCCGAGTAGGTTCTATTTTGTCTTATAATTTGAACATGAGAATTCTTTTAGCGGGGATTTCGCTATCTCTTTTGTTGAGCTAGGGGATTTTTAGAGAATTTTTGCGAGCGCGTCCATTTCTGATGACGTCATCAACTTACGTTAGGTTAAGTTACGGGCCTTGGAAAAATTTTGACTCTCGATCCATAAATGATAAGTTGATATTTTCTGAAGTAAATGATACGAGGAGGGACTAGGGGATTTGTACAAAATGGTTCTGGTGGAGCACATTAATTGAAGTTTCGCGACGTGCAAAATTAGGTCACAACAGGGAAAGTGTGTAACCAGAGCCGTCTTACCCGTGTGACCGTAAAATGTGACTAGATTGTGTCGGATAGTTAGCCAATCAGAATGCAGGAAACAGAGGACACATCTTAGCGTCGAACTAGAAACTTTTGAGGTAACATAGGGGGAATTTTGAGGTAAGATGAGTCGCCTGAATCGCAAGTGTGACTTGAGACACTTACAGGTTACTTTTAAGAAGTATTGAAGTCACATCAAAGGATCATAACATTTTGGTTTGTGACCATAGAATAACATATTTTTGGCCTTCTTATGACAACACTGTTTCCTCTCTTGTAGAGTTATTTCTGTAAATCATTTACCTTATCGTCTTTATCCTATGACGCCATCTCCTCCAAAGTCCGTTGAATGAGGTGAAGGCATCAAAGGAGATGAGCCTTTATTTTGTTACTAAACTTGCAGGTATATGTACACTGAGGCTCCGTACTTTTCCTGCGAGTGAGAATGTTAAGTAAGATGTAAAAAGGGTTCTTTACATGTGACCATAATATAGTGACCTTATATTGCTTCTCCGGGTCACACATGCGACACATCTGAGAAACACTGTATCCAGTAGTTGAGTTCCTCAGATGTAACCATAGTGTACCACCGACGCTACCCAGTCACAGTTGAGCTTCATAAAAAGTGGGCGTGATTGATATGGTCATCATATAGTGACTTGAACGTATCCCATCCGCCCTTATGTGGCGCGTTGTGTCTGAGTTATCCTAATGTGTCGGGGTTGTAATATTTTGCTGGTCTGGTTATTTTCAAAGTTTTTTCATGGTTGCTTAATCCAGCTACGAGTTGAGACACAATAATTTTCGATAGCGGATAAAGGCACACTTTGTGACGTCATCAGCATGATATCATCGAACACCTCGTCCATTCTGATACCAAGAGTCTTATTTTCCTGCTGGTTTAAATACATTTAAATGACGACGCGAGGTCGACTTTAACGATATATCTCTGCAATTTCGACTATGACTTTGAAATACACATAAGTAAATGCTCAGGCGGAAAATTGATTCGTAGGCTCGAAAGGTCTACTATACCTCTTCTCTACAGAATTTTTGAATTCCTCCCACTCCGTCGCTCGTATATGTATATGTTACGCTCAATTCACGTGATAAGCAGACGGGCGGCTCATTACGCGTATTGTGCAAAGTTGCTGCCCATTACGCGTAATGAGCAATATTTTTCTGCCTATAACGCGTATTGAGCATCCTTATGAACCAATCCGAATTGGTTCGGCTTGGTTCAGTGGGGACTGGAAGGGATATCGTCGGTGCGTCAAAGCAATCATAAACATGCATAAAGAATGACATAGTATGCAATTCTGCGTGCCATGCAGGCCGAATGGACAGGTTGACTTTTTCTTGAAATGCATCTCTATTTTTGAGACATTTTGGCAACCATCGATTATAAAGGTAAAAATACTCGCTGAATCCAAATTTCATGGTTGCCAAGTGAAATTTTGCCTCCTAATGGCCCAAATCCAAGATGGCGGCCAAACTCATTTCATTTCTGTTTCAAGGTAAAACAGAAGATCGTAATTTTTTTTTTCTGGGGAGGGGGTTGCTGGTGTACAGAATTGAATCTTCAAACTCTACTTGAGATTTTCGGATCCCATCCCAAATTTGGGTCAAATTAAGGCCAAGTTTATTGTCAATGTAGTGCTAGAGTGTGGGGTATCGTTTCTATGGTTTTTTGACTCGGGAAAATCAAAAACGACCGCCATGAGCTTGCCTGGGAATCAGACGTCGAGATACTTGGGTCTTGTGGTTATGTTCTCACAAATATGCTTGTCTGTTATTAGTTCTCTTTCTTTTTTTCCTTTAAGGAATATGATTCTTTATCAATAAAGTTATTTGAGCTACAATTTTGAATAATCCTCCTCATTTTACAGTTCATCTTATCTCTACGGACTAATTTTGGGGTACCTATGCATTGTTTCGATAGTGCATAATACAGTTGAGAGAAAGCTCTATGATTTTAACCTGACCGACTTCCAATATCTCAAGTAGAGTTTGAAGATCCAACAGCAACCCCCCCCCAAAAAAAAAAAAAAAAAAAATTACAACCGTCTGTTTTACCTTGAAACAGAAATGAAATGAGTTTGGCCGCTATCTTGGATTTGGGTCATAAGGAGGCAAAATTCGACTTGGCAACCATGAAATTCGAATTTAACGAGTGTTTTTACCCTCATAATCGATGGTTACCCAAATGTCTCAAGAAATGATGTTGGGATGAAAGAATCAGCCATTTTCATGATTTGTCTACCAGTCTAGAAGTTGTGACAATCACGATAAATAATAGAATAAGATTTTGAATTTAGAAAGTAAAGACGCTCTCCTTGAGTGATAATAGAAAGTAATTTACATCATAATGTTTTTTGAAGTATTCCAAGTACAATGAAAATACCATTATTTTTACAATCGAATCAGCTTCTCATTTAGTACAGGCGACGAAGACACAAAAAGTGGTCTCGTAAATATTTCAGGGTACACGAGGGGAAATTATTGTAAATGGTCAAGTTTGGTGCGCCGAAAAACATATCAAAGTTCTCACCCCCAACACCGTGTGCTAAATTTTTTGTGGGACGTTTTAGACCCCAAAAAAACGGTTTTTTGGGAATAAGTATCTCGAAAAATTTGGGCTCAATGAAAAAAAGTCTTCAGACAAAAAATGTTCCTCGTAAAATTTGCTACATTTTAGTGTACTCGAACTTCGTTGTAAGTTCAATTATAAACTCAAAAAGTTCGTACAAATTTGGAAGCTTTTGGATGAAAATCTGTTTTTTGAAAATATCTCGAAAAATCAAGCTCCAATTAAAAAAAGTTTCGAACAAAAAGTGTTCCTCGTGAAATTTGCTATAGAATGGACTACCTCAACTTTCTACCAAAGTTGGTAAAATGTTCGGAGCTTTTGGAACCAAATTAAGCTTTTTCAAATAGGTCTACCTCGAAAAATCTAGCCCCAATTTAAAAATGTTTTGAACAAAAAGTATTCCCCGTAAAATTTACCAAAATGAACTAGGCCTATCTATCTTTCATTTTCAGTCTAATGGTGAGCTTGAAAAGTTCTTGATAGTTATGAGTTTTTGAAAGAAAAATGATTTTTCGCAAATGTCGCTGAAAATCGGGCTTCAATGAGAAAAATTCTGGTTCTCGTGCTGTGATACTGCTATCGTTGATCGAAGCACGGGAACCTGTGTTACGTTTCGCGACGACACACGACGATTTATTGTACGTAAAGATGATGATTACAAGAAATCTAGACGTGCTATAGAAAAACGGAAAACGGCATTGAATTCAGTGTAAAAATTACTTCAAGAATCATCTATTCTTATTCAAGTAATTTTTTGTGTTACGCAGTGTAATTTGAGAGTCGACATTTTTCCAAATCCCACTCTTATCTCTTATAGCTCACGGGGTCGAACTCAATATTTGAAATTTTTACGTCCCACTTCTATCATATACTTATAGCTTGGAGTTCGAAATTTTTCCATATCCCACGTTTTGCCGGGGCAGCCAGCGCCCATATTTTTCTTCAATTCAGCCCCTCTCTTCATCAGATAGGTTCCCTGTTGAAAACCAGCCATACTCTTTACGCATTACATCAGTCTGCATGGATGCACAAGACGCACTCAGTTGTTTTTTATATGAGAAACATATGTACTTTTCACATCTCTCTCGAACTTGATACCTTTTTTTAGGGGGATGAAAGTCTACGTTGAAATTTATTTAAAACTTTATTCGAATAAAAAGAAGATTTTCAAAAAATATTCCAAGTCAATAGGTAAAAGCGTTCAAATAACAGATATACAAACATATTATTGTGGTCGCAGTCGCGTCTTCTGTTCAAGAATACATACAGGCAAACATTCTACTTTAGATATTAGAAGATTTCCGTACTTCCGGTAACATCAAGAAATTGAAAAGAACACGTTCAGAAGGTAGCACCAAAATCCAGTTCTCAGGAATACAGGGTGTGAAGACAGGAGAGAAATACAGTACACAGTTGCGTGCAGGTACCTTTCTTCGATGAATGAAATTGCGTCAACTGATACATACAGCGAGGGCACAATTTTTAATAAGAGTTTTTCTTCTATGGGAGCTAAGATTTCCATTTATGGCTTAAAAGTTGCTCTTGAATGATACACATATGTGGCGAAGATTTGAAGTCGATAGCTACAGCGGTTCTCGAGTTATAAGAGGACAGACAGACAAATAGACAAAATTTCTGCTTTATATACATATTTAGATTTCACGAGGAACACTTTTTGTTTGAAGCGTCTTTAAATTGGAGTTCGATTATTTGAGATATTTGAAAAAATCCATTTTGTTACCCGTACATTATTGGCATAGATATGTTGCTGATGATGTGTTATGTGCGTGGACCAGTCCCCGAGATCTCCTTCTGGAGTTTCTCATATATCTCAATAAGCAATATTCCTCAATAAAATTCATGTTGGAAGTTGGCGGTTCTACTATCAATTTTTTGGACTTGACGGTCTCCGAAAGAGACGGGGTCCATGAATTCGCCATTTACAGAAAAGATATATCGACCGATATCACTGTCCACGGCAAGTCTTTTTGCCCTGTTGCACACACGTTTACAGCATTCAATAGCTCAATCCATCGGTTGACTAGTATTCCGATGAGTCAGTCCGCCTTTTATAAGGAGCTATCGACTATCAAGTACTCAGCCAGAGTGAACCAGGTCAACATAGACATCGACCTCTTGGTTCAGAGAAAGATTAGTCTTGATCTGACTACCTCCCTCCCTCGAG
Source organism: Aspidiotus rigidus (assembly GCA_035079385.1). Lineage (NCBI taxonomy): Eukaryota > Metazoa > Arthropoda > Insecta > Hemiptera > Diaspididae > Aspidiotus > Aspidiotus rigidus. The sequence continues at coordinate 5,319,733 of JAVHKY010000023.1, forward strand.
ATTCGCTTCCTGACAGTAGAAAGCACTGGATAAGACTCCCGTTCTTGGGGAAGTTTTCCTCTCAATTGGGGCGTGTTCTTCGCCCCTTTGGGTTCCGGCCCGCGTATTATAATCCTCCAAGTCCCATTCCTGCGATATCAAAATGCAAAATTTTCCGAGTTCCGCCGGCAGGTCAGAGCCCCCACCTCCCTAATCTAAATAATCTCTGAATTTTGGAAATTGAAATGTTATAATTCCAAAAACACTTTCAATGCTTCATATATGTAAAATAGTATCAAACTGACACTAAAATTGCACTATCATAGCGTACTCGAATAATTTACGAGATAGATCTTTTTTATTAATTCCTTCGAAGTTGAACTTAGAGTCAAATGGTTTAATCGCAAGTCTCGTCTAAAACTCATTTTCAATTGGACACCAGTCTTAAATTGTCTTCGACTTTATGAAAAGGGTTACCGCAAGTTGTACAACACCAAATGATGAACTAAGCGTGTTACGCAATAAACGCCGAGGCTTATACAAGAGTTTGTGGTAAGAACGGTAAAACACTCGAAACAATTTTCCATCAACATTAAAATCATAATTTAAGGGGGAGATTTTCTCATAGAATGGAAGCTTTTTTCAAGCATAGTTTAATGCTATATATATATAGCGGTATATGGGCCTGTGTTCTATTTGTACGGAAGTGCGTCTCCGGAGCGCGAGGAAATTACTCGAGAATGGCTTTCATAACAATGACTGTTCCTAAAATTTATTGCGTACAGTTCATTCGTCTTTTGAAACGAGGTTTGTATTGTGTTTTGAATTACGTCCAACATTATTGCTGAAAAATTAACTGTGTGGTTGAGATATTCGGGCGCAAGAACGCGAGTATTTACGCCCAACAGTGCAGTGCTATGTGGACCAGAGGTGGCTCATTTTTGTGGTTTATATTTCAAGATTCATGTAAAAGTATTTTTAAATTCATTCAGAAAATTCAATCTTCCGCGAAAAAAGTTTTGAAATTGAAGAACGAAACTTGCAAGTACTGGAGAATAGAGGTTTGGTATCAAAGGTTTCTCGATATTTTTGCCACAATATTGGCTGTTCTTTCTTGGTGAAAGTACATTCTATGCGAGACATTCCACTGAGTAAATAGGCATACATTATCCTGCGAATTAATTGGAAACTATGTTACTTATTACCGAACTCGATCTTCTAATAGATAGGAACATGAATTATATAGGTATCAATACAATCTCATTGTTTCTAGACCGCACGCGCCTCCAACCTGAGCAATATGGAACCTGTACGAACCATCTTGGCTTGGTGTTAGGTCGAACAATGAGTTCGAATCAAATATGATGAGCCAGTGATTCAATTCTTGAGGAAAGAAAAGTTGCAGTAACGTACTACGAGCACGATATTTTCGCTGTACTATTTTCTGTCGTTAAGAATAAAAATGAAACGAGCAGTCGACCGAGAGGAAACTCTCTTTTCGAAAATGAAAAGAAAAAAAAAAAAAAGCAAATATAAAAAATCTTTCTCTTGCATTTAAAAGTGCTTCCTCGTTGGTATTTACGTAGGTAATTCAAGAATTGGCCTACTAACAACACCGTATTATAAAGAGCGACTTTTTACTAAATGAAAGCTCGGTAATCTCAAACGTTCAATGACTACATTTTATGACAGAGAAAATTACGCTAAAAGTCGCGTATAGAATATTAAATCTTGACGCTAAAGATTCTGCTTTTTATGTAGGCCAATATGAATTTTTGAAAGTTGGTTTTTCCGATATACTTGCTATCAAATCTGCATACGTATTTGTAAATTCACTCACTAACGATGGCAATCATCGATAGGTAATAAATACGATTATGTATAATTATAATAGTCCTAAATACAGTCATTACATCACTATTATTTTTAATTTTTTCCTTTTTTTATTTTAGACAAAGCACTCTTCCACATCTTCTGAAACTTTTGACTGACGCGTTCTCTGTTGAAAATCAAAGAAAGTTGGCAACCAAGCGAATTCTGGAAGTCACTCGAGGGTATAACTCGATAAAGTTTAGAGTTTTCAGGCATTTATTTTCTGTACTCGACAACTTCCCACGTCTCAATATGTGTCACGCTCAATATCGTGTGATCGAGAGAGGTAGATTTCAATGTTCGATATTGGATTTATGAGTATAGAATTATATCTAAAATGTGTACGTATTATGAAATAAAAGCCGACGATAAAACTTAGAAAGTTCTGCTCACAAATTCAGCTTGTAAATAACAGTTATGTCCTTTCAATTGCTCCTTGTCTGGTCGACCTTAGTCTGGCGAACGAGAAGATTATCAACATTATCAATTGCAGAGATTTTGCGATGGCTATTTATTGAGGCAGAGGAAAGAATCAAACATGTGTGTTAATTCGCCATATGTTCTCAGGGGCGGATTTTTGAACGAAAGTTTACGGCTTTTTCGCTATTCTAGTATAGCTTTTGGCAACCCATAGTTGGTCTAGTATAAGAAGCTGACTGAAAACTCACGGGTTCTTTAACGGAGTAAAACGAGGGGTGACAAGGAACCTGTTTTATGGGGTCCCTGGGATCTGAAAAATGTAGATGGCTGACCTACGACGTCATCAAATTGTGACGTCACAAAACTATATATAAGAGGAGGAGAACTTGAAAAAACTTATCTATGACGTCATCAAACTGTGACGTCACCAGCCCCGTCCTCCAAGCTATATGTATATGATGAGAGGGGACTTGGAAAAACGCACGGATTCTTTAACGGAATTAAACGAGGGGTGGCAGGGAACCTGCTCTATATTGGTTCTTTTTGAAAAATTTGCCGTCCGACTTGGAAAAATTTTGCTTTTTTTCTTGAGCTATATATGATAGGAAGGGGACAGATTCATTTTATTTATTCATTTATTTATTCATTTTTTATTTAATTAATAAATTAATTTTATTTATTGATTTATTTATTCAGTTTCTTTCTTTCTGTCTTTCTTTATTAACAGGAAGGCAAGTCCTCTATCATATATATCTCGGAAATCAAAATTTTAACAAGGCACGTGGGGTCTGAAAAATGTAGATTGTGACGTCACAGGCCCACCGTCCAAGCTATATATGATAGGAGAGAGACTTAAAAAAATTGATCTATGACGTCATCAGATTGTGACGTCACAGAGCCTGCCTCCAAGCTATTGTGATATGAGGGGGACTTGGAAAATTTTCAAGCTACGAGCTTTGCAGCCGGCTGGACGGCAGACGGCGAACGTTTTTTCCGAAAAACCTCCGGATAAAACAGGTTCCCCCGTTAAAATCCGTCGCGACAAGCAAATCTTTCCTATTCAGCTTTCGGCTCATTCTTAGTCTTCTTGCACTTGAACTCGCAGATTTCCAATAGACGACTGGGGTAAGCTATAATATAATCCAATTAGGGCTAGTTTAAGCCTCGCTGCTAATAAGTGGATATATTCGAGATTGACGTATCGATATATCGATTTTATTCTCGGCTGCTATGGTAAGTTTAGCCTTCATTATAAGCCCAGAGTACATAAAACGTACTGATAAAATGTACATATTAAAACCTTGTATGAATCTAGTATAGCCTAGTGTAGGCATATGCTAGGCCTTTTTGAAAGCTAGTATAATCCAACCGAGGCTAGTTCAAGCTCAATTTGCTAGTATAGCTTAACTTGAACTCGGTCTTACAAACTAGGCCCCGCAGATTTTCGGTCGTGAAGTCCTCTTTTGACAGAAGCCTAGTATAGCTTAGTATTAGTATAGCATAGCAGCCAGTTTGAAACTAATATTTAACCTAAATAACCCTGGTTCAAAGCTAGTACAGCCATTGCTCGGCCTAGTTTAAAGCAAGTATAGCTTAGTATACTGTATACCACAGGACAGAGAAAATGAGGGTGGCGAGATTGGGGCTGGGGTGCCGGTAAAGACATTACAAATGTCAAAATTGTTTTTTGTCGAAATCTAATTTTTTTCCATCTTATTTTTTACTTTTTTTTTGGGAAAGTAAGGGAGTTGCCCAGGAGTTCACCCCATCTTGTGTCCTAGATTTTTTTAACGGTTGAATATTACTGGAAGAATACTCTTCCCTCATGCCGTGTATCAACAAGGAAAGATGAAAAGATGGAAAATAATATTAGGACATGACTTGGGGGAAAAAAACAAGGATATGATCAAATAGGAGAATTTGGGGAAATTTTAAGCTTTCAGTTATGAATATGAAAAAAAAAAAAAAAAAAAAAGTGACAGCTTCCTCAACGAAGTTTAACGAGGAAAGCAGAAAACCTGTCCCCTGTATCGAATTAGTTTCAGTCTTCAGAATCGAAATCGAAAACTAGAAGTTACCATGATGTCTTGGAAAGATTTTGCGGTCGAGACATTTGCGTTTTCTCTTTCTTTCTTTCTTTTTTTTAATTACTTTACAGGCTTCGGTAAATTAGATTAGTTGAAGAATTCAGCCTTATATTCCTAATTGTTTCGAAGCATCGTCGATTGTAACCAAAACGGGTGAGTAAAACTTGAAAAAAGTTCGAAGAATCACAGATGCGGTTTCCGGTTTTCGATGAAAAGGAATTATAAAATTGAAGTGAAATTTGTCGAAAATTGGAAAAATCTAGATTTCTGACTTGGTATAACGCGAGTACGGCAAAAGTCTGAACTCCATTTTCTTGTTTCGTTTGTATCTTCGCTCCAAGCCTCTCCATCTTGAACTGCGTTGACCTGGTGTATTCTTGTCGAAAAAGTGATCAGAAAATTTGGGAATATTCGAATAGAGAAACTTCAAAGATGGTGTTCTAAAAAATTGTGATTTCGTCGACGGCATTAATTAAGAGAGGAACAGTGAACGTAATTCATAGAATTCCACTCCTCCTTTTAGCGGGGAACCCGCTATCCCTTTTGTTGGGGGTACTTCCATAGAATTTTCGTCCGCGTGCGAGGTTGATGACGTCACGGAGGAGGGAGGGGGATTTGGAAAAATTCCGACCTCCGAGCTATTATTATCGGAGCAGGACTTAGAAAAATCCCGACCTCCGAGCTATGCATGATAGGGGGGGGGGAGACTTGGAAAGAAAACGGCTTCCTTGAAATTGCAGCGTGTTCAAGTTGTCACGTCATGATTTTCAGGACTTGGAAAAACTTCAGGCTCTAGGCGACTCGGGACAACGGTTTCCCTGCTGCTATTGCAGTCCTGCAATGGCATCTAATTTTTTCTTCCAATTTTACAATTCCTTCAGGCTTGAAGAGTGACTTTCACTACGTATACTAGAAAATGACTCTCCTCAGTCAACGGATTGAAAGGAGGAGAAAGAAGAAGTCGGTATAGTAAACGATAGAAAGAATACTCCGAAGTGAGAGTAAACACTACAAAACCGCAGAAAATTAAAACGACGAGCGCTTTCGGTTAATAAACCATCTTCAGGACTGAAATTAAAGCAACTGACGAACGGAAGAGAAAAACAAGGTATTAAGATCGGCCAAACGAGAAATCGCGGTGTGAATCATAGACCAGTTCAATCAGGCCATATTCCGGAATGTACGAGTTGAGTACAGTAATGCCATCGGTGCTGAAATGACGCATTATCTCTATAAGTTCGAAGGCGATGCGCTTACGCTAGGAGTTCACCTTATGGAGGAGATTTTCCGACCCCTAACGGAAGCTGTGGCCGCTGTTCATCAGATGATCAGCAAAAGCTGACTCCCCTAAGCGTCCCTTCTCCCAAGACTTCAGGTGCTCAGCTACTCTAACTTTCATTTGGCGGCTGGTCTCACCAATATAAAAGCCTCCACAATCCCCACATTCCAACTTATAAACACCACTCCTCTCATCAATGGGTATGGGGTCCTTCAGTCTCACAAACAACCCCTTAACTGTTGTAGGGTTGTAGAACGCGGGTCTGAAGCCAAACGGGCGGAGGGCCCGACCCAATTGGAGGGAGAACATCCCCAGAAAAGGGAGACTGATCCAACGCAACCGGCGATCACGGATCATGTCTCGGGAGAGGGAGGTGGTGGAATCAAGAATGCTCCTTGTAACTTTCCTCCGAACCATCACGTCAACGTCGACATTGACCCCATTCACTCTAGCCAGGTGTTTTATTGTGAGTACTTCTTTCTTAAAAGCAGACTGACTCAACGGAATACGAGTCAGTCGTTTAATAGGAGGGGGACTTTAAAAATTTCGACTCTCGAGCCATATATGATAGGAGAGGGACTTGGAAAAATTTCGACTCTCGAGCCATATATGATAGGAGGGGGACTTGGAAAAATTTCGACTCTCGAGCTATATATGATAGGAGGGGGACTTGGAAAAATTTCGACTCTCGAGCTATATATGATAGGAGGGGGATTTGGAAAAATTTCGACTCTCGAGCTATCATATATACAAAAACTGACTCCCCTAAGTGTCCCTTATTCCAAGACTTCAGGTGCTCAGCTACTCTAACCTTCATTTGGCGGCTGGTCTCACCAATATGAAAGCCTCTACAATTCCTAGATTCCAACTTATAAATACCACTCCTCTCATCAACGGGTATGGGGTCCTTCAGCCTCACAAACAGGCCTTTGACTGTGGTAGAGTTGTACAAAGTGGGTCTGAAGCCGAACGGGCGGAGGGCCCGACCCAGTTGGAGGGAGAACTTCCCCAGGAACCGACGATGATCACGGATCGTGTCTCGGGGGAGGGAGGTGGTGGAATCAAGAAGGCTTCTCGCGCTCATTAACCGTTTAATGATTTAGAGTTTCAGCCATTTTTTCTCATAACATTTATCCGTAATTATTCGCAATCTCGTGAATTTAACAATTTTCCATATGTGACGTGAGTGACACCCACACACTATGATTACTACACCAAGTACTCATGGAGAGTGACTAGGAAAAATTTTGATCATTGCGCAAAGTGTATGGTTCCGAAGAGAGGGGAGCCTTTGACCTAGCTCGAGGACGAGCAGTTTTTGAGCTCAACCATGAAAAAATCCCGTTTCTATCACTTATAGTCAACATTCAGCAAAATCCAAACAGTTTCTTTCTTTCATTGACTTCGAATGTCAATTTGTCAATTGAGATTCTCCAAAACTCTTTCTTCTAAATTTGATGATCGAAGCACATTAGATGCGACCTCGGCACTTGAAATCCTACAGCAGTTTTCCGGCAATTACCCTTCCTGCGCTCACAGTGTACAATACTCAAATTATTTAATGTAGTTTCTCAGCAATTTCGATACCCATAATGAAGAAATACGGAGTAGCGTTCAACTATTTATCAAGGAGGAAAAAAAGAAAACTACGAGACTCCGAATCCTAATATTGTACCAAGTTGAAAATTTTTCCTGTTATATAAAGCTTCTTCTTTTTTTTTTTTTCGTTCTTTCCTATCTTCGTTTGTAAAATTGTATACCATAAATGTAGACTGTAAGTTTACATTTTGCAACTCTCGAAACTAAAATCCTACAAAAACACATGATGATAAACTTTACATAAATCACGCAATGAATGGATGAAAAAGAAACTACGAGTCTTCCGAAACAACCGAGAGTTGCAAGTTTTTCATAATCTGAAAAAAATTGCTTTATCAATATGTAATCAGGGGAGACGTCCGCAAAATATTTCGAACTAACAAAAATATACGGCGCGAATGCCTCAATGCTGGATAAATAGAAGGTGTAATAGTTTCAAGGAAAACTATACATCAAGTTTTCCAGAGGAGAGTCGCGCGAGCCGTCTACAACAATAAAATATGTATTTTTTCGTCGGTGCTACCCCAATTTCTCTTTGTTTGGTAGATCGACCTACATGAGAAAGTACGCCAAGAAGTGCACATTTGCCTGCGTAACATGTTGTGCGAAAAATGATTTATAGAAACTCGCATTACATTGAATCATTAATAACCGACCTCTACAGAATGCCTAAAAATCAGGGAACAAAGATACACCGATTAGTGAAGGCTGGCTATTTTTAAAATTCAAATCCTCAATTCCAAAGTCTTTTCGCGAGCTTATAGTATATTTTATAACACCAAACTTTCTCTCTCAAAGAAAAAAAAAAAATTAATGGAAATAGTATGCGGGTCTACAGCGTTCAAAATCGTTCATTCGTGGCGAAACTAATGACTTTACGACGCCCGAGCAAGTATACATACGTAGACGTGCAGGCTTAACAAAATTGCCCAGAAACTTTTGTTATAACACCCTTCTTTCGTGAGCAAAAACACATCCACGATGAAATATCAATAATGTAGAGAATAATATGAAATCAAGTTTATTTCGCGAGGACAGAAGAAACGAAAGTTGAACAACTTTTCAATACAACACTGTAAGTAAACGCGATATCGAAGAGTGTCGTTTTATATTTCAGTTAGTCATCATAAATATGCCTGGAAAATTTTTTGAATACAACGTTTCAACCACTTATGGTTGGTTTGAGTCGATCTTCATGCATTAATATTCCTATAATGTATAATATTGAACGAAGTACGTCATTAGTATACGAGTATTTATTTTGATGTGCAATATTCAACGTCTATCAAAATATTACGAAGAATGTAAAGCGTGTACCTACCTAGCTGATCTTCGTGAGAAAAAACGAACTACACGTAATAAATTTCCATAGGATACGACAGCGAGCATACGAATCTGTGTTTCTTTTTTTATTCTGAGACGTAAACATTATTATATGCCGAATTACAGAATACATTTAAATAATAAGAGATGAAGAGAACATTCTGAGGAAAAATTCAGCTTTTCGGTTTTCTTTTGATTTGAATGCGGAGCATTCGAGGAAGGTTCCCTCAATCGATTACAGATCCCAAAAAATTAGAAATTCACTACGAAATACTTGCTCTTAAGTCTACTATACTAAAAATTGATCGACACGACTCTGCATGCCTCAGCACGGAGATACCTTATTACAATTTAGCTAAAAAGTAGCTAAAATCGAATATTATACGTGCATTTTATTGCTGTATATACATGTATAAACTATAGATATAAGAGTAAAATGAATTGATCGAAATCGAAGGACCGTTTTGTACCACCTATCTAGAAACTTGTATAGAAGATAGGTTGTCGAGAAAATGTAAGAGACTTCGGTCTTTTGGGAGAGTCGACTTTTACCGACTTCGGGACTGAAAAGTGAGGTATTGCTCCCGACACAGTTGTGACAGATAAGCCTGGAAATGGATTTTCTCGTCGTTTTAGATGTCCTAGATCACTGAGAGACCAATAAAAAATTTTAGGTTTCCTTATGTGTTACGCCGAATCCGTCACGATTTTATAAAATCGGCAATATTTCTACTCGATTTGAAGTACCTAGAAGATATGACTGATAAAATATAAGAGACATGAAATTAAACGAGGAACGCAGGAAACCTGTTTTATGAGTCGTAGTAGACCGAAGGTGTTTGAAAAGAGGTGTGCTCAGTTCGATTGTAAACAAAACGCAACTCGCATGCACTTTTAAAAATACATGGGACACGGAACCGAGTGACGTCACCCGATTTCGTTCTTACATTGTTCTAAATGGAGATCAGCTGATGTAGCGCCTCGTTGTTTACATTGAGCTGAGCACACCACTTTTCAAACACCATGGCCTAGACCTAGATAAAGGTAGTATAAAAAAGGCTTAGACCTACTATAAGCCTAGTATAATATAGTGAGAGTCTAACTTTTTCTCGAATCTCGAGCTATATGTGATAGAAGGGAGACTTAGAAAAATTCCTATATCATATATAGCTCGATAGTTGAAATTTTTCCAAGTCCCCCTCTATCATATATGGCTCAAGAGTCGAAATTTTTTCACAAGTCCACCTCCTATCGTACATAGCTCCAGAAATGAGATTTTTTCCAAGTCCCCCTTTTCTCAAATATAGCTCGAGAGTCGATATTAACAGGGAACCCGTTATATGGGGGGCTTTTTGAGAAATTTGCCGTGCGCCGTCCAGCAAAAAACTTGAAAAAATGTCGACTCTCGAGCCATATATGATAGGAGGGGGTTCTGGAAAAACGTCGATTCTCGAGATATATATGATGGGGGGGGGGGGGGTTAGAAAAACGTCGACTCTCGAGCTATATATGATAGGGGGGGGGCGGACTTGGAACAATTTCGACTCTCGAGCTATATATGATAGGAGGGGGACTTGGAAAAATTTCGACTCTCGGCCATATATGATAAGAGGGCGACTTGGAAAAACGTCGACTCTCGAGCTATATATGAAAGGAATGGGGGGGGGGAGTTGGAACAATTTCGACTCTCGAGCTATATATGACGGGAGGGGGACCTGGAAAAATGCTGACTCTGGGACTTGGAAAGATTTCGACTCTCGAGCTATATATGATAGGAGAGGGACTCAGAAAAAGTTGGACTCTCGAGCCATATATGATTGGAGGGGGACTTGGAAAAACGTCGACTCACGAGCTATATATGATAGGGAGGAGGGGGGGGGCTTAGAACAATTTCGACTCTCGAGGTATATATAATGGGGGGGGGGGACTTGGAAAAATTCCGACTCACGAGCTATATATGATAGGAGGGGGAATTAGAAATGTTTTTACTCTCGAGCTATATGTGATAGAAGGGAGACTTAGAAAAATTCCTATCTATTATATAAAGAGAAGTTGCAAAATTGCAAATCCATTTAACTTTATTCCTATTTCACCTACGAACTTGGAATTTGTTTCCATTGCATTAGCTTGCCTAGGAGAAGGTTTATGCGTAATAAATTTGAAGTTACGAAATCAGGCGAATGGCGTGTAGTATATATCTTTGTACTTGGCGGGGGGGGGGGGGGGGTCATGAATGATTCAAGAGATGAAAAATCTGTATCATTCATTAATTTATTGGTTGAAAATGCTAAGCAATCATTTTTGTTGACATTCATCGAAAATTAATATGTGCTAGGCAATCATTTTTGGAAAATGTGTTTTGAATACCCATACTATGAGTAATCGAATAGTGTAGGATTACGATAAAGATTTTGCTTAGCAATTATCTGAAGAATTGGTGGTTGTCTTTCATTATTTCAAATTTAACGTGAGGACTAAGAAAAGAAAAACAATTCACGTCAATTTCGAAAATTCAATATCGAAGTCACGGATGTCTCACTTTATTGGAATCTAATTGGAATGCTAAAACGTAAGAAAGCAAATCTAGGGCGGTTGACGAACAAAGGGAAGAGGGCTCCTGTCAATTCCGAAATTTTGACATCGGAAAATAATGTGGAAAATGATTGTCAGAACGATAATAGTCCATTCATTAGGTATACATTATTGAGAAAGAATATACCAGTATAAGTTCAATTGGGAATCTGGCAATTACGTGCACATTTTGTGATGGAAAATTATTTGAAACTGAAAATCGAAATTTCTGTTGCGGGAGTGGTAAGATTAAGTTACCTGATTTACCTACCTCAGTGCCGGATCTTCTTCAAAAACTATTAGACGGAAGGGATAATAGATCTTCTCATTTTCTTAATAATTTGTGTAAATACAACAATGCGATTTCAATGACTTCTTTAGGGTGTAATGAAGTTCCAAACATATTTACAACTTTCAAAAGTTTTGGTGTATCGTTATATAAGAAGTTATCTACCTCCTCCAAGAATCCACAAGAAATGACAAATTTTTCAGCATACCCCAGAAAGAAGAATGCGCAAAGGATCTTCTAAAAAGACGGCATCCAACTATCAGAGAAGATATTAAGAACGAGATTGAAAGTGTAAAACAAAATATCAACGATAAAAGAAATGAAATTGAAAAAATGGAAATTAAAAGAATTAGATTAGAAATTGAACTAAAAGAATACTAATGATAAATAAATATCAAGAATTTTGAAAATATTTGAAATTCTATATCTAGCGGGCTTACGGCTTGTATCATATATAGCTCGATAGTTGAAATTTCTCCAAGTCCCCCTCTATCATATATGGCTCAGGAGTCGAAGTTTTTCACAAGTCCCCCTCCTATCGTATATAGCTCCAAAAATGAAATTTTTTCCATGTCGCCATTTTTTCATATATAGCTCGAGAGTCGATATTAACAGGGAACCCGTTTTATGGGGGGCTTTTTGAGAAATTTGCCGTGCGCCGTCCAGCAAAAAACTTGAAAAAATGTCGACTCACGAGCCATATATGATAGGAGGGGGTCTTGGAAAAACGTCGACTCTCGAGCTATATATGATAGAGGGGGGGGGGGGACTTGGAACAATTTCGACTCTCGAGCTATATATGATAGGAGGGGGACTTGGAAAAATTCCGACTCACGAGCTATATATGATAGGAGGGGGACTTAGAAAGAATTTGACTCTCGAGCTATATATGATAGGAGGGGGTTTTGGAAAAACGTCGACTCTCGAGCTATATATGATAGGGGGGGGGGCGGACTTGGAACAATTTCGACTCTCGAGATATATATGATAGGAGGGGGACTTGGAAAAATTCGACTCTCGAGCCATATATGATAGGAGGGCGAATTAAACGAATCCGTTCCTTTAAGTTACGGCTATCCATACAAAACAAGAAAGAGGAATACTCCGACGTGGAGTAAAAAAAAATGCAAACCGCAGAAAAAATGAAAATACGACGAGCGCTTTCGGTTAAACAACCATCTTCGAGCCTGAAATGAAAGCAACTGACGAACAAAAGAGAAGAACGAGGTATTAAGATCGTCCAAACGAGAAATCACGGTGTGAGTCATAAACCAGTTCGATCAGGCCATCTTCCGGAATATACGAATTGAGTACAGTGATACCGTCAGTGTTGAGATGACGAATTATCTCTATATTCTCGAGGGCGATACGCTTACGGTAGGAATTCTCCTTATGGAGGAGCTTTTCGGATCCCTCACGGAAGCTGTGGCCACTGTTTATTAAGTCATCGGCGAAAGCTGACTCCCCCAAGTGTCCCTTCTTCCAAGACTTCAGGTGCTCAGCTACTCGAACTTTCATTTGGCGGCTGGTCTCACCGATATAAAAGCCTCCACAATCCTCACACTCCAACTTATACACACCACTCCTCTCATCAACAGGTATGGGGTCCTTCAGTCTCACAAACAACCTCTTGACTGTGGTAGGGTTGTAAAACGCGGGTCTGAAGCCAAACGGGCGAAGGGCCCGACCCAATTGCTGGGAGAACTTCCCCAAGAAAGGGAGACTGATCCAACGCAATCGGCGATCACGGATCGTGTCTCGGGGGAGGGAGGTGGTGGAATCCAGGAGGCCCCTCGTAACTTTCCTCCGAACCATCACGTCAACATCGACATTGACCCCATTCACTCTGGCCAGGTGTTTTATTGTGATTAACTCTTTCTTGAAGGCAGACTGACTCAAAGGAATACGAGTCAGTCTGTGAACTAGGCTATGAAAAGCAGCCATCTTGTGAGCAACAGGACCGAACGAACCACCGTGGACTAAAACATCGGTCGTAATATCTTTCCTGTAAATTCCAAACTTATGGATACCGTCTATTATAGAGATCGATAAATCCAAAAAGTTAATGGAAAATACCCCTATTTCCAACGTAAATTTGATGGAAGGGTACCAGGAATTGAGATACCTCAGAAACTCACCAAGGAGATCTGGGTGACCAGTCCAGGTACATAGAACGTCATCAACGTACCTGTGCCAATAATGAATATGATTAAGTAACACCTGGTTCGAGGAAAAGAGGTCAAGTTCAAACTTAGACATGAAGATTTCGGATATGAGAGAGCCTAGTGGTGATCCAATGGGGATCCCTACTTCGTCAGGGAACTCGAAAAATTTCCCTTCAAACTTACAGTAGTTAGGGGACCAGCAAGTATTAAGAAGATCGAAGAATTCGTGAAGCTCATTATGAGGAATGTTAGCTTTGACGAGTAGCTCACCCATACGCTGGATAGTAGCATCCTTAGGAATGTTCGGGAACAAACCAACAACATCAAACGAGCAGATGGTCGTTCCCGGGGGAAGGCTTACATCCTTGAGGACGTCAATTAAAGAGGCCGAATTCAAGACCGAATGAGGGGATTCAAAATCAATACGATTTTTGAACCAACGGTCAAGGAATTTAGCAAGGAGGTAGGTAGGAGAGGAGACGAAGGAAACAACGGGTCGCATCGGGGTATTGTTCTTATGCACTGTAGGCAGCCCGTACAAGAGGGGGGGTGTGGGGTTAGGAACGAGGAGGGCTTTTTTCAAAGCAGGAGTTTTGATAACAGCCTCACTCCTGTTGATGACACACCTAACTTCCTTGACGTGCTTGGGAAAGCTGAAATCCTCACTCTCTTTAGCACCACACTGCTGTAGGACTTCATGGACCTTAGAAGAATAGGCCGATCTCTCCATCACTACAACAGCGTTGCCCTTGTCAGCCTTAGTGACGATCAAACCTCCCTCTTTCATCTTCCTCCTTAAACCCTGAATCACTCCTCCCAATTTATTACTCATACGAGGGAGGGGGTTATTACGGACTAATTCGGCACAGTCTTTCTGGGTATTAAAACCAGAACCAATCTTAACCGCAAGGTCCGCAACAACATTCGCCAAGGTTTCATCATTCTTGAGGGGAGGCATACTGAACTTCAAACCTTTCTCAAGGAGGGATGTTTCGTCACTATTGAACACTACCTGACTATTATTTATGAGGGGAGGATGGAATTTATGAACGACAACACCATCACTCACCCCCTCCTCAACCACCTCCTCATTAACCGTCATTAGGGAGGACAGCTTCTTATTTTTCCTCTCCTTCAACTTCGCCTCAAACTTCCGACACTTTCCATTGACGTCCCGCATAAAGTAATCCAACTCAAGGGGGAGGAGCATGTCGGAGAGTCTCGAATGGACCATAAGGTTTAATCTGGTCGTGATATTAAATTTACCATACCATCTTCGCAACTCTGTTCTGATCCACTTCTCCCTCATATAATTTTCCAGTTTCTTAGTCGTAACCTTGCAATCGGAATAAAACCGGAATTTAACGAACTTGGGCCTCAAATGTAACACTAAACACCGACGAAGAAACCAAATATGAGAGGAAAACGAAGCGCGTTGCTTCCGAAATTTCAGAAAAAGGAACTGTAAATACGCCGCAGAAGCGTTCTCAAGAAAGAGTTAATCACAATAAAACACCTGGCCAGAGTGAATGGGGTCAATGTCGATGTTGACGTGATGGTTCGGAGGAAAGTTACGAGGGGCCTCCTGGATTCCACCACCTCCCTCCCCCGAGACACGATCCGTGATCGCCGATTGCGTTGGATCAGTCTCCCTTTCTTGGGGAAGTTCTCCCAGCAATTGGGTCGGGCCCTTCGCCCGTTTGGCTTCAGACCCGCGTTTTACAACCCTACCACAGTCAAGAGGTTGTTTGTGAGACTGAAGGACCCCATACCTGTTGATGAGAGGAGTGGTGTGTATAAGTTGGAGTGTGAGGATTGTGGAGGCTTTTATATCGGTGAGACCAGCCGCCAAATGAAAGTTCGAGTAGCTGAGCACCTGAAGTCTTGGAAGAAGGGACACTTGGGGGAGTCAGCTTTCGCCGATGACTTAATAAACAGTGGCCACAGCTTCCGTGAGGGATCCGAAAAGCTCCTCCATAAGGAGAATTCCTACCGTAAGCGTATCGCCCTCGAGAATATAGAGATAATTCGTCATCTCAACACTGACGGTATCACTGTACTCAATTCGTATATTCCGGAAGATGGCCTGATCGAACTGGTTTATGACTCACACCGTGATTTCTCGTTTGGACGATCTTAATACCTCGTTCTTCTCTTTTGTTCGTCAGTTGCTTTCATTTCAGGCTCGAAGATGGTTGTTTAACCGAAAGCGCTCGTCGTATTTTCATTTTTTCTGCGGTTTGCATTTTTTTTTACTCCACGTCGGAGTATTCCTCTTTCTTGTTTAATAGGAGGGCGACTTGGAAAAACGTCGACTCTCGAGCCATATATGATGGGGGGGGGGACTTGGAAAAATTCCGACTCACGAGCTATATTTGATAGGAGGGGGACTTAGAAAGATTTTGACTCTCGAGCTATATATGATGGGAAGGGGACCTGGAAAAATGCTGACTCTGGGACTTGGAAAGATTTCGACTCTCGAGCTATATTGTGATGGGAGGGGGACTTGGAAAAATTTTGACTCTCGAGCTATATATTATGGGAGGGGGCCCTGGAAAAATGCTGACTCTGGGACTTGGAAAGCTTTCGACTCTCGAGCTATATGTGATGGGAGGGGGACTTGGAAAAATTTTTGTCTCTGGGACTTGGAAAAATTTCGACTCTCGAGCTATATATGATAGGAGGGGGACTTGGAAAAATTGTGACGCTGGGACTCAGAAAAATTTCGACTCTCAAGCTATATATGATAGGAGGGGGAATTAGACAAGTTTCGACTCTCGAGCTATATATGATAGGGGGGGACTTGGAAAGATTTCGACTCTCGAGCTATGTATGATGGGAGGGGGACTTGGAAAAATTTCAACTCTCGAGCTATATATCGATGATAGCAAGGAACTTGGAATAAAATCGACTGTCGAGCTATATATGATTGGAGGGGGACTTGGAAAAATTTCGACTCTCCAGCTATATATGATAGGAGGGGGAATTAGAAAAGTTTCGACTCTCGAGCTATATATAAAAGAAGGGGGACTTGGAAAAATTTCGACTCTCGAGCCATATATAATAGGAGGGGGACTTGGAATAAAATCGACTCTCGAGCCATATATGATTGGAGGGGGACTTAGAATAATTTCGACTCTCGAGCCCAAATCCCATTTGACTCATAAAACGGGTTCCCTGCGTTCCTCTTTCAACTTCGTTAAGGAAGCCGTCGTTCTTCCTTTTTAATTTTATTTTGTGTCGCCAGACAAAAAAATTGAAAAAATTCATTAAAGAAATGTAATTATTATCATTTTGTTGTTTAGGGAATAGAAGTGAATGGGAGTCGGTTAAGGTTACGCTGCTGCGTAAGCTTTAAAGTATTTTTGTAAGATCGTACAGAAGCGGAGGAACAGGATTCATACAGATTAGATTCTTCTTCATAAACTCGCTTTCTCTTATTAGCTGCCGAACGTCGCTATTAAATTTGCAAATTAAAATTAATCACTTTGCCATCATTGTCGTTAGCCTTTGTTTACGCTCTGAGATTTGTCGTCTTGAAAGTTATACTGATGACAATTTTACGATTGTAGCCCTTTTGCAATTTTTAAATTCATTTTATCGAAAAACGCAATACTTATTTGATAATTTTTTTATGAACTTCAGTCTGCTTCTTTACGTGTAACCAAGAAGAAGATTTTGCTTTTATGATTTTCATTACTTTAAAGAGAGAGAAAAACTGTACGCTATCAATTTCAATGATCAAAGCTATTATCTATTCAGGTTGTTCTCTCAAGACTGCGCTATTATAATGCCGCGCCGAAAACGACGACATTTATGCGATCGCATAATATGAAAAAAATACGTGACGCGGTGTCAGGACTGTATTAAAGTGCAAACAACCGCACGTCAAGTGGATGATGAAAATGCAGATTTCACCATATTCCAACTTAACGTCTGAAAGGTGCATCGGAGGAGCTTAGTGCGCTGGATATAAAGAAATTAAAGAGCCCCTCACCCGAGCTTTTGAGAATATCATTAGCGAAGAGCGTGCGGTGAAAACGTTTTTGTTGGAAACATCAACGGATTCGAGTTTCGCATTAAGACACGCGGCTAGAAATGAGCACATTTACGCGAACTAGGTAACGAATTCCGTAGCAAAAAGTAATATTGTACGTTATCTGCCGTGACAGTTTCAGATTTTCGCTCTTTTCCGATGCTTCCTGCTTTATAGGAACGGTTAAATTTTTAGCAAAATTAGTGACCCAATTGTGGTTTAAATTGTTCGACGGACAGAAATCGCGAACGTTTTTTCGCTGAAATTGAAATGCAGCACGTGCAATGTGTTGTATGGGAAAAGGGATGAGATAAGTTACCCAAAATTGAAGCGTTTTTCTGCAATTTCCTCATTCTAAAACCTTCGATTCAGTATAGTTCGATCAGTTTAAAAGTTTAGAAGGAAAATTGATCGTCTGATACGGATATTCATAGGAATTACTCGATTGAAAATCTCGCCGTATTTTTTCGGAGTTTTGTCTGCACATGCGATATTTTAAATATACTGCAGTACTTTCCGGTAATACGAGTAGTCTATACAGGATTGGAAAATTGGATGGGTTGTTGTTCTTTTGACGTAATTTTTTAGTTTAATTATTTTTAATTTTATATTTTTACTAATTTTTATTTATTAATTTTCATCTCTTTGGACCAAAATTATGTTGCTCTGTGATTCTAAAAATTTTATTTAATTATACTGGTGTTTGTCTGTGATAGTGTGTATGTAACCAAACTTTCCTATGATACGATGACTCGTACTATTGAGGACTCTATCTTATTTATTTAAAGAAAAAAATCTCGAAATCTTTGCTGAAACCTACCTTCAATTTCTGAATTTGCTGTACCCCTCTCAGTCTATGCCGAGCTCTAGCAGGGTGTCTACTAAATTCAAAAAGTGAAAATATTGGACTTCCATGGCCTCCGAAGTGTGTTCCACGAAACCATAGAATCCCAGTGGTGTAGCAGGGGGAACGGTGTCAGGTGAAAATATTACACAAAAAAAAATCCTACTCGACCTAGGAATTCAGATTTCAATTTTTTTATTGAGTCAGAAATGAAATCATTGGACTTTTATTGGGTTTATTGGACCAGTTTTGAGCTTTTATAGAGTGGTAGACATCCTGTCTAATAGCCAACTTCTTAGACTAAGTAAACTAGGTTGGTGTAGAAGAGGGAGGGAGAGAGGCATAACCCAGGCGCGGATCCAGAGAGAAATTTATGACTCTTCGGTCGAAGCCCTATTCATAAACCGTATCTTCTTCATGTATTTTTTTTAGCCCGCGCGAAAGCAAGAGTCCTGGTCCGTTCCGGTAAGAAACAGTCCTGGAGTACATTTGTAGCGGGGTTGAACCATCCTGTGTCTATCTCCACCATGTGGAGAGATATTAAAAAACTCACGGGTAATGGTTCTTTTCGTTCTATCAGTCAACTAAAAACAGATCACTCAATAACCTCAGATCCCCTACTCATCTCCGGAATCCTAGCTAAACATTATACCTCAGTATCCTCCAACGCTAACTACGACCCCGACTTTTTAGAATACAAACTCCAACAAGAAAAATTTGATATATCTCTTGATCCTCCTTCAAATGAACCTCTTCCATACAACCTCTCCATCTCCGAAAACGAATTATCGAATACTATGAATAAAAATCTGAGAAACGCCTCCCCCGGACTTGACAACATTCACGCGGCCATGATAAAGAATCTCCATCCAAACTCGCTCACTTATCTTCTTTCTTTATTCAACTCTATTTTTTCACAAAACACCTATCCTATCTTCTGGAAAACAGTCATCATTCTCCCCATATTGAAACCTGGCTCGGACCCTCTCCTCCCTGCCTCATATCGCCCCATAGCTCTTCCTAGCGTTCTTGGCAAATTATTTCAAAAAATTCTGAACAAAAGACTCTTGCGGTATCTAGAATCCAAAAACATCCTCTCTCCCTTCCAATATGGCTTCAGAAAAGGACGGAACACTATACAACCCCTCTATGATCTCCAATCTCAAATCAACGATGTCACCAATAACAAATTCTCCCTATAATCTATCTTCTTTGATCTTCAAGAGGCCTTTCCCCGGGTATGGAGACACCTCGTCTCTACCGAACTTTACGAAATTGGTCTCCGAGGCCACCTCCCTAACATCCTACAAACTTTTCTCAACGACAGAACCCTTCTATTAAGAATCAATAACATAACCTCCCCTCCCCTTTCGGTCCAAAATGGAGTCCCTCAAGGCGAAGTCTTCAGTGTCTTACTTTTTCTAATAGCAATAAATGATATCACCAAATGTGTAACCCCCCCTCACCCAGCGTCTTTTCGCCGATGACTATGACATCACTATCCGTTCAGCAAATCCGCAAAGAGCCCACAGACTCCTACAGGATACCCTTAACTTAATCACTACATGGACATCAAAAAGAGGATTCAGATTTTCTTCCTCGAAAACCTACTCAGTTATTTCCAAAAAAAGAAATCCTATCCCCTCCTTACCTCCTCTAATTCTACAAAACTTCCAAATCCCATCTCGCAACTATGGTAAACTTCTCGGCTTACATTTTGACCAAAAACTTACCTGGGCCCGCCACATTAAAACCCTCAAAGCCAAATGCACACGCGCTCTAAACATAATAAAATACATATCTCACCCATCTAAAGGCTGCAACAGAAAGTTACTCCTTCTTCTATTCAAAAGTCTTATTCGCTCAAAATTAGATTATGGTTTCCCGATCTACAACACAGCGAAAAAAACCGGCCTTGCCTTACTCGACCCCATCCAGACATCTTCTCTCAGGATTGCCCTGGGAGCTTATCGCACCAGCCCCAAACTTAGCCTATATGCAGAAGCCCCAGATCCTCCCCTTCACTTTCGAAGGCTCATCCTAACCTCCAACTTTTTATCCTCAACTTCCAATCTTTAACCGAATCTTTCACCACAATCACAACCAATCCGCCACCAAACATATTCGCCTTCAATTCAATCACCTGATCAACAAACCGTTCATAGCACATCCCCTAGAACCCATATACACAACCTTCCCCCCTTGCACCTTCCCTCAACCTAAAATACGCCTAGGTCTCACAGAAATCCAAAAATCTGACAAACCTGGTTTTACCCAACATATCAACAAACTACTTCAAGAATACCCTGACCATTCACTTTGCCTCACCGATGGGTCGAAAACATCTACTAAAGCAGCTTACGCATACTCCATCGACGGGGAAATATCTTCTCATCGCATCCGAAATATAGTCTCTATTTCTACAGCCGAACTGATGGCCATTTTTTCCTGCCTTTCCCACCTCTCTCAACTACTCCCAAACGGTAAATTCATTATTCTCACTGACTCACTTTCTTCACTCCACTCCCTTACAGACGCATACAACTCTAACCCTTTAATCCAACGCATCTTTCTCACACTAAACACTTTGGAAACAATCAACACTCAAATTATCTTCATATGGATCCCTGGACACACCAATTTCCCCGACCACGACGCAGTTGATCAAGCCGCTAAACAAGCTACCTCCCTCAGTCAAATAATTGATAATTCACCCCTACCAACCCTAGATTACAAAAATTACTATCGTTCTCTCATCACGCAATCATGGAACACTCTTTGGGAAAATCAAACAAATAATAAACTTCTCAGTATCAAAAAAACCCCGGTTCCTTGGGTATCCTCCATTCAAAATACAAGAAGAGAAGAAGTAATTCTCTCTCGTCTCAGAATTGGTCACACAAAAATTACTCACACCCACCTCATCAGTCCCTACATCCTAACCCCTCCCTCATGTCCCCACTGTCAAAAAGACAAATCAACAGTGGAACACTTTTTTTCATGCCCCAGACTTTTACCCCTTCGCTCTTCTTCAGATACCCCCTCTTCACTCACCCAAGCACTCAAAAACAACCAGGACATCATTTCGAATACCCTACATTACCTAAGACAAACTGACTTTTACGCTCACATCTGAACACATACATCGACTATACCTCTACAACCTTCTACATACACACATTTTAAAATTTTACACACCATTACCTGAAGCAGTTACACTCGACATTATATTCCATCTTCTTATATCCTTCCTCACTTTTCCTTACTCTACCAACTTCCTTAAAACCTCCCTTTCTTATGTGTTATTTATAATATTACTTTCATAACTTTTGTACCGCCGAGCCAATAGCCTCGTGCAGCTCTAGTGCTCGTAAAAATAAAATTAAAAAAAAAAAAAAAAAAAAAAATGTATTTTTTTTCTTTATCTTTTTTTTTTTCTTTTTTCTAATAAACGGTTTATTAAAAAAAAAAGACAAAAAAAATTATTTCAAATTGATAGGTACGAAATACAGGTAGAATGTTGATGTATAAGTTTAAAATTTCTTTCGTTTTATTGCCATTTTGCTGACCCAACATGGCGTTATTCACGGCTCTAGTTCCTAGTGACCAATTGTTTCCAAGACTAAATAGAAACTACCGGAAACGTTATTTTTAAATCGTACGTTGTTCTCTCAAAGACGATAACGAAATTGAATCATTTGTTCACCTGACAGGGCGATTACGCGACTTAGGACTCAAAAAGATTTCTAGAAAATTTAATTTAGAAATTTGCAAAGAATTAAACGTAAACAAGATTAAACTAGAGTATATTTGAGCAAAGGATTTGTGTACCACGAAAATTTGAGAGTAACGAGCACGATGCGGTGTTAAACTCCGAGAGTTTTGCGAAAAAAAAAAAGTGCGATTTGCGAAAAGACTAATTTCAAGCGACAACGAGTATTAAACCTCCTTTTTTTTCCTCCTGTTTTCAGAAGACTTCAAGCGCCTTTCCCATCTCATTTTAGGATTTCAGATTATATCCTGCCAGTTTTTTCTTCTTTCTATTTGTTCTTTTACAAACTGAGTTCCACCTTTTTCGTTTATCGTGTCATGTATGAACTATTTATACCACACATAGGCTGGGTATATTTCACGAAGTACGAAACATAGCTCGATATACTCTCGTACTGGTGCGTTTATTTCGAAAGGAAAGTCTTGCGCTTAGGTTCTCAACAAAAGAGAGAAAAAAATATCGTATATGTACCTATCTTAATATTCGGGATTACTGACTCATATTTGCGAATACGAACATTAATATATACGTGTCTCTTATAGGTACATCGTTTTCGTAAACAGGCCTGCAGCACAAAACTGAGATTTGTGAAATGATAAACAACACACTCGTCTACATTCTCGTATCAAAGTAGGAATGAATTTTTAAAATAAAATCTAATGTTTTCCAGCTTAAATAATACATCTTACGACTTACGAAAAATATTCATTCTTTTTATGATTATCTTTTGGATTAAACCGAGCTTAACGTACAACCACGAAGTAAGACCGAATAAGAATAATTGTATTGAGAAAATTATTTCAAGACGAAAGCTTCTGGGTAAAGAAAAGTTCCAACTACGTACTCTGCTTGTATAACATATAGTATAAGCCTCGCACCAATGCTCACATGTGTACTTCATTATTTTGCTTCCAACGTTTCCATCAACGTACATAATCCGTAAATTAATTCGCCATCTATACTCCCTGACTAAGAAAGTATTCTATAGAAATTCAAAAACCTGCAAGTGAATTTGTGAAGGTGCAACTTTCTCTCCCCCATAGAATCGTGCACAAGTGCCTCTCTACGTCAAAACGTCGGCGAGGAAAATTTTTTCGCATACCGAAATAATTTGCCCGGTGCTGCGTAAAAAAAAAAAATAAAAGTTTGGCGTTTAAAAAATGTTCTCTATTGACGAATTCTGCTACGTCATCGATGTGAAGAGTTTTAACAGAATCCTAAAGGGGGAAATACTCGAAAAATTATATCGAGAATCCTCGGCGCATTGTTGATAATTTTTTACCGAAATAATGAGGGACGAATTTCTATTGAATAAGTTTCGCTCGGAGAATTTTCGCAAACGAGAGAATGGAAAACTACGAAAACTCGCACACAAATATTATAAATTCGGGTAGTAGACACGTTAAGGCAAACTTCGTGCTTCGATAGAAAGCTGTTGACATAAGGAGATCCTTTTTTCATATACACTCATAGTCGTCATCTTTCGTTGTAGTCGTAATACGCGCCTGAAGGAGGCCATAGGTTGAAAATTACTGTACATAGGTCTGTCCTATTTATCCTACTCGTGGCATAATACGAGAACTACTGCATTTATAGACTGCACGATACAGTAATACATGTACACCTTTATTTACTCATCATACGACGTGTTCGAATATCTGAAATTACTGATCTGTCCAAAAGTAAACAATAGTTAGTTCGTGTTTGGCACGTTATTTCAATTACCGCTTTCAATTACATGGAGATGAAAATTTAATCTGGTCGGAATGAATGATTCGCTTGTAAACCCGACAAAAAAATGATAATAATAATGAGATCGAGATTAACAGATTTCTCGGACCCATTCAATCCTGTCATATGCTCTTTTATGATATTTGATCACCTAAATTTCTAACGCAATGATGTTGTTAAGACCTGATAGTGTAGAATCTTAGGGTTAGGCGTGGTGATGTCATCAAGTTTTTTATAGAAAAAATGTAACCTTCAACTTAATATACAGAACTGAACGCTGCGGCGCGCTTAACGGCTCGGTCTGTGGCGCTGACACGAGCTTATGCTCCGCACTCGCCACAAATACGAGGAGCTGGTATTTCGGGACATTTCAAAACGCACGCAAAATGTTGTTACTTGAATAACGAGAGGATGTGCGAAGTACTAATTCGAAGTCTCCTCGAGCCTTAAACTCATTTCGTTCGTCCGTGTCTTTGGGCGAGGGGGCGAGTTTATCGTCGTTGGATCGGAAAAAACCTCCTATGTGGCAAAAATAAAATTTTACAGGAGAAGCAAAAAACTGATTATTTTGTGAAAAGAAGGCCAAAATACTTTGGAAACGTCTCATTAAATGTGGAGTAGTAACAAAAAATTTCAAAATTCTCTAAAATATGGCGGTATTGAAAGATAAATGCACATAGGAGGAATTCCTGGCCCTAAATATTGCACATAAGAGGTTTGCTCTGTACATAGGAAGTATTCGAGACCACATTTTCTGGATGGTGCACATACGAGGTATTCAAAACCGTTCCTACCGGCGTAATTGTGAACTTAGCACATAGGGGATTTTTCCAGTCGATGCGCCTTGAAATTCCGCGTCCAACCTACATAAAAAAGTGCATTTCTCAAAAAATGGCACATAGAAGGTTTTTTCCGATCCAACGACGTTATTTTATGTAACCGAGATGGGGTAACGCGTCAGTTTACTGCCATACTCGGAGTAGGAGGCGAGTAAGAGTGATGCCGCGGGACTCAGAAATATTTTCGTACTTCTTGGACTTGTAAAATTTTTCATCTTCAATTCTCGGAGTTAAAAATATTTTCCAATTGTTGGACTTTGAAACATTTTCAACTGTTGGACTTGGAATTATTTTCCAACTGTTGGGCTTTGAAATATTTTCAACTGTAGGACTTTGAAATATTTTCATACTTCTAAGGCTGGTAAAATCTTTCATTTTTGATTGTCTCGTACAGTTGAAAATATTTCAAAGTCGCCCGATTCGAAAATAATTTCAAGTCCAACAGTTGAAAATATTTCAAAGTCCCACAATTCTGAAATATTTTCATACTTCTAGGACTTGTAAAATCTTTCATTTTTGATTTTCTCTTACAATTGAAAATATTTCAGAGTCGCCCGATTCGAAAATAATTCCAAGTCCAACACTTGAAAATATTTCGAAGTCCCACAATTTGAAAATAATTCGAAGTCCAACACTTGAAAATATTTCAAAGTCCCACAATTCTGAAATATTTTCATACTTCTAGGACTTGTAAAATCTTTCATTTTTGATTTTCTCTTACAATTGAAAATATTTCAGAGTCGCCCGATTCGAAAATAATTCCAAGTCCAACAGTTGAAAATATTTCAAAGTCCCACAATTCTGAAATATTTTCATACTTCTAGGACTTGTAAAATCTTTCATTTTTGATTTTCTCTTACAATTGAAAATATTTCAGAGTCGCCCGATTCGAAAATAATTCGAAGTCCAACACTTGAAAATATTTCAAAGTCCCACAATTCTGAAATATTTTCATACTTCTAGGACTTGTAAAATCTTTCATTTTTGATTTTCTCTTACAATTGAAAATATTTCAGAGTCGCCCGATTCGAAAATAATTCCAAGTCCAACACTTGAAAATATTTCGAAGTCCCACAATTTGAAAATAATTCGAAGTCCAACACTTGAAAATATTTCAAAGTCCCACAATTCTGAAATATTTTCATACTTCTAGGACTTGTAAAATCTTTCATTTTTGATTTTCTCTTACAATTGAAAATATTTCAGAGTCGCCCGATTCGAAAATAATTCCAAGTCCAACACTTGAAAATATTTCGAAGTCCCACAATTTGAAAATAATTCGAAGTCCAACACTTGAAAATATTTCAAAGTCCCACAATTCTGAAATATTTTCATACTTCTAGGACTTGTAAAATCTTTCATTTTTGATTGTCTCTTACAATTGAAAATATTTCAGAGTCGCCCGATTCGAAAATAATTCCAAGTCCAACAGTTGAAAATATTTCAAAGTCCCACAATTTGAAAATAATTGTAAGTCCAACACTTGAAAATATTTCGAAGTCCCACAATTCGAAAATGATTCCAAGTCCAACAGTTGAAAATATTTCCAAGTCCAAGAAGTACAAAAATATTTCAGAGTCCCACGGCATCACTCTTGCTCCGAGTATGCCATCTCGGTTACATAAAATAAACCCGCCGTTCATTCGGACTCGGAGGACGAAGTCTTTCGACGAATCACATGCTATTTCAAATCTCGCATATACGACGAACGAAATGAATGATAAGGAACGAGGGGACTTTTTTCGATTAGTACTTCGCACATCCTCTCGTGTTGAAGAGACCGAATCCAACGTGACGCAATAGTCTCAAAGGTTTCCTATTAAGATCAACAAGCTGTTGACTTCGGGCTGCATACTTTGGTAATCAAAAAATAAACAAACCGTTTTATTTTGTCCATAAATTCCCTTAAAAAGTTGTCGAATACTTCAAAAATATGAGAAAGGTCAAGGTGGGGAATTGTAAACTGCGAACATTCAGCATTAATTTGAGCAAAAGGTGTTGAAGGCTGAAGGCACTTTGCTTCTGGAGGTACCTTGGAGGCGGAGGCTAGCTGAAATTTTGAAGGCTCACTGGAGGCGCTTCCAATGACCCTTTTGGAGGCATCTGGAGCTAGCTCCATTGTGCGTCCGGAGTGCTACAGTGAGGCTTTGAACCAAGGTGTTGGAAGCTGGAGAATGTTACCTCCGGAGGTACCTTACTTCCACCTAGAGGCTTGGAGGTGCTTCAAAAGACCCTCCAGGATTCTATCCCTTGAAACCTCATTCAACCACTCTGATGCTAGCACTGCTCGGTTCGAAAAAAGCCAAAGTTTTAAATAAACCTTCCGAGTATCATCTGTCATCTGGCAACACTGATAGGCCAATATGCTACATCTGATCACACTTATCAACGTTACAAGTGCCTTTGGAGGCGTTTTTGGAGGCGTCTCCGACACTGCCTCCGGAAGCATTTTCTCAAATTTCAGTAATTGCGCTGGAGGCACTTGGAGGTACCACCAGAGACATACTTTGGAGGTCAGGAGGCGCCTCCAAACGTGTCCACTGGAGACGACCGACTCATTTTCTGTATTCGTTCGGAGGCCTCCAAAAAGAATTACGCCTCCAACACCCTTGATTTGGGCCTGTATACGCTGGAAATTGTTATACCAGTCATGAACAATCAAGTGATGAAGTCAAGATCTTTCTTAGGAACACCACCACATCACACAATCGCATAGATCCTTACTCTTGTAAAATAGTAGATCGCATTATATCATGTAATTAATCAATATACGTTTTATATTTAGTACCTTTTTCTTGTAAGAACCCCACAACAACGTGTTGACACGATAGCGTATAGCAACTTTGAAGATACTTTATTCGTCAACAGTAGCGTATTTTCCCTCACATAATGGCTCAAAACGTATGTACAAGTTTTGAGTTTTTAATTAGATAACACAATCTTTTATGGGAATTCCCATACAAAAAATGTCTTTATTTTCAGTTTGCCATAGCTTGAAGCGCAAAGTACAAGCCTCAGCACATAATGACATCACCAAAATTTTGCGGTTTAGGACGCCTGTGCTCGAGTTGGGATTTCAAAAACGAGTTTGTTTTGTATGCTCATTCTTTCAATCCATTTTTTTGCAAAACATACTCCATTCCAAGTTCAACTATTCACAGAAAGCCGACCGGTGTTATGGGACATTTTAACTTTGTTTTGTGAAATTAATTTCATCATCATGCAAATACATTTTCACTTTACAGTTCAAAAAGAAAAATAAATTGAGAAAGGAACAGTGAATGACCGCGTCTCACTTGTACATCCGCGTTGTACTTCATTGTACGACTGAATGGGCTGAAAATATCCGATAACTATCAATAGGACAAAGATGACAACAACAAAAGAACAATAGGCAACTTTACACTGTACTCTTGATCTGGTATGTATTTTACTGGCATTGCGTCGCAGCGCAGAAAGATAGATGATTCTCCATCCTGTTCTTTCTTTGACTTCCTGATGCATACAGCAAGGACACAATTTTTAATAAGAACTTTTTTTCTGTGGTAACTAAAATTTTTATTTATGGCTTAAATGTCATTCCTGAACTTGACGAATACTGAAAGTTGGAAGGCAATCAGTCGAGTGGTTCTTGAGACATAAGATGACAGACACACAACCTCTCTGCTTCATGTTCGACTGAACATATACATGATATAATTACAACGTAATCATTGTTAGCACTCCGTAAAGAGCAGTGTGAAGTTTTTGCCCATTGGATGAAGGAGCTGCAGTAGGCTATTTTGACTTTACTGTGGTCGCAGTTACCTGTAACACTGTGACGCGTTGCAAATATCACACAAAGAAGAATGCTTGATAACTGGTGCAGCAGATGCAACGGTTGCAATGCAACCATGCAGTATGTCTAATTGTCTGAATGTGGCTCCTTTAAGGTATGCAGTTTTCTCACAATGCGCTGCTATTCCACATTATGAGTCAGGGTGACTACTGAAATTTGAAAATGGACTGCATGCTATTGGCAGGTCATTCCACACTTGCATTCTCGAAAATTCTAATCAAACGTAAAAGAAGAAGAAAAAAAAATTATGGAACATGCGATACCAGGCTTCTTTCTTGAAAATGCATTTTTTATCATTTTCTAAAAAATTGTCAGAAACATACTATTGGCATGCACGCATGCTTGCGTGCTCACTCAAGCAAAAAACATGCTATTTGCATGTTTTGCATATCAGTAGACACTCTGTGGCCAAATTTAGCCCCCCTTCAACATTATTCTAATATTGACATACTACATACCGCGGGCCAGCCCAACTCAACCCACCTCCAACAGTATCTAGTAATTAATTAAATCTAAATAATATAGAGCGGAAAGATTGTTTGTCTGTCCTCTTATATCTCAAGAACGAACTAATTAATCGCTTTCAAACTTTCAGGATTTATTCATGTTATTCAGTTATAACTTCTAAGCCATAAGTGAAAATTTTAGCTCCGCAATAGACGAAAAGTTTTTATTAAAAATCTGTATTTTCGCTTTGTGCATCACTTGATGAAACGAAAAGGCCGAAGAAATACAGGATAGAGAATCACGTTCCATCCTCTATTTCTCTCTGTCTTGCGATTAAAACTCCGAATACAAAACAAACCGGCAGAATTCTTGATGTCATCCAGCTTTGTCTTTTTCAGGGTGTTTACCAGAACAAAATCATCAGAAAACCCTTCAATTTTCTCACACATTTTCAAATTTATCCCTGACCTACCTCCTTCCATCAACATTTAAACTCAATTCTATTCTTCCGTTTTTCCTTCGAGGTAAGGCCCAGTAGCCATCCTCTTTCCAACCCCCCTTTTTTTTTTTTTTTATGATCTACTTTCTTTAAATTCTAAAGAGCGATTAAATCATACTCATTTAATATAAGAAATCAAACTCGGCTCCAGTCCTTACAACGGATTGCTATGTCGGAGTACTATTTTTTTTTTTTTTTTAATTTATGCATGTGTGTAATTTTTTTCCCCCCTATTCTTTTTTTAGCGGGGAACCCGCTATCCATTTTGTTAGGAGATTACATCCTCAGAAAACGTCCGCGTCCACGAAGTTAGTAACCTAAGGTTAGGTTAGGTTACGGGACTTAGAAGAATTTCGAGTCTCGAGCTATATATGAAAGGAGGGGGACTTAGAAGAATTTCAAGTCTCGAGCTATATATAATAGGGGGGGGGGGGATTTGGAAGAATTTTGACTTTCGAGCTACCGTCCGCCGTCCAACCAAAAACTTGAAAAAAAGTTGAGACTCGAGCTATATATGATAGGAGGGGGACTTGGAAGAATCGTGACTTTCGAGCTATATATGATAGGAGAGGTACTTAGAAGAATTTCGAGTCTCGAGCTATATATAATGGGGGGGACTTGGAAGAATTTTGACTTTCGAGCTACCGTCCGCCGTCCAACCAAAAACTTGGAAAAATTTTGAGACTCGAGCTATAGATGATAGGAGGGGGACTTGGAAAAAATTTCGAATCTGAAACTATATATGATAGAAGAGGGACTTGGAAAACTTTTGACTCTCGAGCTATATATGACAGGGGACAAATTTTCCCAAGTCTCCCTCCTATCATAAATAGCTTGAGATTTGAGAAAAACTTGGACTTTCAAACTACATTATACTAGGCTTATTTTACGTCTAGGCCTTCTTTATACTAGCTTTATCTAGGTCTAGGCTTCCTTGAATTTTCAATACCAAATCCTATTTGACTCATAAAACAGATTCCCTGCGTTCCTCGTTTAACTTCGTTAAGGAAGCCGTCGTTTTTTTATATTGTTTTGTTTTGTTTTTTTGTTCTTTTTGTGTTTTTCTTTTATAATTTTTCTCTATAGTTAGATGTGAAAAAAAAAAAAAAAAAAAAAAAAGAAAATCCGAGACTTTCTGAAGATTTGACCAGAATTTTTTCGAGACCTCCTCTTTGCGGGACATTGGAAATCGTATTATGTTTTATCCATCTTCTCATTAGGCTCAGAAAACAAAAAATTCGAGTTGACCCAATTAAATTCTAGGGCAATCTTAGGCCTTTTCTAGAGAATCCGAGTCTTTTCCAGGATTCTGGGGTTTTCTGAGACCCTGATTTTTTGCGAATTGTGAAATTTGGAATGGAGTGAAATTAGAAAAAAACCGAATTGAAAGATTTCATGAGAATAAACAAACGTATATGCAATCTCTCAATTCCGTTGCAGACAAGTGCAAGTCGAAGCACGGCTACACGAAGCTGTCTTTGCAATATTTTGCGAGTGTTCTGAGAGGTCCCCAAGCCCCTCGCAGCCAGTGCGAAGCACAAGTATGCATAGAAAGCAGGAAGTTTGTTCCTACCTATTTTAAGAATCATCCCGATCAATCGCTTTGAAAATTTTAGGATTTATCTGTATTATTCAGGAATGACTCCTATGCCATAATGGAAAATTTAAGTTCCTATAGAAAAAAAAAAGTTCTTATTAAAAATGGTGTCCTCTTTGTATACTTCACTTGACGCTAAGGAAGGTGAAGAAGAACAGAATATTTCCACCACATGCGCAGCAACGCAAGATTGAGAGTACAGTGTAGAGTCGCGGCTGGTTGTCCTCAAAGAAATTCTCTTACGAATAGTCAAATCGTTCAAGTTTTTCCTTTTTCCACGACACGACGATAGGAACAAAATAAGAAAAATTTGTCGAATTTATGCAAAGGTTTACGACTTACAGTTGCAGATAATTTTAGGTAAAAGGAAGTTAAAATCAACCAAACTTTGAAAAAAAAAAAAAAAAAAAAAAGCATCTACCCAATTTTACGAATTTTATCATCACACATCATTGAACTTATAATATGATAGAGTGTAGAAAGAATTAAATTACTTTTAAAGTAGTTTACCAGCATTATAGCGAATGAATCGATATTTTTCAAAAATTTCATCTTCGGTTCTCCTATTTTTTATTTATTTATTTTTTTTTAATAATACGAGATCTCATATTCGCTACTCGGAAACTTTTTTACGTTTTCTCGATAACTTTTTCCGATAAGAATTCCATAGGTCAACACCATTCGTTCGAAACTAGTGGGCGAGAAATGCGACGAATATAGAGAGACAAGATAGGAAAAAGTTCGCATCGTCGAATTGTAACTAAAACGGCTGAGTAAAACTTGAAAAAAGTTTGAAGAATCACAGATGCGGTTTACGGTTGTCGATGAAAAGGAATCATAAGATTGAAGGAAAATTTGTCCAAGATTGGAGAAACGTAGATCTTTGACTTCGTATAACGCGAGTACGAAAAAATCATACCCTTATTTTTCAAGTACCACCGTCTTCAGTTTGTTTACCCCTTAAACAACCAACTGTCCGTTTCGATCTAACCTATAAATCCCACCATCCGACAATATTAGAGCATTACTGACAGATTTTCCGGGCCCTACACTATACCTTAGGGACAGTTCAAAATCTAAAAATAAAACTGGCTATGCCTACTCCATAGATGGGACTTTAGTTTCTCGTCGTATATACAGGACAATGCCTCAGTATTCACGGCTATTCAAGCACACTCTGCCCGTCGAGTTTATAAACTTCGCTATTGAATGGCTCGTAAATAAAATGAAATATGTACCGGTAGAAAAAAGTTGAAAGATGGTGAACTTGAACGATGTTTCTTTTTTCATCACAGTTACCCAGATGCTTTCCTAATTGCCTTTTCAACGAAATACTGCAAGTTAACGACATTCGGTTCAAGACAGTCAGCAGCTTAGGGAAAAGTTTCTAGAGCGATAAATGCACACGAGTTTCAAGTGGGACAAAGGAAATTGAATTCAAAAGAGAGGCTACGAGAGACGTATGCTCAAGATTTGTAATAATGATAAAAATAGGACTTCATCTTCAATCAATAATCATTTTGGGATAATACGAAAAATTAAATTATCTCATTCTGAAACAGTGGCTGAGCGAAGCAGAGCTTATCGGAGGGGTCCCAATCATCCCAGGGCACGAAAAATTTGCTCTAAAATACCATTAAGATAACCGAAAACAGTGAAATATTAAATAAATTTTTATTAAAAACATCATTCGACAATTTTCTGGCTACACCACCGTTCTAAATTTACTTGATTCTGATTTAAAATTTTAGTATCAATATATTGACTTCGAGATTGTTTCATGAAAGGTCATTTGAAAATTGTTGCCGTCCGCTGATCCTTAGCCTCGGTACTGCAGGAAAAAGTTTGAACTTTCGAGCTGAAGTGGACTCGAGATAATTTTCATCATCAAGCCGTACAAATCAGATGAGGAACTTGGAAATATCTCGATCATCAAGCTATACTGACTTCTTCTTTCTTCTCCTTTCAACCCGTTGACTAAGGAGAGTTATTTTCAAGTACACGTAGTGAGAGTCTGAAGGAATTGTAAAATGGGAAGAAAAAGGAGTGGAATTCTATAAAATAGGTTCACTATTCCTCTTTCAATTAATTCCGTTAACGAAATCACAATTTGTTGAAGCACCATCTTTAGAGTTCCTCTATTCAAGTATTCCAAAATTTTCTGATCACTTTTTCGACAAGAATACCAAAATTGAGAGACTTGGAGTGAAGATACAAACGAAACAAGAAAAAATTTCAAGAGTTTCATAGCTTTTGATGGTGAAAGGAAAATGAAATTTATGCGAGCTCAGACTTTTTTCGTACTCGCGTTATACGAAGTCAGAAATTTATTTTCGACAAATTTTACTTCAATTTTAGAATTCCTTTTCATCGAAAACCGTTACCCGCAACTGTGATTCTTCGAACTTTTTTCGCGTTTTACTCAGCCGTTTTGGTTACAATTCGACGATGCTTTAAAACAATTAAGAATAAGGCTAAATTCTTCAACTAATCTAATTTACCGAAGCCTGTAAAGTAATTAAAAAAAAAAAAAAAAAAAGGAAAGGAAAGGAAAGGAAAGAAAAAGAAAACGCAAACGTTTTGACGATAAAATCTACCCGCAAGACATCAATGGTAACTTCTAGTTTGTGTAAAAAATCTTATTTTTCGCTGATAAAATTCATTTGCGTCGAGCCGAAATTATTTTCGAAGCGAGAATATTTCATCTTCGCTAATCCTGTGCGGCGATCCGTAAAAATAAATGATCGAATAGAATTTGAAAAATCTCCTCACAAAAGATATACATTTTCTAGAATGAAATTCGATACTCACTTATTTTCGGTATTACTTATGGATTGTCCGACGAACACGATTAATAAAATAAACACGACTAACAACACGAGTATGAAACAAATCGCGATCGCTGAAACCATTGTGAAAGCCGTGGATACGAAAATTTCACGACGAAACAAAGTTTCTCGTCAAAATATTTAAAACAATAAAAATAATAGAAAACGAACCAAACGAACGAAAAAAATCAGTTGAATAATAAAAAAAAGCAAACAAATTCCAGCCCGGAAGCGGCCGGCTACGAATAAATTGGATGAAATGTGCGAAAAAGACAAGCGCCACGTTTACGATAGGCATTTAAGATGGTAACGACAGCACTGGGAGAAACGTGGAGCTTTCATATAAAACCACAGGGTGGCTCAAAATGACAACGTCAGCCGCAGGTTACGTTCGGAAACGGGAAGGGATAAAATATTGATTACTCGCCGAGAAAGTTTTGTTTTCCTTTGAATAGCGAGGCTCAGAAGACTATTCGCGTTAAATGATTTTACTTATTAATTTTTTTCGTCTAATTTCCGTCCGAATATCGCGCTAATCAAAATCGAAAAATGAAAGCGACGAGAAAAGCTCACGTACATGGGCGTTCGAAATTTTTTCGAAGCGGCTTATAGGATCACGTAGCGTTAAGATTTAAAAAACTTGAGAGAAAATCCTTCATCAAGATGATGGTTTGGACTAATTGTAGCAAACGAGATGCATTTCTGTTTATTTTTGAAGCGTATTTCAAGCGTTACCTTTTAAAAACGAGGTGCTACGCAATATTTCACGAGATTTTCACGAGAATACAAGAATTTTCTATCGTTACTTTCGGATAAATAAAACTGGATAGAGGTTTAAAAACCTGAATTCTCGATTTCTCTGGAACTTCAAATTTTTGTTGCTACTTCAGTCTCTAATCTTAAGAAAGCATTTATTTTGTCCAAAAATTACGAAGTATCTACGGAATAAATATACATATTTTTTAATTTTTTCTAACAAGCAACAAAATTACAAGATCATAGCTCGACGATAAGAAAGGCTCTAGCCGGGTAAGGGGGGAAAATGGCCTTGGTCGGAAAATGTTTCAAATGCCCGTCAAAATGTTGTCCCCGATGAGAAAACTGGAAATCCAAAAGATTGGACCCATCCGCTCACCCACATGGGCTGCAGAGTGATTTTTAGGCCTAAAATCCAATTGACTATATCTCAGCCAATAATAATCGCACAGCAATGAAACTTGAGGACATTTTAGTATATGTGAACGTTCATCCATGGTATTTTTTTCAAAAAAAACCATTCATATTTTCCCTAGTTTCTAGCTATAACAAAACTTCAAACTCGAATAAAAAAAAAATCGGGGGGGAGGCACCTGGGGAAAATCATTCATTTGAAGCGCCATACCCTCTACTACAACATACATGAGTACCATAGTCCTCGGTGAGGTGAAACATTCCCAAAAAAATCAATATTTAATGAATTTCTGTGATTTTTCCATGAATAGCGGGGTGAACTATGACTGCTACCGCAATAGACCGCCAGAAATCAATGGTCAATGTTCGAGGTGAAAAATACGCACTCCTCCATGAGATGAAATGGGAATGTTGATAGAACAAAAATATATTTTTAGTATTTCGTTTATCGATTTTGTCAATTCTTATGTAAACACGTCCACCGATTAGGTTGAGTACGTTAGATTGAGAAAAATAGTTGAAAAATTCTCCAGTCGCTGGAACACTCTGAAAATAGAAGAGAAGTGAGAAAATCCACTTTTTCACCCTGGAGGACCGTGAGTTTTGGTATTTCATTCATCAAATAGGTCAGTTCTCACGTAAACATGTTCGCCGAGTTTAAAAAAAATAGTCAAAAAATTCTCCAGTTTCCGGGATGCCCTGGAAATAGTAAAAACTCCAGGTAATCCACTTTTCCAACATGGAAAACCGTGATTTTTCATATTCTGTTTATCAACAAGGTCAATTCTTATGTAAATACACATACATCCGCCGAGTTTGTCAATAAATTCTCCAGTTGCCGAAACGGTCCAGAAATACCAAGTTCAGAAAATCCACTTTTTCAACATGGAGAGCCCTGATTTTTGGTGTGTTCTTCATCAATTAGATCAAATCCTATGTTAATGAGTCTTACAAGTTGGAAAAAAATAGTCAATAAATTCTCCAGTCGCTAGGACGCTCTGGAAATAGTAAAAAACCGATACACACCCACCCCCAAGATTCATTTCCTTTACTTTAAAGTGTTGAATGTTTATTTTTGTTCCCCTGAAGTCGTAGAGGTACAAACTGTGTTACTGGGAGCCGTGCACATCCATGAAATGCAGGAATCTCCTCTCGAGTTGAGGTGACAATGCTTCAAATATTGGAATTCATGAGCATGACAATACAAAGGAGATGATTGTCTTCTTGTGTCTCGGAAAAGGATTCCTCCACATCATGCGAGTGCACGGCTATCAGTAACACAATTTGTACCGCTGCGACTCGAGGGAGGAAAAGTAACACATGAATCATTGTGGCGGGTGTGTATCTTTGATTTTTTAATATTTTCAGAGCGTTCCAACGACTGGAGAATTTTTTTCAATTTTTTTAAAACTCGGCGTAACTGTTCTTAGAGGAATCGACCATACCAATGAGCGTCTGGAGAATTTATTGAATATTTTTTTCGAAATAGGGATGTATTTACTCAAAACTTGACCTTATTGATAAATAGAATATAAAAATCACGATTCTCCAAGTTGAAATAGCAGATATTTTTAATTTTTCATTTTCAGACTATTCCAGCGACTGAAGAATTTATGGACTATTTTTTTCAAACTTGGCGGAGGTATTAACGTAAGATTTGACCTTTTTGATGAACAACATACCAAAAATCAGGGCTCTCCATGTTGAAAAAGTTGATTTTCTGGATTTGGTTCTATTTCCAGATCGTTCCAGTGACTGGAGAATTTATTGACTATTTTTTCCAACTCGGCGGATGTATGTGTATTTACATAAGAATTGACCTTGTTGATAAACAGAATATGAAAAATCACGGTTCCATGTTGGAAAAGTGGATTACCTGGAGTTTTTACTATTTCTAGGGCACCCCGGAAACTGGAGAATTTTTTGACTATTTTTTTCAAACTCAGCGGACATGTTTACATAAGAATTGAACGAATTGTGGAATAAAATACCAAAACTCACAATTCTCCAGGGTGAAAAAGTGGATTTCCCCGATTCATTGTCATTTCCAGACCATTACAGCGGCTGGAGAATTTTTTGACTATTTTTTTCAAACTTGGCGTACATGTTTACTTAAGAATTGACCTAATTGATGAACGCAATACCAAAACTCACGGTCCTCCAGGGTGAAAAAGTGGATTTTCTCTAATTTGTGTCATTTCCAGAACGTTCCAGCGACTGGAGAATTTTTTGACTATTTTCTTCAAACTCGGCGAACATGTTTACGTGAGAACTGACCTATTTGATGAATGAAATACCAAAATTCACGGTCCTCCAGGGTGAAAAAGTGGATTTTCTCACTTCTCTTCTATTTTCAGACTGTTCCAGCGAATGGAGAATTTTTCAACTATTTTTCTCAATCTAACGTACTCAACCTAATCGGTGGACGTGTTTACATAAGAATTGACAAAATCGATAAACGAAATACTAAAAATATATTTTTGGTCTATCAACATTCCCATTTCATCTCATGGAGGAGTGCGTATTTTTCACCTCGAACATTGACCATTGATTTCTGGCGGTCTATTGCGGTAGCAGTCATAGTTCACCCCGCTATTCATGGAAAAATCACAGAAATTCATTAAATATTGATTTTTTTGGGAATGTTTCACCTCACCGAGGACTATAGTACTCATGTATGTTGTAGTAGAGGGTATGGCGCTTCAAATGAATGATTTTCCCCAGGTGCCTCCCCCCCGATTTTTTTTTTATTCGAGTTTGAAGTTTTGTTATAGCTAGAAACTAGGGAAAATATGAATGTTTTTTTTTTTTGAAAAAAATACCATGGATGAACGTTCACATATACTAAAATGTCCTCAAGTTTCATTGCTGTGCGATCATTATTGGCTGAGATATAGCCAATTGGATTTTAGGCCTAAAAATCACTCTGCAGCCCATGTGGGTGAGCGGATGGGTCCAATCTTTTGGATTTCCAGTTTTCTCATCGGGGACAACATTTTGACGGGCATTTGAAACATTTTCCGACCAAGGCCATTTTCCCCCCCTTACCCGGCTAGAGCCTTTTAATGTGTATGATACAAAATCAACCATTATTACAGGGAGTTGGAGCAGTACTCCTTAGACTAGACAACACAACTGCTATCGTTTATGTAAATAGGTTCGGGGGAACGCAGGTAGAGGACCTTAATCACCTAGGCAGAAAGATATGGCAGTGGTGCGAAAGAAGAAACACATCCTTACAAGCATCCTACATTTCCTCAACAGAAAATTGGGAAGCAGACGCAGAATCGAGGCTTGAAAAACCGGAAACAGGATTCTAATTGTCAAACCAAGCGTTCGATAAGATACAAAAAACCGTTGGAAAACCTCATACCGATGATTTTGCTTCTAAAATCAACAATAAATGCCCCACCTATTGCTCCTGAAACCCTGATACAGGAGCACTAGCAACGGATGCGTTTATTATCTCGGAAAAACAGGTTTTTCTATGCTTTTCCCCCCTTCTGTCTCATTTTACGAACATTGCAAAAATATGAGGGACGACGTATTCTGGTAGTTCCACACTGGCCGCACCAACCCTGGTTCCCCCTCTCCCAAGATCTGCTATGCGCACCACCACTAATGTTACCGCCTGATACTAATCTACTTATTTATTCCGATAGGGCCCCACACCAGCTACACCAAAACCTTTCACAGGTGGAAGGCTACTTGTCAGGCAAGCACTAATGGCACAAGCACTACCACGATGTCCACGACATAATGATCGCAGCAATTCGGAACTCAACCTTGTCTACATCCAGCGGACACCTAAGAAGCTGGTGGCAACACTGCTATTCACAAGGGATATCACTGTTCAATCCACAAGTGCCGCAAGTGCTCCCCTTCTTAACTTCTTTATTTGGCAGAGGAAGAGCCTACAACGCTATGCTAGGCGGAAAAGCCGCACTTAGCCTCATCTTACCAACAGCAACCATGGAAAACAGGCATTTAAGACGACTTTTTACAGGAATGCAAAAAATACGGTCTGCAAGACCCAGATATGAATACACCTGAAACCCCCAAAAAATTCTAAGCATCTCCAATCTCAACCAGCCAACAACAGACTGACTGTGGCCGAGTTAGGGAAAAAACTAATTATGTTACTCGCACTCACTACAGGTCAGAGGGTCCAAACACTTTACGAGATTGATCACATGAAGACACAACAGTCACAAATCGAAATCTTTATCCCAGCCACGCTCAAGACGTCTCAGCATAAAATACCCCAACCAGTAATATTTTTACCCTTCTACACGGAAACAAAATTATGCGTAGCCAGCGCCCTGCGGGAGTACATAAATCGTACAAAGTCCGTCAGAGGAGGCGAACAGGAGCTATTTATCTCCAACAGCCCTCCACACAAGGCCGTGTCGAAACAAACACTTGCACGGCGGATAAAGGAGACCTTGACAAAAAGTGAAATTGATCCCAGCTTTTTACCTCATTCGACCAGGCATGCATCAACCTCCGCAGCGCTAAGGGGGGGGGGACGTCAGTGGAAACTATACTCAAAACAGCCAGTTGGACTGCCCAATCAAAGACCTTCGCAAATTTCCATAACAGAAAAATTGTACCAGAGTCTGGTTGCTTCGCTCAGGCACTCCTGAAACGATGAGGAAAAAAGAGGGAAACTCTATTTTTTTGTTCTTCAAAGACCGAAGAAAGTAGGCTCAGATAATGTAGTTACTCTAAGTCGATGTGGCTTTGAATATCTACATGTGTGTTAGGTTCGGAGGGGGAATGAAATACAATTGCCTCCCCGCCCGACTGGTGCTTACGTGTTACCCTGCCCAACTTGGCTTTCACATCGACAGCTGTAGAGGAATGATAGTTCCAGGAAGATGGACGAGGAAGGAGTACTCGGTACCTGCCGGCTTCGTTTTTCCTGTGTTGCTACACTGTAGCGAAGTAGGACACTACATGTGTGCTAGGTTTGAAGGAGGATCTCATATAATTTGAATTGAACAACACCAGGTAAGTTCAATTTTACAATTAAGTGTTGGAATCAGGCTGAAGAGGATAGTCAAAACAGCAATATCCACCTGTCTATTTTGCGCGCCGTCAGCCTCAACGTGAGAAATGCGTTCAACACGATTCCATGGGAGAGGATATTTGAAATCTTCATGGACTCAGAAGTGCCTGCACACTTGTTCAGAATGATCAGCAGCTACCTTAGCTGTCGAGAAATCCAAGCAGAGACGTCTCCTGGTACAGTAAAGGGCCTAGATACATGTGGGGTACCATAGGAGTCTCTTGTGGTGGGTCGCCTTCAACGGTATTTTCAAGGTGAAGCAGCCACCAGGAGTTAAGCTTATTCGCTATGCCGTTGGCACACTGATGGTATGTATTGCCGAAATAACCGTAGCGGTAGAGAGCGGGCTAAACCAAATCCTAGAGGCAGCGACGCGTTGGATCGAGTCGGCTAACCCGCAGTAGGCAAGACGCAAGCCATATTATTCACGACCCGTCGAAAGCTCAGTCCACCGACCTTTCGCCTAGAAATTACAACCAAGAAGGTGATGAAGTATTTCGGCTTCTGGTTTGACTCAAAGCTGAAATCCAGGCACCGTTTCCTGTTGGCAGCGGGAAAGGCGGGCAGAGTATTTACATACCTGAGCCGCTTGATGACAAACCTGGGAGGGCTTAGAGACGAGAAATATAATGATGAACACCGCCTTATCGATCCTTCAATATTGGTACTCTAGTACAGGCCAACTCCATGAAGATAGCGAGCGCACAAAAGGAAAGAGATGGAAAAGATCCAACAAGAGTTGCGATAAGGTCTGTTAGTGCCTACCGCACGGTCCTTGCGTATTAGCACTCTTTGTTTGAGAAATGGAAAGCAAGAATTGCCCACAGTGCGCTAGGTTAAATCGACGACCCATGTATTATGTACGACCTTGATGAGGGAATGAACCGAGACCATGTTCAGTTGAACTTTCATCTGACGCCGGCTATTTCAACAAGTAAGTGCCTTCATAAAAAATTGAGAAAAGCTGAGCAGGTGACGTGTTTGCATTGCGGTCAAAAGCGGGAGGATGAACCACAGCACACCTTATTTGAGTGTAAGGCGTACTTTCGTGAGGAAGATAGTTATAAACAGGCAGTTGGTGGAATAGGGATACGAAGGACATAAAGTTGGAGGTTAGGATGAGTTTTCTATAGAATATAGGGAGTTCCACACCATCTGTGCACAAGCTCGATGCGGGGCCGGAACAGAACCGAGAGCAAATCTAAGAGAATGGCTTTGAATAGGGACTAGCAATTCGAGGGCTGATTTAGAAACTAAGTTGTAGACCGAGGCTCCGAAGACCAGTCGAAAGAGTACGGACTTCTGTAAAGTTGTAGGCTTAATGGATATGACAAGCATTTTATTACACTTGGGTGCAATTTGATTTTAGAATTTACTTTTTTGAAACCCATTACGGTTCAATGTACCTAGTAAAGTAATCGAACAATATCGCAACTCGTAACATGCGACATGAATTTAGGCAATATTATTTCTGACAGAAAGGAACAGTTCGAGACTATATCTTCAGTTTCATAAATTTATTGAATACGAACATGAGATCCCCCAGTCAAATTGCGACGACGTTATCATTTATAATACATAATATTTATTTTCTTTGAAGAAGAAATGGATAGGTTTGGGAATATTTTATTGTCAGGGATTTTCTTTTTTTCTCATAATAATGAAAACGCTGGCTGGGGAAACGATATTTTTTACCGATTCGAAATAGGTAAAGAGATGAATAACATTTGCAATTTTTTTTTTTTTATTCCGTCAATTTTTGTGTGTTACTACTACGTTCATCGAGAATAATATGATGTGACTAGAAAATACGAATTTGAAAAAACCACGAGGATAAAGTGAACAGGGTTATGGACAGGTTAATCCGCAAAAAAAAAAAGAAAAATTTTATTGTACCGTAATAAGTTATATCAATTGTCGAACCATTTCTAAATGAGAAAAACAAAATCAAATACTGTGAAAAGAAAGAAAAAAAACTCGCAGCCTATTTTGTTAGCTGTTCAGGGTTGCCTTCAAACAGGGAACCTTTGTTCATACTTTTTCTACATTAAACTTCGTTCCTTACCACTTTAGAAGTTTATGCTCGAGAGTCCAAATTTCTTCACGTTTCCCCTATCTCAGATACAGATCAATATTCGAAATTTTTCGAGTCCTCCGTATAGCTCAGAGTCTGACGTTCTCCCGATCTTTCTTTTCAAATTTCCTCTCTCCAGGAAACAGGTTTCCGGTTAAAATGTTTTAGGGGCTCCAGCCCTTGATCTTAGAGCATCACTTATCTCCCCTCTATCACTTTTCTCTTCTGTAGCCTCACATCTACAACTCAAAGAACGAAGTTCTAACAGGGAACTTGTTCTATGTTTTTTTTTTTTTTTGAGAAATTTGCCGTGCGCCGTCCGGAAAAATTTCGAATCCTATTGTATACAGCTTGGAGGATAAAATTTTTCCAAGTCCCTATTCTATCATAATACAGCTCAAGAGTCACAATTTTTCCAAGTCCTCCTCCTATCATATATAGCTAAAAAATCGAAATTTCTCCAAGTCCCTTCCACTTTCGAGCTATAATATATAACAAGACAGGGACTTATCAAATCTGCGAAATTTGTACCTCAATTTTATCTTCAATTTGAGCCCCTAGTCAACTTTTTACGGTTTTTTTGAGCCAAGTTATGGGCCAAAATGTGCCAAAAATTTACCAATTTGCCAAGATTTCCGAAGTAAAAAATTGTAAATTACTCAACTTTGTAGGGTTATTCAGATATTTTTTTCGGAATCAGCGTGAAATTTCACTTTTGAATAACGTAAAATATGGAAATTTAAACGATTTTTAATTTTTGAGAATGTCAATTTTTAGCACACTTTGGTCCATAACTCCGCTGAAAAATTATGTAGAAAGTTGGGTAGGGGCGCAATTTGAAGATAAAATTGAGATACAAATTTTGTAGATTTTCGCGTTTTTGTGGTGGAGTGAATTTAGCGCAATCTCCTATTTAACTGGTGACATCTTTCTGGTCCACCCGGTATAGCTCGAGATTCGAGAAAAATTTAGACTCTCAAACTATATTATACTACACATAGGCTCATAGTAGGTCTAGGCCTTCTTTATACTAGCTTTATCTAGGTCGAAGCTTCCTT
Organism: Aspidiotus rigidus; assembly: GCA_035079385.1. Taxonomy (NCBI): domain Eukaryota; kingdom Metazoa; phylum Arthropoda; class Insecta; order Hemiptera; family Diaspididae; genus Aspidiotus; species Aspidiotus rigidus. The sequence goes on from JAVHKY010000023.1 coordinate 5,363,121, forward strand.
GAATTCTCAACACCAAATCCAATGGTTCCCTGCGTTCCTCGTTCAACTTCGTTAAGGAAGCCGTCGTTTTTCCTAGTCCTGCCTCTCATAATTATATTCAGCTCAAAAGTCGAAGTTTTTTCAAGTTCTCTGTATAGGCTCGATGTGTTCGGTACCGTTGCAACTCGAAGTTGGAGTATGTTTTATGACGAGATTTTTTTTCCGAGTGCCTCTAATGACACCAACCTCTCATGAAATTGCGCCGACCCTTAATAGCCTCATGTATCTGTATAGCTATTAAAAATTTATTTACACTTCCGGCTTTGACTATTTCAATTTTAAAACAAATCACGAGTTGAAAAACGACGCGTTACGAACGTCTTCGTTCGTCTTCGGGTTTCGGAAATCGAAAATTCTCTTCTTTATCATCTATTTCATTCCAAGTAAGGTCGGATCTTTCTAAACCCCTTCATCCTTTGTTGAACACTAAGCTATTTTCAAAAATACTTGAATTACATCAAGGTCATGAACGCCGTTAAAATTTCAAGGTTGATACTCTCGCTCACGGGAATCCTCACTTTCCCATTAGGTCTTAAGGACCCACTTTATGACGTCATTAAATGGACGAAATCCCTCAGATCAAAATATATTGCAAATATACCAAGTCAGCAGCCAACACAATAATACCAAGATAACCAATCTTCCAGTCTAGTAAACACTAACCTAGTCCAATGAAAAAAAAAAAAAAAAAAAAAATGATTACGACCTATTTTTCTTGGTAGTCTCTCATCTTCCTTCGCCTTCTAGGATTCATACGACTCGAAAGTCAAATTTTTTGTAAGTTCATCTCCTTGTAAAGGTTAGGTCAATTTTTGCCGGACGGCGTACGATGGGATGCCAACATTAATTTCAAAAAGACAGACAGGTTTCCTGTTAAAAGACCTCCATAGAACAGGTTCCCAGTTGAAATTTCGGCTTTCGATCATTGAAATTTTATCCTTAAGTCTCCCTCCTATCATACAATCATAGTACGAATGTCGAAATTCTTCCAAGTCTTCTTCACAGCTCGAAAGTCCCAATTTTTCCGAAATTCATCTTCTATCATAATTATACAGCTCTGGAGCCAACATTTTTTCAAGGGCATACCTTTAATCGCACGCCTCAAAAAATGAAATTGCCCGCCTATTGATAACACGCCAAGGAAACAAAATTGACACGCCTAAGAAATGTATTACACGGATAAAAAACGAAGTAAGTAGTGCACACATCCTCATATAAGTTGTGCACTCAAGATCCAAAACACTGGAAATCCTATGAAACGGACAAATACACAAAGTAAGTAGTGCACACATCTTGATACAAGTTGTGCACACAAAATCAAAACACTCAAAATCCATTGAAGAGGACAAAAACACCACCATGTAAGTAGCGCACACATCTTATATAGTGCACACTTAAGAACATGCAGAACAGTATGCGATCTACATTTAATTCATTCAACTATAATATATCAAGTAAGTGAACCTGATACAGGAAGAAGAAACAGGAAAGAAGATAATGGAATGCTTTGGTTATTGACAAGACATCGTAAGCCTCAAGGCAGCATTCCAAGTGGAGTTTTTTTTTTTTTTTACCATCATCATATATTTTATAAAGACATTACAATATTGATACATATTAATGCAATTAACAAATATAAGTTTTCAAATAATTTACAACGGCTAAGCCCAACCGCTTCTTGAATAAATCTGAGTTCAAGACTACATGGTACCTGCCTTCATAATAACAAACGCCGAGAAGAGTCGAAATTAACATCCGCCTACCACTTGACATGTGCAGCGTGAAAAGTTTCCTGAAGATCGAAAGGAAGCTCCAAATGGGCCTGAAGATTAGACTCCATCAAGAACCTTGATTGCCAAAAAGGGCCTGCGAAAAGGAAGAGTGGAATTGGCAAATCACGGGAAGGATCAGAAGTGCAAATATTGTCAAAACGGCGAACTCTTGAATACAAGTCAATAATGAAACGTCCGCGGCTATTGCACTGATCCATATAACTACCGCGCATCCCCTTGGCATCATACTTCTGCCGAATCATATATTATTTTGACGACGAACCTCAGTATTTGACCAACCAGTAAAGATCTCACGACAATGCTCGAAATCCAATGCATTAACCAACTGACTCGACTGACTCCTCCGGAGTGGAACAACTGGGAAAACACCTCCATCAACAGTCATACCTCACTCATAAGGAGTTTGAGGTTTATTATGGGGAGGCAGTCTCTACTGTCAAGCCCATCCTGACTGGAGTTCCTCACAATAAATGCAGCAAAATCATCTTCTTTTGAAATGCGGGTCGTGTGCCAGTGGCGTTCGTCATGGTTTCAACGTCGTGTCAGTTTTTTTCTATGGCGGGAGGGGAACTGGCGGTCAATATAATTTTATGAGGCGTGCACTTATATATTTCCCTTTTTCAAGTCCACTGTCCATACGTTAGGTCTATATACATATATTTTTAAGTCCGTCGGTTTCCTGGCACCCTCGATGAATGCCCCCCTGAAGAATCATCCAGTTTTTTTACTCGCACAGGTTGAATCCATGGCTCTCCATTCCTTGAAAAAATTAAAATTACGAAGTCTATTCTGCTCCCTTATCTACGAAACATAGCCTATTAACGGTCAAAAATGGCAATAAAATGAGATGGACAAATACATAATACAATTTTGTAATTTCAATTGATTTTCAGTCGAGATTTTGGAGCATTTTATGAGTTCAGCAAGGTCCGCTTCGCAAATGTTGCCAAAAAGTAATGAAATTTATGTGATATTCTGTGAAATAATTGTAGCGAGTAAATTCTTTCGGTGTTTGTACGTACTGAAGGTTAAAGTTGAATGTTTTCGAGTATCGATCTTTTACTATCTGTTTACCAAATTTCCTGGATTTCGAAAGCTTTTAAAATTTTTATTCTCTCAGTAACTAGTATTTTTTCGAGATATAACCATTCTCTAATGCATATCATCATCTCCTCCAACCCTAATTTAAGGATAGGTAGCGAAGTATTGTTAACAGGAGTGTCCTAATTGTGTGTCCTGAGTACCTGTGGTGTACGAGTTCTCAACCACAAGAGGCTTTAATAGTGCAGTGTTGGCGACGGCAACTAAAGTAGGACCATCGGAAAGATTAAATTTACAGCACGGCTTATGCACAACAGAGCGTAAGGCTTATTTCAGCGTGATGGCATGCTGAGACGGGGAGATTGGTCGTTGTCAACATATAAAATAATTAATACAGCACGCTTGACAAATTAATGGCAGAGATAGTTTTCGGTCAGCATCGAGTTTCATGTAGCGAAATCTATTTTACCAACCAATTCCTTATATGACGGTAAATGAAAACAGAACAAAACGCCTCGAGTGAGACGTATTGTTACGTATGCAGGGAAACACGCAATATCTATTGAATCATTTTACACGTAGATAGAGAATCCATTTTCGAATATCATTAAAATGCAGAAACATAAACAGCAAAATTATTAGCGCTGCGACGAAACATGATATGAAAATGGTCTTATACCTCCAAAGTTTATTCAGAAGAAGAAAACTCGCCGACAGTTATAATTAGACGGATCCAAATAAGAGCAACTTTTAACAGAATTTTGATAACCTGATACGCACATCAACTTTTGGGCTGAATGGTTTAGAAACTAAAAGCATTTTCATCAATCTCAAATAGTGTAAAGTGTTTGGAGAAATTTAACGAAATCCCCTCTCCCATTATACACTACAGATGGAAAGGATTCTCTTATATTTATAAAGATAGAAAAAAACTCGGAGCCCACATCGTGACCCGCTTGGGGTTGCCTTCATGAACTTTGTTAATTGACACAAACAGGGAACCTGTTTTATCAGAGTCACTATATTGTTTTCTTGTTCCTAAGTAGCTTGAGCAAGTAGCCTAAAAATTTCAAACTTCAGCCTTCATCATACTAGGCCAATAATGATTAGTCAGAAACATTTCGACTTTTAGCCTTTGTTGAGCCTAATACTATACTAGGCCTATAATAAGGTAGCCTAAAACATTTCAAACTCCAGCCTTAATTATACTGGGCCTAACCTCATGACTAAAATTTGTAAATAAAAAAAAAAAAAAAAAAAAAATGAAAGGAGATCCAAACAAAACAAATTAAAATACTATACTAGGTCTATAATGACTAACTGATATATACTAGGCCCAGAATAACTAACCTAAAAAATTATACTATACTAGGCCTATCATGACTAGCATAAAACATTTCGAACATTAGCCTTCATCATAATAGGCCTATAAGAAGTAACCTGAAAAATGTCAAACCTTAGTCTTCTTTATACTAAGACTAATATACAATACTAAGCCTATAATAAGTAGCCCAAAAATTTCGAACTCCAGCCTTCATTATACTAGGCCTATCATGACTAGCCTGAAAAATTTCGAATTTTAGCCTTTGTTATACTGTACTAGGCTTGATATACAATATAACTAGGCTTAATACATACAGTATATACAGGGTGGGGCAGAAAGATGTTACCAGTTGAATGGGAGCTTGCGCTAAATCTGTCGTAGCGCGAAAACGCAAAACGTTAGACGTGTACTTTAAGTGTACGAATTTTCTATCTCAATTTTATCTTTAATTTGAGCCACATCCGAAGTTTCTACGACTTTTCTGAGCCGAGTTATGGACCAAAATGTGCCGTAATTTAACAGCAGGGGTTCCCAAAGTTGTAAATTATCGAAAGACAATTTTTCCTATTGAAAAAATTGCGTTATCTCCAAAGTGTTACCCTATCCTAGAGTGAAATTTAGCGCTGAATCTGAATAAGATTGTTAAAAAATTCTGCGAAGCACCAAAATGGGTTTATGGGCCCGAAAAGGGTCAAAATTTTCCCAAAATGATAAAATCGCCTAATCTTTGAAATTTTTCTTGATTCTGAGATAAAATTTGGCGCTGAATCTGAATAAAATTGTTAAAAAATTCTGCGAAGCACCAAAATGGGCTTATGGGCCCAAAAAGAGTCAACATTTCTCCAAAACGAAAGAAATTGACTAATCTTCAAAGTTTTTCGTGATTCTAGGGTAACATTGTGTGCTTAGTTGTAAAAAAAACTGTTGAATAATTTTTCGAAGCACCAAAATGTGTGCAAGTGCCCAAAAACGATTACAATTTTACCAACTTCAATTTCATTTGGTTCTTATAGAAATCGAGCTTTGAAAGAACAAAAGATTGGTCGCGGGTGGGAAAAAATGCGAAAACTCTCGTTCTTTCAGACAAAGGAAGGTATGCTACCGCAAAGTTGGTCTTCTGTTGCGTGCCCGCGATGAAAGTCCCACTCATGTTTGAAGCAGTGCGAAAACTTTTAGATTCAGCCAATGGGAGGTATGATACCGCGAATTTGGTCTTGCTCGTGATGAGATATCAGCTACAGTTCAGTATTTGATTGAGGCAGACGAATGCCCGGAATTGCTCGGGGCTTCACCCGCTGAAAGGAATGATGTCCTCAAGATTGTCTTCTGTTATGAGCTTGCGGTGAGAGGTCAGGTAGGACCCCCTGTTCAATAAAGGCGGATAAATCCGAAAAATTTCCCGTGGAGACCCGTGAAGTAAGGAAAGGTACTAGGAAGATTGTTGTCTGCCATGAGCTCGCGGTGAGAGACCAGTTGGGAGCCCTGTGTTTGATCTAATTGGGTGAGTACGGGAAAATTCTCGTTGTTTCAGGCAAATGTGAGAAACATACCGCGAAGATCGCGTTCCAGTGTGACCTCGCCAGGAGAGAACTGTAACAGCCCAGTTTTATCTAGGCAGGTGAATTCAAGAAAATTCTCGTTTCCACAGCCAGTGCTGGGAAGGATATCCCGAGACCGTTGTTCGTTAAGCTTGCCGTGAGAGAACGATGAAGGCCCTACGTTCGATAAGGCACCGGATCCGAGAAAATTTTCGTACCTTCCCGCGAGGAGGGAACGATACTGTGAAGCTCGTCTTTCGTCATGAGCTTGCGGTGAGAAAACGATCGAGGCCCCGTGTTTGATAGAGGCGGGCGGATGCGAGAAAATTCTCATACATTCGCGCGAGGGAGGGAATGATACTGTGAAGCTCGTCTTTCTTCATTAGCTCGCGGTGAGAGAACGATCAAAGCCCCAGGTTTGACGGAGGCAGGCGGATGCGAGAAAGTTCTCGTAGATTTCCGCGACGGAAGGAACGATACTTTGAAGCTGGTCTTTCGTCATGAGCTTGCGATGAGCTGTAGCTAATCGCTCATCACGAGCAAGACCGAATTCGCGGTACCCTCCCATTGCCTGAATTAAGAAGTTTTTGCAGTTTGACCCGCTTCGCTCATAGGTAGGGCGTCAGTTGATCTCTCATTGCAAGCACGCAATAGAAGACCAACTTTGCGTTCTTTGCCGAAAACAACGTGAGTTTTTACACTTTTCCCCCTTTGATCATACGCAGAGCCCTAGTCGATCTCTCACCGCGAACCTTCAACGGAAGACGAAGTTGTCGTCTCCTGCCAATCCCCAAATGAGGAGAATTTCCGCAATTTCCTCTTTCGGATCTGTCACCCGACGCTAGTCGATCTCCCATTCCGCAAGCACTCAACGGAAGACGAACTGAACGATATTCCTTCCACCCCCTGAATCAACAATTTTACTGCAGAATGATAAAAATTTGTCATTTTTCATTTTGGAGATCATATAAGCCCATTTCAGTATTATTCTCGGACTCGGCGCTAAATTTTACTTCAGAATTGAAAACAACTCTTGAAGATTACGCAACTATTCATCTTGGAGGAATTTTGATTCTCTTCGAGCCCATCAACCCGTTTTGGTGTTCCGAAGTATTGTTTAAGCATTTTTTTTTTGGACTCAGCGCGAAATTCCACTTGAAAAATCGAATTAAAATTTAAAAATTTGAACAATTTTCCAATTTGGGAAAATTTTGACCCTTTTTGGCCCCATTAAGCCCTTTTTGGTGCTTTGAAGAACTCTGTGAGCATTTTTTTTTTCGAACTCAGCGCAAAATACCACTTGAAAATCGAATTAAAATTTGAAAGTTTGAACGATTTTCCGATTTGGCGAAATTTTGACCCTTTTTGAGCCCATTAACCCATTTCGGTGCTTCGAAGAAATTTTCAAACATTTTTTTCGGACTCAGCGCGAAATTCCACTTAAAAATCGATTTACAATTCAAAAGTTTAAACGATTTTCCACCTTGCGGAAATTTTGGCCCTTTTTGCCTCTATTAACCCATTTTGGTGCTTCTTAGGGTTTTATTACTATTTTTTTCGTTTTCCCCGTCCAAATTCACTTAAGAAACAATAATTCAATCATTAAAATTTTCGAAATTCAGTTCAGTACTGTAAATTAATTAATTTTCAAACCCTATTTTGGGAACCCTGACGATTTGGTGAATTTTCGGCACATTTTGGTTCATAACTCAGCTCAGAAAAGTCGTAGAAAGTTGAATAAGGGCGCAAATTGAAGATAAAATTGAGATACAAATTTTTTGGATTCGAAGTATACGTCTAAAATTTCGCGTTTGTCGGAGGAAGAAAATTTTCTAAGTCCCCTTCCTGTCATACGTAGCCCGGAGGTAAACATTTTCCCAAGTCCCACGTTTTGCCTCCCGGCGCCCGTCATTCTTCTTCAAAATACCTTCTGATAAAACAGGTTCCCTCTTAATGAGCCTGTTCTATCGCCGTTATTCTATGAATCGAAATTCAAAAAATACTCTCTATCTTCAAACTTTGAATAATTTTTCCGACTTTTTTCTTCTGGGCACACTTATTACGACAGGAAATGTTTCCTCATGTATGAAGGACAGAGACACTGAATTTCTTTTTCTAAATTACCTGAGAGACGCCTCCGTGGTAACTTACCCTCCCTTCTCCAATCTTTTTTTCATGACAGATCTATACCAGTCAGCTCGAAGCTTTGTCGAACGACGGACGCCGACGTTTTTCCGACCCCCCCCCCCCCATGAAACAGGTTCTCTGTTGAAAACTCACGGGTTTTTTTACGAAATTAAAGGAGAGGTGGCAGGGAATCTGTTTTATGGGGCACATGGGTTCTGAAGAATGTTGACGTACCAGATCCAAGACGTCATCAAGTTGTGACGTCACAAGAATGACCAATGACGTCATCCAATTGTGACGTCACAGGCTTGGATTTTGGAACTATATATATGATAGGAGGGGGAATTAGAACATGTCAAAAATTTCCACTATCGACGTAATATATGATAGAAAGGGGACTTATAGTGTTTGAAGCATTGTATATCTGGCTCGTTGAAGGGGCTAAGCCAATTGGTGTACAAAGCATTGCATGTCTAGTTACTTGAAGGGGCTACCAAATAATGCGAGGCCCTAGCCTTGTTTAAGTCTAGTACACCATATATTATGTGATAGGCCTGTCATAATACTATAGTTTATGATATATTATTATTTTCTATACCAGAGAGCCGTAAGGACGCCCGGACGCAAATTTTGAGATTAGGATGGGTATTCAGAAAAGACATGAAACATGTCAAAACGTTTCAAAAGAATGGCTTGAAAAACCAAGTTTAACTAGGACCCACGGACCCTGTTCTATCGGTCAAATAGGTTAGGAATCTAATTCGGAATAATTCTCTTTGCTGCCATATATTACGGTTTGAAAGTCGTGATTTTTTCAAGTCCAAATCAATTATTAGGTTAGGTCAGTTTTCGCTGGACATCACACAGCGAATTTTTTAAAGGTTCTCAGTAAGAATGTCGAAAAAACCGTTCTGATCATAATCCATAGAAAGGACTTGAGACTTCGCTCTCGCATACATCCTTATCCAGAACTTCTGGATCAGCCTCTAATCCTCTACCGAATTCCTTGACCTTACCTTCGATTCCAAACTTTCCCAGACTAGCTTTAAAACTAAATACCTGAACTCACTGAATTCCTTAAATATGTATTCCATACTCGCACTGGTTGCAATCGCCAGCGCCAGCACCTCCTTTAGCTGTCTAATCTTTCAATTCGCTCTTACCCGGACTACGGATTCCTAATCTGGAAACAGGCTAATAATTATATCTTCCCTAAAATCACTGGATGCAATATGGCCTGCCAGTTGGCCCAACTCCCCATCTTTTCCCGCTCCCTCCACTCCAAAAACTCGCTACTTCCTTTCATTGGAATCTCATTTCAACTATGACCCTTCTCCCTATCTACTCATCTATCCCTCCCTGGACATCTAAGGCGCCCCATATTCGCCTCGACCTGGCTGGCCTACTAAAGTCGCCCAACTCAAACACACCAAAGCTATTGTTTATGAGGTTTTTTCCTTCCACAACCTGCGATTTACAGATGGATCCAAATAAGGTTCCAAAACTAGCTACGCCTGCACTTCTTTAGGAAAAGTCCGCCTCCATATATATTTTGGACTATCTGCCATACATTCCTGCCATTTTCTTCTCCCCTCTCTTAGTAAATTCCTCCTCTTCAATTGCTTTCCTTTGAATTCCTTATCACTTCGGCCTCCTAGGACACAACGCAAATGACCTAGCTAACAAACAAGCTATTATCGTTCTCTGATCATCGCACCAAGGTACAAGCTTTGGTCCTCTCAATTCCACGATAAAGTTCTTTCGATTAGAAAAATTCCTGATCTCCTGATCCTCTTCAATTCGTTCCTCACGCCTGGAGGAATTAGTTATAGCTCGACTGAGAATTGGTCCGCCTAACTCACTCCTTCCTTCTCCTTGGACTCTCAGCTCCTCCGTCTTACCAATATTGCCATGCTGACGAATTATCCGTCTCCCATCTTTCCCTCCGGACATCCTTCTTAAACTTCAAAAAACCATTTTCTATCCCCTCTCAAGCCTCTTCTGCTCTCTCCAACAACTCGGAATCCATTACTAATACTCTGAATTTCGTCTGATCCACATCTTCCCGAGCTTGTAACCCCTTGTGTAGTTAATTGAATTCTGCAAAAATTTCAACTATTCAGCTAATACACATATAGTAGATGGCCAGGGGAGGGGGAGAACTCGGAGAAATTCTGATGTTCCAGCTATGTATGTGTACAGCAAGAAAGAGACTTTGACAAATTCTGATCATTGAGCTATATATAGAACTTGAAAAGATTTCGACCAAATAATCGATCCGAATCGATTACAAAATCGAACCCGTGGAACAGATTCACTATAATTGTGATATGTGGGTATTGATAATTTCTACACGATATCTCTGAGCTTTACGACGCATTGAAGAAGATACGATCGATGAGACCTCAATATTTCAATTATTTTTATTTTCATTTCTCAAACCCGAGAGACTCGAAAATGGTTTTTTCCCCTCGAAAAAAGAAATTCACTTCAATATCCTTTCATTATTCATCATTGTTCTCAATAAGGTGAGACGATCGAAAACGGGTCGTCATTTTGGAAAAACGCACATGGCTCGGTAATTAATGTATACGGAAAAAAAGAAAAGGCTGCGGTTAAATTGTTGTACGGATGACCGACTAGAATCCAACAAAACAATTATACGTAGGATAAAATATTAAATTTTTGTACGCCAAACAGAGAGGAATGTGAAATTTTAGCCAATACGTACGCGAGAACGACGACGTAAAACCACATTGAAAATTATATCTTCTCTATTTTGGTTATTACACTTCTGCTCTCTATACGGAATTTCTATTGGCACCTAGATTATTCCTCGTTTTAGATGACAAACTTACTCAATACGACCTATATATTTTACTTTAACTAAATAATATGAAAATTAAATATGTACAATATTATTGAAATCGATTTTATCTTAGAGCTTTGTGACTAGAGCAAATCTAATCAATCTACGAGTCCAACACATGGTTTGAAACGAATTTAATTTAAAAATTCGAAGTCTGGTAACAAAGTAGAGCACTCTAGCCAGCGATCAACTTTCGAATGAAAACAAAAACTTGCAGCCTACTTCGTTTGCTGCTCGGGGCTTCCTTCAGTCATTCTTCTTCAATTTACTCCCCTCTCGGTAAAACAGGTTCCCTGTTGGAAAGAATTGAGATATAGGTCTCTGACAAACCTTCGTAATACTCGGGAACGATAATCAGAGCAGCAAGAACAAGATTTGTTCACAGCGACAGTGTGGCCAAGATCCTCCTCCTCCCTGTAATTATACCGAAAATTTTCTTGTTGTTCAATTTCTCTAGACTGCTCATGATTTGAAATTTTTCAAAGGTCATCCGAAGGCGAATCTTTCCTCTGTGGGGTTTTAAACCTATGTAACTTTTTCAAGTATCCTAATGATGTTACGATCCCATCTCAAATTTTCTTCGAGCCACTTTTCTACAGGAATTCATTCGAGCATTTTCTCCAATCTCTTGATGTTTCAAGCTCGATAAATTCCTCATTCAAGTCAACAATTTTTACAAGTTCCTAAATAATATTAGGTGAAAATAACAAACTAAAGTAAAATGATATTCCATCTAAATATGTTTTGATCCTATTTAAACTCCTCCCTCAGACTGGCGCTCGAAGCTTTCCATACTCGCTCCGCCATACTCCGTTTATGCTGCTATACCGCAGACTCATACTCACCTTGAATATTTTTATATTTTCAATTTCTCAATTCCCACACCTACCAATGTACAATTTTCCAATAAAACGAATTACCTCTCAACAACTGCTAATAAAATAATCAACTTCCGTCTCGAACAATCCGCTAACAAACGTTTTTTACTCAATTCCTTGCAACCTATATTAACAGCCCCCCTCCTGGACTTACAATGAATCCTCCATCTGACGAATGTCTATTTAGAACAAACACTTTTACGTTCACCACATCAAATGTTTGATCCTAAAATATTCCAATTACTCAAACAGATCAAAGCGTGGTAATAGAGCTGCCTATTGCCTACTCCGTACGAATCCACAACCTAGCCTCTGTACGGCCATTCTTGCCTGTCTTTCTCATCTCACTTAATTCCCACCGAAAAGCAACTTTCTACTATTTACTGACTCACTATCCTCACTTCATCATATAACATTTCTTCATGCCCTCAATTTCATTCACTTCGCTCTTCATTACAGGCTTCTATCCCGCAAACAGTCGAAACGATTCTATCAAACTGTCTTTTCAATGCCTACGTCTCACACGATTTTTCCCACTCTTCTAACTACTAACACTATTCTTCTCCAAAACATCGTTTCACCTTAGTTCCACCCAGAGTATTGCTGCCAGATGGAAGTCAGAAGCCGAATTCAGTCAAATTTTTACTGATAAAAGAAAAGCTAAACGCCAGCTCCATTTAAACCTTTGTAAGCCCAAAGGAGCCAAATTTTTTCAGCTCTCTTCTAGGTTTCCTGATTCCCGCAAAATAAAAACATGCACCGCTCGAGAGTTCAAATTTCAAGTTCAACTGCTCTACTCTGTAGGCCAGACCAGGGGTGGGCACGGATCGCGAAAATTTGATCCGGATCGCGAATCGCGAATCATCGGTCTTTTGACGGATCGGATCGCGGATCAATCATCGTTCATTGAAAACGATCCGGATCACGGATCACGGATCAGTAACATTTCTTTGCGACAGGGCTGAGAACACTTATTTTCTTTTTGAACGGTTCCGGTTATGAAGGTTCTTGAATTGAATAGCGAGATCCGGTTCCTTTCGGTTCCAGTTCCACAACCCAAAAGCAAGATCCGGTTCCTTTTGGTTCCGGTTCCAGAACCCGATAGAGAGATCCGGTTCCTTTCGGTTCCGGTTCCAGAACCCATTAACAAGATCCGGTTTCTTTAGGTTCTGGTTCCAGAACCCAATAGCGAGATCCGGTTTCTTTCGGTTCTGGTTCCAAAACCCGATAGTGAGATCCGGTTCCTTTCGGTTCCGGTTCCAGAACCCGATAGTGAGATCCGGTTCCTTTTGGTTCCGGTTCCACAATCCTAGAAATATGTGAGGAGAACCGCTTCCTGAACCGGTATTCGGTTTGGGAAACGAAAACGATAATTACGCTATCTGGGAAAAAGTCGAGAACTACAATCTGAACAGGTGATCACGCATGAAAATACATAAGCCGTAACGAAAGAATTGCGTTCATTTCAGGGCTGAGAACACTTATTTTCTTTTTGAACGGTTCCGGTTATGAAGGTTCTTGAATTGAATTGTGGGATCCGGTTCCTTTCGATTCCGGTTCCAGAACCCGATAGCGAGATCCGGTTCCTTTCGGTTCCGGTTCCAGAACCCGATAGAGAGAACCGGTTCCTTTCGGTTCCGGTTCCAGAACCCAATAGCGAGATCCGGTTCCTTTCGGTTCCGGTTCCAGAACCCGATAGCGAAATCCGGTTCCTTTTGGTTCCGGTTCCTGAACCCATTAACAAGATCCGGTTCCTTTAGGTTCCGGTTCCAGAACCCAATAGCGAGATCCGGTTCCTTTTGGTTCCGGTTCCAGAATCCTAGAAATACGGGAGGAGAACCGCTTCCTGAACCGGTATTCGGTTCCGGTTCTCACCCCTGCTTTGCGATCCGACGGATCAATCAACTGCGGATCAGAACATTTGATCCGTGATCCAGGAATCAGTGATCCGTGATCCGCGGATCATCTATCTGTGATCCGCGAATCATTACTCAAATAGAAGGTAAATTTTTTTTCTCTTTCTCCATGGAAAATGTGGTTGTTTTGCAACGTGAAAAATTATAAGGCTCTAGAGCTTTTCACTTCAATCTGGAGCAAGAAAAAAAAACGCGATTCGCGGATCAATGCAAATGATTTGGATCAAATCAACCATAAATGAAAAAATGATCCGGATCAATCGCGGATCATAAAGCGCGGGCAAAAAATGATCCGAATACGGATCACGGATCGCCAATTTTTGATCCGTGATCCGCGATCCGATCCGTACCCAGCCCTGGGCCAGACTGACTTTGTCAAAGAATTAGCAAAGATAGGGAAGATTGGGGCCGGTTCAGTTCAGCTGTTCAGCTTAGAAGCCTGTAGTGCGGTCATTTGAACGTGATTAACACAAACTGGAGAATAGGTATCTTCCAGAACTATAACAAAGCCCCAATTCTCCTGCTCGTTTCATCTCAACCCACATATCTTCATAACGTTGATCAGCTGAAATACCAGCTGAATTTTTGAAAAAGCCGAAAGCAAAATTTTTCGAGGTCGTAAGTCAAAGCCGAAAGCTGAAGCTGAAATTTTCGGCTGCAATACTTCTAGTTCCATCTTCAACAAAACATTCTTTTTCTTTTACAAAATTAAATAATCTCAATTATCAAATTTCTATAGCATAATCTAAATAACAGCTCGCTGTACATTCTTTATTATTATTATTATTATTATTATTAATTTTTTTTTTTTTTCAGTTAATTGAGTCTGTATGTTTTCCTGAACCTAGTGCTTGACAAGTACGTCAATTTTGGGCTATTATTCGGCTTAGAAAAGACGGGCCGGATTTTCGATGTTAGAATTATATCGATAACTGCGATAAATATATCGGTTACAGCTGCAAAAGTACCCGAAATATTTCCTATCGTAAATTTGCTCCCATAAGAAAAACACAGGAGCCAACGGATCATATGATAAAAATAAGTAAGAAATAAGGGAAAAGAAGTTTATTTTCAGAAGCCGATTACCTCACGCATCGTAAATGTAAACTTCTTTTCCTTCAATTGTTTCTCATTTCTCATTAATATCATACTGATCTTTGCTCCCCGTGTATTTCTTATGGGGGTGAGTTTGCGACTGGAAACCTCGATCTCAATTATCGACATATTTCAACATCGAAAATCCGCCCCATTCAACTGGTAATATTTTTGGCCTCACCCAGCCGATTCTCACCGAGTAATCCGGAAAAAAAGTGGAAAGTTCTCTGACCTAGCCCTAGATCGAAAATCATGATAATGTTTTAGTCCACGCCAATGATAACAGATCTTTCTCTTGCTGGTTTCTCTGTAGCTTGATATCAATAGTTCACCATCTACTTATGCATGGTCTTAGTCTTCAGAATCTTAGCCATAAACAATTCCTTATTAAGGCTCTTTCACTCAGTACACGACGTCATCAGAAAAATGAAAATTTTGGCATACAAATCTTCTTTTCATTCCCTTCTCCGCTGACAGATATTTCTAGATTTAAAAAAAAAAAAAAAAAAAAAATTCCAATTGACGAAGTGGAAACGTCAAATGGGAGTACTTCCAGAGGAAAAAAAGCGACGGGGTGGACGCGGAAGTTTTCCCTCTATTCGTTCAACGATTGCTTTAGTGTTTGTCCTCAACATCCCTACCTATACATGCCGAGAAAAGGGAATAAGAAAAACATTAGATTTAAAGATAATGTACACATGGAAAATTTTAAATCTCAACCTATTATTTTATAAGAGGATTGTAATTTAGAAAATCTTTGATTTTCGAGGAAAACTTGGACAAAATACGACTCTAAATGAAATCATCACTTTTTCTCACTCTTTCAAGGGTGCAGAGAAAATATTGCCCATCAATAATTTTATAAAAAAAATTTGTATGGGTAAATTTCAACCATGAGTATTCCGGAAAATCGAATAATTGGCATTACATATTGAAAATTAATCATTTTAATAATGGAAAATATAACTTAGACTGAGATTACTGACATTGATTGTTCATCTCGAAAAAAAATTCGGTGACATCTATGATAGGTATTGAAAATAATATCAAGTCTCCAGATTTTTGCAATATGAGCTACAATAAGGTCGAGAAATTTTAAACACACACTCGGTCAACAGAAATTCGACGAATTTAGGGAAGATAGGTACTCTGAATCCTCTGAATATTTAACGAAACTATACTCCGATTTATAAATTCACCCCTTCCCCAAAATCTGATCACATAATTTTATAGGTACCTAAACAGCTTGCGAACGGCAGAATCAGAAGTTGATATTTAGCATCATATTATATTAAAATATTCATTTAGTTCCCGACGAGAATGTTTACTGAAGTATGAAAGTTTCTGACGCAGGTATTGCGACAATTAGGTATATGACACAAATGAAATTCAACAAAACCTCAACAGTATACAGTACCGGTACCCACAAAGTTGTGGATTGGGGAAAAAAAACAAGAGTTAATAAGAATACGGTCTGCATCAGATCATCACGTATTGTACGAATATGATTCGAGTTTATCTGCGCGCAATTTCTTTTTAAACCATGTGTTCAGAATAGAAGAGTAATAATCAAAAACACTAGAAGGTCTTCAATTTATGTACAATATCTATTCTGAAATATGAAATAGTAGCCTAGGTACCCGAATAGGTACTTATAGGTTTGATTAATTAGGGTACGGTACAAAATTAATGAAATCGCGAATCACTACTCGAGCGAAACAGAATCAACGTACCTGATACAGAATACTGAATTCCAACTAGGAAATAAAAAATTACGAGTACAAAAATGGTGCTTCTCGAGAGCGAAAAGTGTTCACTGATTTTGAGCAGAGTGTTTCCGACAACTGAAAGATAATTTGCGAGAACAATACGTATTAAATTATCGTTTATAGTTCAAAACTTCAATTAAAAAGAACATTTACCATGTTTAAATGCATTGAAAGTTTTGCAACGTACGATTGGAAATCCCGAGTATACGCGGTATGGCTTCACCTGGAATGATAACAAAAGTTTATTGAACACGATATCAACACTTTTCCAGTGATTCTTGGGCACTCACCGTCCATCGAGGAACAATCGCCATTTCCTCTTATTATTTCAGCATTTCACCGACTGGTTCAGACTCAGCGTTGCTGGGGCATGGAGTTTGTAGCCACATACTTTAGCAGCGCACAGTTGTCCTAGTTCATCTCGACAAGCAACCCTAAAAATATTGAACTCTACCTTATTAACATGCTCAAGTAGTCCATAATCCTTCCTTCATCTTGAACTTCAGTGTGCTCTATTTCCGTAAATTTCGCTCTATCTTCCAAAAAGTTGATGAGTCTAGTGGTTAGGTGAACCCCGACGCATTCAGTTTAAAGGTCCACAAACGCACCAAGACGAGCGTAATTAATATACGATACAAACCTTACGCTAATCATTATGACGTGTTTTTGAAATTTATATATTTTTTATATCTCATTTTAAACTAAAAACTACTAAGGAGTGGCTAACATGTAGCTCACATTTCAATAATAATACTCTACAATATCTTCGTATCAAATCGATGAGGCGAAGCTCTCAGTGCGCATGACTACGGAATTAGGAAATCCAGAAATCACCGGTATTTCTGAATGACGTCGCTGCGTTTCAAATTTCGAATCTTTGCTGCAAATTTCTCTATCTTCTAAACGTTTCCAACAGCTAGAAATGAAATAAAGTCATGATCCGAGTAAATTTATTGTTACATTTTGAAGTACAGACAGAATCCAAAAATATTCATTATTTTTTCGTTTTCTTGCAGTCGAAAATGTAACATTATACAGCGATTGATCACACTCAGATCTGTAATACATTTTAAAAAGCAAAACTATAATATGCGATTCAAGATTGAGAAAAATACAAATTCTACGAAACTTAAAAATTAAATCGAAAAAAATCGATATAATTATTGTAGAAAGCGCTTAGAAGGTAAAAGAAAGAAAAAATAATAGGAAATACAACATTTTGTAATACATAAAACTTACATTAAGGGAAAATGAAGAAAGATAGGAAAAAATGAAAAATATTAGATAAATAAAAACAAGATTAACAGAAAAATTAAGACGATTATGGCGGCTGAATTCAAGGTTAGTTAGTTCTATGTTCTGTCATAAGTCCATACAAAGAAAATCGGAAACGTAATTAGTGTTGAAAATATTTTTCAAAAAAGTCAACAAAAGAAGAAAAAGGCGCAAAACAGAGTTAAATATTATAGCATAGGTGACTCATCACACTCAGTGAAAACGAATACCATGAAACACCGAAAGAATTCGACCACACACGAGACTCTTTGTTCGAAATACTTTAAAAATCATAACGCATAACATTAAATTTCGTTACTCGGATTTAATTAGACAAAAAAAAAAAGAGATAATAATAAAGAATACAAATAAATAAATAATAAATAACGTGATCGGTACGTAAATTCCAACATTTACAAGCCACGTTTCAAGGCCAGATAGATAAAACCGTTCGAGTATCTCATCAATAAGAGACCGCTAGTTGAAAATCACAACAAAATTGGGAGATAACTACACTTCTGTGCGAGTTCTGAATTCATCGTTACCGTTATTCATTTTTTCTTATCGTTAAGATACAAGGGGAAAAGGAGATACGTTCAAAATTGAAGATAGAAGAAAATTCAATCTTCGTAAGGTAGAAAAAAAGGAGAAAGAAAAGACATACAAACATTAGTTCCATCTCAGGATGGGATAGGAAGTAATGTACATAAGAAACCTAACTTCAGAACACGGTACAAATACTATATAACATTCATAATTTATTCTATTTAGTTACATTCTTCAACGTAGAAAAAATTTAGAAATATTAATACATCTTCACGGATCCAATTTTACTGCCACGAAGACGCGTAGCTATCCTGATACCACTGAGCGTCCGCGGCGCCGCCATTTACGCCACCTGCGGGTCCGGACGTTTGATTCGACCAACTCTGATATCGCCTTTTAGGATCGCCTTGATTCTGATTCCCGCCGTCAAATTTTCGTTTACCTGCAAAAACTACGATTGAGAATACCGAAAACTACCGCCCAAAAATAGAGAGAAGTCGGAGACGATCGAAGGATGGCGTGTGAACTACGTATTTCAATAGCAAAAATTACGTACTTGGTAAATTTCCTTTCGCATTTCTTAAACGGCCTCCCGCTGCCCCCGAAAAGCCACGGGGTCCGGCTGTCGGTGGGCCAGCTCGACCCGGAATACCACGGCCCAACGCCCCACGGGCTCCGACTCCACGACCAGGACCAACCTACGAAATGCAAAGAATGCGGCGTTACAGAAATTATGAATTTAGCGAAAATATCGCTTCAACCTTACACATTTCCACGCAATATGTATCGTAGTATACATAAAAAAAAAAATGAAAACAAAAATTCACAAAACTCGTAATATAGAAGACTGATTATGATAATATGTGAAAACGTAGCAACCAGCTATTTCTAACCAAAATGGATGAAAAGGGCAGCAGATCCAATTCTGGTCATTTCAAAGAGAGTTTTTAAGGTATTCGAAAATTCCCTAGAGCGAGAAGAGATACATTTTCGAAAGGATTTGAAATCATTTCTTACACTTTCACGTTTCTATCCTACGAGCCAACAAAATTCATAATAAGATTTCTACGAGAACTCAAAGCCGAAGCAATTGGCGTAACATTTCAAGTTTACTATAAATGCGAGTGAAATGATAGTAAAATTAATAAATGAAATACTGATAAAATTAAAGAAATAAAACAAAAACACAAACAGGGTTATCCGTCATACCGCGACTAAACTACGCTTTCTTCTTTAATTGCCACAAAAAATCAACAAGCTTGCAGTAATTCCATATTTTTTTTTTTTAATTAGGAAGCGTAAAAGCGATACTACAAGCAACTGGTGGGCAGCGTTAACAAGCAGAAAAGGGCAATAAATTCCATTACAGAAAAAATATTATGCTTGCTATCAGGACTTTAAAAATTTTCTTCTTATTTTGGAGATGAACGAGAAAAGAAAATTCGTTACGAACATAAAATTTGAATGGATCATCACCTTTTTTCTTTTTTACTTTTTCATTCGAATATTTTTAAAAATCACGAATTTAAAATTTGGGGAAAAAATAAGAAAAAGAAAAAAAATTAAAGCATTTAACTAACGAACGAAAAATAACAATGTCTACAATTACGAAATATATATATTTTGATAAAAATCCAAGATAAATAAATAACAATTCTTTCAATCTGTAACTGTTCACTACAGAAGATAAATTAATAAAATGATGAATGTAAACGAATAGTCTGTCTGGTTGTCGGATAACCCTGCAAACAAAAAATAAAAAAAACCAAAAAAACAAAAGAATGAAAAACCAAATTCGAACTAGAAAACATCTAAAAAGCGAACTATCTAATGATAACTCTCGGTAAGTAATTTTCGTGAACGCAAAATATAAATGAAAAAGAAAAAATTCGAACATAAATTTCCGACGATACTCGAAAAACGATTTCCTACGACCAAAGAATCAATCAATTTCAACCGAAATATTTAATTTTGGTTCACAATGTTTTGCTCCGAACACATCAAAACGAAACGACACATTTTCGAAATGAAAGAGGAATAATATTGAAACCTTCAAAATGCTGATAGAACATGAAACTTATTTCATAAAAAAGAAAGAAGAAAAAAAAAAAGTCTAACATTAATAAATAATGAAAAATAGATGCAAAAATGGACATCCGAACATAAATGATTAACGCTACAATAATTTTTTAGGAAAAGTCACCCACCGGTGGTTGTGCTGGTCTAACTCGTCCACCAGCACGTGCAGCTGGAAGAGGTCCTGGAGGATATTCGTAATAATAGTCTTCATATCCATAATAATCGTCGTAATAATCATTATAGCCACCGCGATAATCTCCATATCCGTAATAGTCATAATCATAATCTGTTTGAAACAAAAAAAGAACAAAACGATGCGTAACAGGAAGGATAACACGACTTTCAATCACTCACATATCACTCTACGAACAAAATCGAAAAATGAAGAGGGTGTTTCTTTTTTTTTTATCCCTCCCTTCTCAAAGACTCTCCAAGTTTAGTTAAGCAAAGGCTAATGATAAATAATGAGGAGTATTAAAGAATGAAGCAGAACTCTGAGAACGTCTGACAACAGACATTCGTTTCAAAAAATAAACATTTTCCACCGATCAATCGTTAACTAAATAGTCTACACGTAGAAGTAGTAGTTGTTGTAACAGCAGCCAATGTATCACCCTTAGAGGAACGGAAAGAATATTCCTTCTCTTAATGATGAATAAAAAGCGTTTGAAAAATCTCAATGAGTGCAATCAAGAAAACAGAGAAAAAAAAACAAATCAGATAACAAAACTAGTCTCTACCGAACACCTGTAGGTAGTAAGTCGCACACACGCACACATAAACGAACTAGGAAAACCCGATCATCATGCACATACCGTAAATTTTGTGTTTACAATAGAGGCTAAAATAATATTCAAACAAAGAAAAAAAAATCAATAGGACGGTAGAATGACTGTCAATCTTTTAAAAATAAAATATTAGATATTCGAGTACAAACAAAAATCAATATCTAGCAACTAAACGTACAAATAGAATCTAAGATAACAGAAGAATTGAACTTGGGGAGGAAAATTATTTTAAGTTTGAAAGAGAAGCAGGATTTTCGCCAAGAGTCATTTTTTAATTCAAGTAATAGCACATGAATTTTTTGGTATCAATTCATAAAAAGAGTAGATTAAAATTGATGTCCTCATTCTAAAATGAAACAGTAGTCTGTCGACTGATGAAGAGACTAGAGCATGATTAGTTTCTAGATCGAAATAAGGCACGGTTATGTGCTCGTTTCATCACGGATTAAGAAGCTCTAAATATTTAGTTCTCCACAATCGGTTATATTCAAAGCCACTTCTGTCTGGTATCACAACCACTCAGCATAAACACAGAACGTGATTTGGATTCACATCTTCGCTATAACATTTCAACGCCGGTCTCGCAGTCAATAACGAGGGAGAGTTCACTGACCGGGAATGAGAAATCCAGTTTTGTTATCCATTAAGGGGAAGAACAACTAGATGTCTGCGTATAACAACGTATTGTTACCACATTCGTCTACATGTACTGTAATTATTTTTGACATTATGTATCGAAAAAATTAAGGACTGATTTGTCTATGTATACATTATTACAAAATGGAGACGAAATTCTGGATTATCGAACATACGAAATACTATCACAAATAAGTTTCGGTATCAATTAAATTTAAGTAAAATAAAGAAGCGAAAAAAAAATATGGATGAATAAAAAAATAATGACAAAATATTTTAAAACCGGAATTAGGAGAAAGCGGAATACATGGATATTTTACAGAATATCTTTAAGGAAAAAAATTATGGTTTATATCATCGTTATCGTCAAAGCGAATTCCAGCAAACCAGCAATAGGCCTAAGAAATTCATTTTCCCTCATCAACCCAAAATAATATACATGAAAGCAAAAGTTTTTCATATTTATTAACATACAGAACAAAGATATAACGCGTATTAACAGTAGAAGTACTGTGACGTTAACCAAGATCAATTCGGAAAAAGAATGCGGGAAATGAAGGAAATTTAGTAAAGCGATTTCAGTCATCACATTAATGAATTAAATTAAGACAAAATGGAAGAAAATAGAAGAAACAGATCAGCAAGTAACATCGCTACAGAGGAAGGTAGAAAATAGTCTTAATGAAAGAGGAGAGAAAGCCACACAAGCTCTTTCTCAAAATTATATTAATAATCTTATGAAAATAAAAAGCAAAGAAAAGAAAACGCAGTAAGACAGGCAACAGGAAGAAAACACCCTTTCAATTCTTCGATAGTGTAGGCCACAGTGAATATAAGCGTCATTAGATGGACCGGCGAACAAGTAAATCACTTTCACTCCAGAACTTACCATAATCCCCAGGACCGACCAATGGTGGTGCTCCTCTCGAATTTGGACCGCGCATACCTCGCCCAGGTGGTAATCCTTGAGGTGGTAATCTGAATCGACATTAGTGGTCTTATTAGACGAAAATGAAGATTTTAAAAATTAAAATAGTAAACAGGAACTTACTGGCCACGAGCTTGAAGCATAGCCATCATTCTTTTTTCACGAGCTCTCAACATTTCTTCTTTTTTCTTTTTATCTGAAGGAGGTTTTGCAAGGGAAATTTCGATAGGTACTCCGCTCACTTCTTTGCCGTTCAAGTCATTCATCGCCTACAAGATTAATGGAGATAAGATGTCACAGCGAGGAACCGGTAACATTCGAATGGAGTATTTGACAGTAAAACGTATTTACATTGACGGCATGTTCTCGTTCTTCAAAATGCACAAAAGCGTAATCTTTCAATTTCTTAATACGTAAAATTGGACCGAAGGGTTCGAATAATTCCTTTATTTTATCTTCGTTGAAGTCTGATTTCAGGTTTCTTACATATAATACTTTAACCTGAAAAAAAAGGAAACGCAGAGAATACTCCATTATTTCTGATTTACAGTAACCAACAGAGGATACTAAAACGAAAATGATTCACTCACTTTGGCCATCGTTTCAGAGTCTGGTTCTTCTTGTGGGTCAGCCCAATCCACGATGATGTCGCAATTCCATACCCTAATTGGCCTTGAACCCAATTTCTTTTTAGCTACGGAAGCTGCTTTATGTGATTCATATTCCAGAAAACAGAAGCCTCTATTTTTGCGTTTATCATCCGGAGAACTATAGATTATTGCGTTCGCGAGACCGGCTGCAAATACGAAGAAAAAGTTTTAGTTGACGAAGCAATCAATATCTAAGATCGCTCGGTAACAGGGCTTGATCAAAATTTATAGCGCTCTGTCATACCGCCAAATTTCTATTCTTTTCAATTTTGAACTAGGTAATTGGAAGCACTAGATTTGATCGTACGAAGAAGTAAAACAGAAGAACGATTTATAACTGAAGGCGTAGTCAGATCGATTAGATGAAAACCGAAAACCTCACAGTCCCTAGAATGACTTAGTGGTTGATTGAACAAGCACAGTACACTCTGAAGGTAGCAAGCAGTGATCAACGAGATTGCTCATTAAATCAAGAAGCTCTGTGAATATGAGATCATGTTACGTTGACAACACGCTATCAAATTTTTCGATACAAAGAAGCATCGATACCAACCTGTTCAGAATTAACAATAACATAAATTTAACGCTCATTTAAAAATGTTTCCTATAAGGAATTTTCAAATAAGGAAAAAGGAACAAATAATTTAAAAAGTAAATAATTACGATAATGCGGAACAATAAAGCCATTTATGGAATGAAACAAATTCTCAGATCTCACTTTTTTTTCTCCTTTTGTTGTTAATAATACCGAAAATACAAAGAAAGCCTTTGTCTGAATAAATTTACCTGTCAATTTACCAAATTCCGTAAGAATCTCATCTTTGCCTTTTGACTTAGGAATGTTGCCCACAAATAGACGCAGATTTGGGACACTAATGTTAACTTTGAGTTTTCTGCCAGGTTTGATTTCGTAATTGTCAAGCTGTAGATTTAAGAAAGCACATGCCAAAGTTGTCGCGTTACTTTTCTGGTACAATTTAGAATTTTTGTTCTACTACAATTCAAAACAAGATAATTATGATGAAAAAGGAACAATTTTCTGTGAATGCAAAATTCGAAAGGCAGTCATGACTTCTGACAATATAATCGTGTATTCTGGAAAAGGAATGCTGAACGTAATTTTGAGAAATTTAATTTCCCATGAAGAGGAAAGAAGGCAAAACCATACAATATTCCTGAAAACGGAACGCAAATGGAAACCATGAAGAAACTACAGAAGTTGAATATAAACTCACATCTTTATGGGCTTGTTCGGCTTCTTCTTTGGTCGTATAAGTAATGAATGCATAACCTCTATTAGTACCGGTCATTGGATCCATCATCAAACGGAGATCGTATATTTTCCCGCTCTTCTCAAAAAGTAGGATGAGTTCATCTTCAAAGACTTCTTTAGGAATCTTACCACAAAAAACCTATCAACAAGAAAAATCTATCCTTATTTCGGATTCGATAAAAACAAAATATTAAGACCGGAAGGAAATCTTGTGACTTAGGATTCATGAATCCGACTTCGAATTCTCATATTATGCGTTTGTTCACTCATTCAAAATAGTGAATTGCGATTCTAGATGGCATCTGAATCAAGCAAAATCCGCTCAATTTAGAGTCCGTACAGCGATTCATAAATCCGTCAACAAGCATGCAAGATTTTGATAACTTACTTCGCAACCAGGACCGGGTTCGGCGCCTTCCCATCCAGGAGGTGGACCTCCGTATTTTCTCTGTCCTGTCGTCACATCTAATGAATAACCTGTTCGCTCGAGTATAGCCTAAAATGTGTAGATGAAACGGTGAGACCTAAACTGAATTACTTTGAGCACCAAAGCATCATGCACCGTACCTTTATTTTTTCTTCATCTGGCCCTTTAGGGGCACTAGGGGTCGAATTCGAAGTCGATAATTTTTGTTTCTGTTTGTACGTCTTCATCATACCGCAAAGGTAAGCAGACTTATTAGAAACATGGTCAAGATTAGAGGCAACAAATTGATTCAATACGTCTAAAGCCGATTCCGTCGGGAATTCTTTAAGAGCTTCAAATGCTCGTTCGTCAAGATCGGCGATTGTTAGTTTTCCTGGAGACACATGGCATAATAGATGGGCTTGAAAAAGACTCGACTAAAGTACTAAGATACGAACCAGTTTTGAAAATGTCGTCAAGTTTGTTCGCGACTTCGACACTTAGTTTATTTTCCAGTAATTTAGCATGGTCTGGTGTTCTTTCAGGCGCATCTCCGGCTCCAGCATCCGACTCAGTTTTCGGTTCGGTCTTGGCCGGGGTTTCCGCACTCACTCCATTAGTAGCCATCCTAAATAAAAGTATGTAATATAGAAACCGCGGCGAGGTAAGTAAAAAAATCTCATCGGACATTCAACATCTAACATAATATGTGAGTTGCTGTGTCTCAATACAACGACAAAAATTTTATTTGTTAATTTTTTACCTGAGGAGAAATGAAGTACAACGCCGGTTTGTCGGTGTCCTATGTTCAGTAACTTGGTATATTCGTTGCACAGAAACTACACTATACAACAATACACACTTCTCCTTAATAACTAACTTAAATATAAAAATAACTTAAACGAAAATTAACAAATAATGACGGTTTTTGTAAGGATAAAATTGTTGTTAATATAAGAATCACAGCATCACTCTAAAACAATGATGGCGACAGCGAACTGAAATGACCGAAAAATGGGAATGAAATTAACGTGGAGAAGAACATGGCGGTAGAACCAGGAAATGAAAAGTAACAACGTAAAATTAGCTAATTTATAACGGTCACTACCAAAAAAACGCGGAGAGTTTCGATTGCTCTTTGAATAGTTTATATTTTGTTTAATCAGTGTAAATCGTATTTGGATCAATATTTTGTTTTGCGGAAAAAATATTTGTTTTGGAAAATCGAGAAAATAATGGTGAGATCACAACAGACTTCTAACTATAACATAAACGTATAATTCATGGTAACATTGACTTTGGAAGTAGTAACCAAATGCCCATCCTGTGTGCTCATCATGCCAAAAAGAGGAATGCATCTCGTCATCGTAAAACTGTCGTAAAACTGTAAAAGGGTGAGTGAGAGCGTGAGAGCGAGTCCTCACTCACTCCTCTTACGAATGCGTGAATGCGTGATATATATGCTGTGCGGAGTGCAAACTGTAGAGCGTGGGCAGTTTGGGCAGCGGGGTCGGGGTAGCTATAGGCTGCTGGGTACCAAGACTCCAAGTGGTAGAGCGAGCAGCATGTAGTTGAATGTTGAAATTTTTATTTTTCTAGGATTGTATATCAGCCAAATGCTGGTATTCACTAGATATTCAATATTATCTAAGTGATTGTAATCGCAATTTCGCGAGTGATCTTGTTAATAAGATTTCCGCGAAGGAAAATCGAGAAAAAATCTTGCTTTAACGCCATTCAACAAACTAATGTAGAAATTGTTCAAGAACACATTACTGGTTATTGTTGAATCAAATCAAGTCTTCCAGCTTACAATATTCAAGAATGTGATCCAAAACTTCTTCACTTGCGGAAGTTCGCAATATTACAAAGTCGATCCAGTCGAAATTAGAAAAACTTCCTCGGCCTAAAAACTAGATTTCAAGTATGGATGATCTTTTCTGTTTGAAATGGGCTAATCATTCTAATTTATTGGCTGATGTAGCATACAAGTTTCTGGAACACAAATCCTTGGTCGACGTTACCTTGGCCTGTCAAGAGCATGGAGAAATTCATACTTTTAAAGCTCACCAAATAATCTTGTCGGCATGTAGTCCTTATTTTGAATCTATATTCATTCAAAATAGTCATCCTCATCCGATAATATTTCTTAAAGACGTCAGAAAACAAGAACTAGAAGATATTCTCATGTTCATTTATAAAGGAGAAGTTAGCGTGCACCAAGACGAATTAAGAAATATTCTCGTTACCGCTAAATCATTGATGATTCGTGGTCTTAGTGACGAAATTTGTGATACTGTTTCACCGGGTATCAGTGATCGTCTTGCGGACCCAGAGAATCGTGTGAATATTTTTGTTCGTAAACGAAAGATCGCGTCCGATGACACCCCAATATCTACAAAAGTGAGCACATCTGAATATAATCACGAAACTGACGATGTAGATCGCAAGGTAATTCAAGGTACTTTATTTGTTTGAACTAGGTATTTAATTATCTTTCTAATGTATATTATTTTTTTCAGTATTCTCCCAGGAGCGAAATGTACCATCCAATACCTTCAAAAATGAGAGGTGCTGTCACTCTCACTGAAAAATCGTACAATCGAGATGATCCGATGGACTACTCCACTACTGGAATGCATGGAAATTTTACTCGAGATGAAAATTATGATGTACGTTGAGTAGAGAGTAATCCGAACCGAAAAATATATTATAAATTGTTATCGCCCTATGTTGATTTTATTTTCGTTCAGGTTCAATCTGCAGAAGGTCACGGTAGTAATTCTTTGGAAGGAAGTAATATGGCTCGACGTTATTCAAGTTCGTCGGATTATACACGGTGCTCGCTGGATGTTAAGTACGATGAATTTTCTGAAAATAGCAAGATTTCTAATTCGAATCCAAAACAATGCGAAAATTCTTCTAGTCTAGATAACAAAATACTTTATCCTGCACTGTCTAATAATAATAGTAATAATAATAGTGATTTGTCAATTTCTATCCCTTTTAACGTTCAACCCTCTTTTTCTCAAACTCCGAAGCGTGTGGGTCATTTTCAAACGAAGTGGATGGAAATATACAGTTGGTTGCAATACGATAAAGAAGGCCAGAGAATGTTTTGTAAATTTTGTCGCAGATGGGGTGATCACATTCCTAACATTCGTCGAACGTCTTTTGTTGATGGTAACTGCAATTTTAGATTTGAAATCGTGAAGCATCACGATTGCAGTAAATCGCATAAGATTTGTGTCCATAAAGATGAAATGTGGCGTTCGGAAAATGAAAAATTCATTGTTACCTAATTTTTCCATTTTTTTTTTTTTTTCTTCACTGAACTTCGGTTTTTCTTTCACTTAATTTCTCCTAGCTGTACTCCTAGGAAGAATAGGACAGCCTGTTGCCGTCAATCTGTACGTGGTTGCAATGTATTAAAAGAAGTGGAATATTTCTGCAATGTTCCAATTTTTCAGAATAATCTGAACTACCCATTTCAAATGAATAGTTCAATTCGGCCTGAAAATATTCTAAAGTTTACTAATTGTTGAAAAAGTACTGTGTTAGTTCTTGTAATAATTTTTAGTTATTTTTCAAAGAGTACTTACTTCTTGATAGATGTTCTGGTTCATTTTTAAAAGTGTTGGATATTTATCTGTGATATGTTCGGAATAGGATATGTGATAATGACCAAGTACTTTTTGTAATACTATTATAACGTTACTTTACCGTGATTTTTATGTCTACTTTTAATTGTACTGCTTGAATGTAAATTCTGCCCGGTTTACTTTTGTGAACAATTTTATCTTGTTGTACGTTTATGCTTTCCCGGAGGTAAATAACCCTTTGGAAATATTAAAATTGTGAAGACATGTTTCAGCTTTTAATTTTCTGATGAATATTTCTCCTATTATCTTTTCCTTTCTTTCTATATATCACTACCGTACGTAGCCGCGGTCTAAAATGAAGTGATTGTTACTAGTAAAGATTAATGTTTTTTCGATTTTCTTTTGTTATGCTTTCGGAAATATTTCCTCAACAAATTGAGCAGCCTACTCGATAGAAAATTAGAAAAAAAAAAGGAAATAATTGAACGTAAAATCGTTTTACATTTCACAGTTTGATGATCGGAAATTACGATTATTCAAATCCTATTGACAGAAATCGAAAAGAAATATGGACTCTTTAAGGAAAGAAATATTGCGTTAGTTTGTCTACAGCGAAAATTCACTTTCATCGCTTCAAGAATCTTTTGTACAATGCGAGAGATCAGAATAAATACTTCGGTGTGTCTTAATTGTACAGTCAATCTCAAATTACAGTCCTATTGAAAATAAGTACCCATATAAGTTTTTAATGCGTCTTTCAATAGTGGTGACAATTCATATTTACGAACTTCAAGCTGTGGAGAACAAATAATTCGTAGGATATTATTGACACATCATGAATATTTTTCTTCCAAGCTGAAAAAAATCCCTGAAGGTGAATCCTATGCATTCAAAACATTGGTCTGTTTTTCAATAAATTTTGTTTTCGTTTCTTATCCTACGGAAGTCGGTGCCAGAAGATTCGAACTTGAAATTATTCACTTCCTCGAATAAATATTTATAATATTACATTTTTCCGTAATATGTTCTCCTATTCCACTTTCCTTTCACAGGAGGATCCGTACTATCTTATGTTTGTTTGGACATGAAATTTCACCTTTTCGGTCTATGTACGCTGTGATATCATTTCGAAAGTCATAATTTTGTCACATCTTTAGTCCCAAGAGAAGGATGCATAAATTCTACTTTCTGACTCAGTCCCTCATCCCGAAGTCTGAGGTTCGTTATCGCTTTCTTGACGTTGACGCCATTTTCGCAAGCGTGTTGTCAAGCCGGTGTAGCTACTAGCTAGTGTAGCCGGGGACGCTAGGTCCAACTTATCAGTTAATCACTTTTTGTCTTCTCGAATTCGCGTTTACATTGATAAATTTATTATTTAAGTTTTGAAAAATTTGGTTGTCTTATTAACGGAGGCATATTAAGGATATAATATGAAACGTAAAGGCGAAGTAGCATTACTGGATAATACTTCAGTAGTCCCAGCGAAAAAAACACACGATGTGAGTATTCAATCACTGTTCAATTGTACTTTCATCTCAACATTATATTAGTGTTACAGTTTTACGATAATATCGATGCTTTTCTTGGCGTCCGTAGGGTGTTGAAAGAACTTCGGATTTAGCAGCTCCAATTATGGCATTGGAAGGACATTCTGGTGAGATATATAGCGTAGAATTCCATCCGGAAGGACGACACTTAGCTTCTGCAGGATTCGATCGACAAATATGTAAGTCAAATCGAAATCCAATGCCATTGAATCTATAGTTGAGAATATTCGTGATATGAGCTACATCAGCCGAGAAAATTCTCATGTGTATCTCGTTGTTTCAGTCGTTTGGAATGTCTTTGGAGATTGTGAAAATATCGGTACTTTACCAGGACATACTGGCGCTATCATGGAAATGCATTTTTCTACCGATGGAAATTATCTGTTCACCTGTAGTACAGATACTACTTTAGGAATGTGGGATTTAGAGAAAGGTCAACGAGTGAAGAAACTGAAAGGTTGATTGAATGCTTGTACAATGAACTCAAAATCTGCTATTACGTACACAGATTTAAAATGTTCTCAAATTTTAGGGCACGGATCTTTCGTGAACTCCTGTCACACAGCTCGTCGAGGACCAGTTAAACTATGTAGTGGTTCTGATGATTGCACCATTAAAATATGGGATCCTCGTCAGAAAAACCAAGTGACAACTCTGAATAACACTTATCAAGTTACCGCTGTAACGTTCAATGATACTGCTGAGTATGTAATTTCAGGAGGGATCGATAATGATGTCAAGGTTTGTTCAAGACCGTAATAAAAAATAATTGGAAGTAGTATAAAATTCAAATTATTCGCACAAATTATAGGTTTGGGATTTACGAAACAACAATGTACATCTTAAACTACGAGGTCATCTCGATACTGTAACTGGTATTTGCCTATCTCAAGACGGTTCCTATGTTCTTTCAAATAGTATGGATAACACTTTGAGAGTATGGGATATTAGGCCGTATGCGCCTCCTGAAAGATGTGTGAAAATTTTCAATGGCCATCAACATAATTTTGAGAAGGTAAGTATTTATGGTTAGCATTAATTATTTTGTATCACAGTCCGGAATACTAATATCTTCCTTCACATAGAATTTACTGAGATGTGCATGGTCGCCGGATGGTCAAAGAATTACTGGTGGTTCAGCCGATCGATTTCTTTACGTTTGGGATACTACCAGTCGTAGAGTTCTGTACAAATTACCTGGTCATAACGGCAGTGTGAATGACGCAGATTTTCATCCTTCCCAACCAATAAGTGAGTTATTCATGAAAGTTTTAAGTTTCTTGAAGTGAAATTATTGAGCTCTCTTTTAAAAATCATTCTGTGGGCTTACAGTTGTATCTGCATCCAGTGACAAAGTTATATACTTGGGAGAATTGACGCAATAAGTGAAATTTGTCAGTTGAATTCATTTATACGCAACAAATTCGTATCTTTCCATCAACACCTTACACGAAAAGGACCACGTGATGAGCTCCAAGTTTCATGAGAATCACAAAATGTATTTATTTGTACGCTATAATACAGTTACAGTATTTCAATGGATGAAACAATTCTTTGCAAGTACTACTGAAAAGGGTACGCTCGTATTGCTTTATTCTTCGTTTAGGAACTGCATCTTAATGATTGTTTCCAACAGTATGTTTAAATTATGTGCAAACTTCATTGATGGTCAAGTAGCAGTAGTTAAAAGGGCAAAACTAAAAATATAAGATGGAAACATGATTCCAAAGAGAAGTACATAAAATACGTCCTTGTAAATTCATCATTTATGAATAATACGTTTACTTTGATCGGCAAATGAGGAATAAACGATGAACATTACTTTTTGTAAACAGGAAATTAATTTTTTTTAAAACATTAGAAATCATAGTAATGTAAGAATAAGAATGAAACAAGTGACTAAGCTTATAATACAGTTTATTGTAAGGTACACGACCAACCTGCATGAAAATTTCTATGATCTTTCAGCAGATTGATAAGCTAACATGTCTCAAATTTTTCGAAAATAATGTACGACTGATCCATCTTTAACATAACAGTAAATGCAATAAGGAGGAAAAGAAAGGCACTTTCAGGTTTCGAATGAATTTAGTTTACAATCTACTTATTACACGTTGGGATACTGCAAGAAAGAAATTACAATTTCGTCTTTTAGAGAATAATATCCTATAAATAACATCAGAAACATGGACAATTACTCAGTGATTCAATACTTTTTATCACAATCTTATCAAGCTTATAATTCATCTGAGAATTAAAAAAAAAAAAAAAACGTAAAGAAGAACAACAAAGAGGATTTATATTAGGACTCTAGATCATACACGAATAATACTTCTCTTTTACGCAGACCAGCTTCTTCTAAGGTTTGGACTGATGTCATTGAGCAGTCTAGCACTTTTTTAGGAAAATTGGTAGCTATTTCGAAACGTCCAGATAGATTTGGATTACAGAATATATAGTAATATACATCCTGCATACGGAAAAAAAAAAAGAAAATAAAGAATTTTATTCTCTTCGGAAAGAGGAATAGAAGTAGTGTTAAACTCAGTCTAAGGAATACCTGCAACGTATGACTTGAAAGGAATCGTCGCTCTAATCGTTCACCGTTGGGCATCTTGAAAGAAATACAAACGCAATTTGGATTCGAAGAGGCAGGTTCTTCGGGTATTCTCTCCAAGAATTCCATTTTTTGATTTTCCAAGTCCTATGAAACAATCGAAGTTCGAGATACCAAAAAACAACGCAGGAAATTCAAAAACGATGCCGTCACTCACGATTTTTTTTTGCAATTCTTCTTCAACAAGCTTCTGTTTTTCCATCGCAATTTTGCGCAGTTCTTCCATCTCCAACTCACGTTGCCTTTGTTTTTCTTGATCTGCTCGCAGAGATTCCCTATATGCTTCATCTTGCTGTTCTCTGATTGACTGATTCACAATACGCTCCATACTATCAGAACAATACAATAACATTTTGGTAATTGGATGAAGCTAGGAAAAAAGAGAGTGAAACAATGAAAAAATGAGAAATATCTACCGGCTAGCGCGAGCGGCATACAAAAACTGTTCATTATTAGCGATCACTGATTCTAAACGCCTGATTAGCACCGATTTTTCCATCAAACCTTCCAATCTATGAAGTGAAAGAGAACAATTTAAACAAACAAAAAAAAGAATCGTTTGATAGGATGTTGAAAATCCTCTTCGTTGTTTTGGCAATCTCATAAAACCAAATTTACGAAGTGAAATTTTCGAAGATCAATTTCCAACAATCTTCATACCTTGCCACTAAAGTCATAACGTTATCTCGCAGGATAATTACACCAATAAAAGGGTAAGTTTTCGCATGTAGAGCGTGTACAACCCGACGTCCTTCTCCCGTTTCCACAGCACAAGACCAAAATATAACAGCATGAGAATTCAAGAAGTCGACCATCTCTTCGCTTGTCAATGTGTTTCTGAGAATGAAACAAAGTGCGAGTTTGATAGTCAGAATTCAAAACAAATTCCAATACGCTCGAACCAGGTGTAATTACTTACCTACAAAACGAAGCGCAATCTTGATTATCGGAATGCAAATAGACAATAAGAAATCGCAATTCTAATTTTGAATCATTTAGCGCTTGAGCGTAGGTTCCTTGATAGAACACAGGATGTCTTCGACCATAATTTTCTTCAAATTTACTAATATAATTAACGACATCACCGACCGGATCCGTTACCTCCGCTGTGCATGGCAGAAAGGCAATCAAAAAAAGTGCGCAAGACTCTATAAAAATTTAGCTCTATACAATAATACTAACGGTATCGAGGCCGGATGAATTCTAGCAGGGATGTGAAAGTATTATAGAAGAATTTGAACAAGGATGCGATAAAACCGAAAGCTCCACCCCATCTCCAGCCGAAAGGGAATCTTGGTGCATCAGCAATGAACACTTGTTGGACTGATGGATCGTTATAAACAACTGGAAGATCACTACTAGTTGGTCTACTGACTGAATAAACCGATGGCCTGCCTTCTTTGATATTCAACTGATCTTGAACAGCGGTCTCAAGATCCCAATTGTGTCTTTGTAAGACATCTCGACATAGATTTATATCTTCAATACCAGTCAAATCCTGAAAATTTGATCGAAATTTAGCAAAGGAACAAATTCACACAAGTAACATTAGAGAGAAACGAACAGACCTGAAATTGTAGAATCTTCTCAGTTTGCTCGTGATCTACGAGGAAATCGGAATTATCCATAATTCTACTCCACTGCGGTAGAAGTATCGACGGTAATACAGTTATGCAAAACCAATTCAAGTTCAATCAACATAAACTACAGGTCTTCTATTTTTATTTCTCCATAAAAAGGATCAGTTGCATCGAGAACTGGTACTTCTGATACACGATACTACATCGTAAGCCGAGCAATTCTTCATATCAAGTTCAAAAATTAATGACTAATGAGTAGTTAAAGACGATTGACTGTAATTTTCCAACGAAATACAGTGATTGCAGTTGATAGATACTGTAGATCAAAAATCCACAGAAAGTAGTGGCACAACAATACGAATGCGTTATTTGCAAAATTGAAATTGAATGATTCTGCTGTGCTTGATGAGTGTAAGTTCAATAATAATACGAGTATTGAAGTGATAGGATCAGATTGTCGTACTCATATCCCTTCTTCGTTTTCCTTTGTAGTTCGTGCAAACCGTGACTCGTGAGGTCTTTATGAGAAACGAAAAGGCGTAATAAAATGACGTATGTGTATGGTTGACGATGACCTCATCGACAGTGCTCGTCGATGGTGTTTGCTTCCCTTCTCACTGTTCTTTTGCCTTTAGCTTTTGTTTTGATCTATTTCCAATTTCAAAAAAGAATAATACAAATAATTTTTGAAAACTTGGGATTCGAAACCCGCCAGTTATTCAGATTTATTTCACGTCTTTTAGACTTGGTCACTCATGCGTATACCAATCCTGTGAATTCGATCCTTTAGAATTACCGTACAATTTTAAGAAGAAAATCGGTGAGAACTAAGAATGCTTTGTTTGATCAAAATGATAATTATGTTATAGCCTTGTAGTTTTTCTTTAACTATTGTTATCGCGTTAATTCTTCATTAATAATGTCTTTTCTACATTGCATCATCTTTCATAAATTTTTCTGATTTCCTCAGTGCCATACAATGGCTTCAAACAATGATGCTGGGCCAAGTTCTGAAGAAGTTGCGGAAGAAGTTAAAAGTATAATTTCGAAAGTGGTCGATGATATTGGAAAAGGCCCGGCTATTCGTCAATTGTTAATTGGAGGAGCAGCTGGCTGGTATGATTTCACGTCATATCGTAGATATTTTGTCAATTGTTCATTCCTGAGCGAAAAATTCTGAATTATTTGGCTCACAGGTTAACTGGCTTTACGTTGATAAAAGTTGGCAAAGCTACAGCTGCGGCTATTGGCAGTGGAATATTCCTGTTACAAATCGCTAATCATAATGGTTACATAAAAATTAACTGGGATAAAGTTACGAAGAAAGCTGAAGAATTGTCGGAGAAATTGGACGAACCTGCTTCAAAACCTAATCTACTGAAAAAGGTATGCGGGTACAAAGTTTTTATTAATTTTCAAAAGAAAAATCTTAAAAATAATCAAGCGTGACTTAATATAATGAAATCTTGGAGATTAATACGTATAACAGTTACTTAAGTTGACTTAACAGGACTAGAAAGTCCACAATTTTGGATTTGTTTTTCTTTGTTCAATGCGTAGCGAGTTCTTGTTTTTTCTTTATTTCATCGATAAACTTCTTGATCTCGTCGTGTACGTCTTCCGGTGATCGCGTTGAATCAACAATTCTCACCAGATCCTTTTGCTTGTAGTAATCGATGATAGGAATGGTTTCCTTTTGATGGGTAACGATCCTTTTCTTGATGCTTTCCATATTATCGTCTGCTCTTCCGCTACCTTGAGCACCTCTGTTAAGACACCTATTGATACACGTATCCACTGGGCACTCCAATACCAGAACAAAAAGCAACTCCGTTTTTTCCGATAAATCTTTCAACCATCCTTTCAGGTTGTCTTCATTTCTCGGGAATCCATCGATTAGGAATGTATCCTCTGACGACTTGAGCATCGCTCTCTCCAGCAATTTACAAGTTATTTCAACAGGAACGATAGTCCCATTTTTTATGTGCTCGTCAATCAACTCACCGAATTCGCTGCTTGGTTTGCTTCTTTCCTCTCGCAATAAGTCGCCAGCCGATAGATGTTTGAAGCCAAAATCATTTTGTATTTTCGTACATTGTGTGCCTTTACCGGAGCCAGGCCCACCTAAAATGAAAATGACTTTTGGTGTCTTAGAAGACGACATTGTGCGTGATGATCGAAAAAATGAAAAACGAATGTTAGTCAGTAAAGAACACGTATAACGGTTATTGATGATGCGCGGAACCTTGAAAATTGACATTCCTCGCTTTTCTTCCTCACGAATTTCGTTGTTCTACTACCCTGTTTTTCGGTTCATCGCGTTGATAAGAAAAACAACTTGCATCACATCGTCACACTGTCACACAGTAGGAATTCGTGTATAATAGAGGTATTCCTGTAGGAGCGCTACTGTACAGAATATGAAAAAATTGACTCCTTGAAAATCATATGATTATAATATCAATTTTTTGTTCATAATTATTATGTTACACAAAAAATTGAATGAAGACGGCGGGTCTGACCCGACATATAAGCCTAGAAAATAAATTGAATTTTTAGAATTATCACGGTCCTGTATTTTACGACTCGTAATCAGAGTATTGCAGCCGAAAAATTCGGCTTCGGCTTACGGCTGAAGCTGACGACCTTCAAAAATTTGGATTCGGCTTACGGCTTATGGCTGATCAGAAAAATTCGGCTGGCTTTCGGCTGACTTATGGCTGGCTGATCACTGATTTTTTGGCGGGATTTCAGCTGATTTTCGGCTGATTTTTGGCTGGCTGATGATTTTGTTGTCGGTTTGTTGCAACCAGGGAATGAAAAACGTAACAAAAATATGAATCTGTGTTCTGTGGATTGAGTGACAAACTGACAAACGAGGCAGAAAGCTGAAAACATGGTAAGCCAGACTGCTTCTGAGGGAAGCGTGTAAGTTTGAGGTTTGAGCATCAAAATTTTCGAGATCAATTCATTGAATTCAATTCACATATGAAAAAATGAGTTTGGAATTGGAAGTGGCACAAGTTATTCTTTCTCCCGATAATATGATTTTAATCTGGTTGTCGATTCTTTATGACGACCCATTTTGAAAATCGCCGGGGCCCGGGAATACACACAACACAAGCACGCAACAGACGAGAGGATGTGCGAAGTACTAATCGAAAGTCTCCTCGTGCCTTATCAATTCGTTTCGTTCGCCGTATGTCATACTCGGAGTAAGAGGCGAGTAAGAGTGATGCCGCAGGACTTTGAAATATTTTCGTACTTCTTGGACTTGGAATTATTTTCCAATTGTTGGACTTTAAAATATTTTCATACTTCTTGTTTCCAAGTCCAAGAATTGAAAATGAAAAATTTCACACATATATGAAAATATTTCAAAGTCCCACAATTTGAAAATAATTTCAAGTTCGACAGTTGAAAATAATTCCAAGTCCCATAATTTGAAAATATTTAAAAATCCAACAATTGGAAAATGATTCCAAGTCCAGCAGTTGAAAATATTTCAAAGTCCCATAATTTGAAAATAATTCCAAGTCCCACAGTTGGAAATATTTCAAAGTCCAACAATTGGAAAATAATTCCAAGTCCAACAGTTGAAAATATTTCCAAGTCCAAGAATTCAAAATGAAAAATTTCAAGTCCTAGAAGTACGAAAATATTTGAAAGTCCCGCGGCATCACTCTTACTAACCTCTTACTCCAAGTATGGCATACGGCAAACGAAATGAATTGATAAGGCACGAGGAGACTTTCGATTAATACTTCGCACACCCTCTCGTCGCAACAGAGTGCAGACAATATGTCAAAAACACGATTAATATTTAATAGTACTAATTATAACAGGCAGACTCTGATAACAGGGATCACCAGTTCAGATCGATACTGCTAGCCTGCTATACAGATTACAGCCTACAAGATCGAGAACTGCGTGTCACACGTCATGTCATTTCGCGCGTATGAGAAATAAGCCGAAAATCAGCCGAAAAAATTCGGCTGAATTTGGCTTTCGGCTTCCAAGAGTAAACATAAAGCTGGCTTTCGGCTTTCGGCTTAATGGCCGGGAATTTGGCTGAATTCGGCTTTCGGCTTTTGGCTTTCGGCTGGCTGCAATACTCTGCTCGTAATTACTACTGTATAACACCAAAAATAGAAAATTGTGAATGAATGAATATTTATTTTAATTTTTACCATAATTGTTGATAGTTAATTGAACTTCTATTGATATCAATTATTGCGAGTTCAAATTATCATTCTACAGATCGCAATTGAAAGATCAGAATCGATAAAGATGATGTGAAAAAAAAAGGAAGGCTAAAAACTATAAAGGGATGAATAAAAATGAGTGCAGGGAGCAACTCAAATTCTCCATGATATTCTGGAATATAATTGAAGTGGGAAAGAGTACTTATAACGGAGAAAAGATGACAATGTGTTCTTAATATTATTTATAACTAAGATGATAAAAAAAGATATGTTGCTGTGAAATACCTTGCCATTAGATAATTTTGCCATTCAAATTTTGTATTTTCTATTCAAGCAAGGTTTTTATTTTTTTATCGTGATACTCTAAACAGGACGATAAGTCCGTGCAACCTGTGAAGCTTATTTCTCAATGAAATTATTAACTTGGTTTTCAAATTTTCCAACATTTTCTCAACATACGTAAAGTGAATTTAAGCTGATGAATACAAATATTTTCATTCAAGAAATTGACGTTAAACCCGACGATCTAATTTTAAGTGTTCGTAAAATAAAAACACGATCAAATTTTAGGAAATTATTAAATATAGGTGATGATAATAATAGTACCTAATGGAAAAACGAAATGAATGAACATTTCGTAATTCACTCATAGGCGGAAAAATCGATAGACTACAACTGCATTATTCGGATTTCTCATGTTACTACTACTATTAAATTTACCCCTCTAAATTAAAAATCTTGTCTAGTAATAATTTGATCTTTGCAGGTTACTCATTTCTTGCAACAAAGTACCCCACTTACTGGCGGATTTGCAGGCGGTTTTTTCCTCGGTATCGCGTCGTCTTAATTACCAATCAGTCGCACCCCCTTCTTGTTCTTTACCTCTTAGTGTTTTTTTTTTTTTTTTTTTTCCAACACGTTAATTATGAATTACTTTCAAATGTTCGCTTAGAATACTAGCTGGTTTATATACTTATTTTCTTCAGTAAATATATTCATTTTGGTCTCCTATCTATTATTTTCTCAATGTCTAGGTCGGAAAGTATGTGGATAAAAAGTTAGATAAAGCAGAATCGGCGTTGAAGAAGAAGGAGAGAAAAGTTAAAAAGTGGTATTGCAGAAGAACCGACAGCGAATGTTTCATTTTCGAAGAAATACACGTTTTTATT
The DNA here is from genome assembly GCA_035079385.1 of Aspidiotus rigidus. Taxonomy (NCBI): domain Eukaryota; kingdom Metazoa; phylum Arthropoda; class Insecta; order Hemiptera; family Diaspididae; genus Aspidiotus; species Aspidiotus rigidus. The sequence continues at coordinate 5,402,811 of JAVHKY010000023.1, forward strand.
ATAACATTCTTGGCTGGAATGGCTGTTGGTATGACTTGTGGCATCGTTTTACGTTAATCATCAGGATTTATTTTCCGGAACTCGTCAATCCATCTTCAGCTTTATCATAATTTTTTTTTTTTTTCATTCTTCGTTTTGTGTTGATCTTGATTTTACCACACAAGAGATTATCGTAAGTTTATATTATGTACACATTGTATAGTAGTGTATTTTTATAACTATTCTCGAGAACTTATTGTAACGTTTCGTAACCCCCGATTTATTTTTGATAGCCGATCAAGTTTCTTCAAAGTCTATGGCGACCTGCTTAAATTAAGGATTCAACAGCAGAAGATCGAGCTCATTTTATCGTTAAATTACTAAATTCTCTAAAATATAGGTTATTCGTTTTGAGAATAGATCACGGAAATACGACTTCCGAAGTTGGATGAATTGAAAATTATTTCGAAGTCATTTTAGAACTTTCATCAAGGATATCACCGGTTGACGTTGATAATTCTCTATTCGTACTCTTCATTCGAATGATTTGATTCATTTTTCAATTAAAATCTATTAGCTATGTAGTTGAGCGGGTTTTCTACCCAGATCAAGTCTATGAGTCCTAATCCTACCATTGATACATTTTCTTATTTTTGTTTTCCTCTATCGATGTTCGTTGGAAAAATTTTATTGCTGCATTTGCTAATTACCCTATATTGTAAAACGTATAATAAACGGATGAAAAATAAATATGAAATTATTGTTATTAGAGTATTTTACAGTAGTGAAAGTAATAGAAAGAGTGAAGGACTTGAAAACAAATTCTCATTAATGTCAAATAAAAATATTCTACCAATTATCCAAAAAATCAAAACCTGTTTTCGGAATATCGACTGACGATGAGTCCATTCCTTTATGTGTAGAAGACAAATTTTGATCAGTTACCGAAATTGAAGGCGGTTTGACGATGGGTGGTGGGGGTGGTGGCGATTTTGGCTTTAAAACTGAGGGCTTCAGGACTTGTAGTCGACTGGAGAGTGTATGTTTGTTTTCTCCAACACTTTCTTTCTTCTCAACATCTGCAGTAATTTCTTCTGATACATCACGAATATTCACGGTCCGGGTTTGTTTAACTTTTCTATCGCTGATGACGGAATTAGGTTTGAAATGTTCGAAAAGATCAAGCTGACTTTTGGTAAACCACGAATACGTATTCAACTTATCTTGTATAGTCTGGAAAATATTAATTGGTTACGATGACAAAGTTACGAACGACCTACCGGCTAATATTTTCTTCGTGAGGTATTGCGACTTACCGGATTCTGAATGCGAGCATACTTCACAATAGCCGCTGGAGTGATTATATTTTCATTTATGATTTCATCTTGCTCTTCTTCGGTCAAATTATTCCATAGATCTTGATAAGCCTCTTGAATATTTTTAATATCTTTGGCAAACTTTTGCGCCAGGGGATTTAAATCCCAGAAATAATTCTTACATTGCGTTTCTATATTAACCGCCATCACGCAACTGCGACAAAATAAAACTTGAAAAAGAAAGAGGTTGATCAAGATACACACTTTGGATTGTGAGTATGCTGATTGATTTTGATCAACCTGAAAAATGATTATTTACAATCATAGAATCGATAAAAATCAGCCACTGTCTGGTAAAAAGTCCCATTATATGGACTTTCCCACTAGGGTCGCTAGTGTATGGCAGGTCCTTATCTACTTCGATCAAGTGATATTATTATTACTGATAATGCATTACAGACGGCAACTCGAAGTTAAAATTAGAACTAATAAGAAACTTGAATATTCAAATTGTTTCTGAACACGAATGTAAAATTCAATGCGCTCCAATAATATATTAATATTTTTATTCTTGCCTTGAAAAGCTATATCAATTGTGTGGAATCGTGCTCCTATCTATTTCTTCTTCCGTTTAAAAGTAAACGTCGATTGCGCGTCAATTTGGAAAACATTTCATTAGATTCTAATTCGGTAAATGATATCATCGTCTCGATCGTAAAAATGCATCGAAGTCTTCTCCTGGTTTGTGTTTTAATGTTTCTTCAGAGCATCAAAGCAATCGATAATAAAGCAATTAATAATAAAACAAGTGTTTCTCAAAGTAGTATAGCTGATGACAATGAACAGGCTAAACAAAGTATTCCGATTAATAAATCCGAACAGAGTTTAGAAAAGAAAAAAGACCTTTGTTTGGCTTCATTCCGGAAAGTCTTTGAATTTGAAATATGTGTTAAGCTCGGAAAACAATTGGATGAAATACGTTGTAAATTAATGAATGAAACTGCACATGATTTTTGTTCGTCAAGTAATGCTTCAAATGTCGAGGATCACACCACACTCGTTCCTGACTTGTGCGAAAGAAATTTCGAGCTGAATACATCTCGTGTTATACCATCAACGGTTGCTTTTCTTCTTGACGGATGGAAAACCCTCGAACATTTTGGTTGTCAGGATGTTTGTACAAAAAAGGAGAAAGAGTACTTTAAAGTGTGCTTATTTGTATTCAGTTACTACACGGGTATGATCATGTCTTAGGCGATCATTACAACAAATAGTATTTCTTTTATCTATACTTCTGATGATTTTTCTACAGATTTACTTTCTTTCACGAAGAGTAAACAAAATTCGATCAGTAATGAAGGTCGTAGCGAAAATTCGGTTCATGCTGTTCCCTCAAGTGTCGAAGATAATCTACCGGGAAATTTGGAAAATGTACGCAAAGACAATGTAGATGAAGGAAACGATGACATTGCAGGGGATGACGTGGATGTAAAGCAAGAAAATGAACAAAATAAGGTGGATGAACCTGAACCAATTGCTAAAAAACCTGTTGTTCTGAGAGAAAATCTTGCCAACATTGATGATCCTAAAAGTAAGTTCAATATTTTTGACTATATTTGAAATTTCACCCATTGTTTTTTCAACGTATATGTTCTATTTTTATTCGTTGCAGGTCAGCATATTTCTGAAACTAATGGTAAGAGTACATGTTTTGACGAAAGTTGATTATTTGTTTTTTCATATGTATTCCTAATTAAATTATTCGTTTTCCTTTTTTTCCCCCCCGTAGGTGACAATATTCCCTTACCAAAAATTGATAATGACGGAGATTCCCATGCGTTATCTTACTTTGCGTTAGTATCCGGAATTTGTATAGTCCTTTATTTGATGATGTACAACAAGAAAAAAGTAAGTTGAAGCCACTGAATGTTTTTTGGACAAGAAGAAGTTGTATGACATCATCCTCTGTGTCGATTAAATTTTTCAGATTCTTGCTCTCATGATCGAAGGTAGAAGAAGAAATGTGAAAAGACGCCCAAATGGTGCTGCGTACAGCAAATTAGACTCTAATCTTGAAGAAGCGTTGGCATCGGGTCCTTCAACCTCTACATCGAATACATTACTTTATTGATGGATGTCGGGTTGATTTAATTTTGTCTGTGATGTAAATAATCAAGTACGCGTATCCTCATTTTGCCTTTCTTTTTTTTTTTTTAGTTCATCTCTGAGATGAAAGATGAATTCTTTTGTAAATTAAGTAATTTCACCCGTTTTTGTTACTGATAATACCTAAATGAAGAAGAAATCCTTTTTGGTTTCACATAGATTTTAGATGTAATTATATTCGCGTATTATGTACCATTATGATATTGAAAAATATTACGTATTTGTCTATTCTTACCTAATCGCCGATTCATCAACAATTTGTTGATATTCATCAACAATTTGTTGATAAGGAAGTAATTTTATTTTGTTGAGATTATTAACTTTTACTGAAGTTGATATTATAATGTACAATTTCAGATAGAAAATTTATAAAAAGATTTTATTGGATCTTCTCAGCTATCCATAGACCGGTATTATTATGTGTGTATAAATTAAGAGTATTCCCGAAGTGCATTCATTTAAAGAATGCATATTGACTGTGATAATATTTGTTTAACAATAAGATTATTCACGCGATGACTTATAAAGTAGTCGTGTCTCAGAAAATAATTGATGTAACTACTTTTTTTTTCGGTTGCTATTTTCTCTCATTATTTATAAAGTAGATAGGGAAAAGGTTATTTTTATAAAGTCAAATCGATGCAGTATTCAGGATACAAATATGAGACAAGAACAATTGAAAAGACGGTGTGTACAATTCTCCTTTTTATGGGCGCAAACTTCAATTTTGTTTACAAATATTGAAAATTTATGCAAAAATTTATAAATATTCATAATATTGTAGTTCAACTTTCAAACTGTATTTCAACTTTTTGGCTTGCGATGTCAGAGCACTGCCTAGGTTAGAATATTATGTATGTTGGATGAAATCTCATCTTGGCAGAGTATTGTATGTAGATTTTGTAATTTGTCCGATTTTAATTCAGAATTGAGTCGTTGTTTCTTCGGCAAAATATTTGAAATGATAAAAATCAACTCCGTACTTCAAGTAATAATGATTAAAATGTATTTTTATATTAAGGATCTAAGTAGGATCGTCGCTAATTGAAGGATTAAGAATTTTTTTCGTTCAAGTTACCTGAAGAATAACTTAAAAATACAATTAAATACTTTGTCAGTTACGATTAAACGAATATTTTTGGTGGAGTTGTTAATTTGATGATACGAATTTCTATGATATTAGATTATCCTAAAAATCGTTCGTGTAATTCATACAATAATTGATTACTTTCAGTCACAAAAGAATGAAGTTCTGCAATTTTGGCCTCAAGAATAGATGTTAAACAATAGATGTACATTCTTTTTTTCTGGTAGCCAAGCTAGTTGTGTTTTGAAATCGACAAAGTCACCAAATAGGCTCATATTGAATGGCGAATGTAATCTGAAAGATAATTTTCTCCTCCAATCAACCCATACACTACCGGGTAGATTGAATTTGAAACGAAAAGAAAATTATAAAAAAATATTTCCGAAACTTTTACGTTATGAATTAAATGAGTCAATTTGCTTTTGTTGCCACCTTTATTATTATACAAAACTCGACGTTTCGACGCACCTCGTCGTCATCATCAGGAGAAACGTACTGAAATAAAATAAAAATACAAAGAGAGAGGAGACCAGATATGAACGTGAGAAAAGGAAAAAGCACGTGCCAACAAGATCAGGACCGGAGATGACGACGAGGTGCATCGTAACGTCGAGTTTTGTATAATAATAAAGGTGGCAACAAAAGCAAATTGACTCATTTAATTTATAACTGTGTGTCACGGAGAAATAAAACTTTCTTTTTTACGTTATGTGTTTCAGTTAGGGTTTTGGGCAGATCATATTACAAAAGTTCAATGGATTTGAACGTCCTAGTATGAATTGAGGGTATTAGTGAGTGGTTAGAGAGATTAATTAAGCTCCTAACGATTCTCATTTTAAGCTGGTCATCATCCTTGAAAATTTGTAATTTCCCGATCCAGTGAATAATTTAGGAAATTCTACATCAGTAGTTTTTCCATCTTGAAATATTGGTAGGTATACCTATTTTGCTGACACTGTCTGAAATGACAATCTGACCAGAGCGGAGCTCTGCCGTACAAAGTGAGATGGACGTGTATATCCAAAACAACGATTCAGAGAATGATGTATTGCTTTCAAAATGAACGAAAAATTATTCTACAATCCTGCAAATTTCACGATTTCTAATATTTTTATCTAAGAATCCGATGGTCGTTTTAAATTTTTGTTAACGGCAATAGTTTTAGAGATATTCACTAATATTCACGTAAGTGGATATGTCCCATTTGCCGACAAAGGAGTAGGACGTGATCCACTTTTGAATGATTTCACAGACGGAGCACACACGCACACACTCGTAGACGTAAATCCGCCAGAAGATCCATTTTTCTAGATTCGTATTTCCGATATACGTCAATCTCACTTTGTACGGCAGAGCGTGCATTGACCTTTAAAGGTATGCTCTACCTAGTCACTCACACGTAGACACACACAAAATATATATATCACATGTTGCGATTTTTGCCCCGAGATAACTGATTAAATTAAATAAAGCATGAAATATCTTGAAACTTCGTATTTATGTAGACAAAACTTGGTTCACACGAACTGATTTTGTTCATTAATTGGAATTCAACGATTCAAAGATGGCCCCTTCAGGCCTTCAGAAGTTCAGACGTAAGTTTAAACGTTTCCTGAAGATCATTCAGAATATTTCGCGATCTGTCAACTAATTAGCCGTATTTTCTTCAACTTCAAGAATAAATTACTCCACGTTCCTAATCATTTTGTACATTATTCGATAAGTTATTCGCATGAGGACACAACTGTAGGTGCGCTAGAGTCGTGCCCGAAAAGGGGATTCGGCAAAAATTGCCATAAATCTGTATAAAACTAAAACGGGCTGTATCTTTGTCAATATTGAAAAATACAAAAAAGTAGCAGAGCATTTTTTTATTATTTTCATTCATAGAATAACCTAAAAGAAGAAAAAATTAAGATTTCAACAATTTTCTGTAACATCCCCTTTTCAGGCAGCTTCCAAAAATGGCCACCACAGTTTTCATAGAGGGCGCCTACTTTGTGTCCTCATGCGAATACGTGGGCAAAAATCACTACCCGCAAGACACCATTTTGTGTAATACACGTGTATTTTCTGTGTGTGAGTGACTAGATAGAGCATACCGCTTAAGCTTTGACAATACTGATCGGTGGAATTATGACGTCATGTTTTGTTTACATTTCAACTTGGTCGGAGTTTCTTATCAGTGTTTCTATACTCAACACGTATGTATAAAATCAAAATCTACAGAAAAATTTGAATTTGGTCTCTTTGTACAGGAAATTAAAAGGGGAAAAAATATTCGGACCTAGCAACGGAGTGGCTGACACCTCGCGGCAGTTCTTAGAACTTAGGTTTCAACACACCACTACAAACATACATACGCACGATGCTGTTATCAAGGTTAGGATGAAATTCCCAATTTTGCATGAGAGTTCTGTATAATTGCTTCATAACTTTATTCAAATTCTTTCAATTCTTATGAAATATAACTCATTTGAAAGAAAATTTTCGACACCACAAACATATCCCCCTGAAGTTCTTCTCATACGTACAATATTTTCCGAGAAAAAAGTATCGAAAGTGTTTCTTCCTAGTATTTTTGATTTTCATCCTAACGTTGATAAGGCGCGACGCTAGCGCGCAACGGGTCTGCTAGGTCCGAATTGTTCTCTTCAATTTTTCATTTAACGCCATGTTTTTTAAAATAATTTGAAGAAACGTGACGCGCTCCATAATGGTACATGCTAAAAATTCCGACCAAGTGAAAAAGTAAACAATCACGTGACATCTGACGTAACGTCAGTTTGCCAACCATCAAAATAATTATTATACCTCTTATGGACTGAGCTTCGTCCATAACTGCAATGTTAAACGAGTGTGGAAACATGTATAGCGTGTGGAGGACTCCAACGGCTTTTCCTCCCTCCGCAATCAACCGCGTCGCCTATGTTGAGTCCTCCGCATTTTATTTTCTTGTCATAATTATCTTTCCACCGGTAAACGTCCTCTCAGCTCAGTGCAGTAGACTTACCTAAACTGTGAAATTTCTGACTTCTTGTCCTATTCTTCTAGTCCCTACATGCACACGCATTGAGTGACTAGTGAGTTTACTTGAATTGTTGTTGCACGAATTATTACTATCTACAATCCTTACACCTGTGTATTATCATCGTGATTTTTTTTTTTTACTCCAACTTGACAGAAATATCATGTTTCACTATTACAGTCATTTTACCAGAAAATTGACATCTTGTATTTAAAATTTGCCGCAAGTAAGGATTCTCGTCATACTCTTCATTGTGAACTTTGTGACAGCAAAATCGAGGATCACTGGGGTAATCATCGGCTGAGTCAAGTACATTGTGCTGCTGTCAATCATATTGCCAAGCAGTTGATTGACGTATTTTTCTCTCACAACATTATATTAAAAGATGAAACCACGTTTACCACGCATGGTGTGCAGTGTTTTTTCTGCAATGAGAATTTCACGTCCTTTCTCGATAACCATTTAGATCATCTAAACAGTTCTGATCATCTAGAGAAAATGGAAGCTTTCAAGGTAAAACATGAAGAGAAGTTCAGTACCATTTATAAGGCTTGCCGTATCTGTGCCAATGATGACGAAGATGCTCTTGTGAAAAAAGTGATAGGCAATGGAATAAAAATTGCAGAGGACGGAAAATATCATTGCATTCCGTGTAATATTGAAATTCCTGACGAAAAACAGTTTTATACTCATATCACTGGATCAGCTCATTTAAAATGGGTCGACAGTCAGTTGTTCCTAGCTGCAGCCGTCATTCTCAGGGTCGACTACGGATTCACTATTAAGAACGGGTCATTTTTCTGCATGGTATGCAAAACTGTAATAGGAAGTGGTTTGGCAGCAGTGAAAGAGATTTCAACTCATCACAATTCATCATGTGAAGATAACTCTATAGAAGAGAATCTATCATCATCAGACAGTTACTCATCAGATGAATATGATAGTTGTGATTCTACAGAGAATGCAATGGTTTTCCGCGCCGGCCGTTTATGGTGTCATAGCAGTTGTGAGGCATGCGAGTTAGATCTTTCTTGGAGTGATAACGAGTGGGAGTATTGCTATGATGATTAGGTAGGTACATATTGAACATTGTTTAGTTTTAATACCTATCCTAATTAATTATACAGATTAGATAATTACAAAGCCTAGCATCAACATGAGATTGAATAACATTTTCCAAATATTTTAGCCTGTTGTTCCCCGTGATCCTGAATATTTTCTCAATACTTAACTATATATTTTTTTTCCTAGTCAACAATGCCATCATAAGGCTGATTGATCTTTTATGTTTTTTTTTTTCTCTTTTTCATCAAACCGCATGAAATAATTTTAAAACTGGTTTGTCTTATACTATACAATCACATGTATTTTTATCCTAGAAGTATAAATTTAGGTAGGTACTCTAAATAATCCATTACCAAGGTTGAACTTCTATAATTTTTATTAGTATTTAATCAAAAAACAATTATAGAATATTCATTTTATTTGTACTTACCTATATTGTTCTATTTATGAATATTATTATCTTCCTTCAGATCAATATTCTGGTTGAAGATGCAAAATTTTACTCCACGCAGCCATAGCCACCCCTCTGCTGTCAAAGAATGTTTCCTTTTTGTCTTTGGAGATGCAATAAAATATATAAATTCAAAATCAATTTTCAAACACATCATGTTGATTCCAGCCTTCTTTGGTAGGTATATTTACGGCGCTGGAGCAAAAATCATTAAAATGTCTTCTGTGGTAACCTTTAGCTAAAAGGAATAACAATCCTGCAGCATTTTCAGAACTTATGACTCAAGTTATTCGCGATTTTCTTGACTTCATTTTCCATGTTTAATATAATTACAGTCCATACCGCTTAATGTGATATCGCTTAATGATATCAACCGCTTTTCATGATCAAATCGGCTGAGTCCCGTTTCATTCCTATCATTTTATCCATAAATATCATCGCATAATGAAATCATAATTCCGTTTATTGTGATCGTCGAACTTGCAAAAAATTGCTCGAATGTATAGTTTTCAATTGATGCACAACACATTTTGTAACAAATCTCTATTTTTCCATTCTACTCGTGTCGGACTGTTTATCTGGGGTGTTGTATTCATCGTCTTTAAAATGAGTAATAAACGTCGTCATAATTTATCCATTGAGGAGAAAGTGGAAATTTTGCATGCCTATGATCAGCTGCCAAAGATGAGTCAGCGAGAAGCAGCAATCAAACACCAAATTTCACAGCCTTTTTTGTGTGAACTATTGCGACAAAGAGTAGAATTGAAAACGTCTTACGAACAAAATGGAAACTTGCAACGAAAACGACGACGAACAGGGTAGGACGAAAATGTGGAAGCAGCATTAATGGAGTGGTTTGTAAATATTCGAGACTCGAAGGAAGAATGGACGTGTAAGTTTTGGGTTGCTGCAAACTAAGGCTGAAAAGCTAGCTCAACTTATGGGGAAGGAAAACTTCGTTTGCAACAAATGGATGACAACTGATCTGAGGATTCAAACATAATATGTACCTACGTAACTTTGGTGCAATTTTGTCTGTACAAAAAAAAAAAAAAAACATTGATTCCCGTTTATTGTTATCATCCGGTTAATGTGATCAAATTGAATTGGTCCACTTGCGATCACATTAAGTGGTATGCACTGTACTTATGTCAAAATCACATCTTCACATTCTTGGTGCACAACTACTAACCTACCAACATGTGATTACAACTACTACATACACATGTAGCGATGCTAGCGCGCAATCGCTCTATCCAGTCCAAATAATAGGTGGGTGTGCGTCTGTGATAGGTTGGCTTGTCCCAAATTTCAGATCTGATATCAGCTTTTCTTTCATAAATACTATCTTGAGTCTTGACGGCACTGCGAGGATCAGCAGTCAAAGAGAAAAAAATTGAACGAAATCTCAAAAAATAAAATTATGTTTCCCACCTGCGCAATTTTTGTAGCTCTATAATAATGAATCAGTTATGCGACTCAATTCAGACACGGCCGTGACTCAGACCATATAATTCAATGATTATCTTGCTTTGAGTGTAGCTGACAGTGCGGGTGCAGTGCGAACTGCGGACAGTTTATATGATTGTATCGGACACAAAGTCTTAATATTTTCTTCCCTGATTCATTTCCAGGTTTGTCTTTAATATCTATTTTGAATTTCAGTGGGTAGGTGCATTATTCATAAAAATTCATTATGCACTAAGCCATCCCCCCCCCCCACCCTCTTAAATTTTCATCGTCCCATCATCTCTGTAAAATAACTTGTACATATGATTCTCCATTTGTCGTGAAAATCTAGAGGTACAAAAATCATGCATTTGGAAGAGAGTAGAGTGAGAATACAATTTCAAACGACAAACACGTCATTTTTCAGAAGTAGTTTATTGTTTACATACTTATATTTTGTGTTCGCGTTTGAAGGAAGCAACATTATCAAGATCTACCTCAAGTTGAAAATTTAACAAGTGAATAAAAAATATTCTGGCGTAGCCAAATGAATGAAGATCATTAGATATAATATCATACAAAATTTTACAAAACCGCACAAAATATTATATCTAATTAAACATATCCCGTAACGTCGTTTCTCGTATTAATTAAGTGAAGATCATGTTTCATGTCTTTTATAAGGTAGCACACTAGGTCGTCTTTGTCATGCTTACTTTACTTGATCTGGGAGTAACACCTTTTTGTTCTCCGAGTAAACCTCCTTCTTGGACTAGTATAAACCTACTTTAGAATATTTTAAGTTGTCAGCTTTTAGGAGGCTCACTCGCTCCGCTCGTGTATGATTCTACTTTGGGATATTTCAAGCTACTGGCTTTTAAGGGGATGGTCAAGTAAAAGTCTACTTCAGAATATTTCAAGCTAATAGCATTTGGGTACCTCACTCGCTCCGCTCGTTCGCTCTCCTCCTCGGTCCGCCTCCTTGGTCTAAAATAAGTCCAGCTTAGAATATTGCAAGCTAATAGCTTTTTGGGAGCATGGTCTAGTATAGGAAAAGCTGACTAGTTCCTTTTATACAGTATACTAGTGTATGCCTGGTTTATACTAGCTACGTTGATATGCATTATACACTCTTAGTATAAAAAGCTAGTAAAAAGCTATTATAAAGCTAGAAGCTAGTATATAAATTGGCTGATGTGAACTCGCAAGATGAACTCGCAGATTTTTGAATCACCCACGGAGTAACGAGGGTGAAGAGGGGGGAATTTAAGACTAGTAAAATCCTACTATAAAGTTAGTATAAAACATTTATGATGCTAGTATATAAACTGGCGGCCGTGTGAACTAGCGGGATGAAATTGCAAAATTTCAAATTAGGGGTTAGGGCAGTATTAGGCCGTATAAAGGAGCGTAGACCTACTGTAAACCAGGTTTATACTAGGTATAAATGGGCTACTCGAGTATGTCTTATTCTTAGCTGAGAGGAGAGAGGGAATTATTTCTTCTCGTCTAGAATCTCGTATGGAAGATTTCCAGGGAGCTTTATGGCAAATAGTTTGTCAAGAGGTTGATTTTTCCAAAAATTATTCAACAATTGAACGATGAGGGAACGATATTAATTTAAACACGTGGGCGAAGAATATGATGTGGGTGTTAACTGACGAAAGTGAATGTAATGTTAAGTGGGTTCGTTGTGTGAGTGGATTTGAAGAGAAAGTGAAGCGAAGAAAATGAGCCTGTGAGAAGTAGAGGTATTTGTTATTTGGAGGATCTTGAGAGAGGTGAACCGTGGCCATAATTCAGCCGTGAATACTGAGGTATTGTTCGTATGCGACGAGAAACGAAGATCCCAACCATGAAGTAGGCGAAGCCAGGACTATGTTTGAGTTTTGAACCGTCCGCGACACATAGTGTGGTCCGAAAATTCTGCCAGTTATGCTCTGATATGACGAGTGTAATTATGTAATATTGTCGGATGATGAGATGTCGGTTAGATGGAAACGGACAGTTGATTGTTCGAGGGCCCGAAGGAGACGGTGTGTGAATGGGTTTCAAGGGTTTCATTCTAAGAAGTGAGCCGGGGGTGAGCTCCAATTGCCGACGAATGTGTTGGTTGGAGGATGATAAAAAATGTGTTGTTGTTGGATGAAAGATTGAGTCGGGTGGCAGTTGGGAAAATTGGGAAACTGAGGACATGGAGTCAAATAGAAGTAAGGATAAGTCAACGGTAAAGTAGAGAGGGATTAATCTAACAATTTTTCTCTCGTGGGTCAGGAGAGTTATTATTTCTTTCATGGAGGCCAATGTTCATCAAAATTTTTCAAATTTTCTTACAATAATTGTGTTTGAGTATAAACAAATTTTGTGTGACAGGTGATAAGTTATTGGCAATGAGGAAGGTACATGGACACGTAACGATAGATACCGAATTATTACCACAGCCTAGCAGTTTATTCGAGATAAATATCAACCCAAAACAAACAAACCCAAGAATTTAGAGCCATAAGCTATGAGTGTGGGGAGATAAATCTGTTTTTTTTCCAATTTGATTAGGGCTTTCGATTTTTTTCAGTTCTTCTCTCTTTTAGAAGGCGTTTTATCTAGTCCATGTTTTTAAAATCAAGCCTTTAGAATTAATTTTTATTAATTTTTTGGTAGGTGTCTTACAGGATCTCTTAAGTCTTCTTATATCTTATTAAATTGTAAATAACAAGGTTTTTTCATTAATTTTTTATTTTCTTTTTTTAGTAGGTTTTCATACATTATATTTTACGATTTATAATTTTCTTTATAATAGTTACGATTTCGACTGGCTCTTGGTTTTGTCAGTTTAGGTCTTAAGGCGTGAAGTTCGAGCTACCTTCACGTGGTGCTTCCCGGGTATCAGCTACTGTGTGCACAGAAACTTCTGACTCTGGAGAAGAAGAGTGAAATGATAAACTATACCTTTTTATCAAGAAAATCTCGAACCTGAAAGTTTTACACGATGCGACGTTCGGGCAAACATCGACATTTGATTTAGCGAACGATCATTCAGAAATTCCCTTCGTAAAAGTTCAAGAGGATGTGATAAATATATTTCAAGAAAATTGATTGAATTATTTCATGAAATTTTTTATCAAAAATTAAAAATTTCATTTAGGTTCATAATATTACGGCTTTTGAAAACATTACAGCGCATTATTATACTCCCCTACTTCAGTCTGACTATCGCTGATGGCAAATGTTCCAAAGGGACGGGTAGAGAGCCCAAATTTTTACTTCATTTGCTAATATAGAACACCTTCTTTATGTTGTTTTTTTCTTTTTTCAAGATGTCTTTTTCTGTGATTTTCTTGGTTTTGAAACTTTTGAAAATTTTAAATTTCAAGTTAGCTTCATACTTGGTGAGCGAGAGTAAATTCTCATATCATTTTACAGTTGGTAAAGAAAATCACGTTTAGTTACGACAACAACTTTCATTCAAGATGAATTTAGTGTAAAAGCTAAACTTGACAAAGAAATGAGGGGATGCCCTCTCAAATATCAAGAAAAGCTGTCATTATAATTTCAAAAATTGAAATATCTTTGCAACATATAAATGACATGGATAGAAGAATATAATATTTTACCGGAATAAGAATGAGAACAATCGAGTTTGAACGTCAGTGAGTCAATAGATCTCTTCATCTTCTTTTTTAATATGCATCAACCCAATCATCAGGAGTGAATTTCCCGTACACATGATGAGTGCCATCGCCTCTTTTAATACTGTGTTTTTTGACTAGATCTGGCGAAGCAGCTTTAATATCATACACCCATCCTTTTTTGGCGCAATAATCTATCACTGATGTAGTTATGTTGTAGTGTTGGCCATATTCCGCAGCTCTATAATCCCATGGAAATGTATGGTGATAGTTATGCCAACCTTCACCAAGGCCGAAAAATGAAACAAAACTGTTTTCCGCTGGAGCTATGTCTCTATGTGTGAGAAAAATGTGGAAATATTATTGTAACAATTTTTTTTACACAATGGTGAAAAATAGATTTGATGTTTATTGGTAGTGCATACTTTGAAAATGGTCTAGTTCCATATATATGCGCGGCGCTATTAACTAGCCACGTGAGATTTAAACTAATGATTAATCTACTAACGAAAGAAATGAAAAATGAATTCCATAAACTTTCATTCCATAGGTAGTGAGGAACTAGTGTCGGTAACATTATGGCAAATAAAACAAACAATGTCTTATAATACCTGAAAAAAGAAAAATCTAACTTTTAATTAATGTGACGTAGAATAAGTTACTCTTATGATAGACCTGCGGTGCCAAAAAGTCAAATTCTGAAGGAGTCTATCTTATCTTTCTGAGAATAATTTAGGTACATATGATTGTCATGCTTGATTGGCACCCTTCTATCTAGAGCAAAGAAATGTATGATGAAAATTCTAGCTCAAACAGAGAACGTGTAATCTCTGTAGCCCTTCATACTTGGATTTTAAAAATGTTGAACCTTCTCTGTAATCAGATGGTTCTATGAATGTTTTAGACAAACATGTCAGATGGGAAGTCATAAATAACTTGGGTGACAATAATAGATCACCGATAGAAGAGAAGCGTCTGATTCGGGCACCAATAGAAGTCTGCAGAGGAAGGGTTACTCGATTCAGTAGCCAATTCTTTATTGTAAGTGGAGAAAATGATAGGAAGGCGCGTTTGACGTGTAATTCAGCTTAATTCTGAAGAACCCTTCTTATCCATGTACCTATAATTATCAAAATGAGTAAAGAAGAAAAAAAAACTAGCTTAATGAATGAGGCGGGGTTGATATACCAAGTGATGTATATTGGTAGAAGATGAAAAAGAAGGGAAGAATAAGAAGAAGATGCTTGATCAGTCTCCCCTTTTATGAGGCTAACTTTTGATCAACACTAGTTTATCTGTTGGTTCAATACGTCTAGTATTTTGATCAAACCCGCTTTGGCGATGGTGTTGACACAAATTTTTGAATAAGGAGTTTTGAAAAGTTTTAAAAGATTTCTACTCTAGCAAAAAGTAGAATTCGCGCAAATTACAAGTAATTGTTTTTCATTTTCTTGTAAGTATACCAGAACTGTGTCTTTCGTACCTTTTTTGAAACATCACAATTGAATCTTGATTGATGTCTGACATATCAATGCCTTTTCCTTTTCTGAATACTTCCGGGTGTTTTCTCATCATCAACCAGCCTATATGACAGAAGAAGAAGCCTCGGCTTGAATTGTGAGGATCACCGTCGGTGTCGCTGTATTTATGATGTTGTCTATGATCTCTAATCCAAACCCATAAGCAATTCTGAGAATAAAAAAATTGTTTGAAATCTCATTCAAGTACGTACGTACCTACGACGAGTAGTCGCCGGATTGTTTTAAAAAATTGTCAATTTTCTATACCTGTCCAGCTATGGTTTGGCACGAGACAAGAACTAGCCGAATCCATTTATTAGCTTTGAACGTTTTGTGAGCATACAGACGATGTGCTCCCATTGTTGTGGCTAAGCCGCCGACGAAGGTTACGAAGAAATCTGAAACAGAATTTATCAGTTTCTATGTTTCACGAATCCTAATAGAGTCAAGGAAGAAATAAGAGCAGTAACATAGCCAAGAGGAAATTAAAACCCTCTCTTGAACGGAAAATATTGTCTAGGCCAAATCATCTAAGCTGATGGTTGAATTCTAACTGAGCCCATTTCCTTGAAATTTCCCTGGCCACGATACTGAAGATGTAGGCTTAAATGGAAATCCGAATCTGTATAAAACTTACACCATAAAGTTGTTTGGAATTTTGCTTTGAAAATCATCAGCAAAACACCGTACGCGGCCGCTACGTGTAGTATTAGAAATCCTATAGCATTGAACCATACGACTCTTGGTATAAAGTCTTCAACTTTTGTAGGCGATTCTTCGTTATTATTTGTTTCACTCTCTTTGATATGAAAGTCTTCTGCGTTTTCTGGATTCGTTTTGACATCGTTTTTCGAGACCTTTGCGGATAATTTGTACAACTTCGTTCTCGATTGCGTTTCCGTTTTTACGGAGGACATTTTCAGAGTCTATAAAAATTTGTAATAAAATATGTCTTTGAATTTTGTTTCTTATCAATAGTGTCATACAAATAGTGAGAATGATATTCGAAATTTTTGTGGAAATAATGAAATAATATTACAATATCATCCTACAAGCAGGTGAAGTGGCGTTTGTACAACTTGCGAAGGTTTCTCGTTACGAGCGGAGGGCGAGTGGCGGAAACACAACAAGTTGAAACGCTTCACCAGATCACGGTCGTGTCTAATATAACTTTTTATTTGATGGAGCAGTCGTTTACAATTTTCCAAATTTTCTAACAATTTGCCCAGAGAATCCCTTTTGGATGAGGGAGTTTCAAGTATTTGAAAACGCGTGATTTTAACTTTGTTTATGCGGGCTTAGGATTGATTGGAAACTTGGGAAACTATTTCTGTGAAACGTTTAATGTAATCGATGATGTCATCAACGACCTTGATCGCATTTCGGGACTTGAAAAAATTTCACGCGGACATAGTATGGTATCATATTAATGGCTTTAACCAACTTTAAGCAGAGCTATATAGGCTAACTTGACCCGATATAAAGTGTACGTATTACCTACTTGGTCAAACTTACAGAATGTTATTCCAAAACAATAGTCAAGTACCTATCCTTTCAATTATCTTTTCCTGGGGCTCCATCAACTGACAATTCTGTTCAGTCCCTTTTTGTTATACTAGAAAAATAAGGAACTGGAGACTATTTCATTTTACTTATTTTATTATCTTATTTATTTATTCAACCCCGGATTTAGGATTTTTGGGCCCGGGGGCCAGCGGCGGTGGAGGCCCCTATTAAATTTTGCTACCCAATTGCCCTCCCCCCCACCACCAAAAAAAGTGAGGCTGGTGGAGGCCCCTCTTTGGTGGAGGCCCGGGGCCATGGCCCCCTTGGCCCCCCTAAATCCGGGGTTGATTTATTAATTCAATGTAATTTTTTTTTATTCTATTTTATTTTATTTCATTTATTTATTTATTTATTTATTTATTTATTTTTTATTTTTTATTTTTTATTTTTTTTAAATTTTTTTTTTCCTTCCTTCTTCTCTCAGTCTATTTGATTTCTTTTTTGGTTTTTAATATCTTTCTTATATATCCATCCAATTTTTGGTGGCATTTCCCGTTCTGCTGGCACTGACCCAATTCCTCTGTAGTTATTTTAGCATCCCCCCTGATACGATCAAAATTTTTGCATTTTATAAAGGTGTGATCCGGATCATCATCAGAATTTAAGCATTCCCTGCATTGACTATCATTTATAATATTGAAATTTTTGAGGTAAGTTGCAAAGTTCCCATGTCCCGTCAAATACTGTGTTAAAAAATAATTTGATTTCAATTTCTTGTTTTCAAGTCTTATCCCTATGTCTGGAATCAATTTAGCCGTTCTCCTACCTGTCTTTTCTTTTTCATATTGTTCCTGCCAATTTTTAATTGTATCTAATCTTATTGTTTTTATGCCTTCTGCCATTTCTTTTTTCGTTATTTTATTTTCTTTGAATTTAATTTTCAATGTTTTTATTTTGTTAGTTTGGCTTAATTGCAAATCAATTGGGGTTATTCCAGCTATAACGTGTGAGGCTGTATGAGATACTGTTCTGTATGCTGAAATTATTCCTATTAATACTGTCCTTTGGAGTGATTTTAGTTTCTTAATCTCAGTATTCCTAAGCTTCTCAAAATAAGCAAGGGAGCCATATTCTATTATTGAGCGAAAAAGTGCATTGTACAATATTTCTCTTTTATATGTGTCCATGGAGCAGGAATTTCAAATAATCTGATCGCAGCAATTTTCGACGGAGAGCGCGAACAGAAAATCTCTTTATATATGCCTCATTTTGGTTTCTAAGGTTTCCCAAACAGCGACTCTTTCAAGAGAACTCCCTAATTTTGGCGACAGAGCTAGGTTAGCAATCGTCTGTGATGGTACATACTCTAGGGTTTGAGATTATGTACCAACAAAAATCTTACCGAACCGTTTATAAATTGCATTACGAATGGTTTTATAATGGACGTGAAGAAATTCTACCATTCCACACTCAACGATGCAGCAGTAATGAAACTGACACTAGAAGAATCAGATTGGCTGAAGATATTATTGGAACTAAATGACATATTCTATTTCTACAGGTAGAGGGGTACCGTGTAAAAATGCCAGCATTGATAGGAAAATAAGAACTGGCCTTAGAGTAAGTAAACCCTTCTTGTATTGTTACTTTAATGAGATGGGTTATTGAAGCAGTCCACGGAATTGTTGAAAAAAATTGCAATTATTACATCATCAATTTGATAGTAAATTGTTACCTCAAGGGAAACTCATATGCAAAATTGAATGTTTTCTTCAAAATAAGTTTGGTACTCGCCAGATTTTGTATAAATCTCTTTCAGGAAAAAAGTTGTAAATAAAATTACAAAAACTAAAAAGGAAGAAAACGTTTTCGCAATTGAAGTCTTTGCGAAGAGTCTTGAGGGAATAGACGGAAAAATTTTTTTTCAAAAATTGATCCAGAAGATATCCTAGACTTTCCAGAACTCACAGTTCGCCTGGATCCTATCAACTCAAACAGTTCGTCTGCTATTTTAGTGAAATATTAAATGAGAATGATAAATTAACGATGCATTTCTTGAGCAAATCAAAAGGACATGAAAGAGTTTGAAGTACCCTTCAGAATAAGCAGATAAATGTACCGAGTCTGTATCCAATATGAGCCCAGGCGCGGATTCAGACGATCACTTTGGGGGGGGGGGGGGATAATCCAAAAAAAAAGTCTGAAGGACCTTTTTTTTCTTACATTTTCTTCGAAACTACAGATTTTTTCAATTGATTCGGTTCTCTAAAATATCGTTAGATACAGATTTTTTGTTGTTTTTTGGGTTTCTTGGAGGTTTTGGGGTGGGGGAAAATTTCCCTCATTCCCCCTCCGGGGAACCGCGCCTGGAGCCTATTTTGATTCGCTAGAAGGCTTTTTTGGACATGTGTGTAGTTGTGCAAATGGATTGAAGACCATAAAATGTTGTTCCCATATAGCTAAAATCGTCTTATACCTTTCTCATTCTAGTACCCCACCAAGATTGTAAGACCAGCTGAGAAACATCATCAAAAAGGACAGCGATGAACACGACTGCTGATGAAACATTACTTCACGGGATGAAGCTCTCCTGATCTGTAGGCCAGAGGTTTTCATGATGCACAAAGCGGAGAATGCAATACGCTGACCGTGCAGCAGTATCCATTTAGATGATCAACATTATTATATGTAATAATTATTACTTTTATAATCCTTCTCATTTAGCAGTTCTGTAAAAATATAAAAGCCACATCATGAATTTTCGAAAAAAGAAAAAATATATAAATGTGTCTCTATCCTTCGTTCCATCCATATGATTAGCCTTTCTGAGTCATTTTCATTAGTACGAATTCTGCTTAGAAAGTATTAAGTAATTGATGTTTGAAAATTTGGAATCCAGACTATCTAGCTTGAACAAATACATATCTATCGCGTGTGATTGAAAAATCAAATGTGATATTTTCATTACGTAAAGATGAAAAAGAGTATGAAGCGCGATATTACCACCATTCATGTTGACCATAGTATATTGTGCAACTAATGCAAAAAAGTGAAAAATGGCCAACGAGTGCGAAGTTTGATTCCCGAGGCAGAGCCGAGGATAGCAAATCGTACGAGTAGCCATTTTTTACTGTTTTGCGCGAGTTCCATACGATATTTTATTCAAAAAGTGCAAATAAAGTAGCTGCAATAATATCGCTACTTTTTTGCACTAGTTGAATAAAATAGATTAGCTATGGATTGAACTTTCACGCTACGAATGACGTCTTATAAAAATATGACCCAAAATAATTATTCCATGCCGATATCAGCATTTTTTAGCGGAAAAAATTGGTAAATTTTTGAGGGCCTTCAACCCCTATGAAAAATTATGAAAAAAATACATGTTAAACATCTTAGAAAGACAGAAAATAAATGAATGAATTATCGCCATTTTAGCTTAAAAAATGATTTCAAAAATTTTGAAAAAAATATCGTAGATGAGGTATTAGAGATCTTTATTCCGTCCAGAGGTTTCAAGAAATTCCATCCACATGGAGCGGAGATGGAATTATTATGAATAAATTTATATTGTAGAGAAGGCCTAGAGCAGTCAAAATCGAGAGGAAATATTTTCTCATCGTTCCAAACAATGTCCTAAACTTATAAATTTGAAATTCCGGTGGGGGCCAAATGATCATCCTTATCCGGCTATAGCTAAGTAACAGTTCTATTACATTTATCAGAGTTCACGTTTGAGGTGCCTCCAAACCTCTGATTGGGCTCATTTTGCGAGAAAAGCTTTGAAAATTTCGCACTTTTGCAACTTATAATTTTTCGTGAAGAATAAAAATATAAAAATATGAGAACTAATTCCCTTTCTGACGTCGCAATCGTCATACAAATATTATGATGACAATAATTGAAAGAATTTACAACTTACGAATAAAGTATTGGACTAATCGTTGAAAAAATTGAAATAGGTAAGCCTGTTCGTGGTTTTATGGTCGAAGACTTTTGAAGTAAACGAGTTACGATGTCTAATTAGAAAGATGTTTCATAAAGCGCACAAAAATCCTACAACAAACTGTACTCACCTTAAACTGACAGAATCCGATCCTCAGTATCGTATAGGTAATTGATCACAAACAATGACACTCGATGTTTATCGCACCAGTTTCTTTACGTTAATAACGAGCCCATACTAAATTCGATCTTATAAAGAATTAAAAGGTACGACAAAAGGTCTCTGAGGTCGTTAACTGTTCCAAATCTGTGGTAATCGATCATTTATTTGCATGCAATTAAAAACTTGACTTAATTACTCTACATCGCGTCGCCGGGAAAAATTAATAAAGTGTCCGTAAATTTCAGATGAAAGAGAATGTTACCGATGACATTCGGAGCCATCCCATGCGTTTTTCTCGATCGCACTTTTTTACGAGAGACATACAGATATTCTTGTCAATTTATTTGCGCAATTTTATCGTGTACTGCATCGCGCACAATTCACGGCTTCATTACCTTCAATCAGTACCGGTCCTTCCAATTATTTTGGATTTTCAAGGTTCTGTGTGAGATGGACTTCTGCAAAAGTTTCCAAAGATGAACAGAAAAATTCGACTCGTCCGCACACGTGCACATGGTACTGTATGTGTGTAATTATGCTTTCAACTGTTATACCAACGCTCTGTACCGGCATCAAAATTATGAGAACTACCTATTTTCTTGGTTAGGATGGATTATCTTCGTGTTTTCAAACGTCAATATTTCATCTTCACGTCATTTATTTCATAAGCTAGAAAAATGCGCTCGGAAAGAGTGTAATATTATTTTAACATCCGCGAGTAAGTGATCAATGTTAACTTACTCATAACTGTATCTTCATATGAGCGTAAAGTAACAAATTACCTATGTTTCCAAAGTAAGCTATAACTCATAACGGGACCAAAATTAGCGTATAGACAAGCAACAGGTAGGGAAGGAGTCGGGTGTAGGAGAGAAGAGCGGGGATTAGAGAAAACTTAATTGGTAAATACGTATTTTAAATGATGAAATTGGTACGTTGTGGTGTAAGTAGTCACGATATATCTTTTCTGTGCATTTTCCTTCCTCGTCATAACTCACCCGAAGTATTTGAAAAATGAAACCTCAGCGTTCCAAAAAAAAAAAATTGTTAACCACTTTACTACGCACTTAGAAGCGATACATTTTTCTTATTCTCATTGTCTTCTCTGTAATGTAGTTGTGGTACTGCAGAGAATAAGTCCGCGCTACCTTTTCTATGCGTGTGTACTACTTGAGTGACCCTATCAATTCATTACTTCGATAATTTATGCTCACAATGACTTAAAATCCAATTAATAGCAGTTCTAATTTCCAAGGGTTAATGGAGTGAAAGGTTAAACCAATTTTGATTAGCGTGCTTGATGTGAAATTAATTACGAATCTATACTGGTACCTAACATTTCCATATAGCGAGCGCATACAGTGTCATTATGACTATTATAATGTAACCAAATTATGAATTGGAAAAAAAAAAAAAAACCGGAAAAAATAAGAAAAGTATACTTATTAAAAATACCATCTTAATTTGATCTTAATTTTAATGAAAGTTGAAGGAAGTCAGTTCTTATCTTGTAAAACTTCTTTTCTTGAGATCATTTTTCGCAGAAGCACGCATCTTGAGAGTTTTCTTCTATCCACGAAATGTATCTTGAAACTATGGAATACACTCCAGGGTATTTTGGTCTAGCGCAACCGTTACCCCATGATACTACCCCTAGATAACAGCACAAAAAAAAAAACCAGTAAAATTAGCTTCGAAGACAGGGAGATTAATGAACAATTGAACATGCACCGCGATATTTAGAATTGCAACCAGAATTTATTTCTCTCACGTAAGCGTTAAAATGAGAAAATATTTTTCAATAAATTATAACCTTCTTCAAAAGCAAACTCATTGTTATCGTATTTCGTAACGTCAATCGCGAAGCTGATGATTTTCAATTTGCCTTCAGTCACAAATGATCTGTCGGTAAAGAGGAATGGCAAGAAATTCATAACATCAATACTGCCTAACAAAAAAAATATTTTTCACGTAACTGATTCAAATATTGTCAGAAAACGACAATATTGGAAAATTATCCATCGTTTGCACAAAACTTGGTGACTTAAGAAAAGAGGCCCCTCACCCAGCGTCTTTTCGCTGATGACTATAACATCACTATCCGTTCAGCAAATCCGCAAAGAGCCCACAGACTCCTACAGGATACCCTTAACTGACATCAAAAAAAGGATTCAGATTTTCTTCCTCGAAAACCTACTCAGTTATTTTCAAAAAACGAAATCCTATCCCCTCCTTACCTCCTCTAATTCTACAAAACTTCCAAATCCCGTCTCGTAACTACGGTAAACTTCTCGGCTTACATTTTGACCAAAAACTTACCTGGGCTCCCCACATTAAAACCCTCAAAGCCAAATGCACACGCGCTCTAAACATAATAAAATACATATCTCATCCATCTAGAGGCTGCAACAGAAAGTTACTCCTTCTTCTATACAAAAGTCTTATTCGCTCAAAATTAGATTATGGTTCCCCGATCTACAACACAGCAAAAAAAAACCGTCCTTGCCTTATTCGACCCCATCCAGACATCTTCTCTCAGGATTGCCCTGGGAGCTTATCGCACCAGCCCCAAACTTAGCCTATGTGCAGAAGCCCCAGATCCTCCCCTTCACTTTCGAAGGCTCATCCTAACCTCCAACTTTTTATTCTCTGTAGCACAATTCCCACAACTTCCAATCTTTAACCGAATCTTTCACCACAATCACACCCAATCCTCCACCAAACATATTCGCCTTCAATTCAATCACCTGATCAACAAACCGTTCATAGCACATCCCCTAGAACCCATATACACAACCTTCCCCCCTTGGACCTTCCCTCAACCTAAAATACGCCTAGGTCTCAAAGAAATCCAAAAATCTGACAAACCTGGTTTTACCCAACATATCAACAAACTACTTCAAGAATACCCTGACCATTCACTTTGCCTCACCGATGGGTCGAAAACATCTACTAAAGCAGCTTACGCATACTCCATCGACGGGGAAATATCTTCTCATCGCATCCGAAATATAGCCTCTATTTCTACAGCCGAACTGATGGCCATTTTTTCCTGCCTTTCCTACCTCTCTCAACTACCCCCAAACGGTAAATTCATTATTCTCACTGACTCACTTTCTTCACTCCACTCCCTTACAGACGCATACAACTCTAACCCTTTAATCCAACGCATCTTTCTCACACTAAACACTTTGGAAACAATCAACACTCAAATTATCTTCATATGGATCCCTGGACACACCAATTTCCCCGACCACGACGCAGTTGATCAAGCCGCTAAACAAGCTACCTCCCTCAGTCAAATAATTGATAATTCACCCCTACCAACCCTAGATTACAAAAATTACTATCGTTCTCTCATCACACAATCATGGAACACTCTTTGGGAAAATCAAACAAATAATAAACTTCTCAGTATCAAAAAAACCCCGGTTCCTTGGGTATCCTCCATTCAAAATACAAGAAGAGAAGAAGTAATTCTCTCTCGTCTCAGAATTGGTCACACAAAAATTACTCACACCCACCTCATCAGTCCATACATCCTAACCCCTCCCTCATGTCCCCACTGTCAAAAAGACAAATCAACAGTGGAACACTTTTTTTCATGCCCCAGACTTTTACCCCTTCGCTCTTCTTCGGATACCCCCTCTTCACTCACCCAAGCACTCAAAAACAACCAGGACATCATTTCAAATACCCTACATTACCTAAGACAAACTGACTTTTACGCTCACATCTGAACACATACATCGACTATACCTCTACAACCTTCTACATACACACATTGTAAACTTTTACACACCATTACCTGAAGCAGTTACACTCGACATTATATTCCATCCTCTTATCCTTCCTCACTTTTCCTTACTCTACCAACTTCCTTAAAACCTCCCTTTCTTATGTGTTATTTATAATATTACTTTCATAACTTTTGTAACGCCGAGCCAATAGCCCTCGTGTAGCTCTAGTGCTCGTAAAAATAAAGTAAAAAAAAAAAAGAGGAAGGGAAAAAGCAGTTGAACCAGAAATTTTTGGGTTGATCTTTGATCGAGGAGGGTCGTTTTGGGTTTTGATTTGCAGGTTTTGTGAGAATTATTATTGACGCCGCTATTCATACAGCATATTTGAAGTACAGACGGTGCACGTTGACATTCGCTGCAACTTTTACACAGATCAGAGGCGTGAGAAACCTTCAGTTCGTTCCTTGAAAATGAGAGCATTCGAGTGACGAGAAAAAGGAAAATTTTCAGGTTCGAGTACTGAAGCGAGACAAAAATAGAAATATGCGTATGTACGAATTTTGAATCTGGAGAAAGAAGGAACGATCCCGCGTTCATGGTCTCAGGCTCAGGTTCATCTGTGTAAAATTGGTTCTTATAACTGATAAGACCTCTGAAATACTGAATGAAGGGTGAATATGGCTGAAACAGAACTGAATACGTATCTTCTTGAAGCGTGTAGAAAGATTGTAGTGATAAAATATTTTTAACAGGGAACCTGTTCTATGGGGGGCTTTTTGAGAAATTTGCCATGCGCCGTCCAACAAAAAACTTGGAAAAATTTCGACTCTCGAGCTATATGATAGGAGGGGGGACTTGGAAAAAATTCCGACTATCGAGCCATTTATGATAGGAGAAGGACTCCCCTCCTATCATAATATATAGCACGAGATTCGAGAAAAATTTAGACTCTCAAACTATTATCATACTAGGCTTATAGTAGGTGCCCCTTCTTTAAAGTAGCTTTATCTAGGTCTAGGCTTCCTTGAATTCTCAATACCAAATCCCATATGACTCATAGAGGAGGTTCCCTGCGTTCCTCGTTTAACTTCGTTAAGGAAGCCGTCGTTTTTATTGGTCGGGCGGTTATAAAGTCATGAATGACTAATTGCGTTAGTCGAGGGAAGCAGGAAATTTGTTTTTTGCGGGAATCAGTAAAGATTCTTATAAAAGATTTTCTCCGTGCAAAAAATAAAGATTATGTTCCATACTCGTATCTTACGTCATTAATAGGTATAGAACCAAGAGAAGTCTAGGCCAGGTTAAGCCTAGTATAAGTAGTAAAAAATACAGCATGAATAGGAGGAGGGGACGGGTGGGCCAACTCGGAAATTTTCGAATTAGGGGTACAGTGTAGCAAAGACATAAAACATGTCAATATAAAGTTCACCCTTTTATGTGGGATTGGAAAGGTGGGACGGGTAAAATTTTTGTTTTTTTGATATCTCATCAAATTTTAGTTTTGAGAAAGAAGTTGAAACAAAACTTGTCGAGTGTTGATCAAGCGCCCTAGCAAAAGCGCTAGAGAAGAGTTCCTCTGGTTGAGTTTCTCCAAGGTGTATCAAGAGAGACGTGCTTACTGACGGAGATTGAAAAAGACGGGCAAGGATAGTTTGTCCCATTACCCCCTGAATGAAAGATGAAAAGGATTTGTTTCTATATACATGATGTTAAAACAGCATTCTGCTTGCATCTATGGAGGGTATCCAAGTTTGATTTTACCCACAGCTAGATCAGCGTGAAAGAAAATAGAAGTGTAAAAGACGAATTACTCGTAGCAAGTAACGTGGGAGTATTCGTTGATTGAATTACGTTTCAACATCATTTACAGAAGAAAAAATCTTACAATACATGCGGATATCGTGAACGTTCCCCAATTCGGTGAATTGCTCTAGATCGCAATTCTCGCCTCGTTGGGTAAACGGTCACTTCACCCACATGTACAGTAATATACTATTTTTTCTTTTAAAGTTTTCCCTTCCACCTTTCCAACTTTTTCGAACTTTTCTTTACACCCATCTCTTCCTGAATAGAATTTATTTCGCCACCCTATGCACACAGCACAACTGTAAACAAAATATTGCTGTACAAATACTCGTGCATAAAGTGACCTTTCATCCACAGTTACGCATTTGTTTTCGGTGGTGGATATTTATGACTGTTTACATCGAGCTGAGCATATCACTTTTCATGAATTTCGAAGCCCGTCAACGGTGGATGAGAGCTTCCACCTCTCTGCCGGAAATATTCGTCAGAGTGACATTAAGAAGAAGATTGTAGAACTATAGTCACTTTTTGCAACTGTCGTTCATCTTTTTTTACATGGCTGTGGGGAGGAGAGGTGGGCTTAAAGTGTACTAACGTACCAAAGAAGATGGAAGCAGGAATTTTTCAATTCTTTCATATTTTCAAGTTGTCCACGTTTGGAACTAAGAAACTAGAAATTTTTTCTGGAGATTCGGATTACTAATTTCTCAATAAATTTGAGCCCTAATAGATTCCTATTCTTTCTTTCCCGCTCTCTCAACAGTACTGTGTTTTGAACACTAATTATCTTTTTACACAACTTATCTGTCTTATAATCTTGTAAATAATATCGCTGTTTCGGTTCCGCAAATGTATACGCATTTATGAACAACATGATTGATGAAGCACTTCAGAAGCCGATTTAAAAACAGAAATTCTTGCGGAAGGGTATTTTAACAAATCGCTAAAAATTTGTCAACGATAATACTAGCCTGCTAATTCAAATCGTTTATCCTCCCTTTGTATCATTAGTGGTCCACCGCTATCGCCCTGTAATCAAATAATCAGTAAATTAATTCTATGAGCTCTACCCACAAAGTAAAAGTCAACTATCATAGTGAAAACGGCAAAGAATAAAATTTCAGATGATAAAAACATGTATCTGTGCATTACGTTGAAAAAATGGAATCAGAAGGGAGTAGCAAGAGAGAACAAGATACGGACTACCAAAAATCATCTTTATTTTGACTCAACTTCTCCCTCTCCTTTAAATATTGGCTATTCTTTAAAACTATACACATAAATAAATAATATGTCTTTGGGCGGGAGTTCAGTCGGAATTTTGCGAGCTAATACTATTTTTCCGAACGTTTTTTTGTGAGACGTTTGATTGATCTCATTAAAAGACTTGGAAGAATTTTACTCGGACGTAGTATGACGTCATTAGTGACCTTGACCTACTTAAAGGAGAGCTATAAAACGTAATCTAACATACAGTGCATAAAATAGCGTATATATATGTTAGACTAGGCTGGGATGAAAGATGAAATTGTTGCCTAACCTACAATTCACGAGGCTTATACTAGGTTAAGAAATACCGGTGGAGCCCCTCAGCTAACTAGCCTCATACATTCCTGGTACGTAGTAATTGCACTACAGACTAGATGAAAGGCTGTAGCCAGTTTGAATAAAGGGAACCTTTTGGAGCCCGGCCGTAGGATTAATCTTTATTTAGAGGAAGTGTAAACAAAAAGACCCCGAAGACAACCCTGAGCTGTTAACGAAGTAACCTCCATGAAGTGGAGAAATTATTTCTTCGACGTGGATATATCTGAAGGCTGGGTTTCATTGTGGAATTCGCGTGACGAAAATGACGTCATGAGGTGATGACGTCGTGAGTGACCTTGACCTACTTTGGGGATTTGTATCTTCAGCCTTCATAATACCAGACCTGGCATATACAGTATATTGGGTTCAAATTTTTTCCGACTAGTATGTCGTAAACTAAATGACCTCCTCTAAGCTATGCAGTGTAGGCGTATTTCAGGCTAAGAAAAAAAGGCGAAGGCCGTCATACTGTTGCATAATTATAATATTATAATCGACAACATCTGAAATCATTCCCCGTCCTTTCTCAATCTTAATTTAGTTTACAACTAGCAGTTCAGAATTATTTGAAGAAAAGACACGTATCCATGATTCAGTGTTTTTCCCGGAAGGAAAGTATGATATTCATAATCGGTACCTGACAGGAATCTTTCTGCCCTTCGTCGTAACCAGCGCACATCATATTAGCTGTAACCATTCCATCTGGATATTGGGAGGCACATTTTTCATGGTTTATAATCGGTACATCCACCGTTCGTAAAATACAAGCCGGTTTTCCTCCTTCTTCCAACGTTCCCCAGCCGGCAAGTTTTGCCACTCTGCCTTCATAAGTCTTATCATCAGCTGCACGTAAAATTTAAGAATGTAGTCGTGTACAACAACAACTGTATTGTAGGAAAGGAAAATTATTTTAAATAAAATTTTACTTTTGAGAAAAATTGGATTTTGTTACATTGACAGATATTTTTTCAGTATCGGTAACTAAGAGGAGGAGGATATTGAGGCTCCTCCAATTACGCTTCAAAGTGGCGGAGAACCATCTATTGACCTCATAGGCCGGTGGGAATAAAACTTGTATTTCTTTTCTTTCTTTGAAGGGGGGAGGAGAGAGGTACGTCCGGCATCGGATGTTTTTGGACCTTGAGATGACCTTGAGACTCGCAAACAGTTCGACCTGGGAACTGTCGATGTGAAAAGTGAAACTCGGGCACAATGTCAACCTTCAAGCGATAAGTGAGGAGGGAAGTTTAAGAAGTGAGGTTTGGAAAACGTTTTTAAATATGTAGGCCTACATATGTATTTACTTTGGGAGAAAAAATATAAATAACAGAGTACAGTTTCCTTGCACTCTTCCAATTAACTTCGGTAATGAACCTGTATAAATTTTCTGAAGTATCTCCTTTACAGAGGAAGTTTTCTTTCTTTGTGAGAAAAATTTCCCAGCTTTTTGTAGATGACTGTACGTATCTGAAGATGTATAGAAGACAAATTCTCTAAGGTCTTGAATTTTGTTTAATCCAGCTTGAAGTATTCATCGAAATTTTATCAATAAACAAATTGATCTGCTAGTTGACGGGACTGAAATTTCTTTTGCCAAGTTTATAGATCATTTATAGAAATTGGAAGAAAAATCTGAAGATACACCATTGACATAGTAATTTCAGTCGCTGTTTATATTCGTTAACGCAGAAAGTCATGATATACCGATACTAATATACTTTTCTTGAAAAATAAGACATGTTTTCCTTCCTTCCTTATCTGTTATCTGTAATGACTCGTTGCTTCACGATGCATGGATACATACACCTGGTATGTGGTTAATGATTTACATGAGCGAAGATTTTCTATTACTCAGCCGTGACCTACATTTCATGTCGTTTACCATTAGATCTAATCACGTTATTATCTCCTCGAATAAGTACAATATTTTTCATGTTGCAGCGACATTACAGGTATATTTATCTACCCTATTTCCAAACGAAGACTTCGTGAAATTTGAAACTACCTAAGCTAATTATTTTAGAATCATATCTTTCACGAGGTCAACGTGTAGGTCAATATCTTCTCTTACGAGAAGATGTACAATCGAGTGTAGAAAAAATATTTTGACAGTGAAGAATATCCATCCTCATCATTCCAGTTTTACTTACAAGTTTACGCACTTTTAATTGCCAGAACAGATGCCAACGAACTTGAATATTTTTAGTGTTTTTTTCCGGCGATCGTAACGTGAGAGAGATTACACTTCATAATAATCATGCCCGAAGAAAAATTTCAGATTTCGAACGGTTATATTATTATTTCTGCATTATACGCGTGCACTAACCTGAGGCTGGGGGCAAACATATTGGTCGTATAGTATCCGTCAGAGGGACCCGATCGTTCAAACGTAAGATAGCGATATCGTTGTCGAAATTGAAGAAACTAAAATTGCCGGCAAAGACTCGTAATACGAATCTGCTCTCTGGCTTCTTCGTTTGGTTGCATCTATCGTGTTCTCCGAGTGTCACTTTTATAAGAAACCATAGGAATCTGTCGACAAAGATCGAACAGCGATTCTAAAAATACGTTACGCTTACTATGAAACCCACGTTTCATTCGAATATGATTTAAAACAGGTTACAATTCCTGTATAGTTGTCAGATGCATAGGATAAGCATGATCGGCTTAGTGAATTCTAGAGTAAAAGTAGTAATCCCATACGACTATAATGAGTTTTTTGCTACTACGTTTGTTAGGATAAGCCTATCTAATAATTCCTCTGTACCCTTTAACGCAATGCGCAGCAGTGACCACATATTTGTCATTGACCAGCGTTCCGCCGCAATAGAATCGATTGAAATACGACAATCTAACCATCCACGGAAATTCATTTGGCTCGGATGGTTTTCCTCCGACAATTCTCGTATCTTCATTAGCGACGCCACAAGCTACGAACATATTTCATGAAATACGTTATTAAAGATAGTATATAGAAAATTTGCCGGTCATTTTCTTAACTACGTTCATTATGACGATCATTGGTGAGAATAATTACGCGATCAAAAAGAAAACCTGCCATAGGCAACGTGGTGCGTTAGAATTCTAATCTCGCTTTGGGAAGAATGACTCATGAATTGAAACTTTTACGATGCACGGATTGATACATTATTCCGTGAGCAGTCCCATCTTTTCCGCTTTAGCTCAAGACTTTCATTGTCTTCTCCCCCCTGGGTCATTTTCAAGTTCCTACAAACGTGGGTTCTCGTCGGATGTGTCTGTGCCTCTCGTACGTTTTTTGTTGTTTCATAATCTTCCTCTTCTCTCAACTAGAGTCTCTGTAACCGTCCGCACTTCTAATTTAACTACAATGAATATTAATCTAGTGAGATATGATTCTTTTTGAATTCGTGAAAGTAAAGAACCCAAAATTATCTAAAATTTGGCTTATTTTGATCTGTCACTCAACGAACGGAAAAAATAAGAAAATTGTTCTAACCTCTAATTATACTTAGACAAAAACGAGATACAAATTACGTATTTTTTTGCTTTTGTTATGATGGTCATGAGCTATTCAACTACACAGGGGTCATTAGTTCGGGAATAAGTATTGGAGTCGAATGTATTTGTGTTGGTATGTGGACAGGAGGAAGTTTAGAGTATTAGTAATGATTTTTGAATTGTTGGAGAAAGCAGAGGAGGTTTGAAAGGGTACAAAAATGATTTTGGTTTAGGAGATATGGACAGGAGAGAAAATGAGAGACGAATAATTCAAAGGCGTGGCAGTGTTGGCACGAGGGTGGAGCGGAGAGCCCAAGAAAAAAGAAGGTGTGGCTTAGGCGGTCGTCCCCAATTCTTAGTCTCGCTGCGACTATTTGGAGAGGACCAAAGGTTGGACTATGATAAGATGATTGGAGAACGGATCGTGAGATTTTCAGTAATAGGTCGGAAAAGAGGTAGGTTATCAGTGATTAATCAAGAGAGCAGGGCTTGCATGGCAGGCAGCTAGATCCATACTGAGTCGTGCTCAGGGAGGCCGATATGACCACGGATACAGAAGAAGGCAATTGACGATAGAGATGTTGAGGTATGCTGGGGGATGAAAATGCCCAAAACGATGGGATTGAAAGGGTAGAGTCTTGCATGGCTTGGAGAGAGGAGAGCGAGTCAGGAAGGAAGAGAAACTTACGGGGAGCGACAGGAGAGAGAGGTGAGTGGAGATAGTTCAGAGCATATGCAGGCTGACTTTTTTATATGGAAGAGTGAAACTTCTCCATCGATAAGGAAGGCGTAGCTAGTTTTGGAACTCGATTTGGCTCCATCTGTAAAGTACAGGTTGTTGGAGGGAAAATCATTAGCAATGATAGCTTTGATCTGTCTAATGTAGATTATATAGGATGATTACGGTAAGTTGGCAGAGCGAGACGAATGTGAGGCGTCGGGGATGCCAAGGGAATGGAGGATAAGTACGTAGGTAGAAAGAAAGAACCTAAATTTGAGATGGTAGTCTACATAAGATTTTAATGGAAGAAGTAGTGAGTTTAGAACTAGGAAAATGATAAAACTGGGCCTTAGACGCAAGACAGTTGGCGGTAAGCGATAGTGAAGAAATTGTAGAGGAGCGATACCAACCTCAGCAGATAAGCCGAGCACAGGGTTGGTGCGCAGGGCACCAAGGGCTAAATGTAGGGCGGCAGGTTGCATTGCATCCAGTGATTGGGAGGGTTCATTAGCCTGTCTATAGATTGGGGACCAGTAGATTAGAAAATTGTATAGCTGAAGAAGAAACTTGCGACTGCAATCAGTGCGAGTTCGGGATAGATATTTAGGGACATTTAGTGAATTTAGGCATTTGGCTCATAAAATTTTGATGTGGGGAGTCCTGGAGTATTTGGAATCGAAGGTAAAGCCTTAGAATTTAGCGGAAGATTGGAGGCCGGTCCGGGAGAGTTGGAGAGGATAAGAAAGACGTGAGTGATTCTTATAAGAAAAGCGAAGTTTACGACTCAAGGCCCACGAGGAGACCTTATCGAAATTGACTTGGAGCAGACGTACGACTCGTTTGAGATTTGTAGGAGCGAGGCAGACCTCGGAATCATCTGCCAAAAGTCGTTTAGAAAGGGGGATGGGGACACGGTTTATTAGATTGTTTGTGGCGGTTGGAAAGAGAGGAACAGTCCAACCTCTCCCTAGGGATACCATTTTGGATCGAATGGAGAAAACAGTAGTGGTTATGAATTTGGACTGATATGGATCTGTCATGGAGGAAGGTCTGGAGAAGGGAGGGTGAATTATACCGGAAGCTCATTTCAAATAATGTAGAGGAAATGAAGTGTCGTCAAACCTTAGGGAATGCTTCCTGTAGATCAAAGAATATGGTTTCAAGGGAGAGTTATTGTATAATGATTCTTCATGATATGGTGGTCGAGGCCGGAGATGGCTTGTTTAGTGTCTCGAACTTTGCGGAAGCCGAATTGACAGGGTTATAAGACTTTTTCACATTCGAGAAACCAAAATAATCTTTTGTTGAGAATTTTTACCTAGATTGGAGGTTAGAACGATAGGACAATATAATACTTGGGGTATGAGGATATATACCGTCAAAATTCCAAGCTTTGGCGCACTATTCTACTTTATCCAATTCAATTTGCATTGTCCGACTTTATTCCTTATGGCACCCCAGATGGTTGTCTACACCTATTAAACATTTTTACGGGACTTTATAAACATTTCTTCTTTTCATTTATTTTAAAATTCAGTTAAAAACACATCCAACCCCATCGATTTTTTGATTTGTAGTAAAATAAGAATTTTGTTGGTAGTTTTCAGGGGTGACCTAGACAAATTCTGGAGTATACCACGTTTCCTGACTCATTTTTTTAAAATAAGGAACTTTTTGTGGATCAATATTACGAATAGAAAATAAAATTTATAATTAGTTGATCCTCATTACTTCCCAACGTAATTAATGATGTTGTGGTAGAATTAACACGGTCCGATGTTGTGGTACTTGAAATTTCAATATTTGGAATTAGGAATTTCTATTTTAGATTCCCATTGACCAAGAGATGTGCTTTGAATGCATTCAAGATAGCTACTTTAAACAAATATTGTGGTCTCAGGTAATGTCTTGAACTTCGAAAATAGGCTATTCACCTTCAAAAGTTGGAAAAAGTTGCTCTCACCTCTTACCCTTCCTTGTTGACTTCTTGAGTGTAAAAACTCTCTTTTTCTTCGAAGAATCGGTGAAAAGTACACGCGACCACGACTCTAGGGGGTCATAGACGTTTTAGTGTTACAAGAGCATTTGACTACTTACCACATTCGCACGAACTGCTCTTTCCCGGATACCGCTGAGTCGTCGTCGCGACGGAAAATTTATTTTTGATTTTATCTCCTGCCCATGAAAGCACTCCAGCGTCCTATACCGAGTGAACACGAATAAATACTGTAGCTCACAATGAATGAAATTATTATATAGACGTGGTCACGTCCACCACACGCTATCATAAGGACTAATGGAAAATTTTGCTGGTATCTAAAAGCGTCGAAGTGCTCATTTACCATAAGTATGAAACGAAAGAGTGCATCAATATATAATACCTATATAGGTTGCTCTTCTCGATGGGAAATAATTTTATTTAATTCCAACTCATTTATGTATTGAATGATACAAACGAAAATCGTATTATACAGTACTCACCGTTAGCGAAAGATTGTGCAAAAATATAATACAACACGTGCTTGCCACTGTTACACACGTAAACTTGGTAGGCGACAATGACATTTTAATGAAAACTGATTCCGTTCTGTACTAGGCGTTATTGATCGGCTTCTTGGATAAAACCAGTTCCTACTGTTGCTTAGTTTTAATTCTTGGCACGTTTTTTTTCCTCGTGTGTGCGAAAATATTCTTGATTATGAAGAGGGACAGAAAACGTCAGACAATGAACTCGAGGTGTCGTTACGAGTAAGGCTACCATCGATACTCATCGGATACAGAGAGAGAGAGGAAAAAAAAGAACTTTCTGTTAACAGGTTAGACTAAATTACCGTATTACCATCGATTTAGAATGTTAATCTCAAAAGGTGAGAAGAAACAAATGAATTTCGTTCAGTATTTCAGAAATACGAGCATGGGTACGAGCGAACGAAAAAAAAATCATATTTATTTTCTCAATCCGGCAAACGTGCGACGAATCGAAACTCGAACTAGTGTAAGACTGCGTCCAATGCGGAGCCGATTCGCGGCATGTGACCGCTCTGAGGCTCGATGTCTTCCTGCTTCTTCACATTCTGTCGGTCTCCGCGTAAATGTATTCTACTCGTCTACCCATCTCAGACTCTATGCCCTCCAACTAAATTGTAAAGACCAAATTAATCCCACTCGTCTCTAAGTACGGTAAATATTTTGAGATTACAGTAGACCTATAGCAGTACACCAGTATCTCACAGTTCAACAGCATAGATAATTGTACCGAGTTGTTATTGAGCCTTCCCAGAGGAACTGAATGATGTAGAGATTTGTCGTATTGTGCCGTATATTGTCTAGGAGGTGAGGCATTTTAAATAAATCTCGACCAATTAGAAGATCAGTACTCTAAAGCACTTTATGGCATTGTTTCTAGTCGCCTTTCAACTGCAAACCAAGTATAAGAGGCCAAAGTAGTATGTTTCACCATCCACTAACAAGACGAGAAAAATGGTTTCTTAGCCAAATTGAAGTTGGCATCTTACTACTCGTAGTCGTCAAGTTTTTAATAGCAATACACAGCTCAATGTAGAATTATTTTGTTCGAGATAGGTCAAACCTGATTCCAAAAATATATTTGGAAAATTTTCGATCAAGTATAGACATCATGGACCAACCTCGATCATATCCAAAGGAACTTCAAAATCAGGGAGGAATAAACCACCTTGAACCCAATGATGAAAAATGAAAATATACCAAAGTCCATGATTCTTTTGGATTGTGCATCTTCACCATTCTTTGATCTTGTTGAAATTCCATTTATACTGAAAGTTTGATCAATAGAATTGAATCCTCAAAATTACTAGTAAGATGACTGATCTGGAGGAGGTCATCGTCCCATATGTAGCTCAAAAGTTGAAATTTGAAAGGGAAAAAAAAAAAAAAGACGGGAAGAGTTGAAAAGAGGGGAAAATCCCGAACGTACGGCGGGCTAGTTTGAACTTAGACTGAAGACCGAAAGGAAAGATGACTGATCTGGAGAAGTGAGTTACATCATCAGGGAATGATGTCTGCAAAGTTCGAGTTTTGGCTGGATACTTGGGAATGAACTATACGGCTCAGAAATGAAAATTTTCCTCATACACATAAATTATACAGTTTGATAGTCGAACTTTTTCCAATTCCACTTCCCATACCTTTTTCAGTCTGAAATCGAGTTTAAAAAACCTGGTTTCAGATGACCTCGTTGAATGAAATTCCTCATCAGAAGATTTCACATAGGGCTAATGTCACCGCTGACTGCCATTTCAAGTAGGAAGTTCGAGTAAAGCACCGATGAGGTACTACAGATAAGAATTAAAGCACAAACATATACTCGAAAAAAGCGCAAACGATTTAAGTGAGAATTTTATCGAAAAAATCAGTTTAGCCACCCTCGGCTCCTGAACGTGATCTCGTGTTCTTTGTGGAACAGAATGAAGCAGGATTAAAGTCGAAATGGATACAGGGCGGAGATACACAACTATAGGCCCTTTAGCCTCTCGGATACTCTCAATATTCATGAAAATTATGGAAAACGGAATTTATAACATACTGGACTCCAACCAAAGTTCCTCCCAAGCTGGATTTAGGAAGGGGCACTCAACAATCGACCATATACACGCAGTCAGATAGTAGCGAAATCGCGGGAGTACCAAATCGAGATACACTGTAGCGTCACAAAATTTTTTTTTTGGAATACGAAAATATTTATTTATTCTTTTCGTATTTCGATGTACCTATTTGTGATTTATTCGACGCAGGCGCGTTTCCATCCCTCTTGCTTTCGACAGTTAACGAAAAACGTCCTATTACCCGAACATGCCGGGATACTTGATTTTTTTTTTATTACATTTTCGGCCACACACTTCCGAGCGGCTCTTTCTCTCTCGCCTTCTTTCACACTTCGGAACAATGCACGTAGGCACAAAGATCTATTTGCATATGGTTCTCGTTGCATTGAAGGAGGACGAGACAGGATGAATCCCCGGACTAGAGAGAACAAAAACCAATAAAACATGAATGCTTTTCGATCTGAAACCTTAATCTGCGTCGAAGGCCATCAGTTGACGAGGGTAGTCATCGGAAAAGACAGTGAGAGCTCCGAGAAATACTAAATTTACACTTTTGGGACATTTCTACATCTGGAAGCAATAAAACCTTTCGATTTTCAGTTAAGTGCTCGGATGCTCATTGTCTTCCGGCGCACTACAGACTTCAGAGTGGCCTTGGACGAAGGATTAAGGCATTGTATGATTCGAGAGAGAGGAAACGCGAAGCTGCCCACATGTTTGTCCGGGAGATCGTGGATGCATTCGTTACGGTCTTTTCGAACACGGGGATCTTGGGAAAGTCGTAAACATCTCGAAGGTATTTCACTATCCGGTTGTCGGATTCTAATTCAAGATTGCCTCTCAGTTGACCGGGACAGATGGTTCGCATATTCTATTTTCAATAAGCTCCTCATTGTCTAAAGAAGAGTTGGAGGGCATTTACTCGCAAGTGCTCTTTTCTTGGGTGGTAAGTTTAGTAGAAGAAGAGGGTATCTTGTGGGCGTAATGTGTCTTCTGACAACAACCAATCCCGGACCGATTAATATCATCTGATTGGCAATCCACATCTTTCTCACTGACGTAAGAATTGGAGGCGTCGAAAAAGAAGGTGCGAACAGAGTGAATAGACATTGGGATGCTTGCGACAGTCCACATGAGATATCATTCGAAAAGTAAAGAATGTCCGAATCGAATATAGGCCGAGTGTAGCCCGTGATCAATGCTCGTATTAAGTGCTGGTGTCTAACTTGACTAATTTTTACAACCGATCATTTTGTGTTCGTTAAATCGCTTCTTCGCGACAAGTCTTCCAAAATCTCGGAATTTTTTCGATATATTCGCTGCATCGTAATCGCACTGATATTATTGTTGGCAAATTGTAACCGAAATCTTAATAATTTCTGAAATTCGGCATACGCGAGTATCTGTCATAGTTTTTACGTGACTCGTTATGATTGTTGATCGAAGTTCAAGTTTCGTGATGGCCGGCTAAGGAACTCATTCGCGGGGGCCGTCTCCCCCAACTGCCACCGATCATCGCTTAATTTCACCTAGCCAGCCCCCGGACCAATTTTCCATCAATGGTCGGGGAATATACCATCTATGTCATTTGTATCCAATCCACGACCTGCCCGGTACAATCACTGAAATGAAAGATGTCATCGATGGGACTGGGAACAGTCACAATCCGAAGAAGCTTGAAGTTACCGTTCTACGTCGTCATCTCCAGATTTTTGTTTTTTGTTTTTTGTTTTTTTTTTCTTTCTCTCTTCGATTTCCATGCCTGATTTTTTTTTTTTTTTTTTTTACTTCCCTCATCAACTTGTAACCATCCAATATTTTTTTTTTTGGTCCAATCGGACGATGTTTCCATAGTACCTGTCATAGGATACTGACAGTCAGGGGGGATAGCCAATTTGTGGAATCAAGCGACTTTCGTCAAACTGAATCCTTATTATTCATTTAAAAAAAAAAAAACATTTAATTACTTTCGATATAATATTTCTTTTTTTTTTCACGTATAAACTTTAGAGAGAAAAAAAAAGAATTACTAACAGCTTTCACAGGTGATTCAGACAACGGATGCGCATCACGTCTTACCGAATCGCCGAAGAAAAGGGTATGTACAATGTGTTCGGTTTTTTCAATATTTATCTTCTATGTTTTTCGCCATTTTTCCCCTGTTAAATTCTCTGACAAATTCCACTTGGTTCATTACGTCGTGCACGGACGGGGCTATCACCTAATCGCCGAAATGGTTGTCATATTTTTTTTTTTTTGATTTTATGTCTATTCATATCCAAATTTGTTTTTTTGGGGGTATTATTGAAGGCCAAATTTAGTGGGCGAGCCGCTCTTCGGCCCCATTGGATTACGTCGACTAAAATTGTGGGTTTTCCTTTCATTTTTTTTTTTATGTGTGTGTATTTTCTTTTAATTTTTTCTTTTCCTCTGCCCTTGTCCGCGAAACCTAGCCTGTTGCTCTCCACATTCGCTTCCCCCCCTTCGTAACCATCGAGAAAATGGGTGTGCTGCAATAGCACCCTGTTGTAGTAGATGTGCCTAACGATTTTTCCCCTCTGTATAGCGATGTGTCGTAGACCATAATAGCTTTTTGGTGGTACAAGTCAGCAGAAGGGGTACGGAGTTTATTAATAAATTTCGGACCGGTATGAGTGAGTGTGCATTAAGTATTATTTTCATCATTTTATATTTAAATTATTTTCCAAGTCATGAGTGCTGAAGCGCAGGCGGACGCTTGAGACGTTGCTGACCCCGCGGGCCTCCCCTGACTACTTCCTTGGTTCCCGTGGAACAGGGTAAATAAGCATCTCAACGACCCACGGCCCAAGAACAAATTTTTTCTTTTACGAAAATTTTACAATTTTTATTTTTTATTTATATTTTTTTTTGAGTGGGCCGTGAGAGTGTGATTTTTGTGTAGGTGAGAAGTGCCAGCAAAATTTCAACTCCGTACCCTAATAAGGAAGGGTGGCAAATTATTTTCCAGGGTATATTTTCCCTTTATGCGGACTTTTTACCTTTACTTTCGAACTATCCCAACTTTCAACAGATTTTTGATAACTGGTCATTTTATTATTTTTTTATTTTATTTATTTACACCACCAGACTCACTATTTCAATTAACATGTCACTTTTTCAAGTGTCTTTTTGTTGTTGTCAATATTACTATTATTATTATCATTATTGTTTCCTCTAATCTCGAGTGTTAACATGAATCAACTTTATTTTTATCTTGAATAATATATTCCGCCTTTTTTACATTGAATGATGTCGATTAATGTTCTTCAAAAAATTTCATTTCACTTACGCAATATAGCGAATCATTTAAATAGCAAAGCGTCTGTCGGATATGCCGCTAAAATCCGGCTCGAGATGTGAGATAAAAAGTTTCAGCGCAGCCTCTCATCTTTAAAGCGCAAATCTGTAGCTATCCTTCTTCTTTTGGTGGGTTTTCCTTATTTCCCTTATAAAAAATATGGTGGCATCCCTGGCAAAATTTAGAATTTCCGATTTTTATCATATGACGCGCATCTCCCTTATGGAGTCGTAGCCCCTCTAAATTCTTCTTTTCGATTTGTGAAAAAATTATACTAGACGAAGAAGGATACTATTGGAACGCCACAACACTTACTCTTCGTTGATTTCAAAATTTCAAAAAAGCCTTCGATTCAATAGAAGACGATAGTTTATGGGAGGCTATGGCCAGTCAAAATTGCCCCAGGAAGACAATTAAATTAATTCGTAACATATATCTAAAAGCTGAAGCTTATTTAAAAATAGAGAAAGAGGGTCCCAAATTTAGGTTGAAAAGGAGGGTAAAACAGGGGGATCCATTATTGTCAAACCTCTTCACATGTGCGTTAGAAAGCATCTTCAGAGAATTGGAATGGGAATTCTTTGGAATAATGGTGAATGGTAAGCGTATAAACAACCTGAGGTTTGCCGACGATCTCATTCTCATAGCTACATCAATAAAAGAACTACAGACAATGGGGGGAGGAACTGTTTGAGAAAAGGACGGAGAAGGGACTAGAGGCCAACAAGATTAAAACAAAGTATAGAGCAACAACACGAGCACGCAACTTAATCTGGGGGGGGGGGACAAACATAGAAAAAGTGGAGGAATACACATATTTGGAGCGTATAGTATCTATCAATGGGGTATGGAGAAAGAATTGGCGGTTAGAAAAAAAAAGGCATGGAAGAGATATTGGGCATTGAGAGGGCTCTTCAAAGGGGATATGGAGGTTAAGGAGAAAGCAAAACTATTGGATACGTGCGTGTTACTCGCGCTGACTTATGGAGCGCAGACTTGGTCACTCACAAATGCACAGGTAGAAGAACTGAGAAGAACACAGAGAGCCATGTAGCGCAGTATAAGTAATGTAAGACGAACAGAAAAAATTAGGAAACAAGATATCAGGGGTCAAACACAAATGAAAGACATACGGGTACACCACAAAAGAAATTGAAATTCAAGTTTGCGTGGCATACCATGAGAGCAGATAACGAAGAATATCGA
Organism: Aspidiotus rigidus; assembly: GCA_035079385.1. NCBI lineage: Eukaryota > Metazoa > Arthropoda > Insecta > Hemiptera > Diaspididae > Aspidiotus > Aspidiotus rigidus. The sequence goes on from JAVHKY010000023.1 coordinate 5,444,554, forward strand.
ATATAGTAACGGAATGGAGGCCATACGAGTACAAAAGAAGGAGGGGAAAACCCAAAATTAGATGGAGGGACGAATTAGAAAGAAGAGTGGGTATATTTTGGAACAGGGAAACACACAACAGAAAAAAAAGAAGGAGGATCAGTGAGGCGTATGCCCGGCAATGGAGCGTACCTCTCTATTAGGGGAGTACGCAAGTGGGGCGGCGGTACAGTGAATTCGGGAAGCGCTATCTAAGCAAATCTATATTTAAGTACGTATGAATATAAGTTTGTCACGGTACTAAATAAACGCTGTTATTATTATTATAAAGTCAAAATGAGGAGGACTTGCGTACACATACGATGCATCAACCGACTCAGATAAAATGACTGCATATCTTATTGTTTGAGAGGAGAGATAAGGTGGCGTACTTTGACTTTTCTCAACCTTGTTCTATTTTTTTTTTGCCTATGCGTTGCAACGTACGTAACATTTCTATTACGAAATCTATTTATGAATAATAAAGAAAATTATTATGAAGATCTCATTGTACATGAAGAAATTGAATTTTTAATAGCGACTAATTAATCAGTTAGGAAAAGAAAAGATGAAAAATTGCACAAATTTTTGCTCCTTTCTGTGGGATTCAAACCAGCGACCTCTCGCGTACAAGGCGGTTCGCTAGACTTTCCAGCACAGTTCGTAGCTGAGTTTGCTATCGGACCGCCTCGCACGCGGGAGATCGTTGGTTCAAGTCCCACGAAAAGGGTGCAATTTTTCATCTCTCCAACATATTTTAAATTAAGTCACGATGATTTGCCTCGCTTAAAATTCAATGCAAAAAAGTATTAATTGAGGTACCGCATTCCAAAAAGACTTCAGTCCTATTTTTTGCGCTCCTTTCCCCTTGCCAGCGTAAGCATGGCAGGTTTTTCCATTCAAGTATCATACAGTATTATACGGTATTATGATTACTATTTCAAACAAAAAAAAAAAAAATAGCTCATAAGAAATATGCTATGAAACTATTTTTTCAAATTGAGTCACTCAAAATGTTCAAAATGGACTAAAGCTTTTTCGGAATGTAGTGCCTCAATTCTCACATGCGCATATTAGGTCGTCTGAGATGGAAAAATACTTTATTCATTTTCCGAATAATAAAAACTAGAAACAAGTACAAAATTTCAAAAATTCTACAATTTTGAAATAATTTTTAAATAATGAGACTTATTCTCCATCATTGATAATGAGCACAATCTAAGCCAATGAAAAATGAATAACATTCTGAAGTACATAGAATGGTTTCCATTCTTGAATGTCGTGCGAGGCTCTAGTCAGATAAGATTATTTGTCATGTTTGTTTACCAATTCTATCGAAAATATTTGGTTTCAGTCGTTATCATCTATCAATTATATCATATCATCGATCATAAGCCATTGTAATCGACCCTCTGCACCAACTTTTTATTCTGTGCATAAAGATTTAGCTGAAGTTCAGATATGTCTTATTGGTCAGCTTTGAGGAAGGAAATCGTATATTTTGACGCGCCAGCATTTTATTAACGAAATATTTTTCCTTTTAAATCAAATTTATATGAATAGGTACGTATAGATTCTACACTAAGAACTCATAAGGTACATTTGACGCATACATTTTGTAGGTCAATTTAATGGGAGCTTATAAATAGGTACACGTATTCAATTTACATTCATGACTAGAATCAATAATAGTTCTTATCATTTAATCAGTTTTAAAATTAAGTTTAGGTCAAAAGAGTTTCGTAGTTTCGAAGTTTTTGATGGGACACAAAAACAAATAATATCAACTTTTTTCATTACTCACTTAGCAGGAGAGAAATTTTTCATTAGTAATCGTGTCGAGGAGTTGAAGATTTCAAAAGATTTGAAACTTTAAAATCTCAACAACAATTATTTCCTCGTTAATCTTTGCGTTTACTTTTAAACAATTTTATCAGTAGATGTACATGCATTAGAATAAAGATTCATCTCAATTTTACACCTTCAAGAATTTTATGATAAAATTCTGTTTCTATTTGCTTGATATTACGAGTATGTCTCAAGTCGTCGCATAATATTATTATTTATCAAGATAGTTACGCTTTAGCACACAATTTTTCCCAAAAATTGAGTTTGATCTCGTAATTATTTATGTAGAACGACGAGACTATATTGTCTTACAAGACGGTATTATGAAAAGTATCTCAAATTAGAAATAAGTATAAAATTTATCCACGATGTTTCATTGTAGATGGTTGCAGCAGTATCAGCTAACACAAATACATGTATCTCTCATGTTTCTTTTCACCCAGTCCAAATATCTGGTCACTCTGGTGTAAACACCTATAGGAAGAAAATAAATAAAAAAATTAATGGTTAATTAATCTAGAAATTATTCATCATCAGTTGTGAGTCAAAAAAGAGGAAACAAGGAAACATATTTTGGATTTTATTCAACGATTTTCTCACGTTTCAATACCGCGATGTCACAGTTTTATTCAACATAAAGAAAAATAACATTACCGTACGTCTAGTCCCCCACATCTGAGTCCACTTATCATATTCCTGTATCTCTTTTATTTTCCAATTCAAACGATGCCTTATAATCTGCTCTTCTACGTTTATAGTTGGTGCCCTGCGCACCAACCCTTTGCTCGGCTTATCTGCTGTGGCCGGTATCGCTCCTCTACAATTTCTTCATTATCATTTACCGCCAACCGTCTTGCGTCTACGGTCCAATGTTATCAACTTCATAGTTTTGAAGTCACTACTTCTGTCATTAAAATCTCATCTAGACTACCATCTCAAATTGGAGTCCCTTCCCCCGATTTACTCATCCACCCTTCCCTGGATATTCTGACGCCTCACATTCGCCTTGACCTGACTAACTTACCGAAATCACCCTACATGATCTACATTAGACACATCAAACCCATTATTGCTAATGGTTTTCTCCCCCACTACCTGTACTTCACAGATGGTTCCAAAACTACCTACGCTTCGGAAAAAATTTTCGAAGAGGAACTGCTCTAACACTTAAACACAAATTTATTATACTTCGCGAGCTTTCGGTATACGTTGATACCACCAAAGCCTCTTTTTCTTTAAATTTTTTCCCAATTTTTGGACTATTACGCAAGAAAACCTTTTGATTATCAGCTACGCCTTGTCTATCAATGGAGAAGTCCCGCTCTTGCCTATGAAAAACTCGGCCCGCAAATATTCTGCTGAACCATCTGGCATCTATTCCTACCGTACTTCTCTCAGCTCGCTCTTCTCTCAGCAAACTATGCAAGACCCCTACTCTTCCAACCCTATTGTTCAGGGCATTCTCATCCCCCTGCATATCTCAATATCTTCTCTATCGCCAATTGCGTTCCCTTGGATTCCTGGTCATAGCGGCGCAGTGGACCAAGCTGCCAAGCAAACTCTGCTCCTTTCCTCAATCACGGACCCCTCCCATTCTTCGGCCTATGATTTAAATTCGGCCTTCACTATTTTGGAATCTGCATTCTTAGTCTTCATTCTACTAGTTCTTACACACAGTATAGTAGGCTATAGTAAGTCTAGCATAGAGTATACTAGGCTTCACTTCAGGGATTTAGAGAAATTTCGACCTTCGTTACTTTGGGACCTGTATTCTTAGCTTTCATTATACTAGGCCTAACGTACAGCACATTAGGATTATACTGCTATACATCGATACAATCAAGTTGATTCGGTGTTTTTCCATGAGGTGGAAAAATTACTCTTTTCTTTTTCTTACACCCTAAACAATACTTCAAATTGCTCAATTTTTTTTCTCAGAAAGGTAGGAGAAGTGATGACGAATAAAGGAAGTATCCTTCAATTTTTACCTGGATAACCCGGTCGTCCGCATCCAACGCCCCATGACACAATACCTGGAACAAATTTCTTTGATTGCACATCACAATAATATTAGAACAGTACTAATTTAGTTCTATACATAAAAACGATGTGTTGTGACTATTTAGCCTGGAAAAATTGTCAAAGATCAAGGGTATTCCAAAAACAGAGTCAGAAGAATTTTTATCGTTTCGTTTTTGGGGTTCTTGCCTGGGCAAGCCAAGAGCCCATTTGCATTCGCGAAAAAGAAGAAAAAAGTTCCCTACCGTAAGGCAAATTGTGACGGCACGACTCGAGATATACTTTCTGTGTCACCTAACATTTTATTTTTGTCTAGCACTTTTCAAATTTCTATGCAGTCTTGGCGAGTTTTATTTTTCCATGGCATTTTTTTAAATTTTCGTTCGGATTTCAAAAAAGTTTCTTTTTTTCAATACCTCATAATGGTAATATACCTACTGCATGTATTTTACAACCGTAAAGACTGTTATTAATATTATACTTTTTGATCAAATATATCTCGATTTCTTAAACTATTTTGGCTGAGAACACATAATTTATTACGATTATTTGTGAGGATACTTTTGCATCTCGGATCTTGACGGGTAAAAAGGAACCAAATCTCTCAGGTTCCTGATCCGAGTGAAACCAGAAGATGAGGATCTTTTGGTTTTCAGATCTTGACGTAAAAAGAATCTTGAGCTCTAGATTTTGATATAGAAAAAGCTCTAGATCAGGCCTACTCAAGTTTTTTTTTTTTCAAAGCGGAAAGAATTTTACGTGGGTCAGAAAGAATTTTTCTTTTAAAATTGTAATCTTCAAATGAATTTCATTTTTCCCGGGCCGTTTGGCGAGCTTTCTCAGGCCGCCAGTCGGATAGCATTGCTCAAGATCTTTTGAAAATGATAAAGATGAATTTCCATTATCTTACAGTCAAAGAGAAGGAACACTAAAGGACTCGGATACTGAGGTGCACGGCAACTCATTCTTGTTTCCATTTACGTTCGATATTCTTTTTTTTTCATGGAGGAACGTGGTTACTTAGATTGATGAAGTGTCAATTTTTCAAACTAACCTACGAGCTCGTATTTCTCGTCTCCACCGCTGTTCACGAGAAGTGGTCCTCCACTGTCTCCCTGTTAAAATGAGGGGAAAAAATATACTATCAGTCTGCTTTTGGGAACCTCAAAATGAGTAAAAATCAATGCTACTTACTTGACACGAATCTTGAACTCCTTTACCAGCACATATCATATTTGAGGTTATTCTCGTTGGTTTGTATTTACTTCCTCGGCATTGATTTAATGATAAAATAGGCACTTGTACTTCTTGAACCACCGAAGCCAATGTTCCTCCTTCCGTCGTTCGGCCCCAACCGACCACGATGCCGGTCATACCTCCGGGATCTAACTCTTTGCGAAAGAAATTAAAAAAAAAAAAAAACGTTCATTTATAAAATTTACGCGATACTTCCACATTGCGTTCTTTATACAGAATACTAACCTTCCGGCGGAAGACAGACAGGCCTGACGGTTTTTGAAAAGGTAACCGGTTTACGTAATTTTAATAGAGCAATATCGTGGTTGTACGAATTTACATCAAAATGGCGGTGTCGAACTATTGAAGATACGGCTCTCATGACAGATTCGCTATCATTTATCACAGTTTGATCATGATCTCCTAATATAACCCTAATTTTTGATCTTTTCAGTCTGTAAACATAATAATATTATGTGAACAACAAGTAAATCTCAGAAGCATAATTTATTGAATCCTCGCACACGTTTCATTTTTTTCTTGATTACAATACCGAACTTCCGCTCCTCTTTTAAATTATCTAATTCGAAAATTATTATTAAATTGTATTCTACAGCGAAAGAGGAAAATATTTTCCAAAATCAGTCTTTCTTTATCAACAAAAGAAAATGAGATAAGGGGATTTGTATTGAGACAATACTTTTTATCATCAGTTTCGATACCAACCTTCTAACACAATGAGCGGCAGTAACTACATAATCATTATTAATTAGAGAAGCGCCGCAGTGAAATTTGCCATCATACACCAACCTGGCAACCCAGGGATATCGATTAACTCCAGTAGGCATACCACCGACTATCCGAATTTCTTGATTGATTAAACCACATTCTATAAAATTAAAAAAAAAAAAAAAAAAAAAAATCGTTATTCATCGAGACAATTATGCTCGTAAGAATGAATCACGTATTCACGGCTTCATTGTAGGCAACCACTCGTACAGAGTGAATTTTTTACGTTCTTCATCCCATATTTTTCTTGATTGTGAGTGTAAAACCTTTTCTCACTTCACATATTTTAACATCGCATCCAACTCCTTCACGGGGAACTGTAGCACGTGGATTGTGGTAAGTGCTCGAGAATGGACTGTCGACCATCCAATTACATGCATGAGAGGATGCGGTTTAGAAAAATTCCGATAATCTACTTGAGCCACCTAGATTTTCCTAAAATTTTCTTCTTTCAAGCTGTATATGCGAGTGGTATATGGGTCAGAGTACAATACTTGAAATAATTTTAATCGTAGAACTATTTGTGTGGAAAAAAAGAGATTTGAAGAAGTTCTGACTACTTAGACAAAGTTATAAATATCAAGAGGAAACTTGGAAAGTTTTCGATCACTAAACTGTTCGTATACCAAAAACGGAGCTATACGTGCATCAAGAGGGAAACTTCGAAAATTTTCCATTTTCGAGCTATACGTATGTATGAGAGGCAGGGGACTTGGAAAAAAACGACTTTTTTCAAGAAGTTGACTAAGAAATTCAGGGAATCTGATCTATGAGGCAAATTAGATTGTAAACTGAGTTCAAAGTTTAGGTCCCGAAGATTCGAAATTTGAATCCCTTCCTATCATACCGTCCAAAAATCTTAATTTCGACAGGGAACCTGTTTTATGGAGAGTGTCTTTGAAAATTTTGATATCCCGCCGTCCGCTGTCAAGCAAAAACTAACCTACCCTAATGAAGCGGTTGGACTTCGGAAAAATTCGACTTTCGAGCCATATTATATGATGAGAAGAAGACTTGAGAAAATTTCTACTTTCAAGCTATATTATATGATTGGAGGGGGAATCAGAGATATTCCAAATTTTTCAAGTCCACTTTTTCAAAGTTTGAACTTCAGAAACTCCATTTCGAATCCAAACATCAAACAAATTTGTCCTCCAAGAACAAGTTTCCGGCGTTACTCGATTAACTTCGTTAATGAAGCCGTCGTTTTTTGAAGTCCCCCTCCTACCATGTGTACGAGTATGGCTCGAGATTCGAAATTTTTCCGAGTTTATACTTTGAAAGTCGATTTTTTTCCAAATCCACCCTTTAATTAAGGGAGGTCGGTTTTTTTGGTCCATTTGAATTTTCCCAAATCCAAACCTTTGATAGTCGAAATTTTTTCGAAGCCTCGTTTTGTTTTGTATAATATATAGCTCAATGTCCAAATTTTTCGAGGACCAACAGCTTCGATATTTAACATTTTTACAGAAAACCTGTTCGCCGTGCGCCATGTGATGGTCAGCTAAAATAAAAATGGTCCATATCCAACATCATTGAAAGACATGGTCCAAGCCTCCCTCCTATTACATATAGCTCGGAGGTCAAAGTTTTTCGAAGTCCCCCTCTATACATAGCTCAAAGGTTGGACTTGGAAAAGTTCCAACTTTTGAACAATAATATATATAGCTCGGATCGGACTTGGAGAAAATTTCGACTGTGAGCCATAATATTTTATGATAGGAGAGGGACCTCGAAAAACTTGATCTCTTGGCTCTATATGATACGAGGGGTACTGGGAAACATTTCGACTCTCGAGCCATAATGTATGATAGGAAGGTATGGCACTTGTAAAAATTGTTACTTTGAGGCTATGGGCTCAGGAAAATTTTAGAATCTTGAAGATTTCAACTTGAATTCTCAATACGAAAACGAATCGATCCACAGAACAGGTTCCCTGCGTTCCTTGTTTAACTTCTTTAAGGAAGCCGTCGTTTTTCCAAGTACTTCTTCCATCATTATATGTATCTAGCTTAAGCTCGAAAGTCGGAATTTTTCGAAGTCCAATTCCTTTGTTGGTTGAAATTTCTCTTAGTCCAATATCTTTTATGATTGAAATATCTCCTTGTTCTACACTTTACTTGAGATCAGTTTTTGACGGACAGCGAATGGCGAAAGACTGGATGTCAACATTTTTAAAAAGATCCTTTCTCCCATAAAATTGTTTTCCTGTTACAATTTCAAACATTAGCCTGAATCTGTCGAGAGGAGTTGAAAAAATTCTGGTCAAAGAGTTTTATGTATTAGGAGCAATTTTAAAAAATTTCGATCATTCGAGATTCCGAGTATGTCAAGAAGGAAACGTTGAAAATCTTCTCCCTTCGGGTTGTATGTGTATATACGAGAGTGAGGGGAATTCCGAACTAAGCTGAATGATATCAAGGGAAGGGGGATCTTGTGAGGATTTCAACCTCCGAGCTATGTGTATGAGGAGGAAGGTACTTGAAAAAAATTCTTAGTTGTAAATGTATCAGAAGGGGGCTCGGGTAAATTTCGATCATTCAGCTGTGTGTATGAGGGGAAAGGAGGTTGGATAGAAAGTTCAACCAACCAGATTTACGTATTGGAGGAGCGGGATCTTTCTGCTCCTTCTTTTTTTTTTTTTGAAAGAAAACGAAGATGGAATTTATTCTTTCATCATTGCAATGTTTCCCTCTCTCAAGTCACCGCTCAATTCCACGCCCTCTATGAGGCTCTGAGTTTTTTTCAATTTCAAGTCCCATATCTCGTACATACATGTGAGTTTGAGGTATTCGTGATTCGTGGGTACGTAATGAAGTTACTCTTTTCTAAATTTCATGTCGTGCACTTCATCATGAATTCTGAAATTCCTATTGGAATATTTTGATGAGGGATAAGTTTTCCCCAGTCTTGGAGTTTTTTGATATAATAGTTTTCATGAATCCATTACCTTTTTCTCCTACCTCCTCCAATTATTATTTAAATTTGGGATGAGTATTTTTGTATAGGAATGGGAGTATTCGAATGATCTTTATTTTCATTAGCTTATTTCGTCAATCGGTTTCTGAATGAAGTCCACGACCTCCATCCTCTATAAGACGGTGCTCTGATGTGTCAGCTGTACATATATTGTGAATTAAATAATTCTATAAAAAATAGATCGGGAAGTTCAACTCACCGCAAGAACAATTTCCCAATGGCTCTTTCTCTTCGACCTCGACGCTGGGTGCTCCGAAAATCTCCTCAAAAAATATTCTACCGGTACCGAAGTCGCTTTCCTGCCTATTCTGTAATCGTATAGAAGGAAATGCATTGTTACGTTGTACATTCTTTGTGCGCATATACCTTTGTCCGGTTATGAAAAACCGTTTCAATCTTAAGAGTTAGAAAGAAAAGAAAAAAAAAAAAGAAATAAAATACACAGAAAACGAGCGCGATATACTAGAAACATACGGTAGAAAGTGAAGTTGCAAGGTCTAGACCACTTTCACATCTATCTTTTATAATAACAATTTAGGTTGTTGCGTGGTCAAGATACTTCCTCAGACAAACTAAATCTGAAGACGAAGGTGTTCTCAAAATTTTTAGAGCTTGAAAAATGCCGCGCGTATTAGTGCGGTCACGTTTTCGTGAGTAAATGATACTTTAAGGAGAGTTGCGTCAAGTTTAACCTGAAATCGGTATAGTTTCTGTTGTGAAATTATTCACGTCTTATTGAAGGGGAAGTATAGTTGACGTTTTATGTGATCACTGTTCTGTACACCGGTTTTATAAAGAGTACCGAGTATTCAACATTTAATGAGGGCTTCAAAACGCAAAATTACATAAATTAAATCCTACGATGGACTGTTATTAAATAGTACTATTTTGGTAGACGGCAAAAATTATCTTTTGCGTGTGTGCTTTAGAGAAAGTTTAAATGAAACTGGTTCTCATTAAAATCTCGGAGAGTGCTTTGCTTTATCTGTACCTACAAAATTTACCATTTTTCATTCAATATTTCGTTCAACTCTTTATGCACCGAGTTGATGCGTTGAAACTGGAAATTTCGAAGGCGTCATTTTAGCGGATGAAATCGCAGTCTAGGAAGATTATTGGGCAAAGAAGGAGCCGTACGAGTAGGTCAACCAGAACACTGACCCGGTTGCCGACGTCTAATATTAGGTAGTATTTAAGAATTCGTCACTATGAGAGAAAGAAATGGTGATATTCGAATTATGCTGCATATATTAGGGAGACGGATTAATCAAACGACCTTGAAAAAGGTATCGATTGTCGTAGCCATGTAATATTACAATGCGAACGCATCGATCTGGTGAAAGAAGAAAAGCTATTATTACGATCCGTAGAGGAAGAAGGTAAAGAATGAAAAGTAATAGAATATACTCGATCTCGATCATTCGGTCGGTAACAATTTCCGCTTCGTTTATTCACTTTACTATGTAATGTATTATGAGAGAAGAAATCCAATTTTTATTGCTTGAGTGACGCGACGTGATTCTACCGCATCATGAGTGTTGTGTTACAGCGATGGTATACTTGCGAGTTTCCGGAAAATCTTACTTACAGATATGCAGCAATAATTTCAACAAGGAACGTATAACAGAATTTTGATGTTTCTTCTTCTACGCAAGGCCGATCCTATCCGTAAATGGATAATATACAGAATTTTGAGTGTCCCTACAAAATCCACAATCTTCGTTTTAGCGATTCAAGGAGACATACCCTACCATCTCCCTTCAATAAAACCCGCAACTCTACAGAATATACCATTCAAAGAATCTAAGCTTGTACATCCTTTACACAAATTTCGATCAAATGGGCTAAAAATTGGTTCAAGAAGATTTTTCAACTTACCGTATTCGTTTTATTGGTGTAGTCCGCACTTGTTCTATTTTGATTACGTTCATTCTCCAACGTTAACATCATAATTACATTAACAATGCATGCAAAAAATATTAAACCTACGAAAATCCGAGGCATCGCGATTTTGATTTTTAATTATATTGCAAATAAAACATTTTCAATCAACTCCGAGATTAATGTATGACATCGGAACGGCAAATTAACAGGCGATTTCGGCTCACCAATTTTTACAGACTAGGAGAATATCATCTCTACGAAATATATCGACGAGTTAAATTTTTGCCGCGAAAAATATATTCGAATTATTTTTTGCGTCACTCGCGAGCGGAAACATCATTGCTGATAAAACAAAAAAGCGAATCGGATTTCTGTATAGTTTTTAGAGTCCGTGTGGCCTCTCATAATCCACACCTTGTTCCCCTTGTCTGCTGAATGACCGAAGAAGGTCTTCCGACGGAAAAGAAAAGTATTTAGTGTATACAGCGAGACACATTAAGAGGGGAGATCTGCGTTGATGAATAATAAATGCCAAAAGAATGGGAAATTGTTGTTACCGTAACTCTCACTTTTCGAGCATTGCTACGTACACACGGACCAAGAAGCTTGATAATGATACTTTTTTTTTTATTTTATAACATGTAAAAACAGTTTGTCTACGCTTAGTTCTGGTTCTATTTATGATTGTGAAGAATGTACCGAATACAGTATATGTCCCTGAGTATACTTTTCTTATAATTGGTGCGCTTCAAAGATGACCTGAACGCGCGGGCGAAACTATAGTCGTTCTTTGTTTCCTTTATTTCTTTTTTTGTCGTAGTATTGAGCCACCTTTTTGTAGAGAATTACGTATTTAACTGGAGACAAAACGTGTAACGTGCTCTTGAATAATACTTCGAATGTTTCAACTTACGTAAAAAGAGACAATAGGCTTTTCACTTCATTAAAATAAGACGAGTAATCTTTCTGAATACGTACTATTGACTCCTATTGAGGATATTTTGTTTCCAATGTTGTTCCTCACATTTGTGTTAGGTTGAGCTCTTACAACCAAAGACCAAAAATGGTCTCAAGAATATCGTCATGAGAATATATGCTTATAGATTTCCAGCCTGAGTATCGCAGAGATTCTTGCAAATCTTATCTCCAAAGAAGGTCTTAAGTTTAGAAAACTACCACGTACTCAAGACTTTTCAGCTCTTGCAGAAGGAGTTTAAGATTCTCCTTCCCGACGTAGAATCTGAATCTTTGATTCTTCTGCATTTCATGAGTCTTATCTTGCCGGAAAAACCGTTCAATTACCTTGGCTGCAGTCATAAAATTTTTTAAAATCTGTCATTCACACCGGCCTTATGATCGTTGTATACAGCTTTAATTTGTTCTCAAATGAAAATGTTGACTCTCTGTTTAGTAACCAGTACATCTTTGATTTCTTAATATTCATTTCAGAGATCTTGCAGTCAATATGCTTCCGCCATGTTAATTTAGAGTCTAGGTGTAAGCCGAGATATTTTGCCGAGTCGCTCTTGGGAATTAATTCTCCTTTCAGCTTAACCAGAGGTGGGGATTGTGTTCTCAGGGTAAATACTATGTAGTTTGACTTTTTTGTGTTAGTCTGGATCTTCCATTTATATGTATGGTGCTCCAATTTGGGGACAGGCCCGTCCATCTAACATCAAGAGGATCCAAGTATTCCAGAACAAAATACTCAGATAGACAACAGGTGCTCCCCTGTTTACTAATGTTAAAGATCTGCATACATATTCAGGGATCATGAGTGTTACTGAAAGCATCACGGAAGCGGCGGTCAGTCATTCAGCTCGACTAGATAATCACGATAATGTACTGGCTATCGATTTGCTGGATAACTCCCTATCTGTACAAAGGCTATGTCGAAACCATTTCCACGACTTGATTTGAAGAAACTGTAATTAACAATTTTTATAGCTGAATGTGTAGCCTATATTTTATTTTATTTTAATTTTACTCTTTTCAAGGGAACCTAGTATAATCTTAGAAGTTCCACAATGTAAAATTTCTATCTTTGTTATAAAAAAAATTTTTATAGCCATCTAGGCTGGAAAAATTAATAAAGGAATTTAAAAAAAAAATTAGAAGCCATTGCAGACGTTGCAATGGCCGCGGGGAACCCGCAATTCCTTAACTCGACCTCTCAGGTGGTGTGGAACTGAGTTGATAATCTTGTCATATAATTCAAATCGAAATTATAATTCTACATTCCCTCCTATCATATATAGCTCGAGAGTCGAAATCCTTCTAAGTACCCCTTCTATCATATATAGCTCGGAAGTCACAATTCTTCCAAGTCCCCCTCCTATCATATATAGTTCGAGGCTCGAAATTCTTCTAAGTCCCCCTCCTATCATATATAGCTCGAAAGTCACGATTCTTCCAAGTCCCCCTCCTATCATATATATCTCAAGACTTGAAATTCTTTTAAGTTCCCCTTCTATCATATATAGCTCAAGACTCGAAATTCTTCTAAGTCCCCCTCCTATCATATATAGCTCGAGTCTCAAAATTTTTTCAAGTTTTTGGTTGGACGGCGGACGGTGGCTCGAAAGTCAAAATTCTTCCAAGTCCCCCCCCCCCTATTATATATAGCTCGTGACTTGAAATTCTTCTAAGTCCCCCTCCTATCATATATAGCTCGAGTCTCAAAATTTTTTCAAGTTTTTGGTTGGACGGCGGACGGCGGACGGTAGCTCGAAAGTCAAAATTCTTCCAAGTCCCCCCCCCTATTATATATAGCTCGTGACTTGAAATTCTTCCAAGTCCCCCTCCTATCATATATAGCTCGAGACTTGAAATTCTTATAAGTCCCCCTCCTATCATATATAGCTCGAGTCTCAAAATTTTTTCAAGTTTTTGGTTGGACGGCGGACGGCGGACGGTAGCTCGAAAGTCAAAATTCTTCCAAGTCCCCCCCCCCCTATTATATATAGCTCGTGACTTGAAATTCTTCCAAGTCCCCCTCCTATCATATATAGCTCGAGACTTGAAATTCTTATAAGTCCCCCTCCTATCATATATAGCTCGAGACTCTAAATTCTTCCAAGTCCCCCTCCTATCATGTATAGCTCGAGACTCGAAATTCTTCTAAGTCCCGTAACCTAACCTAACCTGCGGACGCGGACGTTTTCTGAGGATGTAATCTCCTAACAAAATGGATAGCGGGTTCCCCGCTAAAAAAAATCTGTCATTATATTTCAAATCAAATAATCGAAAACGAAAATCGGGTCGACATTCTTTTTCTAGTTCCGTCCGTCAGATCGCCTCCTCATCAAAAAAAAAAGATTGAAAATTTAGTAATGCTGTCAGTCCTATTTTTCGGTCACTTTTTTGAGATAACAAGGGATAATTTTACTTATTTTATTTTAACGAGCTGTCAGCTACACTGGGGCTATTGAGCTCGGTATACAAAATTATTATTGAATAATCGTGTTGTTAAATTAGAAAGGCAGTAAGGAAGGTGAACTTTTTATAGATTGATGTTGAAAGGAGTTAGTGTGGGCGCAGGCGCGCGCAGTTAAGTTTGTTTAGGTGTTTGAGTAAAAATTAGTTATAGGTGATGTAGGGTTCGCTACAAATGGTTTTGAGGTTCTTTTTGAGTGCTTCAGAAGAACAAAGAGGTAGGAGTTTGGAGCAGGTGAAAAAATGGTCCACTGATGGATTGTCTTGTTGGCATTGAGGGTAAGATGGAGGGGTTAGCTCCTGGCCTATTCTTTTCTCAGCTAGTGTTCCTAATGGATGCTGACCATGGGACGGAGATTCCGGGTGAAGCTTTTCGGTAGCTTAATCAACAGCGTCATGTTTGGAGTGGTCGATGTGCCCGGGATCCATGTGAAAATTATTTGTGTGTTCATCGCGTCCAAGGTGAGAAGTAGAAGGAGAATGCGTTGTATGATTGGGTTAGAGTTGTATGGGTCTGTAAGGGAACGTAGTGAAGAGAGAGAGAGAGAGAGAGAGAGAGAGAGAGAGAGAGAGAGAGAGAGAGAGAGAGAGAGAGAGAGAGAGAGAGAGAGAGAGAGAGAGTCAATGAGGAGCTGAAGGAATTTGCCGTTTGGGGGTAGTAGGAAGAGGTGGGAGAAGCAGGTTAATAAGCCCATAATTTCGGCTGTAAATATGGAATCTATTCGGACTTGACAGCGAAAAAGTCGCTGCAGCCTGCAGGTGACAATGTATGGAAGTTGGGCCCAAGAAAATGATTGTGATATTGAACCCCATAACTGTCTTATGGCAAATACGAAATTTTCAAATTCATAAGAAAGTCAAGATCGCAATACTATCGAGCCAAAAATCATCATGATATTATGAGGAATAACAATCCTCAAGCTTTTTCAGAATTCATAACTCGAGTTATTCGCGATTCGAGCACTTTGTCGTAGTTTTACGTGATGGAATCTCGAAGTTTTGTAAAATTAATGGAGGGATCTATGGGATAGGGTTTATTTTTTTGAAAATGACTGAATAGGTTTTTGAGAAAGAAAATCTGAATCCGTGCAATGATTGAGTTGAGGGTTTTACTAGATGAGTCGATGGGCTCTTTGAGGGTCAGCCGAGCAGATAAAGATATAATAATCGTCAGCAAAAGACGTGGGGTGAGGGGAGGCTTTACATGTGTGGTAATACCATCAATAGCTATTAAGAAAAGTAAAACATTAAAAACTTCGCCTTGGAGAACGAGAAATTTACGACAGAAGCAACTTATGACATACCTAGTTTTGAAATTACCAGTTAACTAAAGAAAAATAACCCATTAATTCAATTGTTTCAATGGTTCGACGCAATCAACTAGTTTCGTAGGCAACAAAGTAGAATTCCGTAAACAGAGCCCTTCTGTAGACCGAATATCTGCTGTAATATTTTGTAGCAGAGTTGCGGTCTGTCGGATTGAGAAAAACCGCGTGCACTTTACCACAGATCAGCTTTTAAAATATTTTTAGAGCCACCCCTTCGGTCACTGAAAAATTTGGTTTGAAACCTCACTAGATCTTATTCAAAATTTTCTCCAGAAAAATTTAACGCTCAAAAACGCCCGAAGAAAATCTCGTTCAGAACCCCTCCATTTAAAATTGTTCAGCTACGCCACTATATTCGATATTCTATACTGAGCTAAATGTAGATCCAATTTTAACGTTACTACTTTTTCGAGTAAATTACTGACGAGCTTTTCGCAGATTTTATTTCAATAAAATCAAGTCGCATTCAGGAATATTTCCAATGGCCGTACTTTAGCAACCAATTTTTTGCTTTCATACTTTCAAACCTCCCTGAAATCTTTTCCCATGTACGCGCCCGCAATCCGATGCGGTAAGGGGTCGGACATGTATTTACGACCCCCATCCCCTAAAAACGATTTGTGACTAGAGCTCAGATTTTTTGATAATTATGAGTAAGATTTTTGCCACTAAAAATCCCATTTTCGGCTTTATTTGGCATTAACGAAAAAGTTCCAAATTTTTGCATTTTCGAGTACATTCAACGCTAAAAATTATTCAATTTGCTTTGAAAAACTTGACAGGTTGACCTGGAATTTGCCAAAAGCGACCATTTTGGCATCCTGCCGCAAAATCCGAGCTCCATTCATGACTTTTACGCATGAGAGTCGGTTTGACTCAACTCCAGTATCAATTCACGTATTGGGGAAAATAAATTTATCAATATTTCGATCGAACTATCCGCTATAAAATTATTTTCTCGTTCAGCACTGGTTGACAAGACTGATGTTATTCTTCGAATACTGTACGAAGCCAAGTAACGGAACTTATCTGCAGACGCTATCAATCTCACCTCAGCTACCTCATAGTCGAGAAAGAAAAAAGTGTTAATCTTTTCGTAATAAATTAACTCGCCTTCTTCTGGTGATGGAGCAGGAAGATTATATGAATTTTGAATTAGTTAAACCTCGTGCTGATAAGCTTCTCATTTTATTCGCTTTCAACGCACCAAGCAAATAAAACTGCTCAATGAATAAAGTTAAAATCAATTCAGTCTTGCCAAGGTTCATTGCGGAGAGCTTTCTCCCTGCTGTACCACTAATTACATGCGTGAAGCCATTAATGAGAAGAAAACTAGTCTGGACGTGTTCGCACATGGTATTTTAAATTCTGTACGCAGTTATGTATGTACCACTTGTTCTGTAACTCATGCATATTCACGTATTTATGTGCACAATTTGGCGCCAATTATTCCTTATAATATTGATACCGCCCAGCCTGAACAGTTCACGTAGACGAATGAAGGGATTATTACCCAGATTTGTAGATTTATCCCATTATCCTCACCGTTTGAGGCGTGGAAGAATTAATTGACGAACATTACTGTTACCATTCCAATTTCCATTTGTTAGATTCTAACGTGTACTTTCGCTCTTCGAACAAATTACGAGGAAAAATTGCAAGTTTGTGCTCTGTATTCTTCATCAGTGATACAATAACTTAATTTTCATACACAGAAAAAAAATGGTCAACAAAGTAACGAAGGAAAAAAGAAAACAACAACAAAATCAGTAATGCTAGATCTCTTAAGATTTAAAACGTAATTTATAACACTACTCGGCTACGGAGTCAAGAGTGAACGAATAAAAATATTTTAAAATTAGAAACAACAAATTAAAAGTAAAATGATGCGATTTACAATGGAGGTGAAAGGTCATAGCCGCAAAAGTTTTAATAATATTGTTAATGTCATTGATAAAAATTATCTGTGTGGGGAAAAAGGAGGCTACTATACCGTATCGTTGGAATGAAATTTAAATCCATCATACTGACCGTATAAAAATTTATGAAATGAACACATTTGCGCTTAAAATATTACTAAATTTTGATCAAATATTTTGATATGATATCATCATCTTGTATTATCGAAAAATGGAAAAATTGAAAGGAGACTATAAATTATCTTAGAAACCGAATAAGTACGTATTCAAAGTTAAAACTAACTAACAAAAAACATCGTGTGTGGAAAACCTCGATGTAATTTTTTCGACGATTATTGTGAAAAGGAACTTAGTGGCGAGGGTTAACTATAAAGTAAACTTGAATAACACTCACAAAATTTTGGATTCTTTGGCATTCTTCAACACAACATTGGAGCTACTAAATAACAAGGTAACTTCTCTTTTTATTTTTTTTTGTACCCTACTCAATTAGTGTATCACAGATATCGTCGTATTTTTTATCTCTTTTCGTTACATTTCTCGCTTACATAATAAGTTAATACTTAATAAATAACTGAGGATCATTTGTGTGATGAAAGGGTTGCGTATACAAGCTCCCGAAACGCTCTCTAGCCTTTGCATGAGCATTCATCTTCTATGTTGCTGTCTACCCATGGCATATAACTCTCGATTCTGGTGTACACACCTAGAAAACATAGAAATTATTGAAAATCAAGTTTGAAGAAAATATTTTGGTATAAGTTTTGTTGGTACCTAATCATTGGTCCCGAGAAAGATTATTCCACCCTCCTAACCATATCTGACTTGAATCCCCAAATTGAGGAAGAACTCCGCTCGAACTCAAAACTCCACACTACTTTCTTTCACCTTCAGGGAGTGTTCCCCCGTGTGTGGCGTCTCTACGTCTCTCAACAACCTTGGTATCTGAGGCTATTTACTTAAATTCTTCTAAGCCTTACGGTTAGAATATTCAAGACCAACCCCGGTGCCCCAGTCAGAAAGAAGTATGAAGTGTTCCTCTCTACCTAATCACTATTTAAATGGCCTGACAACCAAACGCCTCGTTGTAGATGACTTCAGGATCTTCTTACTAACCTTCAACTCGTAAGGGGCAGCAAGACTACTTTAATTAACCCTTGACAAAATCTCCGAATGGTCATGTGACCGTGAATTTCGATTTTCAGACGAGTAAACAGTCATGATAGTATTCCAAAAAAGATATTTGTTCCATACGACTCTTTCCTTTCTGTGTCTACGGAACATCACAATCATCAACCAACTCTATGTCAAGTTTCTTGGTTCTTCTTCGACATGGAAACGTCCTAGTTCTTTTCATATCAAAATCTTGAGAGTGAAATGACTGAATTCGTTACCACAGCCCCGTTACCGGCTGTGACCACAAACTCTCTACAGTAGTCTAATCCGTTTCCAAGTTCATTACGGTTTTGCAATGTACACTCATACAACGAAACAAGCTTGAAATTACCGACTTCGTTTGGCTCTTGGTGCGCTTGAAATGTGCATTGCGACACAGGCCTCCTCTCTGTTACCGTGCTCTTTCACTCATTGCTAACTTTTCTGTTTTCGATAGCCCAATACCGGAATCTTCCCATTTTTTCCAGTGCTCTCAGCCCACGTAATTCTTCCCTTATGTCGCGTCAATTCCATCTGGGCAACAATCTTAAACTTGGGCCCTCACTTCCTATTTTTTCATCCACTCCGCCTTAGTTAACTACTATCCTTGATATTCGTCTCGATCTTACTGAAATTCATAAAACATCCAACTTTATTTACGAACAACCCATCAACAAAATCATTTCTTCAGAATTGCCCTCTCATATCTTTTTTACTATATGGACGGGTCCAAAATGGGATATGCAGTATCCATTCAGGGTCACATCTTATCCTTCCGCATGAAAAACTCCGCTTCTATGTTCACCTGCCTCTCCCTTTTCGCCCTCTTCTCTCCTCCCCGCGAATTCTGTATGCTATTTGTTTCTCTCTCGTTCTCATTTGCTATGCAAGACCCCCATTCTGAAAATTCTATCGTCCAACAAACCCTCATTCTTTGAGTCTCATCAAGGTTTTTCCTCATTTTTAATCTCTTGTTCGTGGATATTGAGTCACCTTTGGGAACATGACGGAGTAGACTTTAACGCAAAGCAGTCACTGTGTTTACTTTCCACCCCTCTTCTTATTATCTCAAATTTTATTACTGCTTTCTCACCCTCTCCTATTAATATGATTTCTAGCCTTCCTCATCCTCGAATAAGCTCCGATCTAATGAAAAGCACCAATTCCTTGGTCTACTTCAGACCGCCCTTCCCGCTGGGAAGAAGTCATCCTAACCAATCTCACCCACTCCTTTCTCTGTTTACGCCTCTCATACCTTTCATGCCTTTACTGCAATGCAAACTATCTATCCGTTCAATCCTTCTTCTATTGCCCAACTCTTGAGAACATCAGGCTTCATCATCTTGGCTCTTCCTCCATCACAAACGCCCTCTCGAATAATCTTGTGAAAACCACTAGCCCGTCTTTCTACAACACCATGATATAATTCATATTCATCTTTATTATCCCCACCTGCCCATTCCGAGCCCATAAACCTTAAGTGTAGTTGTAAGGCTCGTTAATTTAATGACGAAGAAAACGTACTGTGAACATGCGTACATTCCACTCCGTGTTTCAAGTTTGACAGCCTTCGATTTTTTCTGTTAACCTGCCATAACCTAATTGACCATACTATCACATTTTCGAGGACAAGAGTGAAATGAATTCTATACAGGCTCACCTTATTTTTCTTGACCAAGGAACCTGTTCTATGTTTTTTTTTTTCGTCGGTTCTCTCGTGTTTCTTTCATCTTGATCAAAAAGTTTGATCTCGGAGGAAACTTTGAAAACTGTTGACCAATTTCCGACCTGATTTTCAATATCGAAAGCTAATTCTTCCCGTGGAACAAATTTTCTAAATTCTTCGCTTAACTTCTTACAGGGAACCTATTTTACAGAGGGGGTACGGGGGGGACTAAATTGAAAATAAAATGACGGGCGCTGCTTGGCAAAACACGAAACTTGAAAAAATGTGAAACTCGGAGCTATAGGTGGTAGGAGAAGGACTTGAAAAAAATTCGAATATCAAGCTGGGGAACTTGGAAATACGAGTATGGACTTTCGAGTTTAAACTCCCAATGTGGTAAGGAACAAAGTTTTATCTTCATTTAGAAAAAGTGTGAACAAAGAAACTTCAATAACATAGATTCCCTGTATGCCTTTATTAACACAGTTAATTAAGGTAATCCCGAGCAGCTGACGAAGTAGGCTGCGAGTTTTTTGATAAAGCTGCTGGTTTTGTTCCCAGATTTGTGGGAGCTTGAATGGTAGCTTACATACTCTAAAACTTACCAGGAAAACTTGGTCGCGCGCAGCCTCTTCCCCATGAAACAATTCCTAAAAAAGATTTGTTGCGTTATTATTACCGGCTTCAAGATTACTATATGAGTTATAATGAACCTTTTTCCCACCTATCACTTCCATCGTGCCAGTTCGAGTTCCATTAATCTGTAGAGGACCGCCACTGTCACCCTACCAAAAATAATTAAAGTTGAGACTCGATGTGAAGTTAAATAGTGATGCGATAAAATTTTGCGCAAGGTATCTTACTTGACAAGAATCTTTTTGTCCGGTACTATATCCGGCGCACATCATATTATCGGTGATTCTTGAAGGTAAATAACCAGAATTTTTGCGACAATCATCTGTCGACATAATAGGTACTTCTACCTTTCTCATCTCGTTCGATGGTGGTTTTGATTCACCCGTTCGACCCCAGCCAGTGACTACTGCAGTTATACCTGTGTAGTTTCTTCTTACTGTACGTGAAACAGAAAAAATTAGAATTACTTCACTGAAAACTCGACGTCCAAATTAGAGCTGGCTTATTCTACGAAATTTGGACGCTTGTCCAACCTAAAATAATTATGTGCGCGGAAAAGAATTGAAGTACATAACTGAAAGATGATGTCACGATGATTTTATCGTTTATTCGAGAATATAGGGTAAGCTGTAGCGAAAGTTTTGTTCGCCAATATTCGTTGGCACCGAGTGACAATAATTTTCAATTCGTCATCTCAAACAGTTCGAAACGATTATACAATGCTGATTGGCGCGATAACCGAGATTCGATTCGAAGCCGCGACTTAGTCAATTTTGATTCGAAATTTATAATGACATAGTAGTATTCTTATTTTTATCGAGACCATCTTATTTTTGAATACACGGTACGGATATGCGCATAAAATTAAATTTCATAATTACAGGAACTAGGAAGGCAGGCCGGTTGAATGTGCGGCGTCTGAAACGAAATTGGTGAATCCAGTTTTAAAATAGCGATATCATTTTTGAAATTGGAAATTTGAAATTCGGGATGCCGTATAATTTGTTTAATTCGGACCACCACTTTATTACTTTCGTTTTTCAACGCTCTGTTGTATTCGCCCAACGAGGCTTTTATTTCTCTAGCCGTGAATCTGCGAACAAATAAACATAAACAATGCCCAATGTGTCCGAGTAGGTTTATCGTGCGCGTTAAAATATCACGTTGTTGATAAGTAATAGTAAAAATAGCGAGAAATGACAAATATTTCAGTTTACCTATATTCGTACATATGAACGTGAAAGTTGAATCTATGTGTGGCACGCGAGCGTGCCCGATTATGTAAGATAACTCTTCGGAAGCGAACGGACAACCGATAAGTTCTATGACGACTGGGAAAATTGGACGTTCATCGATCTTTCGGTTAATGTGGCAATATTTCACGTCACAAACGCTCAGTCAATTAAGCTCACGCAATTCAATTGGTGTAACGACAAGCAAATGAGCAGGGAACAATGTCACATCGTTCTTGTTGTCATTGATATCTTATAGGTACATACTGTTCTGCTGTAATTATGCTCTGCAGTCTAATATTACAATAACTGTTTGATGCAAAGGTGACAAGTATGAAAAAGAAGAGACCCCCCTCTCTTCCGTCGATAAGAAATCTCTGAACTCAATCTTATCCTAATAATGGTTTTCTAGAATTGG
Organism: Aspidiotus rigidus; assembly: GCA_035079385.1. NCBI lineage: Eukaryota > Metazoa > Arthropoda > Insecta > Hemiptera > Diaspididae > Aspidiotus > Aspidiotus rigidus. Next base: position 5,467,116 of record JAVHKY010000023.1, read on the forward strand.
TGAAGAATTGGTTTGCAATTTGAGACGTTTACGGTAGCTCCTGCAATCATTCATTTATGAAAAATATCTCATACATACACGTTCAGATTGCATACTCTGCAAAGAATAGGAATCTTGAATTACAACTTAATGAAACTGACGCTGGCAATTTTTGATTTAAGTGTTGCTGACAAAATGGGGTACAATGAAAAATACGAGCCCGTGATTATACTCGTATACTTATTATACAATGGTGTACAATAAAATGGACTCGGAATGTTTAAAGGAGAGAAAGATGAAGAATTATAAGAATGAAATGAAGTAAGATGGAGATATTGAAGTGTGAGGGAGATGGTGCCTGAGTTGTTTTTGAGGGCTTGAGGGAGAAAAGAAAGGTCATTCAATAAAGAGTGGAGGTTTTGGGGTACGGGAAACGAGAAGACAACGTCGTCATTTAGATTGAGTTCGTGACTGTGAGGACAGGACGCGGGTGATTAAAAATTTCGGTCGATTAGATGTGAGTGTGGGATTCGAGTATGGCCTATTCTTAATTTGGTGGTAGTGTTTAGAATTTCTGAAGGAGGTTCACTAGAGGGGGGAAGTCTCTTTAATACTCGTACGGCGAAGTTTGTTCAACGGTTGGCTTTTCCAGAGTTCGTTGCAAATATTCAATATGGATGAGCTGTAATGATTTTTGTAGTCAGAGTGCGATCAGGGATAGTAACGAAAGGTGGTGGCTTGTTTAGGTGTTTGGTCTACCATAGGCCCATGTGGCCGGGGATCCAAATGAATATGACGTGGATGTTAATTGAGGTAAGAGTTTGGACTAGTGGAGGAATTTTTTGTGTGAGAGAGTTTGTTGTATAGGGGTCAGTAAGAGAGTATAGTGAAGAAAGTGAGTCTGTGAAGAGAAGAAATTCGCCATGTGAGGGGATTTGAAAGAGAGGAGAAAATCAGTCGAATATTGCCATCAATTCGGCAGTAAATAAAAGGAATGGGGAGACGATAAATCCATGTAAGAAATATGCGTTAGCCGTTTTATTTTTAGTTTTTGAGTCATCAGTGAGACAAAGGATGTGATCAGGAAATTCTTGTATCAGGTTTCATTCTTGTTGTTATATTTGGAAATTTCTGTGAGATTTAAGGAGATGGTGGGCTCTGTGAGGAAACCGGTTGAACCGGATTAACTGTGAAAGATTCATTGAGAGAGTGTTCGAATTGAAGCAGGATATGTTTGTTTCTGAGGGCGGGAGGAAGGTTATTGTTTGGGTTGAAGATGGAATTAAAAATTGGGAGATGAGGGAAAAGAATGAGTCTACGGAAGTGAAGAGTCTGAATTTGGATTTGGTTCGAAAGACTCCCAAGACCATTCTGAAAGGGGAGATTTGAATGATTTGAATGGTGTCTAGCAAAGAGAGGACCGATTTATTGGCTAGGTTATATTGGAACTTAATTTAGCCGCGAGCAGGACAAGAAGTTTGGCGTGAGAGATGAATTTCAATTGTCTTCATATCCTAAACCGTTTGATTTTCGAGGTATACCTCAACCCAATCCCGCAATTTTTGGATTCCCGTCCGTAGATCCGTACATTCGTCAGACTATAAAAAATTGCACTATAGACTAAGAAATATTGGAGGAGGTTAGGAGCACCTCTGGGCTAGTTTTCTTAATTTACTGTCTTCTTCTTCTTCTGTTCATATAATAATAATAATCCAGTTTACCGTATTAAGGTATGAATCCACTAGGTTAGCTACTCTTTAGGACCGAATTAGTCTGGGGGGAGGATACGACTATAAACTAGACTATACGAGGCATCTCTTATTGAGAGAAGGTGGCTCATGAGCAAAAAATCAAATCGTGTACCTGTCTCTAATGAAAAAAAAAACCTCACCAGAGGACTCATAATCACACCTCAGACTCTTGTGCTTAAAGAAAAGCTACAAATAAATCTATTCGAATGGATGTAATGCTATGTAAGCTTAGTCGTAACAAGAGGCTCCATTATTTGGGAAAACTAAAGACATTCTACAAATCTGCGAGTTGACGACAGTTTTTCCTCAACCTTCAAGATCATTCCATTGATGACGATTAAATCTTTGCTACTCTCACTTCATAATGAACGTTCAAAGAATATGCAAACGATGCAACATCCAGTCCGTATACTCTTTCTCGCTTCGTCATCCAATCTAAGAGTTCTTCTACAATATCGAATCATTCTATCATCCTATTTATTGTATCTGAACAAAGCTCCGAGAACGTGAATCAGCTGTTTCATTTTACCGTCGTAGGAATGCTTCGACCCATAAACAAGAGGTAGTGTTTTAATTAACATGCTGGCGGTTAATTTAGCACACATTTTTTTTAAAGGTCAGACTGCACGTACGAAGTATTGAATAATTCGCCAGCTAGGTATCATAACACTCTGAACGCGATTATGACAGATTTTAAAATTCATTTGTCTAAATGACTTACCCTTCGACACAGTGGGCTGCGGTGAGTAAATGTTGTTTAGTGATGACTGTTGCGCCGCAATAGAATTTGCCTTTGCGACTTAACGCGACCATCCACGGGAATTCGTGCTGTCCAGTTTGTACCCCGCCGACAATTCTCATTCGTCGATTGATTGTACCGCAGACTGAAATTCAAGAATTCTGTCTGTAGGGCTCTGCTCACAAATGTCTTCAGAAGTATTCAGATACTAAATATGTAAGAATGTTGAAGTTGATGCGCCAGTAAATTCTACATGCATACACGGTCTCATACTCGGGAATTCACGCGAAGGGTGCTCTTCTCTTGGTGACTGGTGGAAGTAGGTAGTCAAAAAGGTAGTGATGGAGAACAAATATTGTTGAAAAAATTGAGATTAAGTTTATGAGAAACGAAATTATTCTTTACATTTTCTCATGGAAATCAATATTGAAGGACTGCAGTGTCAATTTTATTGAGACGGCAAATCAAAATTCACCTTTCCAACGGAAACAATCAGCTCTCCTGAAGCCTTGACGACTAAGTGAGTACGACCCTTACAATTAGTTGGAGTCACTATTTTTAAAAGAAATCTTATAACTCAGTAAAGGAGAAACTAGATCTAAAGCAATTAAAATTTATCTGGATAGAAAGTGAAGTCTGTTAGCAAATTATTGAAAATAAATTTTTGTAATTAGATGTAGGTCTCTGTAAAGTTGAAGGTAAAAGATAATTACCGTTTTAATCGTTGCGTCGCTCTTTCAATGATCCTCGGTTTAAAAAATTAGGTCACAAAAGAAAGACATACGACGGAAAAGCTGGTGTGACAATAATGTGTCGATAAATAACTTATCAGAATATGGGAAAAATTTCAAAAAATTGAACAACTATGACTCCAATACTTCCGTGACGGCAATATGTCACTACCGTATAAAATTTTTCACATTGCGTCGGGTTCCCGCGGACCTCAGTAAAATGAGATTATAAATTGTATGTACTCAAAATATTTGTATAATGGATAAAAAGAAAGGAATCTTTGATCTACGTAACTGCCTCTTGTGATAACACAGGCATAAAGCCATAAAACGATGCAGTTTAGAGCTTAAGAGTTTCTTCATTGAAAAATTACCTCGCACTCCAATTCTAAAGTTTGAAATCATTCGATAAGAAATAGAAATTAGAAGAATTCGATCTTGTGTCACCTCCGCGGTTTCTACAACAATCAGTTTTGGGTGTAAAAATGTCGTGGCGATATAAGGTTTTTTGTAGAGAGGAAGGAACCAGGAAATTATGAGAAAAATGCTAATAGAAGGACGTCGACTGAAGGTGACGAAAAAATTGTAGAACTGCAGTTAAAATACAATTCAGTCGGACATTTCTCATGTTGTATGCCTTACGAGGGTGTTTTGTAGCAATCCCCCCCCCCTCCCTATATAAAAACAGCTCTACAAAAGTTAATTTTTTTATCAAACTAATGACCGAGAATCTCTTTCAGTTGTATGAATATTTCAAGCTCTACTCTTCCCTCCATTCTATCCCTACCAGGGAAAGACGTGGAGTGCTCTTCTGTTCCTAATTGCTATAAACAATCTTATGATCTGTGTCCTCTTTGTCCTCTTTGAAAGACTTTCTGCAGATAATTTCGGTGTCTCCCTCGCCTGCAAATCCTAAATGAGCCGCATGTCTGCTCTCGATAAAGTCTTCTCGTAAGCCGCGAGTCGTAGATATCATTTATCTAGTAAAACAACTGTTCTACTTACGTTCCATAAAAGCCACTTTCGTCTTTCCTCACCCTCCCAACTGCTCCAGAACCTCCAGATCAGCCTCCTATACTCCACTAAATTCCTTGACCTTACCTTCGATTCCGACTACTCCTAGACCCTTCCTATCGAAGTTTCAAAAACCGAATGCTTGAACTCACCGAATGTCCTTAAACATTTATCCCACAATCGCGCTGGTTGCAGTCGCGAGCTTTTCCTTCAACCATACACTTCTCTGAATGACTACTGGTCCCCAATCTACAGATGGGCAAATAAACCTTTCCTAAAATAACTGGATACAATTCAATTTGCCAACCTACGTTTAGCCCTTGGTGCCCCGTCAGCATATGCACTGAGGCTAGCATCCCTCTTCCACAATTCTACTCATTATCGCTTTCCGCCAACTTTTTTGCGTCTATGGCTCCCCTTCCTCAAATCTCTATCTTTCTTCTGCCCCTCGGCTCCCAAATTCCATTACTTCTTTCTTCAGAACCTCATGTAGGCATTCGTGGTTACGCCTTCTCTGACGATGGAGAAGTCTCTCTCTTGTCCCCCTCCCTCCTCTTTTCGAAATCTGTTTCCTCTTTCCAAGCTATACAAGATCCCTATTCTTCCAACCTCATCGTTCAGCGCATTCTCATGCTCCTTTACATCTTCTCTAACTCCCCTTCCTCTGGATTCCTAGTGGTCACATCGGCCTTGATGCAGTAGACTTTGCTGCCAAGCAGGTCTTGCTCTCCTCCTTCCTACCCTTGACTTGAAATCTTATTATCGTTCTCCAAACATCGCAGTATGGCACAAGCTATGGTCCTGTCAATCATTCTCTGAACTCATCCCCGATCGCTTAGTCCTCTTCAAATCGTTTTTTGCACCTTGAGGAAATAGCTCGACTAAGAATTGGGTACACCCGTTCAACCCCCTTCTTCTTGGGCTCTCCTCTCCCGCCTCATGCTAATAACGTCATGCTGACGAATTATACGTCTCATATTTTTCTCTTGTCCATGCTTCTTAAATCTCAAAAAATCGTTTTTTGTCCCCTCTTAAGCCTCCTCTGCCCTCTCCAACAACTCAGAATCCTTGAATAACAATCTAAACTTGCTCCAGTCCATGTCCTATATTACCCTTCCATTTAATTGGATGACCCGTCCTGGTTGGTTGCAAAGAATATTTGAACAAATTTAGGAATCGTATTTACTGGAAACCTTGGTGTCTGGACGTTCTTTAGGGAATGACGTCTCTGAAGTTTCCAAGTGTGACATTAGATTAGTATGGTTGATACGTATTAATTAAGGTGAGAAATTGTAAATCAAGTTTTCTGAATCCCCTGTTTTAATTCTTATGAATTGATGATGGCACTGTCCAAGATACTTTTTAGTGAGGCGAATTCTTAAAAACGATTCTCAATACTGAAAAGGGTGCTTTGCTACCAAATTCAATTTTTCTGTCTTTGGCTTCTCAATTCGTGAGACATCGTTAAAATATCGCTACATTCCCTTCTTAAATCCCTCCCAGCTTGTATTCAATTTTCTTAAGGGAGTTACGAGATACGAACAGGAAAATTTTTCTCTACTTGAGAATCAAAAAGAAATATAAAACTGAAAAATATTATGTTTGTTTAATCAATTTTCAATAGATCTAGAAAAATTCTTATCTTCGAGTAATTTTGAAGTTGACCGAGGGCGATGATTACATGCAGACAATGAATATGAAGGATTCTTATAGACACATGAGAAGGATGCGTGTCTACGACTTTCTTTTAAAATGCACCAAAGTATCGAGCCGATTTAATGATTCATTTTAAACTCATGAGCGTTCCTTTTTTTTATTGTTTTATTATTATTATTCTCATTCATTTGTACGCTTTCAGACTTTCGACGCAAAAACGTACACCGCTTCGCTCAATAAGTGGAATCGGTACGTACAGATCTAATAAAAAAGGACCCCTCGATCATTCCAATATTTTGATTCGAGAATGGTCCAACTTACAAAGTGTTTAGCAGAAAATAGCATTCATCATATTCCCAATTAAAATCCAACATTAAAAGTTAAATGGTACTTGTATTCAATTCGCGGCTAAAGAGGAAATCAGTCAAGTTTTTTTTGTTGGACTGTTGACCCAGGTTTTCCCACTCAGTGGAGTGGAAAAAATATTTTGAGCTTTTATTTTCTGGAAAAATAATCACTATTAAGTTCGTTCGACTTTTTGTTGATTCTGTTAGCCAAAGGCAACTGAGGATGACACAGATTTTCACATTGTTAGACAGACTTTTTGGGTCACTTATTACTTTTTAAAAATAAACTCCCACTCCCAATTTTCTTATAACCACCCGAATTATAATTTGTCCGATAGCTATGTGTAGATGATTTACGAGACTGGTACAAAAAGTATAATGATAAAAATTCTATCTTTCACGGGCCATGTCATCCCCCTTCCTTCGAGATCTCAGAACAGCGCCGTGTACACTCACTCTTCCTGTAATATTTAACCGAAAGATTTTACGAATTCTGGAGGACTTCTTACCCAACATTTTAGGCGTAGTGTTATTCTGTTGAGGAAACGATTCGACGAACGTAAAATGAGGTCATAAACTACGAATTGTACTTCGCATCAGAGTTTTCGTTTTAGGCTACCGAAACTACCTTGAAATTGTGCCGAAGATTTATACACGCCGTGATCGACTGATGGCGCTACAGAAGGCGAGCAAAAAAATCACCTGGTTTGTGATGGGATTTGCAATTTATCGTGGAAAATTGAGGGTGATTAGATCTACTACATTTTATGAGGTCAGAATCATCTACACAGTTTCTCGAAGGTTGATTTAAAACCTTCGGTTGGACTACAGTTTTGAGTTACAATTCTTCGCCGCCATGATTGACTGAAGATCAAGTTCATCAAAATTGACTTCGCGTCAGGAAAATTAATATTCTACGCGCAAACGCTCGGTAAAAAGCTCTACCGCATTACATAGACTTCCTCTACATCAATGCCCGCAGGGGTCCCTAAATTCGATTCTATTATATCGACGTCTATCCAGCCATTAGGTCGCTATTCTTAGGATATCATTACATAAGGCTCGAAATGTTTTGAAATTAGTCTTTTCGTAACATCAAAAACGTTTAATGCGAATTCCGACAGGTCTTCGTTTATCGTAACGACGGTTTTTGCTGCTTTCGTGGTTACTCGGTACTTTATTCCTGGTCCTCAACGCGTTCAATGTCTTCGGCGTTATTTTCAATTTTCATACACGAAAAATATACGGACGAAGGTAATTTTTTCTAATTTAACGCTCGTTAACGTCTTTCTTGTTATCGCTCGAACAGATGAACTTTGCACCGATAGCCGAGTACGATCGCGATTCGATATAAAAGTGACGAACAATGTGTTTATAGGTACTCACTACAACTCGGACACTTGGGTTTGTACGGGTCCAACGAACTAATTTGCGGATAAAGACCGCTCTCAGCACTCGCTATATCCACAGCATCCCTGTCAATTGCGGGCGAAACCTGCGCTTCGTTGAAATTACTCTGCCCGCCGTTATTGTGATATGGCACGTTCGATTGGAGGAAAGTGCTGGGGAATAGTTTCGGAAGAAAACATCTAACATTGTGAACCTGAAATTTGCCAAAAAATTTCGTAATTTTTTCTCTACTTGGAGTACCTACACTTACGTATGTATAGAATTCGATTCGCCCCTTCCCTCCGTAAATTCTTCGGAGTTCCCACGAGTTTGGTATTTATGCATTATTTGTGTCAGTGGAAACCTGTTGTTACCTGACAAAACTTTCTTCTTCACTATTACGCGCAGTTTACTATTACGATAAATGTGTAATTTTACCGTATCACGAGATTGAGTCCTCGGGCAATTAATGAATGGTAGAATATCTAAATACGCACATTACCACCATGGAATTGTGACATACAAATACTGATGGCAGCCCCGTCCTACGACTCGGAATTGGGTTACCATTACGGTTACCACAAATCAAAATTTCGATTCAAAACTCCACTACAAATGATTTCGATTGGAGAAAGAAAAGAAAAAAAAAAGGGAAAAATAAATAATAATAAATAGTATCACTAACCTGTAATAATTGTATAATAACAATATTCACAAACACAAACACAGACACAACGAACATGTTAGACGTCACTAATGTAACAACGACGAGAATCACCACTATAAAGAGAGAAAATAAAATAAAAAGCGCAAATGAAGTACGGAGAGTCGGCAAACCCGCACAGTTTGTATATCCGGTGACAGAATGTACAGTAAATGTCTAAGTGCATCCTAGTTCCATATAGTTTTATATAAATCGTGTAAACCTTTCGGATAATAGCGTAACCTTGAGGGCAATCCTACCTGTTAGGTTACCTTGCATAATTTTATTATCGTTTTAAGCAGCGTATTCGGTTAACATTCTCATACCCCTCTACTGCTTACTTTTACTTTCATCTATATGTCTGCGACCGAACTCTTCTGTGTATTAGGTGTCATCTGTGTTATTATTTTCGAATTCGTAATACTACATCATAACTTTGCTGCTGCAAGATACAATATAATATCTCGATCGACGGCCAAGCAATAACATTAAAGCGTTACGTCCTGATGAGACAATTTTATGGGGTAATATTATATATTATATCTTCCACACGAGGAAGCTGATATAGATTTACCATACCGTGAAATAAGATTTTTCTAAAAAAATAATAATAAAAGTGCTTACAATTTAACTTTATTATCACAATTTTTATTAGGTAAAAAACTCAAATTTTTGACCCCATATTCGAGCGTGTGACTAGTAACTACACCAAACAGCAAGAAATAAAATAAGGCATAAAAATTTTTTAAATTTCGCCGAGAAAGAAATTTTTTTTAAATACAGTAAAAATTGCAGCTTATTTGTTAATTCAGCCACTATGCACACTCCAAATGACTAAACGCTCTCTTCTTCTAAACAAGAAAACGTCGCGATCTCATTCATACTAGAAATTGTTAGACTTATTATATGTGGCTTTATTATCGTTGCACTATTTTCAATTTTAAAAAATCCTCCAATGATGGAAAACTGACAGAAAGAGGATTCTCTCTCAACTTAAAATACGTCTCGATCTTACAGAAATCCCCAAATCCGACAGAATTGTTTATACCCAATGCATCAGGAAACTACTTCAAGAATACCCTCATTACATACTTTGCCTCCCTGACGGCTCCGAAATATCCAATAAGAAAGCAGTTTACGCATACTCGATCGACCTGAAAATGGTTTCACAACGCATCTACAACATAGCTTCTATGTTTACTTATGGTCATATTCACCTGCCTCTCCCACGTCTTAACTGCCTCCGAATGGCAAATTCCTTTTCCTCACCAATTCTCTCTCTTCATTACTTTTCCTTACAGACACATAATACAACTCTAACCGAATCATCACACTTCTCACCTTAGACTCAATTAACACCCAAATAATTTTCATATGGAACCCCGAGCACATCGACCTCTCCAAACATGACGCTATTGATAAAGCCGCCAAACAAGTTACCTCCTTCACCGGAATAACTGAACGACCTCTCACTCATCACCCAATCATGGTACACACTTTGGAAAAATAATTCCAACAACAAACTCCATCGTATTAAAAGAATACCCGTCCTCTTGTCATCATCCATTAGGAACACTAGACAAGGAGAAGTCGTTCATTCACGTCTAAGAATAAGCGATACAAAACGTATACACACTCCCACATAAGGGGGCGTCCATAAATTACGTGAGGTGATTTTTGTGATTTTTCGACCCCCCCCCTTCCCCCTTGGTGAGATATCGTGAGATTTGCCTCGACCCCCTACCTCCCCCCTCTTATCACGCGTGAGATTTTCCGAAATGTGTATTTTTGCTTTAAATACATTTATCTGTGCTTAATTGCGTTTATCTATTAAAAAAACGTAATTTTCTTGATCATATTTTATAACTATTCAAAAAGGACTAGTTTTTATTAAATTTAAGCCAGTTTAGCAATATTTTAGAATGTATTTGTATGAGAAAAAAATTACGTGAGATTTGTCGGCACCCCTCCTCCCCCTCCCGTGAGTTCTGGTGAGACTTGGCTGGACCCCCTCCCCCCAAAAAATGCCTCACGTAATTTATGGACGCCCCCTAACTAGCCCTCACATCAGTAATTCCTCCATCTTGCTCCTACTCTACTGCTATCAATACACAATTAACCATTGCCCCAAACTTTCATCTCTCCGTTCTTCCACAAACACACCCCCCTCTCTCGCTCAACCATTTATGGTGCTCTATAATACTTACAACGAACTAACTTTTACTCCAACACCTAAACAAACCCAACTGTCCGCACTAATTCCAGACAAGATTATTCTACTGCCTTTCTTTGTACATCGAACTAGATAGTCCCAGTGTAGCTGACAGCTCGTTAAAATAAAGATAATTGAAAAAAAAGTTCATTAAAAAAAGTTACAGGAAGGACCCTGAAATAGATCAACGATTTCCCTCCTCTCTTTTTTTCAAAATTTTTTGTAGGCTGTGTCGTATCATCAAATCTTATCAACGTTAAGATACAACTTCCAAATAACATAACACTTGAAGAAACTTTTTGATTCGATGTTCTAATTCTCAACAGTAAGTTACCAAATAATTTACGGCGTGACAATTTTTTGGTCATGCTCTGGTATTTCAAAAAAATTAAACTATTCTAGAAGTATTTTGAACGCTGAAAACGATACTGTTTTCCACTTTCCGATCCGTCTTCCCAAACTCTTTTACTGACCTCGTTTACTCATCGGGGATCATAGCGGAACGCATCAACGATTGCTGTACCAAAACACTACAACGTGCAATAGGTTCCGCAAAGATCCGCGGCAAGTGAACGAGGTCATAACGAGAGATTGGGAAGACGGATGGAAAAACCGGAAACAGCGTCGTTTTCAGCGATCAAAATTCTTCTAGAATAGTATAATTTTTTTGCAATGCCAAAGCATGACCAAAAAATTGCCACTCCATGTAATAAAACAAATTCCATTCGATTTCAAACAGTTGAATGGCATTTATAATGAAGCCCCTTAAAGAGATCAATTATCTTCCTCCTCTACTTTTTATTCGAGATTTTTTCGAGCTTCTCACATGACATCCCGCCTTTTCGCCAACTATCTTTCCATTTGCTTATCTGTTGAAATTTTCCAATCTTTCTGTAGATGTGACATCCCTTTTCATTATAGAAATCTGGTCCAAAATTTTTTCCATCTTCTTAGATGACCGCAAGTTGGATTTTTGAACGGACGCAAAAATCTTTGGAAAATGCACTCCTAAACAAAGTAACAGCTAGCGTGTTTTTTGTCCGAAATATCTTGTTCTCGAGTAAATATTACGCTTTTCCACCAAAACCTCAGTATGGCTACACATAATTTTCTACAAAAAGTCTTAGAAGGGTCACGGGGCTGCGTAAAGATATATAATCACTTGAATTTTCATCAGCCGGTCAAGAAATAACAATGAAAATAATCAAATTTAATTGGATTATCCATCATTAATCTAAATGTATGTTATATCAAAATGAAAAATAGAACTTTCCAAGCCATATCTGACTTGAACCTTCGAATCGAGGAAGCTGCGCTCAAACTCAGTACTCTACTCCGTTTTCTTCGACCTCCAGGAAGCGCTTCCCCGTGTCTGGCGTCTCTACATCTCCAAATTATATAATTGGCCGTCGAGGCAATGTACCCAAACTCGTCGAGTCTTTCCTTTATGATATTCCAACGGTTAGAATTCAGGACCAACCACTGATCCATTCAAAACAGTGTGCCCTAAAGAGAAATATGAAGTGGCTTACATAATACGTAAGTTAATATTCAACAAATAACTGAGGACCATTTGTGTGATGAAAGGGTTGCATGTGCAAGCTCCTCAAAAGCTCTATAGCGAGTTCCAAAACCTCGTAAGTCAATTTTTATCAATTTTGGGATTTGTGCATGTTCTTATTTTCTACACTGCTCTGAATCAGTTGAGACTGGTAGAACAAATTTTTGGTATTTTGGACATACGAGATTTTGGAACTAGTGTTGCGATAGCCTTTGCATAAGCATTCATCTTCTATGTTCCTATCTACCCGTGGCATATAACTCTCGATTCTGGTATGCAAACCTAGAAAATGGGAAAATCATTGAAAAAGGTTTGAAGAAAAAATTTTGGCGTAAGTTCTTTTGGTACTCAATATTTAGCCTCAAGGAAGATTGTTACACTCTTTTAGCCATATCTGACGTGAACCTTCAATTCAAGGAAGTCTTTCCTCAAACTTAGGACTCTATTGTATTTTCTTCGACCTACGGGAAGTATTTCCCCATGTCTGGCGTCTCTACGTCTCCAAATTGTGTAACACTGGCCGTTGAAGCAATTTACCCAAACTCCTCGAATCTTTTTTTGATGACATTCTAACGGTTGGAATTCAAGTACAACCACCGATCCTTCCAAAATGATGTCCCCCAGGGAAAAGTATGAAGCGTTCCTCTCTTCCTAATCGCTATAAATGACCTGACAAGTAATGTCAGCTTTCCCTTTACCAAACGCTTCTTTGCGGATGACTGGAGAATCTCCCTACTAACCTCCAACTCCCAACAGGCAGCAAAACTACTCCAATTAACCCTTGACAAAATCTCCAAATGGTCTTGTGACTGGGGTAGTATTCCAAAAAAGATAATTACACCCTACGACTCTTCCTTTTCTGTGTCCACAAAACATTCCCATTATCATTCAACACCACGCCCACACAAAGGTTCCTTGGTCTCTTCTTCCACTCCAAAACCTTTTGGATCCCTCCATTTCAAAATCTCAAGAGCAAAATGTTTAAATTCCTATCACAATCCCGTACCGGCTAGGGCTGTGACCGCAAACTCTCTGCAGTAGTCTAATCCGTTCCCAAGTTGATTACATTTCTGCATTTTACTCTCACACCTACAAGACCAGCTTATAATTACTGGACTCAATTCAGTCTTCCGGGCTTCGTTGGTTTTTGGTGCACTGCGCACCAGCCTCTCACCCAGCCTGTGTGTGGAGTCAGGTATTCCTCCTTTCCGTTACCAAATTTCTGGCCTTGACAGCCCAATACCGAAATCTTCCGATTTTTTCCAAGTCTCTCAGCCCAGGCAATTCTTCTCTTATATCGCTTTAATTCCATCTAGGCCCTCAACTCCTTTTTTTTTATCCACTCCCCTTTAGTTAGCCCTATCTTTGAAATCCGTCTCCCCCTTTCTGAAATTCGGAAAACCGCCAACTCTTTACACATAGATGAATAACCCACCAACAAAACTATATCTTCGCAAAATTTCCCTCCCACCTTCTCTGCTACACGGACGGGTCCAAATCAGCACTCGGAACCCGGATATACAGTATTTATTCAGGGTCACATGTCATCCTTCCGTATGAGAAACTCCGCTTTTTTATTCACCACCGAATTCACCGCTATATCCACAGCCGTCTCTCTCTTTATCAGCTTCCCTTCTCCCTGTAAATTCCATATACAATACATACTGTTTGATTCTGTTTCGCAGTGCCGTATCTCCCATGAAGCTAACGAAGCTGAAGCTTCGGGCGGCAAAATTTTTAGGGCGGCAACATTTTCAAAAAAAAGGTTCAAAATAATCTGAAAAACATTCTCGAATTCTTTGGTGGGAGTTAGGGGCGCGGATTAGTGATTAGCTTCGGGGCGGCAAAGAGCTTAATCCGCCTCTGCTGTCTCGTCCTTTTTTGCTATCCAAAACCCTCATTTTACTAATCCTATCGTCCTTTTGAAACCTCATTCTTATACACTCGTTAAATTCTTCCTTATGCTTCATCTTTCTTCTGTGGATATATCGGGACACATCGACCTTGAGGCAAGTAACGCAGTGGACTTTGCCGAAAAGCAGTCACTATGTTCACGTTAACAAGTTATCAATCTGGTGGTGCTCCTTAAGATTGATTTTACGGGTGTGATGCTCATTCCTGGTAGTTTGTCGTGAGATCAATGTTAGAAACCCTACCAGATTCATAACACGTAGGAGAATAAGTATACTGGAAAACCCTTATAAAAGAGGTTTTCTTTGAGCTGAAACACATAAATAATCACTCTCCTCATTTTTATTTCTATGTCAGTTTTGAGTGGTCAGAAGTTTTCTAGAAATCAGTCGAACCAACTTCCTCGCGTGTTACCTATCTATAATACCTGTTCCGTTTTCCAATTCCATACTAGATGTTAGGTCTCGTAAGTTTCATTTCTGAAATACTCAAAATTCATAGAAATACTATCGTTACAGAATACGTTCAGTATATTATTTCCAAACTCGTGAAATGTACGTACAGGTAACTTTTGTAATAGATAGGCCTAACGTTACTCGTCAGTACATTTCATCAATGATTTATGCTTTGTTTACCTCTTTTGTGACATTTTCATATCATCTGGTGACAAATTGCGACTCGAAGGCTTTATATGTATATTATAAAATTACAGAGGATCGCAACGTTCGAGTTCAGATTTATAGCCGAGAGTACAAAATGGAGCAGCGACTCGAAGCAATCTGAAATTTTCTGTTCATATAATTGCAATCGATCTCGCGACGACGTTCGATAAAGAACTGAAATAGAGACCTTCTAAATACGGTCAAAGACAGAAAGCGCAGAGTCACACAGAATGCTCGCAACAGGTCTCTGAAAAATTTTTAATGAACTTTTTATCTATTGAAAAAAAAAGTATGGAGAGAAGAGACTAAAATAAAGGCCTTCACACATTGACACGATGAACTTGTGGGGTGTCTCGGCTGACGAAAGAAATTAGGGTATTGCTATTTATTTAGCACGCAGTCATTGTATCTGCGTCCGCATATGGGTCAATGTCGAGACATCATACATCGGTATTGGCGGTGAAAATATAAACGAGCTCATTTTTAAGTACAGTATTCATAAAACGAAGAGCAAGTGATAAAAATAGTTATCGACAATTGAAAAGGAAGGAAGTAAGCAATATCACTCCCCATAGGTCCATAAACCTATTAGTTCTACCTATTTCTTTAATTCATGAAATAAATTGGTATGAAGTCACCACAACCATATCAGCCTCGACATTGAAATATGAGTGTATAGTGCTTTTTTTACTCGTATGTTGAAACTGTAATACTCATTTGAGCGTAGGATGAGAAAGTACCGGTATACGATAAATAAACGATTGTGTTGCAGATTACAGTGCACGGTTTGATGAAAGTTATAGAATAGTTTTTTTTTTTTTAGAGCTTTAAAATTCTTGCACCGAGAGCACGCGATGTGGAGTCAAAAATATTTGGAGGGAAACTCGATATTACACCGCGCTGTATAGAAACTTCCGCCTTCACACCGAGAAAATGGAATTAATACAATGATGGATTACGTGAATGTATATCCGACTCTTATTCAAAACAAATTATGATTCAGATACTAAGATTTATGTAAATTGTTGTAATATTTAAATACAATATATCTATCGGATATTAATCTTTTCATCAATGCGTACACAATGATGAACCTGAAATTCTTTACAATGATACATAGTTTATTGGCATTGAATTACGAGAGTTACAGGCCAACGATTATTCAGTAGTCCATCGTTAGTTGGGTGAAAGTAGTTTAGAGGGAGATAAACTTACTCATATTTCATCATTCTACGTATAAAGGAAATATAATAATTTTTAATTATATTATACGCCCATTAATAACTCGATGGGAAAAGAATAGCTGCATTCTCGTCCACATTGAGGGGGGTATTTACAACCACAAATTTTTTATGCAAAAGAAGAACGTTTGATTCGCCATTCATGATTGAACAAAACTTCGGACAAAGTTGTCATGGAACTTTGAAAGTAATGTACATCCAGAATATTGTCTTTGACCATCTCCTTTCAAGATATTGGAATACCCTTAGGTTGAGTGAAGATAAAAAAAGCAAAAATTTGCAGAAAAATTATTCTTAAAAAACGACTTGAAAAAATATCTTCTTAAGATCGTTGGAAGAAAACAGTTGACCGGAAAGAAAAAACCGATATTCTCAAAGAGACTTTGGAGTGTATTTCTGTTGTATATTCCGGCGAATTTTATTTCGGTGACCTTGAACCAGGCTTCTTTCTGAAAACATAGTACAAAATGTGTAAAAAATAGTTGTATAACATAAGAATAAGCAGAGTAATTTGTTCCTCAATTTTATGGTTAGACATTATGACGAAGGGCTGTACTCAAATGAGTAACGGATTACAAAAAACCACGCGAAATTAGCAGCCGCGAGCGCTTTCGGTTAAATAGTTGGTGTTGGGTTCAGTCAATTTCTTTCGTTTACGCTTGGAAGAGGGTTGTTTAACCGAAAGCGCTCGCGGCTGCTAATTTCGTGTGGTTATTTGTAATTCGTTACTCATTTGAGTACAACCCTTTATCATAAGAATCAGCAGTGGAGTCACTTCTTGAATTATGCAGAGCACCATGGCACCAAGCCAATAGAATATTTAGCTTTTTGATCGTCTTGTTTGAGGATGAAATAACAAAAGTATTCAACTTTAGCCTCAAATTGACGACGGTAACGGCGTTTGAATGAAAGGCTACTGACTTTCGAAACACTTTGTCGTATGGGTTGAAAATCTGAAGAAAAATAGTAATATTTGGAGGAGGGAAAATGGGAGTAAGGTGGAAACACTACTTGCTGTGAAAACGTGCGAGGTTAAGAGAGAAAATAATGAACTTATCTTCGGGTATATTTGAAATTAACTCCAAAAGACTTGGCACAGGGAGATATCTGGCTCTACCGAACCGATCTTCTTATTAACTATCCAAATCTCAGGAATCTTTAAAACCAAATCTTCAACTTCAATAGCCTTTGAGGATTCTCAAATCGCCATTTCTTTCCTGTACATTTCTTATGGGAGATTTTTACATTAAAATTCAGAATTATAGGATAGGGAGATGTCAGCTCCCACTGAACCGATTAGCTCGCACTCGACTCTGTTCTTGGAAATATGGGTTTGTTGTCTACTACTGGAATTTGAAGTGGAAATTCCCACCTTAAATAGTCTTCGAGTAATCTGTATCCTTAATCTTTTGCTGTAAATTTTTGGATGGAGATTTTTAAATCAAACTTTGGTCTCTTCAGCGGACTCAACTCTCACATTCTTACTAGGAAGAGCGCAATTTCTAATTCGGCTTGAATTTTGTATTATCAAGAAAACTCGAGGGCAAAAACAGACGTTAAATAGAGCAAAAGTCTAGGTGAAGTACTCTTTGAAGTTCATCAAAAGGATATCAAATTAAAAATTATTTAATTATTTATTTATTTAATTATTTAATTATTTAATTATTTAATTATTTAATTATTTAATTATTTAATTATTTAATTATTTAATTATTTAATTATTTATTTATTTAATTATTTAATTATTTATTTATTTAATTATTTAATATTATTTATTTATTTATTTATTTATTTATTTATTTATTTATTTATTTATTTATTTATTTATTTATTTATTTATTCATTTATTTATTTATTTATTTATTTATTTATTCATTCATTTATTTATTTATTTATTTATTCATTCATTTATTTATTATTAATTCTTCTATTGGTCAAGTGTTCGTGAGATATTATTCGTTTACCCCTTTACCTATCTTGGCGTCGTATAAGTC
Organism: Aspidiotus rigidus; assembly: GCA_035079385.1. Taxonomy (NCBI): domain Eukaryota; kingdom Metazoa; phylum Arthropoda; class Insecta; order Hemiptera; family Diaspididae; genus Aspidiotus; species Aspidiotus rigidus. The sequence goes on from JAVHKY010000023.1 coordinate 5,485,006, forward strand.
TTGTTCTATGAGAAATATGAGGTGGCGCGAGCTCGCTCCGCTCGTTCGCCCCCTGTCTCGCTGTTGTATTGGAATGGTATGAGACAATTCAAGTCTAGGGGACTTGGAAAAATTTCGACTATCCAGCCATATATGATAGGAAGAGGGACTTGGAAAATTTTCCAATTATTAATTATATTAATTAATTATCTATTTATTTATTTATTTATTTAATTATTTAATTATTTAATTATTTAATTATTTAATGATTTAATGATTTAATTATTTAATTATTTAATTATTTAATTATTTATTTATTTAATTATTAATTAATTAATTATTAATTAATTAATTAATTAATTATTTATTATTATTACGTGGGGTGTACTCGCGAATTTCTGAATCACCCGCGGGGTAGAGATGTGCACGGACGCACGCTTGCACGGATGCACGGTAATTATTTATTTAATTATTTAATTATTTAATTATTTGATTATTTAATTATTTAATTATTTAATTATTTAATTATTTGATTATTTAATTATTTAATTATTTAATTATTTAATTATCTAATTATTTAATTATTTAATTATTTAATTATTTAATTATTTAAATATTTAATTATTTAATTATTCAATTATTTAATTATTTATTAATTAATTAATTAATTAATATAATTATTTATTATCATTATGCGGGGTGTACTCGCGAATTTCTGAATCACCCGCGGGGTAGAGATGTGCACGGACGCACGCTTGCACGGATGCACGGTAATTATTTATTTAATTATTTAATTATTTTATTATTTAATTATTTAATTATTCAATTATTTAATTATTAATTAATTAATTAATATAATTATTTATTATCATTATGCGGGGTGTACTCGCGAATTTCTGAATCACCCGCGGGGTAGAGATGTGCACGGACGCACGCTTGCACGGATGCACGGTAATTATTTATTTAATTATTTTATTATTTAATTATTTAATTATTTAATTATTTGATTATTTAATTATTTAATTATTTAATTATCTAATTATTTAATTATTTAATTATTTAATTATTTAATTATTTAATTATTTAATTATTTAATTATTTAATTATTTAATTATTTAATTATTTATTAATTAATTAATTAATTAATTAATATAATTATTTATTATCATTATGCGGGGTGTACTCGCGAATTTCTGAATCACTCACGGGGTAGAGATTTCTCTCGCTCTTGACGGGGGGGGGGGGGGGTACTCGCGAGTTTCAAAATCGGGGTCTGGCGAGAGAAAAGACATGGAACATGTCAAAAAATGAACTTCATAAAGTTTCAGATCGAAACAAGCTATCAGAGCGGAAAATTCACCCTGCTCAAATGTTTGAACTCGAATTTCTTGGTAGAGGGTAATGTTATAAAAGAATTCCCGCACGAAACACGAAAAGTAACTCGATCACAGTGCGGTCAGATGAGTTTCTCATAATTTATTATATGGAGAAGTCCAAATACATTTTTCCACAAATTTCAGGCAGTCTGTGGTATTTTGTTTTTTGTGCAGGTCATCTCTCTTTAAGTAAAAATACAGACAGAGACCTATTGACATTAACTTGACTATTGTACGCTGATGATATCAAATTATTCAAAGAAATTGAGGACCATGATGATACACAACTTTCACAATGCGACTGGGGTGGCGTTTTGAGCCGGAGTGAAGAAAACTTACTTGTCCTAAATGTAAAGAAATCCTCAGCCATGATAAATCCCATGTACAAGAATTACAGCAACAAAGGCGAAGAATTAGAGTCGGTAGATCAAATCAGAGACCTGGGCGTGTTGAATAAGAGGGTCTCTCGTTCGAAAAACGAATACAAGCATTGGCTGCTATAGCCAATCGGCAGGCATCTGGGGCTCTTAATGAGACACTCAAAATTTTTCACAAACACATGTACCATACATCACGTTAGTTAGATCGCACTTAGGTTGCTCAAATATGGTATGGGTTTCGCTAGGGAGATTGCGGACTAAGAAACTGTAAAGAATTCGAACTTAAATATCTTAATTTTTGGGGTTTTCATTTTTACGGTCCGTTATCATCTTAAATTGACAATAGGATATGAATTAACGTCAATATATGTGAGAAAAGGTTTATTCCAGGTATTTTTTCTCAGAGATTTTCTCTGTGGAAAAGTGGAATCCTCTACCCTATTAGATAATATTGGTTTTTTGGCCCTCTCGCGGCCTGGTTGGAGTAGAGATCTATTTTGGAATCCTAAATCCTGAACAGCCCAATTCAAGACAGCCTCTCTGAATCAGGCATTGTTACTGTATAACGAAGTGACGAGAGCAGACACCTCCATAGACTTATTATTCAACGGCAGGAGTAAATTCTCGAGCTCTTCACCTGTTGAGAATTCTGGCGTGAGGGAACGTTGGTCGGGGGTGGGGTGGGTTGGAGAACCGGCAAACACCGCACCAGTGTTGATTGTTGTTATTATTATTACTATTTTATTTTATGCTGTTATTATTGTACAACTCTCCCTTTTATCAACCTTTCGGATGTTGGGGGCGCTTTATTATTTCTAAAATAAAATAGATGAATGAATCTTGTGGAGTTTATACTATGTGAATAGCCCGATGAACCATGTAGACCCCAAATCGACTCACTATTTTGACCAAGTCGATTTTGACTCGATTTAATTCCGCCCAATGGCGATCGACCACAAATCGATCCAAAAATACTGGAAGTCGACTCAACATCTTCCTTTTACCATCGATTCATCGCGACGTCGAAATTGAGTCGACTCCCGGTACTACAAATTGATGGCGACTTGAAAATCGACGTCAATTTTGAGTTGGTTGTACGTTACTTATCGGCAGACGTCGATTGTATTTTTTCAGTGCAGTGCACAATTTGATGGAGTTTCAGAATCGAAATCAAAAAAATTCGATTTCAAAGTCGACATTCCATCAATTCGACCATTGCTGCTCTGATTAAGCATGATTAAGATTTTTTTTTATTTTAATTAACGGGCTACTAGCAGCCTGCCTTCAGGGCTATGAGCTCGGTAAGATTCACAATGGTCTTCGTTTTGTATAATTATGACTACGTATTCTGTCTGCGAGTAGCGGCGGTCATCAAAAGCGTAAAATGCTCCAAGTTGGTGTTTGTAATCATGTTTTCGGAATAACTGTTTTCGGGGATAATTTTTCGGGAAAATGTCCGGGAATCCATCGCGTTCCCGCCCGCTTACGCATCGACTCGAGGTTTGAGCTCGATTTAAAATCGACTAGCATACATTCCTAAAAAACTCAAAATCGACTGTCAATCGACGCAACATCAAAAAAATTAGAGAGGTCGACTACAGATCGACGTCGATTTTGAGGTTGATTTGAAGTGAACCAGATTAGCAAAGAACTACGACAGATCGATGAAAAATTTGGAGAAGTCGACTCAAAGCAAACCAAATAAAGTGGACATTTTATCGACTACACATCGAACTGGTATCGACGTCTACCTATGGTCGATTCCAACCGTGGCTTATTTATGAGGGTGTTGGGGACAACTCCCTCCCCCTCCCTAGAGGACCTCCAAAAATCTATAAATCATCTACCAATAAGCTGTTGATTTTTCTTTTTACTTAATGGAAATTTTGTTCTTGAAAATGTTTGGACCCCCGCTATAGAGAAGTTCTAAATACGCCACTGATTCTAACATTATATCGACGAATTTTCGACTAAGACTTAAAAAAAAGTAATGTGAACAGAAATAGATACCTACTTCCGACGAAGAAAGGTCGCTGAACTTCTCTTATCATCCCTAGTACAGTTTTGCGTCATGAAGTTTCTGCCGTACCTACAAATAAATAATGTTTGACAAATATAGGCTACAGGGATGGGATTCTGCAAAATATCAGATGTAAGACCATTTCTCCTGATTATAGACTTCGCACATTTCGCCAAACATTATTTTTCTAATACCTAATATTAGACGAAAACTTATTTTCTACATGAAACAAAAATTGGCTCGACAAAACGTGGACCATATCAATTCTGCACTTGATCATATTCATTACTCACCGGTAATTTACCAATCATTTTCGACAGTTCAGACTGCGATGTAGAGACTCTCGACAGTATTTACTTTGTACTATACTTTTCTGTCAAGTTTAATTATCTTTCGGGCAGATTATTAGCAAACAAAGATAGGTAGACGCATAAATTTATAATTACACGTGACTCACAAACTTGCACAGACGTAGAAAAATATTATGGTAGGTAGGTCAAAATTTTCGAAATTCAGGTTAATAAGTTGGTAAACAGAAACGTGGTGTTAATCGGGAACGGCGAGGAGAACAGATAAAATAATTCAACATCGACACACTCACACGCACAAAAAACTTCTATAATACTGCGTATTCAATAATAGTTATTGACCTACGGTAAGTGATAAAACAGTTCAAGAATGAATGAAAACTGAATGTATGTCATTCGGGAACAACTGCATTAAATACACATAGGTGCATGTGCATCGAGAGTGACTTTTTCGTGGTAGCCTATAGATTTTGTTTGGTTATGACGAGACGATACAATAATTTTCGAGGAGCATGTAAATGCACGTGGAAGAAATTCTTACTCGCAATAAAAGAGACGCAATAATATTTTACATCGTATGCGGGTCTAGAAAATTTGTCGATGTACTCAAGTCGCTTTTGGAATCACCTCCAGAGCGCGCTTACATGACAGGCTTCAAACCTACGAATCAATGACATTGTATAAGGTAATAACGACGGTCGTTACATCCAGAATAATTATCAACTTCATCTATGGCCGAAAACAAAAATAACTGAGGTATGTCTGCGGCCTAGAGAGTACAGCTGTAGGTCCCCTTATCAATTTGTGCGCGCGAAAAATATCGTTTTGCAACCTATGTCTAGTTTACATCCGTCTACCAGAAAAATAAAAAAAACAAAAAATTGTACGGACGAACGAAATGAAACAAAGGGAAAAAGGAAAATGAAGTAAAAACAAAAACGTTGCACTTCATTTTTCCATATTCGAATACCCACATAACATTGAAAATAATACTCAAGTTTGGCGATATTTTTATGCATTTGCATCTTACACTTCATAGTTACTTCCTCAGCCTTGTCCCTATTGCGCTTCAGCTTCTTATGACCATCGACAATAACCTTTCCGAGAGTTCAGACAGTTTGATAACTTATTCAACACGGAAGAGATGATCTGTATAAATACGATCGAATCTACTCGAATTCATCAACTTCGTTCGTCACTTTTGACTAATTGACATCCTTTTTCTTCTTCGAATAATTCGTTTTTTCGTGCTCGAGCTTTACTATGAAGCTTATTTTATTTTGTACGTTGGTGGCTGGTGCAGTTGCTGTCAATCAGCGATCGGTAAGCTTTTTCTTTATTTTTCGTATTCAAATTTTTAGTAAAAATACTACCTAGGTATTTCGCTTTAGTGGTAGAATTTTGTTTTTAGCCTAGGTGTAGGTAGGTACGTATAGGTATCGCACAATATTTCAAAGTAGGAAGGGATTTTTCTTTACGTTTTTATTGGTTTGATGCTCTTTCTGAGTCAGAGTTTTCTATTGAGGAACGATTTCGCAAATTGAAGTTTTTAAGTAGGTACATGAGAAAAGAAAAAAACTAATTCGTGAAAATTCACAATTTTGGTTCTCCCGCTATGAAGAGCACGTCGAAAAATATCACTGTCACCTGTCTGCAACCCGTGTCCTATGTTTTGCAATGGAAGGTGTCAAAAAAGTGTGAAATGCAACCTCTATCAAAATGTAGTCCTACGAGATGTAGTATAAAAATGTGAGGAAGTCATAATAGTGGCTGACATCTGTCAACGTTTCTTTCTTACGCCTATTTATCTCATCAACTTTACCAGTCAAAAGGAAAGCTCCTCCTTTCATAAGTTTGGATTCGAACTTACTTCTATTCACATGAAGTTTTCTCCAAACGTCCTAGATCTGATCAGTATCAATAATTGTCATGTTCTGTCTATTTTTCTGCTGAAAGCTTAGTTCACTTTTAAAAGTTTCCCGCACTATTTGAAAGACCGCAACAAAAAAAGTCGATTTGTCTAATCTCTATTTCAGAAAGGTAATGGTGTTACGGAATACATATCTTGGTGGGAGAGTATCATCGGTGTTACAGAGGAGCCGGACGCCCCGATTCAGCCCATTGATACGAAAACTTGCCCGCTCTGTGGTAACTTCCTTCAAATTTGAAGTTGCTCTAGTGAACAGCTTTCGAACAATCTTAACATCTTTGTTTTGTGCTAGAATGTGGTCAAGCTAAACAAACGAAAATTGTGGGTGGAAATACCGTTAAACATGTGAATCAATACCCGTGGATGGCACAGTTACAATACAAAGGTAAATTCTATTGCGGTGGAAGCCTCATAAATTCCAGATACGTACTAACTGCCGCTCATTGCGTACATCAGTAAGTATCATTTTATTTGAAAACTTACAAAGCTTCTAACTTCAAAATCACACCGTTATGAGTTTTATTGGCGGTAATATTTTTTTGCGCTGGAGATCGATCATAAATTTCCTGACAACACTCTAAATAGTTTCTCTTTTTCAAACAACTATTGGGCAAAATTTCGGGTCTTGAGTCCTGCGAAAGACGTTGCAGTTAGAAGTTTCAGAGTTTTCAGGAAGAAGGGTTCAAAAAATTCAAATTTTGCTACTGTAAATGAGAAATATTGGGGGAAAAAATGCTCAATTTGTATTACATGATCTAAGACGAGGAATAAATAGTAACTTCAGGAGACCCTCTCCAAACTCTCACCGTCTCATAATGGAAGCTGGAGTATGAACGTTTTAATCTTCAACCACGTAGGAGGAGGGCGTGTTGAGTTCGAATTTCTTCCTCTTCCGAAGGAAAAAGAGAACAAAAAATTTAGATCAAATTGCAATGGCTACGGAGAACCCGCAAAACTCGGAAGTCGAAATTTTTCTGAGTCTCAATCCTATAGCTCGCAAGTCACAGTTTTTCCGGGTCCCAATCATATCATATATAGTTTGCAAGTCGAAATTTTTTCAAAGTCCCTATCATATATTTCCAAGTCCCAATCCGATCGTATATAGTTTAGAAGTGGGCATTTTTTCAAGTTTCCCTCCTATCCTGTACGTATACTTTTTTAAGTCCCCCCCCCCCCCCGCCCATCACAATATAGGTTATGACTCGAGGGTCAGAATTTTTCCAATTTTTATCACCTAAATTAACTTAGATTGATGACGTCATCAGAGTCGGAGAACTCTCGCTCGCCGTCCGGCCGGCCGACATAGGAGATAACTCGGAAGTCAAAATTTTTCCTAATTCCAATTTCCTGTAGCTCGAAAATCGGAATTTTTCGAGATTCCCCTCCCATCGTGTATATTGAGGTCGACATTTTTTCAATTCCCAACATTACATTATATGGCTTTAGGGTCGAAATTTCTTCAAGTCCCCTAATCTAAAAGAACTTAGGTTGATGACTTCATCAAAATCGGTCATTTCCCGAAAATTCTTCCTATAAAAGAGATACCTGATTGTCGCTAAAAAATCTTGAAGCTGTTAGGACTGCATATAATTCAAACGATGATACTTGATTGAAAAAGTGACAAGGGAAACTTGAATATTTTTAGAAATGCGACGAAATTGATCAAATTCAAAACTTGCGATTTTCCCAGAAAAATTCATATAGGTACTTCTAGAATCCGGGCTAGAACTTCCTCTTGGTAGCACTGCTATTGTCAAACAGGGTATATGGAAATTGAACTGTTACCATCGGAGGGAGGGGAAAGGTATGCAAAATTGATGACAGTATTTCTCCCGCAACGACGGAGCTGCTAACTACTGCAACCCGAATTGAAGTCTCAATGCGGTTATCGTGATCTTAACTGAATCCCACGTGCGAAGAAGACTTCTGCCGTCAAAATCTAAGAGGAGTAGATATCTAAGGAGAGTGATGAAAATTAAAACGAGTTCTGCTAATTAGAGATAGAAATATGAACTCATTTAATTTGAAATTTCATCCCTCTTCTCTCCAGCTTTGATAAAAAATACATGACTGTCCGCTTACTGGAGCACGATCGTAGCGACGATAAAGAAAGTAAACATATAACGAGGAAAGTCGACCGAATTGTGAAACACAAAGGATATAATGCGGCTACTTTCAATAATGATATCGCTCTCGTCAGGTTGAGCGAAGAAGTCAAAGTGGGAAAATCACAGGACCAACCAAATCCTGTCTGTTTGCCGACCGAAGGTATTTCCAATTGATACCTCACGAAAAGAAACAATGAAATAATTAATTATTGTTTCATCACTAAAACTGATTTTTATTTCAATTTAGGTAAAAGTTTCGCTGGTATGGAAGGATTAGTTACCGGATGGGGAGCTACTAAACAGGGAAGTGGGGCAGCCAATGTTATTCAAGAAGTCTATGTGCCCATAATTTCAAATGACGATTGCAAAAAGACCGGCTACGGTGAAAAACGAATCACTCAAAATATGATGTGCGCTGGATATCCTGACGGAGGAAAAGATTCCTGCCAGGTAAGTCTGAGGAAACGAGGCTCATAGAGAATTTATTACCGCACTAGCGTTGAACTTGCCTAATTTTTCCTCTGTAGGGCGACAGTGGCGGTCCCATGAAGGTTTCTAATTCGAATAGTTACCATGTCGTCGGTAAGTAACACAGGAAATCATTCATTTGGATGATTTTTATATTAATATACACTTGCTCATCAAATGTTCTCATTATAGGGATAGTTTCTTGGGGAGAAGGATGTGGTCAAAAGAATTATCCTGTAAGTGCTCCTCTGATCAACGTCACTCATTTGTGTGAGATTTTCAGCTCTCAAAATTGATGAAATTTCTCTTTTTGCAGGGAGTCTATACGAGAGTAAATCGATATCTAAATTGGGTTAATAACAACACCGTGGATAGTTGTCCTTGTCCTTACAAACCGGTTGACGAATCCAGCAACTATGGTTCATCTACATCCACCCCGTACAGACGGCGGCCATTTTGGCATTTTTCTTCAAACTGAAGTTGACTTTCCATTGTGATGATTCTAATTCCTATTTACATTACTCGATTTCTTTGATCTTCATTTATTTATTTACTGGTATATGTGTTCCGAGTTGATTATTTTGTAATTTATTTATTTTTTCCTATTTATTTCCAATAAATTATATTTCATTATAACGACTGAAGTTTCTATACTAAGGCGAGAAGACTGCGACATCAAGAAACAATAAGCGTAATGTCTCAACGAACACGAAGCTTGACACCCCTTCATTCTACGCCAACCCTCGAAAATTGAAAGGTAGGTACTGACAGTCACGCGAAGACAAAAGGTAGCACACACGTGTACCGAATCTGAGAAATACTCGTTTCTAGTGAATTCCATACCATCTCATTTACTCGTTGTTACTAGCAACCGATACCTATTCTCAAATTTCGAAGAGTATACTTACGTACAACAGGAATAAGATATATAGATTATTGAATTCTTGTTTAAAACTGTCACGTTTCGTTTATTTGGTGCGATCGATATGAATACGACAATTAAAACTTCTGACGTCTATCAGACTGATGGCAATTTACCGGAGCGATTCGAGAAACCAGGTAATAGTGGAAAAAAATTTCATTGAAGATTAGAATAATATGTAAACGATCCAAACACATTTCCTTAGGAATTACTGGAGATGTGATAATTCTTCGTAACAGATGTGTCTTCATTCCGCGTGAAAATATTCAATTGTTCTTTATAAAAAATTTCAATATACACTTCTTTTTTTCCAAACAGACAGATATGATTGAGGTTAGTCTACTCAGAATTTACGATCTATTCAAATGATAGACGAGTCTACACCCACATTTCTTACTCGTACGCCTCGAATTTCAGAATTTTTCTTCATACGAGCTTTACAACTACTCTAAGGGTTATATCAGCTTGTGATGGGTGATTGTGGAGATTTCGTGAAAATTGAGGTAAGCAATAAGGAAGGATAAGAGCGTACGGTAGAGGGTGGAAGAGTTGAGTTAGTGACATTGTTGCGAAGGGCAGATGGAAGACGCGAAGAAACAGAATGAGAGAGGTGAATATTTTCAAGAACGGGACACTAAAAATGTTATTCAACAGATGAGTATTGGTCAGAGGGGGGCGGGAGAAAATAGGCCTAGAAAGAAATGAGAATACAAGAGACATATGTCACGGATTTTAAAGGGAGTGAGAATGATTTCTTTGAATGGGTAGTTCGATTGGAGGACCGACTCGAGTATTAAGAATCGGTAATAGTTTTTGAGGTCATAGGCAGGAGCAGGTACGCGGTTAGAAGTTATATGGGAGAGGAAGGAATCTTCGGCGGCAAGGTCATGTTCCGGAAAGTTGATGTGGCACAAAATCCAGAGGAAGGAGACCGGTGTTATAAGGCGGATGATAGTGTCTACAGAAGTAAATGATCGCATTACCCCCTCTCCTGCATAGTCAGGAGAGAAGGAAGTGAATCATTCAACAGTAGGGATTTGAGCGGAGGATGAGGTTGAAATGAAGATGACAAAAATATAAGGCGTTCTGTTCGGTGGTGAAGTTGGAGGCAGAATTTCTGGTTTTGACGCCTTGGATTAAGTATGCCTAACTAGTTTCGGGTTCAGATTCACATCCGACGGTAAAGCAGGGTCGGTGGGTCGAATATTCTTCACGAGTTGTCGGTGTATTCTATATTGCATATTTATTCTCCTAAGCCTTATAGTGTCATGAGTTAGGGAATAGTAGCTAGATCGAGTCGGATATCCACTGGGAGGGGATGGGTTAGCTATGGAGACGTGGATAATATTGAAGAGGGTGAAGGTTCCAATTTGAAATATTTACATAGTTCAGACTTATGTCGGCAGAGTGCAGGTGCGTATGTAGCGATCTGTAAACTGATAATACGAATACGAACACTTTTTAACGAACACTCTGTAACCTGCCTACTTTTTATCGTGTCGGTCAACCCTGAAAAGGCTCACCAGTTACCGATCAGTTCTCTTTCGTATGTCTTGTAATAAACTGTATCTACCGCTCGCCGATTTCTTTTCCTTAGAGAAACCCTCTCACAAACCTACACGTAGATTGGAGGTGGAGGGAATTGGGCTGCGGATGCAAGAAAATTATCGGTGAGGGTTAAAAAGCGGTATTTGAGAGTGGTTCTTCGGCTTTAGCGCAAAGGCTGAGCAGGACTAGAATATAGTGCACCGAGAGTTAATCTCAATTTTGACGATTGAATTGTATCTTATAATGTTGGGCAAGATTTACTAGATTGACTGTTGTCGTCTAGTTGAGAGTGAATTAATCTTTTGTATTTACAATTACAGTCAGTGCGGGGTAGAGCTAGGATTTGAAAATGTTGATAGAATTGAGACATTTGGCTCGTAGTAACTTCAGGTGAGAGGTCCTCCTGTTGTCAAGGGTAATTCCAAAATTTGCAGTTCTGAAAGAGTACGGAAGGAAAGGATATAAGGCGTGAAAACATACTTCGAATATGACCAGAATTGTTTTAATTGTCGAGAAAGAAAAGCCCTACGCAGAAGCTCATAAAGAAAGTCTATCAAGATTTTCCTGCAGAAGTTTCTCGGATCTTTAAAAATTTGCAGATGAAAATTATTTATATAACCTGCATAAGTTTTGCTTAGTGAGTGTAGAGAGGCCAATTAATTTTCTGGGATCAATTTATTCGGAGAGGAAAATTCTTCAAGGTATACAAATTTGACGTAAAACGCTATTCTTCCAACAAACAGATAAAAATTTGCTTAAAGGTTTGGTTTCACGTTTCGCAAAATCAGCGGAAAAAAATCCTCTTTTTTTTTTTTTTTTTCTTTTTTTTTACGAGCACTAGAGCTTCACGAGGGCTATTGGCTCGGCGTTAAAAAAGTTATGAATATTATAAATAACACATAAGAAAGGGAGGTTTTTTAAAGGACTATAGTCGTATAAAAAGCTACGCAAAGCTCTTCTTTGTCTCATTTGTCAATTCTTGTTACAGACATGTTTCAGAATTACGGCCAACAGATATACCCTAACCTCAATCCGCATTATATAAGAACGTCTCTGGATTACGGATTTTACGCGCCGACTATTCATACGGTGCCTACAAAATACTACCCGCTGAGCAACAAATTTTCTCGTGATGTCTGGCGCAGCGGAATGTACAGAAATTTTTCATTAAATGTCTAAGGCGTAGAACGCCATGACGAGTTTCCAAAATTAGCCAAAATAACAGTATAAATCTAATGTAGTACCCAGCTATTGCGTATTAGAATTTACTCGTTCAAAAATTATTCTATTTTTGCTTTTCAATTTTCATTTCCTAGTATTTTTTCCCGTTTCTCTGTTGTACTTTTTGCGTCAATTAAAGATAATTTTCCTTAATTATAACTTTAAACTTCGTGTTGAAAACTTGACCTAAAGAGAAAAAAAGAGAAATAATACCTAAGAGAAAGAGAACACGGCGATTAGGGCGCAATATCGCGAGATTATTCGTACAAATTGTTGTCGCGGAGAGAATATTTCAAAATCGTATTACTTACGTAGGTACATAATTCGAATCTATCTGAAGAGAAGAAGGAAAATATTCGGAAGTATTGGAAAAAATAATTATGTAATTCATTCAAAGTGAAACACGCAAATAATTTTTCGTTTGATAAAAACAAATTTGAGATCCTCAGTTTATTCCAATTCCTACCACGTTTTTGTTGCACCAAACTGACCGCAGGCCTGAGAATAAACGAGAATAATCTTTAAAAAATGAAAATAGGTATTATCAAGAATTTCTCGATGTATACATATTTTACTTATTCAGCTGGACATGAAAACGTGGTTAGGGTGAAATTAATGTCCTCTTTATCTTTTTAAATTTTAATACTATTTAATGTACCTATTTTCATTCACACATTTTTATTTTAGCAAAAATATTACTTTTAAATATGTTTCGGTAACAATACTGGAATATTTCACTCAAAAACCCTCTCATTATCAAAAGTATGAATCATATTTTACGAATTGGTCATTGATATGAAATTTCTAAAATCCTATGACAAATTTTATCAGGGAATTTTATTTTTTGTACTTTTGATGTTTGAAAAAGAATTCAAGAAATAAGGCGAAAAGTTGAAAAAAGCTCGCCTCTTTCAACATAATAGTGTTTCGTACTTCAATGGTTCGAAAACGCTTGTGCTTAAGTACATCAAAGATTCTATGTAATTTCAAATTTTCCACATGAATTGACTTACTTGAAAAAATTAGAAAAGTACCTATCATTTCTTTTCAAGAAAAGTTTCCTTTTATTTTCAGTTGACGTACCCTTTTGAGATCGAACTTATCGGTGATTTTTCAATTCACTACAACTTGAAAGGGAACCTCAATTAGCACTTTGTTCTCGCTATAGAATTACATTTTAAGAACTCCCCTCTAAGAAGTACCGAAATGAAATTATTTGATCATTCTGGTTATTCGATTTTGACAAAAACATCTAATTTTTTTTTTTCAGTCGTTTCCGGTCAGAAATGAATACGAAACCTTTAAAAAAATATTGTTTTTGGTTTCAATAGCTCAGAGTGAAAAAAAAAAAACGAGACAAAAACAGAGGGCAAATCTATAATATCAATTTTATTGAATGATAATAGTAAAGATAAATATTAGAATTGTAAAAACCAAGCAATTTCTGCATAACATAATCATATTATTTTATTGTTTTGTCTTTTTTCTTCATTGAAAACAGAACAAAAATTATGAACTTATTTAGGTACCATATTCATAACAAATTATAAATTAGATAACAAAATAAAAATAACAAAATATTCAAGTAGCTAGATATTTGCAACAATAAAAGTTATTTTTTTAATTACTACAACATTAAGAACAACAGCTTCACTAGGGAAAAAAATATTCTTAGGTACGTTATGCTCTCCTTGAATAGAGTAAGAAGAATTACGGTTTCCTGGGGTGAAAATACTGAGAACTATTTTCGGAAAGTAAGTATTTTTTTTTTTTTTTTCACTTTTATCAACTAAGTAGATCTTGACAAAAATGATGGGTAATAAAAATAAATAATTTTCTGTTTTGAAGTATATTATATAGTATTATAGGAGTATTGTATTAATATATTTTATTGAGTAATGTAAAGGAAAGAGATGATGGAAAAAAAAAGAAGAAAAAGAAGAAGGAAGGTAAGAAGATTTCAAATTACGAATAACGAACGTAAAAAATGATATTCTTCAATTATCATTCAAGTCTACGGTCTAAAATTATTATTCTGATACTATTAGTAATTTATATATTTTTGAAAACAATTTGAAATAAGAAAATGAAAGCAAACCATTATAGTCAACAATTCTCATTATGATTGGTGTTATATTTTTCATAGTGTAGTGACGCCGATAAGAAGGCAGTAGGCTGGCTGTGGAAGAAACTGTTTCTTTTTCATAAGGATATCAGTTTTCATTGTCTATGGTAACTCCTTGTCCCTAAAAATTTCACTTTGTGCCTCTACGAGCGTGATCACCTTTAGTACGGTTAGGTCATCATGGTAGTAAATAAGTGTATAGAATAAGAAAGCGCGAAAAGCTATAAACGCCTACCTCTGTCGGGCTATTGACAAAAGAAATTCTTATAAGTAAATTATGAAGAGAGAAAAAGAATTAGACGTTAGAAGAAGACATGATAGACCCAGCCGTTTTCCCCATCAAATGGTATATCTAGCGTTAATTCTGCATTTTTTCCTCATCAAAAACTAATGTAACGTATTTATCGCGTATTATAATACCCATCAACGATCACATATTTTTCTTTTACTTATCGTCACCAAAAATTCCGGCAAACGTTTTTCTCAAGTTTTTCATCGTATCTTCGTAATCCTCGACGCTACCGATGCTACCAGTTTGTGAATTTTGACGTCCGAAAGTTTTCGTCGGTTGCGATTGTTGCTGACTGGATACGCTGGCTTGAGAGGCTAAAGATATATACAATTTTATTACTTTTATTATGCTCAAAGTTTTTAAGAATCGATCACAGAAACAGTTCGTACAAGAAGACACTTGATACCGTGGCATCTCGAGCCACCATCCCGCGTGATTTGAGAAAAAAAAGTAATTATAGAGAAAAACGGTTGGTAAAAGTACCAGTTTGTATTCATTTTTGAATTGGATACAAACTGGAGCTCATGAAATCCATAAATCCAAACTGACTCTTATCATTGATGAACTGTTTCTCATATACCCACGTATAGTTACTGTATTTTCAAGCATTACGTACTTTCCGAATCGCGACGAATGGCCCCAGTAGATGTTGTAGTCTGAGTGCGTTCCTCGTCGTCATCATTTACGGCCGTGAATGCTTGAGACTGTCCTCCCATCGAAGACCGTGACATCGACTTCACTAGTGGCGGACGACAGTACATCTACAATGTGATTATTTGCATATCAGTTATTCATTAGATTATCGAATGTCTCGTCATTGTGGAAAGAAATAAACAAATGACGCAGTAATATTTAGAATTAGGTGTATTTATACAATTTGGCCTAGCCTACACGTTGTACCTGCATACGTTGGACTACAATATCGGCGATAAAACGTTTGTCTTCGTCCTGAGTATCACCCATTAAGGTCAAAGCTGAATCATTTAGTTCGATGATGTATTCACGACCATCCTTGCCGACCACAATTTCTAATGCGCAAATATCCAACCCTCCGAATAATTCGGATACTTCGTCGATCCACGATTTATGACGATCTGACACTGGGGCTGATTCTACTATAGACGAGCCGATGTTAGTTTTCCAAGAACCTGATAGTGACCTTCTCCTAGAAATGAAACTATTTTTCAGTAATCGATCGAAGTAAATTTGTCTTTACTAGCTTTTATTGCTTACGTGAATGCTCGATAATTGGTGCCAATTTTTTGAACGTGCAAATCGTACTTGCTGTCGATGTACGGTTCTGTGGTAACGTAAGAGCCAGATATGGCCACTAAAGAAGCCAGGTCTTGGAAATCGGTATTGTTCTCAGCTTTTGCTTTACCTAGTCCTCCATGAGCGTGACTTACTTTAAATACTACTGGATACGTGGATGAACTCATCTATAAAATTTTAGATTCTTAGCCTTTCATACGAAAATTATTAAGTATCAGAAATATTGGAGAGCAATTAAATCTTTACCATTTCTTTGTAAGTTGGATAATATGTTTGTTCGATTAATGGGAAATTATCTCTTCCCAATCTTTTTTGTATACCTAAAAGATGCGCGTAAACCCACGGCTTGTCCTGTAAAAAAACGTATTCAAAGGTATAGGTAAATGAAAATAGGTGATGACCTAGTCAGTTTTCTTTCATCTTACTTACTTGGAAGTTGTAGATTGCATTTAAGGAATTGATACTAGGTATTCCCGCGTACATGAAACCTAATAAAATATTTCTATAATTCTCTCCGGCATCCCGTAAATTCTGGCGTATTAATATGAAGTTTGGTCGGTAGGTTCTGAAAACGAACACTGAATTTTTCAATTGTTCGAATATTGTTGGATCACACCAGAACTCAATACAGAGAATTAAATTAATTTTTACGAAGTTTTTTCTGTTATTAGCGATACGCGCTTTGATAATGTTTGTATTGTGTTCACGGTCATACTTTTTAATTTTATTTACTCGACAATGATTACACCCCGAGAATTTATGAAATCTTGCATCCACTGTCAATGTCGACGAATTTTTAATTCAAATCTTTACTCCACGTGACTTTTTTTATCAACCTCCTTCCCTCTTATATCGTAGAGGAGTGGATCTTTGGACGCCATCCTTTGTAATATTCAATCGTTTTACAATCACCCTATTTCAAACTCCCCTCCCCTTCCCTCCTCACTTTTGATGATAATTTCTTTGGTTTGCCAATTAGACTCAATGGGAATGAAATAATATCAAGTTATATCATGCGTAATCGGGGATGAATGCCCCCAAAAGAATTTTGTTGTGTACAAATTACATAGTAATTTGAAAGCAGTAATATTAGAAGGCATTTTCCTGATTATACTTCAGATCTTTGACAAACAAGTCAGTATTTCTGAATTTTTTACTCTTACATACGTATTTCTAGATTCATCACCTTGACTTCACCAGACTTACAGGATTTTCAGTTTGAAAAGTTCGGTTGAATAAATTTTAAATTTCAATTGTCTACAATATTGTATTTTCTAGGACTCACCTTATTACTTTAGATCCGGTACGATTAACTGGGGTGCTAACAACTAATCCTTCTTGTAAATTAAATGTCACAGATATATCTTTGAATTGAGCTTGCTCTACGCGTATGTCGTAGTCACCATGTAATTTTCGCCCACGAAAGCATTTAGTCCTAAAAATACGAAATAAATTAAATAGGTATAGGTATAATCAGGTACTCAATTTAAAACGTGTACACGTAATAAGCTGTCATTTGATGCAATAATGCTCAAGGAATTTTCCAAAATAAGAGTCCTGAAATTGAAAGCAACCGGTGCTTCTTGAGAGAGTGGGCATTTTGAATTTCAAGAGTACCTAATTTGATCAGAATCAGATTCAATGAATACCTACCAATCATTTTGAGGGTCATCTATCACCAATAAAACGAAATGCTTATCTTTATTGTACGCCTGTTGACGAACGCTGGATGCACCTTGAGTGACTGCACCTGCGAAATGATCAAAGTAAGTACTTATTATATCTTTGAAGATCTTTCAATAAACGAGATGTTTAAAAAAAATCGCGAATCATCAGGAAATCTTAGAGATTTACTGATAAGATTATTGTAGTTTCAGCTCATCCGAAGATTGGTACCTACACCAATACCTAGAAGAGTAATTTCTCTGTAAGCTGAGACCAATCAATCTGCCGTGCGAGGATTGGCTCAAATGTCGTTTTTGTTTGAGAAATGGAATGAAGTCTTTATTCAATTTCTCTGATATGTTCCGTGAAATTGCGGAACCAATCTTTTGTAGGCCTATAACTATTCGTTTTTGTTCGTCCAAGTTGATTATTAAATTCAAATAAATAATTCATGATTACCTATTAGAGAGGCACCCTGATCCCTTGCAACTCCGGTTAACGATTGTACTCGTTGAAGTAACGATTCTCTGGTTTTCGCTGGACTGGTAGGTGCACTAATCGTTTTGGACGATGATTTATTGAGGTTGAGAGACATACTGGAGTCGACGTTGGACGTCGAACTGAAACCAGATTCTGTGTCCTTGCGATTCGATCCGTACTGTTGTTGTTTGGAAGATTGCGATGTTGGTTGTGAGTCAGAGGCCTCTGTAACCCCTTGTTGGGCGGCCTCTTCATCATCTAATTCTGAGGATAGGTCCCCAGATGAGAATCTGAAAGAATTATGACAGGGAAATGAATATGAAATTAGTAATCGCTAGATATTTCTTATCATTCTCTTGCAGGAGAAAATGAATTTATCAGTTTCTAATTCAATGAAGATACATATTAAAATGTTGTGGTGTGGTGAATGGTTAAATCCTTAATTAAATTAGAAAGAATTGACAGGATATCTAAATAGGGAGCAATACTGAAGTGAGGTGTAAGTAATCGGCGCGCAATGATCGCATCCCGCATTCCTCGGACCACCAGGGACCACCACATGGACATCGTTCTTTCAGCCTGACGCCGGTAAACAATAAACTACCCAGTGACTAAAACTATCACACGTACATACAAGAAACGACCGGCGTTGTAGAGTGAGTTATGCTTGCAGTGGTGTGTCTGTGTGTGTACGTCGTTTACTAGCTGAGAGAATAATGCGATCGAAGCGCGCCGGTGGCTGCCCGGTCCGAATTCCGAACAAAACATATTCAAACCAAAATACAGATCCGGATAGATGGGTTGCTGTATTAGAGAAACATAGCTAGTTTTCTCTAAACCTTTATTTTGGATATACGTCGATCTCTTTGTATTGGTAGTGGTAAGTTCTCATTGGTTGATGGATAGGGTTTACCATTGGTCAAAATAAAGTAAAAAGTCATTGAGCTTACACAACGCGCTGCAGTAGTCGTAGCCCAAGCGAAGCGCCGAAGCCCGAAGTGGCAATGTACAGTCAAAAACAAGGAACAAAAGGAACAATGAATACTTTAGTTGTTTGTCTAATAATTGTTTGTTTATCACTACTAATTCCATGAAGCCCACGAAATATTAAATATCTTTGGAAATCAAAAGATAAAAATTGATCAAGACTGAGCACGATTTGATGAACTTATGACGGAAAACCAAAGGATGAAGATTGTACTTCTATAAGGTTAGTTGATTTTAGCAGAGGTTTTGCTCTCAAATTATTTTTATCGAATCAACCTATGTTTCTAAGGTTGAGCTCTCTTCACCTGTCAACTTCTGCACCTTACGCCAAAATCTCATATACCGTATTGAATCATCGATATGAGACGTGCGCTTGCATTAGAAGATTGATCTTGCCCATCGAGCTCAAGAAATTTTAAATTTCTTTGGAAATTAAGAAGATGACATAAAGCGTCAAGACTCGAACTAAGTATCTAATTGACCCTGCTGATGATAGAAGACCAACGCATGAAGATTGAACTTCTAATGAGGTTAGTTGATTTTAGCAGAGATTCTGCGGCAAAATTTTTTCATAGAGCCAATTTTGCCCAATGCTTCTAATGTTAAGTTCTCTTGACCTAAAACTTCTACACCTTAATGCTTAAATTGCATCAGGTGCACTTCCTTTCAGAGTCATGATGAATACTGATTGATATATTAAAATGGTAACCTCTTCTGAAAAGTTGTCAGGCTTGGCATTTATTTAGATTACCATATTGACTGTTCAAACTAGGTTTGATATGAAACTACTAGAAGTTAATTATTGTAATTGATAAGAACGTAGTTTCTTCTTGATGAGGTTCTGGAGCACGTAAAAGGTATACCTTGGATCCCGTACTGAGTTCATAATCACTTATAGTCGTCTTATCAAACATGATATTTCACTCTTCTCAATAATTCATATTGCTCCAAAACTGATGATTTGTAAGAATGTTGGATTTTGGTAACTACAGGAAATGTTGAACGTATATTTTTCCGGTCATTCTCAGCCGTCGTGTCCTCTATTGTTTGTAACTTACATAATAAAATAATACGTGCGTACCTACTTTTGGTACTTTACGCAGTTTGTGATTCTCACCTTCTCTTTAAGTAATTGACATTTGTTGTGATTGACTGCTTGAAGCTTAAGAAGGAAATTTTGAATTTTTTTCGTTCGTCTCTTCAGGGAAGCGGATTTGAATTTCACTTGTCAGTTGCGACGGGCGAGTTTCCTTTTGGTTTATCTGTAAAAAAAAAAACAACAAAATGTTCAAGAATCATTTGCTAGGTACATTTTCTTTGAAAGAAAGCATAGATATGAATTTGCAGTTGGCTCGACGTTTTGTAAAATTACACTAAAATACAATCCTGTTTTTTGGTTCGGGGAAAATCATTTCTCTTATGTGAGCAATTACGTGGAAGAATAAAAACAAGACTGGGCTAATAGATTGGAGGAAATATTTTGCCGACCGGTATTTCAAAGATTGTGCTAAATTGGGTAAAGTTTTTTACTATACTTTCATCTCACCTAGCTCCTCTTCTTTTCTCTGTTCATTGTTACAATCTTGAGTCAAAGGTTGAAAACAAAGAAGGTACGTCTACAGGCTGAAGATGATCACACTTTGGTGCTTTCAATCTACATGTTTCAAAATCGTTTTATTCGAGTCATCGATCAATATGTAATGTATTTGGGTACCTAATTCCTTTTCAATATTTTATGACGTTATAAACTATGTATGAATATACCTACATGTACTCTGAATTATTAGAGGTACATCGACGAAATATTTCAAGTGTACTTATTGTAAAAGATGACAAAGCCATTAATCGAATGAAGTAAACGTTGACGTCAATGGAATTATCCTTTGATAAGTATTAGCTGCGCCAGTGTTATAATTCAGAAATTAATAGTCAGCATACTTCTTTTTAACTTCGTTGTAAAAGTTCAGATTTTTGATATTTGGAAAGCATTAAATATTAACGTCCTATTGAGGGTTCGCGCGTTGAAAGCTATATCGTACATGGTGTGACACCGCATAGTGTATAAAGTATGTACGTTATAGCTCACGTTTTTCCTCAATGTCGAAAACTCAGGTTTCTGACTGAATATTTTAAAAGCAATTTACAAAATGGTGCATAGATTATAACCTTTTTTATGTGGTATGACGCACGTAAGTCCCTATCAAAACAAAGTTCTTTCAGGGAAGATGTCACCTACATTTTGCTAAGAAAAAAGATGAAAGAAATGAAATGTCGCGAATATTCTTTTATGCAAGATGAAAAAGTAATGTACCAAAATTCGTCCTACATACTCATCAGTGGCATAAAAATTTGGAAAACAGTTTCACACCCGTATTCTCAAACAAACAAAATAATTTCAAGTTCACTTGAACAACCAAAGACAGATGTAAGAAACTTTGCAAGCCTACTTAAAGGTTTTTTTTTAGGACTCTTGGGACTATTAAGTGTATTCACATTTTTTGGGAATATGGCTGCCAAATTATCAAATTAAGAAAAGTTTGTTTGAAGGAGATACTTTGGTATCTACAATAGTATTGGGAGACGTTCGCGTGAAAACAGAGAATGAGAGAAACTTGTGAACAATTTTGAAGTTGAATCGTGGATCAACACGCGGTTGTATAGTTCGACGGGTGACATAGAGACGACTAATTATAAGTTTGATAACAAAAGGAAAAATAATCTACTGAGATGTTTTTGAGAAAATTTCCAAGATTACTTTATTTTCGCACGAGAGGTCAATCTTATTATTAGAGAAATATTTAACAAAGTTTTCAATTGTACGAATAAAATTGTTTAAAGGGTCGAGTGAATACAACGAAAAAAAATTTGACTTTTTTAAATTAAAAACTCAATTCAACTTCCAGTCCTTCGCTAGTTCGCAATTTATACCTATTTAAAAGAATTATTGTAGCTTGTCTTAGATATGACGGACGTTTTTTTGATAGGCCTACAATAGATTATCATCTGATGGAAATCCGCAAGACATTGGAAAACTATGGCTTTCTTGACAATGTTAAACAAGGAACGCAGGGAAGGGTTGAAAAATAATACATTATATGTCCCGCATTAGGATAGTCCCTTCAAGTGACTAGACATGCAACGTTTTGTACACCAATTGGTTTAGCTCCTTCAATGAGCCAGATATGCAATGCTTCAAACATCACAAGTTCCCCTATTACCATATATTACGGGTCAAGAGTCGAGAGTCGAAGTTTTTTCATATCCCCCTCCTGTCATACAAATATAGCCCAAGAGTCGACATTTTTCCAAGTTTTTCGGCGGACTGTGCAAGACAAATTTCTCAAAAAAAAGAATAGAATAGGTTCTCTCTTAATAATTTCGTAAATATCATCGATTAAAATGCGACTGTATGAAAAATTCCAATCATTTGAAGTTCAGCACCTTAAGGGCATTATGAATCCTCACGCAGTTATTCAGATCTGTTTGGGGCCTCTTGCCTCTGCATGTCAAAAGTTTCTAACCATTTGTAAAAGAAAAGTTTCCCACCGCAAGATCGTTTGTGACGTCACTCTGAAGATTTGCATACTTTTTGTCAATAAAGGTTTTATTTTTGCAAAGTACTTTTCAAATTTTTGTACAGTCTACCGAAGGGGCTGATAAAAAATTGTGGAAAAAAAGAGAAAACATTCAAGACGTAGATGATAAATATTTGAATAATATTGTAAACCTATCTCAAAAATGTGTTTCTTGTTCGAATTTATGTTCAAAAAATCATCACAAAAAATTATTCATACTTATTAATTTCTCTTAAATGTGATTGCAGCATTCCGAAAATCTTAATTGTGGATATACTTTAGGGATCCTTGTTGTTCAAGCAACGTTCACATCGAAAAATGGTGAGTGAATTCTTTTGTACAAAGCATTAATTGAACATATTTGGAATTAAGACGAGGCGACTTTTGCAAAATTCTAGTAATTAATCAGATTTTTCTACAAAAATTCATCCTTAATTTTTTCTCTCTCTTCTCTCGAGGAAAGTGATGATGAATATAATTTTGAATAAATATTTCTTCACCATCACGTGTGTTAAAAATCTGAGCGATTTGTATAAAAAATAAATTGTTATAAACCTCCAAATCTTAGAGTTAGAATACTTCGTGAAAAAGTAAAATTATTAACCTTCAGTATGACTTACGTAAATTTTCTCCATTACCTACATAATTGCCCTAAACCGTTTATTAACTATCTTTATAAGAGAAAATGAATACTTTTGGAATCATTATAGGTGATATATTATTGATAACGGATGTTGGAACAATTTGAGTGATTATAGTATGAAGCAAACTTTTAAACTTTCTTTCAAACTAAAGACTGCAGGTATAACGCATCTCAGATATAAACTACGAAAATCTGTCAATTAATTGTTGGAGGATGCATACTTTTCATGCTGTAATTTGGACTTCTTTTAGGTAAGTATATCAATTTTGACACTTCCTGGAGGATCTAGCTAATGATAATGAGAAGATCGTACGGAAAACGTAAAAACTAGCAGCCATAAGGTTAAAATAATGGTACCTACGTAAACTATACTCGTACATCCTCCAACTTTTGGCACATTTTCGTTGTTCATATTTAAGATGGGTATACCTGCACTCCTCACTTCAAACTATATGAGTCGCAGTCAGACAAATCCAACCTTAAGACGGTAAATTGATTTTCGTGTACGAGCAAGAAATTCAAAAAATCTGAAACAGTTTTTTTGTTTTCTTTTTTAGCGATTTTAATAGTATTTTCAACGAGCTTTCCAATGAGCTTACTCTGGAAGTGTAAAAACGCTCATAACGTGTTTGACGGACCTTCGAAAGTTGAATGTTGACTAATCATGCGTTTTTCTCACGAATTAAAATTTGGCGGAGGAGGATTGTGTCCATCTTCGCATCGTTGTACAAGAGCGATTTTTTTCCCTGGAGACCTATTTTCTTTTGTTCGATAGTTTTCGATCTCCTCTACAAATTTCGTTGATTACCCTAAAAGAATTTTCTCAACTCAAGCTTGGATTTGTTTGACTGCGTCCACATCGACATAGCTATTGAACCAGTAATCAAAGATAGTAATGGTCGATTTGTGTGTTTGTCTAAAAAAGAACAGTGGAGGGGACAGAAGGGGCTGACAAAAAATTGAGAAAAAAAAGAGAACACATTCAAGATTTAGATGATAATTATTCGAATACTAATCCAGAGATATTTAACTGTCGGCCCGCGAAAGCTCTGATTTTTTCACGGAAGGTTTACATTTTGTAGCTCTTGATGACTGTTGAGTCGAGACGCGTTCACCGAAAAATTAAAGTAACGTACGGTCTCGTCTATGCAATTCATTATTAATTTGATAACCGCGAAAGCTCGTCGAACGGACCGGGAAAAATAAAATTAATTTCAATTTCAAAAAGAACAGTCATAAGAAAAAAATTTTCTGGTCCGTGCAAAATTCTTTGACGTTAAAGCGGCTCATCGGTTTGAAAAAAACTTGAATAGGCCTGTTCTAAATCTATCTTTGAAATTTGTTTCTTGTGCGAAAAAATCATTATAAAAAATTATTCATACTTATAAATTTCTCTTAAATTTGATTGCAGCATCCCGAAAATCTCCACTTTTGGTACCCTAGTTGTTCAAGCAACGTCCACATCAAGAAATGGTAAGTAATATCTTTCATACGAAGGGATAAATTGAACAAAAATGGCGCAAAATTCTAATAATTTATCAGATTTAAAAAAGAAATCGTATTTCATCATATTAATTGATTCATTTTTTTTCACTTTTTCGCGTATAGGGCTGTGGTGAGTGCCAGTAATTTTAAATAAATGTCTCTTCACCATCACGTGTGTTGAAGAAGATGGACTTGATCTTGACGATTCATATTAAAAGTAACCCGTTAATAAAGTCCTAGTCTGTGACTTTTTAAATTGAGAACTAAAATACTCAGGAATACCCACTTCGTAAAAGTGTAGGATTATTAACCGTCAATAAGATTTACGCAAATTTTCTTCATTACCAACAATCGCATAAGGTAAAATACATTCCCGATGATATTTGCCACGTCTCATTGAAAGTTAATCCTGATGTTGAGAATATGTCTTCGAAGGTAGATCTTGACGGATTTTGCGCTCATGTTGGGAGCACATTTTGTACTTAAGTTACATATAGGCACATATAAGTGATATCCGTTCACTTCTCGTCATATATCATTCGAATAAGCTTCATCTTTCATACTTGTTGACATTTTTTATGATTCAGCGACGATACAGTATTTATACTATAGGTTGTGAGTGAGGATTTGTATACAAACCTTTTCGTTTGAATTATAAAATTATGAAACTCGCGTTAGAAACAAACGATAGAGAACAGTTTTCCCGCAAGAATTAGAATACGATATACGAAAAATGAAAAGCGACGCGCTATCGAACGAATAGAAAATTTCGACCTTTTTTTCGGTCACACGCCCTTTTGCTCAGAATCCAGGGTTTAGAACTTTCACACAGCGACTAAAATCAATGCGTACCGTATGAAAGAAAATAGCGGGGTAAAACAGCGCTTCCACACGAATGTTCTAATAACTAAAGAGTTCACTGACTGCGGTTATACTCATATACACGATTCCTTCCATCGAGGCGAAGTTTACCCGTAGAAAATCTATAAGAAAATCGCCGTTCTTGTATATCGGGCAATAGATGGGTCCGTGTCACCGAAATTAACGTTAATTTTTCATCGCGACGACAAATGAAATAAAAGTATAGGTTCGAATTTACGAATTTTCGTTAAACATCTTCAACAAAATGTTGATTCTTTTGTGTCGAAGTAATAATGGAATCGAACTTGACAAGTTGAGCGCGCTTCGAAAAATTTGACGAATATTTATGTAGAGCACTCCAAGATGTAAGATACAGACACTTGAAAGAGGATGGAGAGCTCTTGCGGCATTTTTATTCTTGTGAACGCATCAATGTAGCGACGTAGTGGTGTACAAATACATATTTTGACAAACGCCCGTAATATTCTGCTCTTTTCTTTACAATCGAATTCATTTTTCATCGTGCCTCAACGATCAGTAAAAATACGCCTGAAATCAACGAAAAGAGAGTATCGCGTATAATTCAATTTTTCAATTTGTGTCGACGAACACGATATTACCAAGAGACTTTTAGAAATTTTCCGACAATTTGAACCGTTAATATCGGTCGTCAAACTTGTATACTCTAATTCGCCTGAGGGTGAATTGTTCTACGAAAATGCGGACGAAAAAAGTAGATTACCGTGTACTCGACTAAGTACAATCGTATCGATTACCGCTCTTTCCCTCTTTTATTTTTTCTTCGTATGTCTACTCTTTATTGGTTTTATCGAATAAGTTTTCTTTGTTTCATTCACTTAAGATGTAATACTTTTTTTTTACGGATGGTAGAAAATATTGAAAGAGAGCTTTTTTTTTTTTTGGTGAAGTCGTAGTACGAATACAAAACGTATTCGAGTGTATGGTAGAATAATGTACGGTACTTAATAAGGCAGTCAATTTCTAAAGATGAAATTATTTCATGGAGAAATTTATTGAAATGTTATTATTAACGAACTTTTAAACTACGCAGAGGGTTAACAGCTCGGCACCAGTAAAATATGAGTGTACAAAATAAAAAAAATGAATAATTGAAGTAGAGGAATTAATAATAATATGATGATTGTAATGCTGCGGATGAAAAAAAATGAATTTTTTTTTTTTTTTATATTAGGGAGCTATGCGACTACGCATACGGGTCATCAGCTCCATTTAATCTTTAATTGTACAAAGTTGTTATTAGATGGCTTAAGGTTATTACAGTAATTTGTAGAAGTAAGTGGAGCGGAGGTAATTGAGGGAATTTTCGATGGTTTCAGAGTTGTTGGATAGAGCGGAGGTGATAGATAAGGGAACGTTGTAGGCGGATCTTTGATTTTGGAGGACGGGACATGAGAAGAGATGTTGAACGGTGAGGTTATCTAATTGGCAGTAGTTACATGACGGCGGGGCGTGAAGTCGTAAGAGGAGGTAAGAGTGGGTGAGTCGGGTATGGCCAATCCTAAGACGAGCGAGGATGACTTCTTCATGACGGCAGTTTCTATTTGAAGAGGACCATGGAATAGGGAGGCTTTTGATTGATCTTAGTTTGTTATGGTATTGTTTTTCCCAAAGGTTATGCCAAGAAGTTAGTATTTTAGAACGGTAATATTTTTGAAGGTCGTATACTGGTGAATGAGCTGGGTCAGTAATTTTTGGTAAGAGGGTGGAGTTCTTGGCCGCACGGTCAACGTTTTCATGTTGGGGGTGATCGATGTGACCCGGAATCCAGATGAAGGTGACTGATGATTTGATAGAGGTTAGCGTGTGGAGAATGACGTGAATGCGTTGAGTGATAGGGTTGTTCGAATGAGGATCTTGTAGAGACATGAGGGAGAAAAGTGAGTCGGACAGTAAGATATAGTCGAGTCTGGGAGGGCGTTGAGTAAGGGTCGAGAGACAAGAACAAATAGCACTCAGCTCAGCTGTAAAAACAGAGGCAGTGTTTCTTAAGCGATAGGCCGTAGTTTTGTCTTGGATGGAGTACGCGTAGCCTGTTTTATTTTTTGTTTTGGGCCATCAGTGTAACATATTACATGGTCGGGGAATTCTGCTATAATTTCTAAGACAAGTTTTCGGTAGGCAGTGTTGCTTGAGTTTGGAATATCTGTGAGATCGAATCTGATAGTTGGAGGGGTGAATAGCCATGGAGGAATGGATGATTTAATAGGAAGGAGGGGATTGAATTTTGGATTAAAGTCGAGATACGGTTTCAGAGAGTTTACTAAGGTATTTGGAGGGAAGGAGGAAGCGGTGTCAGTGAGAAGTTCGGGAAATTGAGCTGAGGATGCGAGGAAGTTGGCAGTTAATACTAGTGTGCGAAAGTGAAGAGGAAGTTCGGCTGCTTCAGCACAGAGGCTGAGATTTGGACTAGTGCGGAATGCTCCAAGGGAGATTCTGAGAGCTGTTGATTGAACAGTGTTTAATAATTTAAGGGATGACTTGTTTGACTGAGAGTAGATCGAGGAGCCGTAGTCTAATTGGGCACGGATGAGATTTTTGTATAGTTGGAGAAGTAATTTTCGGTTGCATCCCAGACGGGGGTGAGACAGATATTTGAGAATATTAGTGGCATTTAGACATTTTGCTTTGAGAAGTTTTATATGAGAGATCCAAGAAAGGTTGTGGTTGAAGGTGAGCCCCAAGAATTTATAAGAGTCAAGAATTTTGATTGGAAAGCCTTGAAGGAATAGAGGAGGTATTGAAATTTTTGGACGGCGGATTTTTCGGAATATAACAAAACCAGTTTTGCTCGATGAGAAGCGAAAACCACGGTCTGAGGCCCATGTGGATATTTTATCCAAAGTTTCTTGGGGGAGTCGTGATGCTCGATGAGGGTTTGAAGATTTAAGAGAAATACTGTAGTCATCGGCGAAAAGGCGTTGTGTAAGTGGAAAAGATGAACAATTAGTGATGTCATTTATAGCTATCAAAAAAAGTGGGACACTCCAGACTTCACCGTGTGGGACGCCGTTTTGGATGGTGTGGTGAGAAGAGAGGTGATTTTCGATCCTAACGGTTATGGACCTGTCGTATAGGAAACTCTGTAGAAGTTTTGGGAGGTTGCCTCTGAGGCCTATGGAGTGGAGTTTTTGACAAATGTAATGGCGCCATACTCTGGGAAAAGCCTGTTGAAGGTCAAAAAAAATAGTGTAGAGTGCAGAATTTTCGTTTTTTGCGTCGGTAATTTGTTGTTGGAGGTCTGCCAAAGGTTGAAGAGTATTTCGACCCTTTCGGAGGCCGTATTGGAGATGAGAGAGTACATTGTTTGATTCGAGGCGCCATAAAAGTCTTTTGTTTAATATCTTTTGGAATAATTTTCCGAGGACGCTAGTTAATGCAATAGGATGGTAAGAATCGGGAATGGAGGGGTCTTTAGAAGGTTTCAAGATGGGTAGAATAATCGCGAGTTTCCATTGTAAAGGATATGTTCCTTGAAGTAGGATGGAGTTGAATATTGAGAGCAGGTAAGAAATGGAATTTGGGTGAAGGTTTTTAAGCATAGAAGCGTGAATGTTATCAGGTCCGGGAGATGCGTTTTTATGTTTTTGGATAGTTGAATGGAGTTCGGTGAGTGAAATTGGGACGTTGTAAGAATGAAAGTCGTGTGAGTCGAAGTTGATAAAGAGAGTTTCAGTTTGTGTTTTAGTAGTTAAAAAGGAATTGTCATAGTTTTCATCCGATGAAACTTGAGCAAAGTTTGAAGCAAGTAAATTTGCTATATCGAGCGGGGAAGATATAGTTAATGAATTTGAAGTTAGTTGAGTGATAGGATGGAATGACGAATTTCCCGATAACCTCTTTATATCTCTCCACATTAAGGATTGATTATTATAATAATATGTTGAATTATCCTGTTTTCATTTCTATGGACGGATATTATGCTTCATGTATACATACTTGTAATTGTGAGAGGGACTCTCGAGAACGCGACCCACCAGATAATTACGTTTTGATGGTTCGAGCTTATTTCACAATAGTGCAATTCTTCCACAAATTTCTTCCTCAGTCTCGTCGCTGCGAGCCCATCTTTTTCGCAAATGTTCAGCCTTAAGGAAACACATTGGAAAAGCCGAGGAATACGAGCTTCAGTAATGAAATTGAAAGAATTTTCTTTTTTTTTACAAAAGTAATCTCTATTTGAGTTTCCGCGATCATTTATTTGTCGGTCTGGAATATTATGGCTGAAGAGAGATGAGGAGTTGTGGAACTGCATATGAGTAACTAAAATTGAATAATTTTTCGATAGTAGAATACGACGAGCATTGTACCTTAGAAATTGAGTGTTTCAAGAACAGCTGCAACTTGTTTCTTGAATTTCATTATAATTGGTCAAGAAGATTGGTGTCCACTTGTTATCAGTTGCAAGGCGTGAATACATTAGAATTTCGACAGAGGCTCTATCGAATTTCTGTACATTTATGACGTGTATAAAATCGACCGTTTATGTGGCAGATCGATAAAATTTCTTACAGTCCTGTCGTACTAGTTGCATGCAGCGTTTTTGAAGGAGTATTTTGTAAAAATTGAAAATCTTTATAATTATTTTAGGAACTGCGAGCGATAACAGGAACTATTTATAAATTTTTAGAAAAGACGATTATCTCAATAAGAGAAAATAATTAAGTTGGGTACCGAGGACTATAATTCAAAAGGCATCAATCAAAGAAAACCTACGGAATGCAATATGTACCTCATTCTTAGATAATGTATCGATAAATCCTCTTTTTTTACAAGTGTAGCTGGAATTTGAAATTGGCTTATAGATTTCTGTATTTCATTAATCATGTCCTGCTTCGTAAGTGTAATAGAAGGAATATGTAGCAATTCAAACCTTCTTCGGAGGAAAAAATTGATCAAAATTATAAAAATCAATAGTCACCTCTGGTACCATCCAATACTTTCTTTGTTCTGTTTAGAGTAAGAAATTTTTTTTAGTACTTCATATGTACCTCTTACACTTTCCTTCTTTATATACTCGAATGCTGATGGTAAATTTCGTCAATTAAATATTTACGGTTTGTTATGCTACCTATGGGCTGTAGATTTCAATCTTACCACTTCTACAACATTTCAAAGAAGAATAAGAAATTTCAGTTATCGGCATGAATTTTATTATATACATTGAAGATTGTGGAATTTGTCACATAAATTTCCTCAATTTTCCCCATGTTGGGCGATTTTACCGTTGAAAAGCGGATATTTAAGGAAAGCTGGAGAATTGTATGTCTCCTACGAGGCATAAATAGATTTCAAGTGCTCTTCTGCTCTTCTGCCTTTTGCTCCGTCAAACGAGGAAAAATCGTGTGCACTACTTTCATCGTGAATATTTTTTCTCAATACCTCGTTTCTCCAAAATCTTATGGACTGTAAGGTAATGGTACCCCTTTCTCACGATATGTCGAGGATGACTTTTCTTGTCAAAATTTAGTGCATTTTCAAACTTTACTGCTTCAAATTGTTGGACCATAAGAGAATATTTTCAGTTTGTAGAAACTGCACTTATTTTGTTGAATGACACCAGTATTGTGATGGAGAACGATCGATCTCTTTTCTTCACAAGAATACGTCTCATTTTCGTGTTTGACAGCTACACTTACCATATATAAAGTGAATTTTTTCTTTTCTTATCTTCCGCGACCAACACGCGCTTTTTCGTATTTGCGAAAACTGCTGTGAACTTCAATTTTGAAGAAACGGCAAATGTTCGTAAATAAATACAGGATACCAATGGAAGTTAATAAATATTTGCTGAAATAAGAAAGACATAAAAAAATTCAGAGTTTTTTTTCTTTTTGATATTGCTATTTATGCAATGAGCAGACGAGTCATAACGTCTAGGTCCGTATTATATTGAAGTTTATTCTCGGAAATACCGGCAATGCTCGAGCCGTGCAAGGAAAAACGCGATTAAAAGAATTTATTTGTTCGAGACGACTATAAAGGTTTTCTACTTTCACGTTTGAAAACGGCGACGAGAAGGAAATTAACTTTTCAAGACGTTCACTTTTCAAATGTTCCCGAACTCGGGGTATATGGGAGCTAACTTAAGCATTCCAATAATAAAAGCCAATGATTTGTTATATTATTATACATTCAAGTGAAAATATTATTACTCTCTGTAGAAGGGCTTCTTGAATTTCTCAACGGCCTGTAATGTGCTTTAAAAGTATTCTGTATACCTTTGAAATTTATATCACTCGGTGTCTCTGAAAACCCTATTTGGCCTCAAGTTTTCATCGAAGAATTGGACTAGAAGTTTATGTAAATGCAAAAAAAAAACTTTTTTAGTTTTTAAAGCGAAAGTTCTTGTAGCAACTAAACTTTATGTTTGGTTAGATTAGCTGAGCAGTTGTATCTAAAACTTTTGAGCAATATTTTATCGTAAGAGTTGAGTGACATTTTCAGCCGCCACAAATCGAACATCAACTTATTCCTCGCCTTGTATCGCTCGTTTTCTTTCTTGGTAATTTCTGTCAAGATGAGTGAACTGAAGCAATAGATTTGTAACGGCCTATCATTTTCTTGTCGAAATCGGTGTAGGTCGCAGGTCCATCATTGGATACATGTATTAGCTACGCATTGTGGGGTCCTCCCCTTACATCATATTGCATACCCTTACATTGGTCTTATATCAAAGGAACTGAATGTACAACAATAGTGCATTTATTCTCCTGTCCTAAGACCAATGTAAAACAAATACCATTGCGACCAAGATATAGAGTATGGATGAGTCAAATAACAATTTCGTGCATTATGTTACTTGTCGATCAAATCGTTTTCTACGTCATTGAAAAATTGCACATTGATCACTTGAAGACAACTGGGTCGCTTGTGTGTCGCATGTGCAGCACCGCCCGTCATCCATTGTGGAGTAGGTGTAGGTGCGGGTTGCGTATGCATTTAATATTGTTTCCTCCAACACCGGAATCGACCCTTTCAGGTATAACTTCAGTGAAGGAGGAATCTGCTACGCGAACCCCCTCTTCTACTCGGCAACTGCCAAGTTGCTTTGGCAACCGCCAAGCTGCAGTGCCCCCCTGGCACGCACAAAAACATAAGAACACTCACAACAACAAACACCACCACACTGCACAATACAGTAGGTCACTGTTGGAAGTTCTTCATCTTCTTCTCTCTTCAGGGAAGATCTTGGTTCTCTTCTTCCTGCAGATCTGGATGTTGATGGTACACAGGTGTTGAGTAAGCCATAGCGTGGTTCTGCATTTGCATCCATTCCTGGTCCATCTTCCTCTTCATGATGGTGGCCGCAAATGCAGACACCTGGTTCCATGCTTCTTCGGAACCTAGCATGGTGGGTACCAGGCTACTCGGGTCGAGCGCTTCATCTACCCCGATCTCTTGGAGAGACCGACTAAGCTCGTCCCGCTCACGCCTCCACGCCTCACACTCAAATAAGGTGTGTTGTGGTCCATCATCCCGCCCTTGGTTACAGTGCGAACACGTTGCCTGCTCAACTTTCCTTAACTTCTCGTGAAGGTACTTGTTGAAGCAGCCATGGCCGCTTAACACCTGCGTCAGGTGAAAGTTCAGCTGACCATGGTGTCGGTTCATCCACTCATCAAGGTCGCGTATTAGCACACGGGTTGTCCATGTACCCAGCCCACTCTGGGCAATTCTTGCTTTCCACTTTACAAGAAGGAGCGCCTGGCCTCCTGCTTGACCCGTAAAGCTTCTTGGTTGGTCGTTGTTCTCATCTTCGCTTCGAACACCACCGCTCTCTCCTCAGCAAGGAGCTCGATTGGTGGTGAACGTGCTAATACACAAAGAGCCTCCGTCGAGACAGTGCGGTAGGCACTAACACACCTCAGCGCGGCTCTTCGTTGGATCTTTACCATCTCTCTTCTTCAGTATGGTATCTTCATGCAGTCGGCCCATACTGGTGCACCATATAGGAGGCTTCTCTCGGTCCTCCTAGGTTCCTCATCAGGCGGCTTAGGTATCCAACTACCCGGCCCGCCTTTTCCGCTGCCATCAGGAAATGGTGCCTGAAGCTCAGCGTTGAGTCGAACCAGATGCCCAGGTATTTCATTTGCTTCTTGATTCCAATTTCCACACCTCGCAGGCGAAAGGTGGGTGGCTTGAACTTCTGACGGGTCGTGAATAAAATGGCCTCCGTCTTACTTGCTGGTAGTTCAAGTCCAGCCGACTCGATCCAACGCGTCACATCCTCTAGGGCCCGGTTT
This sequence comes from Aspidiotus rigidus, assembly GCA_035079385.1. Taxonomy (NCBI): domain Eukaryota; kingdom Metazoa; phylum Arthropoda; class Insecta; order Hemiptera; family Diaspididae; genus Aspidiotus; species Aspidiotus rigidus. The sequence goes on from JAVHKY010000023.1 coordinate 5,518,936, forward strand.
ACCCTGCTCTCCACCGCTACAGTTGTTTCGGCGGTGCATACCACCAGGGTGTCATCCGCAAAGCAGATAAGCTTAACCCCCGGTGGCAGCTTCACCTTAAAGATTCCGTTAAATGCGACGCACCACAAAAGCGGCCCAAGGACCGACCCCTGCGGCACCCCACAAGTAACAGGGCGCTTTACTGTACCAGCAGACGTCTCTGCTTGGATTTCACGGCAGCTAAGATAGCTGCTGATCATCCTGAGCAGGTATGCGGGCACTCCTGTGTTCACAAGAGCTTCCAATATCATCTTCCATGGAATTGAATTGAACGCATTTCTTATGTCGAGGCTGACGGCTGCGCAAAATTGACGCATATCAATTGCTGACTTGGCTATCCTCTTCAGCCGAATCCCAGCATATGATGTGCAGCGTCCAGTTTAAAAACCGTACTGGCTATCAGAGATTATATCTCTTTCCTTCAGATATAGCTCTCCAAACGATTGGCTATCACTCTTTCTAGAAGTTTCCCAACATTATCTAGCAGACAAAGTGGACGATAAGAGGATGGTAGACCAGGTAGTTTATCCTTCTTATCGATCAACGCTAGCCTGGCTTTCTTCCATCGCACAGGGAACAGTCCCCCAACAATTGCCGCATTGAATGTATCAACAAGCAGTGCTGGGTCAACTGAATGTATGGCGCTCCAGACTGGATTTGGAATCCCATCCGGGCCTGGAGCCTTCCAATACTTATCCCGCAGTCTATTGACTGCTGCATCCACCTCCTCGGTGCCTAGGAGGGATATACCATCCTCTTCTACTATTGGTAGCGTTACCATTGGTGGTGGCTGCTGTGGGAACAAGCCATCAATGATTTGACCCATAACATCCGGCTCCATTCGGCTCATTATTGAGAGGCCTTTTAACTTCTTCACCACTAACTTATAAGGCTTTCCAAATGGGTCGTCATCTGCCATCTCACATAGCTCTCGCCATGCAGCACTCTTGCTGTCCTTGATGGCCTTCTTCAGCCTTTTACGAGCCATCTGGTATTCGGGTGCAACCGCCCGCGCTCCTTCGCGGCCACTACTATGCTGGTATATCCGGCGCTGCGGTTGCACTGAAGACAACTGGGTAACATCAATCTAGTAAACAATAAATGTGAATAATTCTTACGCGTTTAATTTGACAAATACGTGATAGGTATAATTTATGTAGTACGAGATATGAAATAATATGAAACGATCATAACCTTACAGAATACTACAGATGGTATAGATTAGATTCAAGGTGCGCGTCTTGGCGCATTTGAGCATAAGTTAGTACAATTGCTCCTTGTTAAAGTAAAAATTTTCGTGTTGTGAGAGGTAAAGCAACGGATGCGCTCTACCCAATCTTCGTAATCTACTCTGTAAACCTGTTATCGTTACCCAGAAGACAGCAAGACGCCACGGGCTGGCTTATGACAAACTCGAACACGAGCTCCATTATTTGGCACAGTTAGGCCAGCTTTTCCTCGTAGTATTTCCTCTTCATTCCTTATCTGCACTAATGAACATCCTTCAAAAGTTATCAGATGACAATTCATCCGTTCGTTCAGGTTTACTTCATCCTGGGACATTCTCTCTTCGTGCAGCGAAGCAGTGTAGCCCTTCCCCAGCTAGCGCGGCTCCCCCGACTTTTTTCTGTGCTCTTTGTACCTTATTTGTGGCAAAGATTGACTTCTTGGTTCACAGAGTAGAGTAGCGCGTTATCTTGCAGGGAAGTGATGTATGATGTCTGAGAACTGAACACAGTAAAGAAAACTTTCGCCATAAGGCGATCCATTCATAAATGATTACATTTATATAACTTGCGTTATGAGGCAATTCGAAAGAAAAGGTAGAGAACATATGTCACTAGAGGTTGTAGAGCACATTCTCACTGAAAACTACGACAGCAGATCACAATAAATGGGTAGAATCGTACTCAACCGGAACCTAAGGATTGTTAATAGGGAACCTGTCCGAAACTGACGTATCCTAATAGAGGATTTGGACTTGGAAAAACATAATATATGATAGGAAAGAGACTTGAGAAAAACTAGTCATATGACAGCAGAGGGACTTCATATTCTCAATACCAAAACCAATTTGACTCATAGAACAGGTTCTCTGCGTTCCTCGTTTAACTTTGTTAAGGAAGCCGTCATTTTTCTCCCCAGCAACGGCAGAGAATGTGCTCTTCAATATTATCGCCGAATTTACTGGACTGTTGCCACCTCTTACCATAGTGACCATATTGACTGTACGAGTATGGTAAACATGATGAGGACATTGCAAACGGATGCATCACTGGCTTTCTTGAAACTTAAAATCCTAGATAACTGTATTGTGTTGCTGAGATCTTCCATCAGTCAGAGGAATCAGAGATATCTCGACTAGTTAATATGACCCTTAGCAATAAATGAGAACAACTAATCTTCATCCACAAGTGTTCAAGATACATATTAGATCTTTGGCTGGACCTTGAAGAGTTTGTGAGAATGGTTTCTGTTTCATAGCTCTCTTGATTGATCGATTCGTGTCAATTTTACTTCATTCAGAAGTCTATTAAAAATTCATCTGGTGTTCTAATAATTCATGGTCTTTTCTTGTTCTAGGCTTAGACGCTGCAACATTTTTTTCTTTTTTTTTTTTTGGTCCGCAGATTCATTCAAATAGACGTTCGATGAATAGGTCTTCGCATTCGAGCTCTAATTTTCCTCCAACTTAATTTGTATTGGAATTTGGTCGTTCGAGAGTTTTCTTCTTCAAAAAAAAAAATAAATAAATAGATAAAAAATACCCGGTAGAAGACGCTAATGCTACTATGTCGTGTTTTGTATATTTTGCTCGACATTGATTGATAGGCCGACGTACACTCGCACGTTTTGACCACAAACGCGATCATGTACAAAACGTCTTGATGTGGTATACATTCAATGGAAATTCGACACGCGCGTGATAATAATAGTGAGTAGAAAGAAGAAAAAATGGTTCTAATTTTGCTTCGGCTCCCAGTATGACATTTGACGGCATCGCAGAAGACTTTGATTGTTCCCAGATTATAGGTACCCAGCCTACCATAAACACCTCTGGACAATTCGTTACTGAAATGAAAAACCTGAGTAAGTGCACGCTTGAAGTTCTCTCCTCTTGCTGGTAATATATTCACCGGGTCGTCCTAAGTAACGTTTACTACAGGTACATTTATATTTATGAAGTTACACACTTTGGTAGTTTTCTAATTATTATTTTATGCGTCTCATTGTGTATGTTGACTTCATCAAAAAGTTTATCCCACTCCGCTTCTGTGACATTCACAGGCACTGGCTTATTGGTATGATTAACTTTCCTTGAAAACGCGTCGAATAAGTCTGATAATGATCTTCTAACATCGTGCCAATCGACATCAATTGACAAATTTGACTTTCTCAAAACCAGAACCTTTGACGCCGCCGTCAATTGAAAAAGAAGGGAAACAGATAATTTGTCGCATGATGCAATAGAGTTAATATTCAGAATCCACGTGGGTACATCTTGAATCAGGTTTTCCAAATAAGGTCTGGTATTGACTTTGGACTTAAGCAAACGAACTTCCGACCGTAGATTTTCCTATAGAAATAAAAAATGAAAATGTTATTAGTTAATTACAAACTATGATCATTCATACGCCTATATCGTGGGAAAAAAATGTAAGATTATATGGACTACAAAAATTCAATATTCACGAATTCAGAACCATACTGCGTCCTACTCACCAATTTGGTATCACGTAATTGAATTTGGGGCTTTAATATAGCAACGGCTGCATTAAACCCGGCCACGTATTCCCATTCACGTCGTTCCTGGGGCCCAGTTTTTTCTAAATTCAGAACTTTTTGGATGTCCTCTATCTGGAAGCATAGAACAACAAGAAATCATTAGCACGTTGAATGTAGTCCTAATAAGAAATAGTTAATACACTTGTGTGTCAGGAATCTCGGTACGATACTGAAGATTGAAAAACAATTGCAAGAAATAACTATGCTTTAGTAATACAAATAATTAGACTTACGTTTGCTAGGGTGTCGCTCATTTTTTTCCATTGGTAAACTAATGAGTTATATTTGCGAGATGACATCTTATCCGAAGCGCTACCGAAGTTCTGGTTCATCTTCTTTTCTCGAAGTTTGATTGCTGAAAATTCTCTTGTAGGCATTTTTGGTTTAGATTTTCTGTTCTACTTCGCTTGAAAAATTTAAAGAGAGTTATTGTAGTTTTATTTACAAAAGAAATGTCAGACGTCAATTACAGACGTATCCCATCTTACTTGAATTACACTACGCAACAGCCAAAAAAATGCTGGAGCGAGAATAGGTGATTCTCGAAGTATTTTTCACGCTAAATTCAATTCCGTTTTCCGTTTTTCGCTAGCAGGTCTAGATTTCCTGTAATTATTGCAACAACGTGCCGATCTTTGCAACGAATTGCCGCGCATCGAATTGCCGCGCATCGTTGCGAACGTTACGCAGGTTCGCAGGGTATGATACTGCTATCTTCGATACGTTCCGCGACGATGCGCGGCAATTCGATGCGCGGCAATTCGTTGCAAAGATCGGCACGTTGTTGCAATAATTACAGGAAATCTAGACCTGCTAACGAAAAACGGAAAACGGAATTGAATTTAGCGTGATAAATACTTCAAAAATCACCTATTCTCGTTCCAGCATTTTTTTGACTGTTGCATAGTGTTATTTTATTGTTGATGAAGCCATTGTTTTTTTCATATCAAAAATAAACAAGAAAAAATTCAATTATACATTCATATTCCAATTATTAAATAACATTCAATAAATCGAAAATATAAAAAATTTCGGCAACGAAAAATAAAGTAAATAACACTCCAACTGTTACTAATTTTGATGAATGAACTAATGCAATAAATTATAGTTTTTGTCAATCATGTATTTAATGGGAATTGTGATCTTTCGATTTAAAAAAAAAAAAATTGAAAATAGTTGATTATTTCATAGGTATTTAAAATTTAATAATAAATTATCCTTTGGAAAACATGGATGAATAAAATAATAATTAATTAAAATGAAGATATCTCCGAACTGATTAAATAATTTATTTATTATTGCACAAACAAATAGTAAAAAAGAATGATAAGAATCATCTTTATGAATAATAGTTATTGTTAAAAACTGTAGGATACGCTTTTGTGTCCTTTTGTAGAAAAAAGTGATACTAATTTGCTTATTAGAAGACTTCTATCCTGAAGACCGGAAACTGAAATGTCCCCGAATTTGCAGCGTTTTGAGATATTGCAAAAAAATGTATTTCAACGTCACCACTCACCAGTAATTTTTTCTGTGCTCCAAATTGCGTTTTAAACAAAGGAATAGTATATTACTATACATGTGGGTAAAGTAAGCGTTTACCCAACGCGATAAAAATTGCGATCTGAGCAGTGCCGTATCTCCCATGAAGCTAACGAAGCTGAAGCTTCGGGCGGCAAAATTTTTAGGGCGGCAAAATTTTCAAAAAGAAGGTTCAAAATAATCTGAAAAACATTCTCGAATTCTTTGGTGGGGGTTAGGGGCGCGGATTAGTGATTAGCTTCGGGGCGGCAAAGAGCTTAATCCGCCTCTGGATCTGAGTCGGAGGCGAGTAGAGCAATTCGGGGAGTTGGTAACCGTTCACGATACTGCATGTATTGTAAGATATTTTTTTCTTTATGATGTTAAAACGAAATTCAACAGACAAACCTTCGAATGTGATTGGCTAATTCATTTTACCGACTTTTCTAACTAGAAAAGTGAGGTATTACACCCGTAGCAAGGTCAACAGGGGGAGTGGGTAATGAACTTTCTCGACGTTTTAGGGGTCCTAGATCACAACTAGCATAAAAAAAAATTTCAGGTTTCCTTATATATATATATATATATATATATTTATATATATATATATATAAGATTTTTTTGTCCGCGGAACTCCTCCGAAACTACCCGATGGATTTTTTTGTAACTTGGCCATATTGTAGTAGTATATCTGAAGATGTGCACCTGCAATTTTTTTGAAAATCGGATGAGTAGTTCTCGAGAAATTTTTAATTTGTTGAGAAATTTTGCAGTATTTCGAGTACCTTTTTGTCCGCGGAACTCCTCCGAAACTACCCGATGGATTTTTTTGTAACTCGGCCATATTGTAGTATTATATTTGAAGATGTGCACCTGCATTTTTTTTGAGGATCGGATGAGTAGTTCTCGAGAAATTTTTACTTTTGTTGAAAATTTTTCACTATTACGAGTAGCTTCTTACGAATAGCTGCGAGTAGCTGCTTACGTTAGGAGAAGCGGATTTTCCTATACATTTACCACTTTTGTTATCAGTACGTGTATTGTGATGAACCTTTCATCATTCGACAGGTTCATTCTTCGTTCGTTCTTTACTAAGGGTTCATTGGATTTTATTTCCGATGAAACCTTTTCGTTCAAATTTAGTACACTTGTATCTCGCTTCCCACAGCCCCTAGAGCGTTGAATTTGGTTTTGTCAAATTTTATTTGTTTTGTTAAATTTATTTTTGAACGGATAGTGGCAATGGCGAGTTGTTCATTTTTCTAGCTATTTTTCATTATTATTAGTCATACTCGATAGTTTTTTTTTTTTTTTTATTATTATTTTACGAGCATTATAAACTGCACGAGGGTTATTTGCTCGGCGTTACAATCTTATTTTAGAACATTACTTGAATTAGGTTAAATTAGGTACGTATTGGTGGAATTGAGTGGCGATCGAACGGAATTTCTTGGTGAATTATATGAAGTTGTAGAATTGAGTGGTGCGTAAATAAGTTAGGGTTGAGTCGATGGTTTCGGAGTTGTTGTTTAGTGCTGCATTGATATTGGAAGACATATTTAGGGAGGTTCGAGTGGGTTGCAGGACGGGGCATGAGAAAAAATGATCAACTGATAAATTTTCTTGGAGACAGTGAGGGCATGATGGAGGAGCGAGATTAGTGAGATGATAAGTATGAGTAAGACGAGTGTGGCCTATTCGCAGCCGAGCTAAAATGACCTCCTCTTGCCTTGAATTTCGTTGGGATGAGGACCAAAATGTGGGTTCACGTTTTATTTTTCTTAATTTGTTATAATAATTGATTTATTTGTCATTTTTTCATGTATGGGTACATAATTAATAGTGGTTCATAGTTGATTTGAGGTGTCAAAAGAGATGGAAAGATTATTTTCAATTTGGACTGGCTTTTTTGAGTGAGATTCGAGATTAGACTAACGAGTAAACCGGGCTTGGGTGCTATATATTTTTACCGAATTTTCTAGCTAGAAAAGTGAGGTATTTTGTTAATACGTTTGGAATGGTTGAAGCGTGAGGGAAGGAATGAGGGGTTGACTATTGGGTGATTGGTTGCTTCTTTCGTTTCGACATCGATTTTTTTAGTTTTTCGGGATCTCGTTGTAGCTGGATTCCCAGATGAAGAATAAATGGTGATATGATAGCGTGAAGACAATTTATGAGTGCACGAGAGGAATAGCAGCTCGAGATAGCTTTAAGAGATGCCAGAAATCGGAAGTGATAAAGAATTGAACCACTCATCCTAATATACAGTATACTAGACTAATAATATGCTAAGAATAAGGTATGGGAAAAAGTTATTGTAGAGCTCTTTTTTATTAGAAACAACTGTTATAGCCTCGTAGCAGTTTGGACAGGGGGAGGGGGAGTGGTTTTTCTGGAGACGTTTTGTAGGTTTTAGATGACTCTTAGCCTAAATTATAACAAAATTCAGGTTTCCTTATTGGATTATAGGTATTTTTACTCTGTTATCTGTTGATGTGACATCGTAGTGATAGAATTTATAAACTGAGTTTTATTGTTTATTCTACAAATGTTTGACATGATTGACAGGTCATTGGTATTTAATTTTAAGAGAGGGAGTGACTCTCTCAATGTTTTTTGCATTGTGGGAAGAAAAGTCGTGTACTACTCACGCGACTGCGTGGGTGTTTTTCTTTCACACTTCTATTTGTTCTTTTAGATTTCTATGTTTTCTTCCACACTAATCTAGCTGTGAGTAAAATTGAACGTTGACAGCACAGATGCCGGTAAAGGTTTTCAGGTCTGATGAGCGTGGGGGGGGGGAGCAACTGGAGACTTTGTCCTCGGGCCCGGCTCTGTTAGGGGCCCGCAGGTCCCTATTTTCAAGAGGAAGGGGCGAAAAATTTTTTTTTGGGGGGGGGGGCCGCTGTGTTCCCCAGGCCCGACTGGAGCTCTTGACGGGCCTGAAGCTTTTTGACTACGGAACACGCTAGAGTCTTTCCAACTTGAGCAATACCAAATCAAACTCAACCAAACTCATTGGGGTACTGCAGGCGAGGGGGGATCAAAATTTTTAGAGTGGCAAACTGACGAGATTTTTCTTTCTTTGTTCTTTCCATTGCTCCGGTTTGTCAAGTGATGAGAGTTTTCCACAATTTGTCAACTCCAGCTTTTGATCAGGGAACCTGTTCTATGGTTGGTTATTTAGAAAAAATTACCGTTCCAACTAAAACAAAACGAAAATGATTGATCCAACATTGTTTTCAAAAACGGTTCAGTCCTCCTATCATATATAGCTCATTTTGGATTTGGAAAAATTTCCACTCAAAAGCTATGTATGGTAGGAGGGGGACTTGGAAAAATTTCAACTCTCGAACTGTATAACGGGAAGGAAAGGGACTTGAAAAAATTTGAACTTTTAGGCTATACCGGGTGAAGCCAAAAGATGTTACCTGTTAAATGGGAGTTCATGCTAAATTCACTCTAGTTCAAAAGTGCAAAATGTATCTCTCAATTTTACCTTCAATTTGCGCCTCTACCCAACTGTCTACAACTTTTCTGAGGTCAGTCATGGACAAAAATGTGTCAAAAATTGACTAATTCGCCAACATTTTCAAAAATTAAAAATTGTTCAAACTTCCATATTTTAATTGATTTGAAAGTGAAATTTGACGCTGATTTCGCACAAACAAAAAATTCTAAAAATCAATTAAACGAAAGAAATATTAAAAAAGAATTTGATTGCAGTTGATGAACACATGCATCTGCAGGTTGTCGAACAAAAAACTTTGCCTATTATCTCTAAAAATGTTTTTATAATGATTAAATGAGCGTTCAACATCACAGCTAGTTACAGGGGAAAATTTGAAGGATGCGAGCTCCGCTGGCGTGAATTCGTAACTCGTTCCAGTCCTTAAGACTTCACTGATCTCCAAGAGCTCCCAATAACCTTGGTTTCCGTGCAGGATGCGACTAATTTAGAAAAGAAAAATAAGTGAGCGAACCTTCATAATAGGGGGTCTTAAATATTTATTTATACATACTCTAATTTCTGAGTTATGGCAGCTGCGTTTCCCATACCTCGAATGTTGTTCACACACTCTTGAAATATTTGAAGCGAGTCAATCAAGGGCAAATTTCTCTTTTCCAAAGTTGTAATTAATGGTGGTAAGAAGGAGTAAGTAGCCTTAATGTATGCCAATTTTTGTACTACTTTTCGATCCTAATTTGAGAGAGTATACGAAAGTTGTTAATATGTTGCCAAACCACACCTTTCTTCCATTCACACAAGTACATACCTTCAGTAATTTCAATGCCTTCGGAATGAAGGCAGCATCATCTTCATTTAGCATGTTTACAATGCGCGTCACTTTTTCGATATTATTTGCATAGTATATATGCAAGCTTCTAACCATGTACCCCACCGTGTGAGTACAGGGTTTGGGGGTAGATCCAAATTTGGTTCCTCTGATTTAAATAGCAAAATTCTGTTCGGAGCTTTTCGAAAAATTTTCTTTACTTCTGCTATCAATTTATCTACTTTATTGTTCTCCTTACGAATGAATTCGCATAAGTTGTGAAGAGCGTGTGCCAAACAAGTGATGTGAATCATCTTCGGACACAGTGTTTTCAACATCCGTCCTGCTTTTTTCATATAGCGAGCTGCATCCGTCAGAAACAGCAATACCTATTTTCAACAGAATTCTTTGTATAAGCTACCTATCAAAAATCAACTTAAGTTTCTGTACCTCCTTCTCTACCTTTTCGAAGTCGACTTCGTTGGGCCATAGAAGATGTATCGATTACTTGAAAATCTTAACAATACTTTTACTGTCACACTTCGTCATTTCGTAACAGTTCAAGAGGTAAACATCCGAAGGTTCCCCGTTTAGGATTCCAGTCACAACATTGCCTAGTTGTAAGAATGAAAAATTATAAACTTTTGTACAACAGAACCAACACAACTGGAGTACCGAGTATAACTTACAAATAGCTCTTCCTCTTTTGTCAACAGTTTCATCCACCGACACCCAAATACAATTGTCCCCAATTTTGGTTCTCAACTTGTCCATGCCTTCAGAAAAAATCGTCGGCATGTATTTTTGTCGTAATGTACTTTCACAGGGTAAGGTTCTTCCAGTATACTCAGTTAGAAAGTTCTTGAAAATGTCATTGTTGACTTTGTGTATTGGAATATCTGACGCCACCAAAGCAGAACATAAGTCTCTCACAAATTTCTCCTTATTTTGTGCTTCCAACTCATCTAAAGCTATTCATTGATGTGTTATGGTAGAAAATACCATGATCACTTTTTTTGCAGAACAAGTAGCGCTCCTTGCGGGACCTTTATCCGCGAATTCCAGTGTTCATGAGTAGTGTAAAATTTGTGTACAGGAGACAGTTCTTTATGATCAACAGGTCAACTTTCAGAAGTAATCGAGGAAAAAAAAAAAGCTTGGAGTTACACATATTAATATGAATTTGTATGGAGATAGGGTCAAGATCTCATTTGTTTCCAATTTAGGGAAAATTTAGAATTCTGTTAGAATTATAGAAAGTTTACTGTAGGCCTACTATAAAATATTCTTAGGATTCTAAATTATTAAAAATGTACTCAATGGTACCTGATGAATCCTTGTTAGCGGTAGACCTACATTTTCTATCAAAGATATTGATTTTAACATTATCGAAAAAAACCCTCTTAGTTTTTAAAAGTATTTCATTCGCTTTCTAAAGAGGAAAAATATAATTAATAAACAGATACAATAATTTATTTTAATGATATAGGATATTAACCATTACTAACCTGAGTTTCACAGTAAATAAAGCCATAGGCTTTATTTTTTGGCAGAAAATTTTTTTAATGCCTTGAAATTTATTCAACAGAAATTTTTGAGAAATATTTTTCTTCCCCCTGAATATTTACGTTTACAAATTAAAAATTATTGCATGGTATAAATCTACAATAATATTAATAATTAATTATGAATTAGACATTTACTAACTTTTAGATAGATCACATGTACAGTTTGTTGACGGTTCATTTTAAAATTCCTACTATTCGGTTGGCTAATCTAACCTAATTTAAGTTGTAAAATAAGATTGTAACGCCGAGCAAATAACCCTTGTGCAGTCTATAATGCTCGTAAAATAAAAAAATAAAAAAAAATAATAAAATACAAAACAAAATGTTCTGTTGATACTGCTTAGAACTAACCAAACTACGTAAAGCGCTCAACTTGACGTTTGGATGTTGGCAGGGTTTTGTTGCATTACAAGAAAAGTAAACCATCCCTCTGTTTAAAAAATGGAGGTTTAAAATTTTTCTATATTATTCAAGGCCAATGATGGCGTCAGTAACCCTTCCCCTCCCTCATTGCTTGAAATTAGTCTGAAAATAAAAAGTCTTGACCTAAAATGCTTCTCTAGGCCTAGCTTATGTTTAGTCTTAAGACTTCAATATTAGGTACACCAGATTTGATAAGTTACAAATTGGTGAAAGAATATGTGAAGTTCATCTCCAAGAGAAAATTCAAACTCCTTTTCCAAAATTCCTCCTTGGATTCGCCTAAAACGCAACATGAATAATGAATGGTTCGTATTTTTGAGACCAAAATTGGAATATCGGTCTTTCTCAATGATACAAAAATTCTGAAAAATATTTCTGAGATGGAAGAAATTCAACTGAAAATTTCGTTTAAAAGTCATCAATGCTTGTAAATCATTTTCTTGTCCTTTTATTACCCTCTTTTTTTTCCTCGAGAATATTTAGTTTCAGCAATCTTAAAGAAACTGTGAATAGGTTCCACCCCAAATATCCATCAAATGTGCTGAAGACGATCTAATTTTATCTTCGTGAAATTGATTTTTGTCGACAATGTTGATGGAAAAAGGCTTGTGCTGATCTCTCTCTCTCTCTCTCTCTCTCTCTCTCTCTCTCTCTCTCTCTCTCTCTCTCTCTCTCTCTCTCTCTCTCTCTCTCTCTCTCTCTCTCTCTCTCTCTCTCTCTCTCTCTCTCTCGCTCTCTCTCTTACAAACCTTGTGTAACATTTCTTATAAACTTAAACCCATCTTTTGGAATCTGATTCAACCTGTCTAAGAATGCGAGGTATGAAGAAATCGATCATGTGCGCGAATCTTGTTTTGAGCCTCTGTGTGTCCTTGTATGCTTCTGTTCTGTGCTTCTTCGTGGCTACTTTCTTCAAACTAGTCTGATTCAAAGGTTGGAGTTCTGTGTCTCAATATTTCGTTCTCTCTGAATATGAATATGGGATTTTTTTTTTTTTTTTAGGAGTAGAGTGTTAGAAGAGATGATGTAAAATACTGGTGATGGCACGAATGCGAAGTCAACATGCTCTCGTAAATTTTACAATTTTCCTGCGAGGAACCTTCTTTACTTTTTATTCAACCTAGAATTTACCTAGTTATTTAAGGATTGAAAGCGAGTGTAGAATACATTCATGGTAATTCGATCGAACCTTTTTCTGCTAATTTCGCTCGCCCTGTAGTCACGTACATGTATTTCGGAAATAGTACGTGCACTATTTCCGTATTTAAATAAACATTGCAAAAGAAATTCACAATTTCAAGTAAAGCAAAGTTGCGATGAAGTAATAATGACAATGTTTTGATGGTTACCATTATTTAAGATGCCTACGCAGTCAGGTGTGCGATGACTATTATACAATCATTTCTCTGTACGTACCTTACACAGTATTTTGCCCCCTCCTTACTTGTACAATAAACTCGTGCGCCAGCTTCGAGAAGACCAGTATCCAGAACCAGTAAAGGTGTAACCAGTTCGTTACACGTTGTTGCGTTACGACAGTTATTCGCGGTGCGACGGTTCACCGTCGAAATAAATATTTTTCGCTTGTAAATCATCACAGTTTTCTAAGTTCGTACGCGAAAATTTGTTCCGAAATACCTCGTAATTATGTGCCGGTCGTCTAATTCAAATTCAAAATTAGTTGGTGTATTGACGTGATTAGTATATTCGATGTAATTAGTTTCATTGCTGTGTAATTTTGCAAGATGCCCATGTAAAAAATCACGAATATAGTGTACGGTTGATATCCTCAGTGCTTTCTCGATAATTCCTAAATATGTTGTACCAGCAGTGCAAAAGGAACTCAGCATGCTTTCGCTATCTGTTAATCGCTCTATTACTCTGTCAGGTAAAAATTACTTTAAATTAGTCTATATAGATACATAAAGTGGTGACATTTATCATGCATTGATGTAGACCACTTGCGCAAAAATGGTATCGAGATGAGACTTTCGTAAGATTAATGGGTGCACGTTGAAAGAGGAGGAAATTATTTCACTTCCTGCGGGATACATCAGTGTTGTTGAGAATATCCTGTATAGAGCTGAACATGGATATTCAATTCTTTTGGGAGACAGAGGAAATTTTACGAAGGAAGTTATGGCTACAGTACGATGATATAATTCGTAAGCTTTAGAGATTGAGGACCGTTAAGTACGGCTTGAACGGATGACAGTAATCATAAGATCTTTTCCTTGTTCATGAATAGATAATAATAAGGCCTTATCAAACACTGAGAGGACCTAGGAAGACTATTATGCATTCGTGTGGATGTATTTAATTCAGCTTTCGTCATCTATTCAGATTTTTGCGTCTTCTCAAATTACAATTATGCGTAACCCTATCAGTGGTAGACGTATTGTAGGTCGCGCAATCATTCTGTTCTCCATCCATTTAGAATCGGATAAATAATTCTCAAAGGTCACGATTCCTACGTTCTAATACGCAGTAGGCCCGAGGTAAAGAGATCTGTTTTCTTTATTATATTGTGGAACGAGAAGAGGTTGACTACCTTTTGACGATTCTGTTAGATGTAGACTACGTTCGAGTTATTTGCAGTAATCATAAGAGGAACTCCTACTCAAAAAAAGAAACGTGACTGTTTACCTTCGATTTGAATATACTTCCAACCTTCTTCTCGAACAGTAAAGCATGAAGACCTGGAGGACGGCATAAGTAGTCGGATTATTTACATATATTTTGTCTTGTAAAAATACTCATAGGTTTGGCTATTTGATTACATACGATGGCATTCTAGGTTGTTCAAAAATTTGCAGCCTCAGAAAAATGAACGAGTCAATTGTTTACGAAATATTTCTGGTGGTGAGGTCACGAGACACGTCGGTTCGCTCTTACGAATTTAAAATTTTTTTGTCGATAGGTATCTCGCGTTGTTGACTCGTTCGATGACGTCTTAATTGTTGACTCATACCGATGTGTAATTAAAATGACCTTTAGTCGTTGGCCGGAAATGACGACGGTTTACCTGGGAAAAATTTCCTAATTTCAGAATTTTAATGAGAGTAAGTGGGCTACTGAAACTGAGCGTGATAAATTTGTATGAAAGTTGTTCAGGTTTCCAGATTTGTAATTTTCTTTATTCCTAGCCTTATCATCACGGATTGAAAAAATGATTTTGGAATGTCATCGAATTTCCTTACCGTTATTGATCTTTTCTCTCAATGGAAGAATGCTTGATTGTTGCGTTTCTGAATTCCTCGAAATGGAAATATAATGTATGTAGTTCCTCGAAAGAGAATTACCTTGAATGCAATGTATTACGATTTTCAAGATCTTGGAGTTAAGTCTTTGAAATTGCGACGGTCATTAAGCTACTCGACTTTTTGAGAGAAAGAAGGACGATGAAACAGAGGAAAACGCTCAAATTTTTGTTCCTTTTTAGTGAGGTCTAAAACTGAGATCTCTCGTTTAAAGGACGATCGCCAAAACCACTCCGCCTCGGATGTGATAATCCTTCCCTCCCGTATTTCGGTATACTTGTGGACGTGTCCGCTCTCGTTAACCGATCGAGAATCGACGGGCAGGTTCGTAGACCTCCAATCAGTTGTGGACTTCAAAATTGTTCCTAGTCTGTAGAGAAGATTAAGGTTATGAAACCTACTAAAGGGGCTGGTGCATATTGACGTTTTCCTGGTCACAATACTGAGCCATGGCCCCAAGTCTATCGTAACGTGGCGTACGAAGGATTAAGCAGAAGGAGTGTTCAATTATGAACATTGTGTCATACGCTAAGGTCATTGACATTAAGCTGCCAATCTGAGCAAGCTTGAATCATCTGACTGCCTTGAGTGTGTTCCCCCGTACACGTGACTCGACCATGCAAATGAAATACGAAAATGTCAAAATGTTCATAATTGAACTTCCTCCCATCTTGATCAGAAAAAATTCTGATCAATAGATAAGTAATTGACCAAACTGGAATAATCATTTACCTTTCAATAAATGACTCAAGATATATATTTGGGCCAAAATAGAAAAAATTGATGACTGAGGCTAAATATAGATTGATTTAAGGAGAGATTTGAGCGAAAGAGCGATGTAACAGATTTTTTTTTTCAAAATCTGATGCCAGATAGTTTGCTGAGTATGTTCGGTAGGCCTACCTCCAATTGCGCAAACGAAAATGCTCTCTCAAATCTCCAAGTAGTTAATATAATAACTTGTAATTATATTCAATGATAATTGAATTACTCAGCGATAGATAACGAAAAGTGAGAATCAATTTCTACTGTCGAAATAATGGGGTATATTTGACAATATATTTGCAATGAATAATCACAATCTAAGATAATTCTCGAACCAAAAAGAAAGGAAATTCATTACAACGAAAGAGAAAAAAAAAATTAATTCTCGTTAAGTATAGAAATTCTTCTCTTGTGTCGATAGATAGCCCGCATTTTAGTCATCTGCAAACAAGTACAAAATTAAAGAGCGAAGATTATTAATCGGTACCTAGGTAAAGGAATTAATTTTGAAATCGACCGTTTAACGATTTTCTCGTTCTCCGTTTTGAGAGTGACCACACGAACGTGTCCGTCAACTCCCGGATGTACTTCAATAATTTTACCTAAAGGCCAAATAGGAGGAGGAAGATGATCTTCTTTAATCAAGATAATTTCTCCCACCTTAAGATCATTTTTCTCGATACGCCATATTTGTACCGTTGCTGTAACGTATTGAAATATTCCTGACTCCGGCGCTTCCAAAACCTTTGCAACTGATATTGTACTATGTCCCAACATTTAAGTCGATTTTGAGGCACAGTTGATAAATCAGGCTTAGGAAGCACCGTGAGAGCTCGCCCTACCAAAAAATGACCAGGAGTTAATGCTTCGACATCATTGGGATCTAGTGATTCGGCATACAACGGTCTTGAATTTAGGCAAGCCTCAATTTGGGCGCACAGAGTTGACAACTGCTCGAAGTTGAATAGATAGTTGCCTAATGTGACATACAGGAGACTCTTAGCGCCCATAAGCCACCGAAAGAAGGAGCCCATGGAGGATTAAAACTCCAATCGATCCTCAGATTAGACAGATGGCGATGGATACTTTCTCCATTATCTCTGAAAAAATTTTGTAAAGTCTCTAAATCGGCAGCTGCACCTACAAAATTACTTCCATTATCTGATCGAATTGCTATCCTTCTTTTTCTTTCTTTTTCCATCCCATTTTTTAAGGCTACTGTTTGGCCCAGGTATATCATTTCTTCTTCGTTTTTCAAAGCTTTACCATCAATTTTTATTACTTCCTGATTGTAGTCGCTAGCCATTATTTTTGTCTTTTTAACGCTTATTTTCATTCCCGCTTTTTCTCCTTCTTTTCTCAGAGCAATAGGGTGGGGAAAATATTGGTCCTTGGCAAAAATCTTCGAAGGGAATTTTAGGAGAAATTTTAAAAGCTGTATTGTACCGGCAGCAACCTACAGAGCACAAACTTGGGCTATGACCAAAAACGACTACAGAAAACTGGAAACAATACAAAATGCCATGGAAAGATCCATGTTAGGAATAAAGTTGAAAGATAAAATAAAAATGATGCTCATTAGGGAGAAATTTGGAAAAAACATGAATATTGTGCATGCTGCTCGCCGTAAAAAATGGGATTGGGCTGGTCATATTCACACGCTTAAGGATGAAAGATGGACTTATAAAATAAACAATTGGTATCTAAGAGAGGGAAGGAAGCGTGGAGCAAAAGTAATGGGATGGAGGGACGACATTGTAAGGTTTCAGGATAATAAACTTTTTCACCGGGTAGCAGCAGACAGGACAGAATGGACAAGGCTGAGGGAGGCTTATGCTCAATCTATTGGGCCTAGATTTACTTATTAGTATATTATGTAATTGACGTACACTAATAAAGCTATTGAATTGAATCTGATCGAATCTTAGAGGGAATTCCTCTTCTAGAAATAAATCTATCGAATGCAGCTAGAAATGTACGAGTCAACAAGTCTGAAACCAATTCTAAATGTACCGCCTTTGTATTGAAACAGACAAAAATAGCAATATATGCCTTCAGAATTTGTTTTCTGCCTCTACCTCTAGTTTCTACGTACGAAATCGATCCCGTATATATAGTCCACACCAACGTACGTGAAAGTACAATTAGGTGTGAGCCGAGAACGAGGGAGATTTGCGCGAATTTCCCTTAAAACGTAGACACTTCATACACTGTTTAATACATTTTTTAATTAGATCGTCAAGTCGTATGATCCAAAAATACCGACGAACGGAAGATTTCACCATCCGTTCTCCTCCATGCAGATGTCGAAGATGTTCATACTGCACAATAAGATAGGAAAACGGATGTTTATTTGATAATAATAAGGGATGTTTTTGATCGTACGATAGAAATTCTTGATCTAAACGTCCTTCTACTCTTAAATTTCCGTCCTTATCAATAAATGGTGATAACGAAATGAGTTTATCATTTTTTGGCAATTGTTTATTATTTGTCAGTAGGTGAAGTTCAGTTGCGAAAGTTTGCCGCTGAGCTAACCAGACTAACCGAATAATTGCATTATGTAATTTATTTGAAGTGAGAAACCCTGTGATTCGATTTTCAGGATTCCTGAGATTATGAATATAACGCAAGATGTGCGGTAATTCTAATTATGATGTAAGAAAATTGGAATATCGTGAAAATACGTATGTCAAATTCTAAATATTTTCGTTGAACACCGAGAGCAACGGTACTTAATAAATTTGTTCTAGAAATCTCAAATTTTCGATATAACCCCTAAGGATCAGAAGTAGACCATAACCATGCTGGACCATTCCACCAAAGCTCATTGTTGATTAGCTTATCTGCATCACAACCTTGTGAAAGAATATCGCTAGGATTTTCAGTTCCCTTAAGTGATCCCAAATAAAGCCTGAAGTTAAATCTTGAATTCGTTGAACACAATTGACTACAAAAGTTTGCCAGCTGGAAGCTGTTTTTTGCAGCCACGAAAGGGTGATAGTCGAATCAGTCCATAAACGAACAAGATTGATATCTCGATCTAACTTCAATGATTTTATAACGCTATGCACGAGTTCTGATAACAATAAAGCTCCGCATAATTCAAGACGAGGAATGGTCTGCGATTTTATTGGTGCTACCCTAGATTTTGAGAAATATTTCCTTTTAAACCAGCGCGAATGTAAATTGTTGCCCTAATAGCAGATTCACTAGCGTTGCAAAAACCGTGAGTCTCAATAAATGCTGGTTCATCGATAAGGCCTTGAAAAATAAATCGTGGAAATGGTTTCGAATTAAGATGATGCAGCCGTGATGCGAAGTTGAACCACAGTTCAGATAAATCATCCGGTAAGCATTCATCCCACTCTAACGATTTATTTGACGAAGTTTTTGATTTACATTTCCATCATATGTTCTGCATGATAATTTTTGCCTTGCAGATCAAGGTGGTCCATATTAGTCTGAGGTCGAGATTTTTTCTAATCCTGAAACAACCCTACAGATGTACGGGTACATCTCCATGGATGAATGAGGGCCTGAGGGGTACAGAGTGGAGGTTTGAAAAATATCAATCGGCTAAGTACATTTTTCGGTATAATCACACCTTGGCTAGACTCATCTGTTTTTCTTCCTTTTGCAGTATGAAAAGGTAGAGAAATCATTGCTTTTGAAAATGTAAAAATTCTATACTCGTCTAATATCAAGGTAGAGGACGCTCCTCGAAGATCCCATTTTTCTATCATCCTTGGTAATTTTTGTGAAACTTGATGCTGGAGCTCCTGATGATATTCTGTGAAGATCACGATGAAAATTTCTCTTCACCATGATATGTTTTGAGATGAGCTGAGCAGAGATGCAGTATTGAAAGTGGAAACCAGGAAAAGTAAGGGAATTTCTTTGATAAAACAGAAATTATATTATTCTGATTTAAGAAAACTCACTTTTTTACTGTATTACACAAAATATAAAGAGATCGTCTGAAAAGCTTCGAAAGTCCAGGACTCTCATTGTAGAGATAAAGTGGCCACCCAGTGAGTAGTTGACCAACGCCTCGAGAAGAACGACAATGATTCTTTCTCCTTGTAAGTTCGTTGTACAGTATAAACTTTGTATTATTTGACGTGATAGGTCAGTGTTTCTCAACCGGTGTGCCGCGGCACATCACTGTGCCGCAAGCCCGCCTCAGGTGTGCCGCAAAAGTTTTATCAAAAACTTAAATCAACATGAACTAAAAAAGAATTGTCATGTTTTTAAAATAACTTGACGAATTAATGTTATTACTCTAACTAAATAAATTGAAAACTTTTTATTAACATAAATATATATAATTATTTAATTTCCAATTAAAAAATTGTATACAATAATAATGATTTTGATTCTTAGTACAAATTAAAATTTTTAAATTCAATTTATTAATTTAACTAAGAAAATAAATTTAAATAATTACAATATTAATATCTTAAGGGATAATAGAATTGATTCAATAAAAATTTTTAATGTGTTACCTCGATGTTGAATTATTAGAATTATATTAAAATAAGAATTTATTTAATTCAATCTGTAATTCTATTCAATTGATTGGGGATACAATCTATTTTAATATTTATTGATGGAAATGTTCATGAATGAATTATATATAGAATACCCCGACGATATATTATTTTCTCTGATTTTATTTTATTTCGAAATAATTTATTAACAATAAATGATGAAACAAAAAATTCCATTGATAATATAATAATTTAAAAATAATTTCATCTTTAAAAAATAAAATATTAAATAAATTGAATAAATTAAATTTTTAATGATAATTAATATTCGAAATTAATTAAAAATAGAAATTGAAAATAAAGCTGGTCGCTATTAAACTCAAAATAAATTTAAAAATCAAACTTTTCAAAAGAATTTAAAAATTAATATTCTTTATAATATAAGAATTATAAAAGTAATACTTGAAGATAATGAAATAATTATATTTATTAATGATATAAAAAAAAACAATTTAAATAAAATTGAATAAAATATTTTATTAAAAAATAAATTAAAATACCGGTATTCATTTGAATTATACATGAATACAAATTAAAATAAAATGAATTACTAATAATTTTCTTTTATATTAATTCATTAATTTTATTATTTCATTTTTTAAAAATTTTCATGAAATTGATAATTTTAATTTTTGAAATTTAAATTGAATATTTCATTAATGAAATTACTTGGAAAAGTAATCATAAGCCCTATCTGACTGATGTGTTCCAATTTTTGAATGATGTCAGTTCCAGTTATAATTACTTAAACTTGAGTCCAAACCTGCAGTCACTGTCATAAAAGTCAAGAACTTCTTGTGACTTGGCCAGAAATACAGATTATATTTCATGTTTTTTCATAAATTCCGGAATTAGAAGAGCCCGGAGGGTTTCCAGTAAATACGGGAAGCATCCAGACTTTTTTGCGTATATTGGTGGAAAAATTTTTTCGAGTCCCGGTGGAAGATCAAAGCTCTTGTTTCTTGTGACCGTAGTACAGAGAAAGAAGGATGAGGCCTCATATAGCCATCTTGTAGGCTACAAATTCTGAAATTAGGAGGAGGAAATCTGTAGAGACATGAAAATGTCAAAACATACAAAAATTTTCGATTTACAATTTGGAGTTCTGGAAATACTGTGCCGCAGTAATATCATCTCATGGAAAAATGTGCCGCGATATAAGAAAGGTTGAGAAACACTGTGATAGGTGAAGATGAATTAAAACGTTTTATTTGCTGAAAAATAGCATTCAAAAATGATCACCTCTAAATGGAAATTCAAATTTCGTTACAAGAAACGTACAGTTATCTTCTCTCTTTCAATAGGGCTCGAGCCTGTCAGTGTGAATGAAGTAACAGTAACGATCTTCGGCAGGAATGTGTAATTATGATGTTAAAAGTTGAAACAACGTTCCAGTCCGTTATTATAATAAAACGAAGAATGCGTATATTATGTGTGTACTTTTGGTGTCTATACACATTGTGTCGTATTATTACGCACCACCGAGGGTAGTTACGCTCGCCTGGCGCTGTAGCAGACCTTTTCCTAGTTAGTTCGTAATAAATGAATAATATTTGTATTCGAAAAACCGGTACCGGTAAACCGAACGAAATCAAAAAAACGTGATCATTAGTCAAGGAAATATTGTCGTGAGTGAACTCAGTTTCTGACTGTACCGCATGCGGTCTACTTCCCAGTTTATGTAGCACTATATAAAAGAATTATGTGTATATAATTTCTTCTCCGTAATGTACGTATGCTTCTCTTCGAGTAAAGATTATATTATAGACCACATACTTTCTTTACTTTTTTTCTTTCAATTGTAGAGGATTTAAGGTGAAATGATGGCTGTTCGTAAATTTTGGTGGGATTAGACAGCATTCCGAGCCCACAATACTTTGTTCATTTCTAGTATAGAACAAGGGATTTATCGAGACGTATACCTTTGTGATATTTAGACTGTCTAAAACTGACCATTTTCGATGTTGATGTACGTATTTTTCCAATGTCCAGAGTGGCTCTTTCTGCCACTGAGATTGAACAGTTTGTTCGCGAACTTATTTTGCTTGTGGTGAGTTATCTCTGACATATGTTTCAATCTTAGCTTAATGTTTGTACAAACAAGATATCAACAAAATCATTTCTGTAGAATGTCCCTGCCACTTCTGCTACGCCCAAGGGTTCGAATCAGAACTCAGAATCGGACAAGCAATCCCCACTGAGGGTGACATCCGCTTCCATATTTAACGCCGAACTTACCGTTATATTCACCTGACTCTCCTTTCTCATCTGCTTCTATCCTCCCCGCAAATTCTGTATGCCCTTATGATTCTCTCTCCTCGTTACATACTAATTGACTTTGATAACGCCATCAACTTCTAACGTCAACAACCCTAGGTAGGAGGTTGGATTGTAATGCATACGTGGAAGGCATCCTCACAAAACGTCCCTGTCTGACACTTTGATCACGTCAAGGATAGGTTCCGTTGCTTCGAGAAATTTTTCCAGGCTAGATTATAAGAAAACTGGAGTTTGCCAAAGAATGTTATTTATTTCATCCCTTGGAATATTTTTGTAGGTTTATCATCCGTTACCAACGAAGGAAACAAAACAAAATTAGATGCCATTGCAGGACTGCAATGTCCCGAGTCCCCTTGAGCCTGAAGTTTTTCCAAGTCCTGAAAATCATGACGTGACAATTTGAACGCGCTGCAATTTCAAGGAAGCCGTCGTCTTTCCTAGTCCCTCTCCTAGCATATATAGCTCGGAGGTAGGAATTTTTCCAAGTCCCCTTCCTATCATATATGGCTCGAGGGTCGAAATTTTTCCAAGTCCCCCTCCTATCAGATATAGCTCGGAGGTCGGAATTTTTCTAAGGCCCCTCCCCTCTTTGTGATGTCATCATCCTCGCTCGCGCTCGCGGACCAAAATTTCCTGAGAGTACCCCCAACAAAAGGGATAGCGGGTTCCCCGCTAAAAAAGATGCTGTTTTCTTTATCCAAAAAAAGGTGTTACAATGTGACTTCAGAAAGTGTAGTGTGTTTTGGGATTTTGATAATAATAATAATAATAATAATAATAATAACAACCTTTATTTACAATAATTTTTGTACATTTGACTATAGATAATCAGCCCATCGCCGGGCATGGGCCTCTCCGATCTTTCGCCATCTGTCTCTGTCATAGGTAGCGCTTTTCCACGACGTCCCTACCCTATTTCTTATTTCGTCCCTCCATCGGGTCTTGGATCTCCCTCTCCCTCTCGTTGCTTCGTATGGGGTCCAATCAGTTGTAATTTTATTCCATCTCGCTTCCTTTTCTCTGTACATATGTCCTGCATATTTAAATTTTAGTTTTTTGATTGTACATAATTCCAGTATCCTTACATTCTGTACCTCTCCTTATCTTCCTGTTACTAATTTTATCCTTGAGTCTTATCCCTAGAATCTTCTTTTCCATCGCTCTCTACGTTGTTTGCAGATTTTGTGATTGAACCCTTGTTAGTGCCCATGTTTGGGAACCGTAGCTAAACACCGGGAGAATCCAGCTTTCCAATATTTTCGACTTTGGTTCTAATCCAAGCTTTCTATTTCTAAAGATTTTGTTTAGAGCCCAAAATTTCCCCTAGGCCTTACCCGTCCTTATTTTTAGCTCTTTCTCTGCCCTATCATCGAATGCTACATTTTGTACTCACTTACTCTTACCATTTCAACTTCTCCTATTTTGAATTTGTGTTTTTCCTCTAACTCTTCCCTTCTGTTGCTCATGTAGCTTGTTTTCTTCGTATTGGCTTCTAGACACGCCTAATCACTCGCTTCTATTCGCGAATAAAGGCAAAGGAGGCACCCTCTACATTTACCATGACGGCAACTTGAGGAAGCTTGCAAAAAAAGTGATGAAATGAAAAAAGTCATTTAAAAAATCTAAAATTACATTCATCTGAAAGAAAATTGAAAGCGCAACAAGTTTTGTTCTCTGCATTTTCCATGAAAAACAATTTGAAACAGTAGAATTACGATTTTATTAGTATGTCGTGTTATGGTGGAAAATACCATGACCACTTTTTCGCAGAACACGTAGCGCTCCTAGCGGGACCTTGACCCGCAAATTAATTCTTCTCCAGTCTTTCCAGTTCCTTTTTACGTGAGCTTAACAGGACCAGATTATCGGCAAATCGTAGATTGTTTAGAAATTGACCACCAACCTTGATACCTTTATTTTCCCAGTTTAATCCTTTTATTATTTCCTGTGTTACTGCTTTAAATAAATTTGGGGACAGAGGATCTCCTTGTTTTACGCCCCCCTCCCCCGTCTTGAATATTTCCCCTTTTTTGTCCAATTTTATGTAAGCTTTCTAATTTTCATAGCTAATTTTTTGTATTTTTATAATTTTTGGTTCTATACCCTGTTTTTTGAGCACTCCCAAAGATATTGGTGATTTACTGAGTCAAAAGTAGTCAAAAGCCTTACGATAGTCTACAAAAAGCATGTGCGTTTCTAGTTGGTACTTCAGAGCTTTGGTTAATCGCTTGTAGGTGGTCGATAATACTCTGTTTCTTACGGAATCCTGCTTGTTCCTTTCCCTGATTTGAGTCTAGTTGGTTGTAGACTCTTCTTTTTAAAATTTTCATGAACACCTTACTAACGTTTGGAGAAAGACTAATTGGTCTGTAATTCTCAACAATCTTGTTTTCATTTCCGAGATGAGCTATTGAGCCGGAACCTTCTCCTCCCTAAGTACCTTGTTAAAAATGGACAGCTGAACTTTCTGCATAATTTTTTAGGAATTCGTTTTGTATTTGGTCTGGTCCAGGAGATTTATTCGTTTTCAGGTGTTTAAGGATATCCTATACTTCCTCTATCATTATTTCCTCGTTCTCCTCTGCCTTCTCCGCTCCTCTAGACTAACTTTTTTCAGCGGAACTTGCGGTTCCCCGCTGCGTTCTCTTTTCTATTGCTTCTCTCTTCTGATTCTCTCTGATCGCACCCTCATTCTACAAATCCTATCGTCCAACAAATTCTCATCCTTATACACTCTACCCTCCATCTCTTTTCTGTGGATACTGGGACACACGACTCTAAGAAACATAACGCAGTGGACCTTGCCGTAAAGCAGTTACTATGGTCACCTTCCATAACTGACGCCTCCCCCTTACACGCTCCCTCATCCTCTCCTCGTAGCATGTTTTCTCGTCCTCAGACCTAATCCTACAAGCTCAGATCTATTGATTAAACTCTCAATTTCTTGGTCTACTTCAAGCCCTCTTTCCGGACGCATCATATCTCTATCCGTTCCAACACTTCCTCTCTTGTCTAGCTCTCGAGAATATCCGGCTTTACCAATCTGTCTTTTTCTGTATTACAAACTCCCTCTCAAATGAAAAAATCATTAGCGAGATAAATTGCCTCCGATTTTTTGATTTTTACAACACTGTCCTATATTCATTTTTATTGTCCGCATCTGCTCTTTCCGAGCCCTTCAACTCTTGAGTTTTCTTCGTTATCAAAACGTCGTCACTTTTCAAGCGGGCGATAAGCTTGCAAAGGCTTACGTGTGAGGCGATGACTAGAGATTGGAAGGCGTTATTCTAGCCTTTGACATTGACTTGTTATTGGTTTGGAGAAGATTGACAAGTATGGTCGAGTACATGTTCCACATAGAGATAGGGAAGTGCGTTTTTTTTTTTAGTTTGGCAGGTAACGAGACGTCTAACATACGTTTCACAAAAATAATAGAATTATATTGAGATAGAGGAAGTTTGAAGGAGATGCAGACTTGCCAATTCGCGCGTTTTCTCCTTTCAGAAGGCATTTTTATCGCAGGTTGAAGAAAAAAAGAGATGAAGTCAAGATAAACTCATACTCTTCGGATGAATTTCACGGGTGAATTAAAGGAGACAAATTGTCCGGGAATCCAAGTCCGTTTATCCGCCAGCAATAAATATTTCTTTGGTCATACTTCTCTTGGATTGTTCTTTTTTGTGTACGGAGCGCATTTTTGTGTAAGAGCGCTCCTGAATTTCATCAAGTGTATGAATTAACAAGGAAAAATAGTAGGATGGGCATGATAGAACACTTCATTGATTTTGCTGTGCAGACTCGCACAAGCATTGGTAGTGCGGCTGATGGTAGGGGGATATTGTGCCCAATTTTCTAGCGGAAAACGGGAAGTAGACTGTACGTAATTCTCGTAAATAGAATCGGTGAACTGATGTATCCTTCCTTAATTTTCTCATGCTTCAAAAAAGCGAGACCAAAAAATGAGCGAAGGTGTGATCTGGCTGCATTTCTTTCCTTTGTATGTATTGCTCAAACCAAGAGTCTGGATTCTCTTTCCCCATGCGTGATCCGGGTGGAAACGACAGCCACCAATGGAACCGGACGGTCAAACGATCGAAGCTATCTTTCGTTTCTGATGAACCGCAAAATAGATCGATTCAGCCAAACGTGGAGCGTATAGTTGGAAACAATCATTGAATCATATTTTTTCAAATTTTCCGCCCAAAGGGCCTCTACAGCAAATGCAAGTTGGAAAAAATCTTTTTCTAACGATCTCGATTATACACAGGGGAAAAGAATTGAATTCGCTTTACCCTAACGACATGTACAAATTTATTGAATGCATCTGATTTTATTTTGCAAGAACATAAAGCTCCCCTTTCTTGATTTGAGGTAGAAAAGTTTGATATGCAATGGTACTGACATACTTTTCCCCTCAAGCCTGGGATTCTCAGGAGCCTGGACAAGTCTACGGTCGGCCCGCTGATGGCAAATTTCTCACAACCCAGTTGGGCTCTTTAAAGTCAGACGTGGAAATTGGAATTAGAAGCAATTATTATTTTTTCTTTAAGAGGGTTTTCTCCTCGAACCGAAATAATCGTTCTCAGGACGTGCTACTAGATTCATGTGAGTCATGATGCTTTTCCCTTCCAACCTTACCCTAAAAAATCCATCACAACAGTTCTAATAAGTCGTTATTGCTTTATAATATTGTAAATCATTACGGTAATTCGTTTTTTGTGTTTCGCGTGTTCGGAAATGACGATAAACGTTTCAAGAATGAAATATAATGGACTATGAAGACTATATATTCGTAATTACATAGTGCCGATATATATGTTGTACGTTCGATGTAATGAGCGAAAATATATTCTTTGCATTGCGCATGATGGTTAGATGGCCACTTTCGTGTACATCGTTCTTGGTATTAGTACATTAACTTACGAGGTACAGAAAACCTGACACAATATCAGTTCAATATCTTGGACGACGACCCTACAAGTGTAGTGCTGTACACGGACCGGAAAATAGTGTATCTGCGCCGTGGGTCACCAAATTCAATGGCTCACATTTTATAGATTAAACGCTACACGTCGACTTGATTATAATATGTCACCCTATGTGTTACCATGATAAAGCTGTATAATGATGCTGGCTGTAATTAGCTCGGGGATAGGTTATTATAGATTTGTTCGATAAAATACTTCGCACTAATCGCGCATATTGTACCGCGCCTCATCACGCAATCTTTGCGAACGAGTTTTTCTATTTCTACTTATCTTTGATACCTACCTATTAATAATATTTAAAATTTACATTATTCGCCTATTATGCGAAGATAGTGTTGTCCAAAAGAGCTGACGTAATTGCCCGGGGTGCTCCTTGGAAAGAAAGAAATCGTGCTATAGTTGGCTTTTAGATATGAAATGATATTCGGCGATATTCATGACAAAATAGTCGTCAAGATGAGGTAGACTGCCGAATCCGATTTGCAGCGCGCCACGTCCGTAACTCAATGTCGGCAAAACAATTACAGGAACGGATGGTATAACTTAATGCGAAGGGTTCCATTTATTACAGGGCGGTTCTACGGAACGATTTTAAATATGTGAGTGTCTGTCATAACAGAATTATTATCTTTAATTGAGCCACCGTCAAAGAGAGCGATACTGTTCAAATTTGAACGTTATTTCAGTCAGGTAGAAAAATGAAGACCGCGAGGAATAAACTCGGCCGACACGGGAGAAAGAAAAAAGGTTCCGGAAGCTAAAGGTAGTACTGAGACAGAACAGAAAAAAAAGGTATAACAAGTTATTATAGAGTCCCTTCAGTCTACTGCAAAATTCCTTTCGTTATCGTTGTTTTCATCTTTCGATCATTGCGCTAGTCTGCTTTTTTTTTTTTTTTTTTGATCGTGAGTGCTCTCGTGACACGCTAAAGTAGGCCTACGTCATAAAAGAAAATGAATAAGTTATAACTAACGTTTAAAGAAAGTAAACTAGGAAGCTGATGTGGCTGTGTAATCTTACACCGCGTAGTTGTATCAAAAAAGAGAGAAAAAGAATTCTGAATACCAGAATACGTACTAAGCTTAAGCTAATGACTATAGGTTGGAATGTTGTGTGGTTTACTGTGAGTAAGAAATTCCGGTATCCTGAAATTGTTTGCCTTGATAGGAATTTTTCTTAAATAGGCTATGCGTGCGTTTTCTAATTCATCGGATTCATTCTCACAGTTTGCGGAAGAAGCTGTGGCGATCTTCCTGAATTGGCGGTGAACTATGTAACAGTGCGTTCATATAGGAAGCACGAGATAACTCACCTCTCATTAACATATTTTGGGTCTTGTTCATGCAATGAACTTAATCATCTACGCACGTTGTACGCGTTCAGTTTCCAGAATCTCTTATGTACACACTCTTCTCTGAGAGAACATGTCTGATATTCTTTACCACAAGACCGAAAGATAAACATTGAACTGATTAATTTGAAAATGTATGCATGGTAAAGACAATGCCCAGTAGAGCGAAACTGATGCTGCAATCATCTATGTCGTTAGGTGTATTGTGGGACTGCGTGTGTTGCAATAATAATACACGTTCGGGTATTTTACTGCGCCTCCCGACAGAGTATAATCAATTGATGAAAAATCAAATAATTCTATCTTACGATCTTACGAGACTAGTTCTCCTAATCGTTTTATTTATAATGAAGTGTGCTGTAGCACCTTTTTATTCGATTCTTGTATATAATTTGGCGTGCATGGAAAGAAGTCGTATCATTTCTTCACTCGGTAATGAGAAAAATTACATTCAAAACGCCCTGGGTGATCCATTTTTATTCAGTACTTATTGATCAGCTTACTTCTTTGTATGAGTATTTTATAGTCGAATATTATCTAAACCACAAAACCAGGATACCAGAAAAATTGATATATTCAGGTCGTCACCGTTAGGTGCTTCAACTTGAATACAGAGTTGGCAGTTTCTCAGCGATGTAATTGGAAGTATATATGCCATATCCCTATTTACTGACTTCTCTCATTTATGACGTCTCAATTTTCAAACTCTACTAGAATAAACTTGCTTCTCCTCACTTTGTAGCTTTTGAATCAAGAATTACTTTATTTCTCGTCATCATACCCCAATTTTTTTCAACCGAAATCAGGGCTAAAAAAAACACCCCCAATAATGTTACGAGAACAAAGGAAAAAACCGTCCCCCCCCCCCAAAAAAAAAATTCCTATGAAGAATTGTCTTCAAAAAAGTGGGTTCACGGTCACCCAGGAAATTTCTTAGCTCGAGTATTATTGCTTTCCGAGTCCTTCTCTTTTCCTCCCTTAAAAAATAGACATTTGTTGGTGCGATTGCATGAACCACGAAGTTATCACTGTAAGACTTGCTGTATGGATACAATAGCGAAAGAGCAAGTGTATGATACATCGACTAGGACTAAGGTGGAGAACCCAACAATACTCGTCGAAATCGACAGAAAACGATACACATAATACATAATAAATTTATACATTGACGATAGAGTTTGAACGAGGTATACACAACTACCTACTAATACATAAGAATACAAAACAAATACTATTACTTAATATTGAAGAGCGAGCAAATTTCACACAACAATTGTTCAGGGAACAGATGTACAGTTCTTACATTAAGTAACAATTAAATCGACTCAATTGGCAATTTGACTAGACGCTGGACCGCATGCTGGAACTTAGATTCCATAGCCATTCGAATGTTGCCATGCTTACATCGGCAGGTCGTGCTGGTGCGGCTAGGGATCCCCGGCCAGGAAAGGTCAGCGAAAATCTTCATGGGCCCCGCGAGAAACTTCTTGAAAGTTTGAATATAAGAGTTTTCGGGGGCCCGACGAGCTGGTTACCTGGCTCCGGCCTAGTACGTACTACACTGCTTATCGGCAATAACACTGGCAACAAAGCCCATTGGCCATTGGAGGAGCAACTTTTCGTTTTTGAGCAAGACCACCATCAATTTGGACGTTGGGTGACTGCAATTTCCACTTTGATCTGCTTTGTAATTGAGTGAGGTAGCTCTTCCTTCAAAGAGAGCCTTGCCGAGGCCTGGGCAAACCGGGTGACTACCCGCGGCGCCGAACCCGAAAGTACGGCAAAGGACGGAAAAATAATAATAATAATCTAATATATAAAGCAGAAAGTTTGTCCGTCCGTCCTCCTGTCCGTTTATAACTCGAGAACTACTGGGCCGATCGCTTTCAAACTTTCAGGATATATTGTCCTCATCCCAGAGCAGCACATAGACTCATAAAAATAAAAATTTGACGGGGAGGTGCTGAGTAATTTCAAAAAAGGGCGAAAACAATGACTTTTTTCAATATAAAAAAACGTGGTGGTGTAGCTTGCCATCGAACGCGTTGTTCCAACGTTACCGTTCAAACGCGTGCGCAGTTATAAAAATTAAGTTATGGTGATAACTCGAGTTTTACTCATTTTTATGAAAAATTGAAGAGAACAAAAATTGTTGCCCCTTTAATTTCCTTTCGAATGAGCCCAATTCCAGATTTTTAGGAGGAAATTTTGGAACTATTGGTATTTTGACTGATGCGTAATTAAGATCATTGTGTTTACAGAGAGAGAGCATTTAAACCGGTTGCTCTGGATGAATCTACAGAGACTATTCGAGTTTTACGTATCCAATTTTCGATTTTGAAAGGAGACGTTTATGTAAAATAATTCCTTGAAAATTTGCTCTTCTTTTGTGACGAGTAACTATACATTAGGTAAATATCGTCGTCAGAGTTTGAAACTACTTAAGAAAAGGTACTGGGTTCGAGAAAGAATTAAGAAAATTACATCCGGTTACTCATATAGGAAACGACTGAGTTCGTCTCATGCCTCTACACAGACTGATGTAATGCTTCGGGGATATGGCAGGCTTTTTACCTACTGTCCATCTATTTCCTTAATCATTGCGACGGTTCATGAATTAGACCGTTTTTTGCTGCAATACAGCCCTTACCTGTCAACTCAGCTCTTACCGTTAAAATCGAAATATTTACAAAACACTGATATCTACTCAACACACAGCTGGCGGTCAGGCGCGCTGCCAACCGCTAGTAATAATATATACCATTTACACAGAAGAAGGGGCCGAGACTCCTACTCACGTCATCATCAAAATCGACGGTATTGACAGGAGGATCATCATTGAAGACTGTACCTGAGCCCTAGAGTGTGGAAGAAGACCATATAGGATTAAAAAATATAATATATGCAAATACACAGAAGAAGGGGCGAGACAGAATACTCACGTTTGCGATACAAGGCTGTTCACGAGCCCGATGAAATCCGTGCGGAACTTCTTGCCGACTGCCCGATAATGTCGTCCTCTGCCACATTGCTTGAACAAGTTTCAAGCTTGCATACTGTGGCTCGGTCATGTGGGTCGGGTAGGAGATATTCAACAACCCATCCGAATTCACTTGAAGTGAAATCGGATGGGGATGTTGTAGTGGCGCCGCAGATGGCGCAGGCATTATTATTAATGGACCTGGTCCTCCTGATGGCGCTGATGGTTGTTGTTCTTGAGTTGGAGCTTGAGGTGCTCGCGCTGGCGCTGACACTATCGATGGAGCGGGAACAGGTGGTGGTGGAGGTGGTTTCAGGGCATTTTTTAAGTAAGAGTTGTGTGGCCAAAAGGCCACGTAGTGGCCTTATTTGGCCACCCAGTTTTAAAATTTTGGTCACAAAATTCCATTCGTAAAATTTGAAGAAAACGCAAAAAAATTAATAAACATGCTATCTTTTGGTATATAATTAACAAATAAGAAAAATAACCTCTTCACTTCACCTATCAGTTATCAATCAGTGCAAATGCTTTGTTTGTTCAATATTTCTATGGTCGTGTTTTACGAAAGACGAAAGAATACTGTTCGTCTTTGTCTATTTGCAAGTATACCTACCGTACGATAGTTCTGTCTATTTTTATCAGAATTTGAGCCTGTTCTAACATAACTAGGTATTACTAGTCTACGTTTGTCTATTTCTTTTCTCTCTGTTCTGTAAAGAGGTGGGCGGATGGTATTACTGTGTTTGTCTACTTTTTTTCATTGTTCTGTAAATAGGTGGGCGGATGGTACAATTAGGAATTAATTTGGCCACGTAGTTCAATTTCATTAAAAAATGCCCTGGGTGGTTTCGTCCCTTATTTGGTTTCTCAATAAGTGTCTAAAATTGCATTTGAAACCCAAATTTATCAAATTCCGACTGTTCTCCGATTGTGTTCAGACCACCAAGAAACTGGAGAAATTTTTGACTGAAAAGTGGATCCGCACCGAGTTGTGGAGGTGGCACGGGAAGTTGAATATCACCACAAGGTTGAACTTGTTGGTCCATTCGAGACTTTCCGGTGTATTCTCGCCAGGTGAGTTGGATCTCTTTATTAAGTCAGTTAACATCAAATGCCGGTCGTTTGAGGCTAAATTGAGACGCAAGAAAAATAAAAAACTTGGCTCCCTCCAAAAATCGAATGCCTCCGATGTCCAGGAAGTGAGTACTGATGTCAGCGTTATCCAAAAATTTTTACCGCGGATTATAGATTGTAGTAATGTTGAGTTTGAGAGTGATGAGTTGAATCTCTTGGAAAAGGGCTTAAAATTCGGGTTACCTCCTCCTAATAATGCTGACACTTTGGCCAATGTCGTTGCGGACCTCGAAATAAAAATTGGGCCTGGGGTCAATACTCAGAAAGCTTGTGCTGCCCTTGTTCGTCATACCCCCTCCCTCGGATAAATGATCTTGCTTTGGAGGTGATTAAGAGGACTAAGAGGAAGGTCAGGGAGGAGGGCTTAACCATTACTAAGGCTGATAAAGGGAATGCCATTGTAGTTATGGAGAAGTCCTCCTATGTCTCCAAGGTCTATGACGTTCTCGACCAGTGTGGGGCCAGGATAAATGCGGATTTTAACTTTCCAAATCACGTTAAAGAAGTTAGACGTGTTAAAAACAACAGCGAATTTATTATCAAAACCCCTTCGCTTAGAAGATTTCCCCTTGAGCCCAACCCTGTGCCGCCCTTATTGTACGGGCTGCCTAAGGTTCATAAGAAGGACACTCCGATGCGGCCGGTCGTTTCCTTTGTGTCTTCCCCCACGTACTTCTTGGCAAAATTTTTGGACCGTTGGTTTAAATCTAGAGTAGATTTTGAGTCATCTTACTCTGTGAAGAATTCGGTCTCTCTGGCTGATAAGCTCAAAGATGACATTCTTCCGCCTGATTGTACCCTATGCTCTTTTGACGTAGTCGGCTTATTTCCGAGTATCCCTAGGGCTACTGCCATGCAGCATATGGGAGACCTCTTGGTCCAATCTAATATCTGTCACGAAGAACTGGCAGAATTTTTCAATTTACTCAATATTTGTTGGTCTCCCAATTTTTGCAAATTTGAAGGGAAATTTTTCGAATTTCCAGAGGAGGTAGGTATCCCTATTGGCTCTCCTCGGGGTTCCCTCATTTCGGAGGTTTTCATGTCTAAATTTGAGCTCGATCTTTTTTCCTCTGGCCAGGGGCTTTTGAGTCATACACATTATTGGCACAGGTATGTTGATGATGTCTTGTGCATGTGGATCGGTCACCGAGATCTCCTTTTGGAGTTTCTTAGGTATCTTAACAGTTTGTATCCTTCCACCAAATTCACGTTGGAAGTAGGCGGTTTATCTATAAATTTTTTGGACCTTACTATCTCTAATAGAGAAGGTGCCCGTGAATTCGCCATCTATAGAAAAGATACTTCAACCGATATTACTGTCCACGGTAGATCTTTTTGCCCTGTTGCCCACAAAATTGCCAGTTTTAATAGTTATATCCACCGGTTGACTAATATTCCATTTGGTCACCTCGCTTTTCAACCGTAGCTTTTGACTATAAAGCACTTGGCCAGAGTGAATGAGGTCAGCTTAGATACACTGTGTATTGACTTGATGGTCCATAGAAAATTGACTCGGGAAAGCCTTCATTCCACTACCTCCCTCCCCCGCAATCCGGCGTCTGACAGTAGAAAACGTTGGATCAGGCTCCCCTTTTTAGGAAAATTCTCTTCCCAGTTAGGTCGTGTCCTCCGCCCATTTGGGTTTCGCCCAGTGTATTACAATCTTAACACTGTAAAAAGTCTGTTCGTTAAGCTGAAGGACCCCATCCCACTGGTCGAAAGAAGTGGGGTTTACAAAATGGAGCGTAATGACTGTAATGGAATCTACGTAGGTGAGACTGGACGTCAGCTCAAAATTAGAATAGATGAGCATAGGAAGGCGTAGGAAAAGAAGAAATTGGGTGATTCGGCATTTGCGGACCATCTTATCACCACTGGCCATAGTTTCAAAGAGGGATCCGAGTCCCTCCTCCATAGAGAGTCCTCGGTTTTCAAGCGTACCGCGTTAGAACATATTGAAATTATTCGCCATCTGAATAACGACAACCTAAATGTGCTCAACAGGTACATACCTGATGAGGGGTCGATTGAACTAGTTTATGAGTATGATTCACATTGTGATGACTCGCTAGTTCAGTCATGATTTCCTCGGCAGTGTTTGTTGCCGGCCGCTGTTGGTTCAGTTGCTTTCATGTCACCCGTTGACAATGGTTCTTCAATCGAAAGCGCTCCGGTGTATTTTGTATTTCTGTGGCTTTAATTAAATTACTCCGTCTGTTTTACTCCTTTGAGTACGTCATCGTTTGATGTCTTTGGCCATAATTTGGAGAGCCGAATTAATTCTATTAAATCCAACTTGATTAGTGCGGACAAGTTTTCTGCACCCTTCAATTTATTGGAAACTATTTCAACTAACTTCTCGTTGTCATCGATTTTCACGAGTCAAAGTTTAGCTAATGATTGAAATCAATACTACTATATGCAGGCGCGCACACGGGAATTTCTTTTTTTTTTGGGGGGGGGGGGCTATGTCTTTTGGCCATAAAAAAATTCAACTCTCTTTACTTTAGATCTAAAAAAGATATTTTCAACTTCGTTCTAGTGTTGTAAAATAGATTTGTTACACCGAGCCTAAGAGGGGGGGCTTCAGCCCCCCTAGCTCCCTCCTTCGGTGCGCGCCTGACTATATGCTCTTTATATGAATTGAATTCTTTGAAGCTGTAACAACAAAATTTCGATGTACGTACCATTGATGCGTGTGAAAAGCGAATTACTACCTCCACAATACGTAGGAGGGTACCTACCAATCATAAAAACGTTCGCTCTATTACGAGTAAATTATGAAGATCATGTTCTTAGGTGGAAGAAACATCTTCACTGTGTTGACACTTTTTTTTCCTCCTAGTGCTTCTTCTGGAAACAGTTACGCGCTCGCCTAAAATACTTATCGAATAATTCAGGATGGACAATGCCCGCGTTTCAATTTCTTTCGATTCATAACGCGCCCAAAAGAACACAATCAACTACGTACATTATATTTGCGATGAAGAGTTTATTGACTTAAAATTACTCAACTCTTAGGCTATTTTAAACGGTTTCGCCGTTTCTGCGTTAGCGTTTCGTTGAAGAG
This sequence comes from Aspidiotus rigidus, assembly GCA_035079385.1. Lineage (NCBI taxonomy): Eukaryota > Metazoa > Arthropoda > Insecta > Hemiptera > Diaspididae > Aspidiotus > Aspidiotus rigidus. Next base: position 5,554,934 of record JAVHKY010000023.1, read on the forward strand.
TGGCAATGCTCATTAAATTACATGCTACGTGCAAACATTTCTTCCTCCGTGCAGAATTTGCGGGCCTTTGAAATATACAGTCGCGATAGGACATCGTTCGCAGCGGAATATAAATGCGGCGAAATGACTTTGCAGACTGTAATGTATTTGTAAAGACTTCACTATACCGATATGATATTCTAGGAAAGTATAAAAGTGTATAGTGTACACACAGAATAGTGCAGTCGAAGAAAACAGACGCGGCTATATGTAATTGCGCGACGAGAATGTAAACCAATACACAATAATAAAAACGAATGGCATGTTGAAATTATTGAAAAAAGTTGGGGGCAATGACATATTCACATATGGTGACACGGGTGTAAAAAAATTATTTATTTATACGACTATATAGTTTTATAGAGCTTACGTTCTTCAGATACAGATATGTCACCGTGACACCTGTATACAAGAGAGAAAGAATTGTTGAACGTTTTGCTCTTCCGTGTTACACATTCTCGTATACTTGCATAAAATTTTTAATACGAGTACTTTTTCAAAAGTTTTTGCTTACATGTTTGTTCGAAGTAAGTTTGGGGCAATAAAACCGACTTTTTGTCAATATCACGAGCTAAAAGCGTCACATCCGTTCATCATCTTCAGAAACTCAATTTCTCTTCTTTAGATGACCATTGAAAAAATTGGCGAACTTGAGAATATGAAAAATGCAACAATGAATGGCAGCGACAGCGCAATTTGCTCTCATTTGCCATTTAAATAGAAGTCCCGCCCTCCCTAGATTAGAAAACATACCTACTTCAAGTTATGTTCAAAAATAATCATGAATTTGAACATCTTAGCAATGATAAAATTTACGTGCGTGCGCAAACGAGTCTCGAGTCGTATATGAACTCATACTCGTTATAATTTACGGATGTGAGATGATTCGTAGAGACTCAAGTCTAAGGAGCGGGGGTATAGCTCAGTGGTAGAGCATTCGACTGCAGATCGAGAGGTCCTCGGTTCAAACCCGGGTGCCCCCTAGCTTTTTGCTTGTGGTTGCGAAGAAAAAATTTTTACATCTTTACTTTTCATTCTCGCTCATCCAAAATACCACATCCTCATAGATTCAAAATCATTCAACTTCTTCTATCGACCATTGGTATTCCGAGACCAACGATGGCGTCTTTTATGGAGATGTCCGAGTCTTTAACATTAGGCTGGTCCGAACAAGGGAGCTTTTTCCCAAAAACCTTTAACGAGATGAGCTGTCTCTCATGGTTAAACCACCTTTATTTTCTACTTTTTTGTCAAAATTTTCCAAGTCTCCCTTCCACATGGCTCAAACGAAAATTTCGGTCAGAACTTTTAAACGGGGTACCCGCTATCTGTTGTACTAAGGGGTTACTCTCAGTAAAACTCGCGGGATCTTCAACGGTGTTACATGAAAGGTTTAGGAAATCTTTTGGAGACTCGGAAAAATATTGACTTCCAAGCTACATATGATATAAGAAGGTTGCCGGCCGGTCAAAATTTTTCAGAACCCCCAACAATAACAGATTCTCTGTTGAAACGTCCGCGAGCGCATTCGCGTACGACTTTCGTGACGTCATTATTTTCGGGGAAATGTCGAGAGACTTGGAATATTTTCGACCTCCGAGCTGTACCTATATATGATTTAAGGATGACGCGATCAACCTAATTTAGAAGAATTTGTCTTGGCTAGATTATTGGAATTTTTCTAGGCTAGAAGAGGTTCAAAGAGTGGCTTCATGAGACATTTACTGTTCCGTGTATTTTATCGTGCGTATACTGAGGTGTGGAGCAGATAATACGAATTGCTAAGCATATCAATATTTACTCGTACACGGCTCAAGCGTCCCTTACAGGAATTTTCTCTTTCGAATGATAAACTCGCTTTCTTTAAGCCATGCGTTTTCCTTCCGCCAAGACTTCACAAAATCATTTCAGTTATCTCAAGACACATAATACGTATAGTCGTCTACTCATTTAAACATGATGAAAACAAAAATACAAATAAGATATGCTGTTTTCCAGGGGGCCGCGAATTTTGCTGTTTTTTCTTCTTTAATTCAACGTATTAGTTCCAAAAAGACATTTAAAATAACGTAATTATCTAGAAAAGTAACTTACCTAGCTTTTAAGTACTACCAAAAAATATGTTCGTGTATTTGATCGATCAAAACCCTATGTTAAAATTTAGAAGCATTGCAAAATTGGCAGGCAGACTTTTGATTTTTTAAAAATACAAATTACTAAATAGTAATTATATTTATATAGTATACATATAAGAGTAAAGAAGCAGTGGTTAAAGTACCGATAGATGCACACATAAGATAGTTAGGTATTCAATGTTTTGGGAATCCGCGGAGGCAGGAGATTCCTCAGAATTTACCTTGAAACTTCCAAAGCGGCTCATCTGTACATAAAATGAATTTAATAATAAATGAAGAGAAGCTCATAGTCCAATCAATAAAGATGAAAAAATGACAATTATGTGACTTAAATGTGATGGAAGGTTTTTTTTTTGTAATGTGCTCAGGATAATCCCCTGATTAAAATACCGATGAGTCCTACGGGCCCCGGCCCCTGCAAAGTCCCCCCGCGGCCCCTCTCTACCCCCAAAATTCAGTTTTTCGCAATTTTCTCAGAAACTAAGCATTTTAGAGAAAAAAGTTCCAAACAAAAGTTGTTTTCCGTAAAATTTCCTACAAGATTCACTATTCATTTTGTTACCTTACGTTCATTGGTTGGTCTGAAAATTGCCATTTAAGTACCTCATTTTGTTCTTACGAGCCATTTTTTACGTTATAACGGATTGTAGTAACAGTTTTAGTTCAATTTTTCCATTTTTTGTAATTTTTCCAAGAATTAAGAAAATAATTTCACTGAAGAAAACTTTTTCAGTACTAACTTGAGGTGATTTTGTACATCTATTGATTGGTTAAAAAATGGCGAATTTTTTGTACACGTAAGCTATTTGTAGTATTTCAAAAAATCATATTCTTGGCTCAAGAATTTCCTATGTAATCAAAAATGGTTACACACATTATTATGGATACAAAACATTCCCCCCCCCCTCAAATGATTACTGAATAAAAAGATTTCTCTAGTTTAGAAATAGGACAGTGGAATCATCAGTTGTTCGGGGGAGGAGATAGCTTGTTTGGCGGCTTGATCAACAGCATCATGTTCGAAGGAGTCAACGTGCCTGGGGATCCATTAGAAAATTATTTGCGTGCCGATCTGCTGATCGAGTCTAGATTGTCAAGTGTGAGAGGGATACGTTGCATGATTGGGTTAGAGTTCGATGAGTCTATAAGGGAGTGTAATGAAGAGAGAAAAAGAGTCGGTAAGAAGAGGGAATTTTCCAATATTTGGTTTGATTATTGTAAGAAAAATTACGATGAACAACTTTTACCTGAAAGATTCCTTTCTACATCATTAATTTGATCCGGTATAACGTAGAAAATGGCTCGTAAGAACAAATTGAGGTACTTGAATGGCAATTTTCAGACCAACCAATGAACTTAAGGTAACAAAATGAATAGCGAATCTTGTAGGAAATTTACGAGGAACAACTTTTGTTTGAAACTTTTTTCTCTAAAATACTTGGTTTTCAAGAAAATTGCAAAAAACTGAATTTTGGGGGTAAAGAGGGGCCGCGAGGGGACTTTGCGGGGGTGGAGAGCGTAGGACTCGTTGGTATTTTAATCGGAGAGTTATCCTGAGTACATTACAAAAAAAAGACCCTCCGTCACATTTATGTCACATAAAAATTCTTCTTTGACTGGACTATCAGGGTAGCGATCAAATTTCATCTTACAGCATGGACAATGTTTCAGTCAGACGTGTTATTTGTTCTATGAGACTCTTGTTTTAAATTTTGGTAATTTCGATAACGTGTTTTCGGCTGATATTTGACTTCGTCTTCTAATTTCCGCTGAAAATAGAAAACGTGATATTTAAATTCTTACAGAATCGAAATAAAATTCGAAAAAATAATACGTACTTCATGCTCTTGACCTTCACGGAAATAGAATATCATTGTAAATGAGGATTCGGGTCTGTACAGAAATGTGTAGTTTGTAATCGTAACTTCGTCGTTTGACACGTCGAAATTCCCTGCGAATATACATGAACCTATATGCACGATTTTCTTAGCGACTCTTAATGGCGTCGAGTCTTTCTCAAGGGCTTTTAGAGTAACCAACTTCGCAGTCATATCGCGTGCGCGCATTGTCATCTCTAAAACGTGAAATTGGATATTCTCTATGCATTCTCCTTTCGTTAACCCCTATCTCTGAAATCCGTCTTGATTTTATTAAAAGTTAACTTCATATTATATGTTACGCCGAATTCGTGCTATTGAACATTGCGCGCAGTAAATAGAAATTTTTCTATTTGCTGACTGACCGCAATCTGAAAGAAGGTTGCTGAATCCGTGCAATGAATTGCCGAGTGCGCGCTTTTGGCAGAAGTTGTAAACTGATTGCGCGCGTTGAGCAGAAGAACATTTTCCCCGTATCTTCTTTTTTGTACAGTGAGAAGAGATTTTGCTGAATCCTTGCCCTGCACTGGTACCTACAGATATTCAACACACATCGGACATCTGCAGTAAAATTAGTCAAATACAATTAAAAGTAAACGTAGATGAATCGTGGGGAAGGATTATTTGAGTCCGACAAGCTCCGATCTATTTATTACAAAAGCTCAAATTCCAAGGGTCTTCTTTGAATCGCCGTTCTTAACGAGAAGAACTCATTCTAACCCGTCCATGGGCCATATCCGTCTCAACCACCTAATTGAAATGCTAACAATCTATCGTTCATAACTTCTTCTGTTGCCCATCTCTAGAAAACATCCGTCTTTATTATTCTGTCTCTCCGAGCATCACAAATTCCCTCTCAACCGATCGTGATGAAATTATTAGCACGATGAACTACTTCCGATGCAACTATTTTCTACGCCATTCAATTCATATTATTCATCCTTTTTGTCCCTGTTTACCCTCTCCGAGCCCAAAACTATGGTGTGGTTTTCGCAAGGCTCGTTAATTTAATTTAAAAACAAAATTGATAAAAGATAGATCTAAGAATGGAGTCGTGGACTAATAATGAAAAAATGTTCGTGCACCCATGGTTGTGAAGTATTCTTGTTACACCCCTTCTGTCAAACTTGAGCGAACATCCTTTCAGTCAAAAATTGGCTACTTTTGCGTTTTGCGTTCACTTAACTGAACGCTTTACGAATAGTTTGCCAGATACAGCTCTTGTTGATGATATTCGCTTCCTTGGTCTACCACCAATAATCGTATCATTTAATTTTCATTGGAATTTGATAGAAAATTGCTCCAAGGAAAACCAAATTTTTTCCAAGAAATTAGTTAGACTTTATGACGCGACGTTTCCGGGCAAAATGGATGAAAGTTTGACGAAATATTCGTAATCGATCGATATTTCGTCGAAATTAGGTTAAATTTGGGTCGATTCGGTACATCGAATTGTATTTCGCTGAAAACGAAATGCCCGACATTCGTTTTTCTCCGTAAATGAAAAGAGACTCGCAATATAACGGAACGAGTTTGGGCCTGAGGGTTCGGATGACTTACGAAAACTGTGCGTAACTAATCTCGTTTAGGAAATTTGCTATAGTTTCTTACTTCATTCGGTGTGAGAGGATGATTAATTTTCTAACTTAAATCCTACCCTACAGTTTTACAGATGGATTCATTGTGTTCTGGTATAACTAAGACCGTCTGAGTAATGCTTCAATACATCCTGAAATACGTACATGTCCGTCCCGTCGCATCTAAAAAAAAATTATCCTTAAAACCTCTATTCTCGATTCACTTTCATTTTCTCATTTTATTTTATTTTTCTCTTCTTCCTTCTCGTCTCCACGCTACAAATATTTCCTCCTGTAGTCGATTATTACTTCACGGTTTTTGGGTACTTCGTCATCCCTTTTTCACGCTACAAGCAGCTGTTAAAAAGTTCGTTCTTCGGCCAGATAGTTTGTTACGTTGTTACGTAAAACCGTTGATATAACGTAGTTTTTTTTTTCGTTGTTACATTCGAATTAGGTACCTATTTTAAGTTTCAGGTCTATTCGAGTTTGACTACTTTCTTGGTTCTTGTTAAGTGACATCGTGGTGAGACTTACGCGAATAATATATGATTACAAATGTCCTAATGAAACCGGTGCGATACGGAAATCGTCCGCTATTTAAAAAGCGAAAATATTATATTTTGTTCTGATTATGAAATAGTCTTTGAACGAAGTCCTGGAATATGTGAAAATTCGTAATGATTAACATCATCAATTGTTGGACCATAACTAGGCGATTGAAATTGAATAATACGGAGCGACTCGTGTACAGGATTTCAATCGACGTTTGTAATCTGTCACACGGAAAGTCAGCTTATTAGTGGGGGATTGGCTACTACTATTGTGGAGGCAACATCACAATCTGTCCGAAAATCGAACCTTATTTGATATTTGGACAGAATGGAGGGGGGGGAGGGAATAGAACTCCAAAAATTCGATTTTCAAGCTCTAATTGTACACGAGGAGGAGATTTGGAAAAATATTGACGGAAGAGGCGAGAGAAAAGTTCTTCGATGATACTGTGTACGTGGCCTATCTTGTCGCGAATCTTGGAAAAAAAGCTCTTTTGTATGGGTTAGGGGAGGGGGTCTTCTTCAATTAAGATCCCGAAAGTCTCTATGAGGGGCACTCACGGGTGTCTTCGAATACGATGGTCGAATAGAAATCAGATATTTTTGGCTCTACGATCAGTGGATGCGGTATTTTGCATGAAAAGTCGAAAAAAGGAATAAAAATCTTCTCTCTGCGAACGTACGCAAAAAGCTAGGGGGCACCCGGGTTTGAACCGAGGACCTCTCGATCTGCAGTCGAATGCTCTACCACTGAGCTATACCCCCGTGCTTTTATCTTGAGCTTTCTATTATCTCACAAGCGTTGGTAAACTTATAAATCATACAGCTCGAGATTCGTCTCCGCGCACACATAATTTTTATCATTACTAAGAGGTTAATATTTATCATTTTAAATTTGTTTCAAAATTCGTGGCTGTTTTTGCAAAAACTAGTAGAGTATTCTCTAACTTAGGGAAGGACGAAACTTCTATTATTGAGCTTGAGCTAAATGGGCAGTCATCATAGAAACGCGACGTTTTGCTCCGCTGGTACTGTGATTGTCGCATTTTTCATGTTCTCCCGCTGAATGTCGACCAGCTGATTGGTCGATATTATCTCATTTTCATATCTGGGTGTAATTCGTTGCAAAATTGTGAGGACATTTCTCGTGCTCTTTGCCTGCCGAAAACTCTTCAATCAAGTGGGATCAAAGAAGGCAGTTCAACAGTCGCGACGGAAGCCTTTAGTATGATGACGTTTCAAGCTTTCAAACCGATGAATTGATGCTGCCTATTTTTTTTTCTTTGTTGAGTGATGGGCTAAATCTAATTAAAAATCGGGACGACCCACGCATGTAGGAGGCCCCCTATAAAATTTGGTGTTGCAAATTTAGCTTCATTTGCAGGTTTTACGTTTGTATACACGGATTCGATATGTCTAAAGGATTTCTTGATGGCTGTATATTTGGTAAATTTTAAACATCTTCAACCGTGTCTGGTCATTTTTTGGTCAAATTAGATCCTTTCCTATTTTTTTTTATTTTTTGCTTGTGGTAATTGCAATGGATCTGGTCGCTCTCATCGATAAAATCACTGCTCACTTCCAGCATGGGCAGGCAATCTGCTGCGGTGGTTCTTCTCTTAGAGATCATATCTTTGGTCGCTTTATGGTCAGCCATTTGTGTTTGGGGAATATAAAACTGCACGGAATGAATAACAGGTTTCAACAGAACGTATGCGCGCGAAAAAATCAATGAAAATAACGTATTTTAAACTGAAGATCCCGGACACCTGTGTGCGCGGAAAAAGAAAAGATAATGACGTATTTTCAAATGAATATCAAGTGACCAGTTTTTTCCAGTTGGAGGGATTTCTGAAACAGGCGAGACATAATACTGTATCGAAAGTAGCCACGATTTTACCTCCATCAAGTTAGACTTAATCGATAGAGTTATCAAAGGCCGTCTTTGAGATCGTCCAGAGAAGGTTGAAATTATTGTGGCTTCTTCTGTCACTAACAGAAGCTTCCTAAATGGTACTCGTCTTGTTTGTGCGCATCCATTTATCTTCAAGTTTCACAATAATTTATCCGATGATAACGTCATTCTTTCCAGACCTCCTTCCTTACCGTTCGCACACGTTTAATTCAGTCTTTGTACTTTCACTATCTGATGATGTATCCCTGACCCAAGAGGAAACCAGTCTTGTTTAATAAACTTTGAGTGACTGTATTTTCTCACATTTGGCCTAGTATGGGCTCACTCCATGAAGATAGCGTACAGAAGAAAAGAGGTGGAAAAGAACCAAGGAAGAGTTGTGCTGATTGCCTGCTACACTATCTCTACGGAGGCTCTCCGCACATTAGCACGTTCATCAGCAACCGAGCTCCTTGCTGAGGAGAGAGCGGTGGTGTTCAAAGCAAACAAGAGAACGACGACTGATCAACAGCCTTTGTGGGTCAAAAAGGAGACCAGGCGCTTCTTATTCGTGAGAAGGAAAGTGAGAATTGCTCAGATTGAGTCACGAAAGTGGACGAGAAAAATTTAAGAAAGTATAGCAGGTAACGTATTTGCATTGCGATCAAGGGCGGCATGATAGACCAAACACAGCTTATTTGAGTGTGAGGCGTTGAGGCGTGAGTGGGGTAAGCTTAGTCGGTCACTGCAAGAGATTGAGGTCGATGAAGCGCTTCCTCCAAGTAGTCTGGTAGCCACCATGCTAAGTTCCCAAGGAAGCATGGAACCAAGTGTCTACATTTGTAGCCACATTCATGAAGAAGAAGATGGAAACGGAATGGAATAGAATATGCAAATGCAGAGCATTTTCCGTGCGCAAATTCATTGTGACACTTTTTAAAATTATGCTCAACTTGTAAGTCGATCCCGTTTTTTTTTTTTTTTTTTACGTTACATTTATTTATATCACGTTTATTTGTCTTTCCGTTTCGTAACAATTTTTATTATTTCGCGAAATTTTTATTTTCCCTGTCAAACTATAAATATTTTGTGAATACACTGCTTTTTTTCCGCGAATTTATAATTTCCTTACGGGTCGAAAAATCACACCCTTTGTGTTTCACATTGAACACTTATGGTAGATTTTTGTAGTTGTTTTTTGATCTGAGTCAATTATGGTCAATTTCGGTCGTTTGTTGGTCCTTTTTGCTGTGTTCTGGCCGACTTTGGTTATTCGACTTCGTGATTTTTAGTCGATTTTGAACGTATTTTGGTTAATTTTGTTTGTTTCCTGATAATTTTTCGTTGATGTGTTGTCGTTTTTCATTCCATTCTGCTCGGTTTTCAAAGTTTTTGGACGATTTCGGTCAATTGAGGTCATTTACAGGTTGTTTTTTGTCCAATTTTGGACACTTATTATCTACTTTGATTATATTATGGTCGTTTTATGGTGTTTTCATCATTTTGTGGTCATTTTTGGTCAGTTTTGGTAATTTATGTACCTTTTTTGGTCGTGGTATACTGCGCATATTTTTAGATTTTTATTGCACGTTCTTGGTTTCTGTTGCACGTTTTCATTGCATTTTTTAATAATTTTACCTCAAGAGGGGAATACTCGAAAGAGTAAACGAAATAAATTTTGTTTAGACCGCAGAAACAACACAGACGGTGAGCGTTTTTGGTTAAGAAAGCATATTATCTAGCGAGACAAGAAAGCACTCTCGTTTTTCTTTGAACTTTTATTTTTCCGTTCATACAAATTTGCGCTCACGAAAAAGAAATGAATGTCGATAATGAAATACGGTCTGGAGAATATCGTTGTGAAACTAAGAGTAGCTGCTCTCATGATCCTACAAAAAATTTTTCCTTACATGATTTTAAGTGTGAGATATTGAAAAATTCTTAAAAAATGGGCTGGGCTCATGAAAATTTATACGAAATCGATGCAAAAAATATTCATGGTAGACATTCATCGATGTAAGTTGAGATTTCAATTTGTGTCAATGTGCACACATGCCACAACTTTCGCCTATTCAATCACCTTATTTCTCCAATTCTGATGAGATTTATGAAGTAGGCATCCAAATAAATACCGCATGATGTACTGCACGCGCTACCCATTTCGTTTTATTTCGTATATTCATTCTTTTTGCCGTAGGAAAATGTTCTCCAATGAAATGTCCAAAAAAACGAAACAAACGCGCCGTTTTGTACAACGCGTGTCCTAAAAAGGAGAATTTTTTCGATTTAATTTACGATAAGATGCGATTAAATACGCTGCAAGAAGAAGATTCTTATAAGCCTTCAGTTTTCAAGAATTATGTATTGTATACCTACAATTCTAGACGATCACCTACACTATTACAATCTATTATATCATTTTCCACCAGAATCTCTCCACGCGTTGTATTCATTCCAAAATTTTATGTAAATGAACGAAGTAATTTATATTTTCCGGCGTGTTTTACAACACCCTGCTCGCATTATTTAATCGTATTTTCAGCTCAAGTTTTTACATCGAAATACTATATTGCGAAGCGCGCCTCACTTCTACTCGTGTTATGAGGAAGTTAACGCACATCCAAGAAACGTGTGCAATATGGGTCGGTAGAATTTCGGTATGATTCGTTTCTCATTCACGATTTTCTCATACATAGAGAATGATATTGATTTCTGAATAATGTATTACGCTATCGTATTACTTTTCCTTTTATGCCGCGTAACGATAACCCGGCGGGGTGTACAGGTCGATTCCCGAATTACAAAATTTTGTTTTTGGTTTGTTCGAATGTTGAGTTTCGACGTGGTTGATTGTACACTTTTAGTTCATTGTCTTTCCTGTAAATAGAGCAATCCCTTTATGATTGAAAATTATCCCTTTCTTTCCTTCTTTAATTTTGTTTTCCTCTGTATGGTTAATGACTTGTGCCCCACCCTCTCGGGACTGTGGAGTTTCAATATACACTCAAGGACTCCGAGTTAAGTCCCGGAGTTTGCGGCCCTAGCACATGTCCGCCGAGTTGAGTCCCAATGAAATCCAGTACCTGAACATTCATGTCTGAGTTGAGTCCCGGAGTGTGCGCCTTACTTATAGGCATGGCCTAGTTGAGTCCCGTTCGTTGAACGTTTTTCACTCTCATTTTCCTTCTCACTTTCACAGACTTAGGACTGTCGATGTACATTAATGCGGTTAGAACGAAGTCATTTTATGAAGATCGAGACGGGTCTTAAGTGTGGCGATTGTCGTCTCTTTTTTCACGATGTTCGTTTTTTTTTCAATTTCTTTAGTTCAAGGGTCTTACTTCCAAGAGATTTTCAATGAGAGCAAAAATATTATGATGAGGAGCCTAAAGGTCGGAGTCGAGTTAAAAGTGGAAAGCTTCGCAGGAATTCGTGGTGGGCGCCGTTGAATAGGAATACTGTGCTCCCATGGAAGGTGGAAACTTTGACTCAAAGTTTGAGAAAAAAAAACACCCTCGTAGTAGGTATTCTGCAGAGCACCTTCTTTACACTCGCCAGGTGTGACCGATTTTTTCTGTGGCGATAGTCGTAAGTGCGCTCAGCACCTTTGTGCACGAGAAATTTATTGAAAGTTATTGAAGCTATACACATACTTCTTTTTTTTTTTATTATTACATCCAATCAGAGGAAAAAACACAAAAAAAAAACAAAAAGAACAAAACAAAATAAAACAAACAAAAAAAAACGAAGAAAAAAACAGAATAGAAGGAAAAAAATTACACACATGCATAGATGTATTGGAAAAAAAAGAAAAAATAAATAAATAAATAAAAAAAGAAAAAAAAAGAAAAAAAAATGGGTGAAAACAATAGTACTCCGACATAGCAATCCGTTGTAAGGACTGGAGCCGAGTTTGATTTCTTGTATTAAAAGAGTATGATTTAATCGCTCTTTAGAATTTAATGAAAGTAAATCATAAAATGAAAAAAAAAAAAAAAAAAGAGGGTTAGAAAGAGGATGGGTACTGGGCCTTACCTCGAAGGAAAAACGGAAAAAATGACTTGAATTTAATTGTTGATGGAAGGAGGTAGGTCAGAGATAAATTTAAAAAAATGTGTGAGAAAATTGAAGAGTTTTCTGATGATGGGAGGTCGGTGGCTCTGAGTGGGATAGCGAATTGTAGATTGATGGCTTCTGAGTATAGTATTTGTCTAATGTTGGATATTTCTGGACATTCGAAAAGATAATGATTGATGTCGCCTTTAGAAGGATTGTCTGGATGGAGGGGGTATATATCAAATTCGGAAAGATTTAAACGTTTTAAGTGAGTGGGGAGACGATTGTGTCCAAAACGAAGACGGCTGAGTTTAACTATAAGGGAGCGGGGAATATCGTTAAAAGAGGTTGAACGAGGAAATAATAAGATTTCAGATTGTTGGCGGATTTCGAGTAGGATATTGCCCAGTCATCTCGCGTGGAGCATCGACAGGGTGTCTATGTTACAGTTAAAACCCGAAACCAGTAAATTCTAAAATTCACTAGTCAAAACTAGTTGCCACAAATGACTTTAGTCAGAACTAGTTTTGACTAGTTAATTCTAGAATAAAAAAAATTGTTTGAATTCATCAGTAAATTCTAGTTATGACTGAAATGAATTGAAATTGTTCGAGTTCAAAAGGTGATGGTGTTTCCAGACATACTTCGGCCAAATTGATAGATATTTGGTAGTTCTGTTCAACTTTGAGGATAAGTAGCTCACACTGGGATAAATTATACGAAAAAGTTCTAAATTTTTCTTCCTTAATTCACACATTAAACCGCATATCATACGAATTCGTCGGCCTATAAACGTTACAAGAGCAAATCTAACAGTGACTAATTGACGCACACCATTCAAGTACAAACAAGCTTTGTGAAAAACAAAAATTCAAGGGTGTAGGAGGCTGGAGGCACTTTGTCTCTGGAGGTACCTTGCCTCCGTCTCCAATGAGGCGAAGATGGTGAGGATTTAAACCAAGATGTTGGAGGCTGGAGCATTTTGCCTCCGGAGGTACCTTGCTTCCACCTAGAGGCTTGGAGGTGCTTCCAAAGACCCTTTAGGAGGCTTTTTTTCAACAGTATTCTATTCCTCGAAACCTCATTCAGCCACTTTGATGCTAGCGCTGCTCGTTCGGAGAAAAGCCAAAGTTTTAAATACACCTTCTGAGTATCATCTGTCATCTGGCAACACTGGTAGGCCAATATGCTACATCTGGTCACACTGATCAACATTACAAGTCTCTTCGGAGGCGTCTCCAAAGACGTCTTCGGTTTCTTAGACAGTGCCTCCGGAGGCATTTTCTCCAATCTCAGTAATTGCGCTGAAGGCATTTGGAGGTACTTCCGGAGACATACTTTGGAGGTCAGAAGACGCCTCCAAACGTGTCCACTGGAGGCAACCGGAGTCGGAGAGTCATTTTCTGTATTCGTTCCGGACGCCTCTAAAAACAATATGCCTCCAACACCCTTGATAAAAATGCAATTACATTTGTACTAGGGAAGAAATTCATTTTACTGATTGGATTCACCCTTCTTGTTTTCGCTAGTTAAAACTAGTTTTCCCTGACAATCATAATTTCTTCTCTATTTCACTTTTTACTAGTCAATTCTAGTTTTCACCAGTAAAAACTAGTTTTACCTGAAATTATTTAAGTTAAAACTAGCTCCAACGCTGAGGGTCACGGTAAATTCTAGAGTTAACTAGTCGAAACTAGTTCTGACTAAAGTCATTTGTGGCAACTAGTTTTGACTAGTGAATTTTAGAATTTACTGATTTCGGGTTTTAACTGTAACATCTATAAGTCATGAAAGTCTAAAGTCATGAAAAAGTCATGAATTTTAGCCAGTGGTCATGAAAGTGATAAAAGTCATGATAAAGTCATGGAATGTTGTTTATGGTCGTGAGATTCTTGCAAAATTATTCATCATTCATTAAATAATGTAAAAAAATTACTGCGAACAAAAGTTGTCCAACAAATTAAAGAAAAAGATCATGAAAATTGCTATGAAAACGTTATTAGAAAGTTATGAAAAAGTCATGAATTTTTGAGTTGTAGATTTAGTAGACACCCTGATCGAATAAGAGAAAATAGTTCTGACATAGGGAGCAGATTTGATGAGACTGGTGATGAGCGGGCTGATTTAGCTAAAACATCTACAATTTCGTTGTTGAATATTCCTGCATGACTGGGGGTCCAGAGAAAATTAATTTGAATGGGGTTGAGAGAATTGATCGAGTAGATGATTGATAAAGCTAAGGATGAATTAACGCGTGAAGGGATGGAAGAAATGGATTAGAGAGAGAGAGAGAGAGAGAGAGAGAGAGAGAGAGAGAGAGAGAGAGAGAGAGAGAGAGAGAGAGAGAGAGAGAGAGAGAGAGAGAGAGAGAGAGAGAGAGAGAGAGAGAGAGAGAGAGAGAGAGAGAGAGAGTGTGTCAGGGTGTGTGTCAGGTATTATGAGAAACTGTCCTGTTTTGGAGTTTTGCTTTATGTAAGAAAGTTATAACCAATGCGCACTAGCTCTCTCACGAGGGCAGGATTGAAAAATTGAAAATTTTTCGACGCAATTCGATAATTTTCATTCTTTAGGACCTATTTCTGCTCTTAACTCATTTTCGAAAAAATGTAGTTAGCTATCGACTTATACATGAGTAAAATTTTCATTTGTTGACATCTATTATCGTGTACAACACTTATCTGGAGAAAAACATAACCTTACTGTACGAACGAGTTCGCGTCATAGATTATACGCACTGCCTGGCCGCAACTTGCGGGACTCAACTCGGATACTCGTATATATAATGTATCTCCGCACAATGCTCGCGTACTCCCTCACTTTAATAACTTCTTTTCCGCCCGCGCTGGAACTCAACTCGGTTATGAATAATTAATTACTTTCTCTCCCGGGACACAACTCGGATGTCGCCAATACACTTTGTGGTAGAATAAAAATCAAATACTTTTTGATCTGCAGCGGTGTTTTGCATGAGCAAAAACGTAAATTTGAGAAATTCGATTTTTCCAATTATACGCAAAAAAGTAGGGGGCACCCGGGTTTGAACCGAGGACCTCTCGATCTGCAGTCGAATGCTCTACCACTGAGCTATACCCCCGCTCTTTAATTTTGAGCTTTCTGTTATCTCACCAGTGCTTAATATCCCTACTCTATACTCGTAAATTATAACAAGTACAATTTCATACGACTCGAGACTCATTTCTGTGCATAAGATATTAATATTTACCTCGTAATTATTTTTAAGGAAAGTTGGAATGTGTTTTGTAATCTAGAGAAGGCAAAACTTTTATCATTGAGCTGAATGGCAAGTGAGAGGCGCAAGTTCTGTTCAGATCATGTTCATTGACTATACACGCATCATGGTCAACGAGCATGTTTCATGCCTCCCATTGATTTTCCAGAAAAAAAGTGCTCCTGTGACATCATTGTGGTAGAGAAATATACGAGGTGATATATTGGAAGGAGAAGACAATTGATCGAACTAACCACAAGAGACGGAATTTGCGTCCCGTCTTCACCCCCCTTCAGTCTTCACAAGGTCGTAGATCAATACGTATACTATACTGTAATATACTAGGTTATCAATTGGTAGAAGGAGAGGACGATTGATAAAAATGCCCTTCTCTCTTTTTGCCTTCGATAGTATTCTCTCAGTTGTGTGAATCAATAATTGAATCCAGTTCGTGGCTCCTGAAGTACGACTTTTGATCAGAATACAGCTCATGATTGCAGACGTAATTTAGTCGAAAATCGTGTTTTAGAAATTAATCAGTCAAATGCAGCCTATTTACCATTCCTATTTTCAGAAAGGAGATTTTGGCATATGTCACATTTCAACTGTCAGACAGTGTTTACATCATGGACTGACTCCTCACTTCGTAAGTTTCTCGATGTGCTCAAATCATAAAAATACTGCTTCCTATGTGATGTCTCTATCTTTATGACTAATTTTATCTGTTTTATTTGTTTGTACTCGACGCTTTCATCTGCTTTAGTTGATTTTAACAGTGCTTCGAGCACGCGGTTTCTCAACCAAAAGTGCTCAGCTCTCTCCATTTAATGCACCAAATTTTTATCGAAATTTTCCAAAACTATTCCAGTTTTTGGTGTCGAGTCTACAGAAGTTTTATCCACCTCAAGATTTCCTGGGAAATAATGAAAAATTTTAGAAATATTATTTTGAAATGACATCTTAGCCATGATTAAATTTGCGTAAGCAGAGAAGTAGTCTCGAATCATATAAACGTGTACTCTCGCGTTATAATTTATGTCATCGTTTGTAAGATGATACTTAGGAGGCTCAAGACTAAGGAGCGGGGGTATAGCTCAGTGGTAGAGCATTCGACTGCAGATCGAGAGGTCCTCGGTTCAAACCCGTGTGCCCCCTACTTTTTTGCGTATGGTTGTACCGAAAAAATTTTTATCAAATTTTTTGGAAACGTATTGTATGAAAGGATGGATCGAAAAGAAATTTGGGGATATTGTTGGAGGAGGAATTCCTTCCTTCACTTTCCCCGTGGATCCACCGCTCCACTGAGGAGCTTTTGAAAGTTGGTCAAATCAGACAGACATTCGCGAGTATAATTTTTATTATTTTTCTATATTTCCATGGGTCCTTATTTTGCGGTAAATGAAAATTTACTGGGCGATCGACTTGGCCGATCGCCAGCGTCCTCGAGCATTGTCAAAAAAAAATCAATGTCTCAAATTCTTAATAAAGATTAAAAATCGAGTGTACGAGGACAAATTAATTTACGAGCGCCTTCTAATTTCTATCATTTTTGTATTACATGTTTTATAAATCATACAATGTTTCCTCCTCCTCCTCCACTTTTTTTTTTTGGTCGATCGTGGAACATTTGGATATTTTGAAAGTTGATCGTGGCTCGAAAAAGTAAAGTATCGCTGGGCTAGATCCTCGACCCATACTTCTGGATGTTTTTTTTTGACTTCGGAGATTGAATAAAAATAGTGCTCATTTGGTATATCAAAATACACTTGAAATTCTTCTCTAAAAGATCACAAATTCTAGACAAATTGTTTCATTGACATTACAATGTTACCTACGTACAGAAACGAGTCTTGAATCATATGAACTTGTATGCTTTATGTTTCATATCAGCATTCGTGAGATAATAGAGATCTCAAGTCTACCAAGCGGGGGTATAGCTCAGTGGTAGAGCATTCGACTGCAGATCGAGAGGTCCTCGGTTCAAACCCGGGTGCCCCCTACTTTTTTGCGTATGGTTGCACCGAAAAAATTTTTATCAAATTTTCTGGAAACGTATTGTATGAAATGATGGATCGAAAAGAGATTTGGGGATATTGTTGGAGGATAAGTTCCTTCCTTCACATTCCCCGTGGATCCACCGCTCCACTGAGGAGCATTTGAAAGTTGGTCGAATCAGACAGACATTCGCGAGTATAATTTTTATTATTTTTCTATATTTCCATGGGTCCTTATTTTGCGGTAAATGAAAATTTACTGGGCGATCGACTTAGCCGATCGCCAGCGTTCTCGAGCATTATCAAAAAAAAAAATCAATGTCTCAAATTCTTGATAAAGATTAAAAATCGAGTGTACGAGAACAAATTTACGAGCGCCATTCTAATTTCTATCATTTTTGTATTACAAGTTTTAATAAATCATATAATGTTTCCTCCTCCTCCTCCTTTTTTTTTTTTTTTGGTCGATCACGGAACATTTGGAAATTTTGAAAGTTGTTGATCGTGACTCGAAAAAGTAAAGTATTGCTGGACTAGATCCTTGACCCATACATCTTGATGTTTTTTTTTATTTTGGAGATTGAACAAAAATAGTGCTCGTTTGGCAAATATCAAAACACACTGGAAATTTTTCTCTAAAAGATTGACAATTACAATGTTACCTACGCACAGAAACGAGTCTTGAATCATATGAACTTGTATGCTTTATGATTTATATCAGCGTTCGTGAGATAATAGAAAACTCAAGTCTGAGGAGCGGGGGTATAGCTCAGTGGTAGAGCATTCGACTGCAGATCGAGAGGTCCTCGGTTCAAACCCGGGTGCCCCCTAGTTTTTTGCGGTTGGGTTCACCGAAAAAATTTTTATCGAATCCTTCGGAAGCGTAATAGATTATAGAAGGGATAAATCAAGAAGAGATTTGGGGATGGATTTTAATCTTTTTAACTGAGATCTTCCTCGTTTTTCATTTTTATTTTTTGTTGGATGGGAGATTTCTTCAGTCATCTTGCCCCGTGGATCCTCCGCTGCGTGGTGAGGAGTGTTTGAGGGTTAGTCAAATGGGAATTGAATATCATTTTTATTCTTTCTTCATGTTTCTATAAATCCGTATTTTGCGGTCAATGAAAATATTTTGGCTAGATCCTTCATCAATATATTTTGATGGTTTTGTGGAGTCGAGAGGTTGACCAGAGCAAATAGTGCTCGTTGAACGAATATCAATGTACCCTTGAAGTTTTCCTTTGGAATAATCACAAATTAAAAAAGAAAAAATTCTAACGATAATATCAACATCTAAACGATGATAAAATTTACGCTTGCATATAAACGAGTTTCGAGTCGTATGAACTGATATTTTTTATGGTCTATATCAGCGTTCGTGAGATAATAGAAAACTCAAGTCTGAGGAGCGGGGGTATAGCTCAGTGGTAGAGCATTCGACTGCAGATCGAGAGGTCCTCGGTTCAAACCCGGGTGCCCCCTAATTTTTTTCGTAGTGTTGGATAGAAAACATTTTTGTCAAATCTTTCGAAAATGTATTCTACGGATCACGTATAGATCGAGAAATGATTTGAGAGTAGATTTTTACTTTTTTAATCGAGGAAAACCTCTAGGTTTCTCATTCCGTAGATCCACCTTCATATGGAGAGAGAAACTTCACTGAGGTGTACTTCAAGGTGAGTCAAATCAGACAGAGGTTTGTAAATATCGTATTCATTATTCCTATATGGTTCCGTATTTTGCGGTGAATAAAATTTTTTTGGCGAGATCCTGTGTGGACTTGGCAGGTAGACCAGGGAAAATTGTATTTGTTGGACGAAATTCAATATAGAGTCATGAAAAATTGTATGTCTCATCGTAACCTCTTCGGGTGTCTCTAAATTGTATATGAATTCGAACGACTTGGAAAATTTTGTTCAGTAGCGGTTTATTGATTTGTTTCACTTTGTTGTTCCGCTCTAGAATTAAGTTTAAACGAAGATTGGCGAAGAATAGGAAAACTTTTCTTTAAAACTTTCCGAACTTCTCGGGTCCGAGAGCTTCAATTACCCGTAAACCATTTCTACAAAATGACCAATAAAATCTTCAATTTACTGACTGCGATTACGAAAAAACGTATGTAAATTGGGGTACGTTTAAAATTCGAGGACAATTTAGTCTTGCATGCTGTGCGCCCCTTAGCCTTGGCTGTACAAGGCTAAGAGTGAGTGCCTCAGATAGTTAGCCTAATATACAAAATACTAGGTTATTCTACAAGCTAAGTAATACCCGACGTCATCACGACCGAGTTAACATCGAAATGTAAAATACTAATATACATAATATGCTACACCAGGTGTCTCTGGCGCCGGCGCCATAGGAATAGAACATTTTGGACATGCGATGCATGTCGTCGTCGTCTTCCTTTTTCTTGGCGCCGGCGTTTTGGGCGAAGGAAGATCTATGTTCAATCTATAACTTGGGTCCGTTTCGTTTACCTCTTCCTCGGTATTTTCATGGTATTCCTCTTCCTCTGGAGGATATGTGATGGCTTCTGGGCTACATGGCGGTTTTCCAAGTTCCTCGAATAGTTCAGCCGTTCTTCAGTCATAATTTTTCCAAGTCTTCTTGATTAGGTCACATTTCTATAACATCACAGCCTGAAAACTCACGTTCTGATTATACCACAGTTACAGCCCTTCTCCTTCTCTTCGTAGAAGTGAGCTATCACTCGAAGACTCCCCTTGTCGTCGTCTTTCTGTGGTGCGTCCTGCTCATGTCACTCCCTCTTCCAGATCAACATTATCTCCTGCCTCTTCTCTTCAGCCCAAATTAGCCGGTGACGTCATACTTTTCCTCTAGGGGAGAGGGATTTCCAAGTCCTTACAAAGGGTTAGATTTCGGCACAGATGCTGACATGTTTCTCGACTTCCCCTGACAATAATAATAGTGTCATTTATTTTCAAATTTTGATATTATGGTCACTCTGGAACTCTACTTGTAGGTGACTCTTCCTTATCATTGATAGTCCACTTGGTACCTACTTGTATCAAGAGAGTACTTTTCTAGCGACTTAGGGGGCGTCCATAAATTACGTGAGGCGATTTTTGTGATTTTTCGACCCCCCTCCCCCCTTGGTGAGATATTGTGAGATTTGCCTAGACCCTCTCTTATCTCGCGTGAGATTTTCTGAAATGTGTATTTTTGCTTTAAATACGTTTATCTGTACCTAATCGCATTTATCTATTAGAAAAATGTAATTTTACCGATCACATTTTATACCTACCCAAAAAGGACTAGTTTTTATTAAATTTAACCCATCAGTTTAGCAATGTTTTAGAATGTATTTTGTGAGAAAAAAATTACCAGAGATTTGTCGGCATCCCGCCTCTTCCTCACGTGAATTTTGGTGAGACTTGGTTGGACCCCCTCCCCCCAAAAAATGCCTCACGTAATTTATGAACGTCCCCTTATCAGTTTTCCGTGGATCAAACTTCTTCCGAGTACGTTTGTGGGTGGAAATTTCAATCCGATCAGTTCTGATGAAAGGACTTCAACTGTAACATATTTGAGAGGGAAATAGCACTGCAGAAAATGATGATTCAATATCAGGAATCGCTTTCTTCATAGAAACAAAGAATTTTCAGATCATCGGGTATTTTGGATAGCTAGAAATACCATAAATGACTCCTATGGTACTTTATTTGCGTACATCTTTTTCAAAGAAGTGACCCAGAAAGAGAGACTTACGTGAGTTCTTCGTGTTGGATCCCTTTCAAGCATATTATTTAACAAAATATTGGAAAAGAATGAACGAGGTAGTGATTTTTTCAATTTCTTGAGGAACGTTTCTGCAGCACCCTTATGGAGGCGGCTTCAACAATCTACCGACCAATTACTCACGCCACCACTCGTCATTAGAATAGTAATAATTTTCATGACATGACACCTAAAATCAAAAAAATTACAATTTAATAATAGTCATTCCACTCTATCTCTATAGCGAGAATCCAGAAATCTAATATACTAAAAAGCTAAATGACCCTTTGCCTCTCATTCCTGATTTGCCCGATACAATTTAGCTAAAAAATAGCTAACGCGTGTATTCTATTACTATATATATGAATTGCCTAGCAAATTATAAGAAAAAATATTCGTGAAATTCTAATGACGTCACAGCGACTGAAGGTTAACAGGCAAAATAGAAAATAGAAAATTAATTATTGGTTATTTAAGTGCAACGATTCATTATCACAAACGTGCGTGTAAAAGTTCTCCATTTTCCTGTTATCGCATCCGACGTCAATTATCATACTGTGACAAGATTATAATTATTTATCGTTAAAGTTCTATTCTACTTGATAGTTCTGGAGTTATTGACACTACCAGAATACCTTGACACACTGATTCTCAAATAAATTTTGAATAAAAAGAAGAAAAGTGATCAACGGAGTATCCAAAGGGTACTGGATTTATTTTACACGTTCCTGACACACTGATCCTCAAATAAATTTTGAACGTCAATTACCATTATTGGAAGAGTATAATATAATCATGAAAAAGTAGGAGCATACTTATTTGAAGTTCAATTCTACTTGATAGTTCTCGAGTTAATTGATAGTTTTTTTTTTTTTTTTTTTCTTTATCAAGGTATACACTACTTGAATACACGTTCTTGACACACTGGTCCTCAAATAAATTTCGAATAAAAACAAGAAAAGTGATCAACGGAGCATACAAAGGGTATTGGAGAATAAGAATAACTGGAGTGGAGTGAGGAACAAACGAAAAGAACGTGAGGACAGGGAAGATGATTGGAAGAAGAGGTATCAATCGAGTCAGATGGTGGTACTCAAATTTTAAGGCAAAAGAAAGAAAATGGATATGTATAAGTTGGAGTAATTGAGTACCATAGGTAGTTGCGGGAGTTGGAAACCGTTTTGGGAATGATTACATGGGACAGAGGATGAGACTGAGATTATATTGTGGGAAGTACATTGATTTTGGAGAGTAGGACAGGAAAAAAGATGATAAATCGTCAGATTATCTGCATAATAAGATTTATATGAAGGTAGAGCATGGAAACCCAGGAGGAGATGAGAATATTCAAGTTGAGAGTGACCAATTCTATATCGAGTGAAAATAATTTCTTTATGGTGGGAATTTCTGTTCGATGAAGACTGAGGATAGGTTAACTTTTAATGATTCAAGTTTGTTGCAGGGTTGTTTTTTTATGTGAGTGATACAAGAATTAAGCTAGGATTAAGAAATAATGAAAGTTTTTATGGTCGTAAGTACGTAGTTACAAGGTGAGGTCCTTAATTTTGGGTGAAAGGGTGTAGTTTTTAGGCGCGCAATCAGTTTGATCATATCGAGGGCAACCGATGTGAACTGAGAATCAAATAAAAGATACGTTTTGTACAGATGAGCGTAGAAAAGTGTGAGCTTAAACCTAATCAGAATTCCAACTATAGACACATCATGTGAGAAATTGAGAGGGATGTATTCAGGAAAAGTAGGGGTACGATTCTAAGAAAAGGGCACAACGAAAGTTGAAAAAGAATATTACCATAAATAATATCAACAAGTATAAAGAGTTTCGGAAAACCCTGAAGAATGGAATAAAAGTAGCGCATAAAACATACCTCAGTTCCCTAGAGGAAGGCTTCAGATGAAATCCATCACATACCTAATTTACCCGATACAATTAAGCTAAAAAATAGCTAAAGCCTAATATTATAACGGTAACGACCTTCTCTTTGCACTTCATACCTCATTTTATCCGATACAATTTAGCACTTTGCAAATTGAAGGATAATTAATTTGGCAAAAAGTTCTAATGACGTCAAAATGTCCACATAATGATGGAAAGTATCTAATGAAGGAGAGCTAATAGGCAAAATAGAAAGTAGTAGTCACCAAAATATGATGATCCCTTATCAATATCAACTTTTTGAATCAAAAATCACTTCCATTGTAAGAAGTAGAAGAAGAAAAGCAACTGAAATATTTGGAAAATGGAACTGACTAACACAGGTAGTTGCGAGAGTTGGAAACTGTGTTGGAAATGATTACACAGGTCAGAGGATAATTGAGAGAATACTTTGTAGGAAGTATGTTGATTTTGAAGAGTAGAACAAGAAAAAAGGTGATAGATTCCCAGATTATCTGTATATAAGATAGTAAGGATTGTAATGAAGCTTCCAATCAGATTTCTAGGATTCAACCAAAAGAAGTTCAATTGAAGGCTGTAATAGAAAACAATCACATGTTTAATAAAGTTGAATAAGGAATTCCCACATCCTCTTCTATGGGACGGATTGGTTTTGACATTGAGAATTGAATTCAAAATTGGAGGGGTTCCAAAAAGAGGAATTAGATTTGATAAAATTTTGATAATTAAGCCAACTATAGCAGGAGGGACTCGGAAAAATTGAAACATTTGAGCTCTATTATGATAGATAAGGGATAGGAAAAATTTTCAACATCAAAGGAGTCAGATTTGAAAAGATTTTTAATATTGGGAATTGAGCTATGTATGACAGGAGAGGAACTTGGAAAAAATTGAACCATCAGAGGAGTTGAAATTGAAAACGCATTTTGTACATCGACCTATGCAATTATATAAGTTGATAACTTTAAAAACTTTCAACTTCTAAGCTATATTTTTAAAGAGAGGAACATGGAAGAATTTCAACTTTCAAGATATATATATATGACAGGAAAAGGACTTGGAAAAATATCAACCATCGTTCTAGGTAAATGATGGCGAGACACCAAAATTTTCAAAAATCCCTCCCCCTATGGAATAGGTTTCCTATTGAACCTCGATTTAGGTTAGGTAGTTGACATCATAAAAAACTGGAGATGCTCTTAACATCATCAGGATTTAACTGAAGAATCCCTAGAGAATAGTGAATTACAAAAATCAGGACTCGATGTCAAGAATAACTGTTAGTTGGAGGTGGGTGGACTCGAAGGAATAAATTGAGGGCCTTGAGAAATTTTTTTCTAATTAAGGTAAATGAAGGAAGGGATTTTCAAAGTCTCAACTAAATCAACTCGAAAATAGGAGGAGTTACATTATTTGCATATAAAAAAGTGAGGTCAAAGAAATAATCATCGCTGAAAATTGGAACGACTGTAGTAACAAATTATACTGTCAACATATAATCACACAAGATTTCAAAAAAAATCTTATGTAGAAAAAAAGTGAAAGAGAAAAAGGGAAATGAATGAACTAATCTTAGAATCGAAACGTTTTTCTTCCATTAATTTGTAGATTAGAGGATGACACGTAGAATCAATTATCACCATATGGATAATTGGAGGAGATGGATGCAGAGGACTGAAAAAGAAGAATAGGAAGAGAGGGAAAACTGGAAGAGTGTGATACTGAGGCAGAGAACAATTTGGAAGACTCAGGAAACGATAAAGAAAGAAAAAAAAAAAAAAGGTTGTATGGAAGAATCCTGTTTATATAGCGCTCCCGAATAAGATAAAAATGAAAAAACAAAAAACTAAGAGGCGCGCCGTAGGCGCGCCGGACTTGCTAGTTTAATATAATTTTTTATTCGCGAGGCGAAAATGATCACAGAATACATCAACCATCAGTATTATAGTAAAATCATAGGAGTATTCTCGTAAACAAGGAAATGACACTTTTTGCTCGTGAGAAATTTTGCAGGACCTTGCATTATTTTTGCGAATATGCAATACTATAGTGTGCTTATTCACGCCCACAATGCTGTTAATAGCAATCACGTCAATCATTACTGGGATATTGTACTTTTTTTGATAACCATGCATGGTGTATGGTGTTCACCTTTTTACCATCCACATTCTGATTCAAATGTCCTCGAATGCTCGTACTCCGAATAGGCTTTGCGTACAACAATGAGCAAATTACGTGTATGCATCGTGTAAGTTACTTCTTCCGTTATGCGTAGAATCGGTTCATTCAATATGCATTTTGTAAATTTTCCGTTTTGGCCAGTACGTATCGTACAATATGTGTAATATGTTGATAATGTGCGTGCGATGTATATGGAGATGAGATCTAATTACTGTGTATTCGATCGATGGAAGTATTATACGGTACATCGTATAGGCTTTCCAAGTGTCCGAGTTGAATGAGATGAATCAAATGTGATACCCTTATTATTGCATTGTACATACAGGTAGCGTCGGATGGTATTCCGAACTCCGTTAATTTTATTTGTTGGTAAACACAGTTCACGTTCGCACTGATACACTTATTGTATAGCTGTCATTGTTATGCAGATACTCGTATCAGATGTTCGCCCGTTACATTGAGGTTGTATATAAATACAGGAAGAAGTCAATAGTCTGATTTATTTCGTGCGAGGATTATAGTTTATAGTAAAATATATGAATAAGCGCTCTGCCTGCACAGAATTTTTCATTATTGTAATTAGAACGCAAACGTTTCAACCACTTTGAGGTCTTTTACAGAAAGAAGGTGGCTTTTGTAGTGGTACAATATCGCAATATTGAGGGCTTTTCCCAAAATTCGTTATCTCCTTTCTTCGCTAGGTCCATATTTGAGCCGGAGCTTACGGAAGTCCAACTGGTGACATCAGTTTTACCGACTTTTCTAACTAGAAAAGTGAGGTATTACACCCGTAGCAAGGTCAACAGGGGGAGTGGGTAATGAACTTTCTCGACGTTTTAGGGGTCCTAGATCACAACTGGCATAAAAAAAAATTTCAGGTTTCCTTATATATATATAAGATTTTTTTGTCCGCGGAACTCCTCTGAAACTACCCGATGGATTTTTTTGTAACTTGGCCATATTGTAGTAGTATATCTGAAGATGTGCACCTGCAATTTTTTTGAAAATCGGATGAGTAGTTCTCGAGAAATTTTCAATTTGTTGAGAAATTTTGCAGTATTTCGAGTACCTTTTTGTCCGCGGAACTCCTCCGAAACTACCCGATGGATTTTTTTGTAACTCGGCCATATTGTAGTATTATATTTGAAGATGTGCACCTGCATTTTTTTTGAGGATCGGATGAGTAGTTCTCGAGAAATTTTTACTTTTGTTGAAAATTTTTCACTATTACGAGTAGCTTCTTACGAATAGCTGCGAGTAGCTGCTTACGTTAGGAGAAGCGGATTTTCCTATACGTTTACCACTTTCGTTATCAGTACGTGTATTGTGAAGAACCTTTCATCATTCGACAGGTTCATTCTTCGTTCGTTCTTTACCAAGGGTTCATTGGATTTTATTTCTGATGAAACCTTTTCGTTCAAATTTAGTACACTTGTATCTCGCTTCCCACAGCCCCTAGAGCGTTGAATTTTGTTTTGTCAAATTTTATTTGTTTTGTTAAATTTATTTTTGAACGGATAGTGGCAATGGCGAGTTGTTCATTTTTCTAGCTATTTTTCATTATTATTAGTCATACTCGATAGTTTTTTTTTTTTTTTTTTTTTTATTATTATTTTACGAGCATTATAAACTGCACGAGGGTTATTTGCTCGGCGTTACAATCTTATTTTAGAACATTACTTGAATTAGGTTAAATTAGGTACGTATTGGTGGAATTGAGTGGCGATCGAACGGAATTTGTTGGTGAATTATATGAAGTTGTAGAATTGAGTGGTGCGTAAATAAGTTAGGGTTGAGTCGATGGTTTCGGAGTTGTTGTTTAGTGCTGCATTGATATTGGAAGATATATTTAGGGAGGTTCGAGTGGGTTGCAGGACGGGGCATGAGAAAATAAAATGATCAACTGATAAATTTTCTTGGAGACAGTGAGGGCATGATGGAGGAGCGAGATTAGTGAGAAGATAAGTATGAGTAAGACGAGTGTGGCCTATTCGCAGCCGAGCTAAAATGACTTCCTCTTGCCTTGAATTTCGTTGGGATGAGGACCAAAATGTGGGTTCACGTTTTATTTTTCTTAATTTGTTATTCGACTGATTTTAGTGAAAACCTTGAGTTTGAATGATTAAGTACAATTTTTTAATCTTCATCAAGTGTGCTGATGCGAGACTATACCTGGGTGATTTCACTCTTAATTAATAATTGATTTATTTGTCATTTTTTCATGTATGGGTACATAATTAATAGTGGTTCATAGTTGATTTGAGGTGTCAAAAGAGATGGAAAGATTATTTTCAATTTGGACTGGCTTTTTTGAGTGAGATTTGAGATTAGACTAACGAGTAAACCGGGCTTGGGTGCTATATATTTTTACCGAATTTTCTAGCTAGAAAAGTGAGGTATTTTGTTAATACGTTTGGAATGGTTGAAGCGTGAGGGAAGGAATGAGGGGTTGACTATTGGGTGATTGGTTGCTTCTTTCGTTTCGACATCGATTTTTTTAGTTTTTCGGGATCTCGTTGTAGCTGGATTCCCAGATGAAGAATTTTGGGGTGGAGTGTGCATAGAAGATGGTGATATGATAGCGTGAAGGCAATTTATGAGTGCACGAGAGGAATAGCAGCTCGAGATAGCTTTAAGAGATGCCAGAAATCGGAAGTGATAAAGAATTGAACCACTCATCCTAATATACAGTATACTAGACTAATAATATGCTAAGAATAAGGTATGGGAAAAAATGATTGTAGAGCTCTTTTTTATTAGAAACAACTGTTATAGCCTCGTAGCAGTTTGGACAGGGGGAGGGGGAGTGGTTTTTCTGGAGACGTTTTGTAGGTTTTAGATGACTCTTAGCCTAAATTATAACAAAATTCAGGTTTCCTTATTGGATTATAGGTATCTTTACTCTGTTATCTGTTGATGTGACATCGTAGTGATAGAATTTATAAACTGAGTTTTATTGTTCATTCTACCAATGTTTGACATGATTGACAGGTCATTGGTATTTAATTTAAAGAGAGGGAGTGACTCTCTCAATGTTTCTTGCATTGTGGGAAGAAAAGTCGTGTACTACTCACGCGACTGCGTGAGTGTTTTTTTCGTTAGGCTTTCTCTCAGGCGTCTATTTGTCGGTGTATAGTTTGACACTATTTTAGGATTTATCCGCTGCCCTTCTCTCAACATTTTTCCTGTATTGCTACACTCTTCTTATGATATATGTGATACAGTTCTGTCAATATGTCCTCGGATCGTATTCAGTTTCTGAAGGATACTCCTGCAGTCTGTCGCATGAATCGCATTTCCGTTGCGGTTATTCTTCTCTTGTCTGTTTTCAACGGGAAACCTATTCAGAGGGGGTTATTTAAGTGTGCTGCAAAAACTGGCATAGAGGTCCATTTTAAATACGTTTGCCGATTAGCGTAGACTGTTTCCTCGGATGTACGATTCGATTATACTCGTATACCCTCCAAAATGAAGAAGCGAATTCGTTTCTGTATGTTCTCTGCTTCGATATTTGAGATTTATTGTGTCCAACTCGGAAATAAAAAAATTCTTGGCGCGAATAAAGTTCACGTCGTTCTGTTTCCACGGATTTTTTTGTTTACGTACGCTATTTTCGACGCTAGTCGGCACTCACCTGTACTTTTTCAAGTCACGTGTGAAATAAGGACGGCTTTACAGGAGAGGTCGGTGCTGTACATCCTGCGGTCATTTTTTTTCTTTTCAATATACAGCGTATGTACAGGACATTCTATTTCCACTACACATAGCTAGGAAAAACTCCATATTATTTGAATTGGTGAACCCTACTCCCCGTAATGATCAAATAATCGAGCTTGCACTGTACATGTGTAGGTCAAACCTGAGGTCCACGTAATATGTACGATATCATACTTCAAATTTACTTAGACGTATTTTTGTAGTTTTCAGTTCGCTGTTCGTTGTTTGGAGTTCACTCGTCGTTGTTTTGAGTTCCATCCTCGCGTTGTTTCCAGTCCTTTTTCAGGGACGCCGTGATCCCCCTGGTCCAATGAAAAAACCCCCCTCAAACTTCAACTTCTTATTGCTTAAAAAGAAAACACGCAGCCCACTTTGTAAGCCGCTCAGAGTTGCCTTCATTAACCTTGTCAATTGAGGCAAACAGAGAACCTGTTTTATGGGCGTCACTATAGTGTACTCTCAATCCTAACTAGCTTGAGACTTCGTTATATTGGGAATTTCGAACTTCAGCCTTCATTATACTGGACCTACAGGCGCGGATCCGTGGGGAGGGGGATGGAGGGAATCCCCGCCCTCCCCCCCCCCCAAAAAAAAAAAAAAACCATCAAAGAACCCAAAAAAACAACAAAAAATCTGTAGTTTGGAAGAATACAAGTTATGAGTAGGTCGAAAGTCACTGATAAAAGTTGAAATCTTTTGAAGTCCTGTTCCTATACAGCACAAAGTCGCAATTAATACAAAAAGAGTTGAAATTTTGAGGTCAACGGAAGTCAAAACTAAAATTTTCTGGCGTAGCCAAATGAATGAAGATCATGTTTCATGCCCCCTTTTTTATATTTTAGCAGTCGTCTTGAAATATTCTAATCTAGGCTTCTACTAGGTCAAGCGCGCGCTTGTGAGATATTACTTCACTTTTGCCCCTACTTTCATTGAACTACACGCCTTTTGTGACGCTTCGGAGGAAGCCTATAAAGCAATTGTCTACATTTATGGGAAAATATTTTGAGCCATTTTCGTGGGGCAAAAGTCTGATAAGATACATTTTGGGCTATGACCCTTCAGCTTGCGTGAGATCTGATATGAAATATTTTGGGCGATTGGCTTTCGTGGGCGCTTCCTTGGTTTAGCATAAGTCTGGTATGAAGGTCTTGTATAATAAAGGTAGTATACAAGGAGAGGCCAGCTTTCCCAATTCCAAGAATTAGCTTGAAGAAAGGCTAGCCTTCTTAAGCCGCTTCAGGTCTACTATACGTATTAGGGTAGGGGTCAGTCATCGGAACTAGGGTGGGAGGGTAGAGCAGAAATTCTTCCAAGTGTCAAGGTCAAGGTTGGCTATCAGGTTGATTTTTCAATATTCAAATTAATTAAATCTTGAAATATTTTAGTCTAGGCTTCTACTAGGTCAAGTGTTCGTGAGATATTCGTTTGCCCCCTTACCTTTCTTGGCGTCGTGTAGATCTTGTATGAGAAATATTTTGGTGTCTCTTGAATCTAGTATGAGAAATATTCCTATCAGCTTTTGTGGGGCTCACTCGTTCCGCTCGTTCGCCCTCTTCCTTGGGCCCTGTCTCGGTTTAGCATAAGACTTGTTTAAGCAGTTGATGTGACAGTGAAAAGCGAAGCAACTTCAATGAAAAAATCTTCTTCAGGAACAGGCCTTCCACGCGGAAAATCTTTAATCCTTCCGACATCCGAGTGGGGTTCATATTTAAATGCTCACTTCCAACGAAAGTAATGTACGGAAGCCTTTTTTGAGATTGATTGAGACATGACTGCTCCGCTCGCATGGATAGCAGCTGCATGGGTACTTTGTTCCCTTCAATATTTCTTTAGATATCGTCGTTGACAGTCGCTGGAAACTCGGATCTTCTTCAAGTCTTGCAAATTCATACTTTGATTACTTCTCTGAATATTCTTATGTATTTCAATGTGATTAACCGTAACCTACAGAATCGTGTCAACTCAATTGGAAATGCATTGATGAATTACTCATAAATTGTTGGTGTCCATCTTCAGATATGACACTATCTTGACTTTGAAGCATTAAATCGCTGAAATTGTTCAGCTCTTCGATGAGAAACATAGTATGAATACAACCTTAACCTAGTGATGAAGTTCATACAAACAGTGCCAGTGCTGTTGAAGGTCAAAATAGCTCACAACTCAGATGCACAAGAAAAATGAGTTTGCGCTTTGTAGAGAGAACAGCATCTGTAGAATTCATTTTGGGACATTAGTTGATAACATGGCGGAAAATAACTCTTTTGTAAAGAAGTAGAGCCATATTTGACTATCTAGTAATGAGTTTACGGTTTTTCTTCAAGTCTTTTAGTTCCGTTGTTTTTATTCTCTGAAGAAAAAATCTAGAGTTCGCTTTGGAATTATTTTACTGCATAATTACCAATACAAAATTGGGGTTATTGTACAAGACTACCTAAATTCCAAATTAAGAGTTGAGCACTCCCTTAGGAGGGTAGATCCCTGTAGTGGCCTCATTGACAGACAATGCACAGCGCGTGGGACCATGGAACCAGGCCACTCACAATTTGAGCCTTCCAGACAACCGAAGCAATACGTTAAAGGGTGGATACCAGTGCTCCAAAATTTGGGTGACCGATTACCATATCAGACATTCCTTTTTGCGGATTTTGATTCAAAAGTAGAGATATCAACTGACGAACGTTCGTATCTGCGAGTAGCGGAGACACGAGTAAGTTCTTGGAATAGATCATAGTTCTGCCTTTAAGAAACTGTAAAATTTGAGATCTCTGTAAAGTTTGAAAGACCCCACCCTCATGTGGTCCTCTCGTGGTATATATCACCACCCAATGTTGTGTACATCGGCCAAACTGAAGATGAAGGAGCGCGAGGGCACTTTTGAAAGTACATTCAAGTGTTGTGATTCTGAAGGATCTTCTAATAACGAGTGCATTCGACGAAAATCTTGCTGATACATTTCATACTTTCAATCGCGAATAAAATGGAGCTCTATTGCCTCTTAACATTGAATAAATTAGAAGAAATGGAGATAATGAACTACAGTAGTCTCATCATACGCTTGCACGTGTATAATCATTTTTTCCCTTTGGCGCTGTTCTCTTTGAAGTCACCTGCAACTGAATTCTTATCGCACTATCCTCTATTTTGTCGGTTCTCAATGATGTGAGCGCAGAAGATCGGTTGGCTGTACACGAGAGCGTAGCTTTTGAAGTTTCTCTACCGCAACATAAACCTAGCTGTGACGAGCGGTCGAGTTCACTTACAAATTCTTTTACTCACCTGCTGCTATATAGTCTGAACACTGGCATTGCCAACGATACTCGGATCGCAGATCAATATATTATTATGGTTGACTGATTCGTTTGACGTGCTGTAATAAATTATTTGTACGAGTAATTATCTTTCTGTTGTGGGACAGTGTGCACCATGCCAGTCCTCTTTGAGTCACTTGTCACGTATTATGTAAATATATACAACCCACTGAAGTTTGGTTCATGTAAATTTGTGTGTGAGAGATATGTGGATTATCCGAAAACGAGTATCGGTTGAAACTTTCGCGTCTTCTATGTGGGTACTTCTTCAGCTTCACACGCACAAATAACTCATGATATGTATATAGCATATCTGTGTGTAAACAGATATTATATAAATTGTATTCTTCGCAGGTATCTCAAGCTGTATACATTCACAAACGGACGGACAAATTACTAAATATCAATTTTTAAATTACCGATGCGAAAGAATGTTTACCCGTCTGTTCGTGAAGCGCTATAAATTTTAAACATTTTTTTGGGTGTTACGAATTCTGTTCTTCGAAAATGTGTAATGCGATACGTATACCGATGATGAGATTTGTCGACTCGTCAGAAAGTAAAAATCCGAAAATCGTGTCCGAAACGTCGTACTTGTACCTAGTGTTTTAAAAAATGGACTACTAGGAATAATGAGCTTGACGGGTTGACGGGTGTGGTTCATGAAGGTATGCGTTGCACATCAGGCATCATTTTGTACATTAGCGGATACATTCAATAGCTGTACGTCCAACAGCGATTCATTACAGAAATTTTTTTCATTTTTTATACTCCAGTAATGACGATAATAAACTGCGCACATCATTATGGTTTCAATTTTTTGAACGATATTTCTTTTAAAGTAGCTTGCTCTCTCTCCGAGCATCGGCGATTTTTTTCTCGCTATAAAAAGCCAATTTTGAACACACGTCAATAAACAAGTGAGGATTATAATGTGTATTGTTCGGTTAGTCTGTGTTTTAGAATTCTATTGTATCTCGCGAATCGATACTAGTTGGTTGTTTTCGATTTGGTGAGGGGATGTTGATTTCTCTCGAGGTATATAATGTAAAACGATGCATACTAAAGCAAGAGTTTTTTGTGTAATCATTAGTTCTACTTTACTTATTTTTGAGAATCTTTTCACTCTTTTCTTCATCACGAGTCGGTCATTGTGTTAACGAGTCAGAATGGCGTTACGTTTGACTGCTCAGTCGTAAGATTAGCATGTGGTGGTGATAGACAGATGTACCATGTATTTTCTATTGAAGCATGAAACTTGATATACCCATTTACTAGACGTTTCATTATCAAAGTCGATAGAGAGGCACGTCGGAACTCTTTCTGTGAACGACGACCTAACCTCTCCTCCCCTTCTCTCCATCGTGTAGAATGTCATAGATACGATAATGTAGAATTATTTATCCAAAATTTTCTTCAAATAATTCTATATTGCTTGTGTTACATGTGCAGAGTCCCTGTCCTTCATAGTGAAGTGGGTGCGGGATGCGTTTGCACTCAACACCGCAATCGACCCTGATGGGTCTAACTTCATTGTTAGGAGAATCTCCTCGGCGAAATATCCCCTCTTCTTGGCAACCACGACGCTGCAGTGCCCTTAGGCATACAAACTTTAGCACACATATCAGACGCACAACTTCGAACTGAGCCACTGTCGAAATCTCTGTTCTTCTTTTTTCTTCAAGAACCTATACTTCCACTTCTACCTGTAGAGTGTCCACACAGGTGTTGAGTGAGCCATAGCGTGGTTCTGCATTTGCCTATTCCATTTTATGTCCTAAATGTGAACCTAGTATGGTGGTTACTAGGCTACTCGCAGCAAGCGTTTCATTGACCCCAATCTGTTGAAGAGACCGACTAAACTAGCCTTCAGGTTAGGTGTACCTCTCGCCCTGGATTGTATCGCGAACACGTTGCCTACTCAACTTTCCTGAAGTTCTCACGAGCGTATTTTTTGAAGCAACCATGACCGCTTAACACCTGCATGAGGTGAAAGTTTAGTTGACCATGGTGTCGGTTCAATCACTCATCAAGGTCACTTATTAATGACAGAATACTCAAAGAGTAGAGTAAACGAGAAACTAATTACAAAGATCGAAGATATAAAGGAGAAGATGCGAGATCTTTCGGTCAACAAACCATCATCGGGCAAAGTTAGAACGCCACTGACCCAGATACGACTCATAAAACAGAATACCAACGAGATCAGGATTGAACGAGCGAGCCCTCGCGAGGTGACTCAAACTCGTAGACCAATTCAACTAAACCTTCGTCGGGAAAATACCTG
Source organism: Aspidiotus rigidus (assembly GCA_035079385.1). Classification (NCBI taxonomy): domain Eukaryota; kingdom Metazoa; phylum Arthropoda; class Insecta; order Hemiptera; family Diaspididae; genus Aspidiotus; species Aspidiotus rigidus. Next base: position 5,589,438 of record JAVHKY010000023.1, read on the forward strand.
TTGAGTACGGTAACATCGTCACTGTTCAGATGACGCACTATTTCGATATTTTCCAACGCGACGCGCTTGAAATAAGAATTCTCCTTGTGGAGAAGGGTAGCCGAACCTTCCTTGAAACTATGACCACTGGAGACAAGATGGTCCGCAAAGGCCGAATCACCCAAATTACCTTTCTTCCAGGCCTTAAGGTGCTCCTCTACTCGAATTCCAAGCTGGCGACCCGTCTCGCCTATGTGTACGCCGTTACAATCCTTGCACTCCAATTTGTACACCCCGCTCCTCTTCCCCCGCGGGATGGGGTCCTTTAGCCTAACAAACAAACCCTTCACTGTAGTGAGGTTATAAAAAGCAGGCCTGAAGCCATAGGGGCGGAGGACACGAGTCAGCTTGGATGAAAACTCACCCAAAAACGGGAACTTGATCCAACGTAATCTCTTATTATTATTACCACTCAGATCGCGGGGGAGGGAAGTGGTAGAATCAAGGCCCTTCCTCGTAAGTTTTTTACGGACCATACGGTCAATGTCCAAGTTGACCTCATTCACAGCGGCCAAGTGCTTAATGGTCGCCAGCTCATTTTGGAAAGCTGGTTGACTTAGCGGAATGCTAGTCAGTCGATGAATATAACTATTGAAGGCAGCGATCTTATGAGAAAATGGACAGAAAGACGATCCGTGGACAACTGTATCGGTCGAAGTATCCTTCCTGAATATCGCAAATTCATGGTCCCCATCTCTATCAGAGATAGTGAGATCTAGAAAGTTTATGGAAGAACCTCCAATTTCTGTAGTGAATTTTATGGAGGGATACATTTTATTCAGACACTGAAGAAACTCACCAAGGAGCTCTTGAGGACCGGTCCACGCACGTAATACATCGTCCACATATCGGTGCCAGTAATGGATGTGACTCAGTAGCACTTGGCCAGAGGAAAACAAGTCAACCTCAAATCTGGACTAAATATCTCCGAAACGAGAGAGCCCAAAGGAGAGCCGATGGGGATGCCTACCTCCTCCGGGAACTCGTAAAATTTCCCATTGAACTTACAGAAGTTAGGGGACCAGCACGCATTAAGGAGGCCAAAAAATTCCTAACTTCTTCCGTTTTTGGGTGAGTTTTCATCCAAGCTGACTCGTGTCCTCCGCCCCTTTGGCTTCAGGCCTGCTTTTCATAACCTCACTACTGTGAAGGGTTTGTTTGTTAGGCTAGAGGAACCCATCCCGGGGGGGGAGAGTAGCGGGGTGTACAAATTGGAGTGCGAGGATTGTAACGGCGTATATATAGGCGAGACGGGTCGCCAGCTTGGAATTCGAGTAGAGGAGCACCTTAAGGCCTGGAAGAAAGGTAATTTGGGTGATTCGGCCTTTGCGGACCATCTTGTCTCCAGTGGTCATAGTTTCAAGGAAGGTTCGGCTACCCTTCTCCACAAGGAGAATTCTTATTTCAAGCGCGTCGCGTTGGAAAATATCGAAATAGTGCGTCATCTGAACAGTGACGATGTTACCGTACTCAACAGGTATTTTCCCGACGAAGGTTTAGTTGAATTGGTCTACGAGTTTGAGTCACCTCGCGAGGGCTCGCTCGTTCAATCCTGATCTCGTTGGTATTCTGTTTTATGAGTCGTATCTGGGTCAGTGGCGTTCTAACTTTGCCCGATGATGGTTTTTAACCGAAAGATCTCGCATCTTCTCCTTTACGTCTTCGATCTTTGTAATTAGTTTCTCGTTTACTCTACTCTTTGAGTATTCTGTCATTATGTCGAGCCGTAACGTTTCGGACCGTATCAATTCCACTTATTAACATAGGGGTTGTCCATTCACCTAGCTCATTCCGAGCAATTCTCGCTTTTCATTTCTCACGCAAGGAGCGTCTGACCTCCAATCAGACATTGTCATCTTCAAAAGGAACCTGTTCTATTGGGGGGGGGGGGGGGGGTTCGAAAAATTTGCCGTGTGCGTCTAACCAAAAACTTGGTATAATTTTGACTCTTGAAATGTGTATGATAGGAGGGGGACTCGGAAAAATTCTCGAACTATACATGATGAGAGGGGGGACTTGGAAAAATTTCGCTTCTCGAGCTATTTATGATGGGAGGGAGACTTCGAAAAATTTTGACTCTCAAACTATGTGATATGATATAGGAGGAAGAGCCATAATATCTGATAGAAAAGGGACTAGAATGAAATTTTAACTTTCAAGCCATAATATAATGATAGGAAGGAAAGGGACTTCGAAAAATTCTTACTTTCAGGCTACGTACACCATGATACAAGGGACTGAGGAGAACTTACTTGAGAATCTTCAAGATTTCGATTTGAACTCTTGATACCAATACCAATTCAACCTATAAAACAGGTTCTCTGTGTTCCTCGTCGTCAAGGAAGCCGTAATTTTTTTCTTTGAACACCACCATTGTCTCCCCGGCTACGAACTCGATTGGTGGTGAACATGCTAATACGCGAAGAGCCTCCATCGAGACAATTAACAAACCTTAGCGCAACCTTCCGTTGGATCTCTTCCATCTCTTTAGTTCTGTGGGTCATCTTCATGAAGTCAGTCCACAGTGAGGTACTATAATTATAGAGGATCGACAGAGCGGTGCTCGTCATGATCCTTCTTCATGCTTCTCTCGGCCCTCCTAGTTTTATCATCAGGCGGTTTAGGTATATAACTATCCTGCCCGTTTCCACTGTCGTCAGGAAATGGTATCTGAAGCTCAGCTTTGAGTCAAACCAGATGATACTTTATCACCTCCACATCTTGCAGGCAAAAAGGGGATGGACTGAACTTTCGACGAATTGTGAATAATATAGCCTCCGTCTTACGTACTGCGAGTTTGTCTGGCTGACTACTGCCTCTGAGGCCTCAGATAGTTCTACATATGACTCACTTTCTCCAACTGGAAACCTGTGAAGGAGGATCAATTCCTAGTCTCGAACGGAATGATCAGAAATTCAGAATATCTGTGGGGAATCTTATTTCATATTTATCGTACATTTTTCTTTTTTTTTCGTGAATGATATTACTTACGATAGGTCCTACTCCAGTATATTTGTCATTCAACTTGGAGAAGCTAAATACATCATGCAATACAAAGGCTTCGCGATCTTCTAATTATATACTGGAAAAAAGTAGCGCAAATCAAAGTATCGTACTGACTCCTTTTGAAGGCCGTTGCTGCAAAAGGTGTGCACCATTGAATTGCCCAAACTAGGTTGCTCTCTCCTGACTAATCTAGTCACCTCTCTGTATAGCTTTAGTGCACGTTAGCGACAACATATCCTGTATGTGGTATTTCTACACTTCTTCCAAAAGCTGGAAGTTGAATTACAGCGATATTTTTTTCCATAGTTGAGGATTATTTTGAGTGAACTCTATGAAAACGAGAAGAGGAGATGATATTGTGATGAATTAAATTTTCTTCAACTATCTTGATTTTCGTAAGTGTCTCTAATTTGTATACCTAGTTTTTTTTTCTACTGGGGAAAAAGATAATTTTTTGGTATGATGCGATGCGCCGTCATGGTGGTCTCGAAAAAAATCAGCGTCAAGCTCGACTGGTTTCAAGCCAGTTCATATGACTTTCGTTTTCCATACTCTTTATAGTTGATGGATTTCGCGGTCGAGTGAAGAGCCTGTACACTTTTGTCGAACTTATGACGATGTTAAAAACCAACAAGATGTAGATCGAACCATTTGTTCTCTATCAACTATACGGTATCTCACGCCCCAGTTACATCATTAATCGGTACTTACAGCATTTCTTAAGTCGATAAATAAGTACTTGTCTACAATTAGAGAAGAAATATTACAAGATGAAAGAAATAGTATAGGTAGTTATTTTCTCTGAAGATCAAGTTGGTATTGTTGGCTATAGGTAAATACTGTTCCCGAGCTCTCACGTCCGAAAAGTACCTAAAAAAAGAATACCTTCAAAGACTTAGCCATTGAACTCTTTTACGTTATACGTATAGAATACTTTTTTTTTTTTTTTTAATGAGTTTTCAAAGTTTTGGGATAGGTCGACAAGTTAACTTATCCACTTTCTGAGAGCCGTTTTTTATCAATTTATTTTCCTTCTGTGATTTTGTATCCTCTTTCTATAGTAGAATGCGTGAATTGACAAAGTCCTTTGGATATAACTTTGAGTATAGAGTACTTTTTCCATCAAGAATTTTAGAGAGCTAAAATATATTGTTAAAATATCTTGACCCGGACTATTGATCTTGAAAATATCTGGTCCATGAAAAAATTGTATCAATGTGGAAATGTGATATCTGTTTTATGGCCACGAACCGACATTATTTTCTCACATAGCTTTTGTGTCGGGGATTTTTAAAATATGATCCTTATTCGGTCTTACAACTTGAAAACTTTTATCGTCTCCCTTTTCGTACGACCTAATCTTTTGTTGCTTTTCACTCGAAATTTTAGCGTTATCGTTAAGGAGCACACATTTCTGCTTCTTTCCAGTAGAGCTTGAATGCGGGCCTTTTGCGTGTAGACGGTCGCAGAACTATTTCGTCACTGAAAGTGTTGGCAATTTCAATGGTGCGTTCTTGAATTCAACATCTTTTCATCTTTAATGAAATCGATGGTGTAGCCTAGTTAGAATTTGAAAAAACAGAAGCAATTTACGTTCATCTTTTTTGACGGGAAACTCACTATCCGTTTTATTGAAGAGGTCGAAGATTAAGGGGGCATCCTTAGAAAACGTCCACGTGCGCGTCATCATTTTCGAAAAAATATCCAAGGACTAGGAATGTTTTCGACTATCTAACCGATTGTTGGGGGATTGGGAATATTTTTTAGCGGAGAGTCCATCATTTAGTTTGTTCAGGAGGGGCCCATTCTTTGAAAACGTCCGTGTCCGACTTTGGTGACGTCATCAACTTGTGAAGCCATCAACCTAAGTTATGAGCAAGGGGCGGATTGATATGCAAATCTTAAGGGTCAAATATGCATTTAATATACAATTTTTTTTTTGGCAAAATATGCAGAAAATATGCAATATGAGCTTAAATATGTACAAAATATGCAAAATAAAGTGGGGCTCATTTTTGAAGAAATTTATAATTTTTTTTTTTCAAGTGGGATGATTTTCTATTGCTGGTGACACAATTCACCTCTATTACACAGTGCACAGCTTCACGGCTTTAGTCCTGGAACAAATCATGAAATCAACATACTGCGACAGAATCAGGAGAAAGTGATTTGTAGATCAAATTAAAACCCTGCTGATTATCCTCAGTTTTTGTCTTTTGTTCTCGTTGGTTAAAATTTTGGCAAACAGAGGAAAGTGCAATTATTAAGTTGGTAAGATGGAAAAAACTTGGGCTTAAGAGTTACAAGGAACATTAAAATCTCCAGTTTTCTGCAAATCTTGAAGAATGAACAATAAATTAAAGGACAGTAAAATGTGACCTCTTGCTTATTTTATTTACAAATTAAAAAATGACTGGTTTTTTAGTTTTTGAAAAACAGTAAATTATCCACCTACAGTAGGTGAGAATTTTCCATTTCTATTAAATTCCGTTCACCATGTTTTAAATTATTCATCTTTAAAATTATTACAATTTACAATCAAATAGTTTCTTAAGTTTGTAAAGATGAATGACCGACGATTGTCTGCCAATATATCTTTATATCTTGAAAATGATCTTTCAACGTCGCAGGATGTAGCTGGGGCATAATTGAAGCAACTTATCTCAGCTGGTGTCATGTCCTTAAACTGCTTGAAAGTTCGCAACTTTGTTATGTCACCATTCACAAGAGCATCTAAAGCTGCCAAACCAGGATTATTTGAGAGAACTGTATTCAATTTATTTTTAACCGCAACACTGCCAGTTTCACCAATTTTCTGGATCACTTTTTTGATTATTTGTATAGGAGATTTCAGTTCCTTGCCACGACATTCGAGTTCTTTAATACAACCCACTAGAAAAATGTAATTTTGATTTACAACAGTCATTTCTTCAAACGTTTCTTCTTTCTCAAAGAGTTCCTTAGCCTGTTTAATTGATTCTGCATCACATTCCAGAGCAGTTACCACCGTTTTAATACGATTCCATTCTTTCCCATAGTACTCTGTAGCCTGCAACCATGTACCCCATCGAGTGATGACTGGAGCCGGAGGCAGATTAAGGTCCGGGTACATTTCTTTCAGTTTTTGAACACGGTACGGGGCTTTTAGAAATATTTTCTTGCACACGTTAATCAAAGCATCGGCGTTTTTAAACTCCCCACGAACAAAATCACACACTCGATGGAGTGCGTGGGCCAGGCAGGTAACATGCAACATGCGTGTGTACAAACACTTCTGCAAATTTTTCGCTGCTTTCTTCATATAGGCAGCTGTATCAGTTACTAAAAGAAGGACGCGATCATGTTGTATTCGACTTGGCCACAACAGAGCAAAAGCTTCATCAAGCGTTTGAGCTATGGTTTCATTATTTGTCTTTTCTAGAACAGTTGAGTGAAGCAAATGAGCAGGTGATTCACATTCAGCTCGTAATGCGCCAACAATAACATTGGCAACGTATCTAGATAAAACAAAAGAGTAGGATAGAATATGCTGAATAATAAGCAGATGCCTATATTTACAAATTACAAATATAATGAAGGATTGATCAAATGATCAATCATACCAACCTTCCTTCCTTATCAGTAGTCTCATCAATCGATGCCCAGATGGGGCACTCTCCAATTTCTGCGCGGATATTCTCAATTGTTTCATTGTAGGCTGATTCTACGTAGTTCTTCCTGATAGTCGATTCATCTGGAACTCGGTGAGAAGTGTACTTTTCAAGGAACTTTTTCAAAGAGGGCTTCTTCAATTTTGTTAAAGGAATATTGCTGCCAAGAAGAGCCTGTGGATGTATGTATAATTTTTAATTTCATAGGTAGATCAATAGAGAAGTGGGTCTATATTTTTACATACCTATGTAGGTATACTATATTGAAGAGATTTCTGAACTAGGTTTGAGAATTTGTTAATAGAATACTCACTTGACAAAGATCTTTTGTAAATTGATTTTCTAATTTCATTCCAGGCAGAGTTTGTTGTTTTTTCTTCAATTCGACGTATTCCGTGTGCTTTTTTGTTTTCAAATGCTGTTGGATCAGGAATTTACTGTTTGTTAAAGAAATACCGCAAAATGTACAAATTAACTGTCCAGACTCCAGAATTACGCCTTCTGACTTGAACTGAAGCGCTCGTTGAGAAAGAGTTCCTTTTCCCATGCTGATGTGAATTTATCTCGCAGACAGATGTTTTTCTTTTCTTTACCTCTATTGTTCAAACTTCAAAACCGGTCTCCGGTCTTTGGTCAGATAAGCAAGTAACACACGAATAAACAAAATGGTGTTTTTCATCTTACGTGCTGGACCGCAATAATGGGCTTGCGGTTGGAGACAATCAGATACAAGCAGACAGCCAAACACTCCCTTCATTTGTTCATTTAATTTTCAGATAGGCTATCCCAATGTTGCCACACAGAAGAAAATTTTATAATTTCTCTAAAGAATCTTATGAATTTATGATTATGATTATGAATTATTAATAATTTTGCCTGAAAAAGCTAAGAATATGTGAAAATAGGTAGAAATGGCAAAATATGTGCGGAAAATATGTCTTACAAAAAAAAAATGCAAGAAATACAAAAATATGCAAAATATGCAAATTGAAATAGGGCTCATTTTCCGGGGAATTTTTCGAATGGGATAATTCTTTTATCATTTCCAAGAAATGATGCACCAAATAATATATGCAGGTGCATATGAATCCGCCCCTTGGACTTATGAGGTTAGATTATAATGCTAACGATGGAGGCATCCTCAGAATCAACTTGGGATAGGTTACGTTGCTTAGGATAATTGAAGTTTGCCAAAAAAATATCATTTATTTCATCTCTTAGAGTATTTTTGTAGGTTCAGCATACATTACTAACGAAGGAAACAAGAGAAAGATGAAGTAAATCAAGAGCTTCAGGAGAAAATGTTGTCTCTATTCGAAAACAGGTGTTACAATGTGACTTCAGAAAGTGTAGTATATTTTAGGATTTTAATAACCTGCCTGATTCTAGACCTACTGTTTCGTTAGCATGATGAACTACCTCTGATCCATCTATTTCTACAACACGCTCCAATTTATCCTTAGTGCTCCTATCTGCGCACTCTGAGCGTGTAGTTGCAAGATTCGTTAATTTAATGAAGGAGACAGGTCCGGATCTTATGGCTTCTGGCTTGCTCTATCGCCACTTTACCTTGTCTGTGGTTAAATAGTTCTTTCCTCTACGCAAAAAACAGGTCATCATTACCAATGTAACATAGAAAAACCTGGGACTTCTTTTGTGAGAGGGAGATGTGGGGGCCTCCATCGCAGATTTGTCCCCGTCCTCACAAAAGCCTTGTCTGGGCCTGTAAGTACATATTCTAATTATTGAATGAAATGGATGAGGGCGGACTCAATAGCTATAATAATGAAGCACACAAAAGCAAGCTGCTTTCCTATTTCGTAGCTTCTCACATATCACGACTTTCAGTAAGTTTTCTTTATCATTGTACAATTGTAATTAAATTCGGATTTCTCTTTCGTCTTAAATTACTTATCTTAGTCAGATTTCAGTCAGTATTGCTAACCACATCTGGATTGCGGGTTTGGTCATACGAAGAGTACCGTGTGTGTGTGTGGCTCCAAAGAATTTGAAATCCAAATTACGATCTTATCGCGCTGTTATTTGTCTTCGAATATAAAATAGTTTTTTTCCATAGTGTAGAAAGAATTAACTGTTCTATGTATTAAATTTCTAGTACAGTTCTGGACGAGTGCAACAAGCGTAACGAATTTGGTCAGCAGTCGTCCCTATAATCGATTATTCTGGAAAGCCATGCACTCGTCCTATTGTTTTTTTTTTCGTTTTTTCTTCACAGGTAATAATCATCAAGTGGTGGGTGCGGCGATGTAATAATATAGGATTGGAGGTTTAAATCTACCAAATTGAGTGTTTCTAAATGCCAATATAGAACCTTTTATTTTCGTTTTTAGTTTGCAAAATACTTCATCATTGTTTAAGTTATGCACGTGTTCTTACATTTCCTGTCCGACTACTCTTCTGCTATTAAACTCGTGTGTGAGCTGTAATAGCGATTCATGTGGCTGTGGTCGAAAACCGGTTGGGCTTATATCAGTTTCGTTTCGAGCTACTGATTTTGTGAATTTATTATTGTTATTACTATTTTTTTCACATTGAAGAAAGTGAAATTTTCGGTAGTAGAGTACGAGTGTATAATTGGGCTACCGTATGGCGGAAGAATTGATGATTTAGGAAGGATTGCGTCTGCGAAATCATAATAATAAGATGGATGTATAAGAAAATACATAAAACGATTACGAGTTTCGGGCTTAGTTCTCGTGTTATATTGTTGAAGGGCAACATGTACAAATATTAACAAAGAGACTGGAAGTATACTCGAAGAAACTTCTGGGCTTATTCTAATTGTTTCTTCGGAGTAACGATGAAAATATAATTTGAGTATTTTTTGACGGGAGCGTACTCATCATCATTTATTTCATGTGAGTACAGCGTATGATTGTGTGATATCTTTGCTACAATTTTCCACGACCATATTATAATTACATAATAAACTTTTCGTTACGACATGTCGAATTTTAAAATGAAAGATGATATTATTATTCTCACTCATTCCCCTTAACGTTCGCAAAATACCATTGTTGAGGGCTTAATGTTTTTTTCTGAGAAGTTCTGAAATTTTGCGACGTCACAAAATGAAAGATGATGAATGAAATTAGTAGATCGCCTCTCATACTGAATACTTCGAGTTCGGATTTGTTTTATCCCGAGACACTAATGTAAGAACGGAAATTATAGAAGTATGTTTGGTCATCAGAGTCGTCAGCGTGAATTTTATGGACTCGCACGCTATACCACAATTACAGTTAGTCATAAAGAAATTTTTAAAGTGCGTGTGAGGTCAGTTTTCTTTCTTTTTTTTTTTTCCCCTTGCCGGGTTGTTAAAGACTTTATAACTTGGACTAGCCTTTGGTGGTGCACGAGTATGCAGAAGTATGTATTTCGTCGACGTAGTTCCTCGCTCCCTACTCGTAGAATATAAGAATACCGAAGATTGATTCATTTACGAATGAGAATAAGTCGGACATAAAATGGTCGTAAAAAACGAAGAAAACTATAGGTAATTTTCTCAGGATCCTGTTTTTCGTCGGTATCTTAATCATTGGTTGATGACTCAATTCACATTTCCTTTTCTTAGATCACTAATTCTAAATTATAGACTATTCAATTTTAATTTACATCACGCACAAGGTGCAATGTTCGTAACCTGCTTTCTCGACGAGGTAAAATCATTTGTCTAAGGCTTGCGAGTATGACATTTTTTCAAGTAAGTGGAGTTACTTGAAGAAAGAAATTTACTTGTACTGAGAAAAATGAAATTTGAACTTCATTTTTTTTTTATTTGAAATTTCTCACGTGTATTCTAGACTAATCAACTGTGAGCGCCTTGTATCAAGAAAAAAAAAGTTTTTGAATATTTTACGTCTAATAGAATCTGTTGCCATCGCAGATAGTAATAATACTCGAATTTAATATTCACCCCAAAACCCTAATGTGAAATTATGAAGCATTTTAAATTCACCGTGCATATGCATTAAAGAAAAATCCTTTCTTGTAAGCATACTCACGGTATCGTACGGCTAAAGTACGGAAAGTTTGTCGGCAAGGTTTTCTTTATCCTTTGCCCTAATGATTTGTACATGGAGGACTTCAATTAGGAGAAGGCGTAACTTTCTTTGTAGCAGTTTTAAAAGGCAAAAAAATGAGTTTTTTTTTTATTTAAATTTTTTTATTTATTTAAATTTAAACATTACATTTAGCCATGAGTGTTGGGTGGGTTTTACCATGGTTTTTCCCCACCCCTCTCATGAGGAGTTCGAAATACACTGTATAACTATACACTTAACTCTACCTATTGAAAGAGGGTATGACTTCTGTTTTTATTTCATTTTACTTATTTTATTATCTTATTTATTTATTAATTTTATTTAATTTTATTTTGTTTTTTTATTTTATTTTATTTTTATTTTATTCATTTATTTTATTTATTTATTTATTTATTTTTTTTTTTATTTTTATTTTTTTTCTTTCCTTCTCCTCTCAGTCTATTTGATTTCTTTTTTGGTTTTTAATATCTTTCTTATATATCCATCCAATTTTTGGTGGCATTCCCCGTTCTGCAGGCACTGTCCCAATTCCTCTGTAGTTATTTTAGCATCCCCCCTGATACGATCAGAATTTTTGTATTTTATAAAGGTGTGATCCGGATCATCATCAGAATTTAAGCATTCCCTGCATTGACTATCATTTATAATATTGAAATTTTTGAGGTACGTTGCAAAATTCCCATGTCCCGTCAAATACTGTGTTAAAAAATAATTTGATTTCAATTTCTTGTTTTCAAGTCTTATCCCTATGTCTGGAATCAATTCAGCCGTTCTCCTACCTATCTTTTCTTTTTCATATTGTTCCTGCCAATTTTTAATTGTATCTAATCTTATTGTTTTTATGCTTTCTACCATTTCTTTTTTCGTTATTTTATTTTCTTTGAATTTAATTTTCAATGTCTTTATTTTGTTAGTTTGGCTGAATTGCAAATCAATTGGGGTTATTCCAGCTATAACGTGTGAGGCTGTATGAGATACTGTTCTGTATGCTGAAATTATTCCTATTAATACTGTCCTTTGGAGTGATTTTAGTTTCTTAATCTCAGTATTCCTAAGCTTCTCAAAATAAGCAAGGGAGCCATATTCTATTATTGAGCGAAAAAGTGCATTGTACAATATTTCTCTTTTATATGTGTCCATACCAAAAGTGTTACCATATAAAGCCCGAATTTTATTATAATATCTTCTTAATTTGTTTGTAATGTATTCTACGTGTTTATTATAGTTTAGGTTTTGGTCGATGATTATTCCTAGATATTCCATTTCTGTATGGAATATTATTTTCTCCTGCCCCAACTTTATTTTTCCTTCCATTCTTTTTTGAAATTCGTATTTTGTATGTCTCCGAGTTAAGAAAAGCATCTGTGTTTTATTCGGATTGAGTGTTAGGCCTAAGTATTCCAGTTTAAGTTTTATCATTTCTATCTTATCATTTATTAATTGAGAGTCAGTCATTTTATTTATTCCCACTATTATCAGCAGGTCATCGGCATAGCTCAAGAGTTTGAATTTTTTAGTTTCCTTTACTGTTTCATGTACTTCAGTCATTGCAATATTAAACGATGTTGGCGATAAGGCTGAGCCTTGTGGTACTCCAGAGGATAAAGCATGTTCTAACTTTAGGTTATTATCTTTGTCAAAGAAACATATTTTTCTGTTTTCAAAGTAGCTCTGAATAATTTGTATTAATTGACTATCAATCTTCTTTTTCTCCATTGTTTCTAGTAATCTTGACCATTTGACCCAGTTGAAAGCCCCTGTAATATCAAAACTGACTAAAATTACATGTTTAAATATTTTTCTAAATTGGTCCAGCGTTTTAGTTAATTCAATCAAGGCTGTTTCTGTGGATCGCCTTTCTCTAAATCCATATTGTTGTTCATGAAAAATGCTAAGTTTTTCAATTTCTTGATTAAGATAATATTTTATTATTTTCTCATAAACTTTTCCAAGGGTGGGCAGTAAGTTAGTGGTCTATATGAGTTTATTTCAGCAGGATTCTTATTGGGTTTATTCAAGAGTTTTATTTTACCTAGTTTCCACGTTTCTGGGAAATAGTTTATGCTTAAAAGTTTCTGAAAAATTGTTTTGAAGATTTCTGGGGACTGTTTGTTAATTATTTTGAACATTTTATTGGAGATATCATCATGGCCATTAGCCTTCCTATTGTTTAGTTTTTTTATTATATTTTTTATTAGGAGCTCGTCAATTTCTATGTTATTTTTATGGTACAGTAGATATATTTCTTTCAAAGTATTCGATTGATTTTTTTTTTTTTGAAAACGGGTGTTTCAATTTCCAAATGAGTACAGGTTGAAAATCTTTAATCATTTAAAAGTTACGTAGGTACTCCTTTCTTTATGGAAATAATTACGTACAAATACAATTTAGTACCTACACAAAATACTAAGACGGGAAGGCTATAAGAGAAGGTGCGAGTCGCTTTCTGAAGTATGAAAATGATGATAAGTAAAGACAATATTACTGTGTATCACTTCTATTTACGAGTAAATACGTAAAGAAAGTATACATATTTTTTTTTTTTTTTTCAATGTCCACATAGGTAACAAGAAACCCATGTTGAAATGAGTTGATTGAATCAAACTCATTCGTGGGCGAATGTCTAAACTTCAAAGAAAGTTTACTTTTTGTTTCTGCGTGAGGTTTGGAAGAATATTTTTCGCAATTATTCTCGATAGGACTGAAATAGAAATACTAGGCCTATACAATAAAATAATTTATACAACGTCGATTAAGTAAAATGATTAATGAACTTTGAAAGTCAAGATGAGTTTGGCTAAAAGTTTTGTTAAATTTAAAACTATATCACCAATTTAAATTGGTAGCACCAAAGTTTGAGCGGCTTAGAGAAAGTTTTAAGCATAAAAAGCTCACTAGTGCATGAGAAAAATCTTCGAGATAAACTCAACAATACGAGATAGAGTTCAATCTACGAGGAGGTGGGAGTGAATTTCATTTGAGTTGTGGATGAGAACGTTGATGGTCGGTAATGATATGACGAAAATTAGATGAACTGGAGGTGACGTGATTGGCTCAATTTGTGCATCAGCTAAAAGAGCGAATCAAAACTAATTTCAAATTGAAATCATGATCTATTTGGAATTAGATTTTCATATTTCGAATGGGCTTTATTTGGGTTCCTCAGACATCTCTCTTTTCTCGGCCAAACTGTTCTTTTTTTTTCCTGAAATTTTTCAATAATATTTTGAAGTCGTTCGGTTTCCCTTCGTTTCATGAAAATTCCGTGACACAGCACAGAAACTAACATTCTCCTCTAGAGACACGTAGGGTAGCAATTTATATGCTTGCTTCCTCCATTTCGATGTCATATAATGATTATATCGATAGGTATGTCGCTTCTATCGATCGTATTGAATCGATTTTCTGTGAGTGTACAGTTCGTTAGGCTGAGTGGCTGGGAAGTTGTTAGTTGCGTCCCAAGAACCCCCTTTATTTGCATCAATTGCGGCCCGAGAAAAAAAATGAGATAGTCGAATGGCGTCCCTGAAGAAACCGTTCATATTATGAGTTGCGTCCCACTGAAGCAGAATGATAGTCCTAATATTCGCTACAACTCATTACAAAAAATTAAATTTTTTTCTAAGAACCCTGGCGTAGGTTATTTAATTTTTGGAGGAAGGAATTTCCTTGGTAGGTTGTGTACGAAAGTTAATCTATTGGTGTCACTCCTGTCCAGTCGTGTCATGTACTGTTCGACAATGGCTTTTCTCGGGTCTATCCTGTCACTTCCTGGACTTCGAGCAACGCTTCTCGCAGGAAACTGAGCCCAAAAAAGTTTCTAAGAAACGATCCCTTAGCATTACGCATTCGATACGTAGTTTGCAGGCCAACGATGCCAAGACTGACCAAAGTATTGATGTTTGTGGCCAAACATGAAGTACCGCCTGATGAATAGTTTTTTCGAGATTAGTATACTCACGTTGCGACTTGCCTTCTGAATCTGAGTTGTCGTTTGTCGTCGTACCTAATGCTAATAGTCGCAATACCGTCCCCGAAGAGCGTCCATGAAAATATTCTGGTAGGACGCAATTCATTGATATTCCTCTCTGAAGTGCAGGCCGCAATTTTAACATCTTTCATTTTTTTTCGGACGCAACTCAAACATGTAAAATAAGTTCGGGACGCAACTAACATGCAGCCGAGTGGTTCACGGGCTCGTTTGCTCCCTTTGTTCGTTTGAACAATCTAGTATAGGTTTAATAAGTTACGGGTTGATTTAAGGAGTCAGGAAGACCTCGTTGGGCAAACATGTTGTATATGGAGCCCCTAGTACACATATAGCACTTCAGACCGAGTGTAGCCTTGTATACTGCATGTTGGGCCTAGTATAATGTGGGGAAGGTGGAAATTTCTCCAAGTCATAAAGTAGATCAAGTCATTGATGACGTACCGAAGGTCGACACAATAGCTCAGTATAGACTTAGTACACTGAAATAGAGAACGTCGATGTTTTTCGAAATCTTTAACGTAGGTCAAGGTCATTGATGACATCATCAAGAATGACAAAAGACCGATTTTTGCCCGGGAGTAGTCCCAGTCAAAAAACGTTTTGGTAAATCATCACGAATACGAGTAGAATAGGAGGAATAGTACAGCACGTAACAGATTAGAGAGTCCGGAACTAGAGTTTTATTACCGAAATTTTTAGTCAGATGACTAGAGAAACACCACAACGGAAAAGAGGTAGAACAGAAATAAAATAAAATATAAAATTAAGAAAAAATTGGTCAAAATAATATAATTATAAATTTTTGTCGAAAATATAAATTTAGATTAGTTCCGAGGAATAGTTGTTCGACCGGTTTCGATAGATCTGACGTCTATCATCATCATGAGAGAACTGAATGAAAGCATTGAAACTGGTAAGGAGATGAAAGAAATTTGAACGAGGGGATCAGGTCAAGACAGGAAGTGCTGATTAAAGTTGTAGTAGAATTTAATGAACGGATTAAGAAAGGTAGATGATGTGTCGTTTAGAGTCGACGAGTTTGTAGATGAAGAGCGAATGATCTCGGTTCCTACAAATGAACCCTTCACTGCCGCAACTGTATGGGCAGATGAAGCTACATAAGCCAGACCTATCAATACGGCCAGTCGTCGCTTTCTATTCCGACCCAACCTGCAAGCTCGCGAAGTTCCTGACCAACTGGTTCTGTTCTGTGGCCGACTTCAATCCTCCTTATGCGGTTCGCAACTCCCTCGATCTCACATCAAGAATGCCCAACACAAATTTTCCTTCCGGATCGATACTAGTCTCCTTCGACGTCGCCAGCATGTTTTCTAAAATTCCGGTGGCGCGCACCACCCCCCTCCTCCTCCGGTTCCTGGAAAGACAGAATATTCATCCGGACACCATCAACGAATTTCGCAATTTACTCCAAGTGTGCCTCTCTCAAAATGTTTGCGTTTTCAGGAAAACGACCTACAAGTTTCCGGATGAGCTTCCGATGGGAGGTCCACTATCCTCTCTGGTAGCAAATGTGTTCATGAACTACCTCGAAACCTCCATCCTCAGCTCAAGCCCATACGCCTCTCGAATACGATTCTGGGCTCGTTATGTCGACGATGTGTTATGTATCTGGCGTGGCCCTCTTCCGGAGCTACAACTCTTCCTCCAAGAACTCAACAATTTTGACCCCGCTATAAAATTCACGCTTGAAACAGAAGGAAACAGCATCAATTTCTAGACGTCACCATCACCCTCATCGAAAAACATAATATTCTAAAAGCTAAATTTGGCATCTTTAGGAAAGCTTCGTTCACGGGCGTTTCAAACCACGCGGACTCCTTCCATCCTCCATCCCACAAAATGGCAGCCATAAACGCAGCCATCCACAGGCTGATCCATATTCCTCTAGATGACGTGGCTTTCGAACACGAGGTTAAGCAAATTGAAAAAATTGCCAAGTTAAACGGCCTCGAATCTAACATCCGCCTTTTGGTCAGACGTAAACAACTCAAAAAGCTGCTCACCGAACTCCCTCCCGACGAGCCTGCCTCTCAAAAGAGCTCAACGTCCAGAACACGATGGATTCGCCTACCATACCTCGAGAGACCTACAGAAAAACTTTCCTCAAAGCTCCGAAGATTCAACTGCCGAGTAGGCTTCTATCCAGTCAACACTTTGTCTAACCTCTCCACCTTGAAGCATGCTGTACCACCAATGGATAAATCAGGCATTTACCGAATAACGTGCGGGTCCTGCGATGCTCAGTACGTTGGCCAGATCGGCCGTTCCCTCCGTACTCGCTTCCGCGAGCATAAAGCAGCCATCTCCAATGGAAAATACTCTGCTTTTGCTGAACATCACCCCGTCGATAATGCCGTCATCGAACTTCTTCACAACGCCGATGAAGGTCAAAACATGAATCGTCTGGAAGAAATCGAGATCATTCGCTCTTCATCTACAAACTCGTCGACTCTAAACGACACATCATCTACCTTTCCGTTCATTAAATTCTACTACAACTTTAATCAGCACTTCCTGTCTTGACCTGATCCCCTCGTTCAACTTTCTTTCATCTCCTTACCAGTTCTAATGCCAGTTCTCTCCTGATGATGATAGACGTTAGATCTATCGAAACCGGTCGAACAACTAGTCCTCGGAACTAATCTAAATTTATATTTTCGACAAATTTATAATTATATTATTTTGACCAATTTTTCCTTAATTTTATATTTTATCTTATTTTATTTCTGTTCTACCTCTTTTCCGTTGTGGTCTTTCTCTAGTCATCTGACTAAAAATTTCGATAATAAAACTCTAGTTCCGGACTCTCTAATCTGTTACGTGCTGTACTATTCCTCCTATTCTATTCAAATGGCTCGTGCTGTACTATTCCTCCTATTCTATTCAAATGGCTCGTAGTTACGAGGAAAACATTCAAAAAATCATCACGAAACTACCTGTTCTATGCCCCCCCCCGAAAAATTTGCTGTACGCTTTGCATCGTTCACCGTGTGATGTCCTGCCAAAACAAAAATGGTCCAAGCCCCCTCACTCCTATCACATGTATAGCTCGGAGGTCGAAACTTTATCATACATAGCTTAGAGGCTGGACCTAGAAAAATTTCAACTTTCGAACAATAATATATGATAAGCGGGAGACTTTTTCTAAGTCAGCGTGCTATCATATATTATGGCAAGGGACTTCGAAAATTTCGACTTTTGAGCTATATTATAATATGATAGGAAAGGAAATTGGAAAAATTTCTTCACGATCTGATGACGTCATGGGTTAGTGGGATTTTTCTAATTCCTTTGCCATAATCAATGATAGGAGGGGGACTTGGAAAAATTTCTACTTTCTACTCTGTGACGTCACGATCGGAATTTCTCCAAGTCACTTGCTCTAATATATGATAGGAGTACACAAATATCCCTAAAAATATGATAGGGAAGGAAGTTACTGTAGAAAAATTTTTATCCTCCGACTGTTTACACCATGACACAACAGACTCAGAAAAATTTCGGACTTTTCAATATTTCGATTTCAGTTCTTAATACTAAAACAAATTCGACCTATAGAACGGATTCCCTGCGTTCCCCGTTCAACTTCGTCGCAGGGAAGCCGTAGTTTTTCGAAGAGTATCAATCTTATAAGCATGTAAAATGCTAAAAAGGTACTACCAATTCTATACTATAAAATATCAACATTTTTCATTTACTGACCACTGATACAACTTTATGAAAATCTGTCATTTTCTTTTTAATGATGAAAGAGGTCAACTTTTGGAGGTATTGTCTCTGCACCGACGTTACTAATACCGACCAGAGAATTTGAAATTATAGATTTTAAAAGCTGAACCGTCCAGAGTATTGATACCCTCTATGTCACTATTACACAATCATTAGACAAACTTTATACCTAGACGAAATTTACAATAGCAATTTCCCGCAATTCCAGAGAAACTACGGAGTTTTATTTTCTTAAAACGGTCTGCTAGAGGTTCCTATGTATTTTGGCCTCTATATTTTGAAAATTTTTATTCTTTTACTGAATGGAGCATCAATCAACTAACAGGTACTCACTCGCCATTAGTAGACAAAAAGATGGGAAAAGCTTTCTCATATAGTGAATGCTTCTTCAACTCTATCAAAGGCTCATTCCCTCCCTCTTTCCCTCAGTAATTTATTCTCCTTATACGAGAATGCTCTTAATTCGCTTAGAATAAAAGTTAAGATGAGTCAAGTTTTACTTTTTTTCGTACTTGTTACATTTTGGATATCGTAAGCTCTACTCTGCCTAATTTGAACAGCGAGTGCGTTGAAAAATAAGACCTGTAATACTTTTTAATATCCTGCGGTGAGATGGATGTTGGATACTGAGTTGTAAGTTGAAAGTCGTGTCGAGGAACCGGAGTGCATACAAAATGTGAAAAACGGTCTCCCAACAACCACGATGTGTTCAAAAAAAACAACCTATAATCGCGATAACATTAAAACCGAGATATAATAAAGTACACGTATTAAGTTGTATAATAAATAATCACAAACTTGCTGGAATTTTTTCCTGTGTTAAACGCGTTTTGATTACGCGGTCGGTTTATTTTTTCTGTCACCTTTGTGAATGCGCTGTCGAGAAGTAGTTTTTCAACACATTGTAACATAAGTTCATCATTAGGACTAGAATTGCAAAATGTTTTGTCGAGTGTGATATAATATTATTATTGGTATGCTGCGGCACTATACGCCTGGCAAGATTAATACGACAGATAATTAAGAGGACAAATATTCCACTCTGAGTCGGAGTAAAAGTTCAAATTTTGATAGAGAATGTTTTTTCCTTGAAGGTACTGCATACCTACAATGCTTTATTAGTCTGTAAGCGGTTGTGCGTGTACTCGTTTGAATATTTTTTGCCGTACCACTTTATTATCACCTTAAT
The DNA here is from genome assembly GCA_035079385.1 of Aspidiotus rigidus. NCBI lineage: Eukaryota > Metazoa > Arthropoda > Insecta > Hemiptera > Diaspididae > Aspidiotus > Aspidiotus rigidus. Next base: position 5,609,127 of record JAVHKY010000023.1, read on the forward strand.
CTTTGTATCTTCCGCGGCAAACTTTATTTTTATTCATTTCGTACGCATCCAATCACGAGGATTGATATCGCGTAATTTTTTTCGATCACCATTTTTCATTTTATAGATTATACGTTAGAAACGTTAAGAAAACTTGAATGTACGAGTATAGGATAATTGTCAGTTTCGATTGAATGATTAGCTTTCTGAAGTGTATCTGCTGAGGAGGCTATGGGAGGGTTTTTACTCATTGAATGATGCAATGTGAATTCTGGATCATCATCTGATAGTCGATCTTCTTGCTCGAGTTTTTATTATTTCCGTCTATATTGAACTATCGTATAACTGGAATAAACTGATTGATCAATTCATTTGATTTCATACAATAATAGGATAGATTGATTGACTGATATCATGTGTGTACCCCTTTGTTTGGCTTTATTTTCATTGGTCTCGATCCTTGTATCTTTCTTTTCTCCCTTTTATTTTGCAGCTAAATCAATTTAGATGTTTGTCTGAGTGAAGGAGACTCTCAATTAGGAAGGGATAATTACGTTCTATACATTTGAAAAAATTAATTTAAAAAAATGAATTGATCAACCCTGGTCTTGCTTGTTCGGTATTTTGAATCGATTTAAAACATCGTAAGTCTTGAGAGAATGCAGGTCAGCTAACTATGCTCTCACAGTATAATTCCGGACTCGACAGTGAAAGAGTCGTTACTGCAGGCAGTGCGTAAAAGGTGAAGTTGGCAATACTTCCTTATAGCGAAAACAAAATTTTCAAGCTCATAAGAAATTTAATCCAACTACAAAAACTAATAATCCTCAAGCTTTTCAACTTATTGATGATTTTCTTGGCTTCATTTTCCACATTGACATACCATTTTCACCCTCAGAGTACACGGTCGGGTCATTGAGTTCATTGCTAGCTGTGGTCACGGCATTTGCCAAACGATCGATTTTATCCTTCAATTCTGGTGAAATGTCATGGATGATATTCTGGACTTATTTTGAGGCTTAGAAAGGGTGATCTGCAGCATAATTGTACTCTATGGAGCAAAAGTTAAGCATGAAGATGATAGCGCCTTATACACATACGTGTGTAATAGTCGTGTTAAAGTGAATCTAAAGCGACTATTGATCAGTAATTGGAGGGACTTGAGGGAGATTTTTTTCTCAATGTTAGAATTACTTTCTATTATCTTTAGATAAGCCTGTGGTTCTAGTCTGAATCCAAAGATTTGAATTTTTGTAATAAATCGACAAAAATACTCAACATGAAGGAATTGAGTTTTTTTTTTTTTTATTATTTTTTTTTTATTTTAACGAGCTTTAAAACAACTAATAGGTTATTAGCTCGACGTATACAGTATGCTTTTATAATATAGTTAGAATAATTATATAGTAAGTTAGGATAAAGCAGTTTTGGATACGAGTAAAGAAAGATGAGGAAGAGTCAAGTAAGGGTAAAGTGGAATATGTGTGAGGAGTAAAGAAAAGTTTGTGTAAATGTTTTAAAAGTGTAGTAGTTATTTGAGTATTGCAATTTAGTATAGTTGTGGGTGTTATATGTGAGAATAAAAGTCAGTTAATTTGAGGTATTGTGGAGTACAGGACATGGTGTCGGAGTTGTTTTTGAGTGCTCGAGTGAAGGAGGAGGGTGTTTTGGTGGAATCGCGGAGAGCTAAAAGGTGCGGGCAAGTAAAAAAATGTTCGACTGTTAGATTGCCTTGGTGACAGGGGCGGGCAAGAGGGAGGGGTTAAAATGTTGCTGTTGATTAGGTGAGTGTGGGTAATTTCTGTATGACCAATTCTAAGACGTGTAAGAATGACTTCTTCTCGTCTTATGCTCCTAAAGGAGGATAACCAGGGATGGGAATTTTTTTGATGGCGAGGAGTTTGTTGTTAGTTTGATTTTTCCAGAAGGTGTACCAGGATTGAGTTATGAGGGCACGGTAGTGGTTTTTATAATCAAGGGCTGGTAGGAGGGAGTTGTCAGATATTTCATTGAGGAAGATAACAGTTTTGGCGGCTTGGTCAACTGTATCGTGTTCTTGAAAATTAATGTGACCCGGTATCCTTATGAATATTATTTCGGGGTTAATTGAGTTAAGTGTGGGGAGTGTAAGGAGAATGCGTTGGGTGAGCGGGTTAGAAGTGTATGTATCGTTAAGTGAGTGGAGTGAAGAGAGTGAGTCAGTGAGGAGAAGGAGTTTTCCATTAGGGGGAAGTTGAGCGAGTTGGGAGAGGCAGGAATGTATGGCCATGAGTTCAGCTGTAAAAATGGAGGCGATGTTGCGGATTCGGTGAGAAGTAATTTTTCCATCGATGGAGTATGCATATGCTGTTTTTTTGGTTGTTTTAGATCCGTCACATAGGCAGAGAGTGTGGTGAGGGTAGTCCTGAAGTAGATTTTTGATTTGATGGATGTAAGTAGCTTTGTCGCTTTTGGGGATTACTGTGAGGTCGAGACATATTTTAGGTTGAGGGAATGGGCTTGGGAGGATTAGCTACGAATGATTTATGTATGAGGTGTTTGAATTGGACGAGTATATGTTTATTTGGGGGTTGATTATTATTTGTATTTTCTTGAAATATGCGGTCGAAAATAGGGAGGTCCGGAAATTGTGAGACAGAAGCTAAAAAGTTGGCAGTTAGTGTGAGTCTGCGGAAGTGGAGGGGGGGCAGAGGCTTCTGCACATAAGCTGAGTTTAGGGCTGGTGCGAAAAGCTCCTAGGGCGATTCTGAGGGAAGAAGTTTGGATGTTGTCAAGTAGAGCGAGGACGGTTTTGTTAGCTGAGTTATAAATTTGGGAGCCGTACCTAGTCTAGTTTTGAGCGAATGAGGCTTTTGTATGGTTGGAGGAGTAATTTTTTGTTGCATCCTTTCGAAGGATGGGATATATATTTCATAATGTTGAGTGCGCGTGTGCATTTAGCTTTAATGGATTTAATCTGGGGAACCCAGGTAAGTTTTTGGTCAAACTGTAAGCCAAGAAGTTAGCCGTGGTTACGGGATGGAATTTGGAAGTTTTGTAAAATTAGGGGAGGTATGGAAGGGATAGGATTTTTTTTTTGAAGACACCTGAGTAGAATCAATGCGGTTTCTCAATTTATGGCCAGAAATACTAGACGAAATCATACTCAAGCGAGTAATACAAACGGAGTAATTTACAATTTTAGCCACAGAAATAAAACGACGCCGGAGCGCTTTCGACGACCTCGAGGTGAAAATCGGACCGGGGGTTAATACTCAAAAAAATTGTGCTGCTCTTGTCCGCAATACCCCCCTCCCTCGTATAAACAAGTACGCAATTGAGGTGATTAAGGGATTAAAGAGGAGGGTCAGGGAGGAGGGCTTAATCATCACGAAGGCTGACAAAAGTAATGCCATTGTCGTGATGGAGAAGTCCTCCTACGTCTCCAAGGTCTATGACGTTCTCGGCCAGTGTGGTGCTAAGGAAAACGACAGTTTCAATTTTCCTAAACACGTAAAAGAAGTTAGACGTGTGATAAACGAGTGTGAATTTATTATTAAAACTCCCTCGCTAAAAAGATTGCTCCTGGAGCCCAACCGTGTGCCTCCCCTCTTGTACGGGCTACCAAAAGTCCATAAAAAATACAACCCGATGCGTCCGGTCGTATCCTTTGTGTCCTCCCCCACGTACGCTCTGGCGAAATTTTTGGACCGATGGTTTAAATCGAGAGTTGACCATGAGTCACCTTACTCGGTGAAAAATTCGGTCTCCTTGGCTGATAGGCTTAAGGATAATATTCTTCCGCTGGGATCGACCCTGTGTTCATTTGATGTGGTCGGCCTGTTCCCCAATATCCCCAGAGCAACCGCCATGCAACATATGGGAGACCTTTTGATTTAAACAAATGTTCGCCAAGAAGAATTGGATGAATTTTTCAATCTTCTCAATATTTGTTGGTCTCCCAATTATTGCAAATTCGATAACAAGTTTTTTGAGTTTCCTGAAGAGGTTGGAATACCCATCGGTTCTCCTTTGGGTTCTCTCATTTTGGAGGTCTTTATGTCTAAGTTTGAGCTCGATTTGTTCTCCTCTGGCAGTGCGTATTTAGATCAGATTTATTATTGGCACAGGTATGTCGACGATGTGTTGTGTACGTGGACTGATCCCCGAGAGCTCCTTTTGGAGTTTCTCCAGTATCTAAATAATCAATATCCTTTTATAAAATTTACTTTAGAAATCGGTGGCGCATCTATTAATTACTTGGATTTGACGATCTGTAATAGAGACGGTATCCATGAGTTCGCCATATACAGGAAAGATACTGCGACAGATATTACTGTCCACGGAAAATCTTTTTGCCCTGTAGCCCATAAATATGCTGGATTTAACAGCTTAATCCATCGACTAACTAGTATTCCTCTCAATCAGTCAGCCTTCCAAAAAGAGGTATTAACTATAAAGCACTTGGCCAGAGTGAATGAAGTGAACTTAGACATCGACCTTATGATCCAAAGGAAAGTTACTCGAAAATGCCTCGATTCTACCACCTCCCTCCCCCGCAATACGGCCCTAAACAGTAGAGAGCGTTGGATAAGGCTTCCGTTCTTGGGGCAGTTTTCATCTCAATTGAGTCGTGTCCTACGCCCCTTCGGATTCCGGCCTGTGTATTACAACCCCAATACCATAAAAAGTTTATTGGTTAGGCTAAAAGACCCCATCCAACTGGCCGAGAGGAGTGGTGTGTATAAAGTTGAGTGTAAGGATTGTAACAGAATTTATATCGGCGAGACAGGCCGTCAGTTGAAAATTAGAATCGCTGAACATAGGAAGGCGTGGGAAAAGAAGAATATAGGTGAATCGGCGTTTGCGGACCATCTAATCACTAGCGGCCATAGCGTTAAAGAGGGGTCCGAGGCCCTCCTCTATAGAGAAAACGCGTATTCGAAGCAAAAAGCGTTAGAACACATCGAAATAATCCGTCATTTAAATAACGATGACCTTAATGTGCTCAACAGGTACATACCTGATGAGGGGTTGATTGAACTAGTTTACGAGTATGATTCACATCGTGATGACTCGCTGGTTCAATCCTGATTTCCTCGTATGTTTCTAGTTTACAGCCGGAGTTGGTTCAGCCGCTTTCCAGTCCCCGTTGACAATGATTGTTTAATCGAAAGCGCTCCGGCGTCGTTTAATTTCTGTGACTAAAATTGTAAATTACTCCGTTTGTATTACTCGCTTGAGTATGACTTCGTCTAATAACTGAGTAGGTTTTTGAGGGAGAAAATCTGAGACCGGTTTTTGAAGTCCATGAGGTGATAAAGTTTAGGGTTTCTTGAAGGAGTCTGTGTGCTCTTTGGGGGTTAGCGGAGGAAATAGAGATGTTAAAGTCGTCGGTGAAGAGGCGTTGAGTGAGAGGGGGTTTGACGTATATAGTTACTAGCGGTTGGCGACGCGCCTCCGGCGCGCCTGACCGCTAGCTGTGTGTTGAGTAGATATCTGTGTTTTATAGGTATCTGTATCTTGTAGGTATGTGTGTTTTGTAGGTATCTTGGAATTCAGATGAATTTTTAAAAAAGAAACAGTGGAAAGAGTTTTGCAAAATTCACAACTATTCAGTTCAAAAATAAGAAAATAGACACCAAAAACTGCGACTGTACTTATAAAAATATATCAAAGTTCTGAGTCGCACAAAAATAAAATCACCAAATTAAATTTTTTACACACTAATTCACTTGAGAGCTGACTTAACGCGTGAAGCCTGTATTCATCGCAGCAGAATACAGACAAATCCATTGACATTTTGCCAGTCCCTAAGAAAACACACGGACAACAGGTAAAAAAAAGGGTAATTTCCGCTAGCCCATACGCAGTGCGCACCGTGTCTAGACATTGGTTCTTGTATGAGATACCGGATGTAAAATCCTTTATGTAGGTGTTTTTAAAACTGTGGATAAAATAACTTGCTTAGTATGGAAGTACAGCGAATACTGTAGTCACAAAATTTCCTCCTAAAAATCTGGAACCGGGCTCATTCGAAAGGAAATTACAGGGGCTACAATTTTTGTTCTCTTCAATTTTTCATAAAAATGAGTTATACTCGAGTTATCACAATAATTCAATTCTCGAAACTGCGCCACTCAACGCGCGTAGGTCTAACGTACATGGCAAGCTACACCACCACGTTTTTTTATATTGAAAAAAGTCATTGTTTTCGCCCTTTTTTGAAATTACTCAGCACCTCCCCGTCAAATTTTTATTTTTATGAGTCTATGTGCTGCTCTGGGATGAGGACAATATATCCTGAAAGTTTGAAAGCGATCGGCCCAGTAGTTCTCGAGTTATAAACGGACAGGAGGATGGACAGACAGACAAACTTTCTGCTTTATATATTAGAGATATCATTGATTGCTAATAGGAATAGTAAAACACTAAAGACTTCACCTTGAGGGACTCCATTGTGGACCGGGAGAGGGGGGGAGGTTATGCTGTGGATTCTTAGTAAGAGGGTTCTGTCGTTTAGGAATGTATTCAGTATATTTGAGAGGTGACCTCGGAGGCCAATTTCGTGGAGTTTAGTGGAGATGAGGTGTCTTCATACCCGTGGAAAGGCCTCCTGGTGGTCGAAAAAGATAGAGTATAGGGGGACTTTGTTAAGATTATTTTTTGGACTTTTCAAAATATTGGAAAACTATAAAAGATCTAAATGGAATATTGGAACCAGTTATGTGCTTCATTGTAACAATACAGCTCCGCTTAGAAGTAGTTATTAAACTTGATACGACGACCAGCGTTACGAATATTGTTGACCACCAAACAATATTGATGTAGCTTAAGATGTTACAAATATTGCTGGTTACCCCTTGAAGGGTAAGCCTATAAAAGCAGGTGTACAATGCAGATCATTAGGGATCATTATTAATTTTAAGAGTAGCGTGAGCTGAAGTCTTTTGCCATTATTGACGAATATCGTCCTGAGCTAGCGAATAATCTCTCTGATGAAAGTCATCTCCCTCCTTCATGAATATCGTGAATCCTCATTTAGAAGCCTTTCGGTACGACGCTGTTTGATCATTTCCAACTTTTTTTGCGTATCCTTTGGTATAACTAATTATAATATGTGTAGGTGTACTGAGAACAATTGCGTTCTTCTTTCCATTCAAAACAATAGGCATAAAATTACATATAGTCATTGATGAAAATACATCACTCTCGTTTTTCTCGTTCCTTAAAAAGTTATTAGTCGTAAAATTTTCCAAACATTTATTTTTGTCGAAATTCTCTAATCTCTGATTCTTCTCTTTTTACGTTTGCCTTTTGATTTTATAAATTTCACTATCTTGATACTGTGTAAATAATATGTCTCGAAATTGCGTACGTACCACTCAGTTATCTGATTGAAGTGAGTACGGGTTTGTTTAATGAAGTTCATAAACAACTAGAGGCGTGTAGAGATGCGAAGTGTTTGCAACGTGCATACGAGTATAATATTTGCCGAGTGCATTTACGTGTATATCTACTCTCGTATGTAATTGCATGTTTCGATAATCTGAACTGAATCAGCGTAACTTCGTATTTTGGTGTAATCAAGCACATCATACTCGGATTCACTTAAGAAATTAATCGAAGATCACTAGAAAGATCTTCTTTCATGTTTTTATCGACTGTAGCAACAGTCTTATTATTAAAAGACTGGTCAATCCGCTTTTATGATATTATTATTGGTCTCTATATTTTATCACTCTCATCAATTTCGATTCGCGTTATTTTATTGTCAGACAATGTGATAATAATTACATTTTTATTATATGAAACATATACGTACAGCGAATAGAATTCGAAGTCAACTTCATACCTATATGACAACCGGATATATTTTCAATGTTTTTAACCTACGAGCGATGATCCGTAGCACGTCTTTCGAATATAGTCTCGACTTATTCAAAACGTGGGAGGAGACGGAAGGAGGAGAAAAAAAATAATGAAAAATAACCTAAACAAATAGGTATACACTATAAACGTCTAGCGGTGTTTTGTACAATGTATTGCGAGTTTTACTACTGCTTACTGGAGTATTGTGGATTGAACCAGAGACGGTATGCTATTATAAGGTGTTGATCTGACAAAAGGGGTACAACACTAGTCTGAAGATTAATCGAATGATGCTGCGGTTGAGCATTTCTCGGTCAAAGTTTCATTCAAGCGCGGGACTTTACTGTCTACGAGTTTCTCTATAGTCGCGAAGATGAAAAATGACAAAAATGAGTAATCTTTCAAAACGACTGCTGTTTGAAATGGAGTAATAGGAAGCGAGAGCGTTGACAATATTCTGATGTTAGACCTTTACTGGACTGCGAGTATTTACAATATCTTTATTCAAAAAGCGGAAATCGGTTGTATTTTCTTTTCACTAGTCAAAAAGCCTGATTTATTAGAACGTGCAACTAAATGCTGATGAAAAGCATTATCTTATCCCGTCACAGAAACCATTCAGCTGTGCCTCACATATTTTCGTATTTTTTTTCGCGCTGTTTCAAATACGGCTACGTTTACAGACCTAAATACCTGAACAATGTTGTGCAGGTGATTTCCTCGGTGAGAACATTATCTAGCTCTACTTTCCAAAATACGAGTATAGCACCGTGTGGTATAAGTCACCAACTTGGAGCTAGAAATCGTGTAATTCCGCATCTACTAAGAAGATTCCTCTCGGTCGTTGTTTTGGAACTTGAAAAGAAACTCGTAAAATCACCGCGATGGTAAATCTTGAAATAGAGTTTTTACAAGACCACCTTATATTTTAAATTTTATCATCAAAGGTGGATGAGGAAAGCTCCAGATAAATATAAATGAAATGATCGCAGTTATCACTGAAGGTTCCTGTGATCCCGAAGAAATTTCTCGTAAATGCGATCGGCTTCAAAGTTGAATCTGTAATAGTTGTTGAGCATATTTTTTGAGAATATTTCAAGTTTTCCTCTCCATTGGTATGAATTTAGCTGTAGGAGAGATATTATGAATTTTTGTAACTTTTAGAAACCTCCTCCCTCTATGAAAAAGTGTCTGAAAAACCCACCAGAAAGCAGGGAACCTTTTGTTTTGAGTGCTTGACCGACTCTTCTGAGTCTCCCTCCTCATACATATTGCTCGGGAGGGTAAATTTATTCGAGTCCACCTTTATTAGGATTTAAAGCGCACAATTCTTTCAATTCCTCTCCATCATGTATTGCTCGGAGGTAGAAATTTTTCCAAGGCTCACCTCTTAAGAAGGTTGGAATTTTTTCAAGTCCCTCTTCTCGTATGTATGGCTTAGAGGTGCCTTTTTTTTCCCCTTGTGTCCCACCTCTGTAAGATTTGACTTCCACAAGAGTTCGCAGCCGAAAATCTTTCCAATTCCTTAGTTGAAGTCCAAGTTCCAGGTTCGCGGCCGACGAAACGGCAGTTTTCACTAAAATCTAATAATGAAGCATACTTCCTGTCAGAATAATTCTAGATTAATATTGTAGCTCTGTCCGCACAAAATTGCAATAACTGACGGACTGCTTGCCAGTGTCGTGCAGAGTTTTTGGAGGCCCGACAAGAAGAAATCTGAGCTAGCACGACTCTGAAGTAGCCCTCGACCCGGTAATTGTCTTTTGTTAGTTTTGGCAATTTTACGCCGATAGAACCAGTTTAATAAATTATAAATTTATCCTTGCACGTGATTTTAACGTTTAGAATAGTTTTGAGTGTGAAATTTTTTTCTTAACTTGACGGAAAATGATTCTACTTGAAAATCTTTTCGATCCTAAGACATCCTGGTGACGATGGCGAGCTATGACAGATTTCTAAGATCGTGTAGGTTAGCGTTAGAGTGTGAAATTCAGTTAATGTATGATCTAACTAGGGATTACATGTAATAACAAGGTATTTCAGTCAGAGTGTTGAAAGCAATATTTTTTTTACGGATTAACTAGTGACTTTATATAATAACTAGGTATTTCATGCATTAACAGAAGACACTTAGCTAAAGTATATAAAAATAAAATGAAAAAATTTTAATAAAAAATAAATTGGCGAAATTGCAAATTAATACTTATTTTCGCACCATGAGTTACTGTTATGGCACCGAGGAGTTGAAGAGCAAACCTTTCTTCCGGCATGCACATCTTGTCTTCTTACTACTGGAACACTTACTGGTGCAAAGCCCTGCCCTCCACTCAGCGATTGTGAAGAGGTGGCCGTACGTAGTGAGTCTGACAATAATGTAGCAGGTACTTCATTGATGTCGACAAATCTTTCTCTGCATAAACCAAATTATGATTGTTATTGCAGACATGTTAAGATACCACTGCGTGTCCCGAGTCTATAAAGATTATCTGGCCGTGATCTCCATCACGCATGCCAGTGTAGAGCGCGCATCTGTTCTCCCTCGATCTATATCTGGTACCCAATCCCAAATTGCTCAAGGTGACTCGGCAAATTTTTGTTTTCACCCCCACTCAATAATCTGCTCTCAGAACCCCCCTGACCTTCAATCAAATATTATTAATTTATGCATTAACTGTTTCCTCTTCGTTAGTTCATACATTAGCTAGTTATAACATATAAATAGGCAAAATTTAATGCTTTAACGACCTGATTTAGTTGATGTATGTAATAGCTGGTTCATCCAAACATTAACGGATTTCAAACTCTAACGCTAACATTTATAATGTTTCAAAGAAAAATCAGAAATGTGAACGTCACTTATTTGTCAGACAAAAAGACTTTGGCTAGCTTTCAGCTGTAATCGCAGTGGAGGGGGAAAAGGTTTTAAAGTTTTGAAAAATACGGAATTCTTCAGAAAGTTATGAAGGTATGAAAACAATTTTTACATTTTCCTTAATTGGTTTATTCAGTTTGTGGTTGGTTCTCATTTTCTTGGTGCAAAATTTTTGGGCCTCAAAATTTGGAAAGACTCGAAAATGTAACATGTTGGTAAATGTTTTGCAAAAGTCTTCGAAAGTGAGGAGAAATCCGCAAGGTGTGACGATGCTGAACTGATATTGGAGTCGTCCGATTCCTCCACCCCGATTAACCACGTCGACTGTTTTGGTTGGAACTAAATCGACTGTTAGGGGCCCGGGCGCCCTAATGTCGTCGACCACGATTTTTTTTTTTGATTAATATTTCTTACAAGTACTGTCTTACATTAACATTTACTCGTACATTTAAATCTAATTATTTAACTATTGTAGTCTATCTTCCGCATTCGTTGCTAGACTGTATTTGAGTGACCATAGTCGAGGTCTGTTGGGTTTGAGCGTGGTTCTCTAGACGACGTCAACTGGATGTTTCCTCCGCAGTCTATGTAGTTTTGGCTCTTGTAACAGCTGCAGGCCTAACATGTTAAGATGGTTATGGAGACGTCATTCGTACGAGGTGGCATGGCGGCTGGCAATTTGTTTGACTGTGCCGTGTTAAGATCTTTGTGTAGCTGATCTGTACTGCTATACCATGATGGGAATCTCTGTATTATGAGGAGATTAGAGTCCACAGCGTAGCGCCTCCCCATAGTTGTATCGTGTATGCCCTCACTGGTTGTAGAGTGGATGTGTAGAGTAGCCTTTTAAGCTCAAGTGATAGCTTATTTTTTACGTCGAACAGCCAATACATGTTGCGGAAGCGGAGATTCAGTTCCTTATGTTTAGATTTGATATGCGCCCTCCAAGTGAGGCGGATTCCGAGATATCGAACGCTCGAGGCCGTTCCAATCGCTTCATTTTCGATATTGACTGCAAGTTGTCCGTGTGGTCTTGGCGAAAAGTCTACCTTGACTGATTTGGTGCTGTTCAGTCTGATCTTCCATCTTCTTGTCCATTTACTGACATCGTTAATGGCTTCCTGGTAGTGGGTGATTGGTGTTATGTAGTCTTCATGCGACGAAACAATTGCCATGTCATCAGCATATGTAGCTGTGGTTGTAGCGGGATGTGTGGGGATATGGAAAGTAGCCAACGCTACCAGAAAGCCGCCTAGCTACGTACCACCACTACGAACCTCTGCAAGATAAGCAATTGGAATCGTACCTCATTAATAGGGCATTCAATGTACATTATGGTGAATCAGTCTCAACGTCAAAATCCATAAAAGTGGGCGTACCGCAAGGGAGCGTATTAGGGCCGCTTTTATTCGCACTATATATGTTCCGGGAAATCATGAAATCCCGTCATATCGTGAAATGACTAGTCATTTCATGAAATGCCTACCAGTTTTTGGCAAATTGTGAAATGACAATAGATAGTGCGCAATTTGCCTAGGCATTGTATAAAATGACTAGGCTTTTAATGAAATGCTAACTGATCAGTAGGCAAATTGTAAAATAAGGTAAGTTAATGTTTAATTAAACTCAAAATACATGAAACTGCAAATAATATGTTATATAAGAATCTGTAAATGAAATCTGGAAGCAAGTATGGAATAAAATGCCTTCATTTACACTATCTGTGGTAATCAGTCAGAAATTTAACAACATGAGTAATATGTCCAGTAAAATCAGTTACTTATCAAGAAGGACGCGTCAATGAGAAATAGAAAGAATAAAACATTAGTCGTAGAAAAACAAGAACATTCATTTGTTCGTGCAAGAAGTGCTGCTATGACACTTGCTATTACATAGCACACCTTTACGTCGGCAAGCACAGCGATTTGTGTCGCAGGCCTTTGAGCAGTTGCAGCGTACAAAGCCTTGCCCATGGCCACCCTTTTTTTCGGATAACTTTGTGGCGACGGAACGCAAAGAAACTACATTTTTGGGCACATCCGCTTCCTGAACAAATTCTTCACGACATACATCGAATTGAGAGCGGGAGTACAGCTGTTGTAGCCGTCCTTTCGTGGTGCCCAATTCATATAAATCATTTTCCGTAGTGCGCATTACTCGCGCTAACACAGCTCGGTCACTAACCTTCCCGCGATCGACATGGGGAATAGGAATACGTACTGTCGCACCGACTTCGGGAGCGGGACATCGTGCGTCAGAGTCGCGTTTCATTTTCTTGGCCTGATGAACTAGGCCTTCTCTTGCGGCAAGTCTTTGTTCACAGATTTCCTGTGCCCTGGCATCGAGAATTTCAGTCGCAGAAGGGGAGGTAGGGTCATCAACATTTCTTTCTTCTTCACAGTCATTGTTCTCTTGTTCATCGTCGTCGCTTGGCGCATACATCCCATTAAGGGCATCTTGCAATTCATCCTCGTCCTGTAATAAATGACACAGGTCACTTGGTAAGCCGGTCTTTTCGAGTCCAACGCGCGCAGGTGTCCCGAACATTGCCTCATATGGGCTCCTCCTAATTCCAGCATGCAGTGCCCTGTTCTTCATGAACTGAACAAATCGAAGGCCCTGGCTCCACGTTTTTGTTCTGTGCTCCGACCTCCACGCGTTCAACATATCCTCAACGTCACGATTCGCGCGCTCGACGCTTCCCTGTGATTGGGAGTGTCGAGGTTTTCCGTGGACTATGTCTAGCGTCGGCCATAGATCTTTTAAACTTTCCATAAGCTCGTTTTTGAATTCCCGACCATTGTCAGTATGGAGGATGCAGGGAGCCCCAAACGTCGTGAACACATCTAGCAGAACGAGAGCAACTTCTTCTGCTGTCTTCCTCCGGAGCGGTCGTAGCGTTACAAACTTCGTCAGGTGATCCTGATAATTGAAAATGAATCGAAAGTCGCCATCAGGATCGCTCTGCATGTCTATAAGGTCAAGTTGACCGCGGCTGTTCATGTGCGAATGGATGATAGGTTTTACAACTAATCCTTTTCTGTTTTTCCCCTTCTTTTTTTCACAATCCTCACATCCAAGAAGAAAGTCAATGACGGTCCCACGACTCACGTTCTTGAACAGTTGTCGCACCTCTCGCTCCATTCTATCACGTCCACCGTGACCTAACTTGGAATGTACTTTTTCTAATTCGTCGAAAAGCTCATCGGTATGTAAGTAATACCGCACAGTGGCACCATTATCGTCCAGAGGGAAAATAAGTCTTCGAATACCTTGTACCTGTCGTTAAAACAATCCATGTTCAAACTTCTGCAATGAAGAGGTATTATTTGACAAGAAAAGAAAATCACTTCATGCAAAAAAAGATTTAATTTTATTGGTGAATTCTAATATAATAGGTTAAATGAAATTCAGGCGTTCCTGTTCAACTCACCTCGATGACGTCGTAATGTTTCGATGTCCAATAATCTTTCGGGCTTTTCTTTCCTTCGCGTTTTATCTTCAATACACTTGAAATCAAGTCGTCATACTTAGTTTTTGTTAAAATTACACTAACGGCATTATTACTTTTCTGCTTTATTTTTTCATTGAAAATTTCTCGTCTAGTCGACATTTTCAATCGTGCACAGAACACAAGCCTTATTCACAACAGACGTTCGTTAGCAATAATCAAATACTTACTTCAAACCTGAAGGAACATCGACAACTTTATCACGTGCTATCAGTTAACGAGTTGCTTCTTGCAATATTTGTCATCTACTATTCAGTGCATTCTATCCTCTCTTCATCGTCAAAATTTCGCACTCCGTACTTTATTTCATTATTCGGAAGAGCATGAGTAATATGTACATAATCTGCCTAATTCCTTCTTATCATTTTATAAAATGACTAACATTTTATAAAATGACGGTTACAAAATGAGCAATTTTGTCATTTTATGAAATGACTATTCATTTCACGAAATGACGGATTTCATGATTTGCCGGTAACATATACACTGCCGATATCCCTACACACCCCGTCGACCACAAATGGGCTGGAAATCAACTCATGGTCGTCGACTTCTCCAAAATTTTTGGCGACTTGAAACCAACTGCTCTGTCCTCTGTTGCATCGATTTCAAGTCGATTTGTAGTTTTCTGGTAATGTATGCTAGTCGACTTCAAATCGACCTCAAAACTTGAAAATTTAGTATACAATTGAATTCTTACGTGTATAAATAGACGATATTCAGTGCTCGTGAAATACAAGCTCGTTGACTTCGAATCGACCTGAAATCGACGTCGAATTGAAGTCGACTGGCCTACATCACCAGAAAACTGCAAATCCACTTGAAGTCGACATAGCAGAGCAATTGATTTTAGGTTGACGAAAGATTTGGCGAAGTCAGCTCGAAATCTAACTGAAATCGACGTCGACTTGGGGTCGACATCAATCCATAATACCGGTTGTCGACGCAATATCGACGTCGACAATGAGTCGGTAGTATAAAAGAGCAGTCTATTTTGAGTCGGTGCGCGGTGGACATGGTTCATTGGGACGTTGGGAATATCATGAAAAATAACCGTCTCACAGATTATCAAAACCTCGTCACAATGTAGAAACAAGTTTCGATGGGCGCCCTGTCAAAAATAACGAAAACTGTATTACCTACCCATGCTTTAATAGTTATTTTAGATCAAGAGCAGTCTGCCTGTAAAAATGCCCCCGTGTAAATTGTGCGCTACCTATTCGGAGGAAAATTTTACACGTTGAATTCTCATCGAGGGATTTTGCAGGTCGCGTCTCAAGAATTGAAATAAATAAGGGTATATCTTTCTTCTGTATAGAATATAAATTCAACTTTTTCCCTAAAAAATATGACGACTTCCGTTTTTGTTGATTTTTTTATTCGCTTCAAATTACGTACGTGCGAACACTTTAAATTTTCAGATATCAGTATACAAAGAAACACGTGAGTTTCGACGAAACGCTAGTAAAAAGCGGTAGAATGGGAGCTCGCTCGTCTACACATGCTAGAGGATTACATTCGTGAGATATACATGAATAATCCAGATGCCGCGTGAAATTTATCGATTGTTTGCTGGTCCCATTGAAGTCGGCACCTATAATCGTGATCGAATCCTTAAAACCTAAATAAAACCACAAAATTATAATCCGTTTTCGCTGCTTTGAATAAAAGTACCCACCATCCGCTCATTACCATACGTGACGTATAGAAAAAAACACAATATCACTTTTCTAAGACGCGATAACAGTTTCAATAAAAATTTGATACCGATGAGATACAAAAGAAAAATGAGTGATCAGCATAATACTATTTGTATTATCATATAATGGCTTGTGAAAAACTTGGCCGATGAGATTATTCTTTAAAACTGGCCTTGGGACTTGTTTGTCGTGTTGAAAAAAATTATTCAATATCATATGTAAACCTATAGGATGTTTCAAAGATTTTCCGATTACTTGAAATTTGCACTACCGCAGACTCCGGAATCATATCGAATCAAACGCGGAGATATTGTCGACGTAAATTTATTAGGCAGGCAAAATTCCAGAATATTTGACTCATACGGTGTATTGAAAGAACGAAGAGAACAACCCGCATTATACCAGACAGCAGAATGAGTATATTTTGATCGGCGTTCATTAAGAATTGGAGGCGGAAAAATTTTTCTGAAAATTCAGTTCTGTACGAGAATAATTTGAGATTCGATTTTCAAGTTATTTGAGATGCTCATCATCAGATATAGCCACTAGATTATTTCAGCAATATTCTAGTAAACTCATTGGCTATGCCATCAAAAACGATTTACATTGAAAATAGTTCTTGGAAATGGTCTTTTTGACGGCATCGTCCGTATGAATGTATCGTATTGTAAATTTCCTACTATATCGTGACAATTTACCTTCTTATACTTTCGATTCTCTGATGGAAATTAAACTGATAATGCGCGCATTTTTAAAACCATTGGCACAAGATGTATGGAAGGATTATAATTGTGTTCGTACTAATTTTGCCAAAGAAGTAATGGAAAACCAAATACAACGAGTAGTATTTAAAACTTGCAGACTGTCTGCCCTGTTTTTGAGAGCAAAAATTTCGAAATTGGTCTCAGGAAATCGATCGTATATGTATGAAACTGTATTATTGAAAAGAAATTATTTTCAACGATTTTTCCTTACCAGATAGCGTCGCTCCCTCGATCCCGACACTGCACTGTTTCTTTTCCTTTTTCACGACTCTTCTGTATCCTCTATTTGTTCCCAATCCCAGCAACTCGACATTCTTCTGTTGAACTTGAAATCTTCATATCAGCCTAGTGACAAGTGCAAATAAGGTAATACTGTATACGGTCGATCCAAAATACCGGTGTATTCACTCCTTTTGTTTTGTATTTCTTTCAGGTGGGAAGACACAGAGGATTGGCGTTGGCGGAACAAGAATTCATACCAACGGTGACGGCCACTTGCAAGGCAGGCCATATGACTATTAAAGTATCGACGAATCAACCGTTTGTTGGTGAGTGGAGATTTTTATTTTCGTATTATACAATAGTCAACAATACAATTCCTAATTAGTTTACGTAAGCAATCGGTACGTTCATTTTTTTAACCTATTTGGTTGGATGATGGAACTATAAAATTGTGTATTAAAAATCACCTCTTAAGTAAACATCAACTTTGTGATGAGACTTTCTTACTATGATTACGCCTTGAAGATCAAATAATTTGTCCTTACAATGACGTTCTTCGAGAAGAGGACATTGTGTTGTTACATTTTGTCCAACGACGTCTTTTTCAACCCCTTGTCATTAATTTGGAAGTCCCTTTCATTTGAAGAGTATTGTGGTTAAAAAATTGCATTTGCCCTCAAGTTCACGAAATTCGGTCACAGCCCACAAACATCTGAGTTCTTGCTTTTTGAAAGTAATAATTTTTCCTAGTTGGAAGGATTCACACTCAAACTAGTAAAAAACGAGTACAATGCGAGCACCACAGAAAATAAAAGACACGCGGAGCGCTTTCGACTAAACAGTCATTATCAACGATAGAAAGCAACTGAACCAACTACTGCTAAGAAACAAGAACACCAAAGGAAATCATGATTGAACTAGCGAGTCATCGCAATGCGAATCATACTCATAAACTAGTTCAATCAACCTCTCTTCAGGTATGTACCTGTTGAGCACTTTAATGTTGTCACTCTTCAGATGACGAATAATTTCGATGTGTTCCAACGCGATCCGTTTACGATACGAGCTTTCTCGGTGGAGAAGGACTACGGACTCTTCTTTGAAACCATGACCGCTGGCAATCAAGTGACTATGTTCTTCTTTTCCCACGCCTTTTTGTGTTCGTCGACTCTTATTTTGAGCTGACGGCCAGTTTCCCCTATATATATATCCCATTACAATCACTACACTTCACCCTATATACGCCGCTCCTCTCAGTTGAAGGGATCGGATCCTTCAATCTAACAAATAGACTTTTAACCGTATTAGGATTATAATACGCGGGCCGGAACCCAAAGGGGCGAAGAACACGCCCCAATTGAGAGGAAAACTTCCCCAAGAACGGGAGTCTTATCCAGCGCTTTCTACTGTCAAGAAGCGAGTCCCGAGGGAGGGAGGTAGTCAAATCAAGACATTTTCGAGTAATCTTTCTCTGAACCAAGAGGTCGATGTCTATGTTGACCTCGTTCACCCTGGCCAAGTACTTGATAGTCGATAGCTCCTTATGAAAAGCGGACTAACTCATCGGGATACTAGTCAACCGGTGGATTGAGCTATTGAATGCTGCAAACTTGTGTGCAACAGAGCAAAAAGACTTGCCGTGGACAGTGATATCGGTCGATGTATCTGTGGTGCTCGCATTGTACTCGTTTTTTACTCGTTTGAGTATGGATCCTTCTAACGAATTTGGCCATAACCTAAAAAATCGTGTTGATTCAATTTTTCCTCGTTTCTGATTAATTATAATTTGGAGCTGTAACGACAGACCGAGAGAGATTTCAAATTTTGAGTTGGGAACATGTCGGCTGTCAAATCCTGTACGAGACGAGTAATCGACTTGCAAACTTACAGGGCTTGAGCTTTGTGTGAGTAGAAATACAAAGTTCAAAATACGAAGTGCAAGTCTACTTGGACTCGAGTTCTTCAGAAAAAATTAGATATTTTAACTCGTAAGCCTCTGGTGAAACAACTAAATTCATTAACTGACTTTGATAACGTTCTGAAAGCATAAATTATGATGACGTCACCGAGGAAGGATTTCTGACGGGGAAGACGAATTAATGATGTGCGGATTTGAACAAGGAAGAGATCCCTTGAGACAAGAGGATGAAGACGAAGGGTAAGAGTATTAAAATATTGAAATTTTCGAATGAAAAAGTAATTTTTTGGGTACTTATGGAGTTTTGACCTTCCCTTCTCCCTTTTTCCCTGGCTGCGCCACTGTGGCGACGAATTAGTGAATGAGTCATTGTAATTAAGTCTAGCATACGAGTAAATATTCGGAGCTAACTTTTAAAAAAGCTAACATGAAATATGAAAACGTGATGAATAAAAATCTACTGGCAGAAACAAATGAATTAAGATCATGTTTTATGACTACTAATTCGGCTCCATTTTTAACCTCGTATAAGCCTCGTAATATAGAGTATCTTGGGCTGGCTAGCTCCCTGGGGCTCACTCACGAACACAGACTCTAGTTCAGGCCTAGAAAGCTATTCTACTGGCCTACTAGCAGCTTAGTTTATAGTTAGTAGAACAGTAAGAAACTACGTGCTCGAAAATAATCCAAGTCCGACAACGGGGTGGAGGAGGGGGCATACTCAGAATTTCAAAGTAGGATAGGAGTTCAGTAAAGACACAAAACGTGTCAGAATTTATTTTAAATTGAATCTTCACGATAGTCAAATGACTAATTCGTTCTCAACTTCATTACGGTTCTCCAATTTACACCCTCTTCAAAACAACCTTAAAATTGCATGGACTTTATTCAATTTTCGGGACGTCGACTGGCCCTCGACGCACTACCCACCAGCACTTCACTCAGTTAATGCGCTGAAGCTGGTGTTTTTTCTCTTCGTTGTTGCACTCTTGTTAACTTTCTGGTCTCAACGGCCCAATATCCAAAGCTTTAAGTCTTCACTTCAAAATGCTCTCAACCGACTTACGCTTCGATCCCACCCAGGCGCTCAACTCATACAAAAGTCCTCACTTCCTATTTTTTCATTGATTCCCTAATGATTTCTTCAAAATTTACCTCCCACGTGAACGGGTCCAAATTGAAATCCAGAACCGGATATGCAGGCTTCATTCAGAAAATGAGGTTTACACATGATATTTTAATAATTGAACAACTGGAAAGAAATTGGTATTAATGTCGTTTTATTTGAAACAAAATTATTGTCGCGTGAGCGACGAAACGTCGGTCTTTTCAACAATATTTTAATAATTTTGTTTCAAGTGATATTTAGTGCCAATTATCTTCATTCAGGATAACATCTTATCCTTCCGTATGAGAAACTCCGCTTCCGTATTCAACGCCGAACTTACTGCTATATTTGCCTACTTCTCCCTCCTCACTCGCCTCTCTCTTCCCCGCAAATTCCTTATACTATCTGGTTTTCTTTTATTCTTCCTTGCTATCCAAGATCCTCATGCTACCATTCCTATGTCCAAGGAATCCTCATTCTTATACACTCGTTAAGTTCTTCCTTATTCTCCGTCTCTCCTCTATGTGGGTACCGGGACTTGAAGGAACGTGACGTAGTGTACTTTGCCGTAAAGCAGTCACTGCGTTAACCTTCCATAACCCCTCTCTTATTGTCTTAAATCTTATACCTGCTCCTTTATCTTTTTTGGCTGGCATGATTTCCGGTCCTCCTTATTCGCCAATATGCCGCGATTTTTGAAGAAGTTCTTATTCCGTGGGTTATTTCTAGCCGCCCTTCCAGACGTAAAGAAGTCCTAACCCGTTTTAGAATAAGTCATACCCACCTGACCCACTCTTTTCTCGTTTCAAGCTTCTCACTGCTGACGATCTTTCAACACTTCTTCTCTTGTTTCTTCCTGCATCACGAAGTCCCTCTCAAACAATTATGAGAAAATTATTTGTACGATAAACTCCCTGCGACCTTATTTCTACAATATCATCTAATTCATATTCACCCTCATTATCTTCATCTGCCCATCTTGAAACCGTAACCCTAAGTGTAATTGCGAGGCTCGTTAGTATGAAAAGAAAACTTCGCGGGAAATCCTTTCTTCAGCTAGAATTTATAATTACCCTAAGGTGTTCCTCATGATATGCTCATTATTAATTCGACTTGTTTCATTGAGGGTTCTCTCTGAGTGAGTACTCTTTCTTAGCAACAACTGTCAGTTTTCCCCATTGACCTACTCGTTCTTGTGCATATTTTTTTTTTTAATTTTATTTGTGAGCTATTCGACTACTCTATGGGTCATCAGCTCGCGAAAAGGTATTGTAGGTTGTTAGAGAAGAGGAAAGTAGTAGGTAGAGCGTAAATATTGAAGAGAGTTAGTAACTGTTTCTGTGTTGTTGCATAAGGCGGATGATGAGGAAGACGAGACGTTGAAAGATTGTCGTTGGTTTTGGAGGGCTAGACATGAGAATAGGTGTTGTACTGTTAGATTATCCGCTTGACAATAGTTGCAAGATGGAGGGAAGAGATTTAGTAGGAGGTGAGAATGAGTTAGTCGTGTGTGGCCAATCCTGAGTTCTTCATGACGGGAATTTCTGTTTGAGGACGACCAAGAGGTGGGTGAGGTTTTTATAGATCGGAGCTTGGTGATCGGTAGTAGAGTCCAAAGATGATGCCAGGCATTCAAAATTAGGGAACGGTAATGATTTTTCAGGTCGTATGATGGGGAAGGAGCTGGATCTGTAATCTTCGGTAGTCGGGTAGCTTCCCTGGCTGCACGATCAGCTTCGTCATGTCCAGGAAGATCAATGTGGCCAGGGATCCAGATGAAAGTTATTGTTGATTCGATGGAAGTAAGAGTTTCAAGAGTAAGATGGATGCGTTGAGTTATAGGTTTGGTTGAGTGGATGTCTTGAATTGTTGAAAGAGATGAAAGAGAATCAGTTAGTAAGATGTAATTGTGTCGTGGTGGTCGTTTTGTTAGTTGCGAAAAGCAGTAGTGGATAGCACTAAGTTCAGCAGTAAATACTGAAACTGAGTTACGGAGTCGTTTAGCGGTTATAGTGCCGTTTATTGAGAATGCATAGGCTGTTTTGGATTGAGATTTAGAGCCATCAGTGAAGCAGATTTCATGGTTTGGGTACTCTGCAATGATTTCTGTGATTAGTGTTCGATAGGAATAGTTGTCCATTTTTGGGTAATTAGCAAGGTCGAGTCTGATAGATGGGGGAGATAATAGCCACGGAGGCTTCGTTGGCTTGATAGGAAGGAGAGGTGAGAGTTTAGGGAGGTATTGAAGGTAGGATCTTAAAGAGGGGAGGAGGAAGTTACTAGGAGAAAGGATAGATGTATAGATTGGAAGGTCAGGAATTTGAGAAGACGAGACGAGGAAGTTTGCAGTCAGTATGATAAGAGTGCGAAAATGTAGTGGTGGTTCTGCTGCTTCTACACAAAGGCTTAGATGGGGGGAAGTTCGAAAAGCTCCGCGAGCCATGCGCAGGGTGGATGCTTGAATAGTATCGAGGAGTTTGATTTTGGATTTACTGCATTGGCTGTAGATTGTAGCACTGTAATCGAGTTGGGAGTGAATAAGACTTTTGTATAGTTGTAGCAGAAGTTTATGCGGGTGTGGGAGAGGTACTTGATAATATTGGTAGCGTTTAGGCATTTAGCTTTGAGTGACTTTATGTGAGGCATCCAGGAGAGTTTTTGATTAAAGGTTATACCCAGGAATTTATAAGAGGAGAGGATGTCGATTGTGAAGCCTTGAAGAATTAGTGGATGAAGAGGGGTTATAGCGCGTCGATGTTTTCGATAGATGACAAGACCTGTTTTACCTGAAGAGAATCGAAATCCACGGTCAGAAGCCCAGGAACCGATATTATCTAGTGTTTTTTGGAGAAGGCGTGTTGCTCTGGAAGGATTTGAAGATAGGGGGGGAGATACTGTAGTCATCCGCAAAGAGGCGCTGGTTAAGTGGAAAAGAGACACTTTGCCCGGTAAATATTGTTCCCACTTGAAGCCATCAAATACAAAGGGCTTCAGGGACACAAAAGGGAAACAGGGCTTCAAATGGGAATTAAAAGGGTAGTTTTTCCCAATGAAGCCCAAGGAATCAGAAGGGCTTCAGTTTGTCCCTGTTGAAGCCCTTTGAACGCGGGGAACCAAAGGGTTTCAACAGGGAAGTAAGAGGGAAACAGGGAATCAACAGGGCTTCAGAGGGTAGTTTTTCCCAGGGGCTTCAGAGGGCTTCAAATTGTTTCATTGATTGCTATTAGAAAGAGGAGGACGCTCCAAACTTCTTCCTGGGGAACGCCATTCTGGTTGGTTTGGTGAACAGAGAGTTGGTCTGTGATAGATCTGTTGTAGAGGAAGCTTTGTAGTAATTTTGGGAGGTTCCCCCTGAGGCCTATTTGATGTAGTTTTTGGCAGATGTAATGGCGCCAAACGCGAGGGAAGGCTTGTTGGAGGTCGAAAAAGATAGTGTAGAGGGAAGATTTTTTGAAAATTCGAATAATCTAATCTTTCCGTATGCTGCGTTGACCACTTCTTATATCTGTATATGAAATCACTTGAACTTCTTGACGCGATATTAAGTTTTCGAAACGTCCCTTGTTAAATTTTATACCAGTAATGCTGCGGTGAATGGTAAAATCAAAAGATAGAACTGCTAGGACTCTAAAGATATGCTTATCAGCATCTTTTCAGAAAATTTATTCCGGTTTTACCTTCGACCTTGTCTCTTATAAACGCGTATGTGCAATTGACCGGTTTGTATTACGTACGTGTTATACGTGAAACGAGGTATGACGCTCTGTTTTTTGCACTATCTAGCTAATGACCAACAGAAGCAAACATTCTTAGAGGAGTGAGCTAGTATAAAATCATATTTTTCAAAAGTATAACCCAAGAAAGGTTCTTCTTTGATTCATGAAAGCTAAGCTTATTAGTACGACGCTGTGAGTCTTCCTTTTTATTCGAATAAACTTTCGTCCACGATCATCACACGCATAACTGTCGATCGACTGAAGGTTATGTAAGCTGAAACTGCCTTGCCTTGATCATTATCTAATATGGCATTATAAGGGTCGCTATGGCTCGTCGCGTTAGAATCGACATATGCTCTCAGTCATCTTTAATGTACGTGGCTTCAAGTCGAATGTGATTAAGATGACGGGGTCAGAGGTCTCGAAAATCTTTCATGAATTTGATTTTGTATCATACGATTATTATCGATTGCTTAGTAATTCAACTGTTTTCATCCATCTCACTTATTAACGACTTTAAACTTGTATAGATGCGGCATCCTGACCGTTTCGATAATTGAGATGAACGAAGATACTAGTAGGTATTGGAAGAAGAAAACGAAACGTATACACTCGCGAGAGAGTTGCAAACAAATAATGTAAATTATGCGAGGTAAATGTACTCTTTCAGAATAGAGAGACGCGATCGCTTTGCATGAAATAGGTCTTGTCTGACGCTTGCAAGTATATACTGCATGTTGTAGAAATACTCAGCTCGTACATGTACGTACTTCGCTGTCAGCGTGGCTCGAAAAGATCGAGCTTTTGGAGATGTATAAAAGAACCATTCTCAATGTCTCATGATCATTGTGCATTATTATGCTACCAGTGCGACGCCTTGGGTGATGTAACTGATGAAATTTGTACTCTATAGAACGACAATCTTGTTAATTTGAAACGAATTTGTTGGAGGCCTATACCTGCAATTTTGATGGTTGGTGTGCAGATGTGTAACTTCATGGATGGTGTATTGTATGCTATACGATGATAATTACGACACGAATTGTATGATCTAGAGAAATACGGTCTGGTTTGTGAACAGAATTGCAAAAATAAAATTACCGGAGTAGACATAATGAACAGAGAAGCAGAAGATATTAGAAAATAGTTTGACTGCGTCTATCGTCTCTAAAAATGTTAAAACTTGGGTAATAAATAATAATTTTGACGAAATTAAGAGTCCCATATCGGTATAATGTATTTTCTTGAAGTTTCTCTGTACAGGCTTTGTATTGTGAATTTTTAATTCTCTTAGTCTTTGAACTGACTGATGTATTCTCATTGACGGCCAACTCCTCATTTTTGTTTGGAGAATTCTTTCTTTGGTCTCCATCATGAACGTTCTCGAGTTTGTCTAATCAGAGCGATCTGATGTTCTTTGATAACCTGAAAAAAATACACTAGCGATTCATTTCGAATTCTCAATATGTTCGAGCTGATTTATAGAACCTTTTCCAGTTCATAAATTTCAATAGGAAAATGTAAAAGTTCACCATTCAATACTTGTCCTGTGCGGGACTTGCAAAAATAGTTATTTGTACTTCGTCTCTTGACTTTGAAGAACTCAAAAAAAATTTCTTCTTGTTCGTATAGGAAGAATTTTGAGCTGTACTTTATAGAAAAAGAGGAATGTGGAAAAATTGTGAGCCCAGCTATCGAATTTCGTTTCCAAGTTTTGTATCTCTTAACTCTGTGAAATTGAAAAGTTTGCAGTAGCTCGTAGGTTTTGGTCACTAATCAGTCTACAGCGTAAAATTTATTACTTGATTATGATGAGTTCTGAAGTCCATGAATGTTCCCCGAGCTGTAGTTGAATAAGTTTTCAAGTAGAGGGGATTGTAGAAGTGCTCAAGACATGACATCGCGTTATTGACTAGTAGAAAGTTGAACCTCTTTTCGTGTGAAAGAGGAGACGAAAAGTCGGTCAAGGGGAAATTCGAAAGTATTACAATATTTACAGTGATATTTTCCCCCATTTCCTGGAGTGGAGACGAAAACTTGTTATCTTAGGTCCCCAAAGCCAATCGTCCTCCATCTTTCTCTATCTTCACCGCAGCGTGTCTCTCATTCCTCCAAAATCATCCCTAAAAATTGAGTTTACTTTTTTCAATCAATCAAGCCGTTGATGAAACTAATTATCCTAGCTAAAATATTTCAAGCCTCAGAATATTTTTCCAGTTTTAGAGAGTACCTTTCCCACATTAAAAGAAAAAAATTGTATGGCGAGTATGATATTGAAAGACATGGAGATTAAACGAATTATTTCCAGAAGATATAGGTGCCATGTTTGGAACTTCATTCTCCAGAACATCTTATAAGCCAGCTCCATTTCCCCAACCCCCCATGACGGAATTTTGATTCGCAACTAATGCTATACTTTTGTTCACATTTTGTTCAATTTCGCTCAACAAATTTTAAATTTTGTTCACTCGACTCGTCGTTTCCTCGCTACAGCCATTCCAAATTTGGGAGGAGGGGGGGCTGGGGAAATGCAGCTCCCCATCTTCGAATTTTGGGTTTAAATCCATGTGATAATTTTGTTCACATTTTGTTCAATTTTGTTCAACAAAATAATTTTAAATTTTGTTCAGTCGTCGTTTCCCCGCTACAGTCATTTCAAATTTGGGGGGCTGGGGAAATGCAGCTCCCCATCTTCGAATTTCGGGTTTAAATCCATGTAATAATTTTGTTCACATTTTGTTCAATTTTGTTCAACAAATTTTTTATTTTGTTCACTCGTCGTTTCCGCGCTACATCCATTTCAAATTTGGGGGCCTAAGGAAATGTATACAGGGTGGACCAGAAAGATGTTACCAGTTAAATGGGTGTTTGCGTTAAATCTGTCGTACCGCAAAAACGCAAAACATTAAACGTATAGTTTAAATGTACGAATTTTATCTCCAATCTGAGCCACATCCAAAGTTTCTGCCAAGTTATGGACCAAAATGTACCGAAAATTTACCAAATCGCCAGGGTTCCCAAAATAGGGCTCGAAAATTAATTAATATTTACAGTATTGAGCTGAATTTTGAAAATTTTAATAATCAAATTATTGTTTCTTAGTTGAATTTGGACGGGGAAAACGAGAAAAATAGTAATAAAATCCTAAGAAGCAGCAAAATGGGTTAATAGGTCCAAAAAGGGTCAAAATTCCCCCAAGTTGGAAAATCGTTCAAACTTTTAAATTGTGATTCGATTTTCAAGTGGAATTTCGCGCTGAGTCCGAAAAAAATGTTTAAAAAATTCTTCGAAGCACCGACATGGGTTCATGGGCCCAAAGAGGGTCAAAATTCCCTCAAGTTGGAAAATCGTTCAAACTTGTAAATATTGTAATTCTCGATTTGTAAGTGGAATTTCGCGCTATGTTCGAAAAAAATATGTATTTAAAAAATTCTTCGAAATACCGATATGGGTTCGTGGGCCCTAAGAAGGTCAAAATTTCCCCAAATTAGAAAATTGTTCGAACTTTCAAATTTTAATTCGATTTTCAAGTGGAATTTTGCGCTGAGTCCGAAAAAAATGCTTAAACAGTTCTTCAAAGCACCAGAGAGGGCCAAAATTTTCCCCAATTGGAAAATCGTTTGAACTTTCAAATTTTAATTTGATTTTCAAGTGGAATTTCGCGCTGAATCCGAAAAAAATGTTTAAAAAATTCTTCGAAGCACCGACATGGGTTCATGGGCCCAAAGAGGTTCAAAATTCCCCCAAGTTGGAAAATCGTTTAAACTTGTAAATATTGTAATTCTCGATTTGTAAGTGGAATTTCGCGCTATGTCCGAAAAAAAATATTTAAAAAATTCTTCGAAACACCGACATGGGTTCGTGGGCCCTAAGAAGATCAAAATTTCCCCAAATTGGAAAATTGTTCAAACTTTCAAATTTCAATTCGATTTTCAAGTGAAATTTTGCGCTGAGTCCGAAAAAAATGCTTAAACAGTTCATCAAAGCACCAGAAAGGGCCAAAATTTTCCCCAATTGGAAAATCGTTTAAACTTTCAAATTTTAATTTGATTTTCAAGTGGCATTTTGCGCTGAGTCCGAAAAAAAGTGCTTGAAAAATCCCTCGAAGCACCAAAATGGGATGATGGGCTCAAAGAGAATCAAAATTCCTCCAAGATGAAAAATTGCGTAATCTTCAAAAGTTGTTTTCAATTCTGAAGTGAAATTTAGCGCCGTGTCCGAGAATAATACTGAAATGACCTTAGATGATCTCCAAAATGAAAAGAGCTTCAAGGTATCATTCCCTCCTTAGGCCCCATAATGTTGAATGTATGTAGCGGAGAAATGATGGGTGAACAAAATCCAAAGTTTCCTGAACAAAATTGAACAAAATGTGAACAAAATTATCACATGGATTTGAACCCAAAATTCGAAGATGGGGGGGCTGCATTTCCCCAGCCCCCCAAATTTGAAATGGATGTAGCGGGGAAACGACGAGTGAACAAAATTTAAAATTTGTTGAACAAAATTGAACAAAATGTGACAAAATTATGACATTAGTCGCGACTCAAAATTCTGCCGGGGGGTTGGTGAAATGGAGCTTTATAAGCCAACGAGAGCGAATCCAGCCCTCAAAATAAGACTGCTTCTGTTATTTTACTCTTTTGTGTGCGTCTGTAGTGGTGTGTGTGTGTGCGGGGGAGGGTCTTTTTCTGGAAATTTTGGAAATTTCAGCGAGCGCATCCGATTTTGATGACGTCATCAACCGAAGTTGGATTACGAGACTTTGAGGAATTTTCTCTCTTAAACCGCGTAAGATGATGGGAGGGGGACTTGGAAAAATTTTGAAGTTTGTACCATTTATGATAGGAAGGATGTATTCGTTTTCAGTGTTGAACCCGCTATTTGTTTTGTTCGGGGAGGGCACATACTCAGAAAACGTTCGCGATTGACTTTGATGACGTCATATACCTAAACTAGGTTGCATAGGAGGAGAGCATTTGAGAAAACGTCGCGCGTCTGTGTCCGACTTCGGTGACGTCATTAACCTAAAATAAGTTGGGTTATGTTTCGTAGAAAATTTCCGCGTTCAACTTTGATGACGTCATCAACTTGAGTTATTTGTTTGGGCCAGGTTGGATCTCTAGATTGTAAAGAACTTGGGTTCGCCAAAAGATGTAACCTAGTTCAATTCTTAGAATATTTTTGTAGCCTCAGCATGCGCTTCTAAGGAGGCAAGCAAAAGAAAGACGAAGTAGATCAAAAGCTCGAAGTGCTGTAGCCAAAAGAAGGTGTGACAATGTTTCTTCAAAAAGTGTGGTATTTTCACGGAAAATTGAATTTCCAGAATATAATTAAAGGTAGATAAAATTAGTTTCTCGAAACAGTATGACGCTAATACAGGAAGTTTGTAAAGCTATAAACATAGAGACGGTACGTACTTGTCTCATAATATTTTGCTTCTCTTCTTCATAATTCAAGCGGTATACGTAGTTGATACTTGTCTACTTTTAATTTCTCTCAGGTGCGAATCGCCGCGAGAGTATTCTGTGTAGTTCGTACATTTTCCTTATTCTGTGAGACGCAGTTCCCTGAGGAAACAAAATATTTCTTGGTGAAAGACTGCAAATCCTAGTCTCTTATTTGAGTAAATGAATTCATCTTCGTTAACTTATTATCATCTCTTTCCCCATCCTACATCACCTGTTTAAGGATACGTCATGTTTTATATTTAGGTAATTTTTCGAAGTATACTGTCCCGGTACGAAAGCGAAGACAGAAAGCGTCTCATCAGATTTGTGCCTTGCATCCACAGGGGCGCGCCACTGTCGTTTCGTAGTGATTAAGCTGAGAAGGTGAATGTGGATGTCTAAATACTCACTTGAATTGAAATACGTATCTCTGGAGTAAATCAAGAGGAACAAATTTCTTGAACGAAGGGTCTTTTTCTCAATGAGAACTATTTTTATTTTATACCCGTACTTGGATTCCAAATTTTTGCTCAACCCTCACCTTTTAGCTTCTTATAATAGTAGTCGATATTATAGCGCTGCACGGCCCAAATGGAGAACAAAACCAGTGATTTCCTCGAAATTTTTTTGTGCTCGCTAAACGTACCTTTCAGTTCAGTGAAGAACTAGGTGAAATTTTTGACTGTAAAAATGGATCTGATGTTGACGAATCGGATGAGCACATAATTATCATAATATGACATATAAGTTTTAAAACACCTTTGTTGTCGGCATGGTCGGAACGGGCCGAGTTATGAACTGGCGATCGCCAGGGGCTCGCAAGAAAATTGACAACTAAATTATCTTACGATAATGGAATGAGGAAAAGAAAATTGTGCGCCGTAGTCCGACCCTGCTTGTTGAAAAATTAAAACTGTCAAAATTAGGTTGCAGGTTGTATAAAATATATATTATCTCTATACCTACCATAGGAGATTAAAATTAGTCTATTCTGTAGAAGTTTCTTGAGGAGATATACAAGATCACCTGTTGAATATTATTACCTGTATATTTGTGTGAGTAGGTGAACTTGATTTTATTCATAATAGCAGAAATTATTTCTAGGATGAATGGAAGAGTAAAAATTTGAAAAAGCTGGTTTTCGACGCTCTACGCTTCCCATTACGGTATGTCGTGTGAGGTATCGACATTGAAACATAGATTTTACATGCATGTGAATAGCATGTGGTACGCGAGGCGAATAATACGTACGATTATTTGTAGGTTTCTGTACCTAATATAGAGTTACACGTATTTAAAGCCATTCAAGAATCATCGCGATTTTCAACGCGTGGGCAAATGAATTAGTTGAAAGATTTCTATTCGTTTATTCATAACCTAAAACGTTAATTTTTGTTTGGCGGCACAACTCCAGTTCCGAAGCTAGTTTACAATTAGGTACTTGTCGGAGTCCAGAAGAAAAATTTCTGTAGTATAACGTTTTATTTCCTTGGTGTATGGTTATGCTGCTATAACCCTTTGAGGTCATATAAAATTGATAGTTTTTACACGGTTGATATCTGGCTCATTAGCTACGGAGCTTGACCGTAGTCTGATTGACTGTGTTCAACTTTACCTTAGGCAATTGCCACGCTCCTGTTCTGAATCAACCTTTTGGGTGCTTCTATCCTTGAAGTTGAATGTATTACACGATTAATTGAGAATTAATTGATTATCATAATAAGACGATACGACCTGAGTATGCATAGTAGAGAAGTTTGAATGGTGTACAGTGTACCAAAGTTGATTTTTTTGATTATGTGTGATATCGATTGAAAAATGGTGTGACTATCCAAAACTTATGTGAAAAATATTTCACTGTGTACACCCATGTGAGATATTCTCAAGAGCTCATGATCGAAGTTTAAATCCGTGGAGATGTATCACAAATCGAGAGACTGGAAGTAAAAAACTTGCCATTGGATTCGTGAATGCTTTCTTTGGTTTACTACGAACTCCACAATCCTTACTAACTGTGAAAAATTATATGGATTGATGCAAACATTTTCATTTTTATAACTGTTCTGATCTTTTTTCTTCGCAGGTGCTGTGCATACAAAAGATTTTCGGTCTCCTGGTTGTATAAATTATGGCAATGGCAGTCAAACTGTTACTTTAGAATTAAACTTGTTAGCCGCCCAAGGTGCTCCAGACTATTGCGGAGTGTTCGTCAATAACGTGAGTTGATTTTATTTCATTCGTTTATGACAGAATGTCTGCTGTAGCCGCGTAAAAGTGCGAGATATATGTATGGAAGGTCGTATAATTTTCTCTCCCGCGTTTCTTCCTCGAGGAATTCGGTAATTATCGGTATCGCATGGTCGAGTAGAATTCTATTTTCGGGGGATGACTGGCAGAGGGAATTGCTTTAGTTTTCAGTCCGACTCTCGACGATGTAGGTATAAGTCATACTATTTTCTTACTTCTCTTTCTGTTTCTTTTAGTCGCGCTTTAAACGTGTATATGCGAAAGAAACAGAAACTGATTTTTCAGAATTTCAATTAATTTTACCTCTTTCCTTGAATGTTCGAATGACTTCATTTTATAAAATATTTACATGACTGAAAATTTCGTTGAAAACCTGAAGAATTCGAGCAACTTATGGTACAGTTTTCTTCTCTCGGACAAGAAAACATTATTCTGGAAGAACTGTAAAAAAGAGAAGTTTCTATAATCTATATGGAAAAGTGTTTCTTTCAAAAAATTCTTGTTTGACTAAATTCATCATAAAAATGTTTTTGTATTACAAATAGTCTCAGTATATAATTTTAAAATCATAAAAATGCTAAGAACGCTAGTTTTTTTTTACCTTTCACAAGCTTTTCCATTACAACTCATAAACCCTGAGGTAACCTTCCAGAACCACGTCAGAGCTTTCTGTAGGATCTAAATCGACCAAAATAGCGTCTTGCAAGAAAAAGCTTAGAGTGTCCCTTTTTCTATGATACCATCTCATATCCCTTTTTTTCCCTTTACGTAACGTCTTCTTGCTGACAATTACGGATTTCATCTCTCTCCTGTCCTCAAACTCTCATAGAGCAACGCCACTTCTCCCACTAACTTGAAATAAAATCTCACTTTGGGCTTCAGAATGTTGCTTTCGTTTCTCCTGGGGTAAAAATAGGACTTTCCGTCTTCCAAAAATACCATCGTTCTCCAACTCATTATCCCACTCTACTCCTTCGAGCTTCTCTCTCAATATCCTTAAATCTTATGAATTACTAGGACTTATTTTCGATGAAAAGTTCTCGTAGACCCCCTACATGCAATCTCTTGAAGCGAAATGCCTGAATACCGCTAAGATTATCAAATACCTACCTCAACCTAGTCTCAAATGGAACGGTAAACTACTCCTTCAATTGTGTAAAACTTATTATTCGCCTCCAACTAGGCTACGTGTAACCCTAAACACTGCTCGGTGCGCCTAATCCATCGAGAATGCAACTCACCGTGCTCCGAGTGCCACTTGCCCCTGCTTTATCTCGACGCTGAGCCAACACCGCCTTTCCATTGATTTCCTGTAACTCGTTTGAGCATATCTGCAATTTATTCCTATTTGATCTACCCAACGTGTGGCCATGCGCGCCCTATCCATAGACTGTTTCTTCACACGTTATTGGGATTTGACCAGACTTCCAACTATTCCATTATCTCGAGACCGACCTCGGGCTGTGCCCCGGCGGTCACATTTCCATATAATGACGAGTCCCTAGCAGCTACCCAATAGCAGCCTGAAGGCTACAGGTTCACAGTCGCCCCTGTAGTGTCCACTTCATTGAGCAGAGTCAGTCTTTTACCACTTTATCCGCGGAGGCCAAATCCTGGCCTTGGAATTGTGCGATAGAACCCCCGACTCAGCCGGCACCACCACTGCCTGACTAGCAAGTACCACATCTTAGGCCTACCCTCAGTAGACTCCTTTATCCTGAAGTCCGTCTCAGGGGTTTTGACTTCTTGGGTCCTAGCCCTTGCAAAGGCTTCACTCATTCCTATACTGTAAGGCAGAACTTCTACGTACGCTAAAATGTAGGAGTTTACATACGATGCCCCAATCTACACCCAAATGAGTAATTCTGCTCTCAAATTACTAAACGCTATCCAATCATCGGCACTCAGAATGACCCTCGGAGCACTCCTTACAAATCCTCGTCTCAGTTTCTGTGCAAAAGACGCGGAACCTCCTCTTCTTTTCCGCTCGCTAAAGAAAACTGCTAACTTGTTAGCAATCTTAGGCCAATTTCTGGAACTACCTGCTCACACCGCTTTCCTCATTCTCTTGAATCACATCTCCACTGCCTTCCTCAACTAAACCCTGTCTCTCCCATTAAATCATCCATTCTTCCCGGGTTATTCATTTTCCCTACTATAAGTCTTGACCTGGTAATCGATTCATGACTCAATCGGCTAAATGCTCAAGAAACTCAGCTTCTGTATTGACTGTCGAACTAAACGCTATTCACTCGTACCTCTCGCGACTTACTCAGCGCCCTCCCGGACTCAACTACATTTTACTACTTGATTGACTTATCTTTTCAAGATTTCCACCCACAAATCCATCCTACTCTCGATACTCATTCACGTATCCACTCATCAGTAAAATTTATTTGGATCCACTTAACATGAAAAAATAGATCGCGCAGTCAGGAACTCTGCTCTTTTACCTAAGGTTATGTACCAAACGTACACCTCCACCAGCATACGACCCTGAAAACTACATATTATCGTTCCTCAATTCTAAATTCGTGGCGTCACTCATGGGAAAATCCAACCCCACAAACCATTAAAAGTAAACCAATCCCTAGGCCCTCTTCAATTAAGCAGAAACTCCCGCCATGAAGAAGACTTCTCTCTCGCCTCAGGATTGGCCGCACTCAACCCAGCCACCTTCATCTCCTTATTGGTTTTCATGCCCTCCCGGTCGTGCACATGAATGGAATGAAAGTAGAACATTTCTAAAATTTCATTGGAAAAATTAAATTTTCTGTTAACCAAAAGTTGAGGAAAGTTGAGCAGGCAACGTGTCTGCGCAGGAATAAAGGACGGGATAATGGAGGACAGCTAGAGAAGCGTGGAGGTGTGAGCGAGCCAAGCTTAATCGGTCTATTGAAGAGATTGAGGTCGATGAAACGCTTGTTCCAAATAGTCTCGTAGTTACCATGCTGGGTTCCAAAGATGCATGGAACCGGGTGTCTGCATTCACAGCCATAATCGTAAAGAAAAAGGTGGACATCGAATGGAATGGAAAAATGGAGAGCTACGCTATGGCCTACTCAACACCTGCGTACCCTCCATATACAGACTACACTCAGCAGGAAGAAAAGGGAGCATAGGTGTAGTGTCTCAGCTGCAGTCTCTCGGAGCAAGCCTCTAAAGACCGAGCCTACCGCTTTGCCTACTTAAAAATTTACAGGGATGCCACTCTGTCTAAATTAAGTTAAAAATAAGGGGTGTGGCTAGACAGAGAGAGCCACTTTTTTGAGAGATATAGAATCTAGACCAAAATGGGGAAAAGCCAGAAAGAAAAAATGGTAAGCTCCGCGAACTACACATGACGCTTTAAGAGGGGGTCACGCCTAACTTCATCCCCCTCCGAGTGGAATTAACGGCATATTCCACCGACGAACAGCTATAAGGGAGACTAGGAAAAATGGATTCCTCAGACGGAAGCGAACAGAAGAATACTCGCAATCAAAAATGAATGACGCTAGTCAAGGTTAGACAATAATTTGCGTGTAATCGAACAGACAAGACATATAAAAAATAAAATCAATATATAAAATAATTCACACTGAAGAGAGCGAACAAATGAAATTAGTTACTAAAAATAGAATTCCTCACGGGTCATCCTATCAGAGAGGAGGGGGTACGCACTCAGTCAGAAACTAAGACTTTAAAATAGCCGAAGAAAGAGAAATTACAAATTACGTTAAACATTATTCATTAAAAAAGGAATTCATATCAAAGAGAAAGAGAAGGTCTCGGCACCAAATCGTTATCATACGAGGGGAAAGACATCCGCCCAAATCAAAAAACCTCATAAACTTAAAAAAGAATTGTGATGACACCATCGAAAGCTTCAAAATAAAATTGCCAGCCGCGTATCTTTAGACGCGGGGCTAAAATAATAGAAAATAAAAAGGGGGGGTCGCTATGCTATCGAGCGCCCGCCCTTCTATCATATATAGCTCGGAAGTCACAATCCTTCCAAGTCCCCCTCCTATCATATATATCTCAAGACTTGAAATTCTTCTAAGTCCCCCTCCTATCATATATAGCTCGAGTCTCAAAATTTTTCTTAGTTTTTGGTTGGACGGCGGACGGCGGAGGGTAGCTCGAAAGTCAAAATTCTTCCAAGTCCCCCCCCCCCATTATATATAGCTCGAGACTTGAAATTCTTCCAAGTCCCCCTCCTATCATATATATCTCGAGACCCGAAATTCTTCTAAGTCCCCCTCCTTTCATATATAGCTCGAGATCCTTTCATATATAGCTCGAGACTCGAAATTCTTCCAAGTCCCGTAACCTAACCTAACCTGCGGACGCGGACGTTTTCTGAGGATGTAATCTCCTAACAAAATGGATAGCGGGTTCCCTGCTAAAAAAACAAAAAAAAAGAAGAAACAGAAAATTACATTTCGCCCTCGACTCCTAGATAAGAGTATCCGTGAGTTGTGTGTGTTTGTGGAGGGAGGGGGTAGTTCCACTCGAACATACTTGAACAAATTACGTAAGAATTAAGAGAGAGAGAGAGAGAGAGAGAGAGAGAGAGAGAGAGAGAGAGAGAGAGAGAGAGAGAGAGAGAGAGAGAGAGAGAGAGAGAGAGAGAGAGAGAGAGAGAGAGAGAGAGAGAGAGAGAGAGAGAGAGAGAGAGAGAGAGAGAGAGAGAGAGAGAGAGAGAGAGAGAGAGAGAGAGAGAGAGAGAGAGAGAGAGAGAGAGAGAGAGAGAGAGAGAGAGAGAGAGAGAGAGAGAGAGAGAGAGAGAGAGAGAGAGAGAGAGAGAGAGAGAGAGAGAGAGAGAGAGAGAGAGAGAGAGAGAGAGAGAGAGAGAGAGAGAGAGAGAGAGAGAGAGAGAGAGAGAGAGAGAGAGAGAGAGAGAGAGAGAGAGAGAGAGAGAGAGAGAGAGAGAGAGAGAGAGAGAGAGAGAGAGAGAGAGAGAGAGAGAGAGAGAGAGAGAGAGAGAGAGAGAGGAGGAGAGAGAGAGAGAGAGAGAATAAAATAAAATTAACACAATAAAAATTATTGGACGGGTGACGAAGATTTTGGCAGCTTGATAGGGCAGATGGAGCCCCTGGATGGACACGGGGTCTCCATGGCACTCAGATGGTCAGCGCATGGCACGGCAGGCTGGAGGAGACGGCCCCCCACTGAAAAAGATTAGCCGCTCATGGCTGGCGCACTTCACTTCAAATTAAAACTTCAAAACATTGTGATCAAGAGAAAAGCTAAAAAAAAAAAATCGAGGCGAGGCTTATTACGCGATATCGACAATCATGACGAAGGGTTGAATGTGAACCAAAGTCAGAGAACAACACGAAATATAAAAACGGAACGATAGAAGCGAGAGCAGGATGCAAAAAGCACGACCACTCGTTGGCATCCGCTCGAGGTGCACACTGAGTTACCGGCGAGAAAAACTTCCCCGGTTCTGAATACCTTCGAAAAAGGTTTCCAACCCGCGAAGAAGAAGTGGTTGACTATTGGTTAGGAGAGTGAGAGGGTAGAAGCTTCGAGAAGGAATCGAAAAAAAAAAAATAAAAATAATGATAAAAATAAAAATAATAAAATTCGATAAAGATTTACTGAAGCTTGGGTATTGTCACTGGAACGGACAACAGAACTATTGAAAGAAAAGGTTTGCAGATACAGAAGAAAAAATCGCCGTAATGTAGGAGTGTTGGCGCCAGACACTTTACTTAGGCTGACTGTGATATACTGAAAAAGAAGAGGAACATTATTATCATTTAGCTTTTAAACTACGCTCGTCCGGAATAAGAACTCTCGGCAAAAAATATTGGAGGACAAAAGGAGTAGACTCGAAGAAGAAGAAAATAAAGACGAGAGGGATAAAGAAAGAAAGAGAGAGTGAAAGTTAGATAAACTACGTTCGGGTTCCAACAAAACTGCACCCATGTAAGACAGAGAAGAAACGATATAGGGTGATGTCGATCGCCGTTGCGTACTGGTTTTAGAAAGAGGAATAATACGAAAGAAGAGAATTCGCCTGCCAATGGAGGATTCAAAAATTTTGTGACACTACACAGGGACTTGAAGAGAGAAGAAGAAGGACTCCGACGTTGTGTCTGGTGAGTGCGTTGAAGTTTACGTGTCTGGGGGCGCTACAGATTGATGGTTACCAAGAAGAGGAGGTTTCCCGAAAAAGACTCTTCCAACTCTGAAGTTATACCTGAAAGAACCGATATCGGTGTCGGAGAAAACAGAATTGAAGGACGGGCGGGATGCGACACAAGCGAGATTTTTTACTGCAAAGAGATGTACTCGTACCCCTTCCCGTGCATTTACCCGAACACTTTTTCCCGAATGACATTAACCCGAATTGTTTTTTATACGAATTACATTTTCCCGAATGATTTTTTACCCGACAAAGTTTTACCTGAAAAAAATTCCCCGAATGTTCCTTTTCCAGAAAAATTCTTCTCCCGAAAAATTTGTACCTGAAAAAAATTACCCGAATGTTTACTTTTCCAACCCACTCTCCGGCGGTCCTTGCTCCAATCATGGATTACTTCAACAAAACATACGTAACGGGTCGGCCGGCTGTACGTGCGAGGCGAACAGAAGGAAGAGGAGGAGGTTCGCAGTCGTCGCAGCAAACAGCAATACCACGAAGATATGATCCGAAACTTTGGAGCCATTATGCAGCTGCTGTCCACAAATTGCACCGCACTAATAATACAGCTGAAGGCTGGCACAACCGATTTGGCCTTGTCGTCTCCAAGAACCACCCTGACTTGTACTCATGCTTACTCGAGTTCCAAAAAGAGCAGGCATATACTGAATCCAGTCTGTCGGATTTAGCTCTGGGAAAACGGATAAAAGCCTCTCCAAAACGGCAGTGGACCACATTGCAACAACGCATACAGGACATCGCATTAGAGTACGAGGTCCACAAGGATGCCGGGACAGTATTAGATTACCTTCGGACGTTGGCACATAACATTGTCCTTCATTGAGAAGTGTTAGCCTAGGCAAAAATGAAATAAAAATGCTTCCTGAGCACTGCTCGTTTTAAGACGTGTACTGCAATATTGAGGAAATAAAAACATGTCGGAGTATAAAAGGTTTAATGACCTGCATTTTTCAAAATTTTTCAGGATAATGTACTTCCAGGTTAAAATCATTCGGGAAAAGAAAAATCGGGATAATGTGTTCAGGTCATAATTATTCGGGAAAATGTAATTCGGATTAAAAACGATTCGGGAAAACGTGTTCGGGTAAATGCACGGGAATCACTCGTACCTCATAATCCTAATTTCGACCTTGACAGACCTCCGCTCGTAAAGGAATTATATCACAAATTAAGAACGTGAATAGTTGAAAAATTGCGGCTAATGCATCGACGAGAAGAATTCTGCATTTTGTCGCGACTGAAGTCTAACTAGGTAGATGTAATACAGCCTACATCTACATTACCTATTATTAGAAATTCGTTTTTTCCTCCGTTCGAAATGCAAAGATCTCTTAATTAGTATATTAATTTGTTGTTCGGGATACTAATGGACAAGATTTATCTTTTTTTTTGATAAGGTGCATTTCTCAAGTAATTCGTCTAATGGAAAATTTGTTCGACAAGTTGATTATTTATGTACTATTTACCTTTCCTAAGTATAAGCTGAACTACCTTCTTCTAGCCAATATTCAATTTATATATGCATTAACCAATAATATCGAGTACTTTTGGATGAAGAAATGGATCTTGGAGGAGACATTTTTTCGAAAATTTTCTGGCACGAAAATAAATATTGCAAAAGTGTCGAACGCAATCCGAAAGATGTCATAAATTCTCGCTGGCTCCTTTTCAACATTTTTACAAAAATTTTGTCACGTGTTTTTCTTCGAACGAATAAAAAACGTTGAGAAGTTGGTGGCAGATAAATAATTTTTTTTTCTTCTCCTTTTTGGATTAGTATAAACGATGTGTTGCGTAGCAGAATTTCCTGTTAGCGTTATCTAATTTCTGTTTCATCGTGAGTCAATCAAAGAATTTACGATTGCTGTTGTAGAAGTGACATTGACTGCGGAAGAATTATAAAGAATGTATGCGTAGTTACATAAAAATCGTACCTGTTTGTAGAGAGATCGCGGATCAACGCGGTCGTTACCAGTGTGTTGACACCAGAACACGTGTCTTTTTTTATTTTGATTCTTGGAAGTCAAGTACCCATCTATAAAGCTTTACGTCGTG
The DNA here is from genome assembly GCA_035079385.1 of Aspidiotus rigidus. Taxonomy (NCBI): domain Eukaryota; kingdom Metazoa; phylum Arthropoda; class Insecta; order Hemiptera; family Diaspididae; genus Aspidiotus; species Aspidiotus rigidus. Next base: position 5,648,680 of record JAVHKY010000023.1, read on the forward strand.
GTAAGCTTTTAGCAGGATGTCCTCCTACGTCATAATTTTGGACTGCGGATCTCATGCCGTTGGAAGATGGCTTGCTCTAATTTCTACATTCCTTTTTAAGTTTTCAAAATGACAACTTATTACGCTCGTATTTCATCGAAATACTTTGTAGGCCATCAATGTAGGTATTTGAGTCGTATCGCTTTTCTGGTTAGTTATATAGTTCTTTTATTAGATGTTTCTATTTTAATGACGGGATACGATGGTAACATCGAACACCTCTCGTTCTTTAAAAGAAATAGAAAAATGCTAAAAAATATATAGTTTTTGACGAAAAATTTGGCAGGCGATAAAATAGATTTTTCAACGTAATAATCGATAATTATGTGTTTGTATTCCGGAAATTCGTGGTGAGCAATATCATCACGACGACAATGACTCGACGAATGAAAAATATAAAAACTCAATAGGTACCTAATAAATTTTGTCGTGATGGCTTTGTCATTGATTGATACTGAGAGCGAGGGAGGAAAATGGAAACGCAAAAATTATTCGATAAGTGCAGCATAGTTTTCTTCATTAGGAAGACGATGTTGACGACAACTACGTCAACGAAGAACAATAATATTGTAGGAATAGCATTCTTTTTCTGTCGTTTATGGCCTACTTATCTATTCAGTGAAACACCCGGTCACGCCACGACGGTCAAACTATAAGTACGGAGCGATACCTTTTTTTCTTTTATTTTCGCATTTTATGTAACACAATTTGTTTATAGTTCGTTTTATTTCAGCGCAGAATTATAGTATCTTTGGCGTAACTATGCTTTTTCTACCTTTTTTTTCCAAATATTATGTAAAATCACGAAACAATGAAATTTAAATGGAATTAGTGGCGAGATTTGCTATAAGATTATTTATTGGTACAAGTTTGATCAATTCGTTGCCTTGAATAGGCTTTCAAATTGCTCTAGCGATCAACAAACTGGAAATATAAGTATCTGGACCTATTGAACAGTATAGTCCGTACTCTAATTGATTTGGTGTTATGTGTAAGAATATTTTCTTGCTGTGTGGCGTGAATTTTTTCGCTTTCTCATTTACGTAAATGAAAGAATGTTGGAGATGTAATCAAGCAAAGAAACTTCTTGGAAGGAAGTCCTAAGAATGCGTATATTGCAGATAATTATTCAGTGAATGGGTATCCTTCTTGAGCTTAGATTCCGTTTTATCATTGGGGAAAAAAAATCATTTTCGGTGATAGCGTGCTGAATAAGAGACGATTGACTCAATACGATTTTCCAAGTTACGGCCAAGAATACTCAAGAGAGTAAACACAATAAATTTTGCATAGTCCGCAGACACGACAATACTGACCGAGCGCTTTAGATTAAGAAACAGTAAAATCAGTTTGCATCCCGCAAACAGACTTCAGTTTGCGTCCCGGTTTTCCCAGTTTTGAAAACACGAAACACCGGACTGCGTTCCCTGAGCATGTGGCCGGTTTGCGTACCAATTCCCCTTCCCACTTTACCAGACTTCGGACTGGCTGCACATGGATGCGCAGGTGTGGTTAAAACTGGGCATCTGACTCTAGGTCAAGCATGACGTCGGCAATGAATTCCTCTTTTTCAGTACTCCGCTTGAGCTGCATCGTCGAATGAATTGAGTTCTCGCTCTTGAATCTCCTGTACAGCACTGATAAGGAGGAAGATAAGAAGATGTCTTCTTACGAGCATGTAGTCCGCATGCATTGGTGGTACGGCAGATGTTACTTGTATACTCTGCCCAGAGTGATGACGGATATCGAGCTGTTGAAGAGGTGTAGTTCTTGTAAACGTACTCAGAAAATTCGCGAACAGTAAGATCTTTTGGCTCGTAGCTTGTAAAATCTTCTATGTAGAAGTCATCCATTTCGTCAGGCGATAAGAATGTAGACCAAAAAATTAGATGTCATTGCAGTCCCCCGCTATCCCGAGTCCCCTAGAGCCTGCAAATGTTGCGTAGGGGGAAGTGTAGCTAGACGACGCATGAAAAGAATTTCGGCGGAAATATTTTTGGAAAAATCATATTCAGAAATCTCTGGCATTGAAACTTCTGTAGGAATTTTCCTGTTGAATTCATGTGCAGCCTCAGACAGCTGTACACCTTCAACACTCTATTTATATATACTAAATTGAAAAAGGGGGAAGCTTGAAATTAATATGCGTTGTTTCTTACTATCAATTCTTTTTCTGACTGTTCAACTTAGTCTGGTAGAAATTTCAGGGTAGAATTTTCGAAAGTAAAAGTCGCAAAACTCTTGACAAATATTTCTTCAAAGACGACAACTTCGCTTCCTCTTCGCTCTATATAGCTGTACATAATCCTTAACGTAATTGGAAATGATGACACTTTATCAACGAGTTAATTAATTGTGATTTACAATTTTTTGTCGGGTATACAAGTGTTCATTTCCTCCGGTCACCACTTGGTAAATATTTTATTGTCGCTGAATGGTGTTCTCAAAAATCAAGTATGTTTAAAACTATACAGATAATTTAATTTATTGCAGATTTAAGATTCTATCTAGCCTCTTAGTCTGGTCGCTAAGCACTTGAACTAAAAAGTATGGGATACAGAATGTGGGTCCATGCCTCAAATTGTTCATCCGCTCTTTCATGCTTTTTACACAAAATACAAGCTTGGCTCCATTATTTGCACTAAGCCGCTGGACTGAGAAAAAATGCCGATTTTGTGCGAATGGTGTAGAGTACAAAGTTTCTACACGAGATGTAATTCGACATTGACCGGGATGCAATTCGCCATTCCTTGATTCGTATCGGCCGAAATTCGACAATTCCTGTCGGACGCAATTCGACTATCCCTCCCCCTCATCCTTTATTTTTCGGACGCAACTCGACTGCAGCTTTCAATTTTGGGTAATTAAGTCTCCTAGGCCTTTAAAAAAGGGCCATGAGAATTTTTTCAGTATTTTTCTGGAGTTCTACGCTAATTCTACTTCAGAATCCATCAAAACTTCTACGAAAAACCCACATTTTTCCTCCTCAATTTTTGGGGTGGGCGTCTGTGGAGGGCCGGAAAATTTTTTTCGGTAATTTTCTTAGATTCTATGATAAATTTTAGATACAAAATCCTGTAAATATAGTGAAAAATTTCAAATCAATATTACCCTCATTTTGGGAGGTTTTATTCTCTCCACGTCCCTTAAGTGTGTGAAGAATCTGTTTAGCATTTTTTGGGGATTCAGCGATCACAACTACGCGGGAAATCACACAAACCGCGGACTAAAATTGAAATGGCAGCGGGGAACTCGCGGGAGCCTGAAGTTTTTCCAAGTCCCTCTCTTATCATATATAGCTCGGAGGTAGGAATTGTTCTGAGTCCCTCTCTTATCATATATAACTCGGAGGTAGGAATTGTTCCAAGTCTCCCTCCTACCACATATAACTCGGAGGTAGGAATTATTCCAAGTCCCCTCCTATCATATATAGCTCGGAGGTAGGAATTTTTTCCAAGTCCCCTTCTTATCATATATCGCTAGAGGGTCGAAATTTTCTCAAGTCCCCCTTCTATCATATATAGCTCGGAGGTAGGAATTATTCCAAGTCCCCTCCTATCATATATAGCTCGGAGGTCGGAATTTTTTCTAAGTTCCCTTCTTATCATATATGGCTAGAGGGTCGAAATTTTTCCAAGTCCCCCCCTTTCGGCTTGAGAGTCGAAATTTTCCCAAGTTCCCCTCCTATCATATATAGCTCGAGGGTCGGAATTTTTCTAAATCCCTATCCTATCATATATAGCTCGGTGGTCGGAATTTTTTCCAAGTTCCCTTCTTATCATATATGGCTAGAGGGTCGACATTTTTTCTCAGTCCCCTCCTTTCATATATGGCTAGAGGGTCGACATTTTTCCAAGTCCCCCCCCTTTCATATATAGGTCGAGAGTCGAAATTTTATTAAGTCCCCCTCCTATCATATATAGCTCGGAGGTCGGAATTTTTTCAAGTCCCCCTCCTATCATATATAGTTTGGAGGTCGGAATTTTTTCTAAGTTCCCTTCTTATCATATATGGCTGAAGAGTCGAAATTTTTCTAAGTCCCCCTCCTTTCATATATAGCTGGAGAGTCGACATTTTTCCAAGTCCCCCTCCTTTCATATATAGCTCGAGAGTCGAAATTTTTTCAAGTCCCCCTCTTATCATACATAGCTCGGAGGTCGGAATTTTTATAAGTCCGAGCCCCGAAAATCATGACGTGACAACTTGAACGCACTGCAATTTCAAGGAAGCCGTCGTCTTTCCAAGTCCCCATCCTACCATATATAGCTTGAGAGTCGAAATTTTAACAGGGAATCTGTTTTATGGAGGGGAAATTTTTTCAAGTCCTCCTCCTCCCATATATAGCTCGGAGGTAGGAATTTTTCCAACGTCGTCAACCTCGCTCGCACTCGTGGACGAAAATTTCCTGGAAGTACCCCCAACAAAAGGGATAGCGGGTCCCCCACTAAGAAAAGATTGTACGTAAGATCCACTTGCATCCGCTGTATTATTATGTTTTTACCAAACCAGGCTTCTGAAGTAAACATTTTCTCCGGGACGCAAACCGTCTACGTTCATCTGGGACGCAATCGTATTTTTTCCCGTGGGACGCAATCTCCCTCAACATTGCGTTTCCGGGACGCAAACTGGAAAAAGCCTTAAGAAACCATTATCTAGCGAGACAAGGAAGCAACTAACCTAATCTATCGGCTGACCCATATCTCGCTGAGTCAGTCCGCTTTCCCCAAGGAATTGTTGACAATAAAACAGTTGGCCAGAATGGAAGAAGTCAATTTGTAGGAAGATAACGAGAAAATGCCTTCATTCTACTACCTTCCACCCTCGCGATATGAACCGTGATAGCAGGAAGCGCTGGATCAGGTCCCCATTTTTGGGGATTAAGTTTTCCTCACTGTTGGGTCGTGTCCTCCTTCCCTTTGGCTTTCGTCCTGCGTTTTACAATCGTAATATCGTTGGAGGATTATTTGTCAAGCATTAAAGACCCTGTCCCACCGGTCGTGTGGAATGTGGTTTGGAAGGTGGAATATGGCGACTGTAAGGAAGTTTACGTCGGTGAGACTGGCCGTCATCTCGGCCGAACACAAGAAATCGTGGGAAAAAAGAATATAGGAGAATCGTCTTCTGCGGACTATTTAACCATCAGTGGTCACAGCTTCAAAGAGAGGGGTTGGAAGTCCTCCTAAATTCATATTATGTTAAACGCATCGCGTTAGGGAATTTCGAATTAATTCGTCATCTAAATAGCGACATTGTTACTGTGCTCAACAGTTACATGCATGGTGAGGGGTTGATTGCGCTAGTTTAGGAGTGAATACATTCTGATGACCCCCTTCCCTATCCTATTTTTAGGGATATGTGTGTACTCCTATCATGTATTATGGCAGGGGACTTGGAAAAATTTCGAACTTGACTCCACAGGGTCGAAAGTAGAAATTTTTCTTAGTCCCACTTACAAGTCATATGATAAGAGGGGGACTGTGTAACTTGGACCGTATTGACGTCATCAGATCGTGACGTTACAAGGTCAAAAGTCGAAATTTTCCCAAGTTTATGATAGAAGACAGACTTGGAAAAAGTCCCCCGCTTATCATATATTATTGTTTGAAAGTCGAAATTTTCCAAGTTCAATTTTTAAGCTATGTATAATAGCAGGGGACTTGGAAAAATGTCGACCTCCGAACCATATATGGTAGGAGGGGGGGGGGGCTTGGACCACTTTTGCGAATGATGTTGGACATGGACCATTTTTGTTTTGGCCGGACATCACACGGCGCACGTCGTATGGCAAATTTTCCGAAAAAACACGCATAGAGCAGATTCCTTGTTGAAAGAGAGGAATGTTGATGACGTCACGGATGTTGATAACGCACAGGCAAATTTAAGCTGATGATGTCACGAACTGATGCGTCACGGATGGTAAAAACGTCACAAGCAGATTCAACGGATAATGATGACGTCACAAGGAGGTGTATACCAGTTGATATTTTTATTTTACCTGTATCCGCCATCGAAAATTCGCTAGTTTGGGACTGGTTTTCCTTTTTCTAATGTCTTTACCGGTATTGGTACTCCAACGTCTATTGGAAATTTGCTAGTTCAAGTCTGAGTTGATCCCCCCTCCTCAGAAAATTTGCAAGGAATCGTTGACTTGATCTAGAATAGTTGGCTTGTTATACCAGACCAAGAATGAGGGCAAACGAGCGAAGCAAGTGAGTCCCCCCAAAATATAGTGTACTGGGCGACACGGATGTTGATGACGTCACAAAGAGGTTTAAGGGTGTGCTTTACCTGTTCGGGAACTCTGAAACCGTGTACGATAAGTTGCATAAACATCCCCAAAAACTCTGCAAGGTTCGGGAAGCCAGCGGTCACTACGCGACGCTTATCGGGCGTGCGTGGGTAGTCCTCGTAACAAATGAGGAGGAATGATTTTACAAGGTCACATCTCAGGGCTCCATTTTCCGACGAATTTTTTCTACCTTTGGAAATGCTGTACAGAAGGGTTCTACGAAAGACGCTACCGGAACAGAATCCTAAATTTTGGATCCAGAAGAATTCCACTCGTCAGAAAATATACAAATTTTTACCAATTCCACCGTTAAATGAAAATTTATTTAAAAATTTTTAATTCTGCTTCGACAGCGCTCTCGGTTGGACTTTTTTGGAAAACATTTCAATTATTCAGAAAGATCCTTTAAAAATTCGAGTAGTAAAATGTGATTTTCGGTACCATGTTTTACGAGCATAATATTTTCCCGAGTAAAGCACACCCTTAAGCTGGTTGATGTCAAAAATTATTATTCTGTCTTGACTGGCAACTTGATCGAGCAACTATAAAAAGATATTAAAAATGATCATCATTTATTCGCTCTGCCAGAATATTTTTCTCACTTTTCTGCTTGAAAGGGAGTTCTATAAACTGTACGACAGGTTTAGACAATTTTGGATAAACTTCTATTCGCTTTCAATATTATTAAATGAGAATAATAAGTTCTAGATCGGTCTAAAACTTTCAACTCGGTAGCTTTACTCGTCGACTTTTCTGGAAAACTATTTTTGTGGTCGCCGCTCTGGAAAAGGCTATGTATGACCTATTGCAACTGAATAACGATGGCAGTGGAATGACGAATTTCTGTAGACTTCGAACGAAGAGAGAGAGAGACGCAAAATGGATCTTTTAATGAAGATGGTCATTGTGTTGCGGTCATGAAACTCATCATTATACCATCACCGCCGTCTGGATAATAGTATGTTACGATGACCATCGATGATGAAGATATTAAAAGGTTTTTTTCTGTATCCCGCAGCCATAAGACACCATTAATGTATTTTCTTTAAACCTGTGTCTTTGCTCTCGACTCTGAAAACGATGAACTGTGTGTTGAAAAAGTATGAGTGAAGAACCTAGTTTCAGGGAGTTTCATTTGTACGACTATAACTTATTGACTCGCCAATAATTTCAATACTCTCCCCCCTCAACTTCGTTCTACTCGTATGCATCGTGTGTAACCTTTCTGAGTTATTTATAAAAGAATGGTGACATTCTGTAGATCAGCTGACTATATTTTTTGGACTGAGAAGTAAATTGGATACAGTGCAATCGATTTCCATTCAGGTGTTAGACTATCTCATTAAGCAGAATCGTTATCATTTTGACCGCCTACTATAACTTTCTTAAGGTGACAATATCATGCCGTCTGTACAAACTGTGTGAGTGAAGTTGAATTTTCAATGATAATCATCAATCAAAAATAAGTCATTTTGTGTTGAGACCTTGATTCGTAGGTACTTTTTGCAATACTGCCCAAAGACCGTCAGAAAGGATGAAAAATAATTTGAGAATTACATTCTTTTTTTTTTAATCGCTCCTGCGTGGCAGTTGGTAAATAGAAGAAAAGCAAAAAATAGATCATAATTCTATGTGTATAGAGAAAACCTACATGGTGCGAATTCTATATTGCGCGCGGGCAACATCTTGGCATTGGACGCACAACACAAGGCAACTTACGTATTCTTTGCCCACGCTTATATTTCATTATGACTACAGAACCGGTAAATACACAGGATTTCTGTGGGCATAACAACTCATAAAAATTCTAGAATAAACATTATCCACGTAGAATTGATACGTAATATGAACATTGAACACAGACTGATCGTCATTCTCCGATTGTGATATGTATGTAATAGCTTTAATTCAATGTTGTCTAGAAACTCTACAAATTTTATTAGCGAATATGTTTGTCGTCTTTTTTTCTCTCTCTCTCTGTCGATAAGAATGTCATTTTGACACTATTTCGAAAAAATCCACAAAATGGGTTGACATTTTATTGTATGGGTAACCAGGTCTATAAATCTTGGATTATATAGCGTGTGGACGACTGAATACAGTTCTACAAATTCTTTATCGATAGGGGCGCTTTACAAAAGGAGGAAGAGAACTGCGGGGAAAAAATGTGCTTCGGGTCTTGGCCTATAATTGAAGGGAAGAAGTATCAAAATGAAGAGAGCAGACGAGCTCAGGAAAGAGTCAAGACTGTTCTAATGAATTTATGTTATGTGGAATAGCGTGGATAAAAAAACATTTTTGACGTAGCAAAATGGATAAAGATGTGTTTCGTGTCTTTCAATGCGGTATCAACTGGTTGTTTAGATTTCTTCATAATAGGCCGTATACTAGACTTATACTAGACTACGAAAGGACTGTACTAGCCTTCATTAAAATGGGCCTAAATTAGGCTGCTATAATTGGAAGGTAGTTAGCTCAGAATGGGCGGGCGAGTGTTGCGGCCCTAAGGCCTCGCGAAATTTAATTTTTCCCTAAAATTGCAAGTGATAGGGGGGATGGCCTCGCAATTACGTAGGATTTGGGTTGCGAAAGAGACATGAAATATGTAAAAAAACCGTAAAAGTAAGAAGAAACGAGGAGAAAAACCGTGACACAGGGACTAATATATCTTCGGAGACCTATAAAATCATATCAAATTTTCATACGTCTATCTCGATCGTGTGTTTCTTAGTTTAGTATAAACCTATAGTATTCTATAATATGTTGGGCTTAATAGCTAACGAGCTCACTCGCAATCTTAGTTTTGTACAGGTCTCGTATACTGTATGTTAGGTTTGGTGGCTCAGGGACTTATTTACTCCGCTCGTTTGCCCCCACGTTGTTTGAGTCTACTGTGCGGACCTGTGACGTCAAACTACAAACCTGGTTCTCTTTTTCTAGCCCTAGTTCACTACATATTAGGAGTATGTTGGCTAAGTGGCTGAACCTGGTTTAGTCCCTCATACTGTAGACTAACTTATAGAGTAGTGGAGGTCGAAGTTGCTCCAAATCCCGAAATTGAAGTCTAGTATAAACTGTATGTTACGATTTTTCCAAGAGTAATCCCAGACGAAGTCATACTCAAGCGAGTAATACAATCGGAGTAATTTACAAATAGCCACAGAAATTTAACGACGCCGGAGCGCTTTCGATTAAACAATCATTGTCAACGGGGACTGGAAAGCGACTGAACCAACTCCGGCTGTAAACTAGAAACATACGAGGAAATCAGGATTGAACCAGCGAGTCATCACGACGTGAATCATACTCGTAAACTAGTTCAATCAACCCCTCATCAGGTATGTACCTGTTGAGCACATTAAGGTCGTCGTGATTTAAATGACGGATTATTTCGATGTGTTCTAACGCTTTTCGCTTCGAATACGCGTTTTCTCTATAGAGGAGGACCTCGGACCCCTCTTTAATGCTATGGCCGCTAGTGACTAGATGGTCCGCAAACGCCGATTCACCTATATTCTTCTTTTCCCACGCCTTCCTATGTTCAGCGATTCTAATTTTCAACTGACGGCCTGTCTCGCCGATATAAATTCCGTCACAATCCTTACACTCAACTTTATACACACCACTCCTCTCGGCCAGTTGGATGGGGTCTTTTAGCCTAACCAATAAACTTTTTATGGTATTGGGGTTGTAATACACAGGCCGAAATCCGAAGGGGCGTAGGACACGACTCAATTGAGATGAAAACTGCCCCAGGAACGGAAGCCTTATCCAACGCTCTCTACTATTTAGGGCCGTATTGCGGGGGAGGGAGGTGGTGGAATCGAGGTATTTTCGAGTAACTTTCCTTTGGATCATAAGGTCAATGTCTAAGTTCACTTCATTCGTTCTGGCCAAGTGCTTTATAGTTAATACCTCTTTTTGGAAGGCTGACTGATTGAGAGGAATACTAGTCAGTCGATGGATTAAGCTGTTAAATCCAGCATATCTATGGGCTACAGAGCAAAAAGATTTGCCGTGGACAGTAATATCGGTCGCAGTCTCTTTCCTGTATATGGCGAATTCATGGATACCGTCTCTATTACAGATCGTCAAATCCAAGTAATTAATAGATGCGCCACCGATTTCTAAAGTAAATTTTATAGAAGGATATTGATTATTTAGATACTGGAGAAACTCCAAGAGGAGCTCTCGGGGATCAGTCCACGTACACAACACATCGTCGACATACCTGTGCCAATAATAAATCTGATCTAAATACGCACTGCCAGAGGAGAACAAATCGAGCTCAAACTTAGACATAAAGACCTCTGAAATGAGAGAACCCAAAGGAGAACTGATGGGTATTCCAACCTCTTCAGGAAACTCAAAAAACTTGTTATCGAATTTGCAATAATTGGGAGACCAACAAATATTGAGGAGATTGAAAAATTCACCCAATTCTTCTTGGCGAACATTTGTTTGAATCAAAAGGTCTCCCATATGTTGCATGGCGGTTGCTCTGGGGATATTGGGGGAACAGGCCGACCACATCAAATGAACACAGGGTCGATCCCAGCGGAAGAATATTTTCCTTAAGCCTATCAGCCAAGGAGACCGAATTTTTCACCGAGTAAGGTGACTCATGGTCAACTGTCGATTTAAACCATCGGTCTAAAAATTCCGCCAGAGCGTACGTGGGGGAGGACACAAAGGATACGACCGGACGCATCGGGTTATCTTTTTTATGGACTTTTGGTAGCCCGTACAAGAGGGGAGGCACAGGGTTGGGCTCCAGGAGCAATCTTTTTAGCGAGGGAGTTTTAATAATAAATTCACACTCGTTTATCACACGTCTAACTTCTTTTACGTGTTTAGGAAAATTGAAACTGTCGTTTTCCTTAGCACCACACTGGCCGAGAACGTCATAGACCTTGGAGACGTAGGAAGACTTCTCCATCACGACAATGGCATTACTTTTGTCAGCCTTCGTGATGATTAAGCCCTCCTCCTTGACCCTCCTCTTTAATCCCTTAATCGCCTCAATTGCGTAATCCCAGTCTTCAACCTTGAGTACAAACTGTGAGCGACTAATTGGCGGTTGGTGCACGGGGTTTGTTCATGCCATCAGCAAGAGCAACGCATGCTCATAAATGGCCAACCGGAACGACAACTTATTCCCAACAGCAACCAACTAATCGTATCCCGCCCTCTCTGTTCAGACTCCACCAGGTCAAAGCTTCTTACGATGTTGTACTACGACCTGGGTAAAATTTTCTGACTTATAAAGTATGTGTAGTCCCTAGTAAGAAACCGCAAAGAGAATGCTTAGTATGAGGAGCAGGATGAGCTTAGACAAAGGGACTTCACCTCGACGTATAGGATTAGCTTTCCAGCTGATGGCTACACTTGGAATAACGTCATTATAGAAGCCATCAACTGCAAACTTCATCTTATACAAGGTGGAATCCTTCCGTTATAGTGTCTTAGATGAGCAAGACAGCCTAGTACATTGTATCTTAGGCCTGTATAATGAAGGTGAAGGGGACAGGTCTCAAAGTAGCGAAGACCGAAATCATTCTGTCCCTGAAGTAGGTTGGGGTGTCGTGAGGCCATTTCTATGAAGATTTAGGGGGGGCCCTTATAATTCAATTTTTTTTTTTTTTTAGCTTCAAGAAATTAAAGTTTGAGGGGGATTTCTTCATTGGCCTAGGGGGCTCACGGCACCCCTGAGGTTGATCATTGAGCGTGACTTATTTATTGAGGTACCCTAGAGAACAGGCCCATGGAAAAGGATGTCATACACGTATCTGTACCGGTGAGGAACGTGAATGAGAAGACTCTTATTCATGGTTTATCTTTTCGTCTCGAATTTCACGAACTTATGTTTTTTTATAGTGGCCCACCGCCTGATCAATGTCTCCTTGAAATTTTCGGTCAACTTGCTCCATCCTATAGCATTGAAGTTAATGTGGACCGTTTGATCCTCAAAAACATTTGCAAGTGATCGAACTCCCATATAAATAGAAAAAGAGGTTGGATGTAGTGTTAAAACCCGAAATCAGTAAATTCTAAAATTCACTAGTCAAAACTAGTTGCCACAAATGACTTTAGTCAGAACTAGTTTTGACTAGTTAATTCTAGAATAAAAAAAATTGTTTGAATTCATCAGTAAATTCTAGTTATGACTGAAATGAATTGAAATTGTTCGAATTCAAAAGGTGATGGTGTTTCCAGACGTACTTCGGCCAAATTGATAGATATTTGGTAGTTCTGTTCAACTTTGAGGATAAGTAGCTCACACTAGGATAAAATATACGAAAAAGTTCTAAATTTTTCTTCCTTAATTCACACATTAAACCGCATATCATACGAATTCGTCGGCCTATAAACGTTACAAGAGCAAATCTAACAGTGACTAATTGACGCACACCATTCAAGTACAAACAAGCTTTGTAAAAAACAAAAATTCAAGGGTGTTGGAGGCTGGAGGCACTTTGTCTCTGCCGTCTCCAATGAGGCGAAGATGGTGAGTATTTAAACCATGATGTTGGAGGCTGGAGCATTTTGCCTCCGGAGGTACCTTGCTTCCACCTAGAGGCTTGGAGGTGCTTCCAAAGACCCTTTAGGAGGCACTTTTTTCAACAGTATTCTATTCCTCGAAACCTCATTCAACCACTTTGATGCTAGCGCTGCTCGGTTAGGAGAAAAGCCAAAGTTTTAAATACACCTTCTGAGTATCATCTGTCATCTGGCAACACTGGTAGGCCAATATGCTACATCTAGTCACACTGATCAACATTACAAGTGCCTTCGGAGGCGTCTCCAAAGACGTCTTCGGTTTCTTCGACAGTGCCTCCGGAGGCATTTTCTCCAATCTCAGTAATTGCGCTGGAGGCATTTGGAGGTACTTCCAGAGACATACTTTGGAGGTCAGAAGACGCCTCCAAACGTGTCCACTGGAGGCAACCGGAGTCGGAGAGTCGTTTTCTGTATTCGTTCCGGACGCCTCTAAAAAAAAAATATGCCTCCAACACCCTTGATAAAAATGCAATTACATTTGTACTAGGGAAGAAATTCATTTTATTGATTGGATTCACCCTTCTTGTTTTCGCTAGCTAAAACTAGTTTTCCCTGACAATCATAATTTCTTCTCTATTTTACTTTTTACTAGTGAATTCTAGTTTTCACTAGTAAAAACTAGTTTTACCTGAAATTATTCAAGTTAAAACTAACTCCAACGCTGAGAGTCACGGTAAATTCTAGAGTTAACTAGTCGAAACTAGTTCTGAATAAAGTCATCTGTGGCAACTAGTTTTGACTAGTGAATTTTAGAATTTACTGATTTCGGGTTTTAAGTGTAACAGATGCACCAAGTTTAATGTCATATGTGAACGTTTCGAACACGTGACCGTTTCTCACCATAACATGATACGAAATCGAACTTGCTGAATTCAGCCTCTTTATTCATCTCTAGAATTCAATAATTCATCAATAAATTTCCCTATCTTGCCTGACTTTCTAGGACTCCTAGTAATGCTCTTCGTCTTTTTCGTCTTCCTCGATCTGCTTACATCAGCTGCAATGACCTGCCCAACCTCAAGGCTGGAAACTTTTGGTGTATGAGAAAAGTAATGTACATCGTTTGGAGTGCAACGGTTAACGTAATCAGTGGCATAGCTAAAGGGGGTTCAAAGAAATCTGGATGAAATCACTCTCCTCAACAAAATTCAGCAAGAGCAGGAGCGAAGTTGTGCCTCCCAATGGCGGCGTGAAAGCAAGACGACCGAGGGGTACGCCTTGGGCCTCGAGATATTGGGAGCCCCGCATTCATCACATACTGAACTACGACATTCAACTGTACGCACAAGCCTCGAAAAACCTCACACCGCCACTGGGCAGTGCCTCTCATCTTTTTCTACCAATAACTCCATTCATCATTGATTTTCCGACTTGTCTGATGATGAGCTTCTGTCGGATTGTTTTTTTCTCGCTTTGGTACTCTTTGCCAATTTTACATAATTTTTTCTATGCAGGTGCAACTTATAAAACTTTCTACTTTGAAGTTTCATTTATAATTTAGATTTTCGGTTTATTGTAGAGAATAAAGAACTAAGTCAGGTTCTAAAAAAAAAAAAAGTGCTTACGCAGCCGCGTAAGCAATACACGACTTTTCACCTGTATCTACAATCAAGTTTTTTGCTTAAACTTTAACTCTAGTACTCCAATTTATTCAATGAATCGTTTTCTCAATAAGATACACACATCCTCAACATCTCTTGCCACTCTAATTCATTCTTGATCATCTCCGATTCTCAAGCATCTTTTAATGTTGGTTGTTGTAGACTCACACATAACATTCATTCATGAAAAACTCAACACAAACGAGCAAATCTTTCACCCATATAAAACTATTTCATCACTCAAAAAAATGACAAAATTATACGCAAAGGATTGTTGCACTATTACTATACTAACACAACATTCATTCATGACTGACTCAACACGAACGAACACATCTTTAAAATTCATTCATAAAGAGCGTATCCTTACGTGTGTGAACAGGTAACCCAAAAAATGAATAAAACTAGCTACAACTACACTGACAATCTACGTAATCAAAGGTTACCCTTCGCTTTTGATGACGAAAGCGGCTACCTGAAGTTTAGTACTACAAAATATTAGTAGCTCGAATATATATGCAAATTTCATCAAATTAGTTCACGTTTCAATTTGAGATTTCTCACGAACCAAACATCGTATCAACACCAAAAGTTCACAATTACATTTTTAGACATGTAAATTACAATATATCAACATTTGAAAAAAATTGAACAAACCATATCAGAGTTATAGGAGGGGGAATTTTTTTAAAAATTGGGTATATCTGGAGAACTACTGATCCGATCGTCAAAAAAAATGCAGGTGCACAACTTCAGATATAACACTACAACTTGACTAAGTTTCAAGAAAATCCATCCAGTAGTCTCGGAGGAGAAGTCCGGACAAATTTTGATCCATATATATATATATATATATATATATATATATATATATATATATATATATATATAAGGAAACCTGAAATTTTTTTAATGACGTAGCGATGATCTATGACCTCTAAAACGTCGAGAAAGTTCATTTCCCCCCCTTTCTGCCACAACTGTGACGGGTGTAATACTCGCTTTTCTACGAAAAGTCGGTAAAACAAAGAAATATTATGAAGAAGTTGAGGGAAAAACTAAGGAGTTTACGAATGAATGAAGAAGCATCGGAGTCATGCTGTATTCAGTTTTTACTATACGCGGTATGCTCCGAGAACTTCGAGGGCTCTCCTCACTCCCTTCTGTGATATTCTATTTTTCAACACTGATATATGGAAACAAAATATTTGATGGTAGTTTTTTGTAAACCCAATGACGAAACTATGAATTTAATCAGAGAGATTTACGAGTCATTTCAATGAGAGAAGAAGAAATTACAGGCACGTAAGAACCGACCTGCCTGTAATTTATTTTTCGCTCACTATTTACGTTCAATTAAGAACTGGAGTACGAAATCCGGACCGTCGAGATATAGATGGAGATGAAGAGTAAGAATTACGATATTGATGATCATCATTTTAAAAAGTGTGTCGCACGAGTTGAGTAGAAAATTATTAGGAAGAAGCAAATCCAATACAATAATGACTACTAAGTCTTTGAATAAATTAACCGGCATCATTTTCGAAGGTTATTATGCTTCCTTTACGTAGTTTCTCCCCGTGACCTTCTTCAGCTTCGAGATTTATCGACGATTTTTTTCCTTTTCGAGGCCTTTTATCTCAACGTCATTTCCCTCCGTTGGACTTTCGATGGTTCGCCGGCGCACTTCGCAGCCACGAAATGCGGTGCAACAATTTTACTGTTTCGACATCCGCGCACGTTTGTTTTTTGCTTTATAATCGTGTAGAGGTATTTTTTTCCTCTTCCGGTAGTGCGTTACCGTAGAGTCCGTATAGCAAAGATAATTAATTCACGCGTTAATTATCTCGAAATGCAGCACATTAGAGTTTAAACAAAACAAAAAATGAGTGAAAAAAAGTGAATTAGGTGTATCGTAGGTACTTTCACTTCTGTTATATCGACGGCCGGCCACGATTGTTTGATTATTTTTCTGGTGGTAAAAAGACATCGCCCGCGTGGTTATAAACCATCCCGTAGCGTACAGAATTGAATACCTTATTTCCTACAAATGAGCAATCGTGGCAATCGAGGTCCTACATTGTGAACGTTTTAACCTTGTTTCACTTTTGTCGTGGATCGTCTTTGGAGAATTTCGTCGCTGATAAGTTTATCGAAGTTAGCTCGAAAGAGCGAAATTTAGCTCAAAGTGAGAAAGAATTATTTGTGGCAGTTGGAAAGCGTCGAGTATCATTCACACGAGGGAATGCAATTATATTATAGCGACTCATTCTAAGATTAAGTGGTCTTCAACTGTGTATACTTCGCTAGCTTAATTGTATTCTAAGCAAATAATGTGTTATGTCATTCGCGGTACTCATTTTCAGCCCGATATAACGAAGGTAGGAGTTGTACTCGGTGTTTGCAGTAATAATTTTATATTCGTAAATTATCATCTTATGCGTGTTTCCAGTCCACAGACGACGAACGTATAAAAAGTAAACAAAAAATGGGGAAAAAATACACTGGATCGCCGTCGCTCTTGTTGCTGCGAAAATGAAAAATGCAATTAGCGAAGTAAACATTAGGTTCAGAAAAATAATGGTTTTCGAAGAGCGAATACTCGCTTACCTTTCATTACGTGTACTTGTTCGCCTTTTTCATGCGCGAATTTCTAGACGGAGGGATAAAAGACGGACAGTCAGCCGTCCACCTTTTCGAGCGTAAACTACCGGAAAACTTAATAGATGTAACTGATGATCTTGTGGGCGTTTCATGATATTGAATTTATCGATCCGCATGGCTATGCAAATTAGTCGAAATCGAATAATAGGATGACTTGCCTCAAAAATGTTTACTAGTACAACGAAAATTGTATCATCCGACGGGTAGATTTTTTATCTTCTTGTTGGAAATTTTTCTGACTGATATTCGCTTACGCAACCGGGTGGTTCTTATCGGTATTGATAGATTTATGCCATTGAGTAGCAAAAGGGAGTCTGAAAGTCCACGGAACAAATCTTTCACTAGGAGAATCAGGGTTAAGTCCCGCCTCATTTTCAGGGTTGTAATTCTGTAACCTGGAATCAGTTGTACGTATGTCTTTGAGTAGTCTTTGTAATACAGTATCCCGAAAACTTGCTTGTACGTTTTAATTATTGTGGTCCATACTGGACTCGCAGAAATTCGAATACAATATTACCATTGGTAAGAAACATAAGTGTGGTACTCGACGGCCCCCAAAGAAGATCAAAATTCCACCAGGCCTCGAAATTTTGTACGATTTTATAGCGAAATTTTACACCGGGAGGATTTATGTGAATTCCCCCGTCTGACACGGGGGTATGACGGATCTCTTACCGCGAGCTCATGACGAAAGATGAGCCTCAAGGTATCATTCCCTCCTTTGCGTGAAATCGCGAGAATTTCTGCTCGTTAGTACCCGTGAATTTTGCTTATAAATTCATAAATGAGAGAGGGATTTCCTTAGGCCCCAAAATGTTGAATGTATGTAGCGGAGAAATGATGGGTGAACAAAATCCAAAGTTTCCTGAATAAAATTGAATAAAATGTGAGCAAAATTAATTTATTTATTTCAGTCATTTTACGTCCCCCTCGACAGCTTGTAGCCATTTATGGAGGAGGACGGTTTACAGGGGTAAACTAGGTACTTAAAACAACTTACTGTACAATAGAATCGACACGGTCCGAAACGTTACGGCTCGACATAATGACAGAATACTCAAAGAGTAGAGTAAACGAAAAACCAATTACAAAGACCGCAGATATAAAAGAGAAGATGCGAGATCTTTCGGTTAACAGACCATCATCGGGCAAAGTTAGAACGCCACTGACCCAGATACGACTCATAAAACAGAATACCAACGAGATCAGGATTGAACGAGCGAGCCCTCGCGAGGTGACTCAAACTCGTAGACCGATTCGACTAAACCTTCGTCGGGAAAATACCTGTTGAGTACGGTAATATCGTCACTGTTCAGATGACGCACTATTTCGATATTTTCCAACGCAACGCGCTTAAAGTAAGAATTCTCCTTGTGGAGAAGGGTAGCCGAACCTTCCTTGAAACTATGACCACTGGAGATAAGGTGGTCCGCAAAGGCCGAATCACCCAAATTACCTTTCTTTCAGGCCTTAAGGTGCTCCTCTACTCGAATTCCAAGCTGGCGATCCGTCTCGCCTATGTATACGCCGTTACAATCCTTGCACTCCAATTTGTACACCCCGCTCCTCTCCCCCCGCGGGATGGGGTCCTTTAGCCTAACAAACAAACCCTTCACAGTAGTGAGGTTATAAAAAGCAGGCCTGAAGCCAAATGGGCGGAGGACACGAGTCAGCTTGGATGAAAACTCACCCAAAAACGGGAGCGAAAGTGGTAGAATCAAGGCCCTTCCTCCTAAGTTTTTTACGGACCATACGGTCAATGTCCAAGTTGACCTCATTCACAGCGGCCAAGTGCTTAATGGTCGCCAGCTCCTTTTGGAAAGCTGGTTGACTTCGCGGAAAGCCCTGCTCGTACCTAACCCTGTTCCTCCCCTCCTCTATGGGTTGCCAAAAGTTCACAGGATGAATACTCCTATGCGGCCTGTCGTCTCCTACGTCTCCTCCCCTGCCTATTTTCTGGCCAAGTTCTTGGATCGTTGGTTCAAGTCTCGAATCGAGTACGAGTCCCCCTACTCCATTAAAAATTCGGTTTCTCTGGCCGAGAGGCTCAAAAATGTTACCTTGCCTCCGGGTACTAGCCTCTGCTCATTTGATGTAGCCGGCCTCTTTCCCAACATACCAAAGGCCCTTACTATGCAGTATATGGGTGACCTACTTGTAAAGTTCACCATTCCTCATAACGAGATACAGGAATTTTTTGGCCTCCTTAATGCGTGCTGGTCCCCGAACTTCTGTAAGTTCAATGGGAAATTTTACGAGTTTCCTGAGGAGGTAGGAATCCCCATCGGCTCTCCTTTGGGCTCTCTCGTTTCGGAGATATTTATGTCCAGATTTGAGGTTGACTTGTTTTCCTCTGGCCACGTGCTACTGAGTCACATCCATTACTGGCACCGATATGTGGACGATATATTATGTGCGTGGACCGGGCCTCAAGAGCTCCTTGGTGAGTTTCTTCAGTATCTGAATAAAATGTGTCCCTCCATAAAATTCACTACAGACATTGGAGGTTCTTCCATAAACTTTCTGGATCTCACTATCTCTGATAGAGATGGGGACCATGAATTTGCGATATTCAGGAAGGATACTTCGACCGATACAGTTGTCCACGGATCGTCCTTCTGTCCATTTTCTCATAAGATCGCTGCCTTCAATAGTTATATTCATCGACTGACTAGCATTCCGCTAAGTCAACCAGCTTTCCAAAAGGAGCTGGCGACCATTAAGCACTTGGCCGCTGTGAATGAGGTCAACTTGGACATTGACCGTATGGTCCGTAAAAAACTTACGAGGAAGGGCCTTGATTCTACCACTTCCCTCCCCCGCGATCTGAGTGGTAATAATAATAAGAGATTACGTTGGATCAAGCTCCCGTTTTTGGGTGAGTTTTCATCCAAGCTGACTCGTGTCCTCCGCCCCTTTGGCTTCAGGCCTGCTTTTTATAACCTCACTACTGTGAAGGGTTTGTTTGTTAGGCTAAAGGACCCCATCCCGCGGGGGGAGAGGAGCGGGGTGTACAAATTGGAGTGCAAGGATTGTAACGGCGTATACATAGGCGAGACGGGTCGCCAGCTTGGAATTCGAATAGAGGAGCACCTTAAGGCCTGAAAGAAAGGTAATTTGGGTGATTCGGCCTTTGCGGACCACCTTATCTCCAGTGGTCATAGTTTCAAGGAAGGTTCGGCTACCCTTCTCCACAAGGAGAATTCTTACTTTAAGCGCGTTGCGTTGGAAAATATCGAAATAGTGCGTCATCTGAACAGTGACGATATTACCGTACTCAACAGGTATTTTCCCGACGAACGTTTAGTCGAATCGGTCTACGAGTTTGAGTCACCTCGCGAGGGCTCGCTCGTTCAATCCTGATCTCGTTGGTATTCTGTTTTAAGAGTCGTATCTGGGTCAGTGGCGTTCTAACTTTGCCCGATGATGGTTTGTTAACCGAAAGATCTCGCATCTTCACTTTTATATTTGCGATCTTTGTAATTGGTTTTTCGTTTACTCTACTCTTTGAGTATTCTGTCATTACTGTACAGTACCAAAAAAAAAAAAAAAAAAAAAGCGATACTGGTGCTGCGGAACGAGAGGTGCGACATACATCAAGGATCCAATTCAGAGCCGGAGAGCGCGAGGGCAAGAGAGCGAGAGCAATGAGGGAATATTTTAGGTTTGTGATTCATTTAGCGCTCCAAGTATTGCTTGTTTAAATTTTGTTCTCGATTGGTAAAAAATGTCTATTTCAGGGTGTGAGAAAGATAATAGGTTGTACGTTTTTAAAGCCGTATTGATAGGCGTCTTCTCTTTGATCTGTTCATGGATTTGGACCCGAAATTTGAAGATGGGGGCTTCATTTCCCCAGCCCCCCCCCAAAAAAAAAAAAATTGAAATGGATGCAGTGGGGAAACGATGAGTGAACAAAATTGAACGAAATTTGAACAAAATTATCACATGGATTTGAACTCAAAATTCGAAGATGGGGGTTGCATTTCCCTAGGCCCCCAAATTTGAAATGGAGCGGGGAAACAACGAGTGAACAAAATTGAACAAAATGTGAACAAAATTATGGCATTAGTCGCGACTCAAAATTCCGTCATAGGGGGTTGGGGAAATGGAGCCATTTGAAGCTGTTTTTGAAAGTCCCTGACTTCAGATAGAAGTAAATTTCCCAAGTGGATATCGTCGTCAATCTTTTCCAGCAATCGTGAAAATATTTCAACAAATCTCTTCATTTCATTCAATCGTGTCAATCCACCTGTTAGTGTGGTCAGTCTCCTGTAGCATGTCATTTCTGATATTTGTATTAACTTCATAATATTGAAAAACTACAGTCATAACGGCTGCACGTAGTTCCTTTATACAGTCTTTCTGCGCTAACGGTGTTATGATTCGAATCGAAAATGCCATCTCGTAGCGTTCCATTTGGAAAAATAATAAATAATGTATCTTCGCTGTAAAAAGCATGTACATGGATCACGAAAAGATTGAGCAGGAATGTGTTTCCAGTTTCAAATGCGTACAGAATAGAGAAAAATAGTGGGTCACATTTTTATAATAAGATTTTTTCTTGTTTACGTTTTTCATCTTACTCTATTCTCTTTTCTCCCTCCAAATGTCGCGCCCGTCGCAGATGATTACCATGCTGCTGTTAATAGTATGTAAAACAATGAACGTAGAAAAAAAAAAAAAATGGAAAAAAATCGTGTATGTTAGCTTTGAGAAATGACGCGATACAAGAAGTATCATAGTACTTGTAATTTATGCGTTAAACGCGCCAGTACGTACGAAAGTGTACCAATAAGTATGAATAGAGTGTCCTCGTTGTCGAATACGTACTTCGGATACAAATTTTATATAACTATTGGTGAATTATAAAATGCCCTTACCTGTAAAGGGACCACGATATACCTAACGCTTGTATGTACTTCAACTATGAGATATTCACGATTGGCTCGAAAGAATATTGTGCATGTTGGCTCTGTATACAATATTTACACATTGGAAATTAGGTTATTAAAATTTGCTCTTTAGATACTCTAGTCCGGTGCGTACGTTTCGAAATTCTTAGCTATGGCTGTTCTGCCTTATTGAGAGTAGATGCATAGTTAATTAAATGCCTCAAGATCAAGTATTATTCGAGTCATTGCTACGCAATGGAAGCTGAAGGACAGATGTAAACCTTATGAACATTTGTTTTCAATTAGTGGATTCGGCGCAATAATTGTAGTCAGTTATTTAAACAAAATTTGGATGAATCGCGGACGTTGAATTTGTAGATTGAGGAATCAGCTTATAAGCAGGACCGTTTTGGAAAGACATTATTTTCTAGTTGGGGAGAGGTAAGCCGGAGAATGCTGTCCGACAGCGAATCTTTTGCAGGCTCATCTTCCTTTTGAAACGCGCATCTGATTATAACTACTTCTTCATCAACATTAAGATGAACAGGAACCTCGTCAATGCTCGTTCGAAAGTAGCTTTAGAACTGAGATGATGGGTTCCTCACCACAAATGGGGCTCTCGGCTTGAAAACTGTCAAAATTCCTTGTTTCATACACGACTTCAAAGTTTACCTAAACAGTTTGTCAGGTCTCTCAACATGAATGTGCATCTTGGAGAACGGAATCTGTAAATTTTCCGTTTCATGTAGGAGTGCTACATTCGGGCAATTAAAATATAACGAGATAACCTCAACAACCTACCAAACTGGGCATCAGAAAACGGTTTTCGTCCCACCTAATAATTTTCCGCCACAGAAGACCTATCCCAACTATACCTCCCCTCACACTAAACAAAAAACAAATTCACATCCTTAATACAACAAAATTTCTCGGCCTCATATTCGATCAAACTTCAACCTGGATACCACATATTAAATACCTTAAAGGAAAATGCAATCGCACTCTGAATGTCCTCAAATATCTCGCGCATCCTAGTACAGGATGCAACAGCAAAATTTTATTACAATTATACCGCAGCCTGATCCGCTCACAACTTGACTACGGGGCCCCAATTTATGGACTTGCAAAGAAACCAGCTCTCTCAACCTTAGACCCAATCCAAAACTCATCTCTCCGCCTTGCGCTATGTGCTTTTCGAACTAGCCTCAGCTTTTGCACTGAAGCTAGCAAACCTCCTCTCGAATACCGCAGGCAGATACTTACGACCTCTTTTCTGACCAACGTATCCATGAACCCAAACACACTGACTTTCGACCATTTTTTCCTCCCCAACAACATAGAAAATTTCTTTTTGAACTCAACCTGGAACGAAGTAAGGAACAAAAATTCACCTTCTATTCTCTACTTCCTATCTTCAACTCCATCCCTCCATGGGCACTACACACAGCTAATTTCCAAGACGAATTCACCAAATTCTCACCTTTCACTCCCAACACACAGCTCAAAAACGAAATTGAAAATTTCTTAAAAAAGCCCCACTCACACATCCTTTGTTTTACAGACGGTTCAAAACGTCACAATAAAACTGGGATAGCCCTCTCAATCAATAATTCTCTCTTCAGCTTTCGAATACGAAACTCAGCCTCAGTATACACTGCAGAACTTTTCGCGATCCTCAAATGCCTAGAAAAAATATCCACTTCCACTCAAAACAAACAGTATCTCATAATTACAGACTCGTTATCATCATTTTCAGCCATCCAAAATGTCTTCTCGCAAAACCCCATCATTCAAAGAATCCACACCATCATCAACATCATAACACAAGCTACATCATCCGTAACCCTGGTGTGGATTCCTTCACACATAGGACTAAAACAGAGCGATATAGTAGACAAAGCAGCCAAAGACTCAACCAATTTCAACACCGTGACCCTGTCATGGAAAATTCCAGCGTCTGATATTAAAAACCACCACTGCCCCAAAATACTTAAAAAATGGTCTTACCTATGGTCTAACCAACTTAAAAACAAACTCCTTCCTATCAAGGCTAACCCTCTCAAACCCACAACTTGCAGACTATCTAGAAAAGAAACATCCGTTCTAACCCGCCTCAGAATAGTGCACACCCGACTCACCCACTCACACCTTCTTTCACGTTCAGAACCACCCAACTGTCCAAAATGTCTCTTCAATACAATAGACATAAACCATATTTTTACATGCCCTGAACTTACAACTTTACGAAACTCACTAAAGATACCCCACTCTAGAATACAAGCACTCAACAATGACACCTCATACACAGAATTCGTACAATACCTAGCCTCAGCAGAACTTTTCTCTCTATTTTAAAACCTTTAACTATCTAGTAAAATTAGCCTTTAAGATGACTGTATCTTTAATGTTTTGTAGTACTGTATATCAAGCTAATAGCCCAAAGCGTAGCTTAAAAGCTTGTAAAAATAAATACCTAAAAAAAAAAAACGAGTCCGCTTGAAAATTCTTCTGATGATGAGCCTCCGAAAAATTAAGAAAAAAAATTAGATGTCATTGCAGGACTGCAATTGTCACCTAATTAATCAGCTAAAAATATATTTGAAAAAAATTTTCTTTTAGTATTATGATAGAAAATTTTTTATATTCAATTCTTAGGTGTAACGTCTTCCTTCAGGGAACACGAAAATGAAATTGATCTTTTCTTTATCATTTTTTCATTATAATGAGGTTTTCGAATACCGTAACGAAGGAAATGGAAAATAAGGCTTTTCTTAAAATACAACTTTACCCACGTCATTCCAGTTTATAAAAAGTGGGTCAATATTCATAAACCACCGTGAATAATATATGTCGCACTTTTTGGGCAATTTAAAACGAACAAAACTCCGAAAAGACTTATAATTTTGCAGCAATTTTCGATACTTTGGCCAAACAATTTTTGAAGATGCTTACAAATCAAAATTATTCTGGATCCTCCTCTAATTATTAAATATGGCTTGAGGGTCAACATTTTTCAAACTGCAGTAATCTAATTTAAATTAGGTTAATAATATCACAAAATTTGGACGCAGCAGGACCCAAGTCGAAATTTTCCTCAGTTCTATTTCCACCATCTCAGATGTTAAATTTTTTGGTAAAACTACCGATTAAGGGCCATTAAGATTAGACAGGGGAGGGGGCTTCCCCCTTGAGGGATGTGTTAGGGTGAGTAACGTTGTAATGTAACACTGGCCCTTATTCGGTAATTTAACCAATTTTTTTAGAGTCGAACTCCTATCATATACAGCTCGAGAGTCGACCTTTTTCTAAGTTTCGTTCTATTATATCTAGACGGATGGAGATTTTCCTGAGTTCCCTTCTCCATCATTATATAAAGCTCGAGGGTCAGTATTTTGGGTTCCACTTCTATATACGTCCCTTTCCTACCATGTGCAGGTCCTTTCAAGTCCTTTTCTTATCACATGCTGCTCGAGAGTGTAAATTTTTATTTTCAAAGGGTCTCTCCTATCATGTATAGCTCGAGAGTCAAAATTTTTCCAAGTCTCGCCTCTACCAATCATATTATGTAGCTCTGAAGATGAAACTTTTCTAAGCTCCTATCATTTATAGCTGGAGGGTCGAAATTTTTCTAAGTCCCCTTTCTATCATAATTATATAGCTCAAGAGAGAAAATTCTTGTAAGTCCTCCTCCTATCATGTATAACTTGAGAGTTGAAATTTTTTTAAATCCCCCTCCTATCATATAAAGCTTAGAGGCTGAAATTTTTCCAAGTCCCGTCTGCCACCAATCATATATAGCTCGGAAGATGAAACTTTTCTAAGCTCCCGTCATATATAGCTGAAGAATCGAAATTTTTTCAAGTCCCCCTTCTATCATATATAGCTCGAGAGAAAAAATTTTTGTAAGTCCTTCTCCTGTCATATATATGTTACGCTCAATTCACGTAATTGCTCATTACGCGTAATGAGCAGTCAAATTGCTCAATACGCGTAATACATTTCACGTATTGGGCAAAGTTGCTGCCCATTACGCGTAATGAGCAGGTGGAATTGACCAGTGAGAAGCTGATTTGATTGTTTATTTTACTTGGAATACTTCAAAAAATCTTTATAATGGAAATTACTTTCTATTATCACTCAAGGAGATCGTCATTACTTCCTAAATTCAAAATCTTATTCTATTATTTATTGTGATTGTCAAAACTTCTAAACTGGTAGACAAATCATGAAAATGACTAATTTTTTCATTCCAACATTATTTTTCGAGACACTTAGGCAACCACCTGTCATGAGGATAAAAACACTCGCTGAATCTGAATTTCATGGTTGCCAAGTTGAATTTTGCCTCCTTATGGTCCAAATCCAAGATGGCGGCCAAACTCATTTCATTTTTGTTTTGAGGTAAAACAGAAGGTTGTATTTTTTTTTCTTCTTTTTTGTACAGAATTGGATCTTCAAACTCTACTTGAGATAAATAAAGAAAAAATACTAAATTCGTTTTTTTTTTTTTTTTTTTTTTTTTTGCGAATTTAGTATTAATTCTTCTTTATTCATCTAAAATGGTTCGCACCTTAGAGGAAACCATCGATGCTCTACTTGAGATATTGGGATCACATACAGCCAAGATGAGGACCCAAATTTGTGTCAAATTAAGGCCAAATGTATTGGCAATATAATGCTAGAGTGCACGAGTGTGGGGTATCGTTTCTATGGTTTATTGACTCGGAAAAATCAAAAACGACCACCATGAGCTTGCCTGAGAATCAAAAGTCGAGATCCTTGGGTCAAAAACATGCTTATCTGTTATTAGTTCTTTATCCTTTTTTCTTTTAAAAAATATGATTCTTTATCAATAAAGTTTTTTGAGCTACAATTTTAAATAATACTCCATATTTTACAGTTCATCTTATTTCTACAGACTAATTTTGAGGTACATACGTATGTTTCGTTTGATAGTGTATAATGCAGTTGAGAGAAAACTCTGTGATTTTAACCTGACCAATTTTTAATATCTCAAGTAGAGTTTGAAAATCCAATTCTGTACACCAGCAACCCCCCCCCCCCAAAAAAAAAAAAAAAAATGACAACCTTCTGTTTTACCTTGAAACAGAAATGAAATGAGTTTGGCCGCCATCTTGGATTTGGGCCATAAGGAGGTAAAATTCGACTGGCCAACATGAAATTAGGATTCAGCGAGTATTTTTACCTTATTAACCAGTGGTTGCCAAAATGTCTTAAGATTAGAGATGCATTTCAAGAAAAAGTCCACCTGTCTATTTGGCCTGCATGGCACGCAGAATTGCATACTATGTCATTCTTTACGCATGTTTATCGATTACTTTGACGCACCGACGATATCCCT
This sequence comes from Aspidiotus rigidus, assembly GCA_035079385.1. Lineage (NCBI taxonomy): Eukaryota > Metazoa > Arthropoda > Insecta > Hemiptera > Diaspididae > Aspidiotus > Aspidiotus rigidus. Next base: position 5,676,088 of record JAVHKY010000023.1, read on the forward strand.
TCCAGTCCCCACTGAACCAAGCCGAACCAATTCGGAATGGTTCATGAGGTGCTCAATACGTGTAATGGGCAGTTAGATTGCTGCTGCTTATTACTCGTAATAGGCAGAGAAATAATTTTGTTCAATTACGTGAATTGAGCGTAACATATGTAGCTCAAGATTGGAAATTTTCCGAGGTCCCCCTCGTATTATATGAAGCTTGGGGGCTGAAATTTTTCCAAGTCCCGAAAATAATGACGTCACAGTTTGAATGCGCTTGCACTCTTTTTCTGTAAATACTCCCTCAACAAAAGAGATAGCATTTTCCCCGTTGAAAAAAATTGGAACAGTTTATTATAGTACAGGTTCACCACTTCTGGGGGTAAATAGAAATTTCATCAATCCAGTGAATCTCTCTCAGGATGGATGGGCCTCGGAGTCACCTTTACTTCCGCTCGCTAGTGTTAACTGCCAACTTTTTAGCGATCTCAGCCCGCAATTCCTAGAACTACTTTTCTCTCTTCCCATGAAACCATACTTCATTTTCTTACTCAACTCTCTTCCTCCCATTGAATCATCCACCCCTCCGTGGTGATTCATTCTACCTTCTATTAGGCTTGACCTCGTGAATTTACCTAAAAAGGATGACCCCCTCTACCGAATACTCAATTCCGAGATTATTGCAGAATTTCTCAGCCGTGTAATGTGTCACATAAATGGCTCCAAAATAAAAAGTAAAACATGTTATGAATATTCAACTCAAGGAACTCAGCTTCTGTGATTATTGCCGAACTAAGAGCTGTTCACTCCACCCTCTCATCTTGACAAGTTTCTTACTTGAACAACTCGACCCAATCATTAGTAACTTTAATTTGGATTCCGGGTCACTTAAGCTATCCCCGACATGAAAAAATTGATTGCGCAGTCAAACTCCGCTCAAATTACGGACCCTACACCTACCAACCTTCACCTGCTGACGACCTTTAAAATAATTACCGCCCCTTGACTGTAAGAATTTTGGTATCACCTGTGGAAAAACTAACCCCTCAACGAACCCAGAACTATTAAAAGACAGTCAACTCACCCCTCGGCCAACCTCAAACAGAAACTCCCGCCGTGTTGCCTAAAAATTGGCCACATCCAACTCAGCCACTCTCATCTCTTCCTTGGTCTTCATACTCCTTCATCATGTAACTATGGCCGTGCAGAAAGTTGAAATGAAAGTGGGATATTTCTCAAATTTCTTTGGAAAAATGACATTTTCTACCATCCACAAGTTGGGCTTAGTCGGTTTCTTCAAGAGATACCTAAAAAGGTTGACATCCTCTACTGAATACTAATTTTTGAGACTATCGCAGAATTCCCCAACCTGTAATATATTCCACAAAAAGCTCCAAAATAAAAAATATAACAGGCCACGCATATTCAATTCATGGCTGTACGCTCAAGAAACTCATATTCTGTGATCTTTACCGGAACTAAGCGCTCTTCCCTCATCTCTCACAAAACTTACTCAACGCCTCGTGGACTCCTATTTTTTTCTCTATTACAAGATCCCTACTCAAACACGACGCATCCACATCACCACTCTATACCCAGAATTCATCCAATCATGAGTTATCTTTATTTGGATCCCAGTTCACATCGGCCATCTTCATCATGAAATTTCGTCTGTATGAATAATTTACTTCATAAATTTCGGTATTGATCTCATAATATATTTTACAGATATTTGCCCATAAATAATCATTTCCGCGTGAACTCACATTTTCTCAATATCATTGTTTTCTACTTCCTACTTTTTGTCATTGTGTTCCACATCTCTCATATCGAATAATGGAATTAAATTGTCTTTATTTTTTTTTCCAGAGGACAGAGGATCGATCCGTACCAGTTGCTGTTCGAGTGCATAGGACATTGGAATTGGCGGACGATAAGATATATGTGATAACGTGCGGAAAATCGGGATTTAAAAATTCAAAGTAAGTCGTCGTATATTCTCGCCAAGATGTCGTGTGTCGTTAATCATCGCTTTCGATTGTAGATCGTGTCTTCGACGAATAAGACATATTTCAATACCGTGTGAATTTTCTTGTTTGCTGCAGAAATGAAATGTCTCTGATCTCGTTGAAAGTTCTCGAGAACGATAAACGGGTACAAGAAGTAGTTTACGGACATCAGTACACTTTGAGGGCAGAAATTTCAAGGCCCGATGGTAAGGAAAAGATTTTGTTCTACGCACAAAATACGTATGTACATAAACTTGTAACGTATAGTACAATGAATCATTTTACAGTTGTGCTGTAGGTATCAATTTAAGTCGTCAATAGGTCAGTAATAATGCCATTCGTATTTCGGTATTGATGAACATTTACCGAAGACGAGTTAATTGCAAGGTCTTGATTTTTCATTAATGGAAAAAGATAATATATTCGTATAGATATTCCCAATTGCCGATAGGTAATAACAAGTCAGATATGATTTCCGATTAGTATTTTCTTCTTCTAACGGGTTTAATTCTCAAATGATGACAGCAAGGCAATTAAAATGTTTGGAAGAGAATTGGTAGAGAAAAATGAATAATACTTTTTGGTATGCGCGCGAAAACATTTCTGTATCCTGAGGCGAGGAGTTTGTGGGTAAAGAAAATTAGCTGATACATTTTATATTCCAGTTTTGTGATATCTTCCCGCATGGTACCCATTAGAGATGATGATAACTGGACTTCAATGACGTCACAATAACATAAGAGAAGTCGTAAAGCTGCAAATCCATTCAACTTTGGTTCTATAGCCCTTACAATGATGTAATTTTCTTCTATCATTTTGGTTTCAAATTTCTTGACCTCCTTAACTCTCAATACCCAAGCATTAAATTCATGCTTGAAATTGGAGGTAATTGTAAAAACTTTCTGGACCTGAGTATTATCATGAATGAGAGCAGACAAGACACTTTTGAAGTTTATAGAAATTCCACTCATACCAACGTAGTGATCTCTGGAGATTCTTCTTACCTCCTCCCATAAGTCTGTTGCTTCCTCACCTATGATTCACCGACTCTTATCCGTTCCTTTTTTACCTCACACGTTCCAGGAAGAACTCGATATTATTACTTACAAGCAGAAATTCTCGTCCTTCGGACGGAACACTTATACGTTCCTGACAGAAGCCTGTCATTTCTTAAAGTTCGACGATCCCTCTTCACCTGTCCAACTACTCATTCTGAACTGTTACCCTATCTATTCTCTGATCCCTGCCCCTCCTTGACAGGCCCTCTCCATCTTTTTAATATTTTCTTTCATCCTCAATGCTTATCCGGTATGTTCTCTGATTGATACCACACCCTGAAAAATTTTCTCAATTCGCTGGATCTATAAAAATCAAACATTTCCACACCTGCACACATTTACTCTCACTTAACTTGTGACCCTACTGTCCGCAATGTAATACAGAACTATATTTATTAACCAATTGTTAACTGAACTCATTGTCCTATTATTGGCTTCCAGCTGTTAAACGGCACTTCAAGTCTTTAAATAAATAAATTAATTAATTAATAATCGTCAATACCCGACTTGTCCCTGTGACACCCCATTCACCAAAAAAGAGATAATCTACAGAAGATCACATCCCGTTACTGATCATATTCCCACCTGATATTAGGCAGTAACCACCCACTTAACACTTTCTTACCCATCCGACTGTCTTCTCTTCGATCCACTATCCAGTATGCTAGGCAAAAACTCTACAAAATCATCTGTTCTTCTTTCATTATAAACCATACTACTCTTTTCTGTCTGTCAATGTATTCCCTTTTGAAGTATCTAGCCCTACTCTCGGAATCTTTGTTGAAGCTGGTCCCCCCCACCGCTAAATGCCGCTTCCTAACTCTCACTGCCAATCTTCTTGTATCCGCAGTTTAATTCACTCACCTTCCAATCTACGCTCCCCCACTCTGCCGACATAATTTTCTCCTCTTGAACCTGAATTATTCAATCACCTCAAGTTGAACCATCTACTCCCTACCAACCATCCATTTCTCCATACCTAAATTCTCCCGTAAATATCTGGCTCGATCTAGCTGATCATCTCCAAACTCACTACACTATATACCGACAACTCATTAGAAACATTATCCCTAAACCAATTTTCCGACGCATCCATCCTACTTTACCAACGGATCTAAATTTGGACCCAAAACAGGGTACGCGTATTCGATCCAAGGAATCATAATTAGTCGTTGATTGAAAAATTCTGCCTTCATTTTCACTACCAAACAAAACGCCATATACTCGAGTCTTTATCTCCATTTTCTCAACCCAGCTCAAATATCCATTGTTAACTGACACTTTTTCATCTCTTCTGGTTATACAGGACTCTTATGCAACTAATTCCCCAAATACTCGCATTCATTTACTCCTGCAATCACCATTATCAATTTCTACATCTGTATCCTTCCTGTGGATTCCGAGTCACGTCAACTTCCCGGAACATGACGCCATTGTTTTTGCGACCAAAGTTAACAATAAACCTACAACTCTTTTCTGTCAGTCAATGTATTCGCTTCTGAAGTGAATCAAGCCCTAATTAACAACGATTTAGCCCAATTCTCAGCCTCTGCGTTGAAGCTAGCAACTCCTCCTCCCCTCAGATGCCGCTTCCGAACTCTCATTGTCAATTTTCTTGTATCCACAGCTCAGCTTCCATTATATGCATCCGCACTCTGCCGACATAATTCTCTCATTCTTCTTCTTGAGACTGAATTATTCAATCACCTCAAGTTGAACCAACTACCCCCTATCATATCATCCACTTCTCGGTAGCTAAACCCTCTCCCAAGTATCCGACTCGGTCGAAACTATATACCGACAACTCATTTGGAACATTATCTAAGAACCAATTTTTTCCGAACCACCAAACTTCTTTAAATCTGGACCTAAATTAGGATACGCGTACTCGATCCAAGGAGTCAAAATCAGTCGTTGATTGAAAAATTTTGTCTCCATTTCCTCCAAACTAAACTCCATACACCCTTGTCTTTCTCATCTCCATCTCTCCTCATCCCAGCTCAAATTTCTAATGTTAACTAACTCACTTTCATTTTTCCGGGATATGCAGGTCTCTTATTCAACTAATTCCCTAAATCAGCGCTTTCATTTACTCCTGCAATCACCATCATCCACTTCTACATCTGTCTCTTTTATGTAGATTCCGGGGAACTATTCAAACACCTCAAATTGAACCATCTACCCCCTGCCATATCCATCCACTTCTCCATAGCTAACCCCTTTCCCAGATATCCAAATCGATCTAGCTGATAATCTCTGAACTAACAACACTATAATACACCAATAACTTATTAGGAACATTATCTCTATACCAATTTCACAACCCACCAGCTCCACTGTACCAAACGGATCTAAATCTGGATCCAAAATAGAATACACAAACTCGATCCAAGGAGTCATAATCAGTCGTTGATTGAAAAATTCTGCCTCCATTTTCAGTATACCAAACAAAACTCTATAGTATACAGATCTCTATCTCCTCACCCCCAGCTGAAATTTCTACTGCTAACTGACTCACTTACATCTCTCCTGGCTATATTGAACTCACGTTCAACTAATTCTCAAATCATTCCATTCATTTATTCCTGCAATAACTATCACTCACTTCTACATCTGTCTCCTGGAATTCCGGGTCACATCAACGTCTTGAAATATGACGCAATTGTTTTCGCAAAAATTCCTTTCTATCCAAAAAATTTCTATCCCTGTACTTACCGCTGCTACTGACCTTAGAAACTATTACCGATCCCTGATATTTGACTCCCGCCATGACTTTTGTAAAACTCGAGTTGAAAGGAGCTGAGAACATCGATTACCAAAAAATCGCGCTACGTCTATCACGAACTCTCTCCTGAACACATACGCGGGTAATTTTCAAACGCCTTCTTTAATTAATTAAAACTATATTTTAATTTTACGAGCACATCAAAGCTATCATTGAAAAATCAACTGGCCTCTAAACTCTGAAACATCTACAACCTTAGCGATTACACACACTACTTTACGATTACACGAACAAAATGTGTCTACCATTCATCCCCTATGGGGTTTTTCGGGGTGAAAAAAAGTCTTAAACCTTCCCACTCGATATATGAAGCTATTTTCGCGGAGTTTGAGATGAGTCGAGGCGGTAGGAGCTGAGAACATCGATTACCTAAAATCGCGCTACGTCTAATAGTACTTTTCTATGGCAATTCACCAACCCGATTTTCAAAATTATTTCTGGTTGCCTAGTATGAAAAAACGGAAATTTTTTTTGGTACCAAGAATACACGTACAAAAGCAGTAGCCAATATACGATTAATTTTCAAGCTTTATTTCAACTTTTTCGGTGAACTTTATTCAATTTTGGATAGGAAAAAACCATCCTCGACATAATTCTCGTATAATGTCAAATTTTCATCGAATTTCAATGGGTGGGGGTAGAGATTACCCGTTACATGCGATTCCATTTTTCAGCTTGATAATATAAAAAAAAAGTGGTATCATCTCATCATTATTCCTTCGAGATGTAAATAAAAATATTATTCCATGGCAAAAAGGGAGGGAATACATATAATATGGTTATTTGTCAATACTTCGTACATATTTCGTCCATTAACATGATAAAAGGAAAAATTTATTTTTGTATCAAGAATACACGCGTAGAAGTAGCAACCAATATAGACCTAACTTAAAAGCTTAATTTCGGCTTTAAAACTTCATTTTTCCAAAAATTTTTTAATTATTCTTCTTCTCTGGAACAATAAACGTGTATCAGGAAAATTTCTGGGAAAAGTATTCGGTAGGAGTGGAGATTACCGGCGCCAAAATATACGTTTTGTGTCTTATAATATAGAAGATATTGCCAAAGCCAGTGGCGTCAAAGTGGACATTCTTGAGAAAATTATGGCTCAACTTCTCAACAGCACCCCAACTCTTCCTAGGAATGTGATGGGGTTCATTATCTCCTTGTTTGACAAGGGTCCTTTGAAGATCAGAGCTGTCTCCTGTTTATTACACCAACAACAACCTGGAAGAGATTTTCTCTTGCCTAAAGGATCCAATTCTATCTTGGCCAGTTGCTTTCTTCCTTTCCTTGATATCGGTTTTTCTATCAAAAGCTTGCGACTCATTTTATTATGCGGCTTTTGTAATTAGTTTCTTTACTTGTGAAGTATTTTTTGATATGTCAGGTTGTAACCTAGAGAATTACATACACTTGATTTATAGCACAATGTATGGTCGCGCGCAGTCCTTAAGACCCAAAATAATGTTTTTAGCGCGTTCTCTGCTACCTAAGTATTTTATTAGAAGGACCAACCATCCTTACATTGATGACGTCATCAATCTAAGTTGGGTTAGATTATGTCGAAGAATTTGTCTTGACTAAATATTGTAAGAATTTGTTAAGGCTAGATTATAGGATATTTTTGAGGCTAGATCAAGTTCAGAAAGAGATTTCAAGAGAGACCTTTTCCAATTCTACCAAGACTTTATAAAAAGATTTCAATCGGTTTTGTACTTTCAAGCGTTCCTGTTCCGACCTAATATGTCCACTCATCTAAACAGGAAGGAAACAAAAATAAGATGAGCTGCTTTCCATAGGCCTGCAGATGCCAAATTTCCGAACTTCATTGATTCCATCGTCTTGTGTTGAAATTGGTTTCGTTTCTCCTATAAAAAGAACCGCAAAATCTGCATTTTTAAAATGCTATTTTTCAGCTCCTTTACGTTAACATATAATTTCGGTGGTTCTGTCGTAGATTAGTAGATTGGTTTCTTGATTACATTTGTTGTGCATTTATTTGAAAAAGGCAGGTTTAAATTCTTCTTCCAAACATGAGGTATTGTTGTCATCGTATTTCTTCTTCTCCTCGTTGATCAGGGAGGATGAACTGGCGGTGGGGGGGGGGGTAGTCTTCTTCCCCTGCAATCCTCTAGAGAAATTTTAATTTTTTTCCGAGTCTCATTGTAAGTGGGCTAATGCGATGGAGCACACCGACACGGTTATTAGCCGATCAAATTTCCCACGAAATAGCAACGCAAACTGTAACAGCAACGACATTAGGCACTGCTCGTTGAATACCTCCTAAAGCGAAAGTGTCGACTGATAATTAGATATAAATGTGCACGCGTATTAAACATATAGGTATTCGAAGTATCAGACGGAGAATTCTAACCTGTAAATAATTAATTAGGTACCTCAGTGCGGGTTCGATATAAAATTCGCACTCACAAAGTATAACATTGACCGACCTATGGTCCCGGGTATGAATAAATGTACCGAAGCTAGTCTTTACTCGTGTTTTATAAATCTAATTAATACGTAAAAATTCTAAGTTGATATATTTTCTTCTCCTTTACTGTGCGCAGGTATTCACGGTATTCGTGTAAAATCGTGTTTCGCATTCGGCAGCGGTAATAGAAGCGTGCCGTTAATAAACGATAGAGGGTAAGTAACGAGAATATTTAATTAAATTTTCGATCCCCCAAAAGGAATTCATGATCCCATCTAGTCAAGTCGCGATAATGATGTAATCGTGTACTAGAGCTATTCTCGAGCGCAGTATGAATGCGAAAACAATACATTATTGTACGAGCGCTGGTTGTACGCTGTGTGTATACCCGCTGTACCATAACAAGAAGAGAGAAACATTAGTTTATTTTACGATTGATACGAGAAAGATTGCTTCGGGAATTCATGCGAGATCGGATGTTGAATATGAGCTTGTTGTCTGTATATTGCATAAATTTAGTGTGAAATAAGTCGCGCAATCTTTTCAAATGAAATTACTGGAGGTAGTTGGGTGATTATAGATGAAAGTATCTCGTCCCGCCTCGTATTCATTATCTAGGCATTCTGTATTATACGTTTTCCTATCAAATATGGTCTTCATACCAGTTCTGATGTGTACGGAAATTACGAAACAGTATCGGCTCGGATCGTCATTTCATCTCAAACTTGACCATCATTTTATTTCCAGTTACGTTCTACAGTATTTCCTCGTTATTTTGAAACTAGATTCTCTGAGTGAGAATTGCCAAGTCTATAGATATCAGTTTCCTTCTTGAATGAGTTAAGCTTTTTCAAATTTAAAAGAATACTCCTTGTTGTGAGGGCCACTTAAGATCGCTGAGTAAGAACCTTGACAAAACGAGGGATTCTATGAGACGCGCGTCATATTTCGTCTCTGAGAGTGAAGTTGGTACAGTCCACAACGCAAGTTTTCTGTGAATGGTAAATTTCATTGATATTCATCTCTTACTTGAAGGCCTTAAAGGAAATAGGTTCGCTGGATGCAGGGCCGGATTAAGGGGGCTATTGGCACATGGTCTCCGTAGTTAGGGGCCACCGCAATTGCAGTTTAACGACCATCAGAATTCATTTTCCGGTCCCTCATGGAAGCTGTGGCCGCTGTTTATTAGATGATCATCAAAAGCTGACTTCCCCAAGTGTCCCTTAATCCAAGACTTCAGGTGCTCACAGTGGCGGATTAACACATTCTGCGCTCTACGCTGAAGGCAATTTCGCGCCGCTCGCTGCGCTCGCGATAATGTAAAACAACTCTCTGTTCTTTATTCTCGGGATCAGTCACTCTGTTTGTAAGCCTCCCACCAGTTTCCATAATACCAGGCCTAATAGCGATACTGCTCGAGTCTTCCTTATACTCGGCCTCCGAATGACGGCTGATAACAAGATACTAACAGATTTTAGGATTGAGTACTACTACTTAGTCTCCATTATACTGAGCTATTCAGTATACTAAACAATACTAGGCCTACTATTAACATTCATGAAGTCAGTTTTACCAGACGGTGATGATAAAATATCGCCTATTCCTTTGATTGAAGAAGCCTAAAATCGCCAAGTACAAAATTGCTGTCGCTGAACCCATGAAGTAGCCCTAAATCGCCAACAATCGCCAGATTTGGTTGTCAAAGCGCCCAATTGGCGACAAAAAATCGTCAAGTTTCATGTAGCCCAATTGACTTGTAGGAGCCAAAATATCTTTTGTGAAGCCCAATTGGCGCTTTATAGCGTAACCTGGCCACACTGCGTGAAGCCAGACCTAACATAAGACTTACATACAGCAATAAGAGCCTTTAAACCACTTACAGATTTCGAAGATGAGGAAAGGTGGTTTGAAATCGCGAATTTCAGAGTTAGGATCGGAGTCAAGGATGATGACGTCATAGTTTATGGTAAAGAAAGAGAAGGGATACAGTATAAAGGATTATTAGTGAGTGAGGGACACTCGCGGGGTAGTGTGAACTCGCAAATTTTGAAATTACGGGTCAAGATTCAAGACTTGTGAAACTCGCAGATTTTCAGAATCATATTTAAGGTTCTTCTCCATGGGGTGGGAAGCGAAGCAACCGGTGGGAAGGGTAAATTTCGGAGTTCGGAACTACGATTCAGGAAACTTCAGGAGGGATGTGTTTTTTTTGGGTGGGGGGGGAAGGCCAATTCAAAGGGGTGGTGTGAACTTGCAAATTTCGGAATTAGAAGCTGGGATTGAGGAAAGATATGAAACATGTTAAAAGAGAGGAAAAGGGAAGAGAAGGAGAGTAGTGAGAAATATCAAACGGATAATGGACCGTCCATTATCCGTACATGGCTGCTTCTGAATTTTCATACGTACACGATTTATTCTTTCTAAGGAGATATGAGTAAGTCGAATTCTTTCTTTCAGTAAATTATTACATTATTAAAAGAAAATTTCGCACCGCCAAAATTCTGCGCCTTACGCTACAGCGTAGTCAGCGTATAGGGAAATCTGGCGCTGGGTGCTCAGCTACTCTAACCTTTATTTGGCGGCTGGTCTCATCAATAGAGAAGCCTCCACAATCCCTACATTCCGACTTACAAACACCACTCCTCTCATCAACGTGTACGGGGTCCTTCAGCCACACAAACAGCCCTTTGACAGTCGTAGGGTTGTAAAACGCGGGTCTGAAGCCGAACGGGCAGAGGGCCCGACCCAATTGGAGGAGAACTTTCCCAGGGAAGGGAGAGTGATCCAACGCAAACGGCGATCACGGATCGTGTCTCGGGGGAGGGAGGTGGTGGAATCAAGAAGGCTCCTCGTAACTTTCCTCCGAACCATCACGTCAACATCGACATTGACCCCATTCACTCTGGCCAGGTATTTTATTGTGAATAACTCTTTCTTGAAGGCAGACTGACTCAAAGGAATACGAGTAAGTCTGTGAAAAGCAGCCATCTTATGAGCGACAGGACCGAACGAACCACCGTGGACTAAAACATCGGTCGTAGTATCTTTTCTGTAAATTCCAAACTTATGGATACCGTCGATTATAGAGATCGATAAATCCAAAAAGTTGATGGAAAATACCTCTATTTCCAACGTAAATTTGACGGTAGGGTACCAGGAATTGAGATACCTCAGAAACTCGCTAAGGACATCTGGGGGACCAGTCCAGGTGCGTAGAACGTCATAAACGTACCTGTGCCAATAGTGAATATGATTAAGTAACACCTGGTTCGAGGAAAAGAGGTCAAGTTCGAACTTGGACATGAAAATTTTGGAGATGAGAGAGCCTAAAGGTGATCCAATAGGGATCCCTACTTCATCAGGGAACTCAAAAAATTTCCCTTCGAATTTACAATAGTTGGGGGACCAGTAAAGATTCAAAAGGTCGAAAAATTCATGAAGCTCATTGTGAGGAATGTTGGCTTTGACGAGTAGCTCACCCATACGCTGGATAGTAGCAGCCTTAGGAATATTCGGGAACAAACCAACAACATCAAACGAGCAGATGACTGTTCCCGGAGGAAGACTTACACCCTTCAGGACGTCGGTTGAAAGAGGCCAAATTCAAGACCGAATGAAGAGATTCAAAATCAATGCGATTTTTGAACCAATGGTCCAGGAATTTGGCAAGGAGGTAGGTGGGGGGAGGAGATGAAAGAAACAACGGGTCGCATCGGGGTATTGTTCTTATGCACTTTGGGCAGTCCGTAGAGAAGGGGGGGGGCGTGGGGTTAGGAACAAGGAAGGTTTTTTTCATTGCAGGAGTTTTGATAATAGCCTCACTCCTGTTGATCACACTCCTAACTTCTTTAACGTGCTTAGGGAAGCTGAAATCCTCACACTCTTTAGCACCACACTGCTGAAGCACTTCGTGGACCTTAGAAGAATAGGCGGATTTCTCCATCACCGCAACAGCATTGCCCTGGTCAGCCTTAGTGACGATTAAATCTCCCTCTTTAAATCTTAAATCACTCCTTCCAATTTATTACTCATGCAAGGGAGGGGGTTATTGCGAACTAATTCGGCACAGACTTTCTGGGTATTAAAACCAAGACCAATTTTAACAGCAAGATCCGCAACAAGATTCGCCAAGGTTTCATCCTTCTTGAGGGGAGGTAAACTGAATTTCAAACCTTTCTCAAGGAGGGCTGTTTCGTCACTATTAAACACTACCTGACTATTATTTATGAGAGGGGGGATGGAATTTATGAACGACTACACCGTCACTCACCCCTTCCTCAACCACATCACCGTTAACCTTCATTGGGGAGGACAACTTCCTATTTTTCTTCTCCTTCAAGTTCACCTCAAACTTCCTACACTTTTCATTAACGTCCCGCATATAAAGTAATCAAACTGAAGGGGGAGGAGCATACCGGAGAATCTCGAATGGACCATAAGGTTTAATCTAGTCGTAACATTATATTTACCATGCCATCTTCGCAACTCTGTTCTTATCCACTTCTCCCTCATATAATTTTCTAGTTTCTGAGTCGTAATCTTACAATCGGAGTAGAACCGGAATTTTCCGAACTTGGGTCTCAAATGCAACACCAAACACCGATAAAGAAACCAAATATGAGAGGAAAACGAAGTAGTTTGAAAACTACTTATGGTTAATGGGGGTGTAGCCCATAGCAGTGAAGAGTGGAACTTGATAATTTTGGATAGGGAATGGTTAGGGATTAAGTAAATTGATGCCCGCGGAAGTTAATGAGAACGGTTTTTTTTTTTTGGCAGGGAACCCATTTTTCCATTTGTTGGAGATAATTTCAGGAAATTTCCGCGAGCGTCTCCATGGTTGATGACGTCATCAACCTAAGGTTGTAAGACTTGGAAAAGTGTTGACTTTAAACCTACTATTATGTTGGACGCCAGACGCCGTCGACATATCGTGGTACTTGGAAAAATGTCGACCTTCGAGCTATATAATATTATGAAGGGGGTTTTGAAAAAATTTCGACTTTCAAAAAAAGGTCCGTGTATGCAAACGCGTCCAACTTCTAATTTTAGGTACAGTACCTCTTTTACAACGGGGCAGGGAACTTGCGGGTTTCCCGCTGCCAATGCAAAATTTGTAACGACATGTAAATTTTTTTTATTGGATGGAGAGTTTTCACAAAAATTTGACACCGGCGCTAACAAAAGCTATGGATCCAGCCCTTGCTGGATATTGCGTTATTATATGAGGCGCAATCTGACAAATCCAACCTTGAGTCGGAAATTTTTTTTAGGTTTATTAGCAAAATTTGTAGAAGAGATCGAAAGCTATAGACCAAGAAAGGAAGATATCTACCTGGTGGACACAAAGAATACAGAGCTGATTTTTTCATGGATTGTTCGGAAGCCTCCCCAATGGTGTCTTCAAAAATCATCGCGAATCCAAGTTGGGCTTTCCTTTTTACAGGGGAGGTAAAGGGGAGGAAATCGAGTCTTTCATCAATAACTCGATAACGAGTGATTCTGTTTAAGTTCAAATTTAAGCCACTAGAGCGGGCCACACGTAGCCGCCTTTTTGTCATATACACGCAATACGCGTCATGCATGCAAAGACAGGCCTGCATTCACTTGTAGTCGGTCACTCCTCATTGGCAGGTTGCACCGTGGAGAACAAAAGGTTTTCAGATACAAGCAGTGATTTCAATACAAGGAGGCATCAAAACGATAAAAAAATAACATAAATAACGAAGAGACACACGTAGGAAGATAGAAGTAGGAAGACAGGAGCGTAAGGTGCGTAAGTGAGAGGTATAATTTTAGCGCGCTGTAACGACAAAACTATCGATTTTTAGAAAAAAAGTAATAGAACATTATTTGTAGGAAATTGGGCGCAGAACAATTTTTATTTGAAAATTTTTCTTTTAGGATCACTCGTTATCGAGTTATTGACGAAAAACTCAATTTTTCCACATTTGCCTCCCTGTAAAAGGGAAAGCCCCATTAGGATTCGCGGGGATTTTTGAGAACACCTTCTGGGGAAGGTTCTGAACATTTCATGAAAAAATCAGCTCTGTATTCAGTAAGTCCAGGTAGCCTTATTTTTCTGGCTTCATTTCTTGGTCAACTATCGAACCAAAAATAAATTAAGTCTCTAGGAGGAAAATTCACTCTTGTACAACGATGTGAAGATGGACACAAAGCGAGAAAAACGCATTAGTCAGCCTCACCCTTTGGAACATTCAACCTTTCGAAGGGCCGTTTGACTCGTTAGAAACGTTTTCACGCTTGTTCATTGAAAAGCTCGTGGAAAATACTATTAGAATCGCTAATAAATAAAATTTTTTTTTTTCGTTTTTTATTTGTATGTACTGCGAAAATCAATTTTACTACTTGAGGTTGGATTTGTCTGACTGCGACTCATATAGTAAAAGATGTTGAATTGAGGCATGCATCGTGATGTCTGTATGCGTTGACTCCCGGAATATTTGAAAATCATGACGCTGATAATGGATATAAAATTTTCTCAGCTTGAGTCGTAGGATTGCTGTGAAACTCTATTTTGTAGAACCTTTGAAAAATTTCAATACTTGAACTCTGACAATGGAATGAAACTGGAATAAAAAAAAGGGTTAAGTAGGACTTCACAAATTTTGGGAGTCCAACGAGATAAAATTTCGAGATTTCAGCTCTACTCAATACCAAAGATTTTCAAAACGAAATTCCTTTTTTGAGGTAAAATGTTCGATGACGTCATGAAACACTGATTCGTTACCAATGTTTTCTTCGTACTTCAAAATATAAACCTCTGAAACGGCCTTTCGTATCCTTGAGAAAGGGGTGGACCTATAGGATTCTCGTGTTTAGGGGCCATTTATCTAAGGCGGCAAATTTTGGGAAATTATTATCACCTGCGTGGGAGGTATCACCCCCCGTCCTCCTGGTATTAATTCACTTCACTTTTGAGAGCAGTATCGAATTCAATATTGTTGTTATGTGTGTATCACTAAAATGAATTCCCGAGGCTGTAACTCATGACGCATAACTGATTTACTGACTCGCCAGAAACGAATGCTAACCACCATTTAATACAACCTTGTGTAAAAATTGAAATCTCGCTTCTGCTACTCCTCGAGATCGATTGAAGATTTAAGAAAATACGTTCAGAAAATTAGTTCGATGTAAATTTTTGAGATTATAAACTTTTTTCATGTCTAAGTATGAACGAGAAACTTCGATTGCCAATAAGTTCCAATTCCACGACTTTTAACAAGTTCGAGAATTTCTCTTATGTATTTTAGTCGTGCTGTATAACAGAGGAACGAACTTTAGTCACGTTAACGTGTGTGAATATTTCAATTCTCAGTCACCTGTACGATTATTTTTGTTGTTCATGTTTCTCTTTTCACTTCCGCTTTCAGGTGCCCCGTTAATGCAAAAGTCATAACCGAATTTAAATACGACGAATCCACGGGACATGCGGATGCAAATTTATTTTCTATGTTCAGATTACCCGATAGTAGGGAGCTTCATTTCCAGTGTGATGTTGCCATATGTAAAGGTAAGTTTTCGAGACGATCTGGTTCTCCTATTAAAAATTAATCGTATCGAAATTAATTTCACGGGTAGCTACCCACGATCCCCCCAGAGAGCTCAAAGTTGGAAAAAAGTAATTTTACGAAAGATATCAATTTTATCTTGATGCGAGGGGTGTGTTTCAACAATATTATTGCTCTTTTTGCTACAAGCTTTGCTAAGCAGCGCAATATAGGCTTAAATGTTGAGCTCAAGATGAGCAACACGTACTCGCAGTCAGCTCGTCTTCGGAATATTTTAATGCGTAAGAATAATAATTTTTCTTTTCTTATTTCAATACAGGAATGTGTCCACCTATCACGTGCGATGCAAATTTTGAGCTCATGTCCGCAAGTTCTGGGAAAGAAGTGTTCATGGAAGGCTCAAATGACGAAGGAATGGTTCCCGCTAGTACGACGGTATTCGTCTTGGAACCCGGTGAAATGCCGAGTAAGTAATACAGGTCGTAGCGATCAAATTGACTAAAGTATTTGAAGGATTACTCACAATCACCTTCAGATTGAAGTGACTAATCAGGTCATCTGAATTCTTTTCAAAAATTGACTATTTCTGTATCAATTTGAATTCAAATCAAAGTCAATCTGCACTCATTCTCTCAGTAACTTTTAGCACAAATCCACTGATAACCGACACAGTAGAGCAGTTGATTTTAGGTCGATCAAAATTTTGGAAGGGTTGACTCGAAAATCGACTTGAAATCAACGAGACAAAATACCTAGTTGAAATGGAGTCGACATGATTGGACCCTATTGTAGTCAATTTTAATAGTCCATGGGCCATAATAGAAAATAGTGGTTTTTGGTACCACGTGGGGGGACAAAACGTCACTTTGGGATATGTTAGTAGGGGTGATACTTGACATAAAAAACGATGATAGACATCTGAGAAGAGCAGCTTTCCAAAATGGCGGCCAATTTCAAA
The DNA here is from genome assembly GCA_035079385.1 of Aspidiotus rigidus. Taxonomy (NCBI): domain Eukaryota; kingdom Metazoa; phylum Arthropoda; class Insecta; order Hemiptera; family Diaspididae; genus Aspidiotus; species Aspidiotus rigidus. Next base: position 5,692,846 of record JAVHKY010000023.1, read on the forward strand.
ATGGCGGATCGGTCTTCTGGTAAAAGGCGAATAACTCATATTGTGTGGGTCAAATTTTCTACTTTTCTTTTTTTAAATAAAAGAAAATAAGGCCCCAAATAATACATCCAATTTCCTAGCTCCCAAAAATCAATGTTTTGCTGAAAAATTGTGCATCAATCATGAAAAGTTACAGATAAAAAATATTCCTCGTGAAATTTGTTATAAAAAATACCATACTAACTTTGATATGCGTCCAATTATCAGCTTAAAAAGTTCGTCGAAAGTTGGGAACTTTGGGAAAAAGTCAATTTTTCAGCAATAAATATCTAAAAAATCAAACACGAATGAAATAGAATTTCAAACAAAAACTGTTATTGAAAAATTATAACTGCAAAATAGATTGACTAAATTATCATCCAAACTTTGTCGAAAGTTCTGAGTTTTTGGAAGGAAATCGATTATTGTAGGGTATCCAGTTTGTCACTTTTGAGTGACTCGGTCACTTTTTTAGGCTTCAGTCATTTTTTAGGCCTTTTTTAAAGAAAATAGTCACTTTTTCATCCATACTTGAAAATCACAATTTTTTCCGGTGTTGACATCACTTGGTATGTGTTTGACCGCGGATCTTTCTTTCTTTCTTGTTTCTATCGGGTACCCTCGTATCTCGCTTCCCATACCACTTGGAGCTTTTTTTTTTTTTTTTTTCTATAATGCAGTTACGTTTTGGACCAATTGAGCGTTTCCTTCTTTTTATCAGTCCAATTATTATAATTTATTAACAAAAAAATGTTTTGGGACACACCGTTTGCATCATACATATTTTTGACTAAAAATAATTCAAATTAAATATTAAAAAAAGAAAAAACACTCAACTGTTGCTCATGAAGTTGATTGAATTGACTTTATTGTAAGTGAACTAAAAAGAAAAAACAAGAGTTTGAATCAAAAAACTCTATAATTACCAAACAAAATAATTATTAAATCATTTTGCAATCAAACATTCATTATGTAAAATCTTACAGCAGCAATAATAGTATTCACTTATATAGAAGGCAATAGTGGAGGCTGTTTGTTCCTAATATAATGGAAAACTGAATAACTAAGTGATTGTATCACTCATGAGGAAGCGTAAGGTTATAAGAGTTTGTAGGATACGGGGCGCGATGTTGCTGTAAGATTTTACATATGAATGTTTAATTATAAAATTATTTATCATTTTATTTAGTAAACAGAGTTTTTTCAATTCAAACTCTTGTATTTTTCTTTTTAGTTCAGTTATGATAAACTCAATTCAATCAACTTCATGAGCAACACCGGATTCTTTTTTTAAATATTTTATATTCTACATTGTGTTCTAGAATAAATAATTCAAAATAATTGGCAGATATTCAAAAATCGATTTTGTGTGGTTTTAAGATATTGCAGCGCCATGTGCGGATGAACAGCTTGAATATTATTTTAATTTTGTTCAAAGTACAGCAACATCAACGCGCATGTCGGCAAACAGCAAATTAGGTACAATTCCTCATCAAGATTTTATTCCTCTGACTGCAACTAGGCCACTGAACTGTTATCGGCATCACTTACCAATAAGAATACTTGAAATAAATAAATAAAAGTATTCAATGTGATTCCTACAGATTTTTTTTCAATGTTGAAGCTCACAATAGACTTTTTATGATGACCATTAGCTTTACAATAAAGATGTAGTGAATTTTGTGAGAATCACTTTTGGGTTAAAACTTTTCCTCATTAAAGCTCTAGTTTGGAGGATATTTGGAAACAATCACTTTCCTTCCAAACGCTCAGAGCTTCCGACAATTTTTAAAAGGAAGTTTGAGTAGTCTATTTTACAGACAATTGCAAAAGGAACATTTTTTGTTTGAAAGTTTTTCTTATTGAATCTCAAGTCTCCAAAATATTTACTATGAATCGATTTTTGCGGATGCTCACAACTTTTAGAAGCTTTTCAAGATTATAACTAGACTGACAATGAAGTTCAGATGGTCCGTGATGAAGTAAAATTCATGAAAAATATTTTTTGTTTGGAACTCCTTCTTATTAGAATAGGCCTAGCTTATTTTTTTGTAATATTTGACGACAATCGATTTCCTTCCAAAAGTTCAGAACTTTCGACAACCTTCGGACGAAAGTTTAGGTAATCTATTTTGCAGTTAAAATTTTTCAATAAAAAGTTTTTGTTTGAAATTTTATTTCATTTGTGTTTTATTTTTTAGATATTTATTGCTGAAAAATTGACTTTTTCCCAAAGTTCTCAACTTTTAACGAACTTTTTAAGCTGATAATTGGACGCATAGCGAAGTTTGAATGATTATTTTCTATAACAAATTTCACGAGGAACATGTTTCATCTGAAACTTTTCATGGTTGATGCCCAATTTCTCAAGATATTTGCAAAACATTGATTTTAGGGAGCTAGAACGTGCCACAGAAAATTTATTAGGATGTGAGACGCGGGAAGTTGGATATGTTATTCAAGGCCTTATTTTCTTTTGTTGAAAAAGAAAAGTAAAAAATTTGACCCACACAATATGAGTTATTCGCCTTTTACCAGAAGATCGATTCGCCATTTTGAAATTGGCCGCCATTTTGGAAAGCTGCTCTTCTCAGATGTCTCTCATCGTTTTTTATATCAAGTATCATCCCTACTAACATATCTCAAAGTATCGCTTTGTCCCCCCGAATGGTACCACATTTTTATATGGCCCATGGACTATAACGACTAAGACTTGGGAAAAAAAGTCAATTTCAAGTGATTTTTTTTTTTAAATTCAATTGACGAGCTATGCAACTACTTTTAGGGTTATCGACTCGGCTCGGACTGGGCACACGGGTACAGTGAGGGTGCGAGGAGTTTGTCGTACAGAGAGGGATAGAATGGACGGTGAAACCGGATGTTTTCGAGAAATAAGCAAGAGTTGAATGGATTGATCATCAGCATTGCTGTATTGGCATGAAAATAGAAAAGAGGGGCAGAGAAAGGTTTTCCTTTTTCTGAAACGGGTTGGGATTACTTCTTCATGTCGGAAGTTTGAGCTAGACTATCAAGGAATAGGAGATTTTTGTGGCAGATCGGACTTTATTGGAGGAAGAACCAGGAATTGTGCCTGGAGGGGAGGATGAGAGACCAGTCATAAGCTTTGAGATTTTACAAGAGGGAGAGGGGGGGATCAGTTATGGAAAGTGAACGCAGTGACGGCTTTGCAACAAAGTCCCTTGCGTCATGTTCCTTAAAGTGGATGTATCGTTGCATCCATAGAAAAGAGGTAAAGGATAATGAAGAACTTCATGAATGTACAAGAATGAGAATTTGTTGTACGATACCATTGATAAAATGAGGGTCTTAGATGATGGCAAGTAAGGTTGAGAGAGAATGAGTAGGAGAGAAGCGGATGAGAAGGGAGAGGCAGATGAATATCGTGCAGTGGTAAGTTCGGAGGTGATCCAATATGAAAGCGAGATGGTACCCTAAATGGAGTCTGTATGTATCCGGTTCTGGGTTCCAATGCAGAAATGGTGAGAGAGAAATTCTGAAAAAATTATTCTGTTGATGTTTTGTTAATATACAAAGTTAACCGTTTTGCGAGCTTCAGTAAGATCAGGCTTAAGGGTTAAATAAGGAGGCGAGGGAGGAATACGAAGTAAGGGCCTGAATTCGAGATGAGTATACTAGATGGGATTGAAGCGACAGAAGCTGTGAATTAAGTAGACTAAGAGCATCTGGAAACATGGAAAGCGTTGGGTATTGGGCGGTAGAGGCCAGAAAGTTGGCAATGAGTAATGCAGAGACCTACACTTGCTTCAGCGCATAGGCTGAGTAAAAGGTTGGTGAGTAATGCGCCAAAGGCTAGTCGAAGCCCAGAAGACCGAATAAAGTCTAGCAATTTTGAAGTTGTTTTGTGGGAGTGGGTAAAAATTGGAGAACCATAGGTAATCCAATTTGGAACGGATTAACCAATTGTAAGGTCTGTGGTTACAGTCAATACGGGGGTGTAATCGGTATTTGAGAACGTTCAAGGAATTCAGACATTTTGCTCCTTAGATTTTGATACCTGGAGGGGGGGAAGGGGGTAGATGAGACTAAGGACTTTGACTCGATATTAATTGTGAAATTCTGTAGACGCGTAGAAGGAAGAGGCGTAGGGCGTGAGTATCTTTTCCGGAACACCACTATGATGGTTTTATTGTCTGAAAATCAAAATCACAGTCAGATGACCATTTAGAAATTTGGTTGAGGGTTAATTGGAGGAGTCTTGCTAGGGAAAAAGCTGGTACTGTTTGATGGGTCATTTTTTGAGTTAGTTTTACGTTAATAATGAATCCAACTGTAAATCGACGGTCGAAATAGTTTATCGGGTTAGTACTAAGAATCGAGTAGCAAGAAATATTTTATACTTATTTACAAAATGATAGATTTTCTGGCTAACCAGAATATCTAAAAAATTTTTGGTTTTTCTGGAAGATTTATTTTAAATGTGTCTTCAGTTATCGGTGGTCTTTTTAAAATCGAAGCCAAGAAAAAATAATTTAATTCGTACGCTCATCGTCGAGAATCCTGCAGTCGTAAGCTTTCAAATTTCCATTCATATCTGATTTGATTATATGTCGTCCTTTCGTGTGTAGGATTTTCGACCATCGTATCTCGCGTAATTATCTCATAGCTTATTCAATATATTTTTTGTGGATTTTTGATTTTATAGTGAGCGGCTATTTATATGACGGAGATTCAAACGAAATACGACCGCCTTGGCTGCTCTACCTGTGCATCGCTTTCGGGTTAATGTTCCTGATAATGCTCATTATCAATATATTTTTATGCTCAGCGATGACTTGCTCGTGCGCGCGAACAGAAGTCATAGAAAAAGAACCTAGTATAATAGAAGACTACGATCCTTACAGAAGTTGGCACGGATCACAATATGGATCTCGGTAATCAATCGCTATTGTTGATTGTTTTTATATTATATTTCGCCATTGTGCGCTTGTTAATCCTCGAACTTGAAATAGTGTCGGACAGATTGAACTGGTTGTCTATACCTATATCGTTAATTTGATTATGAGTCGCTTGTCTGTCATAATTGATTCTCGAGTTAGGGTATTTTGTTGTCGAAATAAGCAATAAATATTTAAATGTTGAAATTGGGAGAAATTGTATCCTATCCCGCGATCTGTTTAGCCTAGTTTTGAATATTACGATTTTGCTCTTACGAAAATAATACTCCCGTCGAATTCTAAAGTTATTTTTGAAAGTAGCCTACGAGTACATGCTACGATAGGTAGGTGTAGAATGATAGGTAGTGTTGGCTGTATTGTATTGTCGACGGTTCGTATTTTCCTTATTCTTCTTACTTCAGGCGGAAAAAACTACATAAAGTTGAATATTTTAGAAAAGGAATCTAGCTTTGTTTTAAAATAGTCGTAATAAATCACCGACAAACAAAAATTTCTCTGAACGAGGAATAAAGGCGAGTCTTGGAACTTGATTACTTCATCTAGATCTATTTGAGTATTCATGTAGTTCTATGTACTCACATAAATGCTTTACAAACCTGAAATATTTTTCTGAAAAGAAGAATAGGCGAACAAGTCGATTGTGTAGATTGAATAATGTAGGAAAATGTTGTATAACACTTACTTCGTAAGCTCCCATATCTAACACCTATAATGGAGTTATTGAAAGTACATACATTCTTTTTCTAGTGACTGCTATATTTCGAGTATCACGATATAGTCGAAAATATTGTATGTATTATTTGTGTAATTTTTATACCGTTGTAGAAAATTTTTGCGATTAATTTTTAGACAAGGAATTTTTTCGAAATCGTTTTCCATTCTCAAGGAATTCTGGAATATTTCGTGTACTTTTTTTGTGTCGTTATTTATTATTAATTTCGCTTTTTTAGGTTTTCATTGAACGGTAAGCCTGGATACACGTCCGGAGGATCAACGATGAATTCCACTCGCTCGATATCCACGAACAGCGATCATTATGCCATTGTTCATTCACGACCTGGTAGTCGATATTCACCGTCCAACGGCCTAGGCGGTAAACACCACGGTCACCATTTAAGGCCTCCCCCTTCAAATATGGGTTCCCATTACAATGGAAAACTCTAACTTGAGTAAGTTTCGACTCATCACTTGTGAGTAAAGGTATGCAATTTGCAAACTGTCGAGTGGACTAGCACGAGTGGAGTGCACAATGCGATGTAAGCGTTAACCTTTTAATTTATGACGGCGGGTAACTCGTGAACTGGAAAAAATTTGTTCGCGATATGATGCGAGATAAGAAGAAACAAGATTTGTAAAATACGCTACAATTATCTTTTATGCGATGTCCGCCCCGTGTACTTAAAATTAATTTATACTGCGCTATGTGGGCCACAAAGTCGTCTGACTTTTCCTTACGTTCAACGTATGGAAAAACAAAACACGTATGACGTATTTAACAACTCTCCTTCTCTTCTGCTCGTCTGACCTGTAATTTGTAACTTGTGATGTAATCGCCGTTATTGGCCTTGAGTATAATTCGCGATTACATTCAGAGATAAACACTCATCCCGCGCCACTTATTCCGTCTTGTAGCTGGAAGTTTTCCGTATACTGACGCAAATTGAGAGTAGGATTTATAGCTAAGGGATTAAATGTCAAAGGGAAACACTTAGAACCTACTCTATTCGATTTCTGAAGCAAATCGAAGAATCGTGCATCCGCTCTTTTTACCCAACTTGACATTCAAGCCCGAATATAAATAATTCAAGTTAAGAGAAAACGTGTTGATGTGCACTCGGTCTTTAATAAAATTTGTCAAAGGCGAACCACCGTTTCAATCAGCGCTAGACGTTAGAACGAACACAACCTATGATAGTGAGCGGCCTTGCGTGAAGTTGTGACCTTTAACGATGGTGGGCTCTCCAAATTCCGACGATTCTATTCTTAAAATTGACACCTCAGATTTAGTGTCTACTTATGTATCGCAACCAGCATCTCATTGTAATATTGGACCACATTTTTTGTGACGTCATTTTTATTTTAATGTCTTTTTCACGAAAAATGGGTAAGAAAATGATGGAATTGGCCCTTTCTTTGACATTCAGCTTTTTCACAATCTCTTCTGATTTGTCACTTTTCACTCTAAATTTTTCATCAGGAATATTATCAAGGCTCAGACTCCCTTAATGAAGGAGCGATTACTGAGAAGAGCATTAACGCTAATGCGTGGATTATCATAATTACTTTCTACATCAAAAAACCTAGCTAGTCTGCTTCATCTGCTTCTCAGCCTAAAAATCCTTTTTCTTTTATTTGCTGTTCCTTTTCAAACGCATAGATGTATCTAGGTTTTTTCTCGTCATGAAGACTCTGGTTTCAGTTTTTTACTTCTTACATAAAAATTATTTCTCTGTCTAAGAAGTGCATGTCCGCCCCTCTTGGCGAAAAATACAAATCTAGTACAAAGAAATCACTACTGCGCTGAACGAAGAGGGAAAGACGGCATCGAGGGTTCAGCATTTTCTAACATTCACGAAGCCCCCCCCACCTACCCCCTACTAACTGAATTCTAATTATTAATACTATAATTATAAATAATAAATTAAATTTATCAAAATAAAATATTCTATTTATATATAAATAATTACATATAAATAAATTTAAATTAATAACTGATTTAATTTTAATAATTAAAATTATTATAACAAAAAAAAAATATTAATCAAATTTTAATTAATTTAAATAATGATTTTGTACATCATTTAATAATTATTAATTATAAAAATAAATTTATTAATTATATTATTTATTATTATAATAAATTTTTCTAACTTGATAATTATTTCTATAAGAATAATAATTACTTTAATAACATTATTAATAATTCTTTTATTTAAAAATTCAATTATTTTAATAATAATTTTATTAATTCAAATTTCAAGAATAATTTTTATTATTACAATTTTAATAATAAATTATTCATTTTATATTAAAATAAAAAAATTGAATATTTATTCATTAGAAATAATAATTTTTAATAATTTAATATTTAAATTTAAATATAAAAAAATTGACTATATAATTTTTTTTTTAAATTTCTTCAAAAATATTTTTAAAAAATTTATTATAATATTAATTTTATTATTAATATTAATATATATATTAAATATAAATTTTAATTCAAAAATTAAATTTAAAAAACTTTATGAAAATATTTTTAATTAAAACATCTACAAATTTAAATATTATATGAAATATTGGGTCATTAATTATATTAATTATATTTATTCAAGTTTTTATTGGATTTTTTATTTCAATAAATTACGGACCTGAGGAGATATGGAGTGATTCACTTCCCTTTCTTTACTTGTGATACTGGCATTGATTTATGTATTGAAAGATGTTTTTTTTTTTTTTTTTTTTTAATTTATTTTAACGAGCATTTAAGATACACAACCGGGCTATTAGCTCGACGAATATCACATACATAGTAGTATAGGTGTAATTTACATCTTGGCATGATGAGTTAGGGATGAATATGGTGATGGTATTAGTGTGCGAATTATTACTTTTATATGTGTATAATATATATTTATTGATATAATTATATATAAATTTTTTTTTATATGAAGGAGTAAAATTGGGTGAGGCGTATGTATTGGAGGGAGGAGGTTATTGTGTCTGAATTATTTATTGATGCTTGAGAGTGTGAGGAGGGTACATTTAGGGAAGAGCGGAGAGAAGCGAGTAGTGGACAGGAAAAGAAGTGTTTGACTGTTAAAGTCTCTTCTTCGCAGTAAGGACAGGATGGGGGAGCTAGAAGATCGGGGTTGATGTGGTAGGAATGTGTGATACGAGTATGACCAATTCTTAGACGAGTGAGATCAACCTCTTCACGTCTAGTATTTCTTAAAGAGGAGAACCAGGGTATGGGAGTTCGTTTAATACTGTGAAATTTGTTAGTCGTGTGGTTTTTCCAGAATGTTTTCCATTTTCGGAGGACGAGAAGCCGGTAGTGATTTTTGTAATCGGAGACAGGTAAACGGGTGTAATCGGTTATTTTAGTTAAGGAAGTGGCGTTTTTGGCGGCTCTGTCGACTGCATCATGTTCTGGAAGATTGATATGACCAGGGATCCATATGAATGTGATTTGGGTGTTGATTGACTTAAGGATAAGTAGTGTGAGGTGAATACGTTGAATAAGGGGGTGAGTGCTATACGTGTCTGGTATGGAGTGTAAAGAAAAAACTGAGTCAGTGAGGAGAAGGAATTTGCCGTTTGGAGGGAGTTGGGAGAGATGAGAAAGGCAGGAGAATATAGCCATCAGTTCAGCTGTAAATATGGATGCAGTGTTGCGTATACGGTGAGAAGTAAGGCTTATGGAATAAGCGTAAGCAGTCTTATTCAATTTTTTAGATCCGTCTGAAAGGCAAATTGTGTAATCCGGATATTCTTGTATCATCTGTCGGATGGTTTCGATAATCATGTTGTTATTAGATTTAGGGAATTGTATGAGGTCAAGACGTATGTTTGGTTCAGGGAGCGTCCAAGGTGGGGAGGTAATGTAAATGGGTTGCAAAGGATTTGCTTGGAATGGCTTATTGAGGGAGTGATTGAATTGGAGAAGGATATGTTTATTGTGAGTCGAAAAGGGTCGAGTGTTTTGTAGAAAGATTGAGTTATATATAGGAAGATCAGGGAATTGGGAGACAGCGGATAAGAAATCAGAAGTTAGGATGAGTCTACGAAAGGAGAGTGGAGGTTCAGCGGCTTCTGCACATAAACTAAGTTTGGGGCTTGTGCGGTAGGCATCTAAGGCCATTCTCAAGGAGGAGGTTTGAATGGTATCAAGTAACGAGAGAACAGATTTGTTGGCTAAATTGTATGTTGGTGCCCCGTAATCTAATATAGATCGAATAAGACTTTTGTAGAGTTGTAGTAGTAATTTTCTGGAGCATCCTTTAGAGGGGTGTGATACGAATTTAATGACGTTTAAGGCACGTATACATTTTGCTTTTAAATATTTGATATGGGGGGTCCAGGAAAGTTTCTGATCAAAATGGAGGCCGAGAAGTTTAGCAGAATCGCGGAACGGAATTACGAAATTTTGTAGGAAAAGAGGTTGAAAGTAGGGTATAGGGCGTCTTTTTTTAAAAATCACCAAGTAGGTTTTAGAAGTAGAAAATTTGAAGCCATTTTTTGATGTACGATGCAGTGATTAGATTTAGTGTTTCCTGTAGAAGTCTGTGGGCTCGTTGAGGGTTTGAAGAACAGATGGAAATGGTGAAGTCGTCAGCAAAATTGAAAAATGTTGAAATTATTGATTGAAATCGCAATCAAGAGGCTGTATTGTAATAATTATTTGAGGCAAGAAAATTTTCAACGTCTCAGCCTGTTTACCTACGTGTCCAAGTAAAGATCCATTCATTAATTACTTATTCGGAAGATTTTGCCTATTTTAACCCCCTCCCCCATGTAAGGATGCATAAGATTTTTTGGACCTCTCCCTCGCCTTTCTTACGTAAGATTTTTCCAAATATTCTGAAAAATGAAAAAAAAAAGCTTCTACCCAAGTAAGGTTATTTAGTGAGGCCCTTACGTAATTAATGAATGGCCTCTAAGTAATTCTAGGTAATTCTCACAATGTCGTGGTTGATTAGATCCCATTTTGACTGCTGAAAGACGTTCATTCATTCATCGTAAGTCATGGTGGTAGTATTTGAAATCTCTGAAGGCGAACGAATCGAAATACAAACTCTGATTTTCTTTATAAAAATTATTTTCGTACGAAATCTATCGAATTGTTATTTAACCATCGTGACACGATTAACCTGGCCATGGAAGAATGGACCAATCTTAAAAAGTCGATGCCAACCCTTATTGCGAATAATGAAAATTCTACGGGGATATCTGCAAGTCTAAAAGTATGGTATGGAAATAGATGAAGAAGTTTTAGGATCACATTGCTACAAAAAGACCTATGAAAAAAGCAATCACTCTATTTTTTTAACTTACGATTTTTTCATAGGTATCAAGTATCATAGACTTATAAAATATCTCTGATGCAAGATTTAATAATTTCATTCCTCTTTTTTTTTGTTTCAGATAAATGATGTGATTAGAAGCATTTAAAAAGCTTATTTCTGTATAGAGTTCTGTACATCGTATTACATACATTATTTTGCCGCTATAATCTAAGTTTCCCTTCTTGTGAATGTATATTTTTTGTTTCTTCATTATTTTGAAATAATTGATTTATTGTTGTTCGCTTGTCGATTTTGTCTTTCTTTGTTGTCGAAGTATTATATATGGTAAGATTTTTTTTTACGATCAATTGTTTTGTTCAGTCTCAGTTTTTAAATTTTATAATATCATAATAGATCAAAATTATTCATGTATGATTATTTTTGTTCACTGATATTAATAATGGTGATAATTTTGTCTTCATTACTTACTAATAATTATAGGTTTTGAATTAAATATCATGTTCTTGAATAGGAGTTCTTAGTTCTTTAAGAGAGAGAAAGCATGATGCTCTTTGCGTATTTGATGGGCATACTTGCAATTTAAGTAATACAGTATTATACATCACAAATACTTTTTAACCAATGCATGATTGTGTTTTAAAAAAGTTTGTTGATGATTTTAATATTTTGAGTGTATTTATAAGTGTAAAGTAATATGTTTCATTGTGAACGATGATTGTTAATTTATTATTTTAAGAATTTTAAACGTATCTAGTTACCTTAACAAAATTTTCTTATATACCGTACGAATTTCAAATAAAACTCGTTTTGTACTCACCTATATGTTCTTTTCGTACAAATTTTGATCTTATGCGTGGGGGCGATTTCTATTTTACATTTCCAGCAGCTTATTATCCAATGACTTTGAATTGAAGAGTTTACAGAATCACTCACGTGGAGAAATTGTCCGTATAATTTTCTATTGAATGTGTAAGTTACTTTTTTACTTTGAAACTTCTTTTTATTAGTTCTATTGTTGACGTTTTTAATAACTCGGTTCTTTCTCTTGTTCTAGATACGCATCAATGGATTTTTACATTTTTCTTGGGTTTTAGAAATCTAATGAAGACCTGACTGGCTTCGCGGTAATTATATGAATCAAACGAAATGTGGTGCGATATAGCAGAATGAATGGGTCTGCACTAATGAGCAAAAAATGAATACGACAAGGAGATCCTGTCATCCGAGGTTACCTGCCGTCATTTAGTAGGTCCTCGTATGTACTTCATTTTTACGTTTAGCAAGGTCTTCAAAACATTAAAATAAATTTTTGAAAGGATTGCGCACCTCGTCTTAAATGTTGACCGGTTTTCTACTGTGGAGAATTCAATTCTCGGTGTTATTTCGATTAAACTTTCCTCATAATATGAACACCATGAAATAGATCATAACCGAAAATTAGCCTCGTAAAATTTTTATTGAATTCTTTAGTGACAAGAAAACTCGGTAGGTATTTCATGCTCCTAATTGTGAATAATGATAATGTATTTGAATTGAATTCTTCTTGAATACAACTGTGGCAACCATCACGATTGAAGTTTGTGTCTTAGAAGATTGAAAAAGTGAAATCCTAATTCATAAATTATTCGGGAAAAGCAGTTTGCGGCCCGACCTCGCATCCAGATTGCGGCTGAAAAAAAATAATAATGCAAGCATATTGCGGCCCAAAAATTTTTTCGAGTGACCCACATTGCGGCCAAAAAATTTTTATTTGCGACCATTATTGCGGCCAAGAAAACGAAAAATTCCGACCCCTGCAAATGCGTGTAATACATCTCATTTAGCGTATTATCCTTTACCTCGTGGTTACTGCATCAATGATGAGTAATCGATCTTGCAGGACTGAATGTGACGAATGAATGAATGAATGAATGAATGGAATTACGATCAGTGTGATTTAAGACGCCTAAGCTTTCAACATATATTTTCGTGATACATTATGTATAGCAAACGTGGCGAGGAGCTGCGTGTCGTCGACGGGTACAAGTTTCGGTGGCACAAGAATTTGAAACACGAAGTGGAGCGATGGGTATGCACGAATAAATCTTGTACTGCTTTTATCAAATTCTCAGCTGGTAGGCAAGTAGACTCGAACTTAGATCATAACCATACACGCGATCCCTCTAGCCGTCTACTCAGGCAGAAGGTGGCTAATGCCTGTAAGAGAAAGGCCACAGAGGACCTCTTCGAGAGACCTAGTAAGATGATGCGCCGAGAAATGTCTGCCGATGCATTGCAGGTATTGACGGAGCAGGATTTTTTTGGCCGCAAAATGGTAGCCTCGGGGGCCGCAAACTGGTTCCACAGTGGGCCGCAATCTGGATGACTTCAGATTTACGTTTATGCTGGTCTCCTCCTCTCAGAACCGTTGGAAGGAGCTATAGACATGTGGAGTGCCCTCTCACTCAATTTCTGATTTTAGAACGGTCTGAATTTTGGGTGCTACGTTTTCTCTGAATAAGTTTGTCTATTGTACGGAACCTCACACTCTTCAATCCTTGGAGGTTGGAAGCATGCAGTACTTAATTTGGACGATTCGTGCCTTTTTGGAATGAGTACAAGTGGAATCGTTTGTGCTATGTTTATTCTGGTACCCTAGCCCTACAATTGTTATCCGTTGCATGTTCACGGTGAGAGTATGGCTGAAGTACCGTTTGTGGTCACAGTGGACAAATCTACAGAAATTCGTATTGTTTTAGGCGACGGACGGAATTCTGTCAAGTGCTTGCGGTGACAAATTAACAAAAGCTCCGCGTATGATCAAAGCTGTTGACTCTCGTTTCAGACGAAGGAGGGTACGATACCGACATGTTGGTCACAATGTATACTATATCCAATAGCAAGCGCTGAGGACATTGATACATATCTTCTTTATCAATTCAACAGGAATGTTTTTCAAAAATGTTTACTATGGCTGAAATCAACGAAGATGGGAGCTTAAGAAATGAGCAGAAAACAAAAAGAATATTTTTATATTGTGAACTGGTTTCAATTTTATTAATTTCTGTAAATTGCAACGAAAATCTGAAAGTTTAAAATCTGGAAAAACAGAAAATACCGGTACTTACTTTCATATTTTCGGCGTTTTTTAGTTTCGATTAGTCTTTTCTTCTTGCTGGTACAAGTAAGTCGCTCTCCATTTTCAAAAAGTATGGTTTTGAAGATTTTGTACTGAAATAATTGAAAATGTTTTCCAGATATTTCAAGGAAGAATTCTGTAAGGAACTTACCTGTCCTGAAATTAGAATTGGTAATTTCTAGTAGAAGACAGCTTGAAAAGGATTTGAAAATGGCGCCTCTTTGTCGTCTTTACCAAAGAATTTTATTTTCTCGGAAAGGTGTCCACAGCAGCGTTACTCACTAACACCAAAATAAGTTGTAGACCATAAGAGCTTACTGCAAGATGGTACTGCTTGTCCAACGTGTCTGTCGCAGTAGAATGTCTTTCGATATTGAAAATTAAGAGGTAGAACTCCACATCGCAGTGCTTCTTGTGGGTATCACTGTGAGTGAAAATTTTTGTTCGCTGCAGATGAAGTCAAGATCCGATACAAAAATATCTTCTGCTATACATTTTGTGAGTAAGTATTATGCTAGCGACTGCCAATTAGTGTTGAGAAATAAATGATTGTGCATTGAGATTTTGTACCTACTTATTTTCAAAAGTACCTTGCTGATTAGATTGAAGAAATTTTCTTCTGTAGAAGAAGCCGAAGTTTGAGACATTATCTACGAACACTTAATGTACTTTTTTCGCTATGTTCATAATGCATTATAACACCGCTAGAGCCCATTGAAAAATTCATTTTTTATACCCGACTGTGCTTATATAGAAATTTTGTGTATCGAAGTTTTTTATTTTAATGGCATGTAAGAATTGTACCTTCCCATTTTTATCATCAGAGGCCCAAATTGTTTGGTGCTAAAAATGTAAATTATAGGTAATCTAATGTTAGAAAAGAAAAATGGAGGAAAGTCGCATTCTTTGGTGTTTTCACTAATTCTCGAATTTTGAAGAACCAAATTCATTAATATCAAATCCCACGAATTTTTGGATCAAAATTATTTCATTTTGGACCAATATTTATGACCTACCTAGCAAAATGAAGAGAACCATTTTACTGTTCCATGGAAATTGAGTTTTTTCGTTGATAATTATTGAAGCGAAATTAGGTTGTATCTTCAGCACTACTGTTTCAGAAAAAAATTTTTAGTTTTGATTTGAGCCAGAAAGGCTCTAGCCGGGTAATAATGGCGATCCGGCCTTAGTCGGAAATCTCGAATTCAACTATCGGGAGTTGTTGGGAAATTTTCAGCCACCCAAGGCTATTCTATCCTCTGTGATATTTCTACAGCTCGTAATTTTCAATGAATCCTCTTGTGCAAAATCGTGCTTTGGAAGGAAAATGAATCATCTCAAGGGCCATTTATGATCATTATTTCGAGCGAAAAAAAAGGAAGAAAATTCCATATAAAATTCGTATTTTTTAATTAAAAAATTTTTTTCAAGTATGTTGTTACAGAGGGCCCAAGCTGAAAAAAATATAATATGAAGTATTGGACAGTCACCTAAAACATGTATTTTTTTCAGAATTTTTGGAAGGGTGGAAGACCACGAAAAATTGAGGTCTGTAAACGGTTGCCAACTCTCGCCAATATGGTCGCATCGTCTTCGGCTTTGACTTCGTACTCCTCGATTTTTTACTATCTCCAGAGTGTTCCAACGACTGGAGGATTTACTTAATATTTTTTACGAACTTGGCGGACGTGTTTATAGGTATAAGAATTGACCTTATCGATGAACGAAATACTAATTTTCAGTATTCTCCAGGTTAAAAAAGTATATTTTATCAATTTTTCTTTATTTCTAGATCGTTTCAGCGACTGGGGAATTCTTTGAATAAATTTTTTGATCTCGTCGGACGTGTTTATGTATATAAGAATTAACCTTATCAAAAATCAAAATACAAAGAATCAGAATCCTCCAGTTTGAGAAAGTCTATTTTCTCGATTTTTTTGTTAGACCGTTCCAACGACTGGAAAATATTTTGACTAATTTTTCCGAACTCGGCGGACGTATTTACGTAAGAATTGACCTAATCTATGAACAAAACACCAAAATTCAGGATTCTCCAGGTTGAAAACGTGGATTTTCTCGATTTTTTACCATTTCCAGAACATTCCAGCGACTGGAGAATTTTTTTTCAATTTTTTTTTTAGTCGGCGGACGATTTTACATAAAAATTGACCTAATGGATGAATGAAATACAAAAAACCACGGGCTCTCCAGGCTGAAAAAGTCGATTTTCTCGATTGTTTACCATTTCCAAAACATTCAGCGACTGGAGAATTTTTTGTCAATTTTTTTTCAACTTGGCGTATAAGTTTACATGAGAATCGACCTAATCGATGGACGAAATACAAAAAACCACGGGTTCTGCAGGTTGGAAAAGTGGATTTCTCGATTTTTTAGCATTTCCAGAACATTCCAGTGACTCGAGAATTTTTTGTCAATTTTTTTTTGAACTCAGTGGATGATTTTACATAAAAATTGACCTAATCAATGAACAAAATACAAAAAACGACAGGTTCTGCAGGTTGAAAAAGTGGATTTTCTCAATTTTTTACCACTTCCAGGACATTCCAGCAACTGAAGAATTTTTTGACTATTTTTCCAAACTCAACGAACATGTGTACACATAAGGATTGACTTCATCGATGAACGAAATACGAAAAGTCACGGTTCTGCAGGTTGAAAAAGTGGATTTTCTCAATTTTTTACCACTTCCAGAACATGCAGCGACTGGAGAATTTTTTGTCCATTTTCTTTTGAACTCGGCGGACGATTTTACATAAAAATTGACCTAATTAATGAACGAAATACAAAAAAAACGGGTTCTGCGGGTTGCAAAAGTGGATTTTCTCGATTTTTTACCATTTCTAGACCGTTCCAGCAACTGGAGAATTTTTTGTCAATTTTTTTTTTGAACTCGGTGGGTAATTGTACATAAAAATTGACCTAATCGATGAATGGAATACAAAAAACCACGGGCTCTCCAGGCTGAAAAAGTTGATTTTCTCGATTGTTTACCATTTCCAGAACATTCAGCGACTGGAGAATTTTTTGTCAATTTTTTTTTGAACTTGGCGGACGATTTTACATAAAAATTGACCTAATCAATGAACGAAATATGAAAGTTCTGCCGATTGAAAAAATGGTTTCTCGACTTTCCTCATTTCCAGAACATTCCAGCGACTGGAGAATTTTTTATCAATTTTTTTTGAACTCTGCGGACGATTTTACATAAAAATTGACCTAATCGATGAACGAAATACAAAACACCACGGGTTCTGCAGGTTGAAAAAGTGGATTTTCTCAATTTTTCACCATTTGCGGAACATTCCAACGAATGGAGAATTTTTTTTCAATTCTTTTTTGAACTTGGCGACGATTTTACATAAAAATTGACCTAATAAATGAACGAAATATGAAAAACCACAAGTTCTGCAGATTGAAAAAGTGGATTTTCTCAATTTTTCACCACTTGCGGAACATTCCAGCGACTGGAGAATTTTTTATCAATTTTTTTTTAACTCTGCGGACTATTTTACATAAAAATTGACCTAATCAATGAACGAAATATGAAAAACCACGGGTTCTGCAGGTTGAAAAAGTGGATTTTCTCGATTTTTCACCATTTCCAGAACATTCCAGCGACTGGAGAATTTTTTGGCAATTTTTTTTTCAACTCGGCGAATGATTTTACATAAAAATTGACCTAATTGATGAACGAAATACAAATAACGACGGGTTCTCCAGGCTTAAAAAGTTGATTTTCTCGATTTTTCACCATTTCCAGAACATTCCAGCGACTTGAGAATTTGTTGACAATTTTTTTTTGATCTTGCCGGACGATTTCACATAAAAATCAACCTAATTGATGAACGAAATAAAAAAATCCACGGGTTCTTCTCGAGGCTGAAAAAGTAGATTTTCTTGATTTTTTACCATTTCCAGAACATTCCAGCAACTGGAGAATTTTTTGTCAATTTTTTTTTCAATTCGGCGGACGATTTTACATGAAAATCAACCTAATTGATGAACGAAATACAAAAATCCACGGGTTCTCCAGGCTGAAAAAGTGGATTGTCTCGATTTTTCACCATTTCCAGAACATTCCAGCGACTGGAGAATTTTTTGTCAATTTTTTTTTAACTCTGGACGATTTTAGAACGAAATACAAAAAAAGACGGAATCTGCAGGTTGAAAAAGTGGATTTTCTCAATTTTTTACCACTTCCAGAACTTTCCAGCGACTGGAGAATTTTTTGTCAATTTTTTTTTGAACTCGGCGGATGATTTTACATAAGAATCAACCTATTTGATAAACGAAACCTAAAAATAGATTTTTGTCGAGCTAGATTTGCGTTTCATCCCACATTGTAGTGTTGTCTTAGATAGGATGTTTTCCCCACTTTTTCGTCATCTTGCTCGTATTTTTCGAAGATATTTTTTACTAAAAAAAAAAAAAAAAAAAAAATAGAAAGAAACAAATTTCAACCAAGTCTGTACTCATACTCTTCAAAGTTCTGAAAGATCATAAAACTTCGAAAGTTTTCGTAAACCACCCATGCTATGAAACAACGCGAAAATGGGAAAAATTCCATCAATTTTGAGCTGACGAAGACTAGTCGGTATTTCGAAGACACATCGTTAGGTATCCATATTCGTGTTCGAGCGAATTCCTGTCGTAACTCGAGTTTTCGACGACGCGTATAATAAAATTATAGGTATATAGCGGTATTTCCATGTGAGTAAATTACAAAAAATGGAATGTGAGGTGAAGACGTAGAAAAACGGAGATACGATTCTTCCTCCCTTCGCGTGATGGGCTACATTATTATTATTATAGGCTCGCGTCATTAGAGGGTCTTTGTCTTAGAATAGACGTCCATCGTATAAAGGAAAACACGTTTTGTTGGAACACAAAGATACTTCAGTGTAGAGTTTCCGAGATGTTTGACAGTTGGATTTTTTTTTATCCGTATGCTGCCCCTACTTTACATTTCATACAGATACCGTTGTTCGTCTAGATAAACCCACGTTGTATCGTTTTCTTCCAACTTCATCTGATGGTGATTTTCTCGTACCTATGTCCTTGGAAATGAAGTTACGTCTTCTCAATTCGATATAGTCAAGAAAATTGGCAAGTTTTGTGAATGAATTTACGGTTAACGGTTTGTTCTGGCGTCATTTCATAAAAATTATTCGTCGAGATATCGCAATTTTTGTACAGGTGTACAAGTCTACACTCGACGCAAGGGTATTTGCATATGATAGAACGTGATAGAAGTAATTCATTTCTTCGTGACTAAAAAACTGAATGATAGATTTGGTCCAGCGTGAAGACCTATTGTATTGAATAAAAATAATGAAATGTAAAAAACTTTATTGAAGTACAAAAAAAAAAAAATCAATTCGAAGCGTACAGAATGTATAAAAAATAATCACGAGTTTTAAATTATTTTCGAGATATTCAAACAGTGTCTCAAAATAATACGCCTATTTACGTCAGACATTGACGTAGTCGCTTAACATACAGCCTGCATCCGCGGAATTGCATTCCAGTTATAAGGCAAAAATGCAACTTCTGGTCCACGACTTGTATAATATATCGCTTCTAGCAAACGATTACAGCCTTAGAATATCATTCTTTTACGTCAGAACAGGGCATTAACCTGTTGAACAAGTCTCGCAGCGAACAGAAAATATTGACTCATCAGAAAACGATGAGGAAAATTTATAAATAGACGTAGGCCTATATGATAAACTTAGTATAGAGTAGTATTGATTCTAACTCTGATAGCTGGAAATTGGTTTGGCAGGTTTATTCGGTATCGAGTCTCCTAATCGAATATCAATGGAACCTTCGCCGGACTCTTCTTTGACTCCCGTACCATCTCCAGCAGGTGCTGAGGGTTGTTGATTGGTGCCAAAATCGTTACCGAAAATTTGATTTACCGTTTGATTAATATTATTAGAATCTATCGTCGCTTGTTCTTGACTAGTCGGCGCGATCTCATTATTTGTGGCCTTAATATCCGACACAGTCTCGGACGTTTCAGTTGTACCTGCTGGTTGCGGTTGGTCTAATTCTTGCGGCGGGCTCGTTTCTGGGAAAGTTGGTTCCGGTTGATCTACTTTCTGTGGATTTATCGACGGTTCTTGCGGCGTTTGTTCTGGCAGTGGATTCTCCACCGGTTGTTGTGGTTCGGATTGATGCGGATAAGTTGGGGGTTGTGGGAAAGTGGGTTTTTGTGGATAAGAAGGAGGCTGAGGATAACTCGGTTGTGATGGGTATGATGGTTGTTGTGGGTAACCTGGTTGCTGTGGAATGCTGGGTTGTTGAGGATAACCTGGTTGATGAGGAATGCTTGGTTGTTGAGGGTAACCAGGTTGTTGAGGATAACCTGGTTGATGAGGGAAGCTTGGTTGTTGAGGGTAACTAGGTTGTTGAGGATGTTGAGGATAACTAGGTTGTTGAGGATAACTGGGTTGCTGGGGATAGGTTGGTGGTTTCTGAGGATAAGAGGGTTGCTGCGGATACCACTGATTGGGGTAAGCGGGATAAGGTTGTTGGGGATAGAAATCGTACGTCGAAGGATATTGCGTGGATCCGTATCCAGGGTAATTATGTCGGCAATAATACGTATTCTGGTAGGCTCGACCTGGCTGTCCTAATTGTACCTTGAAGTTGAATCCAGGCAGTTGAGGTATGATGAGAAAACCTACAGGTTTACGAGAATCATCATTAGTCAAGTGCTCAGATGATGCGGATTCGGTGCCCTGTTCACAATTCAGGTTATTGTCGGCGGTATTCGTGGGTTTATCAGAATCTATATGGTTTGCTTCAGCTTTATTGCCATAATTCACTTGTAGGCCGAAACTACCCAAATTAAGTGGTGCCTTTACAAGTGTACTGTGCGAACCGTCTTCATGTTTTGTGTGTGTAGTAAAGGGTAGTTGATTCAGTAGATCTAACGGTACTGTAAAATGAAAGAATGAATCATAACGATGATGATTAATTTTTACTCGTAAAACAATTGAACGAGTAAAATAGGAGGCGGTTATTAGAAAAGCTTGGTAAGAATGGAAAGCGTGAGTCAGGCTATGGTCACATTGAACAAATGAAAATATGAAATTTGTTGAGTTTGTTTGACAATATTACGACTCAAGTACCTTAGAAGAAAGGACAAGTTCGAAGACTCGTTGCAAGTTTTCCTGTGAAATAAGCTTATGGAAGGAAGCACCAGGCCTGAAAATGTTCCTGAGTCTTGAAGTATGAAATCCTCACCATTTCACCCTTACAATATGACGCTACTCGCTCTAAACTCAATCAACGCCCAAATCACTGGAGACGCACCACTCTACCCGAGTATGATTTAGTTGATCTAACCCCTAAACAAGCTACTTGATAAGACCCGTCTGCCTGCTCTACAGACGGCGTTTTTCATAGCCTAATGTACTGAGGTCTTTGTACTATTTCAATCACAAGGTGAAACTTTCATCTGAAGGTGGTCCGATTCTAGGGCCTACAAGTGTGGTGGTTATCGCACTCTTTATGAAAACAAGAGATCCTCGGTTTGATTCCTTCCTCAAGCTATTTTTTTTTTGTTGTAATTCCTCTTCCTTCCTTATCACTATCACTTTTACTTGTTCTTCAATCATGGAAAACATTTGGAGGTCTAACAGACTCTTCTACATTAAACAGACTTCCGCACCTTGGTCATCATTCATTATAGGAACTCAAGATGTGAAGAAGTAATCCTGACCCGACACAAATTGCCCATTCTCACTAAACCGATCCCTAAACTGTAACTCCCCTATCCTGCCCAAAACCTAACAGGCAAACACTTTTTCTTCAGTCCACAACTCATATCTCTAAAGTCTTTTATGAACGTTTCCTCCTCACTATCTCAAGCATTGAAAGTAATTCAATAGCCACACTTAGCTCACCTCCACAGTTCCATCTAAACTCGTTTTCATCACTTCATAAGCCATACATTCTTTTCCGATTATACAAACAATCCTTTTTTCTATTTTTTACCAGTGCCTTATAGTCCCGCCATATTAGGAAATGTGGTTCGAATAAATAGGGAACTGCTGAGATTTGGCGTATATATGTCATATATCACTTTATAAAGTCATACTTGATGTGATGCGCGCATTGTCCCCAGGGGGCAAAAAAGTGTGATCCAGATTTGTTTTTTGTGATTTATAGAATGAATATTGGTTTTTTGAAAAAAAATCAAGAGACAAAAATTGTAGAGCGTTAAAAAATACATAAATACTGTTCTATTAGCAATTTCCGTGCGATGCTCCATTTTTGAATGAATGAAGGATGAAAGTTGAATGGTTGGCATAGTAATGCATAATAATTATGCTTGTCACTTGCAATATAAGTTGACGCAAGCGTCGTCGCGAGATTTGAAATTTAATGTGATTTGTAAAAAGACTTCGTCCTCCGAGTCCGTTACTGCGATACTCGGAGTAAAAGTGATGCCGCGGGACTTTGAAATATTTTCGTAATTCTTGGACTTATCAAATTTTTCATTTTCAATTCTTGGATTTGGAAATATTTTCAACTGTTATATTTTCAACTGTTGGACTTGGAATTATTTTCCAATTGTTGGACTTTGAAATATTTTTATACTTCTTGGACATGTTAAATTTTTCATTTTTAATTCTTGGACTTGAAAATATTTTCAACTGTTGGACTTTGAAATATTTTCAACTATTGGTACTTTGAAATATTTTCAACCGTTGGACTTGGAATTATTTTCGAATTGTGGGACTTTGAAATACGTATTTTCAACTGTTGGACTTATAAAACTTTTCATTTTTGATTGAAAATATTACAAAGTCCATAAAGTATGAAATTAATACTTCAAAGTAAAACAATTCGAAAATAATTCCAAGTCCAACAGTTGAAAATTTTTCAGAGTCCAAAAGTTGAAATTATTTCCAAGTCGAAGAATTGAAAATTTTTCAAAGTCCACAAAGTATGAAAATATTTCAAAGTTGAACAATTTGAAAGTAATTCCAAGTCCAACACATGAAGAAAATATTTCAAAGTCCAATAGTTGAAAATATTTCTACGTCCAAGAATTGAAAATGAAAAATTTTAGAAGTCCAAGAATTACAAAAATATTTCAAAGTCCCGCGGCATCACTCTTACTCCGAGTATCGCAGTAGCGGACTCGGAGGACGAAGTCTTTTTACAAAATCACATTAGATTTCAAATCTCGCAGCGTCCTCGAGAGGATGTGCGAAGTACTCGAAAGTCTCCTCGTGTCTTATCAATTCGTTTCGTTCGCCGTATGCCATACTCGGAGTAAGAGGCGAGTAAGAGTGATGCCGCGGGACTTTGAAATATTTTCGTACTTCTTGAACTTGTAAAATTTTTCATTTTCAATTCTTGGTCTTAGAAATATTTTCAGCTGTTGGACTTGGAATTATTTTCAAATTGTGGGACTTTGAGATATTTTCATAAGTGGACTTGCGAAATTTTTCATTTTCAATTCTTGGACTTGGAATTATTTCCCAATATTGTTGGACATTGAAATATTTTCAACTGTTGGACTTTGTAATATTTTCAATTGTGGGAGACAATCAAAAATGAAAAATTTCACGAGTCCAAGAAGTATGAAAATATTTCAAAGTCCCACAATTGGAAAATAATTCCAAGTCCTACATTTGAAAATAATTCAAAGTCCCACAATTTGAAAATATTCCAAAGTTCCACAGTTCAAAAATAATTTTAAGTCATGAAAATATTTCAACGTTTAACAATTGGAAAATAATTTCATGCCAACAGTTGAAAATATTTCAAAGTCCCACAATTTGAAAATAATTCCAAGTCCAACAGTTGAAAATTTTTCAAAGTCCAACAGTTGAAATTATTTCCAAGTCCAAGAATTGAAAATGAAAAATTTGATAAGTCCAAGAATTACAAAAACATTTCAAAGTCCCGCGGCATCACTCTTACTCGGAGTATCACAGTAACGGACTTGGAGGACGAAGTCTTTTTACAAAATCACATTGGATTTCAAATCTCGCAGCGTCAACGAGAGGATGTGCGAAGTACTCGAAAGTCTTCTCGTGCCTTATCAATTCGTTTTGTTCGCCGTATGCCATACTCGGAGTAAGAGGCGAGTAAGAGTGATGCCGCGGGACTTTGAAATATTTTCGTACTTCTTGAACTTGTAAAATTTTTCATTTTCAATTCTTGGTCATAGAAATATTTTCAGCTGTTGGACTTGGAATTATTTTCAAATTGTGGGACTTTGAGATATTTTCATAAGTGGTCTTGCGAAATTTTTCATTATCAATTCTTGGACTTGGAATTATTTCCCAATATTGTTGGACTTTGAAATATTTTCAACTGTTGGACTTTGTAATATTTTCAATTGTGGGAGACAATCAAAAATGAAAAATTTCACGAGTCCAAGAAGTATGAAAATATTTCAAAGTCCCACAATTGGAAAATAATTCCAAGTCCTACATTTGAAAATAATTCAAAGTCCCACAATTTGAAAATATTCCAAAGTTCCACAGTTCAAAAATAATTTTAAGTCATGAAAATATTTCAACGTTTAACAATTGGAAAATAATTTCATGCCAACAGCTGAAAATATTTCAAAGTCCCACAATTTGAAAATAATTCCAAGTCCAACAGTTGAAAATTTTTCAAAGTCCAACAGTTGAAATTATTTCCAAGTCCAAGAATTGAAAATGAAAAATTTGATAAGTCCAAGAATTACAAAAACATTTCAAAGTCCCGCGGCATCACTCTTACTCGGAGTATCGCAGTAACGGACTTGGAGGACGAAGTCTTTTTACAAAATCACATTGGATTTCAAATCTCGCAGCGTCAACGAGAGGATGTGCGAAGTACTCGAAAGTCTTCTCGTGCCTTATCAATTCGTTTTGTTCGCCGTATGCCATACTCGGAGTAAGAGGCGAGTAAGAGTGATGCCGCGGGACTTTGAAATATTTTCGTATTTCTTGGACTTATAAAATTTTTCTTTTTCAATTCTTGGTCTTGGAAATATTTTCAACTGTTGACCTTGGAATTATTTTTAAATTGTGGGACTTTGAGATATTTTCATAAGTGGACTTGTGAAATTTTTCATTTTCAATTCTTGGACTTGGAATTATTTTCTAATTGTGGGACTTTGAAATATTTTCAACTGTTGGACTTGGAATTATTTTCCAATATTGTTAGACTTTGAAATATTTTCAACTGTTGAACTTTGTAATATTTTCAATTGTGGGAGACAATCAAAAATGAAAAATTCCACAAGTCCACAATTATGAAAATATTTCAAAGTCCCACAATTTGAAAATATTTCAAAGTTCCACAGTTCGAAAATAATTCTAAGTCATGAAAATATTTCAAAGTTCAACAAGTGGAAAATAATTTCATGTCCAACAGTTGAAAATATTTCAAAGTCCCACAATTTGAAAATAATTCTATGTCCAACAGTTGAAAATATTTCCAAGTCCAAGAATTGAAAATGAAAAATTTTACAAGTCCAAGAAGTACAAAAATATTTCGAAGTCCCGCGGCATCACTTGCCTCTT
Organism: Aspidiotus rigidus; assembly: GCA_035079385.1. Classification (NCBI taxonomy): domain Eukaryota; kingdom Metazoa; phylum Arthropoda; class Insecta; order Hemiptera; family Diaspididae; genus Aspidiotus; species Aspidiotus rigidus. The sequence goes on from JAVHKY010000023.1 coordinate 5,718,512, forward strand.
ACTCCAAGTATGGCATACGGCGAACGAAACAAATTGATAAGGCACGAGGAGACTTTTGATTAGTACTTCGCACATCCTCTCGTCAGCGTCGTCACCTGCCATTTTAATGAAGATATAGATATTGACATTCGTGGCCACCAAAATTAGTGATTTTTTCCTTTCTAATTGAAAAATCATTGCTGGCCACCAAAGAGTCTGCAGATTTCAAAAAAAAAAAAAAAAAAAAAAAAAAAAAACTTTACAAAGGCAGGATGTTGTTATAACGTTTGCCTATTACTTGGAGTTGAAGCATCGGGTGAATGGCGATGGATGGAGCTCGCATTGACTCGCAACTTTGGTGACAAGCATAATATTATGCGCCACTTCCATATTTATCCAACTTTCATCTTTCATTTGTTCAAAAATAGAGCGTTGCGCAGAAATTTTTAATAGAACATTATTTATGTGTTTTATGACGCTCTACAATTTTTGTCTCTTGACTTTTTTTCAAAAAATCGATGTTCATTTCAAAAATCACAAAAAACCAATCTGGATCACACTTTTTTGCCCCCTGGAGACAATGCAGTATCTTGTATAAGGTGATAAATGACATCCATAATTATATGATATACCAAATTTCAGCTGTTCTGTACTTACATAATTTTTTAATCTAATATGACTGGACTACTAATCTCATAATAATAAAAATTATAAAGACGTTGAATAAAAAAAATTTCGAACGTACTTGTTTTCATTTTATTTTTCTTGGTTTTAAATTAGGAAGAAATTGGTAAAATACAAGACAACCACAACCATAGAAAAAGATATTCTGCTCCTTTCTTGAGTAAGGTAGAGTGATAAAAGTTAGTAGCGGATCATAATGAAAATAATGAGTTTTTGTAGCAAGTCAACTTTTTACTGTCTTCTACATTCAGAAACAAATATTTACTCATAGTTTGAGGACATATAAACTATGAGTGATAATTCCTGTACGACCTACGAATAAATACTGAGAAAAAATAATACTATATAAGAGTATAAGATAGAACAAGAGTAGGACTGTATAAGACCAAAGCCAGTTCTTGTGTTGCGGTTTTCATGGCAAGTTCCCTTTTTTTTTTTCATCATTCTTTCTTTCGTAAATAGGAAATGAAAATGAGAAATTCAACAGTGTGGAGGCCACGTCAGAAAACCTAAAATATTTCAACAAGTTTTTGCATTCCGCGAGTGTCTATGGCTAATTTCCCTAGAAAATAGAATTAATTATAATTTATGGTATCTTTTTCCAAATTAAAAGTCGGCAGACACGAGCTAAAAATTAGTCAAACAATTTCGAATCTAAATTTTACCGTTTTTTTTATGTTGGAAACAAATTTTGAAATTTTGATTGAGATAAGCTTTTTGCAAACCGACTGAAGTCAATTTAACTCACTCAAAATCTTACGCTCTACAAATTTTGTTCTCTCGTTTGAGATGACTTGATATTCAAATGAAAATAAGACGATCCCATTTTCGATTTTGTCGATAGTGGTGCTCCGAGCGGATGGTCGGCCTAAATTTAATATAAAAATACCGGGCTAGGAGATCGAAAATTTATACTCTTAATCATTTTATTAACTGTAAGTGGGAGTCTGACTGAGTAATAAAATTAGCCTCACTTTTTCTTCAATTTTGAACACTTGAAAATGTGTAGGACTATTTGGGCTAGAATACCGCCATAGTTTCGGCAAAAGTACCCGAACGAACCGCTTGCGTGGTTGGCGATCCTGGCGGATGGCCACTCCATATTCTTACTTCAATTTTGAATTTGCGTGATCTAGTACAATCAATTTACAAAATCTTGAAATTGTTCAATGGCTGAAAAAAATTCTGTGATATTTTGTGATCCACCTTCGACCAGTGTACGTGCATATGAAAAGGGCCCACTTGGTCGATCACAGTTTTTCTTAAAATTGCAAAAGTTTGAATGTAAGTTCAAATTGTGATTTTTTGGATTTTGATGTATCATTGTATAAAAAAACCTCAGCTTTCCAGTAGTAAGATTCTTTTCATGAGATAAACCTATAAATTGAACAAAATCATGAGAAAGTGAGATCTTCATATTTTGTTCTGTGACACTTTGTAATTTCTTCATCTTTGACAAAAAACTTTGAAATACTGTAGCTCATCATCTACTGGATCAATTTTCATTTTTTTTTTTTTTTTTTAATTTGACTCTTACAGTCTAGTAATTAATATAAACTTATTATTCTTCATTCCAGAATATTTTTTTCCCAAGAAAATCAAATTTCTCCAGAAATATTTACATAAATTTTACAAACTTCTGTAATGCAATTTTTATCAGCCAATTCCGTAAAAACTCGATTTTCCAATTTTCAACTTCAATACTACTTTCCTGACATGAATTTTGGACCTAACAATTTCAAGAAGGTCTTGTTGGACTCAGAATTTCATCTACTTTCATTCTCCAGTTATAACTCCATACCGACTAAGTGAGCCCTTTTCTTATGCACGTACACGGCCACAGTCATACTGATAAGAAGAAGGAAGAAATTGAAAGGGACAAATACCAAAAAGTGGCATTTCCTCGTAATCAGCTGATTTCACATTGTTTTTGCTGGTAAAGAGGGCATTTTGTCACTTATCCAAATTTGTCTAAATCAATTCATTTAGCTTCACGTTCTTATCAGTGTGGCATATCCATGTAATATTATGGTCAAAGCAATCCACCAAGATTTCTTGTTGAAGGACTTTCAGGAGGATCAAATCTTTCCTCACTCGAATATTTTTTTGTACCCTCCAATTTTCTAGCTTGGGAAATTGAATTTCTCGGAGTACTACTATCGACTCAGCGAAAATAGGATCCGGAGTCAGGACAATTTTCTTAACTAAATATTAAGGCATTTCAGACGGCCGGATAAGAGGAAGAAATTTGTAGACTGTCGACATTCTCTTACAAAAGGCTTATCTGTCCACCACCCACAAAACTCATCGACTGTTTTGTTTTTGTTACACGCAATACTAGCGCTAGCCAGCTTAAATTTTAGTTTTAGTTTTCTATTCGGACCGACTATTTGGAATGAGCATTCACTGCTACAAAGACAGTTATTGATGATGGGGAAGGGGAGTGATATTTGACATTTTTTCAAAATATAACAAAAATGAACACAAATAATGAAAAATTATTGAAGAGAGTAAAATTTGTGGCCCATAAAATTTCCTTTCATTGAAAAAATCGATTTTTATTAAAATCCGAGCAATGTTGCTTTTCATTGTAGTAGTGAAATCAGTGTGTAAAAAAACGTTTGACGCGTGCGTTACTACAATTTACACTCTCCAAATCCGCGAGGAGCGTTACAATCGGCAAAATTGAAAACTGTAGAAGGATGATTTTCCCATTTTTCAGTGAGTAATCTCAAAATAACTCGGAAACAAAGCAATTTAGGAGAAAAACGAAGAGAACAAAATTTGTAGAGCGTAAAATTTTCTACAAATCATCTTTCCTCGTAAAAGTTGATTTAAGCGCCCCGCTCATCAATTTTTCCGTTTTTGTAGTGCGCGACATTAGCACTGTTGTGCCCCAGTAAAAAATAGTTTTTACAATTTCATCTTCTCCTCCCCCTCTCCAACAATTTTGTCATTTTTTATCTCAATGCTTCAAATATTATAATTGTGACCTGTGATGAGAAAAGGATGCTCATTGCCCCCGACCGGAACACCATTTCTCTCTCATTAAATATCCAATTAGAGAGAAATGGTGTTCTTGCGCCAATGGTCAATGAGCATCCTTTTCTCATCGCAGGTCACAATTCTTGTTTTGGAAAGGGCGTATTGTTTGCGCGCTGAAGTCATTTTAAACCGTTCGGAGGGGGCAAAATCGACTATTTTTGACTTTCTTGGATCCTTATAAAACTTGTTCAACTCTACAAATTAATATTCGTTCAGCTTAAATAAATATAAAGAGAAATTATCCAATATTTTTTAGATGAACTTGGAGGAATTATTAAAAATTAAACTTTTTCTCTTCTTTACTTTGCGTGTTTTTGTTCAATTTGTTATTTGGACCCGGCAAACTACCTACAACAATAACAACGACGTAATGCTATTCTTTATGAGAAAAGGAAAATTACTCCGATTTTAACAGAAATGACTTCATTTGAGAGGAAACTTTATTTGCTACCAGTTACACGTTCTCCTCAACTTTTCGTTAATCGACATCATTCTCGAAATGTTTTGAAAAAACATTAAAATCGTCTTAAAAGTCCCCGTTGGCCTCGTTCATAACTTGATTTGTGTTTTTCTTCAATCGATGCTATAGGGAACTTACAATTTAGTCGGTCCGAATTACCGGTATTTAATTGTTAAGGTTTCTTCATCAAAACTATTTCTCCCTAAGAATGTGTCGAGGAATGAAAACGATCAGTAGATTGAAATCGGAATATGATTGATATTTAATAGTTCTGGTTTCATTTTTATTTTTCTTAAGCTTTTGTACAAAATATTTTGTACTGTTTTTTTCCTTCTTTACATCTATCTTTAGCTTAAATACTTTTTGAGAGAGATGCAGGAAAACAGAAAATGGTTGCAAGTTTTAATAGGCCTACCTACAATAATTTATTTGAACTTATTTTTAAACTTATGATTTCAACAGAGTGAAATGACATCACTATATTTCGTTAGGTTCTTATTCGTTTGAATTTTCTTATACCATCCCAAATTTATCAACGTTCGTGTTTCGTATTCAAGGCAGTCGCCTTCGAATTAGGAATTTCCGAATGCGAACTCGCCGTTACCCTAGAATTAAGAGAATCTATTTGGAATGCGATGACGTTTGTAATAATCTTTCTCGATCAAATACACGTTGTACGTTTTGAGATGCAAAAATTGTACACGGGTTGCGGAAGTATTACAAAAATCAATCAGACAGATTGCCTAATGGTTTTAATGCCTGCGCTTAATTGTAAAGTATCTAAGTTTGAAAAGAATGACCTCTTAGAAGAAGCTTCGTGTACTTGAGAATTTCCAATTTAATCGCGGTGAAATCATTAAAAGTAGAAATTCCTATATCACCTCTACTGCTGACAATACGTACATTATCTCGGAGGTACTCAAGTTTTTTTGTGCAACATCACGGTAGAGAAAAAGTTCAATTTTTCATAGGCTTGTCGATAAATTTGTAATTGAGAATACGTTTACTTTTAACTGTCTTAAATTGTCGATCGCTACCGGTAAGTATATTCTAATCGCCCTGAAGGTCGAGAACTTTTGTTAGTGCTGAGAAGGCATGCGAGACAGTCATATTATCCACCACCTATGAGGCATCAGTGACAGAACGATTGCAGGCTTTTCATTTCTACCGTCTCAGTTTTAGGTAAGATGAGAAGTACCAGATGTGCTGATGAGGAAAAATACTACTACCTACTTGATTTAAAATTTTAGAATTGTCTTGTCCAAATTCCGTCGAAAGAAGCAAGAATTAGTCGATTTCACCATAATCTTTCCTATAGGTAATTTGCTCTCATTTCTTTGTTCTGAATACATCTTACTTAATTTACAAAGAAAAGGATGTCTCCTCTCTTTCCTTATTTTTCTTCAAATTTTAGGTACCAAACTGATTTATTATTGCGTAAACGAAAGATGTATAAGGGGAGGGGATTGGATGCTTTGAAACTATTTTTTGTTATTGTAAAATTTTAATTCTAGAAATAAAAATTCAGAAAAAGGCGGAAATCTTTTTTTTTTTTTTCTTCTTCCTTCAAGAAATACAGATTAATTGATACATTATTATTCTCTGTTAACTTGGCCCTGTTTTCCGACCAGAAAATAACAAAAGAAACAAAATACGATGTTGCCTTGACCTCTCTCTTCCAAAATATTGCGTGTATACCGTACGTATTTCACCCAGAATGAGAACCAAATTACGCTTTGAAGACCAATAACCTCGTTTTCCGTGAGAATATAGTCGAGATATAAACTTGACATTGTCGAATCAGAAATTTATACAGATTTTCAAATCGATTAATTTGTACCTGATTAATATTCTCTCACAGAATTAGCTACAAGACTGAAATTTAGGCTTGTAGCCAAAACGCTGTCGATATAACAGCAAAATGAAAGAGTCTAATGAAGATTTTATAGAAGATCCTTAATTGTTCGTTTCTTCACGATTCGATTTCTTTCCGTCTCACTCGTTAATTTTCCTCTATTTTATTGTACTTATGTAGCAACACGTTTACGAGATCCGAACGTGAAATATTTATAAATGTCTAGTCGTTGAAAATTACTTAGAAAAATGAAAATATATACGCGAATAATAAGGAGGTAATAAAATGAAGCAAGCCAAATTAGAAAATTGGACGTTTATTGAACTCTTTGTTCCCCAAGAGCCCACGTTGTGAGAATACAGGCACCGAATCCATAGCGCATTCATGCAATGAAGTCGCGGCTGTACGGCCGGCGAGATGGAAGTTAGGTAGGTACATAACACTGGTTAGGCCTGCAGTTATATTTATTTTACTCGGTAAATATATCAAAATAATAATTACCTGATGCCGAATAATTCAACTCGAAGACAGTAATACAGAGAAAAAAGCATAAACTCCACCGGTTAACCGACATTTTTGTGAAAGATGTTCAGTTACACTTCACTGAGAATGGTATAATCACGCACGACTGTTGCTCACGTGCTGGCTGTATCGTACGTTAATCTCGGATTAAGTACAACTAGTTTTTAGCGGCAACCTGTTGATTAGTATTCACGGACATGACGAGTGTCTAAGTCGAGGGAGAGCCCGGGCAATTGGGAATTTCGCACGAGTTCACGAGTATTTACCGAAAAGCTAATAATTAAAATGTGGTTTAAATACGTTCGCGAGACTGAGCACTGTAAATCATACATCTACGCACCAAAAAGTTCATATTCGAAGAATGTTGAACGTTGATTTGCCCTGCACTCGACGAGGATAGAATTCTTAATTCCAACGGAAATATTTACATAGTATTGAAAGTCGAAATTTATTCAGGAAGCGGATCGATTTGCAGTCGTCGCGCTAACTTTTCTATTTATAGATGAAATTTTCCGAAGGTCCACGGTACATTTGTTCTCGATGAATCCATCCAAATGTTGTACAAGTCCTTGCTAAATCAACCGAATCCAATGAACCAGATGGACCAAATATATCAGTCAATTTTGACTAAATATCGACCGAAAATAGACTGAGCGATTGTTTTAATGAGCCACCATAGTGTAGGCGAATTAGACACAAATATGAGAAATAAAAACATTTCGGGCCATAAAAGCTTTGATGGCTAAAAATAGTAGAGAATGATGTCTAGAACGACCCTCTAAAAATCCCGCTAAATTCCCCTGGAGCATTTTTTTAAACGGAGGTTTGAACCCCCCAAAAATCAGTTTTTTAAATATCTCGCAAAATATATGGGTTATGTGGAAAATACCTCAGTTCAAAATTGTTCCTCATCAAATTTCCTATAGGATAGAGTATTTCATCTTAAGTCTAGTTCTCCCCCTCGGCCGACAAAGTTGATGAAAGTACCCCTATTCTTCACCACCAAAGAAGAGGAGAGCCGTTTACTGGTGGACCAACAAGATTGCCGAGTTAAGGAAAGAGTGCAACCGCTCGCGCCCGCGAAGGGGCGCGAGCGGTTGCACCTGAATACCAGCTGGCTCGTAAAAGCCTGAAGAAGGCCATCAAGGACAGCAAGAGTGCTGCATGGCGAGAGCTATGTGAGATGGCAGATGACGACCCGTTTGGAAAGCCTTATAAGATAGTGCTGAAGAAGCTAAAGGGCCTCTCAGCAATGAGCCGAATGGAGCAGGATGTTGTGGGTCAAATAATTGATGGCTTGTTCCCACAGTAGCCACCACCAATGGTAACGCTACCAATAGTAGAAGAGTATGGTATATCCCTCCTAGGCACCGAGGAGGTTGATGCAGCAGTCAATTGACTGCGGGGTAAGTATTGGAAGGCTCCAGGCCCGGATGAGATTCCAAATCCAGTCTTGAACGCCATACATTCAGTTGACCCAGCACTGCTTGTTGATACATTCAATGCAGCAATTGTTGGGGGACTGTTCCCTGTGCGATGGAAGAAAGCCAGGCTAGCTTTGATCGATATGAAGGATAAACCACCTGGTCTACCATCCTCTTATCGTCCACTTTGTCTGCTAGACAATGTTGGGAAACTTCCAGAAAGAGTAATAGCCAATCGTTTGGAGAGCTATCTGAAGGAAAGAGATATAATCTCTGATAGCCAGTACGGTTTTCAAACTGAACGCTGCACATCAGATGCTGGGATCCGGCTGAAGAGGATCGCCGAGTCAGCAATTACTACGCGTCAGTTTTGCGCAGCCGTCAGCCTCGACATAAGAAATGCGTTCAATTCAATTCCATGGAAGATGATATTGGAAGTTCTTGTGGACGCAGGAGTGCCCGCATACCTGCTCAGGATGATCAGCAGCTATCTTAGCTGCCGTGAAATCCAAGCAGAGACGTCTGCTGGTACAGTAAAGCGCCCTGTTACTTGTGGGGTGCCTCAGGGGTTGGTCCTTGGGCCGCTTTTGTGGTGCGTTGCATTTAATGGAATCTTTAAGGTGAAGCTGCCACCGGGGGTTAAGCTTATCTGCTATGCGGATGACACCCTGGTGGTATGCAATGCCGAAACAACTGTAGCGGTGGAGAGCAGGGTAAACCGGGCCCTAGAGGATGTGACGCGTTGGATCGAGTCGGCTGGACTTGAACTTGCAGCAAGTAAGACGGAGGCCATTTTATTCACGATCCGTCGGAAGTTCAAGCCACCCACCTTTCGCCTGGAATGTGTGGAAATTGAAACCAAGAAGCAAATGAAATACCTGGGCATCTGGTTTGACTCAACGCTGAGCTTCAGGCACCATTTTCCGATGGCAGCGGAGAAGGCGGGCCGGGTAGTTGGGTACCTAAGCCGACTGATGAGGAACCTAGGAGGACCGAGAGAAGCAAGGAGAAGGATCATGATGAGCACCGCCTTGTCGATCCTCCTATATGGTGCGCCAGTATGGGCCGACTGCATGAAGATACCATACCGAAGAAGAGAGATGGTAAAGATCCAACGAAGAGCTGCGCTGAGGTGTGTTAGTGCCTACCGCACTGTCTCGACGGAGGCTCTTTGTATATTAGCACGTTCGCCACGAATCGAGCTCCTTGCTGAGGAGAGAGCGGTGGTGTTCGAAGCAAAGAAGAGGACGACGACCAACCAAGAAGCTTTACGAGTCAAGTAGGAGGCCAGGCGCTCCTTGCTCGTAAAGTGGAAAGCAAGAATTGCCCAAAGAGAGCTGGGTACATGGACAACCCGTATGCTAATACGCGACCTTGATGAGTGGATGAACCGACACCATGGTCAGCTGAACTTTCACCTGACGCAGGTGTTAAGCGGCCATGGCTGCTTCAACAAGTACCTTCACGAGAAGGTAAGGAAAGTTGAGCAGGCAACGTATTCGTGCAGGATGATGGACCACAACACACCTTATTTGAGTGTGAGGCGTGGATACGTGAGCGGTACGAGCTTAGTCGGTCTCTTCAAGAGATCGGGGTAGATGAAGCGCTCAACCCGAGTAGCCTGGTACCCACCATGCTAGGTTCCGAAGAAGCATGGAACCAGGTATCTGCATTTGCGGCCACCATCATGAAGAGGAAGATGGACTAGGAATGGAATAGGCAAATGCAGAACCACCCTATGGCCTACTCAACACCTGGGTACCTTCAACATCCAGATTTGCAGGAAGAAGAGGCCGATCTTTCGAATTTTATAACTACAAAATTCTGGTCTATGAATTTCCGCCTCCTGGCAACGGAAGACGAGGATTTTTTGCACTAAATAATATTTTCAGTACTACTGCACTAAGCACTTGTATACCGCAGGTGATAAAAATATAACGTGTGCATTCATGATGTCAAAGGAATTTCCATATATAGGACAAAGTACATTTATGAAAGGTGCCACTCCCCTCGCCCCATTATTTATTCATTGAAAATGTTTTTCATATATCTAACACACTTTGACTCGTTGTTAAGCCTGTAAAACGTCGTTACTCCACTTTGTAGAATGCTATTTACACAGGTTTTGAATAATAGGGATACCTTCATCAACTTTGTCGGCCGAGGGGGAGAACTAGACTTAAGATGAAATACACTATCCTATAGGAAATTTGATGAGGAACAATTTTGAACTGAGGTATTTTCAGAAAGTCGAATATGTCCGGCACTGTTGTCCAAAATTTGAAGAAAAATTCAAAATGTACTGTCGAAACGTCGGGTTTTTAATAAATAAATCATTTATATGTTTATTTTTTGAATTTTTCTTCAAATTTTGGACGGCAGTGCCGGACATATTCGACTTTCTATTTATATAATCCGTCCGGACAAATTAATTAATTCTTGAGGTATTTTCCACATAACCCATATATTTCGCGAGATATTTGCAAAAAACTGATTTTTGGGGGGTTCAAACTCCCATTAAAAAAATACTTCGGGGGGATTCAGCAGGATTTTTAGAGGGTCGTTCTAGACATCGTTCTTTACCATTTTCAGCCATCAAAGCTTTCAAGGCCCGAAATATTTTTATTTTTGCTTATTCGCCTGCACTACCAATAATATACCAATTTTTTCAGTCGGTTTACTTCCGCTCTTCCCTACCATATTTAAACCAGATTTAGACCCAGCACTTAGGCCAAGTTTTGACTGAAAAATTAGTCCTGTCAAGGACCTAATTGAAAGCTCTGTAAGTGTGATTCCCACTAATGATTTTGCAATCAGAAAGAAAAGAATCGCTAATTTGGGTGCTAAGCAATATGTACATCTTGATTAGAGCGGGTGACGCTCGGGTTGATTTGCGTCGCATGTGACGAGCATATCATGCGTTACTTTTGCATTAACTATTCAACTTTCATCCTCCATTTATTAGAAATTGGAGCATCGCAGGAAATTCTTAATACAACATGTATTTTTTGACGCTCTGCAGTTTCTGTCTCTTGACTTTTTTTCAAAAAAATGATATTCACCCTGAAAATAAAAAAAAAAACAATCTGGACCACACTTTTTTGCCCCCTGGGGACAATGCGCACGTCATATGGGGTGGGACTTTTAGTATGCTGTATAAGCCCACAAATAACATATTATATAATGCCAAAATTCAGCTGCCCCCCATTTATTCTCGTCAAATTTCCTAATATGACTGGACTAATTGGCAACATATTGCGATCGGAAGGTTTGAGGTCAAAGAGAGCTTAGGGTTGAAGTAGGTTTTCTTACTCGGGGGCAAGAAGGGGTGAGAGGTCGATGGATAAAGGGAGTGAGGGTTACGTAAATGTTTCAAACACTATTTATACTTATTCACTCACGTTAATCTTGTTAATCTTCCATAATATTGCTTTAAACACAAATAAGGTACATTTAAGGCCTTATTTTTTAATTTTCGGGCTCAGGAGTTGCCTCAAATAACTTTTTTGTACGAGGTAAAAATGTATAGAAGTCTTCAAGGAACAACTTTTGTACGAAAAATTTTTCGATCAAACCCATAGGAGAGAAGATACCCATAATTCTAAGAATGGGGGGAAGGTGGATCCTTCGTTTAAGGGGTTAGTAAAAATGGCACCCAAGCTTTTTTTGTTCTACATATATTCCTAAATACGTACCCGTTGTCAAAACACTTTTAACATGCCAGTCGCGCAGAAGCTGAATTTAACTACACTATAAATACATATAATGACATCGGAAGTAAACATTTTTCTGTGTCCCACGTTTTTCCGGCCGGTACCTGGCATTTTTCTTCAAATTACCTCCCCATCAAACAAGTTCCCTATTAAAAAATTGTCAATTCTTCTTCCATGCCGCCTCTAATTGAACCTTTCTGAAGGACATATCAAAAAATCAGAGAGATCCATTGAAAACTCGAGCAGTGAGAAACTTTTTCCTGTACCATATTTTTTATGCTCAACTTTACGAGCAAAGCACACCCTTGATATTATGTTGTTTCTGGGAGAATTATTTAAATTTTCTACCAAAAACCCCTTTGTTCCTATAGACAATATTTTTATTGGCTAGACTAAATCCTCACTCACCGAGTTTAATTTTCCAGCTAAAAATGTCAAGACTTTGATGAGACCTACACTCCTTCATTTACAAATAAATATTAGCCTGGATAAGAAGGGAAAAACGGAAAGGAAGATTCATTGCGAGATGCCAGATGTTGAGGTAGACCTATGACGCAATACTTTGGTTTTCCTTGCGACGAAAAATAAAGAAAAAAAGAAAAAAATTAAAACTTGAGAGCATGAATGAATGCATTAAAATAATTTTTCAGTATTCGGATCGGTTTTCCCGCTCTTATAGAAGTACAGCTAGGCCTACTCCTATTTCATGAAGATCGTTGCTATGCAGCTCCTTTTTGTATAAACCCACATTCTCCAAGTGTGAATAATTTTGGCACTGTTCTTTGGCTGTTAGTTCAATAGTATTGATCTGAAGACTGAAACTAAAGAGATTAGTTTTGCAATTTTGATGATAGGTATTTTTTCGTGGAAATGTAATCCAATTTTCTTTTCTTCTTGTTTTGAAGAGCAGCGCTCACACAGCGGAGAAAATTGTATCTTTTTCGAGAAACAGTCTTCGATAGTTCACAGCAATTTTTATCTCCTCATTTCCTGATAAACCTGAACTAATTTATATTCTCTGAAATTTTGTACAAGCATTTGAAAACATTTAGGAAAAATGAATCGTATATCAATGTGACACGATTTAATTAATTTGGTTTTGTTTTTTGTTTATAATGTAAAATTTTATAATTTTTGAAAATGAGCCTATTTATGTGCTCGTAAAAATAATAATGAATTATTGTTTCGCAATTTTATGGAAGGCCTACTAGCCATAAGAGTTTATTTTCATCGAACACGATAAAATTTAAACTGCGTGAAGTTGTATTTTATAAGTAGGCTATCTGTAGATAATCATACGTGCAGAAATATTTTAATACAAAAACAAAGTGCCTATTCACCATATTTACTCTCATGAATTGGGACGACCTTTGAAACAAAAGCTTTTTACTATTCTTACGTATACCGAGAGAACTTCGACGCGTTCGTTCTGCATCCATGAAAAAAGAGATATAGGCCTACTCATCTTGGGCAAACATTATACTTTCGAGTAGTTTACTCGTATCCATTATAAGTACGTATTTATTATCCTGCGATGAAGTTGGCGTACAACGGTAATCAAATTAATGGATAAATTTTGAAATGGCAAAAAACTTACGAATTTTCGTTCTTTTTAATGAAGCTTGAACTCGTGATCATTCCATAAGGTGGGTATCGCGAGAGAATAGTTTTACAGTAGTTTCGCACATAGGCCAAGGTAACGAATTCAAGCCTCAACGAAAGAGACAAAAGTTTGTATACCTCCTCTTTTGTTATTTCAAAATTTCCACTTTTGTCTAATTCGAGCTACTTCGAATGTTCGCCCGCATAATTTTGCCACTAGATTACAACACTTCTGGGAGTCGTTTGATGTACTTTATAATTCTGATGTTTTCACTATATTATGAAGTATACAAATAAACCTATAGTGTTTGCGGAAGCGTTTAAAAGAAGAATTTACACAATCATTATAATGTTTCAAAAGTAAGTAAAGTAAAAAGAAGATTATTTTTAGTTATATTTGATCAAATTCGTGTTAGAACTAGCTATCATCCAGTAATTTGAATATTACCGCTATAATCTTTGTCTAATTGGAGATCTTGACCTTTAAATTAGCGGTATATCGAGAATCTATAAATTAGAATTCATTTCAATGTCAAGTTAATTACAAAGTGTTGATTATTGAGGTACCTACAGGAATACCCAACTCAAGATTATGACTCGAGTAATAATAAAAATTTCAAAATAAGGTAAGTCTATAAAATGTAATTTTGTATGCTTCAATATATTATATTTGTAGCAAACTTTATTTCAATCACATTTCTTCAGTACCTATTTTCGTCGTGTATTTTTTAGTTTGAACTCGAAAAATAAATTAGGTGCATTGCAGTGTTTGTCGCATTTTTAAGAAATCCACTCGCTCATTTTGCATTTTGCACTTCGTACCGTTATGTCCCACATTCCTCAAATCCTTTCCCCTATTATTTTCCGCAAAACTCGGCGTAGAACCAAATAAAAACTGGTTTCATAATGATTAATATTGTCTCAGTCAAAGTTAGCGAATGTTTGTTATTTTTCTTCGCGGATCGCTTGATGTGGAAATTCGCTTCGAATAGGAACAGATTCTGTAATGCGGTATACGTATTTTTCTCGTTCATCGCGATAAGGTGCGCGAAGAAAGATATCGAGAATTTCGCATTGAATTTATTCAAAATTACCATCTGAAAATATAATCTTCTTCTCCTTCATATTTTGTGTCATATTTGCATTATAAACGTCCCCTTCTACTTTACTAATAATCATCTTGTATTACATTTCAGCGAAAAATTTAGTACAGAATTCTAAATTATGAAACCGTGCGTCAGTCTTGAACACTTATAAGAGAATTTTTTCTGGCAATAAATATATCAATTTATTGTAAATTATTACGTTAAGCTGGAACTAGACACCGCATTTGTATGAATAAATTTTTCAGTTTTTCTATTTATATTTTCAGTCATGATTTTAGGTAAGTCTCCCCCCCCCCCACCTCACAATTCGTATTTTCATTAGGTACTTTCGTATAGTAATTATGTTGGATTTTGTCCATTTTTTTTTAGAACTAATCTCATTATCGTCCGAGATTCACGAAGGGAGAGTATTGACTTCAAAGCAATGGCTTCTCCGCCCGTGGTGAATTTTTAAATAGAAACGAACAACATTGTTTGTATCGCGCTTGTTCATCGTCGAGCCTCACTATATTTCAGCTAAATCGGTTTTTGACCTTGAATATTGTCCTCAATGTTATTTGTATTTATCGTAGTTGGACCATTAGTTCACAGAAAAATTAGATCAAATGATGGTTTTTGCAAAAAATAGATCAAGCAAGAATGAAATTCGCCATAATGTTCAGTTATACTGTATCCTAATGACTCGCCTTCCAAAAGCGTCCACCCCCACCTGATGTAAGCTTCGCTCACTGTAATGGAAAAACTACCCTCCTCGCTTGATAAATATTCATTTTCAAGCAAAAATACCTCTCATAAAAATGAAATATGTATCATGTAATTTCCTTTTAAGATTATTCTTCATTTTCTCCCCAACGTTGATGTATCCTGATCTATCCCAGGTACTATCAACGCTAAGGAAAAAATTAAAATGAATACTACAATGTTTGTAAGAAATTGTATGATCTTTTATTTTTATAACAGGTATTTTGTTCAAAAATCTACCTATATTTACCGAGACAATAGCAAAAAATTACTGAGGTTAGTTATTCCCTCGTGGTAGGCCGCGTCTACGTCAGGAGATGGTGGGAAGACTACGAACTGACAATGACGCCGAGTTTTATCTTTGCCTGATCTATTTTCAGCAAAAATGGCCGAAATATTCCGCCCTTGGGTGAAGTTATATCATTTTTCCAAGATTCCTTCATAGTGTAGGCGAATTAAGACACAAATATGAGAAATGAAAACATTTTGGGCCATTTATTTATTTATTTATTTATTTATTGAATTTCTTTCTTTCTTTATATTGTGACGTTCTACCAGTCACTGAATATCTCTTGACGCCAATAATAAAGAACAATTACAAAAACCAAGCTTTACACATATTACTGGTACTGCAAGTACAATACTTCTAAACACCGTTAAACTGTAACACAATCGCGTTAAAGAACGAGAACACGTCAACTATTGCTTTAAGATTACAACTGAATCGCTCTATCGGGTTGCTGCCGGCTATTTATAGTCTCACCCTTAATCCCGGAATTCTCGAGATTTCTTCTAGAACGGCAAACAGGTTATGCAAGAGTCCTTACAATCAATCGAGCTCGTTCTAGGTTGTTCAAGCGTATTCGGCGAAGTAGTTAAGCGATAAGTACGCTTCTTTGCGGCGTCTGCTATTATTTAAAGTTTAGCGGCATGTGCAAGCTTGGTGCTTGCGCCTTCATAGCAGAACGCCACACTTTCCCCTCCTCAGTTTTGAACGTCCCGTTCAAACGCCGGACTCCATACAGCTAGTCTATTTCGGTGGACCACTTTGAACTTTCTGTCCTGTTGGATGCGATAGATGACATCGTTGATTCTCTTCACGACTGTTCAAGGTCCTTCCCAATTGCACTGTAATTTTGGGTTCTTCCCTTTCTTTCTCTGTGGGTTGTAGAACCACACCCTATCCTGAGGTTCAAACTTGGTTTCATCTGCACAGATGTCATAGCGTACCTTCATCCGGTCGCTAGCAACTTCTAAATTTTCTCTGACCAGCTCATGTACCTGCTTAAGTCGGTTCTTCAGTTCTTGCGTAAATGGCTTGACTTCTTGAGGTGGCTGTGGAGGGGTGCCCAGCTCTAAATCACACGGTAATCGAAGTTCTCTTCCAAAAATGATTTTTGCAGGTGTTTCCTTGGTGCTCTCATGGATTGACGACCGATAGGCTAGCAGGAACAATGGAAGTAGCTTGTCCCAATTCCGCTGGTCACTATCAATTACTTTGCATAGGAATTGGTCTATTGTTTTGTTGAACCTCTCGACCATACCATCAGATTGTGGGTGGAGTGGTGTTGTACGAGTTTTCCTCAATCCCATCAGCTTAGCCACGTCTCCAAATACCTGGGATTCAAAGTTTCTTCCCTGGTCTGAGTGTAAATCCAGAGGTACTCCAAACCTTGAAATCCAGTTTTCCAGCAGCGCTGTTGCAACAGTGACGGCTTCACAATTTGGCAGTGGGTAAGCATCCATCCATTTGCTGAAATAATCTCCTACCACTAGAATATAACGATTACCTTGGTCAGTTTCTGGAAATGGTCCTGAGATATCTGCCGCAATCCGTTCAAAAGGGTATCCCACATTGTAGATTTGCATCTTAGCTCGGCCCCTAGTATTGGGCTCCTTACTGGCATTACATGCTCTGCAACATTGAATCCAATCCTCTACATCACTTCTACAGGCTGGCCAGTAAAACCGTTCCCGAATCTTAGTCAATGTTTTTGTTATTCCAAGGTGACTACCAGATGCGTCATCATGAATACTCTTCAAGACATCTAGTATAAGTGCTTTAGGTATCAGTAGTTGGCCCCGGTGTGATCTACCATCTGTTGTTTCCCAGACCCGGTAAATAATTCCATTTTCTACTTGAAGCAAGTCCTATTGTGACCATAAGATCTTTAAATTTACCGACTGTGAGCTGATATCCTGCCAGACTGGTCGTTCACCTTTCTCCTTCCAGGCTAAGATGACTGAAATATCTTTATCCTGTTGTTGAGCATTTCTCATATCCACGTTGGAACCTAGTTTTATGGATTTAACTGAGACTTCTTTCTTCACGTCATTGACTACAGTGCTTAGTTCTTCTTCAACTTTAGTCTGGAGGAGACAATCCTTGGCTTCCAACTCATAAAGCGGCATATCTCCACAGGGACTTTTTAAAAGGTCATGCTTCAGATCAATAATCAACCCATACTTTCGCATTAAATCCAGGCCCAGAATACAGTCATCTTTGATATCAGCAAGGATGAATTTTCCAGTTATTACCATTGAGGAAATCTTGATACATAGCTGGACAGTGCCCTTGGTCCAAGCTTGTTCACCCATAGCAGTCCTGAGGCGGTCTTTTCTCTCCAATTAATGGATAAGCCTGGGATGTCCTTGACCAATTGTGTCTTGATAACTGAACCAGTAGCAGCACAGTCCACGCACATGTCTATATTGCGTCCAATACTATCATTCCATCCCGATACATAAACGTTCTCACTTGAAGTACGCATTTTGGAAATTCTTATTTCTTGGGCCCTCCTGCTTGGCCCTAGAGTTTGTTGGCCCCTGGCAACTCCGTTGGAGTTTTCCGCCTTGCAGTGATCTCCACTTAGGGCAACTGAGCTTGATGTGACCCTCTTCATCACAGTGGTAGCATCGACGTTTGTCTCCAGTTGGTCTGACCTTTGTGTGGAACCTCGTCTACGAGACGCCTTTCTTGCAGCTTCTACTTCCAGGGCGAAGGATAATGCTTCTTTCAAGGTTTTGCAACGCGCAATGCGAACTTGACTCTGAACCTCCCAGTCAAATATTCCATCAATGAATGCCTCAAGTGCAGTTTGTTCAATGGCTGACATAGTAGCTTCTGGGTAAGCTTGTTGAGTTAATTTGAGAATTTCACTTGAAAATGCCTGAAGACATTCTCCACGGTTCTGTCGACGGTATTTCAGTTCTCTTCTTCTGATGGGGGCCAAGTGAGCTTGACCAAAGCGTCGTTCAAGGGCCTCAACCAACTTTTGGTAATTTTTCTTGTCATCCTCGGCAATGTTGGACAACAGCTGTAGTGCAGCTCCTCTCAAGCTGACAATCAAATTACCAGCCTTGGCTTTGTCATCCCATCCATTGAATTGAGCTGCAATTTCAAACTGCGATTTATACAGTTCCCAACAGATCTCTCCATCAAATGTCGGTATTTTGCCTTTGGTCTTTGACAATGGTTTTGTAACTGATATGTTTCCTTCGTTAGATCCAGAACTGAAGAAGGCAATGCCTGGCGGATCCACAACCATGCTTACTGTTGGATTTCCTTCCAGTCTCTGAAGTCGTTCTTCTATATTTTTCCATCGTTGCCCAAATTCCTCGACCTGATATTGGATTGGTTCAATTTGGCGTTTAACCTCAACATTGACAGTCTCCCTTAGCCCATCAAAGATTTCATTCTTGTTCTGTTCGAGTTTCTGGTCCATCATAGTAAACCCAGCCTTCAGATCTTTAGCCATTGTATCTGTCAACATTTGCAGCATTGCACTCAAATCTATAGCTGGAGGCTGTTTTGTTGGCGTACCGGTCTCAAGGGTTTCCAGTAGCCTCGTCTACTTCAAATTCAAAATTGGCCACGTCCAAACCCGAGTCTATGAATGCTTTTTCCAGACGATCGGCTAATTCATTTTTGGTTCCGCTAACAGAGAGATTACGATTCCGGAGTTCCTCGCGGAGTTGATCCCGAGTAAGTTCATGAAACTTCTTCTTCACCATCTTGAATCACCACAGGCTTCAAACGCACAGAGTAGGCTTACGCAATCCCACTTCTGACACCAGTTGTGACGTTCTACTAGTCACTGAATATCTCTTGACGCCAATAAGAAAGAACAATTACAAAAACCGAGCTTTATTACTGGTACCGCAAGTACAACACTTCTAAACACCGTTAAACTGTAACACAATCGCGTTAAAGAACGAGAACACGTTAACTATCGCTTTTAAGATTACAACTGAATCGCTCTATCGGGTTGCTTCCGGCTATTTATAGTCTCACCCTTAATTCCGGAATTCTCGAGATTTCTTCTAGAACGGCAAACGGGTTATGCAAGAGTCCTTACAATCAATCGAGCACGTTCTAGGTTGTTCAAGCGTATTCGGCGAAGTAGTTAAGCGATAAGTACGCTTCCTTGCGGCGTCTGCTATTATTAAAAGTTTAGCGGCATGTGCAAGCTTGGTGCTTGCGCCTTCATAGCAGAACGCCACAATATGATGGGAAGGACTTGACTCTCTATGTCATGAATATTAAGGAAGGGACTTGAAAAATTTGGAACTCTTAGCTTTGTACGATAGAAGGAGATTTCATGTTTTCTCAATTCAGTTCCATACTACCCTAGAGGTCGAATTTATAGCGCGCTTTTTTTTATAGTGGTTTCCCCAACATACCTATAAACCTCTTACTAAAACAAATTCAACCCATAGAACAAGTTCCTTGCGTTCCTCGTTTAACATCGTCAAGGAAACCTCAATTTTTGAGTCAGATATGGGGTTTTCTCAACAACTTTTCAACTTCGCGACAATAGGACGGGGGAGACCAATTAGAAGGTTTCGAGTTGAGGGCAAGTCCGTGTTGAAGAGTCCACTTCTTTATCTCCTTGTCTCGCAATTCAATATGGGTTGAGACTGCTGATATGATGGATTTGAAATTCCGTTCTGGAGGAACGGATATTCTGAACAACGGCCCCGATTTAGGTACTTACGGTAATAAGTGTTCTACTATTCAAACAGAGGGTCAAGTCCATACGTCTCAAGTCATACTGTCTTGCAAAAATAAAAACTTTGTAGAAGATAGGAAGAAAATTATGCAATCTTCCGCGGGAGAGGAAACGATAAGTATCTGCCGAAAGTTGTATCCTCCAAACTGGGTGCATCTTTTTTGCGAAGTCAAAAAACAACAAACACTTTTTTTTCAAAATTTGAAGAGTAGACTGTGTGCTAAGAGTATAATGAGGGTCTTACGTCTTGTTTTCCTCTACCTGTAGGCACTGTAACGGAACAACGCGAATACAATATGGTTGAATCTTTTAACGTTCATGTCATCAAGTTACAGCGCCCGGGAGAAAACTGGGCGTAAGCCCCTTATTATGCTCGTGGGCACAACTCCGTTTTTTGACGCCGCAAAATTGATGGATACACCTCTCGTGATGAGCACAGCGACCATTCTCATTCCGTTACAACCTATCTAGTGAGCTATTTCTGTTTAGATATCTCAACTAAAATTCCGAGCTTCACACAGCTTTCATAAGGATTTTCCGAGTCTATTATTATCTGATGATAAGCAGTCAGAAATCCACAGAAGTTGTACAGAATCATTCTAGTCTCCCTCTGAAAATAAAAATACATCATTATTACGATGACCTTGGGCGAGGATTATTTCTATTTAAACATAAGATACATAATTATTTGTTATCCTTAGGACCAACAACGTCTCATCATCGCTTCAGATTGCTGAGATCAATTTGGAAAACAATACTCGACATATTATTGTATTGTACGTGTCATCGTGTCTGCTCATAATCGTAGGTATTCATACCAATTTATACAATGTAAAACCGGTATACCATTGGTTTGAATGTTCAAGGAAAACTAATGACTTTGATATACGAGTACGTAAGTCATGGAAAAAATGAATATTTCCTCAATGTTACTCAAGGGCATAGAAAACGTATTTTTTGACTAGCTAGAAGTTTACCTGTCCAATGATTCATAATATTAGGTACTGTATATTATGTATGAGATAAAGGGCTTAAGGTTATTTAAGTTGGTTGAAACGTCAGTGGCTGATCAAGATTCAGAGAAGGAAGTGTATGATGGCTTCCTTTCTTTAATGGATTTTACCGCAAAAATTTCCGATAATTCAACAATAAAACGGAGCCCCTCCTTCCTATGCTAGGCTACTGATTTGCAAGAAAAGACGTTTTGGAAGTAATTTAAAACAACCGAGTGATAGTGTAGGCGAATAAGGAAAAATGAAAACATTTTGGGCCATAAAATAGTAGAGAATGATGTCTAGAACGACCCTCTAAAAATCCCGCTGAATCCTCCTGGAGCATTTTTTTAAATGGAGGAAAAATCAGTTTTTTGCAAATATCTCGCGAAATATATGGGTTATGTGAAAAATACCTCACTTCAAAATTGTTCCTCATCAAATTTCCTATAAGATAGTGTATTTTATCTTAAGCCTAGTTCTCCCCCTAGGCCGACAAAGTTGATGAAAGTAACCCTATTTTTCAAAACCTGTGTAAATACCATTCTACAAAGGAAGTTTTTCTCATTGCCAAGCCAAGTTTGGATTTGATGGTAAAATCTATCCTACATAAGTGGTACATGGCCGAGATTTCTGTGGGTGGTAAAGCCTCAAGGTTGACTTTATTACAGGTTTTCTTGGCGCAATCTTGGAACCGCAGCTCAATGAATAAAAATTCTTCTCACTCGACTCCTCGCCCACCTTCTTATCTGTACTGTATGAATGTAAATTATGCCATGAAAGTTTTCGCAAAATTCAAACGTACATTAGAGAAGAATGTATTATTTTCTCGAACTCATTTTGTTTTTCGTCTCTTTGTTTCGATTTTTCTTCGTTTATTATTTTTTTTTGACAGAATTTTGCCCCCCTCAAAATTTTGCGCTCTTCACTATAGCCTTGTCAGCCTATGCCTTGATACGGCCCTGCTAGGCTGTGAATGGAGGCGAACAAGCGGAACCAAAGAGTTGGTGAGCCATTCAAGCTGATGTACAATGCAAGGTACTAAACATGAACTACTTTAAATCAAATAAATGTGATGCGCTCTGCGAAAAGGGACACAAAGTCTGCATGATAAAAGCTCCCCGCGTGTAAAACTGCATTTCATGTGAGGTTCATTTTCTGCGACGAAAGTTGTTTATAATGTTTGATTGAAAAATCATAGAAGTCAATGATGACATTCACAAGCGTACTCCTCTCATTCTCTGGTGTAAGACGGGCCTAATTCGGCGGCCAATTGTACACGAGGAGCTTTCACCATGTCGACTTGTGGTACCTTTTTGCAGAGCGCATCACATATACTACTTTTTGTACGACCAGTATTCCATGGAGTGAACAACAATGAGCCCGTCAAGTTAGAGATTCTCGATGTTCGAGGTTCGCTATGCACTTTTTTTTTTTTCTCCCCCCATAATTCTTTAAAACGTTTTCTTTTAATTTTTGCTATTATTACTATCTAAAAAAAAAAAACTTCCAATTTTTTTTCTTTCTTTATTTCTTTATATCTTGATATCTTTTTTTTTTTTTTTTTCCTATTACTATTATTATTTTTTCTCTTTTTTTTTTTTTTTTCAGTTGTTACTGTTATTTTTTGTACTTACATTCTGTTCTTATGTTTTGTTATATTATTTTCTGGTTGGAATGAATGAAAAAAAAAAAAAAGGAAGGTATGAAATATGATCATCATTCTTTGTTCGCAGAATCTCCGATCAACTGGGAGAGAAGACTATACCATGCTATCCCCCTTTTCATTTCATCTTTTGATTCGAAAACTATAGCCAAATTTTTTTTTCTTTGTTGGTCCAATATCTTATTTGTTTCATTCATTACCGTAAAGGTGAGATGTGTCTCTCAACAAAGAGTTTCAGCGAGGGTTTCTAAATTTGTGAAATTCTGGCTCATAACTCGTCGTGGTCACTCCGTCTGACTCCACAGTAAGTGTGTTCGTTACCCGCACCCTGTCGAGACGCTCACGCGTGTCTCCAGGGCGCTTAGCCTCCGTACATTCCCGCAAAAATGCCCGTCAACGTTAATCCGCTCCCGGTCCCCAACGGGAGTCCCTCTTAACCTCCAACAGTTTCCCAAACTTTACCTCTTTTAAAAGTATGCTGATCGCTATGTATGCTTGTAAGACTGTTTCTATATCGAGTACTCTTCATAAAAAAAAGAATAAGAGCTCCTCCCTCCCTCTGATCATTATGTTCCTGTAAGCTAGAATCTTCATTCATGCCCCTAATATTGAAGACAAATGTAGAAAACACTCGTGTATTCCTGAGCGAGGAAGATAAAATTATTGATTTTTAGGAAATTGAACTCTATGTGAACTTGAAATTAAAATAAAAGCCTCCTGCGTGATCAGGACCCACACAAAATCGAGTTTTCGACTTTTTAAATTCTGTCGGAGAAGCGGACGACCTACGCATGATCAAGAAACAACCCCAGATACCATGTTGAACTGTAACGCTCATTACAGTACTGCAAATAAAATCAAACTCCAAACAAGTTAATACGACTAACCACAAGTGCAGTTGGAGTCAATGAAACTACGGTCCACCATTAAAAATGTATTATCGTCATAGACATCTCGTGTAAGTAGAAGTCATTAACATTAATCTGGTCTCCACTCTTGACCTTTACCCAATCGACAGGGCTGTTTGATGCTGTTTTCGTGTTATTATAATAATGTGAAAAATCTTGGCACCCGTAGAGGCGGTTTAGTATCTATACTACTTGTAAGGATGACTCATCTTCACGTACGGGTGCACATGAAGTGTACATGCGTTCGGTACAGGTAAATTGCTCGTATAACAATCGGAAAGCCCATTCTCGAGTACATATTCAAGGTTATAAACTGGTTGGTCAGCTGCGCATTTTGCAAGAAGATCAGGAAATACTTATTTTACCGCAACGGAAGAAAGAGGAAACAATTATGCAAATGCGTGATGGCGATTTTAATCCTCTTTCTGTCTAGAGTGATAACGGCGACCGATTAGACCTTGAATACACGGGGGTATTTCCTAGGATGTAAAATATTTTTTCTTCGTATTTTGGTTAAATTACGCAAAACATTGGAAAACGTTGCCGCTTCTTCTCTGGCAATATATAAGTCTATACTGGTACACAAGGAAGATCCATTATTCGAACGTCGTTTTACGCGGTAGAGCTTCAACGAAATTTAGAGTATAGCCTATAGTCGTTGAATACCTGCTGAAAAAACATTTTTTACGCGTACGAATCTTTGATTTATTTCTGAAAGTCAATTTTTATTCATTAGAATCTCAGAATTTTATCATGTCGAAATTTGTAATTCGTGTTTCTCTATTTTACTCGATGGCTTGTCTAATCATCGCAGTCAACGGTTCGCCAGTGCCGGTCCTACCAGTGGCCACCGATATCGAACACGCTGAAGGTGAGTGTTGAAGTCATAGGTACGGGGTATAAAATGAATCTATTTCGAGGAATATATTTTCGTGCGATAATTAAGCGCCGCGTATTCTACGGGAGTTTGTCAGAAAACTAGCGAGACATCGAAACTGGTTCATTGGACAAAACCAGCCAGTGCACGATAGATATGAATTACGAAAATCGTGGAATAGGAGTGCTATAAGTTACACTACTTTGGGAACAGGTATTATTGAAACCTGCAGATTAGCGGCGCAAGTCTTTCCATAGGTTCTTTTTCCTCGTAAATTAAACGAGATCGTTGAACTCGATCGGAACTTCCCAAAATTTCCCCTATGCTCTTGAAATTATCTGATTTTATTTTTTTATATTCGTCCAATGATGAAACGATAAAAGTATGCTCATTCAAAATTGCTTCCAGAAACAAACTAGACGAGGCAAATGTTATGAAGCTTTGGTGTCTAATGGAAAAAATTTGTTTTAATGCCTCAAGTCAGATCGGATCTTGTGATTTATTCCAGATTAGCGAATAAAAAACTTGATAAGTTCTCCTTGTCGAGTAGTCTTTTCATTCAAAATTTGTTTTTTCTGCTCCCCAAGTTTGTATTTCATGAACATATAATTTTTCGTTCTAAAGATTTCGTGCGTCAACATTTTTCAGTTTTAACGGAAGCTACTGAATAAGGGGAACTGGGGCTGACTGAAGTGAATTTTGGGGACGAATCAAATGGAGAAGAGAGCATGGGAAACATGGCTTCCCGTGATTGATTTTTGAGAAATAACAACAGGAAAATGAGGAAGAGAAACGTTTGCCAAGGGGCAGACTGGAGGAGGTGGGGTTTCTAAAATCGGAAAATTTTCAATTTCCAAGTTTATCATGTAATCTTTGTGAACAATAGCTAATCATAATAATTTGTACGCCTTTCCCATTGGTCTTGTCAAAGAGGGTAGGAACGTATTTATTAAAGTTTGTCAAATAAGGTAGTTTGAAAAATATAGATTTCTTGACTGGCCTAAAATCGTGATGTTCTTAAATGCTCCCATTTACTCCGACCGTCTTTTTAAACATTTCACCGATATACTCTCAAGCAAAAAAAAAATAAAATAAAAAGGAAGAGAATAATTTATCATCTCATAGGCCCATTGACACTTGACTTCGATCGTTGAAAGTATTCCGTTCTTTTCAAACTACGATTGATCCACAATAAAAACTAAACTGTTGTTCGCTTCCGAAGCTACGGGTAATATGAGTCACCTTAAACGATTCTCTTCTTCGGCATTCGCTAACAATAAAATGGTGCTTTATGACTACAATGTCATGTCAAATATGTGTAAATATTTGTCTCTCGAAAACCTTTTTAACGTTGTTAAATAATATACAGATAGGCTATTTGCATTCTATCCATTCAACGTGGACGTAGGACAATCAACGACATTAATAAGGTTCAAAGAACTACAAACAAAATGAAATAAATACGTAAATCTAAGTGATAATTGAACTTACAGACTGTCGTGATTCATTTTTAAAGAGGTGAGACTTGAAACTAGAAAAATTATTATTCTGTACGCGTGATTGTTAGATAATATTTTACTATGTCGATTTCTAAGGGTAAAATTCGAATTAGAACTCCTAAAGTAGGAAAAAACTGTTGCCAAATGAAAAGCAATTCATGAATGGAATACCTGACGTCACAGCTGAATTTTTCTTCTATCGGGGCTAAAATGAGCTTTTGGTTCATTGGCAGCAAATTAACTATACAGGGGTCATCAGCTCGAGCAGAAGCGTGGGATTGAATGAATACGTAATAGAATATGAACCGGAGGAAGTTTACAGTGATGGATTTCGAGTTATTGGAGAGGGCAAGAAGAGAGACTGGAAAGGAGGAAGAAATTGATTCTCTTAGCCTTAAGAAGTCTGGTTAGGATATCTCCTCCAGAGACACGTAGTGTAACATTTTATAAAATGCTTAATTGTTTACTGCCATTGGATTTAATGATATCGATTATATCAATTCAGGATGACGTCACAGTAACGTTCCCCTCCACCAGTAGTTCTTTGCTCTAGTATTCTGTATGTTAGGCTAACTAGTTGACAGGCTCGAGAGTCGAAATTTTTCCGAGTCCCCCTCCTATGATATATAGCTCGAGAGTCGAAATTTTAACAGGGAGCCTATTTTATGGGGGCTATTTGAGAAATCTGGCGTCCGCCGTGCGCCGTGCGCTGTCCAGCGAAAAACTTGGAAAATTTCGACTCTCGAGAATATATGATAGGAGGGGGACTTAGAAAAATTTCGACTCTCGAGCTATATATGATAGGAGGGGGACTTGGAAAAATTTCGACTCTCGAGCTATAGATGATAGGAGGGGGGACTTAGAAAAAATTCGACTCTCGCGCCATATATGATAGGAGAGGGACTTAGAAAAAATTTCGAATCTGAAGCTACATATGATAGAAGAGAGACTTGGAAAACTTTTGACTCTCGAGCTATATATGATAGGGGACAGATTTTCCCAAGTCTCCCTCCTATCATAAATAGCTCGAGATTTGAGAAAAACTTGGACTTTCAAACTACATTATACTAGGCTTATTTTACGTCTAGGCCTTCTTTATACTAGCTTTTTCTAGGTCTAGGCTTCCTTGAATTTTCAATACCAAATCCTATTTGACTCATAAAACAGGTTCCCTACGTTCTTCGTTTAACTTCGTTAAGGAAGCCGTCGTTTATTTTGTAAGTCCCCCTCCTATTATATACAGCTCGAGAGTCGAAATTTACTGAGTCCCCCTTCTATCATATATGGCTCGAGAGAAGTCCCCCTCCTATTATATAGCTGAGAGTCGAAATTTTAACAGGGAACCTGTTTTATGGGGGGCTATTTGAGAAATCTGGCGTCCGCCGTCCGCCGTCCAGCGAAAAACTTGGAAAAATTTCGACCCTCGAGCCATATATGATAGGAGAGGGACTTAGAAAAATTTCGACTCTCAAGCTATATATGATAGGAGGGGGACTTAGAAAAAATTTCGACTCTCGAGCTATAGATGATAGGAGGGGAACTTAGAAAAATTTCGACTCTCGAGCTATATATGATAGGAGGGGGACTTGGAAAAATTTCGACTCTCGAGCTATATATGATAGAAGAGGGACTTAGAAAAATTTCGACTCTCGAGCCATATATGATAGAAGGGGGACTTAGAAAAATTTCGACTCTCGAGCTATATATGATAGAAGAGGGACTTAGAAAAATTTCGACTCTCGAGCCATATATGACAGAAGGGGGACTTAGAAAAATTTCGACTCTCGAGCCATATATGATAGGAGAGGGACTTAGAAAAATTTCGACTCTCGAGCTATATATGATAGGAGGGGAACTTGGAAAAATTTCGACTCTCGAGCTATATATGATAGAAGGGGGACTTAGAAAAATTTCGACTCTCGAGCCATATATGATAGGAGAGGGACTTAGAAAAATTTCGACTCTCGAGCTATATATGATAGAAGGGGGACTTGGAAAAATTTCGACTGTCGAGCTATATATGATCTAGGCTTCCTTGAATTTTCAATACCAAATCTCATTCGAATCACAAAACAGGTTCCCTTTGTTCCTCGTTTAACTTCGTTAAGGAAGCCGTAATTTTTTTTTAAGTCCCCCTCCTATTATACACAGCTCGAGAGTCGAAATTTTTCTGAGTCCGCCTCCTATCCATATATAGCTCGAGAGGTTAAATTTTTTGTAAGTCCCTCTCCTATTATAGACAGCTCGAGAGTCGAAATTTTTCCGAGTCACCTTCCTATCATATATGGCTCGAGAGTCGAAAATTTTTCCAAGTCCTCCTCCTATTATATATAACTCGAGAGTCAACATTTTTCCAAGCACTCTCCTATCATATATGGCTCGAGAGTCGAAATTTTTCCAAGTCCCTCGCCTATCATATATGGCTCGAGAGTCGAATCTGTTACAAGTCCCCCTCCTATCATATATGGCTCGAGAGAAGTCCCCCTCATATCATATATAGCTCGAAAGTCGAAATTTTTCCAAGTTCCCCTCCTATCATATATAGCTCGAGAGGTGAAATTTTTTGTAAGTCCCCCTCCTATCATATATGGCTCGAGAGTCGAAAATTTTTCCAAGTACCCCTCCTATTATACACAGCTCGAAAGTCGAAATTTTTCTGAGTCCCCTTCCTATCATATATGGCTCGAGAGTCGAAATTTTTCCAAGTGCCCCTCCTATCATATACAGCTCGAGAGTCGAAAATTTTTCCAAGTCCCCCTCCTATTATATAGCTCGAGAGTCGAAATTTTTCCAAGTCCCCCTCCTATCATATATAGCTCGAGAGGTGAAATTTTTTGTAAGTCCTCCTCCTATTATACACAGCTCGAGAGTCGAAATTTTTCCAAGTCCCCCTCCTATTATATACAGCTCGAAAGTCGAAATTTTTCTGAGTCCCCCTCCTATCATATACAGCTCGAGAGTCGAAAATTTTTCCAAGTCCCCCTCCTATTATATAGCTCGAGAGTCGAAATTTTTCCAAGTCCCCCTCCTATCATATATAGCTCGAGAGGTGAAATTTTTTGTAAGTCCTCCTCCTATCATATATGGCTCGAGAGTCGAAAATTTTTCCAAGTCCCCCTCCTATTATATGCAGCTCGAAAGTCGAAATTTTTCTGAGTCCCCCTCCTATCATATACAGCTCGAGAGTCGAAAATTTTTCCAAGTCCCCCCCCTATTATATAGCTCGAGAGTCGAAATTTTTTGTAAGTCCCCCTCCTATTATACACAGCTCGAGAGTCGAAATTTTTCTGAGTCCCCCTCCTATCACATATGGCTCGAGAGTCGAAAATTTTTTCAAGTCCCCCTCCTATTATATAGCTGAGAGTCGAAATTTTTTGTAAGTCCCCCTCCTATTATACACAGCTCGAGAGTCGAAATTTTTCCGAGTCACCCTCCTATCATATATGGCTCGAGAGTCGAAAATTTTTCCAAGTCCTCCTCTTATTATATATAACTCGAGAGTCGACATTTTTCCAAGTCCCTCTCCTATCATATATGGCTCGAGAGTCGAAACTGTTACAAGTCCCTCTCCTATCATATATGTCTGGAGAGTCGAAATTTTTCCAAGTTTTTTGCTGGACGGCGGACGGCGCACGGCAAATTTCTCAAATAGCCCCCCATAAAACAGGTTCCCTGTCAAAATCGAATTTTTTCTGCTTCTCGGAAGTAGGTCAATGTCACTCATGACGTCATCAAACGTGACAGAAACCGTGACGTTTTTCGCAGGAATAGCCCCTGTCAAAAAGTTTCAAAAAACCGTCAAAAAATCGTGACGGTTTTTCAAGAGTAGTCCTAACCGAAAAATACTCGAAATAGTGAAGAAATAGAGTTATTAAACCCGCAGAGCCGGGTCGTAACTTGGAAAATCGCATACATTCGAGTAGTCCCAATTGATAGTATTGGCATGAAGGTAGGATGGGGAGCGCAAGGAGAAGGAAGGAGTGGGTTGGATAAGAGAGTCGAGCTCTAACTATTTCTTCAAGACGCGGGGAACGAATTCAGAGGACCAGGGGATCGGGGATTCCTCGACCGAAAGAAGTTTATTGTGGGGTCAAGAGGACCAAACCTTGTGATGATTGGAGAACAATGATCAGATTTCAATTCATAGGCCAGAGGGTCAATGATGAAGATGACAGGAGGGCTTGCTTGGTTACTAGGATAAGTACGTCTTGTTCCGACAGGATGTCGGAAAGGAGGTGGAATTTGCTAGCGCGAAGGAGAGAAGAGAGAGGTGAAAAGACAGGAATGGATGACGGATAGTTCTGCAGAATATATGGAGGCCGATTTTTTCATACAGAAGTGCGAAACCTCACCATTTATAGAGAAGGCGTAACCAATTTTGGAACCCGATTTGGATTCATGTGTAAGGCACGGGTTGTGGGAGGGGAGAGGGCTGGCGATTCTCGTAAGCCAGCCAGATCAAGACGAAAATAAGGTGGTGGGGTTGTCCAAGGAGGGTTGGATGAGTAAATAGGAAGAATAGACTCAAATTTAAGATGTTTGTCTATATGGGATTTTAACAAAAAAAGTGATGGTTTTAGTACAGAGGGAGGGAAGGAAGGAAGATAGGGAGTTGGGAAGACTGGGCCGTAGACGCAAGAAAGTTCGCAGTAAGCGATGATGAACGTAATTGTCGAGGAGGAATACTAGCCTCGGCGCATCGCTGGTTGGTGTGCAGGGCAGCAGATTGCATTGCATCCAGTAATTTTAAAGAGGATTAGTTAGCCTATCTTTGAATGAAGGATCCGTGTATAGCTGAAGGAGGAGCTTGGGGCTACAACCATTGTGAGTGTGGGATAGATATTTAAGGACATTTAGTGAGTTTGGGCTTCAAATGAGGGGAGTCCAGGTGTATTTGGAATCGAAGCTAAGGTCAAGAAATTTAGTGGAGGATTAGAGGCTGATCTGGAAGTTCTGGATGGGAGGGTGGAGAAAGACGTAAATGACTTTCATGAAATATAAGTAGAACAGTTTTCTTGCTAGAGGAACGAAATTCACGATCCGAGACCCATGAGAAGACTTGGATTAAATAAATATGCGGCTTGTTTAGGATTTGTAGAAACAAGAGAGACATCGAAATAATCTACAAGAAGCGGAAGAGAACACAGATTATTAGATAGTTTATGGCAATTAGGAAAAGAGGAGAACTTCAAAACTCTCCCCAAGTAACACCATCTTGAGTGGAGTACAGGGAAGAGCAGTGGTTATGAATTTGAACTAAGGATCTTTCATGAAGAAAGAATGGAAGCAGAGAGGGTAAATTACCATGGAGGCCTATTTCAAATGCCAAATACGAGGGAGCTTTCTGTAGATCAAAGAATATGGTGTGAAAAGCAGAGTTATTGCGGAATGATTCTTTAATTTGGAGGTTGAAGATGGCTTGTGAAGTGTTGCGACCTACGATGATATCAGATTCGAGAAACCAAGATAATCTGTTGCTGAGGATTTTTTAATAGAGTTTATCGAGAACATAGGTTAGGGCGATAGAACGAGAGGAGGAAGGGATCTTTAGAGGGTTCTAGAATTTGGAGGACGATGGCTGGTTTTTAAGCTAAAGGATACAACCCTTGAAGAAGTATTACGTTAAACAGCGATAAATGGATTACAAAAAATTATCTCAAAGAAGATAAAAAAATTTCAAATTTCTGATTTTTCGTCGCTCCGGCGTCCAGTCCCTCACCTCTCATATTTAGCTACACGTTAAAATTTTCTCAACTGACCAACTGACTCGTATATGATTTCAGGATCCCTTGTACCGATTGAACCAGTGGCTCCCATGGTGCAAATAATCGATGTTGAGGCCGAGCCAACTCGCGTTCAAAGGTCACCGAAACCGCTTCACGGTCTCATCAACGATCGTTCCAAGTCACATCACCACCACCATCACCATCATTACCGACCACACGGTCACGGACATTACGGCGGCGGTGATGGATATTACGGAAATGGAGGTGGCTCATTCTCCGGAGCTTCGGCATCCGCCTTCTCCGGATCACATGGACACGGCGGCGGAAATAGTGGCGCCTCAGCGTCCAGTAATTCTATAAGTTTCCAAACACCGTTTGGTGGCGTTTCTGCGTCTCAGGCTAATTCGTACTCTAGCTCTTTCGGAGGCGGTGGTGACAGGTGGTTCTAATACTTATTCGATGGAAAATAATGAGAACCAACTTTACGAAACTAGTCGGGGACTCGCTAACCATAATCTTTGCTTATCTTACCGTTATTCGAATAAGTAAGAGAGATTAGAAAGGGCGTTGATAAATTTTGGTCAGTATTTTTTTTCTGTAGAATTTCGAAGTTCGATAATATTCTTTTTAATTTATCATTCGATGTTTTGTATTTTTTTACTCCAAAATCAGGTAACAATCTATATTCCTAATTATACTCGTGAATCAAAAGGCTGCAATTTTTGTGATATACTTCCCAAATAAAGTAATCAAAATTTGAAATTCGTGTTAGCGAACGTTAAATACATAATAATATTAATTTTGATATGTTTGATTTATACGATCGCGGGTGAGTTGATCAAATTGGATCTTGTAAACCTAATATAGTCGAATTCAACTGATCACTCAAGTCCTGAAGAATCATTTCACTTTTTTGAAAATATTCGTACTCCTCTTATTGAGTTCAGGCTAATTTAATCAAGTGTCTTCTTCTTGTCCCCCAAAAATGTAAATATGTCGATACTAGGTGGGATTAAGCTAGGTTAGACACCGTCCACGCCTACCCGAGTGATCGCACGTACACGGGAGAGATATGAAATATGATAGTTTTTTTTTTTTACTCGTAGGCCTTCTCTTCTCTCTCCAAATTCCGCAGTAAATTTTGTATGAGAATCAGCTAGATTTTACACCGTAGAACTTTGTCGGACCTCAGAAATTTCTACGACATTTTGTACTCGAGGTTCAACAAAGAACGTTTTCAAATTTGTAATCTGAAAGTTCTCGAGCCTCATAGGCTATTGAAGAGCACATGGAATTCTTATGGAAAATCGTAGAACTTACTTCCGATCGGTCTCGAACCATTGCTGATCTTAGTTGTCTCCTAGATCTCCATTTGTTATGAAGTTTTACTCGTACGAATATTAAAATACATATTATTCACAAAAACTTTCGACTTAATCATACAATATAAATTGATAACATGATACGTAGGCAATAACAAAGTAAATCATCAGTTTTGAGATTTTGTCTTAGCGCTGGAAGTTCCTGCGTTTGAGGTTGTTTTTGAATCCGTCGCATTGGATTTCACTGGGAATAATTGTGTTCTTTGCTGTCGTGCGTTCGAATTCGGATTTCTTGCTCTCACATTCAAACTAGACTGGACAACGATCTCATCGTAAGTTTGGCCGTACACTTTGAATATGAAAGAGAGAAATAAAAAAAGGCCACAATGTACAAAATAATAATAATACAGCTCGTAGTTATTAAGGTATACAAATATAACCTATTCAGGAATTGGTTATGCAACTTCTCCACACGAAAGTTTAATTGTTAGTATAATAGAAAAGTCAATGGCGATTTCTGGTAATGTTATACGAACTTCGGTTGGAGACGAGAACGAAAATTTATTATGAGTTTAATTTTTGTTTTTTATACCGGTACATACTTCGGACTTCTTTTCTTCGAGAAATACATCATTCATCATATTTTTGAAAATACCTGATCTCTAAATCATACGAATTCCAGACACTGAAGGAAAATAACTTTACCGTCCGCTGGGTTCTCTGAGTAGTAACACCGGGTCTGTAACCCAGAGACTCTTATTACTACCATTTTCCGTTTTAACATCCCATTCCAGCTATAAATGAATACCTAGTATTTTTCAGAGCGCACAAACGTTCAGGCAGAAACAAATGAGAATATTTTCTGTTATTTTGCCAAATTTCATAGTTTTTCCAAGTATTTCTAATACGTGATGGATGTTGAACCAAATTCATTAATCTGTCCAGAAATGAATGCGGGCAGTAGGGTCACAAGTTAAGTGAGAATAAATGTGTGTAGGTGTGAAAGCGTGATTTCCATAGTCCTGGATAAGCATTGAGGATGGAAGAAAATATTAAAAAGATGGAGAAAGCCTCTCAAAGAGGGGCAGGGGTCAGAGAATAAAGTTGAGAATGAGTAGTTGGATAGGTGAAGAGGGATCGTCGAACTTCAAGAAATTACAGGCTTGGGTTAGGTACGTATAAAGGTTCCGTCCAGAGGACGGGCATTTCTGCTTGTTATTGATATTTGAAGAAACGGAATAGACTTTTCTTTTAGGGGATGCTGTGCAGCCTGAAACTAGGGCTAATGGTTCATCTTTCTGAAGAGACAAGTAACACAAGTATCTCATTCAGAATTTTCATGAGCGGCAAGTTTGAAACTTTCCCAGAAAAAACGAAAGTCACCTGGATTTCCAGAGAAGATGGGAGGAAGAATGTTCTCACTTTCATAATTGACGTCGATTGTTTTTTCGGGTTCTTTTCTTCAGATTTGGAAGAAGATGTAATAAAATGTTGCGAAGCAACGAAGAAATGATCCGCGATACGGCGAGAAGCGGTTATACGCTTAAGAAGTTTTTCTTTTTTGTGAGAATCCTCGTCTTCAAATTTGAAATTTTCAACTTTGGGACAAAGGCTTGCAGCTCTACATAAGATGGTGCTGCAATATTCATTCAGTCGAAATTCCCCCCGGACTGAATCAATCTAAATAGAACCTTCTAGGCTATTCGAGAAATTTCTAAGGTGGAAAGAATTTCTGCGAAAATGTTTTGACCAAATAAATTCATGAAAACGTAGTTCAGGAAATTTCATGAAGTACCATCAACTCAACGAAATGATTTTTGCGGTCCGCCACTCTCCAATGATAATAATCAGCATCGTACAGTACTCCTCTCGCGTACACGATTTTCTTTATTTTATCGACATCGATCGTAGCCTAGAGTATATTTGAATACACGAAAAGTCGAATTTTATTCATCAATCTTCGCCATTTAATTTGTACCATTTAATCTGCGCTATTCATTTTATTTATAATCTTTATTCGGAATTTATTGCAAAGATTGATTTAGGTATCGCAGCAAAATAAAGTGGCGATTGTGAAATTTTTCTTATTGGTGTTCCAATTCGTATCGTCAAAGGATCTAGGCCTCAGTAGTATTTTAAACGGTAGCGAACTGTGGTAGCCGAGAGTGGCTCATCCTGACATTTTGTTTTAAAATTGGCTGCCATCTTATAAAGGACCGGGTCACTGTGATCCCGTCTACGGAAACACGGCTTAGCCAAAGGTGGGCTAAGCCGGGTATCCGTAGACCGGGTCAAATTTGCCTTTAAGGATCAGGCGAAATGTATCTTTTGTATAATTAATTCATAAAAATACAGTCAACAGGTATTTCTCCTAACATACTGGCCGACCGACCCTTCTAAAAAGCCAGATTGTATCGACTTCTTCTTACTCCATGGCGTATCCAGCTCTTACACTGATGTCAGCAACTTGGATGATTTGTCGGCCGATCACTCCCCTATTGTACTCACGCTGAGTGACAAAATATTATATCGATCTCCACAAGTTGGACTTACCAATAAGCACACTGACTGGGACGAGTTCCGAAGGACTGTGAGCGAGAGTATTGATCTACGAATCAAGCTGAAAACCCTGGATGACATCGACCAGGCTGTACTCCATCTGCAAACCACACTAATTAACTCGGCCAAACTGAATATTCCCGTTTCTAAGACACAACCCAAATGCATTTTCTACCCTAAGGAAATACGAAAACTCGTCAAAGAAAAAAGGGCGGCCAGGCGTCGATGGCAAAATACTAGAGACCCTGCTGACAAAGCCAAATTCAACGATTGTGCAAGGAAACTAAGAAGCTCATTGCCGAGGTGAATAACAAATCCTTCGAAGATCTCCTCTACTCTCTCGGTCCGACTAAAGATACCAACTACTCGTTGTGGAAGATGTCCAAAATTAAGAAGCGACCTCCAGTATACACTCCACCACTCAGGGATAGAACTGGTACCTTCGCACGCAGCGACTCCGAAAAGGCAAACTTATTTGCTGCTCACCTCGAGAACAGATTTCAACCCTATGATATACCATCAGATGTCCAGCCTACCATTGAGCAGACCGATGGACTGGATCACCGAAAGAAATCCAACAAGTGGGTAGCAAACTCAAGCTCAACAAAGCACCTGGGCATGACTTGATCTCTAATCAAATCATAACAGAGTGCCCAAAAAAGGCGATTGTACACCTTGCATACATATACAACGCATGTATTCGTCTTCACTACTTCCCAAAAAATTGGAAAAGAGCTAAAGTGATCATGCTACCCAAACCTGGCAAACCGCCTGACAGTCCAGACTCGTTCCGGCCAATCTCATTACTGCCGACCCTATCAAAAATATTTGAGAAACTGATATGCAAGAGGCTACTATCGATTCTGTCCAAGTTTAACATCGTACCCGATCACCAATTTGGCTTTCGTGCCAAACATGCCGCCATTGAGCAGGTACATCGTGTTACTACTACAATCAGGAATGCCCTCGAAGCCAAGGAATTCTGCCCGGCTGTATTCCTTGACGTGAGCCAAGCATTCGATAGAGTATGGATAGATGGACTGCTCCATAAAATAAGCAAGTACTTACTAACCAACACGTCAAGTTACTCCAGTCTTACCTCAGTAATAGGACGTTTCAGGTCCAATATGGAGAAGCCACGTCAACAACCCGTACGA
This sequence comes from Aspidiotus rigidus, assembly GCA_035079385.1. NCBI lineage: Eukaryota > Metazoa > Arthropoda > Insecta > Hemiptera > Diaspididae > Aspidiotus > Aspidiotus rigidus. The sequence continues at coordinate 5,755,361 of JAVHKY010000023.1, forward strand.
TCTCTGCAGGCGTCCCCCAGGGCAGCGTACTAGGACCACTGCTCTACACACTCTACACAGCTGACATCCCTCAAAAAAAAGGAACTACCATTGCGATCTTTGCAGACGACACAGCTATTCTGTCAACTGATCCGAACCACAGTATCGCAAATCAGCGACTCTAGAAGGCAGTGGACAAGGTAACTACTTGGGCCAAACGCTGGAAGATACAGTTGAATTCGACCAAATCAGTCAAAGTAGACTATGCACTACGACCACACGCACCAGCTCCAATTCATCTAGACAACCAGCTCACACCAACTGACACTCACGCCAAGTACTTAGGCATCCATTTGGACTCCAAATTAACGTGGAAAGTACATATCCTCAAGAAAAGAGAAGAAGTCAAAGCTCGACTCCGCACTATGTTCTGGCTGCTTCGCGCCAGAAGCAAACTTTCACTCGGAAATAAACGACTCTTGTACATTACGATTTTACGCCCAGTGTGGTCTTACGGTGCACCAATCTGGGGTTGTGCAGCAGATTCTAACCTACTTATCTTACAACGACTTCAGAACCTGATCCTGAGGAAGATTACTGGAGCCCCCTGGTTCATAAATAACCATTCTTTCCACCAGGACTTGGAAATATCAACAGTCAAAGAAGTGGTAGGCAAGCTAGCCTACTCCTACGAACGCCGACTTCACCGTCACTCCAACATCCTGGTGATTCAATTACTAGAAGAGCCACCTATCTTAAGACTTAAAAGAAGAAAACCAGGCGACTGTGTGACATACCAGTAAAATTTTCAACTCAAGTTATGCTAAGATAAGTTAGCGATTGCGCGACTTTATCGTAACATGTCACAATCTCTTGTCACTCGTACATGTTAATGTAACACTATCTTACAGTTCATGTAAAAATATAAAAAAAAAAAAAAAAAAAAAAAAAAAAAAAACAGGTATTTCAAACGCCAGTTGACCGGGTATTTTATTGCCGGTTAACCGATTATTTCTCATGTGCATCACTTTTAAAAAAATTCTAAGTTCAACCACTTAACCGGTTATCAAGTTTCTCAATAACCGTATAACCGGTTAATCAAAAATACTGGTTTTTCCCCAACACTACTTTCAATTAGTGTTGGGCATGCTCCGGTTTTTAATCGTAAGAAACCGGTTATTTTATTGATAAAAATAACCAAGCAGTATTTTTATTAACAAAATAACCGGTTTAACCGTTAAAAACCGGAGTATGCCCAACACTAATTGAAAGAGAAAGCTTGCTAGAACATTGTAGATTATAAATATGTATTACATTTTCATCTCTTAAATATCTTTATTTTCGATTTACTTTACTGAACAATTTTTTGAACCAACTTTTTTCCTTATGGGAATTTACATGTATTTGGTTTGTTTACATTTTTCTAGGAACCATAACGCCTATTCGTGAGCTCACACTCAACACTTATTACGCGCCCTATTACAAAACGGAAATTTTGAGTTTCTCGTCTGGCAATATCGGAGTGTGCATATTGTAGGTGCGCTAGCGTCGCCCATGTAAAATTATATCTATATGAAAAAGTACTGATAAGGAAAGGGTAATCATATACAATTGGAGTATACAGTTTTTGGAATCGTATACTTCTTCCCAAGCCGATGACCCTCTGTGTAGTTAAATAGCTCGTTAAAAAGAAAAAAAAATTCTTTAGAAAAATCGAGTTCTCCCAAAATTTTTTCTTGAATCCGCACCTGCGATTTTGCATGTTAACGAAGGCCCTGTAAAAATTAATTAAGAGTTGGCGATATGAAACACTCTTGTCAGCGGGTATCCCTGGAACAATACTCAGATTCCACTGTTCATTTTATATATTTGATAAAAGTTTTCGTCCGTTCGTTACTGTCATTCTACGTATTTTGCATTTGTATACAATGAAAAATTGGCTAACACGTACTCTAAAGTAATGCCTTCGGGAGAATAAATGGCGAGACAATGGTGATGCTGTTTCAATTCATAAAACGATTTATATTTCGTCTCGTCTGACTAAGACGCGAGAAGAAAATAGCCGTTAGTCTGCTGCACTTAGTCATACAGCACAGCGATCTTATTAATAATGTATCTACTATTGAAACTACATTATTTCTACACACAATAAGATGTCTTACCATTAGGATTGAAGCCAACGCCAGCATGTCCTGCACCGAAATCTAGTTTACTACTAGCGTTAACGATCTTAGATTTTGTAATACCTTCTGTCGCATCGATTCCACTTTCGACCCGCGTAAACAGAAGGAAAACTATGCACGAAATCAGCGGCCATAGCCTCATCTTCCTCGCTTATGATTCACTAGAAAACGTGAAAATTTATATGAATGAAGTGTGCGACACAGAATTACGTTCTCGGCTTGTAATTGACGTTAACAAACTGAAAATTTTCGAACGACCCGAGTGAAAAAATTCTCACGTCGAATACATTTACGTTGATTCATCTTTTTTATTAGTCAATCTACGAGTACGTGCAACACCTTCTGTTTTTATTCTTACCTTTCTTTCTTTTTTTGCTCTCTAATTATCGTTGATATTTTCAAAATGAGTCCTTTAATTCATAAATTATGCAAAATTTTTCAATTGGAAGGGTAGGGGGGCGAGGTGAGAGGACAGAAATATAATATCGGAACGGCTTTTGGGGAATGATCTCGAAATTAGGTGACTTGTGAAAATGTCAAATCATCTGAAGCTCTGTTTGGTAAATTGCCCTCTAAAAATCCCGCTGAATCCCCCCGGAGCTTTTTTTTTATGGGGGTTTGAACCCCTCAAAAATCAGTCTTTTGCAAATATCTCGCGAAATATATGGGTTATGTGAAAAATACTTCAGTTCAAAATTGTTCCTCATCGAATTTCCTATAGGATAGTCCATTTCATCTTAAGCCTCGTTCTCCCCCTCGGCCGACCAAGTTGATGAAAGTACCCCTATTCTTCAAAACCTGTGTAAATAGCATCACTCTACAAAGTAGAGTAACGGCGTTCCACGGGCTTAACAACGTGTAAAAGTGGAATACGATATATGAAAAAAATTTTCAGTTAATAAATAATGGGGTGAGGGGTCTGGCACCATTCACGAATGCACTTTGTCCTAGAATATATGGAAATTCCTTTGACATCATGAATGCACACGTTATATGTTTATCACCTACGGTATACAAGTGCTTAGTGCAGTAGTACTGAAAATATTATTTAGCGCAAAAAATCCTCGTCCACCGTTGCCAGGAGGCGGCAATTCATGGGTCAGAATTTTGTAGTTATCAAATTCGAAAGATCGGCGACAGTGAAGTCGTTGGTCGCCATGTCACAAAAGGTGACAACTCAGAAAGAAGAGAAGGTGTCGACAGTCTTATTTTAAAGAATCGGGCTGTTGAAGGAGAGTAAGGAGCATCTGCGCGACTACTTCATGTACAAATTGACACCATACTCACTGTCTCTCTTTGATGCTATTGGAATGAGGAAAACGATAAAATCCTCTATGCATAATTGCTTTTCTCCTCTCGTAGTGCCTGAGGACGACATTGCGGAAGAGTGCACTATGTGATTAATGGAGGCTTCTTGTTGCATCGCTTAATCTGGCCAAAAAATGTAACCTTCGGGTAAGTATCTGAAGAGGACGTTAATATGTCATGAATAATTGTGGACCTGATGTAACCGTCGTCTTTGATGGCCATGAAGGTGAAGCAAATAATACAAAAGTGTCCGAGCGTACTCGACGTAGTCTGAAAACAAAAGGGGCCAACCTACAATGCACAGAGAATGCGGAAGAGAAAGTAGAACAATCAGAATTTTTATCGAGAGATAGTAATAAAGTGATGCTCATAAGGATTTTCCTCAAGAAAGTTGTCGACAAAGCGAGCACAGTCCATGTGGCTAAAGATGATGCTGACAAGCTCACTATTGATACGGCAGTTAGCCTGCCCTCTCGCTTTACTACAGTTCTTGTAGGGCAGGATACTGATTCCATTGTACTGCTAGTGGCTCTAGCTACTGAATCAGCACCTTTGTATTTTGTGAAACCACGCGCAGGGAAGCAGTCGGAAGCTCTGTACAGCATTGTCAAGGCAGAAGGGGTACGTAATATGAGGGAAAGTGGATTTATAGCACACACTATTAGCGTCTGCGATACAACTTCTTGGAGCCAATTGACATGACTAAACTTGCAGCGCCATCCAATCTCCTGCATCTAATTTCATGTGGCTACAAAATGAGATGCAAAAACGCATGCTGTTGTCGAAAAGCTGGTAAACTATTCAATCACTCAAAGGAAAAATTTCCCTGTAGCTTTGACACCTTCTCTTCTTTCCGGATTATCACCTTTTGTGACATGATGACCAACGATTTCACTGTCGTCGATATTTCGAATTTTATAACTACAAAATTCTGACCCATGAATTTCCGCCTCCTGGCGACGGAGGACGAGGATTTTTCGCGCTAAATAATATTTTCAGTACAACTGCTCTAAGTACTTGTATACCGTAGGTGATAAACGTATTACGTGTGCATTCATGATGTCAACGGAATTTCCATATACAGGACAAAGTACATTCGTGAAAGGTGCCACCCCCTCACCCCATTTCATACATCTTATCCCATTTTTACATGTTGTTAAGCCCGTGAAACGCCGTTACTCTACTTTGTAGAATGCTATTTAGGCAGGTTTTGAAGAATAGGGGTACTTTCATCAACTTTTTGTCGGCCTAGGGGGAGAACTTGGCTTAAGATGAAATACACTATCCTATAGGAAATTGGATGAGGAACAATTTTGAACTGAGGTATTTTTCACATAACCCATATATTTCGCGAGATATTTGCAAAGAACTGATTTTTGGGAGGTTCAAACCCCCATTAAAAAAAAAGCTCCAAGGCGATTCAACGGGATTCTTAGAGGGTCGTTCTAGACATCATTGTCTACAATTTTCAGCCATCAAAGCTCTTATGGCCCGAAATATTTATATTTTTCGTTATTCGCCTACGCTACAAGCTGCCGACTTTTTTTCAACTAAAGCTCTTTTTGATATCAAAATAACAATGTTCGGAATAGCCAGTCTTACGATATTCTAACAAAAAATCATGCACTCAATGGAAACGAAATTTTGCTCGCCGCATAACGTGTAAAAAGTAATTTAATGCAAAATTTCTATCAAAATATCATCTAGTTACATCCCGAGCCCCTGATAAATAATCCACGAACGACGTATTCAAATATTCAAATATAATATTATAATCGTGGAATGAAATTATCATTGAGAAAATCATATTTAATTTGTTGCGTAACTTCTCGCATTAAGCCGTACCTACTTTTTTGAAAACCTTACCTACTCTAAAGTTTGTGTGAATATTACATAAACGCACAGTTATTTTATTTTAAAAATTTAAAATTTAATATTCTTAAAAACATGGCTGTTCATGATTTATTTTAAAAATTGATATAATCTCTTCAATCTACATAACATGAGATTACTATTGATCTACAAAAACATTGTCTGAAAAAAGAAATGTCTATTGGTATTTTTGGTGAAAAAGTTGCAATAACTAGTCTAGCTTTGTTAACTTTTCTGTCTGTTCTTGATTCCAGATTTCTTTTAAATTCGTTTGAATCTCTCAACTAAATCATCGAAATTCTCTCTGTTATTGAGTCGGTACATTTACAAGTCTCTTGCCACTTGTATCTTGGAATCTTTCCAAGTCCTTCAAATTGGTTAGCCATCTCCACCCCTCTAGCTCCTCCCTATCCACCAGATGGAATTTTGTTGATGACATCGCACTTGAAATTATTCAAGTGCCTCGGATAGTTTGGCTATCGCTCCTCTCTGCTGTTCAGGAAAAATCTTTATGAGTCCTCTTGATGACGTCACGTTTTTATGACCACTATGCTTTGATGACGACAGTTATCTTCTCAGGTTAGGTTATATTTTTGAATCAGAATATTTTTCTAAGAATGTATCTTCAACGAGAGTAATACTGGGTTTTCCGCGTGAATAATTTAGAGGTTCGTTTCTCCGTGGTAAAAAGCTATTCTTCGTACTAGGTCTTTGAACAAAAACGCTTGGATGTATTGAACCGATTGAAATTTTTTTGTACAGTCTTGGTGGAAGGAGAATTTGAGGCTCTTATTCTTCAAAAAAGAAAGTTATTGCAAGGGAGGCTTAGTAGTCGTGTGAGAGTAATATCCGTAGCAATCTACGAGTATATTATCTGTACCATACGTCAGTACATACGATAAATATTCATCACGTTGTACGATACGAAACAGTAAAAATATCTCCTGAAGCCACTCTCTGAACTTGATCCAGCCAAAAAAATTCCTTCATTCTAACCTAGACAAATTCCTATAATATCTAGCCTAGAAAAATTCTTCCATGCAATCCAATTTATATTAGGTTAATGACGTCATCCTCGAGTTCTGTTCTCAAGTTCCTCCTCATATATTATCTCTACTGTCAGCAAAAACCAATTTTGCCAGGGTGATGAAATCAGAAATAACTTGTGTGTACGAGGAAATCAGTTCACCAAATGGTGAGATATTTCTGTGAGTTGATGGGCGGTCGAAAAAGAATATTTTCAGGGTCGGCCCGCGTCATACAGCTGCTCCATACATCCGTTTAGTAGGGCTGGGAATTTCGAGCTCGTTTACGATGGCAGAACTGAAAAAAAAGACATGTTTTCGAAAAAGGAAACCTTGCTGATGGTATCATAGGGTAGTGAGAGCACCAACCAAGAAATTTTGTCTTATTGTTGGTCATATTTGCGCATTTTTTCATGTTTTTTTAGTGTTTTTTAAAATTCAAAAGCAAAATTTGAGCGTGTACAATTTTTGGGGACATTTCCCAAGTAAATTACATTAAAAAAGACCCCCCTCCCCAAGAAACCAAAATCAATGATAATCTGAAAATTGATTTTCTGCTGACTCCGTTGGTTTTCTTGTGCATGCTCACAAATATCTTCTGAGGCCTCTCTCTCAACTTGAATCAGCCTAGAAAAATTCCTTCAATTTAACCAATATAGCCTAGACAAATGAAACTTAGGTTGATGACATCATCCTGGAGTTCTTTTCTCAAGTTCCTCCTCATATATAGGCATAGTTCGATGCTGGTCGACAATATTCTATATCCCTGGATATTTGCCTGAAATTGATGACGTCATAAAATGATGTTTTCTGACACCCTATCCTCTCCTCAATGAAACAGATCGGGTTCCCCACGAATACTAATATTTTCCACCCTGTCAGTACGAGGTTTCAACTACGCTAAAGTCCGCGACTCAACTACTCAACCACCGACTCCTAAACCTCGTTACTGGCAGGTCAGAAGATATCCGTATTTTCAATTTTCTCTTTTCCATTTGTGCTTGTGAACTCGTCTGTCCAAAAGCTCTTGTTTAAAAAATCGTCAAGTGTTTCAGAAAAAAATATGAAACCTTTGATCTCTAACGTATTCTCTTTATTTTTCTAGGTCTAATAAAGTGTTTTTCGAATCCGAGTATCTAAACCATCACTTTTGGGTATATTGACCCTCTTTTGCCCCCTCTCTTCCGCAAGAGGGGAAAGAGTATGGATTTACAGTCTCTTTCTATAAGCTCTGTCCATATGATGATTTACATCCCGAATTCATGATCTCTAGTTTCGAATTTATCAAGCTCAGCCTCTTCTCAGTTATTTTGTTTTGTTTCGTTTTATTTTGTTTTTCTTTTTCAAGAAGAAAGGAACTTCGAACTTGCAAAGTTTTTGCGTAAACTCTGTTTCAGTAATGATTCTTTTCTCGAAATCAAGGGTCTGAATTCTTTATGGAAGTCCAAGGAAGAGAAAGTGTAACGAAGCTCCTAAATTGGACGGGATATTCGTGTCTGAGGAGTGCGACAGCGCGTACTTTCCCTGAAGGGTGTGCTTTACTTGTTCGGAATCTCTGAAACGGTATACGATAAGTTGCATAAACATCCCCAAAAACCCTGCAAGGTTCGGGAAGCCAGCGGTCACTACGCGACGCTTGTCGGGCGTGCGTGGGTAGTCCTCGAAAGAAATGACGAGGAATGATTTTGCGAGGTCACATCTCAGGGCTCCCTTTTGCGACAAATTTTTTCGATCATTGGAAATGTTGAACAGAAGGGTTCAACGAAAGGCGCTATCGGAACATAATCCTAAATTTTGGGCTCCAGAAGAATTTCACTCTCATCAGAAAATAGACGGATTTTTACCAATTTCAACGTTTAATTGAGAAAGTATGAGAAAAAATTTTAAAATACTGCTTCGATAGCGCCCCTGGTTGAACCTTTCTAGAAAACATTTCAATTATTCAGAAAGATGCGTTAAAAATTCGAGCAGTAAAATGTGATTTTTGGTACCATGTTTTACAAGCATATTTTCACGAGTAAAGTACACCGTCCTGCCTCTTTGTTGTCATTACCTTCCATCCCTAAATTTTTATTCTTTAATGTATACGTTACAAAATAAGATTTCCTTTTGACATATTTCATGTCTTCTGGAATTTGTTTAAGCATGAGCGTAAGGTTGGATTTAACTATAGGGTCATTTAGCCTAGCCCCCCCCCCTTCGCAAGCTAGTTCAAAAACAATCGTCTTCCTGTTCTCCTTGTATTGCGATTATTGACTTAGGGGGCGAAGTATAGCCCCGCCGGCTTAGTTGATCAGTTATCTTCCTCTTCCTCTATACTTTTGATTCTGCTTCTTCTCGTTCCTTACGTAGTTAAGTAAAAACGACAGCCTCCCTAACCCTCCCTAACCAAGCTTAACGAAGAATTGAGAGAACCTTTTCCATAGGACGACTTTGCTTCTAATATTGAAAATTAAATTCAAAATTGGAGTATTTCAAAATCAAAATTGACATGTATATGTCAGAGATCTGCGTGACGTGACGCGACTCTTTTGATACCGAGGGAGGAAAAAAAAAGTGAAAATTTTTCTCAGTACCTAATTAGATTAAAGCAGATCGGTTTTCGGTGGACAGCGAATGATGGACGCCAGAATTCTTAAAGAATCGCCCCCCCCCCACCCCCTCTTTACTATAGAGCTGATTCTCTGTTAACAATTCGATTCTTCAACCGTAAACCAGGATTGTTGATAGTACATGATATGCGAACTGTTGGAATCCCGCGTTATTCAGAAAAGTGATTCCCTGCTCCCTCAACCACTGGGTCCATTCCTTCCAACTGCTCGCATTTAAAAAGAGTGGGAGTTCAAATATACAAGTCTACTTTCTGCTTCACTTTGAGTTTAGATGTGTGTACGTTTTGTGCGATATATTGATACCAGACGTGCATGAATTTGATGACGGGCACTCGAAATTGTAAGGATGAAATAAAATCGAGTTATCCTAGATGGATTGACGAGAACCTGCCAAACACAATTCATACATCAACTGTTGCGATGCCAGATTTTTCAGTGAATCGAATTATTTATAACTTATAGCTATCGTACCGCATCAATGACACTCATATTCCAACAGAACGAGAAGACTTTGTGTTAATTTCTCGATTTTGAAAAAGAACTAAAGAAACTAGGTCACAGAGACATAAACTGTCCATCTCACGGAGAACTAGCCGCGAATCTAATGAGATGTGTACAACTGCTGAAGCTCAGCAAGGCCACTCAAAAACAAGAAGCGTATCATTGATATATAGTTCAAATAGAATAATAAAAGTAATTACCTTTCAATGTAAAATCAAAGATTCAAAAATACTCAGAAAATTTTAAATGCTTAAAAAGTAATATCACATCGAGCTTTACGCTCTGTCACAGACTCACTTTCATACACGAATGTCAACCGATAAGCATAGTGAATTTTTAAATCGAATAAAGATGCGAAGCACCGTTAGACGACGCAATAAATGAAGTTACTCGTATTGCTCGTACAAAACCAAATCATCTTTGTAAACAGTTGAAGAACGTAAGTGTGTTCGAAAGACTGAAGGTAAATTTTATAGATTCAGGCACAATGATGGCGAAACGCCGACGAATAAAGAGAGAAAGCTATCAATGATTGACCCTGCTGCAAGCTGCTTTATTATGTCATGATGTTTGTTGTTACATATTAGGACTTATCTACTGGTAAAAACAAAGAAAATGAAAAAAAATATATCACGGACGGTTATAAATTGTAACTCGACCAACTCTACCGTAAAAGTAATCAATTTTTTTGGTTCGCTTTTTTCCCCAATTTTATAGGACTAGCTATCGATACTCGATTGACGGTACGGTCATGGAGGAAAAACGAAGAATGAATGAAGAAAAGGGGGAAAAAATTGAAGAAGGAAGAGGAAGAGACTGCAAGACTGCGAGCGTGAGACCTAATCTAGGTCGGAACAAATTATGAGCTGTTTCTTTTTTTCAAGAAATCTATCCTACTGCGCGTATTCATCTAGTCGATGTCGTAAATAAAAATTTCATTTTCCGTTGTCCAAAATGAAAATTAATGGAGTCTAGATGGTAAAGTCTGAGAAAAAGAAAAAACAAAACACGATAAACGGGTATCTTCTTTCGCTTTGGATTTAAGAAGATACGACACGATAATCTAATGATGGTACATCGTTAAAAAATTGTGATTTAACCCTGGTGGGCACTCGCCATAAATATTAATTCTAGTCCTCGTACATTGTCTTTGCTTCGTTTTACTTTGTATAGCTACCGAATAATCCTCGCGTTCACATTGAAAATTTTTTTGTGCCTTAATTGTACACCGAACAAAATGGGAGGATAAAATTTAATTTACCTTCGAAAAATTCTTCGTATCATCTTTTGTTACAAATGAGATGCGCTTATTGATGAGGACAATTCGAAACCGGACGCAAAATACATGTGTTAAGTGATTCTTAACTACACGTGCTGAAACTGGCCAATGATCATCCTAATAGTTACAGTTCAACTACGTGAGATTTATGGGTGGGCTATCTGAATGATAATCGACGACTTATTCGCCGAAGACGAACAACACTCGTTGCATAATCATTAGTCGGTGTGGTGAATGTTCGTTTTACTTTTTTTTACCTTTTAAATTCAGAGAATATTGTGAAGCGTACCAGTTATGACATCACCACCATTAACGGAATAAATGACGCATTAGTGCCCGATAGTACAACGGCCTACCTACTGAACATTGTCAACTCGCTAGTCACTGCTAGACCTATCGTCTACCTTTGGCTGTTAAAGATTGCATCGTGGTGTCAGCTATTTCGGAAATTATTTAGTTCGTCGATTCTTGATAACCTTTCAAGTTGTTCGCCTACCGGACCAACGCTGGTCGCTTCATCATAGTTATGGCGTTATATGTTGTAAAACATGTGCTGGTCCAAAAATACTGGAAAAAAGAGCATTGGATTTTTTCAAACCCCATAAGTTAAACTTTTCACCCTCAAATTGGTTTTAGTATCGAGAATTCAAGCAAGCCTAGATCTAGGATAAAGCTAGTATGAAGGAGGCCTAGACCTCCTATAAACCTAGTATGAAATAGGATGTCATCAGTGACCTGGACTTATTTTAGGGATTTCGAAATTTTATATCTTGAGAGTCGAAATTTTTCCAAGTCCCTTTCCTATCATAATTATATAGCTCGGAGGTTAAAATTTTTCTAGGTCCCATTTCTATCAGGTATAGCTCGAGAGTCAACATTTTTCCAAGTTCCCTTCCTATCGTGTATATCTCGAGAGTCAAAATTCTTCCAAATTCCCCTCCTATCATAAATAGCTTGAGAGTCGACATTTTACCAAGTTTTTTGCCAGACGGCGCAAGGCGCACGCTTTATATTATTTCCAAGTCCCCCTTCTATCATATAGCTTGGAGGTCGAAATTTTTCAAATTTCCTATCTTATGTCCGCCGTGTGCCGTCTGGCGAAAAACTTAGAAAAATGTTGACTCCTAATGTATAACTTGGAGGATGAAATTTTTTCAAGTCCCCGGCTCTTCTAACATAATATAGCTTGAGAATCAAGAAGTGTACTGGGCTGATAGTAGGTCTAGGCCTTCTTTATACTAGCTTTGTACTAGGTCCAGGCTTCCTTGAATTATTTGACTCATAAAATAGGTTCTCTGCGTTCCTCGTTTAACGTCGTTAAGGAAACCGCCGTTTTCCAAAAAATATTCCATAGGACAGGTTCCTTGTTAACAAGCCCATAAACATGAGTTTTTATAGTATAACACTGTGCCTGTGTGTAGTCAGGTCGGTGGACGCGACACTGGACATATAGTAGGCAGCCGGGTATGCCTGGGCGCTGCCCAGAAGCCTGCCCGCAAGACCGCACCTCGAGTCGGGGCGGCAGAAGAGGACCAACAGCTTCCTAAGTTCCTGCAGGCCAACCTTCAGCACTGCAAACTGGCTTAGGATCTTCTCTGGCAGTTTGTAGCTGAGGAGGGAACGCACATTGTGATTGCCAGTGAGTATTACGATGTTGCGAGAAGACAAGGATGGTACACAGACCGTACTGGCTTAGCGGCTATTGGTGTTTACCCAGAGTGTCCAATTGCTCCGGGAGAGGTTGAAAGAGGGGAGGGGTATGTTGCTGTGAAGATGGCCGACGCTGGTCGTCTACAGTTGCTACTTCTCTCCAAATCGCCCCTTCCCGGAGTTTGAGGACTTCTTGAAGAAATTAGAAGAAAGCTTGTCCAGACGGCAAGGTGAAAAATTTATTGTGGCTGGCGATTTTAATGCCAAGTCAGAAGAGTGGCGATCAGGCCGCACTGACATCCGTGGGTATACCTTGGGGGAGTGGATTGCTTACAATCGACTGGAAACGGTCAACGTAGGCAACATTCGTACCCGAGTGCATCAAGGATACGGGTCCATTGTTGATAACACCTTTGCCTCAGAGAGCCTAGCCCGAAGAAGAGAAGGCTGGGCAGTACTGGACAAGGAGCTTTCTGGGAGCGACTACCGGTGTATCAACTTCTCCACCCGCCGGGAAGTTGAGGTAGCTGCTCAACAAAAGCTGGTAAGAAAATGGGCCGTTAGGAAGCTGAATAGCGACCGTTTGAAGGCTAGCTATCTTGCTCTCACATGGGATCAAGAAGAAGAGCAAGAAGGTAATGCGGAGGTGGCAGCAGAGAGGATGATCAAGACTGTCACCAAAGCTTGCGATGTAGCCATGCCCAGGCAAGGTCCACCAAAGAAGAGGAGAGCCGTTTACTGGTAGACCAACAAGATTGCTGAGTTGAGGAAAGAGTGCAACCGCAGTCTAGTAGTGACCGCGAAGGGGTGCGGGCGGTTGCACCTGAATACCAGCTGGCTCGTAAAAGGCTGAAGAAGGCCATCAAGGACAGCAAGAGTGCTGCATGGCGAGAGCTCTGTGAGATGGCAGATGACGACCCGTTTGGAAAGCCTTATAAGATAGTGCTGAAGAAGCTAAAGGGCCTTTCAGCAATGAGCCGAATGGAGCCGGATGTTATGGGTCAAATCATTGATGGCTTGTTCCCACAGCAGCCACTACCAATGGTAACGCTACCAATAGTAGAAGAGGATGGTATATCCCTCCTAGGCACCGAGGAGGTGGATGCAGCAGTCAGTAGACTGCGGGGTAAGTATTGTAAGGCTCCAGGCCTGGATGGGATTCCAAATCCAGTCTGGAGCGCCATACATTCAGTTGACCCAGCACTGCTTGTTGATACATTCAATGCAGCAATTGTTCGGGGACTGTTCCCTGTGCGATGGGAGAAAGCCAGGCTAGCGTTGATCGATAAGAAGGATAAACCACCTGGTCTACCATCCTCTTATCGTCCACTTTGTCTGCTAGACAATGTTGGGAAACTTCTAGAAAGAGTGATAGCCAATCGTTTGGAGAGCTATCTGAAGGAAAGAGATATAATCTCTGATAGCCAGTACGGTTTTCAAACTGGACGCTGCACATCAGATGCTGGGATCCGGCTGAAGAGGATCGCCGAGTCAGCAATTACTACGCGTCAGTTTTGCGCAGCCGTCAGCCTCGACATAAGAAATGCGTTCAATTCAATTCCATGGAAGATGATATTGGAAGTTCTTGTGGACGCAGGAGTGCCCGCATATCTGCTCAGGATGATCAGCAACTGTCTTAGCTGCCGTGAAATCCAAGCAGAGACGTCTGCTGGTACAGTAAAGCGCCCTGTTACTTGTGGAGTGCCTCAGGGGTCGGTCCTTGGGCCGCTTTTGTGGTGCGTTGCATTTAACGGAATCTGTAAGGTGAAGCTGCCACCGGGGGTTAAGCTTATCTGCTATGCGGATGACACCCTGGTGGTATGAACCGCCAAAACAACTGTAGCGGTGGAGAGCAGGGTAAACCGGGCTCTAGAGGATGTGACGCGTTGGATCGAGTCGGCTGGACTTGAACCAGCAGCAAGTAAGACGGATGCCATTTTATTCACGACCCTTCGGAAGTTCAAGCCACCCACCTTTCGTCTGCAAGGTGTGGAAATTGAAACGAAGAAGCAAATGAAATACCTGGGCATCTGGTTTGACTCAACGCTGAGCTTCAGGCACCATTTCCCGATGGCAGCGGAGAAGGCGGGCCGGGTAGTTGGGTACCTAAGCCGCCTGATGAGGAACCTAAGAAGACCGAGAGAAGCAAGGAGAAGGATCATGATGAGCACCGCCTTGTCGATCCTCCTATATGGTGCGCCAGTATGGGCCAACTCCATGAAGATACCATACCGAAGGAGAGAGATGGTAAAGATCCAACGAAGAGCTGCGCCAAGGTGTGTTAGTGCCTACCGCACTGTCTCGACGGAGGCTCTTTGTGTATTAGCACGTTCGCTACCAATCGAGCTCCTTGCTGAGGAGAGAGCGGTGGTGTTCGAAGCAAAGAAGAGAACGACGACCAACCGAGAAGCTTTACGGGTCAAGCAGGAGGCCAGGCGCTCTTTGCGTAAAGTGGAAAGCTAGAATTGCCCAGAGTGAGCTGGGTACATGGACAACCCGTGTGCTAATACGCGACCTTGATGAGTGGATGAACCGACACCATGGTCAGCTGAACTTCCACCTGACGCAGGTTTTAAGCGGCCATGGCTGCTTCAACAAGTACCTTCACGAGAAGTTAAGGAAAGTTGAGCAGGCAACGTGTTCGCACTGCAACCAAGGGCGGGATGATGGACCACAACACACCTTATTTGAGTGTGAGGCGTGGAGGCGTGAGCGGGACGAGCTTAGTCGGTCCCTTCAAGAGATCGGGGTAGATGAAGCGCTTGACCCGAGTAGCCTGGTACCCACCATGCTAGGTTCCGTAGAAGCATGGAACCAGGTGTCTGCATTTGCGGCCACCATCATGAAGAGGAAGATGGACCAGGAATGGAATAGGTAAACGCAGAACCACGCTATAGCCTACTCAACACCTGTGTACCATCAATATCCAGATCTGCAGGAAGAAGAGGACTTAACATATTCATAGGCCTACATAGTCCTTCGATGGTCCAGAGTCTCAGTTTACTATCTAGGTCCTAACTTTTGTTGTCACTACTGGGTTGCGCTGAACCAACGATAAGTTCAACACTTTGTCGTTCCCTAGGACCATAGGAGTCAGCGTACTTTACAACAGTAGGCACTTGAGTCGTACTCATTAATGACCACCAACTCTACAGTATCCAACAATCAATATTCCTTTACTTTTTCTCTAGTAGCCTACTCGTTTATTATATTTAAATCATTCCTAACTGAAAGTAGACAAAAGTAAATTGAAAATGTACTCAGGGAACCACTTACCAATACAATATCAATAGCTCGATACGTATAAGAACGACTGCCAGACTATCAAGAGCAATCATATACGCACAAAAATACTTGGACACCACTGATAAGAGTGCTTCGCTTGCGGGTTAGTTGCAAATACACCGCCCGATTAGTTTATAATCATGAAGTACACTCAACCGATCTCACCAAATAAAACCTCAACGTAACAGAAATACAATAATAACCCGTGAACTTCGACGACCAACTATTATAAACCGATTCCACCAGACTAATTTTAAAATCTTCCCTCGTTACTCGCGCAAGCCTTTCTCTGCATTCCAATATGGGTTTTTTCTGCACGCGTTAAAAATTCTTTGCAGTAGAACGACACACGCCTCACGAATTTCAATAGTAAATATCGGGGGTGCAGCCGACTCATATGTTTTCGTATCCTTCCTGTTTCTTTTTTAAGGCCAACTGAGAATAAATAGAATAGTATCAACAGTGCTCGCCCGCCACCCTCGATTGTCACACTGTTTATTTTTGGCTCTCGCTGTCTTCTAATATACACTTACTGTACTGAGCAGGGGGACTTCTAAGAACACTAGGGTGTTCTCGGAAGCGACAGATGGTGTGAATAAGTGGGCTGAGAGCATTTGAAGACGGAGGAGAAAAACACCTACCTCAGCGCGTAAGTTAAGTGAAACGCTGGTGCATAGTGCGCCAAAAGCTGGTCGAAGCCCGCAAATTGAATAGTCAACAATTTTATGATTGTTTTGTTGGAGGGGGTGGTGCAAATTGGAGACAGGTCCTCTGCCTCCCCTCGTTTAACTCCGTTAAAAAACCCGGGAGTTTTTTCCAAGTCCCCCTCCCATCATATATGACTCGAAGGTCAACATTTTTTCAAGACCCACGTTTTACCAAACGGCGCCCGGCGTCCGTCATTTTTCTTCAAATTACCCCCCAATAAAACAGGCTCCCTGTTAAAATTAGCTTTTTCCTGGTCCAGTGTGATGTCTCATTTTACTGAGAATTGGATCGTGGTACTTGTCTATAACCCGTAAGCATGATACTGTATACCTACTTGTATACCCAGTATCGTGTGGAAGGTTAGCTCACGGTCTTGTATTGGTCGTTCTCAATATTCTTATGGATGAATTATTAAAATTAATTTATGCATAAGATGACATTGATAATCGCGATAATATGTACGTAGTTGAAAATTATTTGATATTCGTTTGTACAAAAAATCTAGTGAACGATTTTATAGGTACTTTTTCAAAACACAACATGCACTTCTTTAAGATTTCTTATGTGAATGGTTATTAGAAATTTTACTATGCCATTACTTGAATTATCACCACCTCGATGGAAAACTCTGAAAATACTGAAAATAGTATTTATGAGAATGTGACCCCATTTCGTGTCTGTTTTCGATTTCATCGTCCATTTCATAGACCTCGAGGTACGAATTCACTTTCTTTTCCCCCTTTCTTTGCTTTGATAAATTTGACGCAGTCATTCTCAGGAACACCTAAAAACGGCTACGCTACAGCTTCGTAAATATTGAGTGCGTGTGTGAATGCTTGCCTATTCTATATTGGAAGGCTGAAAAACTGCAGGTCATCTGAAATTTGTTAGCGTGGAAATAAATTCCGAGTGTGAGTAAGGAGTAGTGTTTCCCGTGACTATTTTTTCCTCATTCTTCTTCCACATTTTCAGGAGCGTAATAATTTTTCCGTTCTTCTCTGCACTATATAAATTCGATATGAGCAAAATATTTGCGATGAATAAGCCGTAAAACACTTTGACGCGTCGTTTGCGTCTGCTACAAAAAAAAAAAATGTGTATTGATGAAAAAATGTGAATTCTTTTTTCGTGTTGAAACTATTCAACTACCTATATTTTGGCCGTCCTAATTGATTGTAGAATTTGTACGTGTGCTTTGATCACCCTCAATGAGAATAAAAAAATATTCAATATTATATATCTCACGTTTTGATAATTTTGAATGTCTTGGGTGAAAAATCATTCATGTCATTAATGGATTAGTAAGCAATCTCTAATTTTAAGAAATCATTATCATTATATTCCTCAGGAATATGGACAACCCAGACCTTGTAGGTTATGAGAAATACTCGTCTTTTGAGAGGAAGAATCCTGTAATCTTCTTCTTAGAATCGGTAGTCACGAATTTTAATCTTTGTGTCATAGATTGAGATTTTGCTTTAGAACACCAATACGTGCGAGTTTTTAACGTTTTTCGAAAAAACTATAATTTACCGCACCTTTTGCAATGGTAGCAAAAAACCTGCTAAAAGGTTTATCACTTTCTAATATTATTCGAAGAACCCTCTTTTTTCTAGTTTCCCTTCTTGGATACAATAGCCACCTCCTCTTTCATACAACTCGAGAGACGAAATTTTCCAGAGTTTCAGTTCTTATGAACAATAGTTCGATCAACTGTTCTTCAACTCTTCAAGACCTTCTCTTCGTGTATGTAGCTCAAAATTCGATTGTTTTTCAAATCCCCAAATGAGGTCGCAGCCTTCACGTTCTCAGAATCACTGCACTGTTTGAACACGCAAAATATGCCCAGCTCCTCAGAGAATAGCACGACTTTTTTGTCGACTTGGCCTATCCACAGACACTCTCCCACGAACAACAATCATGGTAATCTTCAAAAATTTCTTCAAAATCCTGAACTTGATCAAGATATCTTATACGTGTAGTCGAACTTCGAATTTGATTTGAAAATGAATCTCCAACAAATGCAACAGCGGATCGACTCGAGAGCGAATTTTGGAAAAAAAATTTCGAATTCCAAAGAAACTGATCTCTAGCCCAAGAGAAATTGCCTCACTGCGTTGGAAAAATATCGAAGCATGGTATCTCTTTTAGTACAGGTGATAAAAAGTCAAACTTCGCGAGTTTGTGGGGGATGAGCTAGACTTTACTGAAATTTCTTGTATTTGAAATAACCTACTCGAAGTCAAAACCCTGACATTGTGGGTCGCAGAGCTGTGGCACGTTTTTTCCCCGTAAAATCAATTTTTCGTCAATATCTCGAGTTCCGTTAGGCCCAGAGAGAAACTTCCCACACAAAAAATGTCCCCTGTGAAAATCTATTTCACAGTTAGCCTACAGAGTTCATTCAAGTATAATTGTTTCATTTATAGACATTATATCTCATAACTCATATAATTGTAGGTACATTATTAATAAATATTTATTGTTAATAAAATTGTTTTTAAATAATCTTTTTTTATTAAAAAAATATTAATTTGTTGGTACTATCATTTTATTGACTTTATATGAATTATTATTTTTTTATTTGAATTGAAAATTTGGATTTCAAACATTCCAAACACATACGAGTATAAGAATTTTATAACTTCATAACTTTTCAAATAAGAAATTGAATAGACCTTTTGTATAAGTATAATATTTGTTTGCCTAAAATTTGAATATTTATTAAATTTTCAATCTGGTAAATGATAATTGAACTAAACAAATATTTCATCAATGTAAATAATTAATGAATAAAATTATAAAGGAATTGAATCAAATAAAAAATATATTTAATACAATTTTCAAAACTATAATTAATTGAAATATAAAAATATTTTGATACATTATATTTTTTTTTTAAATAATCTCAAAAATTATAATATTAGAAATTTATATTCTTATAAAATTTTTAAATTTGAAATTTAATGACAGAAAGGGGTAAATGAGAAACAAAAAAGTGTCTAAATCATAATTATCCCTTAGTGACTGAATTCAAACTTGGCACGGGTCCTGACAGCGGACTGTTATGTTGGAGTAATTGTTTTCATCATTATCCTTTTTTTATTTTTTATTTTAATTAATTAATTTATTTATTTATTTATTTATTTATTTATCTTTTCATTTGTTCTTTGTTTTAGTTGCCTTTTTTTTTTTTTTTTTTTTTTTTCATATTATTAGTTTTAATAGAAATATATTATTGTAAATATTAGAAGTAGACCAATGGAGAATACATCATCCTCACCAGCACGTACATATGGACTGGAAAACTCTCACAAAAATGAAAATATATTCATATGGGTTATCTTGCAAATAAAATGAATGACAAGCGCGTTTTCCTACCTACTAGGCAATTATAACGTCAAAGGATTTGCAGAAAATAGGATATTCAACATAATATTTAATATTATTATTTTTTAAAACTATATAATTTATCAAAATATTTTTGTATTTGAATATTTTATTAATTAAATTTTTATAATTTCTCATTTTATTTTATCAAATTATTGGTATTAATAGAGTATTTATTTCGTCAAATTGGAAATCTAATGAAAATAATTACATTCCAACTAAATGACTACCTATCATAATGATATAAATAATATTATAGACTCATGAAGCAAACTAAGTAAAAGTTATTCAACGGGTAAGTTAAGCATGTTGCGCAGGTGCGCAAAGTACAAAAATATAAAGATAGGTCAGTTTGCGCAAAGATGCGCAGTTGCGCAAAGATGCGCGATAGTATACATGTGGAGGTTGCCCAAATGTATGTGAGATAGCACAAGATGGTTGTGCAATTGTACCTAAGGATTACGCAAGCATGCGCAGACCTAGAAGAAGCAAACTTTCTTAGAAGCTCGCGGGCAGAAAGAGAGGAGTAATATTTAGCGCGCTATTGAATTAGTGAACAGTGTTTATTCTTCAAAAGATCAGTACATAATACATAATACTGCCCACACTGGGCTCCTTATATAGGGCTCTTTCATCTGTGAGTGTGACTCTATAGTTGTCATTCAGTTTTGCATCTTAGGAAGGATCACTGTACAGGGAAAAATTCCTTCACTTAGTTTCTATGCTGACATATAGGAGCGCTATTGGTCAACTAGAACTGGGTTTGCGAAACTTATTTACTTTCATATTTAAAAAAATTATAAATTCCCAAGTATAATATTTAAAAATATTTGAAATTTAAATTATCAGTTCAAACAATAAATTATAAAAAAATGATGATTCAAATAAAATCAATAAAATATCAATATCA
The DNA here is from genome assembly GCA_035079385.1 of Aspidiotus rigidus. Lineage (NCBI taxonomy): Eukaryota > Metazoa > Arthropoda > Insecta > Hemiptera > Diaspididae > Aspidiotus > Aspidiotus rigidus. Next base: position 5,776,063 of record JAVHKY010000023.1, read on the forward strand.
ACAAATTTAATAAGCATCATTTTAATGAATAAATTAATTTTATCCATAATGAAATAATTATCTTTTTTTTTTTTTTTTTTTTTTTTTTTAACGAGCATTTCAGCTGCACATAAGGGCTATTTGCTCGGTATAATTTAGATTTTAACATTGATAAGCACCTAAAATCATATGAATGTTAATAAAATGAAAAAAATACTTGAATGAACTTCATAGATCAACGGTCAGACTTGGACTAACTGTTGGATGAACTATTTTGTAAGAATTTTTCAGGAGAAACATTTAATTTGTATAGAAAGTTTTTCTCTAGGCTACCGGAACTAGGGGTATCGACGAAAAATTGATTAAATTGATTTTAGGGGAGAAGAACGTACCACAGCTCTGAGATATTTAGGCAAAGTCTCGTCTTCCCTCCCTCAAATAAGTGAAAACCGATGTTGCCTGTATGATTTGGGCTTCCCGCCACTATCATCGAATTACACATTGAACCCACCTAGTTATGTTTAGCCTAATTTTAAAGCTTCTCCTGTAGCCTATCGTAACGATCAAGGTCATTAAGACTATCCGCAGCTCTTCCTCTCCTGCGAGAGTCTGAGCCGAGCTTATTAGCCCGGCCTCTATAACCAAAGGCGAAGTTTTTCCTAGTCTTCGACTTCAAGGTGAAAACTCGACAAAAATAATGTTAGACGATGAAACTAGGGTGGCCTTTACATCGCGGAAGCAAATGATGATCCCGTGGAAGTCATTAAGAAAGTCACAACCAACGACGACAAATTATAGTATGTTTTAATCATGGTGTCGAAAATTTTCGACTTCGAAGCTAATTCCTTATAAAAATAGAGGCGCAGTAGGCTGTCAGATGAGATCAATTTAGAGAAAAAAGACACTATTTCTAAAATTTTCATAAAATTATAGTTGAGAAGTGAATGAGGAATACATACTATGCAGTCTACAGAAACAAGTAAGAATGCGGATACAGAAGTACGACCATAATTCACTTTTTAGTTAACCTTTACGAACACAGTTACAATTCGAAGCTGCGGGCGAATACGGGTAATTATAATTTATTCGAATTTCGATGGCTGAAGAAGGCTGAATCTCTAGGTAGGTATATATGCGCGAATGAAAGACAAATTTCATGGGAAAAAAAAAAAGTTGATGCAATAACAATCTTTTACGATACTGCTGAAAAAAAAAAATTCACCGCGCGTTCCTCTCCCTGATCTATGTGTCCGTGAAATTTTCCCTGTCTTACCGAGAATTTGAAACCTTTGTTTCGCAATGAATGATGGATATAGAATAGTGAATGAGTCAAACGCGTGAGAAAAAAATAACTGAACATCTTTATTGATTATTAATTTTAATAGTTTAGTCCAATCACGTAGTCGACGATAAACTTGGCTGCTAAAATGCTTCGCCGCTACAGAAATTAAGTTGCAATATATATAGATTCCATTACTATTCGAGAATACGGTAGTCTTCGTGTAATTAGTATTCCTATAAATTGAACATTTGTTCGGAGTATACACTTATTTTCGCGTCACTACGCCAAAGGTGCGTTATTATTCTCCCTTGGCTGATGTGTTTTTGTACTTCACTCGATACCAGTATAAATTGTTCGTTCTTCAAAAATGGCTTTTTCGTTGCGCTACGCGGTTAAAATTTGCATTTTGTTTGAAATCGCGATCATTTCGGGTATCGCGAGTGAAATCTCAACGTCGTGGAAAAATATCGGTGGTAAGTAAAATTTTGTTTAGAATAGTTGTTCATCTTGTGCGTATGAATGTATGCAGAAAAAATACCGGTAGGATGTCCACATTTTATACAGATAAGATTGCAAAAGAGGTACCTATCCTTATTCGTGAACGCATGGATTATATCCGGCATGAATTTCAACTCCAAAAATAACCGCGAGTACAGTTGTCGAAAACCGAAATTTCTGGATGCTCAAAACCACATTCTAAGAATCAAGGTCGTGAATTTTGCCGGGTCATATTCCTCGTTTTTGAAAGCTAGCATATTTAATAGACATCAATTTATTTGAAATAGGTATATAAGAATCCTTAACGGTAAAGAGAATTTAAAAAAAGGGTAATTTTTAAGAATGGAGACTGCAGATTTTTCATTAGAGGTATGCGGGAAGACTGATTAATCTTGTGAATGCGCAAAATGAATCCGAATAAAAAAAATTTTAATTTCCGCCTTAATTTTTCATCCTTCCTTTTCTTTTTTCATGACAGTATTTTATCGTTTCTTTTTAGAGGACTTCCTGCATTACTACTCGTGTAATAAAGCTAGCTGAACTTTTGAAAGGTTCGTCACGAGATGACGTCGTGTCATGTTGTAAAAATAGATCATTTGTTTATATTTTCGAGAATCAGTAAAATTAGTTTCTATTTAGCCCACATTATTAAAAATTAAAGAAAAAAAAACACAAAATTAGGCTATATTTGAATGTTTTCGTATTGCAAAATTTTCAATATAGCTGAGCCAGCTCCCGCAAAGTTTAATTAATAAATCTTTCCTGCGTTATTTTGGTAGGACTCTCAATTTAATTATTGAATTTTAAGACGAATGCCTCACTTTAAAAAATGAAAAATTAAAATTTCGATTAGAACAAAAAAAAAATGTTAGGCCTACTGAAAAAAATTAGGATTCGAGAGAAATCAATTAAAAGAGTAAGCAGAAAAAATGATAGAAAATAAAAAAATGGCGACGAATATTTCGTTTCTCTCAACTTTCGAAATATCTTTGATTACAGACATTCGACTGTACAATTGCCCTGTACTCGTATTGCAAATTAAGAATTTTCTTTAATTAATGTACGCTTTAATTCCCTCGCAAATTCTCAAAGTGATCGCCAGATACGTTAGATTAAAAATTTCAATTTGTGACCTAACTTGTTATTTAAGTACGGAATATGGCATCCCCGAATTTTTTTTTTTTTTTCTCTATTCATATTTGCTCGGTGATTACATTGAGATGGCGATAATGATACTAATAATAATACCAATAATAATGATGAAGCCAACAGTAATAATTGACGGGAAAATAGTGTAAAAAAAATAACAATAATAATAATAATAATAATAATACTTTCGATAGCAAAAGTACGTTCTTCCAAAGAAAGTTATTAAGTAATAATGGACGTTGAATTATGTCACACGTAAGATTGTTAGAGTCGAGTTTATTGTTTCGCAGTTGTTATTTAGTGTTGAGATGATGGTGGAAGGCATATTGAGATTTAATCGAGTATTTTGTAATGTAGGGCATGAAAAGAAATGCTCTATAAATAAGTTATCTCTGAAACAGTGAGGGAGTGATGGAGGGGTAAGGTTTAAGTCTAAATTTCACCATAAAAAGAGAACGCTGGGAAAATAATAACTTTCTCCTAAAAATTTCAGTTTACCTTTTCTCCTTTGAAAAACGATGTGGCTAAAAATATCTCATTCATTACGTAAATTTCCACCTCCACAGCAACTCAAAGCGTCTTTAATTTGGAATTCTAGTACTGGTTATCAAAACCAGTATAATTGATCTGATGTGACTTTTCCAGAATTTTTCGTAGATTGTTTTAAATACGTATTTCGTTTGTTAGCTTCTGGACTTGAATTGAGAACGAGTTTTTTTTTCAGATTTTTCTACGCAAGCCGTCATGCTCGCAGAAATATCGAAAACAGTGAATTGTAAAAAAAATTCAAAATTACGCTACTTTTTTTTGTTTTTGATATTTCATTTTAAATTTGTATAATTTATGTGAGGATGACTACTTTGGTAATGAATATAGAAGCCGTATGTTTTGACTTTTATGTAAAAATTCTCTTATTTCGAAAATCGACATCGAAATTTCTCCAAGTCCTCTTCCTGGTGTCAATGACCATGATCATTCAAGTCTCCTTGCTATATAGAACGGATTAAAAGTCAAAAATTGTTCTAATCCTCCTTTTCCTCCCTCGTATACATTGCTCAATGATCGTATTCTTTTGAATATAATTGACCGCGAATCGTTTCGATTTTTGATTAACCACTTAGCTGAGTAGCCTGAAGTTTCATTTCTTTTCTTCTTGGTTGAGAAAGATTTCGAGTTACGAGCTGTATGAACAGCAGCAAATTGTGGGTTCGGAGGGCGAAGGAAACTCTAACCTTGAAAGAAATTTTGAACGCCGAGCTCTATTTTATATGAACATCAAGTTGCGGTTCCAAATGGAGGGGAAATCCGAGGAGGAGTGGACTCCGACCTACTTTGGGAAGTTGGAGAAAATTTTAGGATTCGTCAGTAAATTGAAGAGAATATGGGGAACTTATTTTATAGAATTTATGTTCGGCGAGATGATCGCCATAAAAGAAAAAAAGAACTAATTTTTGAGCACATACCTCAAACTTTTGAATAAAAAAACTTTCAAAAACATAATTTTTGTCACATTTTGAAGTTCAGGAGAAGATTTACGAGGGGGAGAGGGCCCTAGTATATTTTGTCCAACAAAAAAAAATCTGAAAAATAGGAGCAAAACGAGTTGATTTAAGGAAGAAATAGAAAATTGAAGTTAGGAAGTCGTAAACATTTCCAGCTGCCAAAATCATCCTCTAGACGCTTAAAATATAAATAATGAATATAAAAATACGAAGAAAATATCTATTTCCTTTCTTAAAATTTTTATTATTACATCATAACCTAAACGAATTCTAAATATACAAATTCGTAAAAATAATAATGAAAATATTGAATTTTAAAATTCATATAAAATTATAGAAAAATATTAAAATTGTTGAATTCATTAAAAAAATTGAATCTAATTTTCTATTATAAATAAAATTATGAATTTAATTGAACTTGAAAGTTTGGTCCGATTGGAAAGGAGTTCCCTCTCCCCTCCTCTCATGAACCTACGTCCGCATCGTGGGATTTGAACAGGAAAAAATTTTTTTTTTTTTTTTTTTAATTCCTTTATTAATTTTTTCAGCCTAGATAGCTATAAAAATTTTTTTATAACAAAGATAGAAATTTAACATTGTGGAACTTCTAAGATAATACTAGGTGGATAAATCTGCTGCTTAATTTCACTGATACGATTCCTGATCGTATTTCATTGTACTACAAGTGAAATTTTGTATAGTCTGAAGAACCCTTTTTACCTGAGCTTAGACCGAACAATAGATTGAAAGAGAAAGTTAATCGAACCTATTAGTACATGACGACCGGCAAACAAGAGTTCTGGACAAATCAGTCTTCCACTTTTCGTCTATCGAGACCGTTCCCGGAGCGTAAGCTCGCAGAGGATATTAGCTCTTTCGTTACGGCGTTCGCGGAGTTACTAGTTAATTCTCGGTCAAGTATGGCGCGATAAACCTTTCGATATCTGATAGTCTCTCAAGGTACCTTCAGGTAGAATTAGGAAGAAAAACATTGAACCAAACCACCCAGATGATGACCCGTACGGGTAAGTTCGGGTAAGTAAACTCTTACGTACTAAACATGGTCCTCACGGTCCGGGATTCCCGATTGTACGTGCCTCTTTCAACAATTTACTTGTCGAAAGATAAGCTAGGCATTTTAGGTTCGATACTAAAATATACCTACATCTATTCGTTCGGTTATTCTTCTCACTTCACAATACGTCGCTTCGCATACGCTTCGCATACGTACGTTGTGATAAATTTATAATTTCGTGATATAATTTCGTGAAGTGCGTACATTTCCAATGAGTTCGGATTCGGAAACGACTCCTCTTAATGAGGTTTCTCAGATGGAAACAGATGAGAATAAGACGGATGATAATAATACATCCAATACTACTAAGCAGTCCTCCTCTTCCTCCAGTGCGAATATATCCAATGAAATTAATGACGTAAGTTCGAATAAACTCTCCACCTTAATCTTCGAAGTACAATTTATTCGTGATATTACGGATGAAGCTACGACCAAGGAAACTGCCAAAGCGGATTTAAACGATCTTTCGTTATTGAAGGCCCGATACGATAATATAGTAATTGTAGGACAAGGGCAAACAATCGATTTCAACGAGAGGAAAGAATTTCTTTCCGCTTACCGCGACGCGAGAGAAAAACTCTTGCGTATAGTTGGGATCGATAATACTTTGCCAAGTCCATCGTGTGGCCATCCGCAAGAAGATAGAATCTTCAAACTTCCTGCGTTAGATGTTCCGAAATTTTCTGGGGCAATAGAAAAGTGGGCTGCATTCAAAGCTGACTTCCTTCATCTAATTAGCGACTCTAGAATTAAAAAAAGTGAGCGCGCCAAGCAGAGATATCTGATGATGGCTTTACAGGATGACGCTGAAAAATTAATTCAGAATTTAAAGGAAGGAAGCTTCGAGGAGTGCTGGTCAATTGTGTGTCAAACATACGATCAGCCATTCCGTCGTGTGCACGCCCACTTAGAAGCCCTGTTTAAGAAAGGAAATCAGAGTCAGCCTCTTAGAACCCTGCTAGTTGACCACCGTCAACATGCTTCTGGCCTGCGTTCCGCATTAGACGAGCTGGAGATTTCAGCGTACGACATGGTCGTAATCGCGTCCTTTTTGGACAAAACTTCTCCAGCAACTCGTCTTTCTTGGGAAAAAGAGGTCGGAAATAAGGGTTCGGGTCATTGTACCCTTAAGAATTTTTATGAATTCATGGAAAAGGAGTGCGGCGCTCTAGAACGAGCAGGAAAAGGACAAAGATCCTGCTCAGCCCCACCGCACCAGAAAGCTGGGTCCTCAACACCAATCAAAAGAGGAATAGCGGCAGCGGCGGCGTCAAAATCGAAACCGAAGAGAAGTAAGAAGATACCGCTCTGTGCGATGTGTGGAGAAGGGCATTATTTAAATAAGTGCCCGAAATTCATGGATATGAACAAAGAGGAAAGGATGAAATTCGTAGCTGAAAACAGTGTATGTCGCATCTGCTTATGCAAAAGTTGTAAAGGAGTTGAAACTGCAAAAAATTGCTCGTTTAAGTTTCTCATGTGCCCTTGTGGCGGGCTCCACAACGGTATGTTGCATCAGAGATCAAAGGAATCTCGCGGAAACAACACTGGTGAGTCTCTCGACTTATTAATTAACACCAATATTTTAGATGTTGATAGCTTTAACCCCGAAATGTCGTCTGAATCGAATACTATTTCACTAGGCTTAGTAAATCCTGTGGTCGCTAATAGCTTAAAGATGCATGTTGAAATTGAGGCTCTTTTAACCACGGCTCTTGTAAAAGTTAGAGTGAATGACAAAGTCTTAGAGGCTCGCGCTTTCCTTGATAATGGTAGTCAAGTACATTTTGCTACCACAGAGCTGGTAAAGATTCTCAATGCTGAGGTAGTAGAAACGCAATGCCAAATTGACGGTATTTTTGGCTCAGCAGGGTCAATTGCTAAAGAGGCAATCTTAGTGATTGAATCTTGCTACACGAATTTTAAAATTTCAATCCCAGCATTGGTGGTCGATAATATTCTCAATTCGCATATACCAACTGATTATTTTGAAATCGACTCCTGGAGAATTCCCTCGTGGGTTCAATTAGCTGACCCACAATTTAACACTCCTGCGGGTATTAACCTATTATTAGGTTTACAAGTGTTTTGGAAGATATTAGGTAGCAAAAAGTTGTGCTTACGACCTTCGTTGCCTGAATTAAGGGAGTCAGAGTTAGGTTGGTTGGTAGCAGGTGATTTACAAGTCACTGCGCGAGCAGAGAATACCTTTGTCTATTGTGCTAAGGAAACTGATCACCAGTTATTAAGAACAATAGAAAAGTTCTGGATTGTAGAATCTCTTGAAACCCTAAATCCTCCTTTCACTAACGAAGAGAAAGAATGCGAGCGCATTTTCACTGAAACTACGTTTCGACGAGCTGATGGTCGCTTTGTAGTGACTCTTCCTTTTAAGGAGTCACCCACAGTTCTAGGTGAATCACGTACGCAAGCCCTAAATCGTTTCTATGCTTTAGAAAAGCGCTTAGCAAATAACTCAGCTCTTAAAAAGGATTATGTTTCTTGTATGGAAGAATATATTCAATTAGATCATATGAAAGAAATCAAGGAAACTAGCAATGAGAGTATACCATCATATTATATACCTCATCACGCTGTGATCAAACCTTCCTCTACTTCTTCTCCTGTACGTGTCGTTTTCAACGCTAGTATGCCAACGACTTCTGGTCTGTCGCTGAACGATATTTTAATGGCAGGACCGGTGGTTCAGCCATCTCTCTTTTCAACGATGCTTCGTTTTCGAACACACAAATATTGTTTCGTAGCTGACGTTAAAAAGATGTATCGCATGGTACGTCTCCACCAATCATGTACTCCTCTTCAACGCATCTTTTGGCGTAAATCCCCTGAAGAAGAATTGAAGGTTTATGAGTTGCAAACTGTAACTTTTGGAACAAAAACAGCGCCATATCTTGCTACTAGGTGTTTTAAGGAATTGGCTTTGAATTACTCGGAGTCATATCCTGCAGCAAAATCGGTTCTATTGAATGATTTTTACGTCGATGACGTATTAAGCGGTGCTGATGATATCGATGCTGCTAAAACAATCATAAACGAATTGAGGAAGCTGCTAGGCCTTGCAGGATTTGAATTAACAAAGTGGTGCGCTAATGAACCTGAGATTCTAGCGGATATAGAAGAGGAGATTATAAAGGGTCACAGTCCTTTAATAATTGGAGAGTCAGAAACTATAAAAACTTTAGGAACCCTATGGTTACCTAATAAAGATGCATTTGTTTTTCGCTTTGCTAAGGAAACTAATGCAATGGCTAGAACAAAAAGAGAGATTCTATCAGCAAGTGCAGGCTTCTATGATGTCCTAGGACTTTGTGGTCCAGTAATAGTTACTGCAAAGCTTTTCATGCAGTTTCTATGGATTTTACGCCATGCCTTAACAGACCACAATAGTAGTGTAGGGAAGGATTTAATACAAGAAACGCGCGAGACAGGCCAAAAAGGTCAAATTTATTGCTGGAATGATGAACTTCCTGAAGAAGCATTAACCAAATGGAGGGAATTTGCACAAGGTCTTTATCTCTTAGACAATTTTGAAATTCCTCGCTTTATCTCATTCACAAAAACTAATTTATGCTTTGAACTGCATGGATTTGCTGATGCCTCATCAAGGGCATATGGAGCAGTAATTTACAGTCGAGTGATCGACAGTTTTGGAGACGTTAAAGTAAATTTATTATGTTCTAAATCTAGAATAGCTCCTTTAAAGCAACTTTCTATTGCACGTTTAGAATTGTTAGCAGCTGAATTATTAGCCAAACTAATTCACAAAGTTAAGATCGACTTGTCGTTAAATATCAAAATTGATAAAATTAGATTGTGGTCAGATTCTAAGGTTGCTTTGTCATGGATTGGATCTGAATCCATTAAGTGGAATGTATTTGTAGCACATCGAGTCAGCAATATTCAATCTTTGACTGTTTCTTGTATATGGGATTACGTTCAATCCGCTACAAATCCAGCAGACATTTTGTCTCGCGGAGCTTTGCCTCTAGAATTTGTACAGGCCTTTCTGTGGCATAGTGGATCAGATTGGCTTTCCAATCAAACAACCCCATGGTCAGATTCGATTGAGTACTTACCAAATAACAAAGAACCTTTAGAGCGTAGAGCAATAAAGGTTGTGTTTCCAGTGCAGTCTCAAGAAGATAATTTGGAACTGTTTTCCTTGGTAGGAGAGCCTATGACAGGGAAATTCTCTACAGAATTTGGAATCCGTCAAGGATTCGTCAGACTAGTACGACTAGTAGCGCTCTTGCTTAGGTTCTTACTGAATTGTTCTTCAGTACAGAAACACTTTCCAAAAGGCACTGGCATTTTAAAGCCTTACGAATTTCGTAATGCCAACTTGTCTTGTTAAAATTGCTCAAAAGGAAAACTTTGCTCGTGAAATTAAAGAATTAATGTCTGTAAGAAACAGTACATCAACTAACAAGATAGAGAACAAAGAGAGACCGTTATTCAAGAGCAAATTAGCTAATTTAAATGCCTTTCTTGACAATCAAGGTATACTTCGAGTAGGAGGTCGTTTAGAGAATGCAGAACTTTCATACGATGAAAGACATCCAATTATTCTTCATTCTCATCATAAATTGGCAAAACTTATAGTGTGGCATGAGCATTTAGCCCATTTACATGCTGGGCCACGACTTTTAAAGTCTGTAGTGCGTAGACGTTATTGGATTCTTGGCTTAAGTAATTTAGTCAAAAAATGTCTAATAAAATGTCACACTTGCATCACTCTAAAAGCTAAGACACAGGAACAAATAATGGCTAATTTACCTAAGCAGAGATTAGTTCTATTTAAAGTAGCTTTCAATGTGACAGGAGTTGACTATGCTGGTCCATTTTCCATCATTGGCAAGGGAGGGAGGCACAAAGTTTTTGTTAAGGCTTACGTAGCAGTATTTGTCTGTTTCACGACGAAGGCGGTTCATCTGGAACTTGTTTCAGATTTAACCAGTCAAGCATTCTTGGCTGTACTAACCCGCTTTATTTCTCGTCGAGGCATCCCAGCCGAAATACATTCGGACAATGGCACAACCTTTGTTGGTGCTAATACAGAGCTACAGAAGTTATATAGCTTCCTAGATGAAAATGCAGAAACCATTAATAACTTTGCCGTTGAAAAGGGAATCTCTTGGCATTTTATTCCCGCAAGCACTCCTCATTTTGGGGGTATTTGGGAATCAGCCGTAAAGTCTATGAAAGCTCACCTGAAATCAGTTTTATTGAATAGAACGTTTACTTTTGAAGAGTATACAACTTTGCTGACCCAAATAGAAGCTTGTCTTAACTCACGCCCTCTTACACCTCAATCATCTGATCCAGATGATCTAGGAGTTCTGACTCCAGGTCATTTCCTAGTTGGAGGTCCTCTTACAGCACTTCCTAATGAGTCTCTAACTGACATTCCAGAAAATAGAGTCAAACTCTATAAACGACGTGAGCAAGTCGTACAATTTTTCTGGAAACGTTGGTCAAGTGAATATCTTAATACGCTTCAACAACGTAACAAGTGGAAGCTGTTAAGGATGAATTAAAGGTAAATGACCTTGTTCTTATTAAAGAGGACAATACGCCTCCAGCGACATGGAAAAGAGGTAGAATTCAAACTTTACACCCAGGTTCAGACGGTCTCAGTAGAGTAGTAACCCTTAAAACAGGTACAGGCTCGTTACAAAGACCAATAGTAAAATTGGTCTACTTACCTACTGAGTAAAGATATATCATCATCAATTAAGCATTCGACTTATGAGACTTGTTAACACTTTAACAATGATTGTTTGACAGATGGGAATGGAAAAGAAGCGGCAAATTAATTCTCGGTCAAATATTACGACAGTAAACTCGAAAAATGTATTGTTAAGAATATTATAACTCAGTAGCGATTATGTAATTCTTCGAGTTGATGTTAATTTATTTATATTTGCCTTAAAAGTGCTGATGGCGATACGACTAGTCAAGAGATGAACGGTACTAATCTCTCTCAGCCCTTCTCCTTGAAGAAATGAATTAAAACTAGACAGGTAGGTCTATTGAGACCGTAGCTTCATATGTACCGATGAAGCGGGACAGAATCGCCATGTCCTATAATTTAGATAACTTCTTTATCAAATATCCTTCCCAGTCACTGTCACAAAACCTGTCGTCGGATTATTAACCATAGTTTATTAGTACGAACTATCTGGTCAATCCTTTAGTCTCAAATCATTAGTGATTAGTCGAATTATCAAGTTTGGCTTAATGTAGCGAGCACATTGTTTGAACAGAGTGTTCAAAGGGGGGAGGATGGATAAATCTGCTGCTTAATTTCACTGATACGATTCCTGATCGATTCCTGATCGTATTTCATTGTACTACAAGTGAAATTTTGTATAGTCTGAAGAACCCTTTTTACCTGAGCTTAGACCGAACAATAGATTGAAAGAGAAAGTTAATCGAACCTATTAGTACATGACGACCGGCAAACAAGAGTTCTGGACAAATCAGTCTTCCACTTTTCGTCTATCGAGACCGTTCCCGGAGCGTAAGCTCGCAGAGGATATTAGCTCTTTCGTTACGGCGTTCGCGGAGTTACTAGTTAATTCTCGGTCAAGTATGGCGCGATAAACCTTTCGATATCTGATAGTCTCTCAAGGTACCTTCAGGTAGAATTAGGAAGAAAAACATTGAACCAAACCACCCAGATGATGACCCGTACGGGTAAGTTCGGGTAAGTAAACTCTTACGTACTAAACACTAGGTTCCCTTGAAAAGAATAAAATTAAAATAATATAAAATATAGGCTACACATTCAGCTATAAAAATTTTTAATTACAGTTTCTTCATATCAAGTCGTGGAAATGGTTTCGACGTAGCCTTCGTACAGATAGGGAGTTATCCAGCAAATCGATAGCCAGTACATTATCGTGATTATCTAGTCGAGCTGAATGACTGACCGCCGCCTCCGTGATAGTACAGGCAAAAATACAACTTTTATGAATCGAAATTTTTTTTTTTTTTTTCATTTTATGATTTACTTTCTTCAAATTCTAAAGAGCGATTAAATCATACTCTTTTAATACAAGAAATCAAACTCGGTTCCAGTCCTTACAACGGATTGCTATGTCAGAGTACTATTGTTTTCAACCTTTTTTCTTTTTTTTTTTCTATACATTTATGCATGTGTATAATTTTTTTTCCCCTATTCTTTTTTTTTCTTCGTTCTTTTTTTTTTTTTTTTTTACGAGCAATGCAGCTGCGCTAAGGGCTATTTGCTCGGCAGATAGTTCTGCTTTTACATAAACTTAGTATTCAATAAAGTAGAAAGAAAGGAAAGTTGAAAACAAAACAAAATACATGTAAAAGAATTGAGATGAAATAAAAATATAAAGGAAAACAAAAATATTCTTTTTTTTTTTTTTTTTTTTTTTTTTTTTTTTTTGGCGTCATCGTTTGGAGTTAAACGTGGTTGTAAAAGTCAGTAGATCGTAAGTAAGTTAGAGTTGAGTCAATTGTTTCGGAGTTGTTATAGAGAGTTTGTTGTACATTAATAGAAATGTTGAGGGAAGATCGGAAAGGTTGTAAAGTCGGGCAAGAGAAAAGGTGTTCAACTGTTGAATTGTCTTCGAGACAGTGCGGACATGATGGTGGGCCAAGGTTTGCTAGAAGGTGAGTATAAGTAAGACGAGTGTGTCCTATTCTCAGTCGAGCTAAGATGACTTCCTCTCGTCTAGAATGTCTGTGGGATGAGGACCAAAAAGAGGGATTGGTTTTAATTTTTCTCAATTTGTTGTTAGTTAAATTTTTCCAAGAGGAAAGCCAAAGTTGGGAAATTAAGGAAGCGTAATATACTTTTAGGTCTTTTGCCGGTGAGAGAATAGGGTCCGTTATTTTAGGAAGAGATGTTGCTTGTTTGGCTGCTTTATCTACTGAGTCGTGAGGTGGAAAGTCAACGTGTCCAGGAATCCAAGCCAGAATAATATGAGAGTTTATTAATTTCGTAGTGTGGAGAGCCAAAAATATACGTTGAATTAAGGGGTTAGTTGAGAAAGGATCCGCAATGGCTTCTAGAGACGAGAGGGAGTCAGTCAAAAGTTGTTTCGGTAGTAGTTGCGCAATTTGTGATATACAGGCAAAGATACCCTTTAATTCAGCTGTGTATACCGACGCTGAATTTCGTATGCGGTATGCCTCCATTTCGCCACCAAAGGAGAACGCGTAAGATGTTCTATGGCGATATTTTGAGCCATCTGTGAGACAAAGGGTATAACCTGCAAATTCGTCGATAAGTTTTGCTGTATGTTTTCGATAAATTGAATTGCTGACTTTAGAAACTTCCGTGAGGTCTAGTCTGATATCAGGAATGGAGAAGAGCCACGGGGGGGGGTAGCTGTCAGGATAGGCGGAAGGTTGAGATTACGAGCGAGAGAAGTTTCTAAGCAAGTATGGATATATTTCGTTGGTTGACGATTAAAAATTGGATTAATTTCAGAGATTAAAGATTTGTAAACGGGGAAATTTGGAAATTGAGATATCGAAATAAGAAGATTCGAAGAGAGGGTGGATCGGCGAACAGATAGAGGTGGTTCCGCTGCCTCGGCACACAGACTAAGACTAGGGCTCGTTCTGAATGCTCCCAAAACCAGCCTAAGAGATGAGGAATGGATTGTGTCCAAAAGAGCTAAAGACGATTTATTGGCGAGATTGTAGATAGGGGCTCCATAGTCAGGTTGTGATCGGATTAAACTTTTGTACAGATTTAGGAGTAATTTTCGGTTGCAACCCAGTCGAGGGTGAGAAAGATATTTTAGGGTATTCATCGAGCGTAAACATTTGGCTTTTAGTAATTTGATGTGTGGAATCCAAGTTAGTTTTTGATCAAGTAAGAGTCCTAGAAATTTTATTGAATCAGTGGTTTTAATTGGAAAATTTTGAAGATAAAGTGAGGGAGTTGATGGAGGAGATTTCTTTTTCTTATGGAAGATAATTAGGAATGTTTTGTTTTAGGAAAATTGGAAGCCGCGGTCAGATGACCAAGAGGAAATATTGTCCAAGGATTCTTGTAAGAGTCTGTGAGCCCTGATAGGATTTGAAGAGCGGAGCGAGATGCTGTAATCGTCGGCAAAAAGTCTTTGAGAAATTGGGAAGCTGGTGTTGAATGGAAGGTCGTTAATGGCGACCAAACAGAGAAGAACGCTCAGTACTTCTCCTTGCGGAACACCGTCTTCAATTATATAATGAGAGGAGAGCTTATCCTGTAGTCTGACGGAGATGAATCTGTCTTGTAGGAAACTTTGGAGAATTTTTGGGAGATTTCCTCGTAGACCGAATGTAAATAGTTGTTTACATATGTAATGTCTCCAGACGTGCGGGTACGCTTCTTGAAGATCGAAGAATATTGTATAGAGAGGGGAGTTCGAAAGGAAGGCTTGTTGAATTTGGGTGTGGAGGTCGGCAAGGGCTTGAATTGAGTTACGACCTTTTCTGAAGCCATATTGTACAGGGGATAGTAGATTGTTTTGTTCGAGGAACCACCAAAGTCTTTTGTTAATTATTTTTTGAAACAGTTTGCCCAACACATTGGTGATAGCAATGGGCCGATATGAAGAGGGGGAAGACGGATCTTTCCCAGGTTTCAGAGTAGGTAGAATGAACGCCAATTTCCAGTCTGTAGGGTAGATACCTTCTGATAAAATCGAATTGAAAAGAGAAAGGAGATATTCAAGAGCGGTAGGGTGAAGATTTTTGAGCATTGTGGCATGTATGTTGTCCGGTCCTGGGGATGCATTTTTGAGATTTTTGTGTAGGGTTGAGGTGAGTTCGATTTGAGTGATTGGTTGATTGTAACAGTGAGTGTTGTCGGAGGAATCGAAATTTATCAGAGAGGATTCTGATTCATATTTTTTTTGAAGGAATGAGGCGGAATAATTTGAGTTCGATAAGACAGTTTTGAATTTTAAAATTCATATAAAATTATAGATGTTGAATTCATAAAAAAAAATTGAATCTAATATTCTATTATAAATAAAATTATGAATTTAATTGAACTTGAAAATTTGGTCCGATTGGAAAGTAGTTCCCCCTCCCCTCCTCTCATGAACCTACGTCCACATCGTGGGATTTGAACTGGAGAGAAGACGACTTTTATGAATCGGAAATAAACATTTTTCTCAAATCTCTCACTAAAATATCTCTTCTCAGTCAGCAGAAGTTTACCAGGACGTAATAGGATTATAGAACGCTAGACGAAAGCCAAAGGGGCAAAGGGTACGGCTGCATCTCAGCTCTAGGAAAAACTTCCCCAGAAACGGGAACCTAACCTAGCGCTTCTTACAACTGCGGTTCAATTCGCGAGGGAGGTAGGTGGTAGAACCAAGACATTTTCACGTGATTTTCCTGCAAAGCATGAAGTCGATGTCTAAATTGATCTCATTCACTCTGGCTGAGTATCTTACAGTCATCAATTCCCTTTGGTTAGGTTAGGTGACTCAACGGAGGCAACAAAATGACAATCTGTGGACTACAATATGAGTCGAAATATCTTCCCAAACTCATGGATGCCATTGGTCGTCAAGTCCAAATTATTTATAGAGGACCCTTCAACTTTCAAAGAAAATTTTATGGAAGGATTTCGTACATGAAACTAACTAAGAAGATTTTGTGCCCTTGTCCACGCATATAGAACATCGTTTACGTATCTGTGCTAATAATAAACATGGCTCAACTACTCTTCGCTCGGAGAGAGAAGATCAAGTTCAAATTTGGACATAAAGACCTCCAAAATGAAGTACTCAAAGGGGAATCGAAAGGGATATCTACATCTTTGAGAAACTCAAAAATTACTTCCAGCCACTTATGTTGGAGAAATTAGTCAACTTCTTTGTAAGAGAGTCTCTCAAAATGTGAATGATGCCGAGGCCGGGAGTGATCACACTGCTTTCTCATGCCCACGAAATTAGACACAATTTTAAATTTAAGAATGTTTCTATTTTAGGCCATAAAAATAATAAGTAGATGAAAAAAATGTTAGAGGTTATAAATATACATAATTAAAGAACACAATGCGATCAACTTTAAAACCGATGTTAATGACTTGTCTAGTGGCCATAGTTCCCTTCCAAATTCGTAGCTAGGTATGTTTTGTTTTTTCATGTTTGGTCTATGTTCTTTCTCCGATTATTTTTCTTCGTATTTTTTATATCTATATCAGTCGTAGACCTTTCTCGATAATGATCCGCGATGGATCGAAACGTCGGGTAGTAAAAAACAATTTTGTTCAGTGGAAACAACAGCCCGATTTCATTATTGGTGTATTGATATTTTGCTTAATGTTACAGGCCCTTTTGCTCTAGTCAGACTTCGAAGAACACCTCAACGTGCTTTCACGTATAGCGGTTTCAACCCGAGTAATGGAATTACAGCGTTGGCAACTAGCGCTGATTTTCTTTCTCCTTACTATAATTATCAAACTCTATCTTCTTTAACGCCGTCGCAATATCCACAGTATAATTACGGTCTTCGTGCCCGAGTGGAGCCCGAATCGTCCTCTTCGTCTCCGTCCGATTACTCTCCCGATTACCAACCTCCACCTTCCGAATATCCACCTTCGGATCCGAATTCCGATGATCGTTCGCTTCCATCGGCAAATCTGACGCCACCATCGGAGCAAGCACCAACGACGAATTATAATCAAAATCCAGTACAGCCCCCCAAAAAGTTCAAGAAGAAGCCTCAGAATGTGGAAGAAGACGATGACGATGATGACGATGACAGTGAGTAAAATTGTGACCCATTTTGATAAGGTATACCTGGAATGCACATAAATTATTTCAAGGGTTTTTATAAACGTGGATTGTGCCGCCTCCCGTCGGACACGATCTCTCTAGTTCAAAATTCGGTCTCCCAAGTATATTTCGTCGGAGTAGATCGTAAGGATTATTTTCATTAGTAAATGATGAGAAAGAATGTGACCTACTACAACAATATTTAAGGCTACCATCTCACTCGGTAACATCGCTGTTAAACCAATCCTTGAAATCCATGTTTTGGTACTAAAAAGTGCATATCAGAGCTGCGTCCGTCAACAATGTTTTCTAATACATACTTCGTTTCATTGAATAGATGTGAAGAGTAAATCAAAAAGCTCATCAAACGCGTCATTCAATGCGTGGTTTCCGATCGTATTGGGAATGTATCCATCTCGTGGAAATGCAAATGCGAACGTGTTGAAAGAGGATGTCGAAAACGAACACAATAAAAGTTACTACCCGAACAGTTATACGGATCGAGAACTAGGAACCACTGTAATTGCGAACAGCGTTAGTCACGGCAAAAGCAGCGTCGCTAGCAGTCATGCGATCGCATACGGAGGAGAGCCTTCCATGAAGTCATACAAAAAAGGTTAAAATAGGCCCAGGTTACGCAGGAATGTGCGAAGTAACCAAAAATTTAGAGAAAAAAAAACCTGTTCGTATTAGATTTATGTACCCGTTCAATGTCGTAGGCTCATTTTGGAAATGTTTTTTTTTTTACTTTTTTCTCCGATTCGTATTCTTTTGAATAATTTAGTCAATATTAATACTGTGCAAGAACAAACCGTTTTTGTCGGCTGACCATTTTCAAGCACGCGAGTCTTGACGCTAAAAAAAAAAAAAAAACGAGAATTGGTAAGTCTGCCTACATCATTCTTGCAAAAGATGTTAGGTGAATAAACTGGTAATGATTATAAACTAAAAGATGATCCGAGAAAAAGATAGGAAACTCATTCGCATGTACCTACGGTTTTAATTTTTGAAATTTATGAAGTCTGTCTTCCGAACTAACGATAGTGATTAGGAAGAGAATCTTCTGTTTTACTTTGATTCGAATATTTTCAAGTGTTGCTCATCACCCGTTAAGCCTATATTTAATTACAGAAGATTTGCATGTAATATTCTGTCACTCTTCTGCGTTTGTTCAATTGCATCTTTTCTCTACACAATTTTCAATTTTTTTTTATTCTCCCATAATTCTTCATAAGTACATTAGGCCTAATATTGTACGTTGTAGTGTTACCTTTTCTTATACAGTAAAAATTTTGTTGAAGAAATTATAATTTTTTACTGATGAAAATTCTTAGAGGAAAAAAAGATTCAGCTGAGCATAAACATAGGTATTCTATTTCAAATAAAATCAAAGTTAGCTGCAACTTGTTTTCTTTTGGTGCAAGTCTCCCAGTGATAAGAATTAGCAATTTTTTGTGAACCGAGCGCCTAATATTGTATTATGCAGCGATCCAACCTTTACAATTTTGTACAGTCAAAATGTATTCATCTAATTCCTTTAGAAAGATTTTTTTCTTTATTTATTTTAATAAGCTGTTTGACTACTCAAACAGGTCATTAGCATGACAGTTTAATTATGTACACATTATAAGGGTAAAGAAAAATAAATATCTTAATATTAAGTTATTCTGAGTTAGGTGCGTTAAATGTTGATAGGTAATGTGGTTAGACATTTGTAAAATTGAGCTGAGCGTCAGTGTGTAAGAGTTGCTATTATGTTATTGGAGTTGTTATTCAATCTTGAATTGATAGATGAAGGAATTCCGAGGTCAGATCTGATGTATTGTAGTGCGGGACAAGTGAAAAAAAAACACTCACGCAGTCGCGTGAGTAGTACACGACTTTTCTTCCCACAATGCAAAAAAAATTGAGAGAGTCACTCCCTCTCTTTAAATTAAATACCAATGACCTGTCAATCATGTCAAACATTTGTAGAATAAACAATAAAACTCAGTTTATAAATTCTATCACTACGATGTCACATCAACAGATAACAGAGTAAAAATACCTATAATCCAATAAGGAAACCTGAATTTTGTTATAATTTAGGCTAAGAGTCATCTAAAACCTACAAAACGTCTCCAGAAAAACCGCTCCCCCTCCCCCTGTCCAAACTGCTACGAGGCTATAACAGTTGTTTCTAATAAAAAAGAGCTCTACAATCATTTTTTCCCATACCTTATTCTTAGCATATTATTAGTCTAGTATACTGTATATTAGGATGAGTGGTTCAATTCTTTATCACTTCCGATTTCTGGCATCTCTTAAAGCTACCTCGAGCTGCTATTCCTCTCGTGCACTCATAAATTGCCTTCACGCTATTATATCACCATTTTCTATGCACACTCCACCCCAAAATTCTTCATCTGGGAATCCAGCTACAACGAGATCCCGAAAAACTAAAAAAATCGATGTCGAAACGAAAGAAGCAACCAATCACCCAATAGTCAACCCCTCATTCCTTCCCTCACGCTTCAACCATTCCAAACGTATTAACAAAATACCTCACTTTTCTAGCTAGAAAATTCGGTAAAAATATATAGCACCCAAGCCCGGTTTACTCGTTAGTCTAATCTCAAATCTCACTCAAAAAAGCCAGTCCAAATTGAAAATAATCTTTCCATCCCTTTTGACACCTCAAATCAACTATGAACCACTATTAATTATGTACCCATACATGAAAAAATGACAAATAAATCAATTATTAATTAAAAGTGAAATCACCCAGGTAGTCTCGCATCAGCACACTTGATGAAGATTAAAAAATTTAATTGTACTTAATCATTCAAACTCAAGGTTTTCACTAAAATCAGTCGAATAACAAATTAAGAAAAATAAAACGTGAACCCACATTTTGGTCCTCATCCCAACGAAATTCAAGGCAAGAGGAGGTCATTTTAGCTCGGCTGCGAATAGGCCACACTCGTCTTACTCATACTTATCTTCTCACTAATCTCGCTCCTCCATCATGCCCTCACTGTCTCCGAGAAAATTTATCAGTTGATCATTTTTTCTCATGCCCCGTCCTGCAACCCACTCGAACCTCCCTAAATATATCTTCCAATATCAATGCAGCACTAAACAACAACTCCGAAACCATCGACTCAACCCTAACTTATTTACGCACCACTCAATTCTACAACTTCATACAATTCACCAACAAATTCCGTTCGATCGCCACTCAATTCCACCAATACGTACCTAATTTAACCTAATTCAAGTAATGTTCTAAAATAAGATTATAACGCCGAGCAAATAACCCTCGTGCAGTTTATAATGCTCGTAAAATAATAATAATAAAAAAAAAAAAAACTATCGAGTATGACTAATAATAATGAAAAATAGCTAGAAAAATGAACAACTCGCCATTGCTACTATCCGTTCAAAAATAAATTTAACAAAACAAATAAAATTTGACAAAACAAAATTCAACGCTCTAGGGGCTGTGGGAAGCGAGATACAAGTGTACTAAATTTGAACGAAAAGGTTTCATCGGAAATAAAATCCAATGAACCCTTGGTAAAGAATGAACAAAGAATGAACCTGTCGAATGATGAAAGGTTCTTCATCACAATACACGTACTGATAACGAAAGTGGTAAACGTATAGGAAAATCCGCTTCTCAAGCAGCTACTCGCAGCTATTCGTAAGAAGCTACTCGTAATAGTGAAAAATTTTTCAACAAAAGTAAAAATTTCTCGAGAACTACTCATCCGATCCTCAAAAAAAATGCAGGTGCACATCTTCAAATATAATACTACAATATGGCCGAGTTACAAAAAAATCCATCGGGTAGTTTCGGAGGAGTTCCGCGGACAAAAAAATCTTATATATATATATATAAGGAAACCTGAAATTTTTTTTATGCTAGTTGTGATCTAGGACCCCTAAAACGTCGAGAAAGTTCATTGCCCACTCCCCCTGTTGACCTTGCTACGGGTGTAATACCTCACTTTTCTAGTTAGAAAAGTCGGTAAATGTCCACTGCTAGCTTATTTCCCTGACAATGGCGACAGGAAGGAGGGGTACAATTTAATGAGAGTGCCTGAGCTAGGTATGTCCTATCTTTAGACAGGAGAGGATTACTTCTTACCATCTTGGTTCTCTGTAAGATGAAGACCAAAGGACCAAAAGTTTGAGAAAGAAAATTAAGAGTAGAACCTCTGAACGTATGTAAATAACGCATTCAGAGACTCTTCAAGAAATGTTTACCGCTCCATAATTTTGTATTGTACGTACAAGCTGAGGTATAGTACAAATAATACAGATTGCTAAGCATATTGATATTCACACGGATTGAGCTTTGCCTGTATACCCTAACATAGCCGAGCATGGTCTGGCATGGTAATTATCATCATACCTTCCATTAGGTTTGAGTTGGTATAGCTCAGTCCACGTATGCAAGCAATATAAATTATAGTCAAAAACTAGAAAATAAATTTATTCTTCGTCTCCCTCATTGATCCCTTCCTTATCATCTCTGATTCCATTGTTTCACTCAACAATATTTCCAGCTGTACTTCCTTTCATTTACTTACAAATTAAAATTGCACCCTCCTTGCTACTCTACCCTCTCACTCCATTCTAATATTCTTCATTTTGGTACCTGGCCGTAAGTATTTAAATTTAGATTAAACTCTATGCCGCACCTTATCAAAAATTTAATAAATAAATAAATTCCAGGGAATGGAAAAATTGGTTCTAGGACATTTGTTCGCAGGACATTTGTTCGCAGGACAATTATTCGCAGACAATTGTTCGCAAGACAATTGTTCGCATGGATAATTATTTGCAGGACAATTGCTCGCGTGGACAATTGTTCGCAAGAGACAATTATTCGCATGACAATTGTTCGCACGGACAATTGTTCATTTTTTATGCAAAAAATTGTTCGCAGAAAAATTGTTCCCAGAAAAATTGTTCGGACAATGAACAAATATAGGTATCTACCCTTCATCGGTAATATTTCGTAGAAAATTATATCTTCACCGAAAGCGCTCGCGCATATTTTAATTTTAATTCTATACGGTATTCGTAAAATAAATCCTTTGATAATTATGTCTCGCCGTAATTTTGTTGAAGAGCGTATCCATACCATTGTGTTATTTCTGGCCAGCCCCTGCCGAAGCGGAAGAAAGTCTACCTTGACATGGCAGCTCGCATTCAAAATTTAGCTAACAAGTTCTCCGGAAATGATGAGGATGAGGATGGGGTTCAAGGTGATAGTGACGACGAGAATGACGAATTTTCAAACCCCTTGCTGAAATACTTACGAGGCATTGCCCATAATATTAATTATAATTGAAATTTATTTGACGATGCACTTTTGACGAATTGTTTGACATATTTCTGGACGAAACAAAGTTCACTGCTTTGTGGATGGAAGACGTTTTAAGCTGACCTCCTCGTGGTGTCTTCTGGGTAACGCTAACAAGCTTACTTTTTTGCGAACAATTTCTTGTAGACTTTTTTGTGATGCGAACAATTTTTTTCCCTTGCGAACAATTTTCCTTGCGAATAATTGTCCGTGCGAACAATTGTCCTGTGAACAATTGTCATGCGAACAATTGTCTTGCGAACAATTGTCTGCGAATAATTGTCCTGCGAACAAATGTCCTGCGAACAATTGTCCCCGCACCGAAAAATTGACAAAGCAGCAAAACAAGCAACCAGTCACTTCCTCTTTCCTGCATATAAGCACAAAACTTCTAAGTTTTATTTTTTGATTTATTTTTATTTTATTTTAAGGAGCTGTCAGCTACACTGGGTCTATTTAGTTTGGTGTACAAAATTATTGAATAATTATGTTGCTACTTGTAAATTAGAAAAGCAATAAGAGAACTGAACTTTTTATATTGCTGTAAGTATTTTAGGGTACCACAAATGGTTTTGTGTTGGTTTTTTTTTTTAAATTACTTGAGTGAGGGAGGAGGCTATATTTGTGGAAGGACAAAGACATGAGAGTTTCGAGTAGGAGAAGAACAACGGCTTCCTTAACAAAGTTAAACGAGGAACGTAGGGAACCTCAAATTGGATTTGGTATTGAGAATTCAAGAAGCCTAGACCTAGTATAAAGCTAGTATAAAGAAGGCCTAGACCTACTATAAACCTAGTATAATATGGTTCGAGAGTCTGAATTTTTCTTGACTCCCTTCCTATATATGATAGGAAGGAAACTTGGAAAAATGTCAACCTCCGAACTGTAATATGATAGGACGGGGACTTAGAAATAGTACACCATCAGTGACCTGGACCTACTTTAGGGACTTCGAAATATACAGGTCGAGAGTCGAAATTTTTCTCAGTCCCCCTCCTACCATATATTGCTCGTAGGTCGAAATTTTTCCAAGTTTTTTGTCGGACAGCGCACGACGATTTTCTCAAGTACCCCCCCAAAGACAGGTTCCCTGTCGAAAAATGGTCAAATGTTGAATTGTACTGTTAGCAATAGGACCAAGATGGAGGTGTTAGGATACGAGGGATACTTATGTGGGAGTGTTTTGTGTAGCCTATTCTTAGACGAGAAAGAATGACTTCTTCTCGTCTCAATCTTCGTCCTACTTTTCATAACCCAAAAACTGTATAACTAACCTCTTCTGTCGGTTAAACGATCCCGTAACTATTTTAGAGAGAAGTGGAGTCTATAGGCTCCAGTGTTCCGATTGTTCGGTTGTCTATACAGGGAGAGGCCAAAAGATGTTACCAGTTAAATGGGAGTTTGCGTTAAATCTGGCGTAGCGCAAAAACGCAAAACGTTAGATGTATACTTCAAATCTACGAAATTCGCATCTCAATTTTATCTTTAATTTGCGCCAAATACGAAGTGTCTACGACTTTTCTGAGCCGAGTTATGAACCAAAATGTGCCGAAATTTTGCTGCAGGGGTTCCCAAAGTGTTTAATTATCAAAAGAAAACATGATTCTGTTTTAAAAAATTGCTTGATCTTTGAAATTCTGTACAATTCCGAAGTAAAATTTCGCGCTGAGTCTGAAAAAATAACCCAAATCAATATGAAGCTTCAAAATGGATGTACGGGCCCAAAGTGGATCGAAATTCCCCCGAATAAAAAAATTGCGTGATTTTCGGAAATTTAGTAGAATTCTGAAATAAAATTTCGTGCTGAGTCCGAAAAAATCACCCAAATCACTCTACAAAGCTTCAAAATGGATGTACGGGCCCAAAGAGGGTCAAAATTCCCCCAAGTTGGAAAATTGCTCCAACTTTCAAATTTAATCGATTAACTTGTGCAATCAAGGTTCGAGTGAAAAGAGTGCACGCGTGATAATCGAATAAGGCTGCATATGATCATAGCGGGTGGAAGGGCGAAAACTGTTGCTGTTTCAGGCGATGGAGAGCGTGGTATCAAGTAGCTTATCTTCTGTTGTGAACTCGCGGTGAAAAATTGGCTATGGTGCCTCTAGCGATGGAAACGGGCAAGAGTGCAATCACTCTCGTTGTGCCAGCCGCGAGAGTGAATTCTTAGGGAAGATCGCCTTCCGTTTTGAACTCTGGTTACAGTGCCTCTTAACCTATGAAAGCGGGTAAGCGTGCGATCATTGTTGTTGTTCCAGCGGATAGAAAGAATTTTCAGGAAGATCGTCTTTCGTTTTGAACTCGCAGTAAGAAATTGGCTAGTCTCGGGATTAATGGTTCCAAAAACGGAAATAAATCCCCGAAGCAAAAAATTGCTCAAACATTCAAACTACTTAATTCCCACGCGAAATTCAGCGTCGAGTCCGGAAAAAATTATTAAAAAACTCTGGAAAGCAACAAAATCGGTCAAATGGGCGCAAAAAAGGGTTAGACGAAAATTGTTCGGAATTTCAAACATCACTCAATTCTCTAGGAAAATCTAAAGTTAAGTTTTTAAAAAATGGTCAAAAATTCCGCGTACTCGTCTTCTGTCTTCTTGCACTCATTGTTCGATATTAGTCAGGCTTCCGCGTCCGATCAGAGTGGGCAAATGCAAGTCAGCTAACTCCACGTCATTCCCAACTGTGAAGGGAATGTTGTCAAGAAGATCGTCCTCCGTTGTTAGCTCGCGATGAGAGATCGGGTAAAGTACCACGTACGATCAGAGCTGGATGAGCATTCCTCGTTATTCCAGGCGATGGCAAGGAAGTTACCGAGAAGACCATCTTCTGGTCTAAGTTTGTGGTGAGAGAACGGCTAAAGTGCCCGCTTCAATCATATGTGGTGCTTTAACCGATCTCTCACCACAACTTGACAACGGATGACGATCTTTTCGGTCATATTCCATTCTCCACCTGAAACACCGCGCTGCTTTTGTGCACTTGCCCGCCTCAACTATACGCGGGGCTGTAGCCAATCTCTCACCGCGAGCGATCAACAAAGGACGATGTTCTCAGTCATATTCCATTTACTGTCGAACACAACAAGTTACGCACGTGCACTTGCCCGCTTTAACCATACGCGGGCCAGTAGCTGATCTCTCACTGCAAGCGACCGACAGAGGACGATCGTCTTGATGATATTTTATTCTCCGCCAGAAACAACGAGCTTCTTATGTGCATTTGCCCGCTTCATTTGCACGCGGGAACCTAGCCAATCTCTCTCCACAAGCTCATATTGGAAAACAATCTTCTTTGTAGCACAACCATCTTCCTTTGGAACATCGAAGAATCGTCGTGCATTGGCCCACCCCAATCATACGCAGGGCTTCACCTGATCTCTCACCGCGAGTGCTGCTTGGTACTGTACCTTCTGTACCTTCCATTGTCGCGAAAACAACGAGTACCTGAATGTTTGCCTGCAAGGCATTCACTGACTTCTTTCCGGGAGCATTCAACAGTAGACTAGACTTTCGGTCACATTCTCCCTAGAAGCCAATAAAACGAGAATTGGGGCACATTTTCCCCTTTTGATTCAGGCAGGGACTTCAGCCAATCTTTCGCTGCTAGCTATCAACAGAGAAGCTTCTCAGTATTGTTTTCTCCATCCCATGGAACTATGAGAAACTTCACAAATTGCCTTCCTGGATCAAATACATTGCCCTAGCTGATCTTCCACAGCCAGAATATAACAGAAGAATTGTTTGCTTAGTTTTGGACACGTTCTTTTTTTTCAAAAACCTGAACAATTTCCTGTTTTGAAGAAATGTTGTTGGTCCCATTGAACCATTTGGGTGCTGTTCAGAATTTTTTAATAATTTTTTCCGGAATCTACGCTAAATTTCACCAAAGAATTGAGTAAAGTCTACAAGTTCGAGCGATTTTTTGTTTTTGGGAAGTTTTTATCCTTTTTGAGCCCATCAACCCATTTTGGTGCTTTTCAAAATGTTTCAATCATATTTTTCCCACTCTACGCTGCGTTTCCTTCGAGTAACATCAATTTAATTCTTAAAATGCTCAAAATACATTTAAAACTGTAAAATGAATACCGTAGCTATTTTTTTACCGTCAGTTTACAAAGGATGACGATCTTCCCTGAAAATTCACTCACACAACATGAGTGATCACACTCTTGCCCGCTCTCATCGATAGAGGCATTCTGGCTAATTTTTCATTGCGAGTCAACAACGGAAGACAAGCTTCTTGGTTCCATACTTTCCCTCATCGTCTGAAACCACGAGTCCTCCACCAGCTTCAATCATACTCAGGGCCTTAGTCGAACTAGAGCTAAATTTCGCTAGAGAATCGAATAAAATATGAAAATTTGAGCGATCGTTCAACTTGTGAATATGTGGAATCTCTTAGGACCCTTTCACTGAATTTGGAGCTGTGTTAGATAATTTTTGGGTTATTTTTCCGGACTCAGCGTGAAATTTCACTAGTCAATTGTACAAAATGATGATAGAGCACTTTTTTTGTTTGGCGAAATTTTGACCCTCTTTGGGGCCGTACATCCATTTTCAGGCTTTGTAAAATGATTTGAGTGATTTTTTCGGACTCAGCACGAAATTTTATTTCAGAATTCTTCTAAATTTTCGAAGATCACGCAATTTTTTTATTTGGGGGAATTTTGATCCTCTTTGGGCCCGTACATCCATTTTGGAGCTTCGTAGGTGATTTGGGTGATTTTTTCGAACTCAGCGCAAAATTTTACTGGAGAATTGAATAAAATTAGCGATTTTCCAACTTCGGGACATTTTGACCCTTTTTGGGCTCATTAACCCATTTTTGTGCTTCGCAGTATTTTGAGACTATTTTTTTCGTTTTCCCCATAAAATTTCACTTCAGGAACAGTGATTTAATAATCGGAATGTTTGAAATTCAGCTCAATATTGTAAATTAACTAATTTTCAAGCCATATTTTGGGAACCCTGGCGAATTTTCAGCACATTTTGGTCCATAACTCGGCTCAAAGAAGACGTAGAAACTTCGTATTTGGCGCAAATTAAAGATAAAATTGAGATGCAAATTTCGTACATTTGAAGTATACGTCTAATGTTTCGCGTTTTTGGTCTACGACAGATTTAACGCAAACTCCCATTCAACTGGTAACTTCTTTTGGCCTCACCCTGTATAGGGTGAATAGCCGGCAACCTCGTACCAGAGTTCAAGGACATCTTGATGGAGTCAATACCACCCCCTCCGAAAAAGATTGGCTTCTGCAGAACATATTTCGGATTCCGGCCATAAATTTGATCTCCAACCAGCCGTCTTGCTCCATTGTGAGAATTCTCCCGGGGTAATCTTAAGAGTGGAGGTTTGGATGGGATCGAGTAAGGCGAGGACAGTTTTGTTGACTGAGTTATAAATCTGGGAACCGTAATATAATTTCGAGTGGATATGGCTTTTGTATAGTTGGAGGAGTAATTTTCTCTTACAGCCTTTTTAGGAGTGGTATATGAATTTTAGTAGGTACCTATAAAGCGCGTGTGCATTAGTCATCCAGGGATTTAATGAGGGGAGCCTAGGTAAGTTTTTGATCAAGTTTGTATGAGTTACGTGATGGAATTTCGAAGTTTTGTAACATCAGTAGAGGATTCAAGAATTAGGGTTTCTTTTTTGATTTAACTGAATAGGTTTTTCAGGAAGAAAACCTGAATCCGTTTTTGATGTCCATACAATGATTGAGTTGAGGGTTTTCTGGAGGAGTCGGTGGACTTTTTGGGGTTAGATAGAGATGTTATAATCATCAGAAAAATGTGTGGTGATATTATTGGGATAGCTATTAAGAAAACTAAAACATTGGAAACTTTGCCTTGAGGGACTCCGCTCTGAACCAAGAGAGGGGAGGGGGTTGTGCTATGCATTCTTACTTAAGGGGCTCTGTCGTTGAGAAATTTTCAGGGTTTTTGGGAGGTGGCCTCGGAGACCAACCTGGTTGAACCTCAAACCTCACTCAAAAACACTTGTCCAAATAGAGTACTCCAGACTTGTTAAATTGACTCATTTGCAGAGATGAAACAATAATTACCCACATAGAATTGGTCGTAGAAATCTTACGCACACTGATCTCAAAATTCTCATCTGATGCTTCTGTCTTTTACCGATTGCAAAACTGATCAACCCCTATCCATCAAACACATCTTTTCTTGCCCTAAATTAACTTCACACCTACATATATGTAGAAGCTTTATCAAGTAACTCTTCATCCTTCTATCAACTGAATTTCCTCTCCAGTATCTCAATTTAGCCCCTACCAAGCTCATAGCCTGAATGACAGGTAACTGGTACTCCGTTAATTAAATCAAAATAAATATTTGTAAATAGATAAGAAACAACGTTAGCTAATATGGTCGACCAAATGTAAAATTTTCAAATTGTCAAAAACTGAAATGCCGAGGATAATGACCCACTTTCCAGTCAGATGTACTCTTAGTAATTGATGTTAATGAAAATATGTGAGGATTGGCTCAAAACTCAAATTTCAAGTTCAAAGAATGCATTTATGTTCAATCCATCTTCCGCTACAATTTTTCATGATATACGTACAAGTATTCCCCTGTTTAAAACAGTCAGTAGCACTTTACAGATCATTGTTCGTCCAGAAAATCAAAATGCGTCAATAAGATGACGCATGGAACTGAAATGTCGAATGTAGTAATAATCAAACAATACACTACTAAACGATCATATTGTAAATACCAAGCTGACCATATCGAATAAATCGGAAGTAGGTAGGTACTTATTCTTAAATATTCATGGAAAATGATCGCTATACGAAAAACCCAGCGATCTCAACCTAGACTAAGAGTAAGCACATTCATTCAAGCCGAAAATATTCATCGCGACTTGTAAATGACAATGAAAATTTTTTCATGAGACCAATTTCAAGGGCACATTCGTCGCCACCTTTGGTATGTACTCAACGTTCTTACGTCAATCGTTACCTACCTAAGTAAATACTGATGTGGTACTTTAAGGAGAATGCTGTGCGGTGTATGTCTTCGGATCATCGTCAAAAAATTTTCATTACTTTCGTTTGAACATCATTTTTTCTTCTGATAGGTATAAAGTGTAAGTAAGAATAATGATATTACCTCTCTGAGAAGTTTTTCTAGATTATTAAGGAGTGAAAAGTACTTTTTGTAGCTCCACCCTTGAATATAAGATGATCAAGTTGGACTGAATATTTCCCGAAATGAAAAATAAACGGGTACTGAGAATGATTCGAGATAACTATAGCATGAAAACACGTGTTTTTTCTTCGAACTTATACTCGTTAACACATACCGGTACACGTACTGACTTGCAGAATAATAATTGGACTGGCGTAGGTTAGGATGTACGAGTATATGAATGTGATACATAAAATTATCCTTGAAAGTTAAGCGTTCGTCGTTATTTCCAGAGATTATGTACACTACAATAACAGGAAGAAAACTGTACTGAAGATTTTATGTAAACATGTGTCGACGAGGAGAAAAATTGTCAATACTCTTCTGGTTGAGAGCGTGACGTTCGTTGAATCATTGAAAATAAAATAGTAGGTATTTTCGAAAATATATTGACACTTGAACTTCTTGGAGTACACATTATAATTATTACTGCTCTAGTAGCCATGTGAATGCAGTCTCCTCGCGAAATGAGTCATCGTTCAAAAGTTCGTTTCAAATAGTCTTTATATCTTTTCCGATCTTTTGATAGCGAGGTTCATCGCCTCATCGGAACAGATTCTTCCCCCTCTCTCCTAGAGCCACCATATCGAACTTTCACAGCCAAATACCTTGATTATCCTTAAATATCTATCCTTCACGCTCATTGGCTGTAGCCGCGAGCTCCTTTTCCAGTTATACAATTTTATAATCCGTTCTCAAGTGGACTACGGGTCTCCGACCCCTAGACAGTCTAACAAATCCTCCCTAAGATCACTGAATGCAATACCATCTGCTGCTCTACGTTTGGCCTTTAGTGCCCTGCGCACCAGCCATAGGCTCAGCCGATGCGCTAAGGCTGGTATTCCTCCTCCACAATTTCGCTCACTGCCAACTTTCTTACGTCTACGACCCTGTTCCCCCAACTCCCTAACTTCTTTCTCTCCCTCAGTTCCCCAAACTCACTGTAAACAATCCTCTCAAATTTGGGCAATGTCTTCCTATCTACTCATCCACCCGTCCCTGGACATCCACGTTGCCTCACATTTCCATTGACCTGG
Organism: Aspidiotus rigidus; assembly: GCA_035079385.1. NCBI lineage: Eukaryota > Metazoa > Arthropoda > Insecta > Hemiptera > Diaspididae > Aspidiotus > Aspidiotus rigidus. The sequence continues at coordinate 5,806,934 of JAVHKY010000023.1, forward strand.
CTGGCTTACCAAAAATCGCCCATTTCGATTTACTTAAAAAACAATCAGAGCCTCAACAAGTACGGGTGTGATCGAAAAGTTTAAAAGGAATTCCCTGTCAATCGTCGAAATCAACCCAAAAAACTCACAATTTGATTAAACCAATGTACTGAAGCAGGAAAAAAAACTTCTTCATAAATTGAAACCTGGCACATTTCGACAGGCCAAGGGCCCGAGATTCTTCGCATGTAAGAGGGAATAATGCCAATTCCCTAACATCCTCAAACCATTCCTTGAAAATAGACTTATAACTGTACGGATCCAAAATAAGACTTCATCACCTCACAGTATACAAAATGGCGTCCCTCAAGGGTTGGTATTCAGCGTCTTCCTGTTCATGGTCGCCATAAACGATATAAACAACAACATACAACCCCCTCTTACCCAAAGACTCTACGCAGACGACTATCGTATATCCGTCAAATTCAAATTACCAAGCCGAGCACATCGCCTTCTCCAAGATAACCTCAACAACCTATCAAACTGGGCATCAGAAAACACACATAATAATTTTCCGCCACAGAAGACCTATCCCAACTATACCTCCCCTCACACTAAACAAAAAACAAATTCACATCCTTGATACAACAAAATTTCTCGGCCTCATATTCGATCAAACTCCAACCTGGATACCACATAATTATTAAATACCTTAAAGAAAAATGTAATCGCACTCTGAATGTCCTCAAATATCTCGCGCATCCTAGCACAGGGTGCAACAGCAAAATTTTATTACAATTATACCGCAGCCTGATCCGCAAACAGCTTGACTACGGGGCCCCAATTTATGGACTTGCAAAGAAACCAGCTCTCTCAACTTTAGACCCAATCCAAAACTCATCTCTCCGCCTTGCGCTAGGTGCTTTTCGAACAAGCCCTAGCCTCAGCCTTTATACTGAAGCTAGCGAACCTCCTCTCGAATACCGCAGATAGATACTTACGACCTCTTTTCTGACCAACATATCCTCGAACCCAAACACACCGACTTTCGACCATTTTTACCTTCCAAACAACATAGAAAATTTCCCTTTGGACACCACAAAACACATGAAACTCAACCTGGAACGAAGTAACGAACAAAAATTCACCTTCTACCCTCTACTTCCTGTCTTCAACTCGATCCCTCCATGGGCACTACACACAGCTAATTTCCAAGACGAATTCACCAAATTCTCACCTTCCACTCCCAACACACAGCTCAAAAAAGAAATTGAAAATTTTTTAAAAAACCACCACTCACACATCCTTTGTTTTACAGACGTTTCAAAACGTCACGATAAAACTGGGATAGCCTTCTCAATCAATAATTCTCTCTTCAGCTTTCGAATACGAAACTCAGCCTCAGTATACACTGCAGAACTTTTCGCGATCCTCAAATGCCTAGAAAAAATATCCACTTCCACTCAAAACAAACATTATCTCATAATTACATACTCCTTATCATCATTTTCAGCCATCCAAAATATCTTCTCGCAAAACCCCATCATTCAAAGAATCCACACCATCATCAACATCATAACACAAGCTACATCATCGGTAACCCTGGGGTGGATTCCTTCACACATAGGACTAAAACAGAGCGATATAGTAGACAAAGCAGCCAAAGACTCAACCGATTTCAACACCCTGACCCTGTCATGGAAAATTCCAGCGTCTAATATCAAAAACCACCACTGCTCCAAAATACTTAAAAATTGGTCTTACCTATGGTCTAACCAACTTGAAAACAAACTCCTCCCTATCAAGGCTAACCCTCTCAAACCCACAACTTGCAGACTATCTAGAAAAGAAACATCCGTTCTAACCCGCCTCAGAATAGTGCGCACCCGACTCACCCACTCACACCTTCTTTCACGTTCAGAACCACCCAACTGACCAAAATGTCTCTTCAATACAATAGCCATAAACCATATTTTTACATGCCCTGAACTTACAACTTTACGAAACTCACTAAACATACCCCACTCTAGAATACAAGCACTCAAAAATGACACCTCATATACAGAACTCGTACAATACCTAACCTCAGCCGAACTTTTCTCTTTACTTTAAAACCTTTAACTATCTATAAAATTACAGTAAAATTAGCCTTTAAGATGACTGTACCCTTAATGTAATACTGTATATCAAGCTAATAGTCCAAAGCGTAGCTTAAAAGCTTGTAAAAATAAAGGGAAAAAAAAATTAATCGAGTATTGCAAATACCCTGTGAAGCATTGACATTTTCTCAGATACATACACCCTATCGTATTGACATGTTCCATGTCTTTTCTCTCGCCGGACCCCGATTTTGAAACTCGTGAATACACTCCCCCGCCCTCCCCCCCCTCCGTCAAGAGAGACTGTGCGTCCGTACAAATCTCTACCCCGTGGGTGATTCAGAAATTCGCGAGTACACACCGCGTAATGAAAATAAATAATTATATTAATTAATTCATAATTAAATAATTAAATAATTAAATAATTAAATAATTAAATAATTAAATAATTAAATAATTAAATAATTAAATAATTAAATAATTAAATGATTAAATAATTAAATAAATAAATAATTAAATGATTAATATAATTAATAATTAAAAAATTTTCCAAGTCCCTCTTCCTATCATAATGGCTGGATAGTCGAAATTTTTCCATGTCCCCTGGACTTGAATTGTCTCATACTATTCCAATACAACAGCGAGACAGGGGGCGAACAAGCGAAGGGAGTTCGCCCCACGAAAGTAGATACCTCAAAATATAGAACACCCACAATTACCTCAAAATATTTCTCATACAAGACTTATACGACGCCGAGATAGGTAAAGGGGTAAACGAATAATATCTCACGAACACTTGACCTAGTAGAAGCCTAGACTGAAATATTTCAAGATGACTGATAAAATATAAAAGACATGGAACATGATCTTCATTTATTTGACTATGCCAGCAAATTTTTTTCGGAGTGGATTTAAACCGTAATCAAGGTGGAAACGGATTAGACTATTGTAGAGTTGGAGGAGGAGTTTGCAGTTACAACCGATACGGAAGTGTGATAGATATTTGAGGACGTTCAAGGAATTCAAATATTGTATATTCCTTTGATACGCTGTGATTGCATATTCAATTCCCCTACCGTAAGACCAATGTAAAGCCAGTACCATTACAATAAGAATCATGCAAAGAAGTATATTCAAAATGATTTAGGAATAAAGCCCTATACAGCTCAGAGATTTTAATGTACTCTAATCCCACCTCCACAGCCCTTGAGACTCGAAATTTTTCGAAGCCTATGAAATCCAAATTTTGAGCCTCTTTCAAAGTTATTATATGTATTAATTTTCTGTAAATCCTACTTGGTTCCCACGACTACAAATTTTTCCAAACCCCACTCCTACAGGTGTTTAGCTTACAATGCGATATGTTTGTTCAAATTCATGGTTCTCATAAAGCATAGTAGAGCTCATTACACTTTTCTCAAAATAGACTGAGTCACTTTGACGTCACGCAATGGGAAAACCTCTTACTCTACTTATTTTAGATCCACGTGGAGACACTATGAAGATCAGTCTATAATTTAGAATTAGAAGTACCTATTAATCAAGAAGTCAAACGCTACACAGTGTGAAATTCAGATGGTTCTCAGTGTTCGCTTATGGAAAGTTGGTTTCTAAGAAAATTCTTACCTTCTACATATTAATTAACATGATGATCAAATTGTTATTCTTACAGGAGTCAGGGTATTTTTACCAACTAGAAGGACCGAAGTTTTACTGATTGTGACTCACCATTTGGTAAACCAGCATTTCATCGTTTAAAATCCTTCTTTTTAAAAGGTATATTGAAAATAAACGATACCGAATCTTTCGAAGTAAAGTCAGGACTTTCAACGTCGATCTTCTTTCGATAGGTATTCGAAACAGGATTTTTAACTCGGTCGTGTTTTTGATTTCTACGAGTTCCAATGACCGCGACACCCTGAATATCTTTTCTCTCTTCTGTTATAGTATAGGGTGGGATTTTCAGTTCTATGGACAAACTGGAATTGAAGGATTCTCGAATTCCAAACCGCGAGCACTTTGGAGGGTGAAATTGAACAAATTTAGACCTTAACGGTACGATATGAAGAAATTCTGATCTACGAAAAATTACTGTTTACATTATGGAAAAATTTCTATTTCCAAACGACATCTCCTCCTCCCCTCCACCGAATAGTTGATCATCAAAACGCTAATTTGTTTATGCGTTCGGTGTCATAAAATTTTCTGCTCCTGTTTCACGCTCGAAATGTTATGACTATATAAGCGATATTTCCATAATTTTTAAGGTGATTGAATCGGTTGGTTATTATCTCGATTCCCAGCGTGGATTGTAGAGTTTCTTATAGATTACATATGTTTCCTCTTCATTCGGCTGATATTAACACGACCATTACGGACACGGTGTATAATTTGCGTTGCCCTTGAATCTGACGAATATATTTTAAATTAAAAGTTCATCAAAAGGAGATACTCGTTAAATTCTGACAGTATACGACTTTAGGCGAGGAGTATTATGTTAGCCAACATTAAATAGACATCTAAATCGTGATTTCTTACGTTTTTATAAAATATTCCTAAAAACTACACTATAATCTCGAGATATTCATTGGAACTTACGAGATATGGCTTTTTCGATTCAATTATGTGTCTTTTCTTAGGTACCTATCAATAATAATTCGGATCGTTTTATTTAAAATCGTACTTTCTTTTCCACCTATATAGCTTTTATCACGAATGCTCAAGTTTTCTCACGAAAACTAAACTTGACCGCAGTTTAGTGTACTTATTGGTGAATAAGCGCGTCGAAAATCTAAAACCCGTTATAAAGTGCCGAGTATAGGCTCTATAATCGACACCGGAGTCCCAGAGAGACATTGAGTCTCGCGTTGTCAACGAGTAAATTCGAGATTAGTCTCTTTCCTCTAACATATATATCTATTAGCATAATATTATGATTGCCTATAACAGCGGTCATTATACCGTGCTACCTTCAGAACACGTAAAAATAACACTATACTGAACACACAGCGTTCTATGGAGTAATCCAATAAACATTTCAGGCATGGTTTTTAGAGATAAATTCATTTACGTCAATACATCTAATTTTTTGAAAATAAGAATAAAAGGTTTTAGAAAGGCTTTCTGTCAGTAGAGACGAGTGAAGATCTATAATTCTATCGGTAAGAATGGGAGTGATCGTCAAGTATTATGTGAAGTAATCTCTGTTCCTGACTCGAACTGAAATCCACATTTTCTCGAATTGCTTGATGTTTATCCTCGACTCTTTTGTGATCTTTCGGGAACCCATCCACGACTTTTCCACGACCCTCAGGTATATTTCTTTCCACTTACCTCATCTTGAGATTTAGAAAGAAACATTTTCAATCTAATGAATTGTTTTTAATTTATAGAAGAATTGCGATTTGAGGAGAGTTTTCTGGGCTATCTGGGCGGATTCCGGGGTGTTCCGGGTTTCCAGGCCCACTTTGAAGAATCTGGGACTTTTTCAGGATTTCTTGGGACCCGTATCCCCTTCAAAACTATAACTTTCCAGAAGGACGGCGAACTGCAATGGCCGCAGAGAACCCGCGGTCTCGAGAATTTCTCCAAGTCCCCCTCCTTTCATATAAAGCTTAGAGCCTGAAGTTTTTACAGGGAACCTGTTCTATGGGGGGCTTTTTCAGAAATTTGCCGTGCGCCGTGCGCCGTCCGGCAGAAAACTTGGAAAAATTTCAACTCTCGAGCTATATATGATAGGAGGGGGACTTGGAAAAATTTTCGACTTTCGAGCCATATATGATAGGAGGGGGACTTGGAAAAAATTTCGACTCTCGAGCTATATATGATAGGGGGGGGGGACTTGAACAATTTTCGACTCTCGGACCATATATGATAGGAGGGGGATTTAGAAAAATTTCGACTCTCGAGCCATATATGATAAGAGGGTGACTTAGAAAAATTTTAACTCTCGAGCCATATATGATAGGAGGGGGACTGAGAAAAATTTCGACTTTGGAGCTATATATGATAGGAGGGGAACTTGGAAAAAATTTCGACTCTCGAGCCATATATGATAGGGGGGGGGGGGACTTGAAGAAATGTCAACTCTCGAGCCATATATGATAAGAGGGGGACTTGGAAAAATTTCGACTTTGGAGCTATATATGATAAGATGGGAGACTGAGAAAAATTTCGACCCTCGAGCTACATATGATAGGAGGGGGACTTGGAAAAATTTTCGACTCCCGAGCCGTATATGATAGGGGGGGGGGACTTGAAAAAATGTCAACTCTCGAGCCATATATGATAGGAGGGGGATTTAGAAAAATTTCGACTCTCGAGCCATATATGATAGGGGGGGGGGGACTTGAAAAAATGTCAACTCTCGAGCCATATATGATAGGAGGGGGATTTAGAAAAATTTCGACTCTCGAGCCATATATGATAAGAGGGTGACTTGGAAAAATTTTAACTCTCGAGCCATATATGATAGGAGGGGGACTGAGAAAAATTTCGACTTTGGAGCTATATATGATAGGAGGGGGACTTGGAAAAAATTTCCACTCTCGAGCCATATATGATAGGGGGGGGGACTTGAACAATTTTCGACTCTGGGACCATATATGATAGGAGGGGGATTTAGAAAAATTTCGACTCTCGAGCCATATATGATAAGAGGGTGACTTAGAAAAATTTTAACTCTCGAGCCATATATGATAGGAGGGGGACTGAGAAAAATTTCGACTTTGGAGCTATATATGATAGGAGGGGAACTTGGAAAAAATTTCGACTCTCGAGCCATATATGATAGGGGGGGGGGGGACTTGAAAAAATGTCAACTCTCGAGCCATATATGATAAGAGGGGGACTGAGAAAAATTTCGACTTTGGAGCTATATATGATAGGAGGGTGACTTGGAAAAAATTTCGACTCTTGAGCCATATACGATAGGGGGGGGGGGACTTGAAAAATTTTCGACTCTCGAACTATATATGATAAGATGGGAGACTGAGAAAAATTTCGACCCTCGAGCTACATATGATAGGAGGGGGACATGGAAAAATTTTCGACTCCCGAGCCGTATATGATAGGGGGGGGGACTAGAAAAAATGTCAACTCTCGAGCCATATATGATAGGAGGGGGATTTAGAAAAATTTCGACTCTCGAGCCATATATGATAAGAGGGTGACTTGGAAAAATTTTAACTCTCGAGCCATATATGATAGGAGGGGGACTGAGAAAAATTTCGACTTTGGAGCTATATATGATAAGAGGGTGACTTAGAAAAAATTTCGACTCTCGAGCCATATACGATAGGGGGGGGGGGGCTTAGAAAAATGTCGACTCTCGAGCCATATATGATAGGAGGGGGATTTAGAAAAATTTCGACTCTCGAGCTGTATATGATAGGAGGGGGACTGAAAAAATTTCGACCCTCGAGCTATATATAATAGGAGAGGGACTTGGAAAAAATTTCGACTCTCGAGTCATATGTTGACTCTCGAGCCATATATGATAAGAGGGTGACTTAGAAAAATTTCGACTTTCCAGCTATATATGATAGGAGGGGGACCTTAAAAAAATTTGTACTCTCTTGGTATATATGATAGAAGGGGGACTTGGAAAAAATTCGTCTATCGCGCTATATATGAGAGGGCGGGGAGTTAGAAAAATTTCAATTCTCGAGCTATCATACATAGCTCGAGATTCGAGAAAATTTAGAGTCTCAAACTATATTATACTAGGCTAATAGTAGGTCTAGGCCTTCTTTATACTAGCTTTATCTAGGTCTAGGCTTCCTTGAATTTTCAAAACCAAATCCCATTTGACCCATAAAACAGGTTCCCTGCGTTCCTCGTTCAACTTCGTTAAGGAAGCAGTCGTTTTTCCTAGTCCCGAAAATGATGACGTGACAACTTGAACACGCTGCAATTTCAAGGAAGGCGTCGTTTTTCCAAGTCCCCTCTTGTCATATAGTGGAAATTTTTCCAAGTCCCCCTCCCATCATGTATGGCTTGAGAGTCGACATTTTTCCAAGTCCTCTCCTCTCAGATATGGCTCGAGAATCGACATTTTTGTCAAGTCCCCCTCGTATCATATATAGCTCGAGAATCGAAATTGTTTTGAGTCCGCCTCCTTTCATATGGCTTGAGAGTCGAAATTTTTTCCAAGTCCCCTCCTATCATATATAGCTCGTGAGTCGAAATTTTTCCAAGTTTTTTGTTGGACGACGCCCCGCAAATTCCTCAAAAAGCCCCCCATAAAACAGGTTCCCTGTTAAAAGAAGGCCTAGGCCTCAAGCCTAGTGTAATATAGTTTGAGAGTATCAAAACTCTCGAGCTATATATGCTATGAGGGGGACTTAAAAAAATTTCGACTCTCGAGCTGTATATGATAGGAGGAGGACTTGGAAAAATTTCAACTTCCGAACTATATATCGAGAGTTGAAATTTTTCCAAGTTTTTTGTTCGACGGCGCACGGCAAAATTTTCACAAAACCCCCCATAGAACAGGTTTTGTGTTGAAAATCGAAAAAAAGTACCTACACTTTTTGGTCTCGAATCTGTGCGACTGTAGATCGAAAAGTCGTGAAGATAGGTCGTTTTTGTTGAAATGGGATTTGCCGGCGCAATGTGGAAACAAAAACTAGCTGTCAGTAATTAGGTACTAATGAGTCTCAGGACTCAGCATTGGTTCATGGTTTCTATTAAGATCGAAGTTTTTACAATTTCGATGGCTTCGATGTTGAAAGTAAAAACAATTTCTTGCAATATTATTTACATAATTTCGAAGAGAAAAATATTCAATCCAAAATCTATGAAGCTTATCTGTGGGAAGTACTAAGATGTTATTCGACGAGAGTACCAAAAATATACCCGCTCCTTCTCTAGCCTCGCGGTTTTGTACCGTAATTTATAGTAGAAGTCTCCTAAGATGATATGACGAAGAAGTGTATAATATCGCGAATTTAATTTTCTCATTCTTCATTATCAAAACAAGATTTTGATTCCGTGAGAAGCATCGAAAGAATTCAGCAGGATTTCCAAGGGTCACAGATAATTTTTTGCATTTCTACGTCTTCGTTCGAGTTTGTCCATTTATCATACAATTTTACCAGACTTTCGGCTATTCAGACTCTCATTCGGGTTTCGTATTTTCCTTAAAATATTGACGTCGATTGTAACCTTTGCAAAAATGAAAAGGTCTGCTCGAGTGAAAAACGTATATTGGAATGCAAATCATTACGTAATCCGGAGAAAAATGATCATAATAATAGAAAGATTAGGCAGCGAAGATGTGGCTAACTGCCCTTGACCTTAAGTTTATCAATTGCCAGTGCAACGCTAAAGTTTCATCCGCATAAATTCGAATCAACGAGGAGGAACCGGTTTTCAAGATTTTACTTTTGCGGTAAAATTCACGCGGTACATGCTCCAGCCCTTTACCCCTTTTTAGTATGGAACCGTATTTTCTTTCTACCTTATATAATAGTATTAACGTGTCGTTCTCGTCATTTGACAGAATATCGTCGCCTTCGTGATTGATTTGCGAGAAATTTTACGTATTTTTTAGTGATTCCGTTCGTTGACTGTTTATTACGCGTAATTTTTCTTTCTCCCTCTTTCTTTTCTATAAAACTAACAATGAAAGTAGAGTCTATTCTTACTGTCTCTTCTGTAGTACTGGTGAGCATTTGTGTAGCCCAGCCAGTGGCGCGAAATATAGAAGTTGATCCCAGTTCAAATGTAGCTGGTAAGTGTAATCTTTTGGAAAATACTTTGGGCTATAATTATTATCGTTCATTAATCTTTTTAGTCGAATCACTTCGGGGAATGAAGTGTACATGATTTAATTATTTTAATCGAGTTCGAGTTGCACGAAGAATCACTCGAGTGTGGTCGTATGAAAGCTCATTTAATTCGCTTGATATTACTCTTTGTATTGACAACTGAAAAAAAATTCGCACATACTAACAATCGTCCTCAGGGAATGAAAAAATTAATTTTCATGGAATTCTTGATATCGAATGAATTACCTTTGGACTTTTTTCTCTGAAAAACTGATATGTATTTAGCTTCTCGTATTCCCCCTCCCCTAGGAACTCAAATTTGGGAAATTTGTTAGGATGTTGATTTATTTATGATAATTATGGTAAAAATACGTTCTAAAGAATATCAAAAAACGAAACTATTATAAAAGACACATTGCAATTTTTTGAAAAATTTTATCGGATAGTCAAATTTCAAATTTATGAAAAAATGAAGGAATTAATTTTTTTATTCACTTTTCTCTTTTCTCTTTTTTGGATTCTTGCCTCGGCAAGCCCAAGCCCCTATGCATCCGCGAAAAAGAACGTTTCTTACCGAAAGGCTGTTTCTGACATCATTCTGAAAATTTGCATTCTCAGTTACATTCAAGATTTTACGTTCGCAAAGCATTTTTTGAATTTCTCTGCAGTCCCGGCGGGGTTTAATTTTTGTACACCAATTTTCAAATTTTCATAAAACCTTTGAGACAAGTTTCTTTTTCTCTTCTTGATACCTTAGCAATGGACCTTCTGCACGTATTTTTTAGCCGTGAAGATACTGTTATTGTACTTTTTGATTATAACTCACAATTTATTTCCTTAGTGTCTGGCTGAGAAACCCTCTCTTATGATTATTTGTGGGATACTTTTGAATTTCGGATTTTGACGGACAAGAAGGACCAAACTTCTCAAATCCTGTTTTGAGTACAATGAAAAGACTCAGATCAAAATCTCTATTTCTTGAGCAATATATTTCAGCCGAGAATAAAAGCTCCAGATCTTTGTTGTTTAAGTTATTAAAAAAAAAAAAATAGAAAGATAAATTTCTGTTATCCGTATTTTACAAAAAAAAATATAAAAAAATAAAAAACAAGAGACCCGGATACTGAGGCGCATGGCGACTCAGTCTGTTTTTTGAAAAGTCAGTCGATTGATTGGTTTGGTCTTTTGAGTAGAAATAAAGAAGCGTGTAGAGACCAAGAACTCGAAAAAAATAGAATTCATTTCCTGTTTTTCCTTCACTATTTTATACCCGAGGCACGAATGTTCCAACAGTGGTTAGACATTGTGGCGTTGAATGGATTTGTAATAGTCTGCATGTGACTAAATGCAAAAGTAATAGGATGTGGACTGGTGGAAGTTCAGTGTGTTAGTAATGGATTCTTAGTCGTTGTAGCTACAGAGGAGGCGTAAGAGGGTACAGAAAGCTAGTGTAATAAATGTATTGTTTTTCTGAGATTTAGGAGGTATGGACAGAGGAAAAAATTGGATGTTTATATTGAGGTTGAGGGAACCTAAAATTGTACACCTCGGTGATATGATTAAATAACGATCGTAAAGTGTTGAGTCTTAGGCCGGAGAAGGGAGGGATCAGTGATTGAGGAGGGGAGCAGGCCTTGCTTGGCTGCCATGTTCATCGTGTCGTGTCCCAGGAGGCCGATATGACCAGAAATTCAGAGGAAGGTAGTCAAATACAGAAAAGATGTTGAGGTGTGTAGGAAAACAAGAATGCCTGAACAATAGGATTGGAAAAGTAGTGGTCTTGAGGAATGAGTGTAGAAGAGGAATTCATGGGAAGAGGGAGAAGAGACAGTTGAACAAGGCATGAATAAATGGCAGATAGTTCAGCAGAATGTAATATGGAGGCCGAAAGAAGACGTAGACAGCTGTGGAACCCGATCTGGATCTATCTGTAAGGCACAAGTTGAAGTTAACCAGATCGAGGCGAGTGCGAGTATTATGAAATTAATAAGGTTGAAACACTCGTCTCTGGTACCTTTAAGCCTATTGTAATTCTCATTCGTTCAAGAATGAACAACTAGAATCATTATCGGACAGTAGTCCTTCTTGCCTTCTCTATAACTTTTATATTCAATTTTCAGATTCATATGGACTACGATCGAAAAGGACCCCGTTTGGACTAGGCCTTGTCAAATTAGGCGCCGTAGGAGTTGGTCTAGGAACAGTCGGGGCGATCGGAGCCGCCAAAGCTTTCCACCATTTCGGAGGCTATAAGCATGGCGGTTATTATGGAGGCGATTACTACGGAGGTGGATACGGATACGGGCCGTACAAGAAACCCTATCACGACTACGGCTATGTGGAAGCATACCCAATCTACGGTGGACATCACGGTGGATATGGAGGTGGATTTGGCGACGGCTACGGACACGGTTACGGACATGGTTATCCCGGTGGCTACGGTGGCGGATCAGTAGCTTCGGCTTCCGCCTATGCGTCATCGTCCAGTGGAGGCGGTTGGTAAAGTGTTGTAATCTAGCGTATTCGTTGAAGAATTCGAACGAGTTTTTACATGTTGGAAGTATTGCTTTTATATTGAAAGCGTGAAAAAATTTTTTCTTTGGTAAATATCTCGTTTTTTGAGAAAATTACCGATTTATGACGTACAGTTTCGACGAAAAGAAAATATTCGGTGGATTGTATCACAACATGTCTATGTTAATATTTTGAATGCTGATGATATAAATTTAATTTATTAACGAGTGTTTCTTTTTTTGTTCTTTCTACGACAAATTGCACGTGATGTGAATCTCAGGTGTACGAAACGGTAACTCCACGACTTAGAGTCTTTGTCGGTGAAATTTTTCCGTGCCAAGTTTAATTTTTCGTCATTTTTCCAACGTAAATCAAAGAATTCAAACAGACTTCACGGAAGTAAAAATAAAGCAGAATGTGAATTGTTTCGATAGTTAGCGTATTAGTAAAACGAATCTGAGGACAGAAATTGCTCATGATGTGAAAAAAAAAATGGTGTTTGAATCAACGTCGATTAAATACCCACATCACTAAAACGAATCTACGCCCTAGGGTCTCAAGATAAATTGCAAAAAATATCACATTCAAATGTAAAAGAAAAAAGTCGTACAGTCTCATTTTCCCTGCAATTCTCCTTCTCCATCCCCTAAAACTAAAGAAAGAAAACAAAGTTTGTACTCAAAAAGTTCAAACAGCTCCGAAAGCTTGTATCCCCCTTTCTGAAATGCTCGTGTCGATTCACATGTGAATTCCTATATCGTATTTACGTCACTAATTCAAGAAATCAATCGATTGGACAGAATTCAATCAACCTGTTGAAAAAAAAAATCAACTCAGGAAATTGGAAGTGTAAGAGAGAAAAGATTTAAGAAGGAAATGCTGGTTCTCTCTTCGAGTTGTCATGCGCTTCATTATCCGGGGCCTCCTGTTTTTTCTTCTCATTGACCCTGAGATAAGAGAAATTCATCTTTCTATTTTTTTCAAAAGATCTGGAGCTTTTTTTACTACCGAGATTTAGAGCTCGAGAGATTTAGATTTTTTATGTCAAGCTCTCCGCATCTTCGTGTTCCACTCGGACCTGGAACCTGAGAAATTTAGTTCCTTTTTTCCTGTCAACATCCAAATGACAGAAGTATCCCCACAAATAGTCGTAATATAAGGCAGTCTTCTCAGACAAAATAATGATAGACATCTGAAGAAGTTGAGATATACGAGTATTAGATGGCAACGGTCTTCACGACCATAAAATACATGTGGTAGGTACTTGACCATTATAGAATTTCAAAAAGAAGAGAAGAAGAAACTTTTTCCGTACGAAAATTTGCAGAATGCTGTGCAGAAATGAAACTCGCCAGGATTGTACAGAAATTCAAGAAATGCGATTCAAAAATAAAATTTTAGGTAACAAATGATATGTATCTTGAGTCGTGAAGTCAGAACGTACTTTTCTGAAGATTGATAGGCAAAAAGGAATCAAATATCTCCAATTTCAGATTTAAAAGGAACGAGAAGATGTGGATCTTTTGGTTTCCAGATCATTTGATTTGGTTATCAAAAAAAATTAAAAGCTATATTTGTGTTGTCTTACAGTCCAGGAAAAAAAACCAAGAGATCCGGATTCTGAGGTGCATAAGGACTGGGGTCTCAGTTTTGTTTTTCTATTTTTTTTTCTACCTTTTTTCTTTTAGGTAAAAAAAAAAAAAAATCTCAGAAAAATTCCTCTCGTAGCTATCTGTGATTTGATTATTAAAAAATAATTATAGCTAATCATTTGCCGCATAATGCAAAAATATTAAAATAATGAAAAAACTAATTAAGTATTATAATTATGCGAACAAGAAGGTTGGTTTTGGGGACAATCATCAGGTAAGAATATGTAATATGTAACTAATGTGAAGTGATGAAGGGAATATGACGAATAAAAAAAAAAAAAAAAAAGAGCAAAAAACAAATGGAGTTTAATTTTTTTTTAATAAGTAAAATTCATCATAGATGATTCTTTTTGTCTTTTTTTGCATCTCATTCTAGGCAATATAGTCATAAGTTGAAGAAAGTTAAGTGAATGTATTGAGCAAAATAAAACAACCTGTGTAATTTCAAGCCTGTCTGCGGAAATCTGAACTTATTTTATAATACTAGTCCAGTAATAACTAATATTAAGAAATGTGGTTCAAATAAATAGGGAACAGCTGACATTTGGCATGTATTTTATGTCATTTATCACCTTATACAACATACTAAAAGTCACACTCGATATGACGTGCCCATTGTACCCAAGGGGGAAAAAAAAGTGGTTGAGATTGGGTTTTGTGATTTTCAGAATCCGTGCGATACTCCATTTTTGAATAAATAATGAAGGATGAAAGTTGAATAGTTGCCAAAGTAATGCATAATAATAATATGCTGGTCACTTGCAATGTAAGTCGACGCAAGCGTCACCTGCTCTCAATGAAGATATAGATATTGACATTGCTGGCCACCAAAATTAGTGATTTTTCCCTTTCTAAAAATAATTGAGAAATCATTGATGGCCACCAAACTTGAGATTCTTTTCTTTTTGATTTCTAAATCATTGTTATTAGTTAGTTCTTTCTCTGAAATTCATTTCATTTACTGTGAGTCAATTATGGTATCAATACAGATGTATATCCTTTGCGACAGCTCATTTTAAGATCTGAGGTAAAGGTTTTTTTTTTTTTTTTTTTTTTTTATTACATCCAACCAGAGAAAAATTATACAAAAACAAAAAAAAAAATAAAAATAAAAACAAAACAAAATAAAATAAAACAAACAAAAAAACAGAAAAAAAGAGGGGGAAAAAATTACACACATGCATAAATGTATTGAAAAAAAAAAAAAAAAAAAAAAAAGTGAAAACAATAGTACTCCAACATAGCAATCCGTTGTAAGGACTGGAGCCAAGTTTGATTTCTTGTATGAAAAGAGTATGATTTAATCGCTCTTTGTAAATCATGAGAGAAAAAGAAAAAAAAAAAAAAGGAGGGTTTTGGAAATAGGATGGCTACTGAGCCTTACCTCGAAGGAAAAACGGAAAAAATGAATTGAATTTAAATGTTGATGGAAATAAATTTGAAAATGTGTGAGAAAATTGAAGGGTTTTCTGATGATAGGAGGTCGGTGGCTCTGAGTGGGGTAGTGAATTGTAGATTGATGGGGGTTGTGTGGTATTATAGCAGCTAGTGAGGAAAGAAATGTTGAAAAATGGAGAACACTCGAGAATGTAGCGTCTACTGTGTCCGCTCATTGAACTTGTCAAAAAAATTACACGCATCCAATGGAAATCAAAAAAGTAAAACAAAATGAGTAGTCAGTAGTCAAAAGAAGCTCAATCAATTAAAAAAAAAAAAAAAACTTGACAAAGGCAGGATGATTTTCTAATGTTTGCCTACTACCGGTACTTGGAATTGAAACATCATACATTAAAACAGGTACACAAAATTTTTCAATGGCGCTCGCATTGACTTGCATCTAGGGTGACAAGCATAATATTATGCGCTACTTCTACAACTACTCAACTTTCATCTTTCATTTATTCAAAAATAGAGCATTGCACGGAAATTTTTAATAGGATATTATTTATGTGTTTTTTGGTGCTCTACAATTTTTGTCTCTTGATTTTTTTTGAAAAAACCAATATTCATTTTAAAAATCACAAAAAACCAATCTGGAGCACACATTTATGCCCCGTGGGAACAATGCGCCCATCATATCAAGTGTGACTCTTAGTTTGTTGTATAACGCACGTATATACGGATATGCCAAATTTCTGCTGTCCCTCATTAATTCTGTAATTCCAAAATTTTTTAATCTTATATAACTGGTCTATATATGCTGATCAGCTGAACAACAGCTTCAATTCAAGATTGTGACTCATAACCTTGTCTCTACATGCTGGTTGTTTCTGTTATCCTTAAGGTTTTTCCAGTATTCCATACTGCCTAATTATTCTCATACCGGTACGTGTTATCAATTTTTTCACGAGCCAGAACAAAAACATTCTTGTAATGTTTATCGCATTTCTTCCTTACAATGTTTTTGCTTTCGTTTCATTTTCATTTTCGCAGACTGAAATGACTGACTTTGCTGTTCTACCAAGTTTGGGATCCGCAAACGTACTGAAATTCGATTAAATTATAATTACAAAATTGATGAGTTAAAATATATTAAACACAACTACACAATGCGATACAAAAGAGAGGAAAAAAATCATAAAAATATATACAAGTCATACAAAACAATAATAAAAATAAACCATACAAAAAAAAATTAAAGTAATTAACAGAACCATCTCTATAAGAACAAAACAATACAAAGTTGATCTATGTTTAAAATAAATATACCGGTACGCATAATATAATTGAAATATAACAATTTATTATTCAGTTTTATATTGTCCATATCTTTTAGTGTACAATGTACCCTTGAGAAGATAGGTAGATTCTTTGTAAAACATTATCTATTAGAAATATTATTATGTTGTAAAATATTTTTTTATGAATGATTATGTAGTTTTAAGCGTGATTAATTTGAAAGGTCAAAAATAATTTTTTAATGAACAACAATTCAAGAAGAAATATTTTTCATTTCATTTCATAAACAAAAAAAAAGAGAACTAAGAAACAAAGAAAAAATGATAGACTCTTATCAATTCTTGTAATTGTACTTGTCTGTATTAGGAATATTTTAAATTTCATAATAAAGTTGACTAGCATAGATATATTATAACAACTGGGAAGATTATCAAAACATCTTTAGTCCCAAACTAAACAAAATACTTCATATCACCGGGAAATATTTGAAAATGGAAGACATTTTCAAAATAGGATAATTTTTTCGATCATTTTTATTATTACTTAAGATCTAGCATGAAAATAAAATCGATGGCAAATGACTAAAACCTCAAAAATAAAGATGGACACGTTTGACAACAAAAGTAATTATTTAGTTTGAAATTTATTATCCGACTACTAGGGTAAATACATAATGGTATGTAAGTATATTTCACTAATGTAAAACAAAACAAGAAAAGAAGAAGAAGAAGAAGAAAACATTAAATACAATTTTACATCACAGGAGTGCAATCTATAAATTAAAATTATGGTAAAAACAAATTACGCTTTTATTAATTCTTTATGACAAATTGAATAAAAAAATTAAGTTACCTATCTAGTTAATTGTTTAACAAATAGAATTATGGAGAATTTTATTTTAATACATAGTATTATGTCCTTGATATTTTGTTTCTATAAAAAGAGTCTCTAGGCTGGGAGAAAAAATCGCAATTAAAAGAAAACAGAACAGATAAAAAGAACACTTACAGAATATGCGTTAGGTACTGTATACAAAAATTGAGAAAAGAGGGAAGAAAAATACAATTTATAATTTATAGTATAAAAATTAAAATGAGGTAAAAGTAAGAAAAAAAAAAAATAAATGAATAAATAAAAAAAAAAAATGATATTAAAACCTCTGCCCGAGCAAATTTCCACTGCACCTAAAATGCTCGTTAAAAAAGAAAAAAAAGAACCATTGTAAATTTTAATAAAAATTTCGATTTATTGTATATTTGCGGGTAAAATTTTTGAAGTCAATATAAAATATGACTTACTGATTGATGAATCTGGTCAAGAAAGCAATGGTGAAGTAAAAGTAAATCCAAAATTTAAATTATTTAGTAAAAAATTTCAAGGCAATCACTTTTGTTCCTCATTATTTTTTTTGATAAATAAGGTTAATTTATATAATTATAATTCATGTTTTTATGCAAAAGAATATATTATCATTATTTTCTTGACTTACATTTTTGCGCTCCAACAGTGCGTTTTATCCGCAAATTGTATATAAAATAAAAAATACCAGAGTTTGCAGATTCAATCCACGTATCACTAGGTTCACTGTTTATCATTATTAGGTACTTAATAATGGGAGAAGTGAAATAACAAACGTATTGTAAAAATTAACAAATGATATTAAGGGTAACTAAAAATGTAAAATTTTGTACTATATTATATAATAGCATTTAGTGATGTCCTCGTTCAATTCTCATTTGATACTACTCTAAAAGTGCCGCACGCGACTGAGATAATTTTCTTGGACTCGGTACATAAAATCTGTAAAACCACGAATAAAATAACTGGAAAAGAATTTCAGTCACCACCTTTAGTTTCATAATGGTCCTCTACCAAAGCGCGTCATATTTGGTGTGCACTGAAAGTTTTTGCGGATTCAGTATTTTTCTCTCTCTTGAATTTTTAAAAAATCATAGGAATTTTGTCGGACGAAAGAGAATTTTGTAAATTTTTGTCAATATACTAGAGTTAGAAGTTGTTTAATCAACATTGTAAGGAAACTCTCTACTAGGAAACTATATTCCTATCCATTGAAGAGATCTCGGGATTCAGGAGGATCAACTTATTGAATCCAAAACATATTCGAAACTATATTATTCACACAAAATGTATTACCAAGAGAGACGGAGAGTGGTCACACGGAACTTATCAATTTGTGGAACAAACGAAGACAGTACTAGATAAGGACATTTACAAGTACGCAAAGGAGTAAAAAAATGAGAGAAAGTTACCCGGCCTTTTAACTGAAAAACGCAACGCTTCAATTAAATCGAAACGTTGCCTTAGTAAGACACGTTCCCCTTCAATTTTTGCTGTTTTCAAAACTGCTCTTCTCTGTAATCGGTGTCAGTTCTTCTTCTTGAGCGGGAGGTAACGGCTCCTCAGTTCCAAAATTTATATTATCCGCTCGATACCATACTACCAAGTCCACCATAAATGCACAGAACATAATGGAGCTCGTCATTCCTGTCGAATAGATCAATGATTTATTCAATTAAGTATATACGTAAAATACCGAAACCTACATATAGGAAACTTAAGTACAAAAAGAGGTGACATACCGTGGAAATAGTGACGGAAGGCGGTTCTATCATATAAACTACAAGCGCCTTCTTTGCCGCAAACCATATCCCAAACAAGACAAGCTGCATCCACTGCGACTCCATATAAGAAGGAACATGGCACATTTCCTGCGAAGAAATCAGCAGAACAATTCGATAGGTATTTTGTGCGAGGCGTTCGATTCGAAAGATAATTATCACATCGTTTAGTAATATTCACTTATGGCACCCTACACAGTATTCGAATAATTGAAATTTAAAACTAACCGAATAAACCAATGGCGAACTGTATTACACCGAGTGCCATGGCTTTATCTCGCGGGTCGACGCATCGTAAGGTCAGCAACATGCTACCCACTTCGGAGGTGGAATGAATGAATACGAAAAACGAAAATATCATTATATACCAAATAAAATTATTGCACTCTAAATCGCAATAGCCGATATTTGCCATCATGTTTGATTCATTCAAGCTAAAATCGGTTGTAGTATTATTCATTCCTTTTAGGCAGGAGCAGTTGGTGTACTGAAAAGAGAAAAGGAAAGTGTCTTGAGTATTTTTCTTAAGGTGGTCCAATTTTACTTTGGACAATTTAACAGTGGCTATAAAATTATAGGCAGTTGTGATGGTAATTCACCGCTTCATCTCGTAAAGCGATGTATTTTTTGAGACTCTCACGAGCCGCCTTATTTCACGACCACCACTCTGCTGTGATAACTCAGATCGACTCAAATCTCTATTCAGTGATACAAATGACTCCATTTCGAAGTCATTCTGAGTTATTACGGCAGTGCTGCAGACAAATTTTTCATGATTTACCTTCACCACGCCCTCTGCAGTTGTTACATTCTTACAGCCAGCATAACATGCCGAATAATGAGTCAAGTTATCCATACCGCATACAGGGCTGAATTTCCGGTCGCAATGACACGATTCTGAGCATTCGGAATAGAAAGATATAGTTCCTCTGAAACAGGGAAAAAAATTGTATTTTAAGAAGGATATTTTCAACAGCATCAGCACAGGGCAAACTTTAATTTAAAAATGTGTTACTAAAATTTTGTATCGAGTTTCCCCATATATGATTCAACATTTTCAGACAAAAGTTGTTATGGGGTCGAAAGTAGCTCGTGACATCCTTATTCTTTCTTTCCCTTCCAATTTTACTCTCATTGTTATTGCATTTCAACATTTCTCAGCCGAATTTTTTCTCACATCATGATGAATACTTGCCAATCACTCCATTCAATCGAATGAGGGCAGAAGCCATTTGAGGCTTGTAGGAAATTTTAAAGTTCTGTGCCACGAGGAAAGAGGAAGCGAGAAATTTAAACCATAAACTTGGCGAAATGTAATTGAAATGAGACCTTATAGATAGAGGGAGTAGGGTTAAGAGAAATCAGTAGTTCCGGGAGGTGAACTGACGAGATTTTCAAAATTGTGCTGTGATGGTACAAATTTAGTAGCCTCTACGATTTCCCTTATGTGTACCTATCCGTGAATTAATACATCTTTTTTTAAAAATACTCCATGGATGAGATTAGGTGTAATAAGGGGAGTGGGTGGCCTAAGATAAGCTTCATGTGGTAACGTCATGAGATCACCTAGTGGAAGATTTCATTTAAAAGACACTACTACAAATTGTCAATCGAATTCAATTTGAAAAACAATTACACTCATTTAATGAGTTAACTCGCGTACAGTGAATGTTCGCAGGAAACATGTTTTTTGATGGTCGTTGGCAACAAGTATCCGCCATTCCAATTCGATCTAGTTTCGGTTACTTGTTTTTGACTTTGAAACAAGCCTGGCACTTATCGGCGTAAAGAGGGGGGAAATATGAACTTCTGAACTATATCGAAAGGGGCAGTTGGACAAATGTCGTTCCATGAGCTATAGATGTAAAAAGGGAGGGGGGGGGGAATCGAAAAAATTTCAGTTTCGAGCTCTAAACCCATATTAGGGGGAGGACTTGAAAAATTGTTGAGTTCTGCAATTTTGAGCGGTGAATCATTATAGGGACGAGTGGTATTTCAAAAAGTTTTGGTGATGAATTAGTAATCGACTATTGAATGTAGAAACCAATTTTGACTCTCTTCTGTACAATAAGTTGCCTTCGTCGCAATTCATAATTGCAATTTCAAGTACTTCCCGAAGTGTAAGTTCTCCGCACTACTAAATGAACTTTCTCGATGAACCCGTCGATTTTTTCCTCTATGTCTAATTTATTATAATTACATTCGGAATTTCGGGGTGAGGGTAGGCATATCCAGGATTTTTCCGGATCCCCTGGAGAATTTATTCAGGGAACCTGTTCTAGGGGGGGTCTTTCGAAGAATTTATATCCAACCGAAACAAAAATGGTCCAAGTCCAACATTATTTGTAAAATGGTTCAAGTTCCCCTCCTACCACATATAGCTCGGGTTGGACTTTGAATAATGTCGACCTCCGAGCTACTTATGATAGAAGAGGGACTGAGTTCAAAATTATTGTCAAAAATGGTCCATATCCCCCTTCCATGATATTATATAGAATAGATTGACTTGGAAAAAATTTCAACTCTCGAGCCATAATTTATATGATACGAGAGGGACTTAGAAAAATTGCGACTTCCGAGCTAATATGATAGGAGGGGGAGTAAGTCTAATGTTATTGGCAAAAAACGACAGCTTCTTTAACAATGTTAACGAGGAACGCGGGGAACCTGTTCTATGGGTTGCAAAATGACACATTATATGACCCATATTAGAATGGTTCTTTCAAGTAATTAGACATGCAACGCTTCGTACGCCAATCGGCTTAGCTTTTTCAATGAGCCAGATATACAATGCTTTAAAGGCCATGAGCCCCCTTTTATTCTATATTACGGGTCGCGAAAGAAATTTTTTCGAGTTTCCCTCCTACCGTAATAGCTCGAGAGTCAAAATGTTTCTAAGTTTGCGAGTTTCTCAAAAACAAAACAAAGAACAGGTGTTTTCTGTTAAAATGGTCTAAGTCATATACAGCTCGGATTGGACTTGAAAAAATTTCGACTTCGAAGACATAATAATAACCCAGGAAGATTAGGCTCAAAAATAAGAATAAATGGAAATAAATGCCGGCAAAGGTTTTTTTCGTGGATTATGTTTAAAATGGTCTCCTGATAAACATACTAAAAGTCTACAGCGATCAGAGAGCGGGCCCTCCCCCAAGGGGGGTCAAAGTACCACAAAATTTAGTTTTCTGAGAATAAATCGAAAACTAAGCACCAGAGAAGAAAAAGTTTCGAACAAAAGTTGTTCCTCATCAAATTTCCTAAAATTTAATTATATGTATGTCAACTTAGCCCAAAAATTCGAGCTGAAAAGTTGGTTTGAAAGTTGAGCGATTTTCTAAAATTTTTGATTTTAGTGTTAGTATAATCAAATTAGACAGGTGGAACATTGCGACATAGTAAAGGTCTGATTGCAGGAAATGGTCAAGAATGAAGTCCAAAACCACATACTAACTTCTCCGCGTTTTTCTCCGGGAGCATCTTTTCTATGGGGGTTGAAACCCCCTCAAAATCAGTTTTTCGTAAATATCCCGCTTAATAGACTGGTAAATTTTTTAGAAAAACGCCTTGCTAGAAGCATTTTGTGTAACAATTGAGTAAACGATGGTTCATGAATGTTTTGGACCCGCTGAATACGAAAATCGTTATTACTTTTTGAATTGGCCCCCGGAAGGACCTGAAAAGGGGGGAAAGGGGTAAAAAATTCAGTTTTTCTCAGTTTCTGCGGAAAGTATACGTCTGAGGGGAAAAATACCTCAGTAAAAAAATATTCTACACAAAATTTCCAACTGGATAAGATTCATACATTTTAGGCTAGCGCGTCAGTGTTGCCAGAGAGGAGAGCGCAAATATAATATGAACATGAAAATACCTACTTTATCATTATTAACAGGGAACCTGTTTTATGGGAGGCTATTTGAGAAATCTGCCGTCCGCCGTCCGCCGTGCGCCGTCCAGCGAAAAACTTAGAAAAATTTCGACCCTCGAGCCATATATGATAGGAGGGGAACTTAGAAAAATTTCGACTCTCGAGCCATATATGATAGGAGAGGGACTTGGAAAAATTTCGACCCTCGAGCCATATATGATAGGAGAGGGACTTGGAAAAATTTCGACTGTCGAGCTATATATGATCTAGGCTTCCTTGAATTTTCAATACCAAATCTCATTCGAATCATAAAACAGGTTCCCTGCGTTCCTCGTTTAACTTCGTTAAGGAAGCCGTAATTTTTTAGCCAAACACATACGCGGTTCTGAGGTGATATACAATGTACTGCACACATTCGGAATAGAAATTATGAATTATACCAACATTATCGCAATTATGACCTTTTTCACTCTCAACCAGTGCTCCCAGTTATGAAGAATAATAATTCAAGCTTAATACAATGCTTGCAATTTCCATAAGATAACTATTTTTCATTAGAATGCGTTTCAATCATAAAAAATTGCCAAGAAACTCCGTAATCTATTTTTCTGAACATTATACTTTATTACAAACAAAATTCAGGACAAAGGTTTTTCTGCTGAAATTTGTTCCTTGTGGTAGTCTGTACATACTGTAAATGTTCATCACCCCTAAACCCCTCGCCCCGCAATGAACAAATTTCAGCAGAAAAGCCTTTGTCCTGAATTTTGTTTGTATTGAGCTTCTATTTTTTTCTAGACTGTAACCCCACCTTGTAAATAACAACTACCTCATAACGTCGTTATTGTAATAGGGTATCAATAAGAAAATTTTTTCAAGTATCTATCTTTATAAGTGCCCAAAATTGGAATTTTTTTTTTTTTTTTTCTCTTGAACCTGTATGTCAAAATAACATCCGCAATATTTTCCCAGTCTCCATCTACATTGGTCTCGTGACGGGATAATTTAATATAAATTATCGGACATTAGACTTAAGATATTTCTGTTCTTGGGTAATGAGGCAAACAAGTATAAAGAAATAACACTGTAAGAAATATTGCACCCTACAGAGAAAGTTGTACTCATAAAAAAACTAGTGGGACTTGATTACAAATTGTACCCGAGATTTTGCTCTCACACACAGACGCACGAGCAACCTACCTTAAAACTTTGATTGTGAGATTCTAATTACAGTCAAGTAACAAACATTTTTTATAGTAGATTACAGAACAGGAGAGGTAAGTAAGCAATAACCGAGTAAGCAGTTAGCAAAAGTGACGCGCAGGAGGTTTGCTTGCTTACCGATTCCGTTTTGAGAAAGATACTGCAATATGACTATAACCCCACTAAGTAAGCAGTAATTTTTCATAACCACACTCATAAATTCACTAGTGATGTAATTGGGTATTTACATTGTCAAAATCAATTGATGTAAAGGTACTTTACGAGTATCTTACCGTGAAAAATATTTATTAGACTTTAACGGCTCTGCCGTCCACAGATTAAAAACAAAAAAGAGAGAAGGTCTGACGTTTTGTAGGTTACTTCCTATATCATCAGAGGAACAAAACCTATAAACTTAATTTTTGGGGCTCTTGCCTGTGGCAAGGCTAGAGCCCCTATGCAATCGCGAAAAAAAAGAGAGAAAAAAAACAAGACTGAGTCGCCATGCGCCTTAGTATCCGGGTCTCTTGGTTTTTTTTCTAATTGACTGTTACGTGACGGGAATTTATTTTTTAACTGGAGCTTCTTCTGGGATATCAGAGACTTAATATTAGTACATACGGTAGGTATTACGATTAAGGAAGTATCAAGAAGAAACTTCCTTAAAGACTGTACAGAAATTTGAAAAATGCTATGCAAAAATGAAATCATAAGTGACACAGAATATGTAATACGTGCAGTATTAATCAATCAATATATATTATCATCAATATTGATGTTCGAAGACTACCTTGGTCATCTTGGTCACTCTTGACGAAGACCATCCGAGGAATAAAATTTGCCAGGCAAAAATAAAATCTCAAGAGACAGAGAATGTATATCTTGAGTGACCTGAAATTTGGAAATTGCTATTCAAAAATAAAATCTCGAGTAACAGAGAATGTATGTATTACTTGAGTGACGTCACAACACATTTTTCTGGTGAGAACTTCTTTTTTTTTCTTTTCTTTTTGCAATTGCATAGGGGCTCTCGCCTCCGGAGGCAAGAGCAGTACACTGTATATTACATCAGAACCGCGTACATGTGTTTGGCTAAAATAATGATAAAGTACGTATTTTCATGGTCATATTATATTTACGCTCTCCTCTCTGGCAACACTGACGCGCTAGCCTAAAATGTATGTATCTTTTCCGATAGGAAATTTTGTGTGGAATATTTTTTTACTGAGGTATTTTTCCCCTCAGACGCATACTTTCCGCAGAAACTGAGAAAAATTGAATTTTTTACCCCTTTCCCCCCCTTTTCAGGTCCTTCCGGTGGCCAATTCAAAAAGTAACAACGATTTTTGTATTCAGCGGGTCCAAAAAGTTCATGAACCATCGTTTACTCAATTGTTACATAAAATGCTTCTAGCCAGGTATTTTTCTAAAAAATTTACTAGTCTATAATACGCATTTTAGAGAAAAAAGTCATCAGTCGAAAATTATTCCTTGTGAAATCCAGGCAAACTTGCTGCATTTCTTATTGTTCCATGCGATATAGGGAATGATACCAAGAAGCTTGTTATCTTTTATTTCTCCGTTTTGATAATTGCAAGACTCGTGTAGTCAATCTCTCACTGTAAAACAAGCTTTTGGGGAGATCGCCTGAAATGGCGGAGAAAGTTTGCCTGACCCAATCAACTATCAACGTGAAACCCTCATGCGACTACGCCAACTTTGACGAGGAGCGCGTTATTCTCGGATTTGTATTGCGGCGGTTCTTCTTGAATTTGTGGGAGCACACAACAATAACAAGCTTCCAACGACGACATACTCAACGACTAATTAATTCTAATAACAAGCTTCTTGGTGACATTCCTTCCATTGCTTGAAACAATTACACACGTTAGCCCACTTCAATTGTACACGGGGCGAAGTCAAACTCTCACCGCGAGTCCACAACAGAAGACCACATCCATTCCCACCATCGCTTGAAACAACCAGAATGGAAAACTTGAGAGCATAATACAGCAAAAACGTAGCACACGAAATTCAGCCTGTTTTCAGTCCGAAAATGGAGCACGACATGCTGGCCTGGCCTGGCATACAGCCCCCTCATAAGGTTGGAGGGGGAAGAAGACCAGCACGAACGGAAAACTCTACGGCACAACCCAGTACAAACGAATCCACCCACTCCAACTAGAAAAATGGAAATGGGGGGGAAGGGCTCGCATGTTTACAGCCCCCCATTCAGCTTTTTACATATCATACATGCGTAAGAAACCATTTTTAAAATGACTGTCCATGTATAGAAAACTTCATTTTCATGTATGATAGGCAGTTGATTATACCTTTCTCAAAATAATATCGTGCATCAAATTCCCTGTGACAATTAAAACTAATAAAATTAGTATACATTTCATCGTATGTACTAGCGAAATATTAACGTTACTTTCGCTCGTAACTGCCGCGCAACGACCTCATCTCTCGGCATTTGCATGGCGAAGGCTCAATTTCCATGAATTTTCGAGCTAACTATCACGTGTAGGTTAGAAATAAAATACGTAATCCGATAGGAAATTTCACGAGGAATAATTTTTGACTGATGACTTTTTTCTCTAAAATGCGTATTAAGCGGGATATTTACAAAAAAATGATTTTGAGGGGGTTTCAACCCCCATAAAAGATGCTCCCGGAGAAAAACGCGGAGAAGTTAGTATGTTGTTTTGGACTTCATTCTTGACCATTTCCAGCAATCAGACCTTTACTATGTCGCAATGTTCTTTTTTTTTCCAAAACCTGTCTAATTTGACTATACTAACACTAAAATCAAAAATTTTAGAAAATCGCTCAACTTTCAAACCAACTTTTCAGCTCGAGTTTTTGGGCCAAGTTGACGTACATATAATGAAATTTTAGGAAATTTGATGAGGAACAACTTTTGTTCGAAACTTTTTCTTCTCTGGTGCTTAGTTTTCGATTTA
Source organism: Aspidiotus rigidus (assembly GCA_035079385.1). Lineage (NCBI taxonomy): Eukaryota > Metazoa > Arthropoda > Insecta > Hemiptera > Diaspididae > Aspidiotus > Aspidiotus rigidus. Next base: position 5,834,302 of record JAVHKY010000023.1, read on the forward strand.
TTCTCAAAAAACTAATTTTTGTGGTACTTTGACCCCCTTTGGGGGAGGGCCCGCTCTCTGATCGCTGTGGACTTTTAGTATGTTTATCAGGCGACATTTTAAACATAATACACGAGAAAAACCTTTGCCGGCATTTATTTCCATTTCAAAACCTAATCTGCCTGGGCTAATATGATGGGAAGGAAAGGGACCTGAAAAATTCTCCTTTCCATAATACAAGAGACTCAGAAAAACTTGAGAATCTTCAAGATTTCAATTTGAATTCTCAAGACAGAAACCAATTCAACCCATATAGAACACGTTTCCCAAGTCCCTCGTTTAACTTTGTAATGGAAGCCGCCGTTTTTTTCTCTTATACCTTCTTGAAATTCAGTAAGAGACACTTTTAACTGTAGTCATTTCCTTCATCATAATTGTTGAGGGGTTCATTTCTTAAAATCTTGAATTTCAAAACAATCCTCCTTATGATATTTTCTATATTGAATTATTTATGCGCGTTCTCAGTGATTTTACTGTAATATCTGCATGAACAAACGATTCGCGGGTTTTCTAACGATAAGTAGATGTTGTACGGAATAGAGTATGTACTCGTATACATTCGTTTGATTCGTTGAACTCAATTGATAAGATGGTGATTCTAATAAATGAGTATTATTTTTCTGCGCTAGTGCCCCAGTGGACTGGTGACGTAAAGTGTCCGGAGTCTAACGTCCAATTTACGTTTTCTTGCGCAGTACTTCTACGCGATGAAAATTATGAGCTAATTTACTCGGAAATAGAACGATGTAGTTCGAGAGATATGGAGGGGGGAAAAAATACAAACTACCTGCGTTAATACGATGGAAACTCTTGTGGATTTCATTCGAAGAGCTTACTAATGTACTTAAGGTAGTGCAATGCGTTTTTAGGTCTCTCTCTCTCTTTCTACTTATCCCCTTGGAAAGTTGATATGACTATGAAAGCTTAATGACAATGGCGAAGATTTTTTGTGGTTCCTTTTTTTTTTATATTCATGGAACGATAAAATCATAGTATTCCGATGAAAGTTTATTTATCTATTATACGAGCAGTGATTTAATTTGAACTACCAAAAAGAATATTTCCTACAAATTTACTCACTTGGAATCATAACGGATATCAGCCAGATCAGTCATCGGACATCCAACGAACATCAGAGTTGCCATACCTATTTATAAAAAGAACGTCGTAGATAATAATGTATATAATTATGTGTATGATAGAGTACAATGAACGATACTTCAAGATACAACGTGATGACTTGAAAAACAAACTTTTTGTACGGTAGGATAGTGACACCACAAATTTTAGTCAACAAAAGGACAACTTACTCGTAATTTTGATCTAACTCGTTTTTTTTTTTTTTTTTAATAATATTCTCTTGCGTTTTGCTCCAATGTTTCAAGGTATAAAAAGACAGTAATTTCTTAATTTACTTGTTTTTTCTTTTTTTTTTTTAATAATATTCTCTTGCTTTTTACTCCAATGTTTCAAGGTATAAAAAGACAGTAATTTCTTAATTTGAGGAGAATCACAATTTTGGATAATAAATATGAAAAATTATGGACGGAGACAAATTTTTGGTACATTTATCAAAATCACGTGATCATATTTCTAAACAGTTACATGTCATATAAGATGGTTTACATCTTACCCAGCGAATATAGACCGGCTGCACACGCGATCCAACCAGCCACAAATTTTGCATTGGGCTTGACACGCAAAATGAAAACACCGGACATGATTATTCCGAGGCCCATCACCAATATACCACCGACACCTAGGATGAAATTATAAAAAAATCAATTATTTTCTACGATTAGAAATAAGTGTAATCTATTCAGAATACAAAAAGTTTTTATAAATTTTAATTCGATGTCATGCTGAGATTCGACCAACATCATCTTGAACCAATTTTTTTTTTTTTTTTTTTAATGAGCATTACGTATGTGTATACGTGTTTTTTTTTGTTGATTTTGGATTTTAGATTTTAGCTTATTGTAAAGGTGGTGTCGGCTGTGAATGGTCACAGACTGTAGTTTCGGCACTACCTCAAAAAATAAACTTGTGAAAAAATAAAATTAAAATTACAGCTGCACTTCTTTCTTTATTCAACTCTATTTTTTCACAAAACACCTATCCTATCTTCTGGAAAACAGTCATCATTCTCCTCATATTGAAACCTGGCTCGGACCCTCTCCTCCCTGCCTCATATCGCCCCATAGCCCTTTCTAGCGTTCTTGGCAAATTATTTCAAAAAATTCTGAACAAAAGACTCTTGTGGTATCTAGAATCCAATAACATCTTCTCTCCCTTCCAATATGGCTTCAGAAAAGGACGGAACACTATACAACCCCTTTATGATCTCCAATCTCAAATCAACGATGTCACCAATAACAAATCCTCCCTATACTCTATCTTCTTCAATCTCCAAGAGGCCTTCCCCCGGGTATGGAGACACCTCATCTCTACCGAACTTTACGAAATTGGTCTCCGAGGCCACCTCCCTAACATCCTACAAACTTTTCTCAACGACAGAACCCTTCTAGTAAGAATCAATAACATAACCTCCCCTCCCCTTTCGGTCCAAAATGGAGTCCCTCAATGAGAAGTCTTCAGTGTCTTACTTTTTCTAATAGCAATAAATGATATCACCACATGTGTAACCCCCCCCCTCACCCAGCGTCTTTTCACTGATGACTATACCATCACTATCCGTTCAGCAAATCCGCAAAGAGCCCACCGACTCCTACAGGATACCCTTAACTCAAACACTACATGGACATCAAAAAGAGGATTTAGATTTTCTTCCTCGAAAACCTACTCAGTTATTTTCAAAAAAAGGAATCCTATCCCCTCCTTACCTCCTCTAATTCTACAAAACTTCCAAATCCCATCTCGTAACTACGGCAAACTTCTTGGCTTACATTTTGACCAAAAACTTACCTGGGCCCCCCACATTAAAACCCTCGAAGCCAAATGCACACGCGCTCTAAACATATTAAAATACATATCTCATCCATCTAAAGGCTGCAACAGAAAGTTACTCCTCCTTCTATACAAAAGTCTTATTCGCTCAAAATTAGATTATGGTTCCCTGATCTACAACACAGCGAAAAAAACCGTCCTTGCCTTACTCGACCCCATCCAGACATCTTCTCTCAGGATTGCCCTGGGAGCTTATCGCACCAGCCCCAAACTTAGCCTATGTGCAGAAGCCCCAGATCCTCCCCTTCACTTTCGAAGGCTCATCCTAACCTCCAACTTTTTATCCTCTGTAGCACAATTCCCACAACTTCCAATCTTTAACCGAATCTTTCACCACAATCACAACCAATCCTCCACCAAACATATTCGCCTTAAATTCAATCACCTGTTCAACAAACCGTTCATAGCACATCCCCTAGAACCCATATACACAACCTTCCCCCCTCGGACCTTCCCTCAACCTAAAATACTCCTAGATCTCACAGAAATCCCAAAATCTGACAAACCTGGTTTTACCCAACTTATCAACAAACTACTTCAAGAATACCCTGACCATTCACTTTGCCTCACCGATGGGTCGAAAACATCTACTAAAGCAGCTTACGCATACTCCATCGACGGGGAAATATCTTCTCATCGCATCCGAAATATAGCCTCTATTTTTACAGCCGAACTGATGGCCATTTTTTCCTGCCTTTCCCACCTCTCTCAACTTCCCCCAAACGGTAAATTCATTATTCTCACTGACTCACTTTCTTCACTCCACTCCCTTACAGACGCATACAACTCTAACCCTTTAATCCAACGCATCTTTCTCACACTAAACACTTTGGAAACAATCAACACTCAAATTATCTTCATATGGATCCCTGGACACACCAATTTCCCCGACCACGACGCAGTTGATCAAGCCGCTAAACAAGCTACCTCCCTCAGTCAAATAACTCATAATTCACCCCTACCAACCCTAGATTACAAAAATTACTATCGTTCTCTCATCACACAATCATGGAACACTCTTTGGGAAAATCAAACAAATAATAAACTTCTCAATATCAAAAAAAACCCGGTTCCTTGGGTATCCTCCATTCAAAACACAAGAAGAGAAAAAGTAATTCTCTCTCGTCTCAGAATTGGTCACACAAAAATTACTCACACCCACCTCATCAGTCCCTACATCCTAACCCCTCCCTCATGTCCCCACTGTCAAAAAGACAAATTAACAGTGGAACACTTTTTTTCATGCCCCAGACTTTCACCCTTTCGCTCTTCTTCGGATACCCCCTCTTCACTCACTCAAGCACTCAAAAACAACCAGGACATCATTTCGAATACCCTACATTACCTAAGACAAACTGACTTTTACGCTCACATCTGAACACATACATCGACTATACCTCTACAACCTTCTACATACACACATTGTAAACTTTTACACACCATTACCTGAAGCAGTTACACTCGACATTATATTCCATCCTCTTATCTTTCCTCACTTTTCCTTACTCTACCAACTTCCTTAAAACCTCCCTTTCTTATGTGTTATTTATAATATTACTTTCATAACTTTTGTAACGCCGAGCCAATAGCCCTCGTGCAGCTCTAGTGCTCGTAAAAATAAATTTAAAAAAAAAACTTACGAGCTGTTCACGGGCTGTAACTTAAATTCACAAACTTAAATTTGAGAGACGGTGAACGAACGATAAATCGTGATTTAGGGTAGGTGTTATACGTGGTCGTAAAATTAGCAGCCTGTAGGCTTTATTCTCGATGTGTGAGCGGAGAGAGAGAGACTGTAGTCGCCTGTAAACAGTCTTTAAGAGAAAGAGTATGTTAAGAAAATAAAAGGGGTTCAATGATGAGATTAATTTATACGATTTCTTACTACCTGCTCGATAAAAAATATCGCCTAAAGTTGGTTAAAGGTACGTTTTGACCCCCTCCACATATCATTAAGGGTAAGAAAGAGAAAGTCGATAAACAATATTCTCGGTTCTACCCGATATAGAGATATTCATAGAGGCGTTAGTCCGGTCTAATTCGTCGAACATTCAAGTTCACTTATATTAATAACGTACAGAGTATTTGGTGTTGATGGCTACCAGAAAGAGGAGGAGGCTGAGAACCTTCTCGTGGGAAATGCAATTTTCGACTATGAATTGTGAGGAGAGTTAATTTTAGAATTTTGGGAAGAAAAGTCATAATTTTTGGCATATGTAGTGTCTCCGAACACGGGGACAGGCCTTTCAAAGATCGAAAAATATAATGTAAAGGGAGGATTCAGAGAGAAAAGCTAATTCTATTTGATTTTGGAAAACTGCGACAGCTTGGAGGAGACCAACACAAACGAAAGAACAGCCCTACCAACCGGCACACAGAATTTGGATCATTTGCCATTCAAAAATTGAAATAGAAAGAAGAGCTCAGGCTTGCAACTCCGGCACGATCAGAAGGAATATTACAACATTGCCGACTCCTTTCTACTTTCTTTTAAGCAGTTGTTTCTTTCTACTCCACCTCATTATCTTTTGAAAATTACCCAAACCTGGTTTGTATTATCGTTTTTCTATTACTCTGACTTCCATTTACTCTTCCTCTTTCTCTCATTTTCATCATCAAACTCCATATTATGTTTAATTATTTGGTTATTTCATCATTTTCTATTCAATTTCTGCAACAATAACTTCTTACTCTCACTTATTTTCCCGTTTCACTTGAAATTTTTGAATTTTAGTTATTGAAATACATGAAGAAACAAAAAGAGAAGATGAGTTTAAAAAATGTAACGATTGAAAAAACACAGATGTCAGAATTTTCGACTGTAGTACGTATCACTGGTGTCGTGCTTCAGTACGGGAAGAAAGAAAAAAAAATAAATAAACATAAGGAGAGAGACTATGATTAAAAAAATAATATAACACTCTGGATTCAAATAGGCCGAGAAGATAAATATTGGATTAACGTCCATATGGAAGCACTTTCAGAAAAAAAAAGAAAAAAAAAAAAATGAAAAGAGAAAAAATAGAATGTTTATAATGCTCGAGGAGGAGTAAAAATCAAAAGAGCATATGATTCAAGTGTATGATATCACTGTAAACTAATTACATCAGAGCTAAAAACGGGAGCATTAAACGATGAATGATTAGAAGATTAGTATGTTTATGATACTCCGATCCTGTTTTCGGTTCATTTTTCATACTTAATTCGACGACCACATTTGAACGAGCATCACGAAGGACGATGTAGAAAAAACGATCGAAATGATTGAGGTATTTTAATTTTAAAAGAGTGTTCTAACATTAGTTAGTTTATAACTAATCGTGTGAAAATACGGGTGAAGAAACTGGGTCAACTTTTCGATAATATACATGTACGTACCTCTCACGAGGGGAAAAATAAACATTTTCACTGTATTCGTTTCAATTTCGTGGTATTACGGTTACATTCGAGGTCACTCAATCCGATGATGATGAACAAGGAATAGGAAAGACGGGGAAGGTTCGAAGTCAACATCGTGTACATGTATTAAAATAAGAAGAGACGGGTGGACCACAATGTGTCACTCACAGGCACAGATGAAAGGCCACTATTTTTTTTAGAAAAATAAGTTCGTCAACATAGATAAGATGAGAGCTTGGCTTTGATACGATCATCCGAATGAATGATACACAATCTACTTTCTTCGCAATTTTGCGAGAAATAAATCTATAAATTTAAGAATTAATTAATTTGTCCGGACGGATAATATAATTAGAAGGTCGAATATGTCCGGCACTGCCGTCCAAAATTTGAAGAAAAAAAAATAAACAAATAAATGATTCAGTGCCGGACATATTCGACCTTCTAACTAAATCTATAAATATTATGAAGTTTTCAGATTAATTTCAAAGGCTCTGAAGAGTACTCGAAAAGCTCTCAACTTCGACCATATTTCCTTCTTTCAAAAGTCCCCCAATCCTCGAATTTTTCTCTCGTAAACACCCATAAACGCCAACCCCATGAATTTGAGTATAGCAGCCTCTATAAAAAGGTCAAGCATTTTCAGTTTTTCTCTTGATATAATTGTACTTATGGCTCAGAGGTCATAATTTTCTTTGAGGCCCTCCCCCTCCCTTCTTGAATATGTATTGGGTACAACTCGAAGATCGAATTTTTTCGAGTTTCCTTCCTGATGTAGCTCGATTGTAAAAATCGTAGATCAAACTCCACCATACTTTCTCGGAACTACAATTCGCCCCCATCTTTCGTCTCCTATGCAGTTAAAGTGGTTGGAATGTTTTGAAATCTCCTCCCCTCGTATGGACTCGTATAGTTATTTTAACAAGAAAACTGTCCTTTCGGGGGGGGGGAGATTTTTGAAAATTTTGCGTCCGCCGTCCAACGTTTGGCAACAACTGACCTACCCTAGTGGAGGAGTTGGACTAGGAAAAATTTCAACCATCAGAGGAGTTGAACTAAGAAAAATTTTGAATATCAAGCAATACGTGGTAGGAGTGAACTTCAGAAAATTTCAACCGTAAAAGGAGCTGGACTTGAAAAACATCAACCACCAAAGAAGTTTGTAAGAGAACAACAAATGATGAGAAGGGCACTTGAAAAAATTTCAACCATCAAAGGAGTAGCATTATGAAAAATTTTGAACAATAATATTATATGATAGGAGTTGGACTTCAAAAAATTTAGAATATTGAGAAATACTGTATATGATAGGAGTTGGATTCATACGATTCTCTAAATTACGGTTAAATATATCTAGGGAGAGCCGCGTTATTTGCAACTGAAGGTGGACAAATTTCGACTTTCGAGCTGTACATGATAGGCGTGAACTCAGAGTTTACACAATTCTCAATATCAAAAAACTCACGGGTTCTTTAACGGAGGTAAACGAGGGATGACAGGAACCTGTTTCAAGGGGGATCCATGACATCATCAGATTGTGACGTTACAAGGCTGACCCATGACGTGATCAAAGTTTGACGTCATAGATCCGGACCTTAGAATTATATGTGATACTAGTTGACCTGTGCTGCTTCGCAGCATTAGTATAATTGATGATATAATTCAACCATGACACCTGGACAGGCGGAATATATTATTATAGATGGAATATATCCACATAAGAAATGTAATTGGTGAAACCGCGTTTTAATGTTTTGGAAATTTGTAAGGGAGGCTAAGTTGATCAAGGAGTGATGGCGGATCGGAGGGTATAAAAAATCAGCCCGACCTGTTCAGTTGAAGTCCCTGGCAAATTGGAAAAGGGGGTTCGTTTTTCTTTCACAAATATCCCCTTAAGAAATGTACAGGGAAAAATTGCGTTCCGATTTTTTAAAAATTTGTGAGGAAGGCGGAGTAAACTGTTGAGTGACGGCAAATCTGTTGATGAGAGGCATTCATTTAAATATTGCTCGAGAGTCGAAATTTTTCTAAGTCCCCCTTCTATCATATATAGCTCGAGAGACGAAATTTTTCCAAGTCCCCCTTCTATCATATATGGCTCGAGAATCGACATTTTTCTAAGTTTTTCGCTGGACGGCGCACGGCGCACGCCAGATTTCTCAAATAGCCCCCCATAAAACAGGTTCCCTGTTAAAAAAAAAAAAGATCAGTCTGATCTGTTTAGTTTGACGCTGGTAAACTGAATAAAATGGTTCAATTTCATCTAAAAAACACCTCTATCCATAAGAAATGTACAGGGCAAGATCGCGTTTCAATACTACCCAAAATTGAAGTCAGGGACGGGTCAGCCAATGGGTAATGGCTTATCTGTGGGTCGGAAGCATTTATTTAAAGGAAAGATCAGCCCAATCTGTCCAGGGGAAATGTCTGGCGAATTTTATTAAGTTTTACTAAATTTTTTTCAGTATATATGTTACAGTTAAAACCCGAAATCAGTAAATTCTAAAATTCACTAGTCAAAACTAGTTACCACAAATGACTTTAGTCAGAACTAGTTTTGACTAGTTAATTCTAGAATAAAAAAAATTGTTTGAATTCATCAGTAAATTCTAGTTATGACTGAAATGAATTGAATTTGATCGAGTTCAAAAGGTGATGGTGTTTCCAGACATACTTCGGCCAAATTGATAGATATTTGGTAGTTCTGTTCAACTTTGAGGATAAGTAGCTCACACTGGGATAAAATATACGAAAAAGTTCTAAATTTTTCTTCCTTAATTCACACATTAAACCGCATATCATACGAATTCGTCGGCCTATAAACGTTACAAGAGCAAATCTAACAGTGACTAATTGACGCACACCATTCAAGTACAAACAAGCTTTGTAAAAAACAAAAATTCAAGGGTGTTGGAGGCTGGAGGCACTTTGTCTCTGGAAGTACCTTGTCTCCGTCTCTAATGAGGCGAAGATGGTGAGTATTGAAACCAAGATGTTGGAGGCTGGAGGATTTTGCCTCCGGAGGTACCTTGCTTCCACCTAGAGGCTTGGAGGTGCTTCCAAAGACCCTTTAGGAGGCACTTTTTTCAACAGTATTTTATTCCTCGAAACCTCATTCAACCACTTTGATGCTAGCGCTGCTCGGTACGGAGAAAAGCCAAAGTTTTAAATACACCTTCTGAGTATCATCTGTCATCTGGCAACACTGGTAGGCCAATATGCTACATCTGGTCACACTGATCAACATTACAAGTGCCTTCGGAGGCGTCTCCAAAGACGTCTTCGGTTTCTTCGACAGTGCCTCCGGAGGCATTTTCTCCAATCTCAGTAATTGCGCTGGAGGCATTTGGAGGTACCTCCAGAGACATACTTTGGAGGTCAGAAGACGCCTCCAAACGTGTCCACTGCAGGCAACTGGAGTCGGAGAGTCATTTTCTGTATTCGTTCCGGACACCTCTAAAAAAAAATATGCCTCCAACACCCTTGATAAAAATGCAATTACATTTGTACTAGGGAAGAAATTCATTTTACTGATTGGATTCACCCTTCTTGTTTTCGCTAGTTAAAACTAGTTTCCCTGATAATCATTATTTCTTCTCTGTTTCACTTTTTACTAGTCAATTCTAGTTTTCACTAGTAAAAACTAGTTTTACCTGAAATTATTCAAGTTAAAACTAGCTCCAACGCTGAGGGTCACGGTAAATTCTAGAGTTAACTAGTCGAAACTAGTTCTGACTAAAGTCATTTGTGGCAACTAGTTTTGACTAGTGAATTTTAGAAACTGTAACATATAGATAGATAATATGTGTGAAAAGCTCAATTGAGGAAAATTCAAGAACGCCTTAAGTCCAGCGGCTGCTGATCCTTAATGGCTCAGCTGATGCGCTAAATGAACAAATTAAAGAAACTGAAGCAAATTGGTTGAGTAGAACGGCCAGACGGACTGTCATAAAGTTATTTTTGGAAGTTTTTTCATATATTAAAAAAAAAAAAGGATAGACCTGCTGGATGAGTCAACATACGTACTATAGCTACTAAATAGCTACGCTCCTCGCGTTCAATCAACCGAATGTATGAAAAATTCCCCATAAGAAATACATGGGGAGAAAACGCAAATGCGGGTAAGTGGGGAACACCTGAAGTAAGGCACTAAGTAATGCTTGATGGTTAGAGGTCGTCCTGAGGAGAATAAGAAAAAAATGAAGCAAATCGGCCCAGTAGAACGGCCTGACGGACTGTCATTGCGTTCAACCAAATGTATGAAAAATTTTCCATAAGAAATACATGGGGAGAAAACGCAAATGCAGATAAGTGGGGAACACCTGAAGTGAGGTACTAAGTAATGCTTGATGGCTAATCTAGAGGTTATTCTGAAGAGAATAAAAAAAAATGAAGCAAATCCGTCTGGTAGAACGTCCGCACGAGCTGTGAAAAGGATAGATCCCAAATTTTGTTAATATATGGATAACAGGGACTTGTAAAAATTTCGACTTCCAGGCTATATATGATAGGAGGGAGACTTAGAAAAAACTCACGGGTTCTTTAACGGACTTAAACGCGGGGTGGCAAGGAATCTGTTTTATAGGGCGCATGGGATCTGAAAAATGTAGGTTGGAACGTCACAAGGCTGACCCATGACGTCATCAAATTGTGACGTCAAAGGCTGAGACTTTGGAGCTAATAGGAGGGGAACTAAACAAAAACTTATCTATGACGTCATCAGATTGTGATGTCACTGGCCTCGTCCCCAAGCTATATATGATAGGGGAGGGACTTGGGAAATTTCCGAGCTCCAATCTTTGCCAGCCGGTGGATGTTTTTTACGACCCCCCCCCCCCGATAAAACAGTTTCCCTGTAAAAACTAATTTGTTCTACAGAACATGTTCCCTGCGTTCCTCGTTCAACTTCGTTAATAAAACCATAGTTTCTCGAGTTCTGGTCGACATTTCTCAAGTACTCCTGCCTCCTCATGTACATCAAATTATTCTTCTTGACTCACCCGTTAAAATTTTTCCAAGTCTTCCTCTTGATACATCTTGCTAGATGATCCAAATTTTCAACTTTCTTAAAATAGTTTAGACCTCTCTTGCCTACGATTTCTTCTTCTTTTTCACGAGTATTTTAACTACAAAGTGGGCTACTTGCTTGGGGTGAGTACGTACACAGAATAATTACAAATTAAAAATAATTGGAGAATTTCAAAAGTCTTTTACAAGATAAAGGTAGAAATAACTTGAGCGTAAAGAAAATTGACGCGTTCATGTTTTAAAAGGTAGATGTAGTTATACTCGTAGAAATCGGTGGTTTTTAAGTTATTTAAAGTTGAGTTTATGGTTCCAGAGTTGTTGTTCAAAGCTGGGTGTATAGTACCAGAACAGGAGATTTGCGGAAGGAGGGATGAAATTCACATCACGAATTTATTCCTCTAAAAAAAGATTTATGTCCCCAATCTCCCTCCTTAGGTAAAAGCCTCACAACCTAGCCTTTATTTTCAGCCGAGCTGATCGGTCATAAGAATCGAATTATTTTCATTGCAGTCGGATAGGACTTATCGGTCACTAAATAAAACAAATAATAATATTTTAGATGACCCTCCTTCTGATAACTTAGCGCGTGGTTGAGGTGCAACACTCTTTATTCGAACATTTAATGCACACTCATTTTACTAAAATAAACTCAATCAGAGTAGGCGTAATGGTCGAAGGAATGTAAGATAGAAAGAGAGAGATTAAAAAAAGATAAAATAATAACGTGTACTCGTACATTTTCATCGAATTTCTCTTCCTCGCTCAATCTTGAATATGACGAAGCACACACCAAGAACGAGAAATTAACGTGTAGGGTCTCTGATGGTAGGCGTAGTTATATCAATTTTAAAAATCTGTCTACATATTGGCCAGCTCATACATTACAGACTAGAAAGGACGACTCGTTCGCGTTTGTATTACATGGCGAAATGAAACAAATTAGCGATATTTATACGTCGTGGGCGATGCTCAATTATAGCATGTGTGGTACTGTATTTTGGATATGCGCATGCAAATTTGATGATTTAAATTTAAGCAAAAATTTTACATTATTGTCGACGTTGTGTCGCCATTAGACCGTAAATAGTATTTCTATTTTCGATAAAGATATTGATTTGTTATTTTTTACTAGTACACTAACCTGCTGCCATATTCGCCGAATGTGCCGGAAATCTGAACTGCGACTCCAAAAATTTGGGCAAGAATGTATACAAGCCGGCGATGGGGAAAATGTGTAAAACACTACTCGCCGTCCGTAACATGAGAATGTCATTCTTCAACAAACGTTTGATCGTTTTCGGGAAGTCCTTCAATCGTGGCTTCTTCCTTGCGACTTCCTGTTTCGATCTGACCGCTGGAGTGGTTCTGTATGAACTCAGTTTTTTTGGGAATGAAAACATGGCGAACGAAACCAGCATCAACAGACCCGAATCCAATACCGATCCCAGCCACCAAGCTCCTACCCAACGGGGATCGCTCGGTGACATTTTCGTATCTAATTTTAAATTAATATACAGTCTGGTACAGAAAGAGCCTAGCAAAAAACCTAACGCCGGACCCAATATGCGTACCCCTATCGTAATGGTGAAGTAGAGCGGGGATTCTCTTCCCGCTACATTGTCATCGATATAAGATATCCCAAGCGTATAAACGGGCGTCTGTCCCATTCCTATTCCTAATAAACTTAGCACGAATATTATTAAAACAAAATTTCGCGTGGTCATTTGCGAGTCGGAAAGTATTTGTTCGCCGCAATCGCTCCCAATTTGCGAAACAGCGTCGAATGCGTGGCACACTTCGTGCGAAGTCAGATTCGTGGATATGTTCATTCCTTGCTCGACTAGATCGTGAGCCGTGGATGGAAATATGAAATACGGTAACGAGGTACACAGCGAGCAAAGAGCGAACAGTACCGTTCCGCAGGCGATCCATCGCGGCCTATGTCCGTGTCCGCCGTAGTACGTGAAGAGCAACGTGCAGCCGATCTGGCCGATTTCGGTGGCCGCCAAAATTACGCCGGTCATTTTGCTCGGAAATTGAAATACTTTCTCGATGGTGGTTATCACACTGACAAAATATGAGGCGAACATTCCTTGAAGCACCCATGTCAGACAGAATGTCACCAAGAACGCTTGCTTCGACGCGAACGACTGTAAACATAATAAATAACGCACCAAGCATCAGTTCGATTGTTGTGAAGGTAATTGAACACTCAGATGAAATATTTTTCACATCATAATAAATGCAATCAGAAGACGACGATAACATAATACGTATTATGCGGCAGACAGTAAATAATCCTACAAAATAAACTGTCGAGAATGGAGACTTTTTCCAGACGGAATTTCGCACGTGCCTCGTTGTATAACTTTTATTTTATTTTGAAGAGGAAATAGAAAGAGAGAAAAAAATCGTTCTGAATAATTACTCACGCGGATTGGCGTTGAAAGCGTTAACGGTAAGTGACATTTTAATAATAGGTAAGAGAGTTTTCGGTAAACTTTATCGTCTGCCTTGAACCTTCTTAGTGAGTTTTCGCAGAATTACGATAAAGTTCACCGTGAACCTTAAATCCTGATGTGAACAGTTCTCACGCAGAGTACTATAGGTCCATAAAATAAATGAGAATTTTGACTCTGTCGAAACATTGTTGTGTTTATTGACGCAGTAAAGGTGACAAAAATTTTTATTTTTTTATTGTTCGTTGGGTCGGATGGTGCCAGACAATGAAAAATCATGAGGTATCGTTTTTAAGTACTACGGTACAACCATTTCGATACAAAGACTGGTGCGTCAGTCCATTTTTTCTACCTTCTCGCTGAGAACAAACTATGTGTTTGTTTTTAAATTTTAGCACGTCAAGAATATTGAGTCAGCGTTGGTAGTCAGATAAAAGGGCTAATCTACGCTTGTTCATTAGGAAACTTTTTCCTAGATCTGAACCCGCGTCTCGGGTATCTTCGATTCATTTTCGCGAATTTCTAAATTCCCTAGGCCAAGTTAGAGCTCCCGTCCTGCCAACGGACAGCAGCACAAATTTCACTGTTTTTCCAAGTTCCCAAACTAATTGAGTTAATACGATCTTGTAAGTTACGGTTGCACATACTGAAGAAGGTATATTCGAAAGAGTAAACTAATAATAAGTCCAAAGCATCCATTTACGTTCCAGTAACACAACACGCGCCCATCGTCTACTTCAAGAAACAATCAATAAAATACACGCTTGGCTTTCCCTCCTAGGGTTCCGCATTTCTTACCCCAAAACCAAACTCATCATCTTCCAAAAACCACGCCAGAAAACCATTAAATTACCCCCTCTCACAATAGCTAACTGCCCCATCCCACAAGTTAGAACTACTAAAGTTTGGCCTCAATTTCCACAACCGTCACTCTTGGATCCTCCATATCAAACTAACTAAATCAAAATGCATTCGAAAACTCAATGTCCTGAAATTCCTTTCCCACCCTAAAGAAGGTTGTAATAAAAAAATCCTCCTCCACCTCTACCAGAGCTAATTAATCCGATCCATCCTCAATTTTTTTTTTTTTTTTTTTTTTTTAATTAATTAATTTATTTATTTAAATTTAAACATTACATTTAGTCATGAGAGTTGGGTGGGTTTTACCATGGTTTTTCCCCACCCCTCTCATGACGAGTTCGAAATACGAGGGTATGACTTCTGTTTTTATTTAATTTTACTTATTTTATTATCTTATCTATTTATTAATTTAATTTAATTTAATTTATTTATTTATTTTTATTTTATTTTATTTTTTATTTTATTTTTTATTTTATTTTTTATTTTATTTTTTATTTTATTTTATTTATTTATTTATTTTTATTTTTTTATTATTATTATTATTTTATTTATTTATTATTATTATTATTATTATTATTATTATTATTATTATTATTATTATTATTATTATTATTTATTTATATTTTTTTTTCCTTCCTTCTCCTCTCAGTCTTTTTGATTTCTTTTTTAGTTTTTAATATCTTTCTTATATATCCATCCAATTTTTGGTGGCATTCCCCGTTCTGCAGGCATTGTCCCAATTCCTCTGTAGTTATTTTAGCATCCCCCCTGATACGATAAAAATTTTTGCATTTTATAAAGGTGTGATCCGGATCATCATCAGAATTTAAGCATTCCCTGCATTGACTATCATTTATAATATTGAAATTTTTGAGGTACGTTGCAAAATTCCCATGTCCCGTCAAATACTGTGTTAAAAAATAATTTGATTTCAATTTCTTGTTTTCAAGTCTCATCCCTATGTCTGGAATCAATTTAGCCGTTCTCCTACCTGTCTTTTCTTTTTCATATTGCTCCTGCCAATTTTTAATTGTATCTAATCTTATTGTTTTTATGCTTTCTACCATTTCTTTTTTCGTTATTTTATTTTCTTTGAATTTAATTTTTAATGTTTTTATTTTGTTAGTTTGGCTTAATTGCAAATCAATTGGGGTTATTCCAGCTATAACGTGTGAGGCTGTATGAGATACTGTTCTGTATGCTGAAATTATTCCTATTAATACTGTCCTTTGGAGTGATTTTAGTTTCTTAATCTCAGTATTCCTAAGTTTCTCAAAATAAGCAAGGGAGCCATATTCTATTATTGAGCGAAAAAGTGCATTGTACAATATTTCTCTTTTATATGTGTCCATACCAAAAGTGTTACCATATAAAGCCCGAATTTTATTATAATATTTTCTTAATTTGTTTGTAATGTATTCTACGTGTTTATTAAAGTTTAGGTTTTGGTCGATGATTATTCCTAGATATTTCATTTCTGTATGGAATATTATTTTCTCCTGCCCCAACTTTATTTTTCCTTCTATTCTTTTTCGAAATTCGTATTTTTTATGTCTCCGAGATAGGAAAAGCATCTGTGTTTTATTCGGATTGAGTGTTAGGCCTAAGTATTCCAGTTTAAGTTTTATCATTTCTATCTTATCATTTATTAATTGAGAGTCAGTCATTTTATTTATTCCCACTATTATCAGCAGGTCATCGGCATAGCTCAAGAGTTTGAATTTTTTAGTTTCCTTTACTGCTTCATGTACTTCAGTCATTGCAATATTAAACGATGTTGGCGATAAGGCTGAGCCTTGTGGTACTCCAGAGGATAAAGCATGTTCTTACTTTAGGTTATTATCTTTGTCAAAGAAACATATTTTTCTGTTTTCAAAGTAGCTCTGAATAATTTGTATTAATTGACTATTAATCTCCTTTTTCTCCATTGTTTCTAGTAATCTTGACCATTTGACCCAGTTGAAAGCCCCTGTAATATCAAAACTGACTAAAATTACATGTTTAAATATTTTTCTAAATTGGTCCAGCGTTTTAGTTAATTCAATCAAGGCTGTTTCTGTGGATCGCCCTTCTCTAAATCCATATTGTTGTTCATGAAAAATGCTAAGTTTTTCAATTTCTTGATTAAGATAATATTTTATTATTTTCTCATAAACTTTTCCAAGGGTGGGCAGTAAGGTTAGTGGTCTATATGAGTTTATTTCAGCAGGATTCTTATTAGGTTTATTCAAGAGTTTTATTTTACCTAGTTTCCACGTTTCTGGGAAATAGTTTATGCTTAAAAGTTTCTGAAAAATTGTTTTGAAGATTTCTGGTGACTGTTTGTTAATTATTTTGAGCATTTTATTGGAGATATCATCATGGCCATTAGCCTTCCTATTGTTTAGTTTTTTTATTATATTTTTTATTAGGAGCTCGTCAATTTCTATGTTATTTCCTTGTTCATTCTCATATTCTTTGAGGGGATCATTTATGTTTGGGAAAATATTTAGAAAAATTTCTTTGTACTTTTCTTTTTCTTCAGTGATAATTTTATTACCAAGCTTGATGGGAGGGAATTCAAATTTCTTATATTTCTCATTATAATTTTATACGGTTTCCCCCAAACTGAGCTCTCGGTTATAAGATTCTTCCATATCTTATTTTTATTCTCTATTATTTCCTGCGTATACTGTGATTTCAAAATTTTCATTAATTCTATTAGACTCTCTAGGTACATGTTTTTTTTGGCTCTTTTATATTTGTATTTAAGTTTAGTTAGCTTTTTAATTAGTTTTTTCTGGGTTTCTAATCTATCATTCCACCATGTCTCATTTTTCCTTTCTGTTATCTCAACTAGACATTCTTTTCGCTTACTCTTAATTATTTCAGAGAATTCTATTAATTGGTTGTCTAGCTCTTTTATGTCCATACTGTTTTCAATTTTTTCCACTATTTCGTCAAAATCTGTTACTTCAATTATCCTTTCAAACTTTTCATAATTAACAGCCCATGTTTTGTTTTTTTCATGTTCAAAATTGCAAATATCTGTAATTTCAAAGTTTATTGATTTATGGTACGAAAGACTTCCATTTTTAATTTTAATGTTTTGAGCCTGATTTTTAATCCTTTCATTGGTGATTATCAGATCAATTACGCTAGATCCGTTTTTATTTTCAAATGTTTTAAAATTGTATGGATTTCTAACTGTTAGATTACTTGTCATTAAGAATTCTTCAAAGGCTTGGGCTCTTCTTTTATTGTAACTTATGCCGTTTAGTTTCTCATAAATAACTGATCTGGTATTGAAATCTCCTATCAAAATAATTTTTTCATTTTTCAGGTCTAGTATTATGTATTCCTGTAAGTCTCTAATTATCTTTTCTATAATTTCATTTAATTCATTCCTCAATTACGGATCACCCATTTACTGTCTCGCCCCTCCCTCTCATTTAAAACTACTCGACACTATCCAAAATTCTTCACTTAGAATAGCTACTGGAGCATTCCGAACCAGTTCCGCTGAAAGCCTCTGTGCAGACACTGGCTTCCTCCCGCTTCATTATCGACACCTCAAACTGACAACCAGCTTCCTCACAACTGTCCTACAATATCCGCAAATCCCCGTTTACCATCGCATATTCCCCCTCACCAAAACCAAAATTCCATGACCAATCTACGTTCCAACCTAAACTCCAATCAAGTTCCATTGTTTTAACCCCATCGTTCCTCAACCCCTCCTTGGCTTCCTATTCCACCCAAAATCATTCGCGACCTAATTCGTCTTTCAACTTCTTCCGAAGAATACCAGGCACAATTTAACAAAATTTTTGAAAACTTTCACAACTCTACACTATGTTTCAGCGATGGATCTAAATATGAAAACAAGACCGGCTGTGCATATTCAATAGGTCATATCACAGTCTCTCACGGACACCGCAACACCACATCCGTCTTCACCACTGAACTACAAGCAATCTTTAGCTCTTTAGAACATGTTCTCACCAACCTACCATCCCGTCTTCCTCTCAACCCATTTTTGGTCATTTCCGACTTCCTATCATCACTTGACGCAATATCCAACCACACTTCCTCCCACCCACTCATAAGTCGTATACACACTCTCATTACCTTCTTTCACACCATCCCCATCCCATTATTCTTCATCTGGGTACCTGGTCACAAGGCTGAGGAAACGAAAATGTCGACAAAGCAGCCAAACTAGCAACCCATAACCCCCAGTCAACCGCTCTTTTCTCCCCTCACGCTCAGATCTCTCCAAACACATCAACAAATTTATCACTCAAGCATGGTTCACTCATTAGTCTGATCTCAAATCACACACAAACAAACTAGCCCAAATTAATAATATTCCCTCCCATGGGACTCTTCAAATCTGTCAACACGCAGAGAAGAAATAGTCATCACCCATCTCAGAATCGGCCACTACAGACTCACTCACTCACACCCATCTCATCTCTCACCTTATGCCTCTCTCAT
Source organism: Aspidiotus rigidus (assembly GCA_035079385.1). Lineage (NCBI taxonomy): Eukaryota > Metazoa > Arthropoda > Insecta > Hemiptera > Diaspididae > Aspidiotus > Aspidiotus rigidus. Next base: position 5,853,534 of record JAVHKY010000023.1, read on the forward strand.
GCCCTCATTGCGAATCTGAAAACCCCCTATCCGTTCAACACATCTTCTGCTGCCCCAACTTGACCCAACTCCGTAATTCCTTATCCATCCCTCACAACCATACAGAAGCACTTTCAGATGACTTCCCCTCCATCTCCAACATATTCAACTTTTTACAACAAGCCAACTTCCTTTCACGCAATCTCACCGAGCTCATAGCCCTGAAGGCAGGCTGCTAGTAGCTCGTAAATTGAAATAAAATTAAAAAAAAAAAGTTATTGCTCGTAAGATAGATTGTGCTGACTTTGATATTTCCCAACAGTTTCAGCCGCGTATTATGAGGTCGAGTTCAATGGTGAAGAGTTGACCCTCCTAGAAAAGGGTTTGAAGTTCGGATTGACCCCCTCCCCCCCCTAGAATGCTGAGACCCGGCAAATGTTGTTGCTGATTTGACAATAAAGACCAGTCTTGGTAAACGGTCCGCGCCATCTCTCTCGCGAAAGAGGCGATAAAAATCCTGAGAAAGAGGGTCGGGGAAGAGGAGTTATTCCTCTCTGTTTACAAACCAACGGTACAACAGATATCATCTCCAAAGATTTACTTAGCAATTTATGTAGTCGTATGTTGTATACTACGTAGAGTGTAGACGTTTGCATTATCATCTATTTGCGACTCACGAAACGTTCCGAAATACAAATCTATTGTAATAAGACTTATACACACCTTTGACTACTAAAAACCACTGACCCTAGAACCCGAAACACTCACCAAGGCTGATAAGGGTAACGCGATCGTAGTCGTCGAGAAGTCCTCGTACGTAACCCAAGTTTATGATGTGCTTAACGAGTGCGGGGCAAAGGCAAATGACCTCCTTTCAATTTCTATGTTGGTCACTCAGAAGAAAGGAAACGTGATTCGGTGATTTTTGTGGTCTAGAATGAAAGAGTTTCTAATTCGTGTATGAGATAAGAGAAGAAGAATTTGAATGAAACACACAACTTGTAATATAGTCCGTATATAATCTTAATAAAAATACTTTGTTTCATTCATACATAATTAACTTATACCCAAAGCACTTCATTAACTTCTATTATTGGCACTAGGCCTCACAAATTTTAAAACGCTCAAACATCTGTCTTTAAATGGGAACGGATATACTAGCTTTATAACTCGAAAGTGGAAAGTTCTCCAAGTCCTTCTTATGAGTTGGAAATCTTCTAACTCGAAGAGGGACTTGGAGGAGATTCTGCAATTGCGTTCCGGGTGTATATAAGGAGACCAAAGAGCAAGTGCATTCTGAGACCACGTACGCAGACCAAAATGCAAATGTACTTTGGATCCACACGAGGAGACCAAATTGCAGATTCTTCTATAAGCGAGAGTAGGCGCAGAATATAATTGCGATATGGGCATATATGGATTCCCAGAATGCAATTGTAATTTGGTCCCTCGATATACGTCCAGAATGCAATTTCGAGGTGGGCGTATACGGAGGCTAAGAATGCAATTGTAATTGAGTCCCTCTATGTACCCCTGGAATGCAGTTGTGTGTGGGCGTACATAGCAGCCAAGAATGCAATTTGGTCTCTCGTTGTACGGCCAGAATGTAATTTACGGAATGAGTCATAATTCCCTACTCAACCTTTCTGATACAGACCACAGGTTTTTCGCGACGGTTTTTCAAGTTTTCGTTTTTTCAGAAAAGAAAACACACCTAATAATTTTCCGCCACAGAAGACCTATCCCAACTATACCTCCCCTCACACTAAACAAAAAACAAATTCACATCCTTAATACAACAAAATTTCTCGGCCTCATATTCGATCAAACTTCAACCTGAGTACCACATATTAAATACCTTGAAGGAAAATGTAATCGCACTCTGAATATCCTCAAATATGTCGCGCATCCTAGCACAGGGTGCAACAGCAAAATTTTATTACAATTATACCGCAGCCTGATCCGCTCACAGCTCGACTACGGGGCCCCAATTTATGGACTTGCAAAGAAACCAGCTCTCTCAACTTTAGACCCAATCAAAACTCTATCGCCTCAGCCTTTGCGCTGAAGCTAGCGAACCTCCTCTCGAATACCGCAGACAGATACTTACGACCTCTTTTCTGACCAACATATCCTCGAACACAAACACACCGACTTTCGACCATTTTTTCCTCCCCAACAACATAGAAAATTTCTCTTTGGACACCACAAAACACATGAAACCTGGAACGAAGTAACGAACAAAAATTCACCTTCTACCCTCTACTCCCCATCTTCAACTCCATCCCTCCATGGGCACTACACACAGCTAATTTCCAAGACGAATTCACCAAATTCTCACCTTCCACTCCCAACACACAGCTCAAAAAGAAATTGAAAATTTCTTTTAAAAACTACCACTCACACATCCGTTCTTTTACACACGGTTCAAAACGTCACAATAAAATTGGAATAGCCTTCTCAATCAATAATTCTCTCTTCAGCTTTCGAATACGAAACTCAGCCTCAGTATACACTGCAGAACTTTTCGCGATCCTCAAATGCCTAGAAAAAATATCCACTTCCACTCAAAACAAACATTATCTCATAATTACAGACTCGTTATCATCATTTTCAGCCATCCAAAATATCTTCTCGCAAAACCCCATCATCCAAAGAATCCCCACCATCATCAACATCATAACACAAGCTACATCATCTGTAACCCTGGTGAGGATTCCTTCACACATAGGACTAAAACAGAGCGATATAGTAGACAAAGCAGCCAAAGACTCAACCAATTTCAACACCGTGACCCCGTCATGGAAAATTCCGGCGTTTGATATCAAAAATCACCACTGCCCCAAAATACTTGAAAAATGGTCTTACCTATGGTCTAACCAACTTGAAAACAAACTCCTTCGTATCAAGGCTAACCCTCTGAAACCCACAACTTGCAGACCACCTAGAAAAGAAACATCCGTTCTAACCCACCTCAGAATAGGACACACCCGATTCACCCACTCACACCTTCTTTCACGTTCAGAACCACCCAACTGTCCAAAATGTCTCTTCAATACAATAGACATAAACCATATTTTTACATGCCCTGAACTTACAACTTTACGAAACTCACTAAACATACCCCACTCTAGAATACGAGCACTCAAAAGTGACACCTCATACACAGAACTCGTACAATACCTAGCCTCAGGCGAACTTTTCTCTCTACTTTAAAACCTTTAATTATCTATAAAATTATAGTAAAATTAGCCTTTAAGATGACTGTACCTTTAATGTAAAACTGTATATCAAGCTATAGCCCAAAGAGTAGCTTAAAAGTTTGTAAAAAGAAAAGAAAGAAAAAAAAAAGAAATGAGAATAAATTTTCTCAAAATCATCTTATTTATTCCGCAATCGCCCTCCATAAAATTCACCTTCCAATTGGTGGTTCTTCTAATATAAACTTTTTGAATCTGACCAACTCTCAGACATCCATAAATTTAGTATCTTCAGAAAAAGCACATCGACCGATATCGTAATCCATGAGTCGTCATTCTGTCCTGTCGCTCACAAGATTATCACATTCAATAGCTCGATCTGTCACGTGACTCATATCTCGTTGAATCAAATAAAATATTTTAACACACCCCCCCCCCCCCCTCCGTAATTTGAACCGTGATAGTAAGAAGCGTTGGATTAACCTCCCATTTCTGGGGAAGTGTAGTTCGCCCTGCAGTTTAACCGCGTCCTTCGCCTTTCTAGGTCTCGTCCAGAGTTTAATAACCTTACCTGCACCGTAAAAAGCTTGTTTGTCAAATTTAAAGATCATGTTCCGCTGGCTGAGAGGAGTGGAGGGTATAGGGTAGCTTGTAAAGACTAGGAGAGACTAGTCGTCAAGTTGTCGAACATTAAGAAAGCTAAGGAAAAGGTAACGTAGGAGAATCGGACTTTAAAATTAAAGTCGCCTTCAAGTTTCTGAACTAAGAAAGAGTTCCCTCTTCTTCTGATAGCTAACCTTCGACTTCGGTGACACCAACCACAAAGACGGATGTAGTTCGTCTCTGTTAAATTCTTGTGACGTAGCAGAATAAAAATTTAAAAAAGAAAAGTACTCGCAGTTTAAGGACTGGGCTGTACGTCAATTAAGGAGATATATTATGAAAAAGCTGCGTCTTATTTAAATTAACGCCAAACCTATAATGTACTTAAAAAATACGAAGTACAACATGCCACTGAATAATTCAGTATTGTTGAATGAATGATTTATAGTTGGTTCAATATTCAATCGAGTATACAAGTACCAGCACACCAGAAATACGAAAGCAGAACTTATGTGTAGGTACGGTGCTTTTAGTTGTACGAGTGTGTGAAATGTTGTTCTGTATATTTTCTAGTAACGACGAGTAAATGAAGGACAATGCGCCGAATAACAGATTAACGACTCTAGTCAAACACCGGTAAAATCAAATAACGTGGAAGTGTAGTATCGTCACGTTTGCACATCGTCATTGAAAAAAGTAACAATTTTTAAATTATCAGAGGAAGAGTCAGAATATACGACACAAAAGAAAGTTCAACGATCTTAAACTTCACGCCGTGATCTTGTCTACGTCACACTAGCTCACCGACTAGCCTTAACTTGAATGCAGTAGCACAACAGTTGACATAAATTGAGTTCGTTGTAGGATAGCAAACTACAATATTTTCTCATTTCTGACAAGGTCATCGCCACCTTTTTAGATATTCGAAAAAATTGAAAAATGACTGAAGAGAGAAGAAAAAAATTATCTCGAACTTCATTATTTCTCCGATCTCTACGTCCATTATCTTGTACAAAAACCGCCAAAAGTTGAGCTTATAAAAACTGTAAGTTTTTTGTAATAATGCCAATCATGTGCGCTAAAATTCTGACGTTCGCGTCGTTATTCATACGAGTATCGTACTGAAAAATTTTTGTTCGTCTTAGAGAGTACAAAAAATCGAAGAGAATAATTTTTTTTTTGCTCGGCAGTACTTTTGTACGAGTTCGTCAATGCTGATAATTGAAGGTTGAGCCTGAGAAAAATTTCGAATAGTGAATATTTTTTTTCTTTCATTGAATTTTCACCCTTTATTTTGATACGAAAAAAAATTATTTTCGCAATTTCATCTATACAAGGATTGATATAATATTTTGTATTGTTACTTATAAATATAATACACGCATATTATTTTTTTTAGTACGAGCTTTTCAATTACTCTGAGAGTTATCAGCTCGGGGTAGGTAACTGTGAAGAATTCGTGAATATTTTGGTGGAAAAAAAGAAAGGGTTAGAGACTGTAGAGAGTGGAGAGCAGATAGTCAAGAGGGTTAGTGACCGTATCGGGATTGTTATAGAGGGCAGATGAAAAACGTGGAGAAACAAGCAGGGTGAGAGAGGTGGATATTCTGAAGAGAGTGACAAGAAAAGAGATGTTGAACAGAGTAAGGGGGAAGAGAATAGACCTAGGAAAAAATAGGAATGTGTGAGACGTGTGTGACCGATTCTGAAACGAGTGAGAATGATTTCTTCCTGACGGGTACTTCGATCTTGTTTCTGATTATTCTTAATTTTGGTTGAAAGCTGAGAGTCGAGTATCAGGGATCGGCAATAGTTTTTTAGGTCAGAGGTAGGAGTGAGTACGGGGTCAACAATTTTATGGGAGAAGAGGAAACTTTTGGCTAGAAGGTCAACCGTGTCATGCTCCAGGAAATTGATGTGCCTCGGAATCCTGATGCGGAAGGATACTGGTATTGAAGTGGATGATACTAGAGTTTGCAGAAGTAAATGAACGCTTTAAGTGAAGGTCCTGCGTAACCAAGAGAGATGAAAGTGAGTCAGTTGACTGTACGAATTTGAGCTAAGGGGTGAGGAGGGTGAGATTAAGAATACAAGAGTATATATGGCGATCAGTTTGGTAGTGAAAATGGGGTCAAAATGTCACAATCGGTGATGGGTTACGACACCTTGGGTCAAGTTTACTAGATTGCCTGTAAATTGGCGCACCACAGTTTAGTTGAGAGCGAATTATTATTTGAACAGTTGAAGAAGTTTACGATGACTACCGGTGCAGGGGTGAGTTAGGTATTTTGAGGATATTGACAGAATTACGACATTTGCCTCTTAGCAACCTAATAAAGTGAATGATTCAAAAAAGTTCGAGATCAAAGGTAATGACGAGAAATTTAGAGGAAGAACTGAGAATAATTTTGGAGTAGAGGAGGGAGGGACATAGGACGTGAACATTTTGATGCTGTGTAGCAAGCGCTCTACCGAGATCGAGTGATCTACGAGTACTTAATAAAATCGTGTTCTATTATCATTAATCATCATTGTTAGAAGGGGGTACGCGTTGTACAAACTTGTCTGCACAGTTACAGTATCATATGCGTTCTACGCGCTTAATGAAGATTAATTTATTGAAATAAAAAATCCAATAAAAAATTGAATAAATATTGTTAATATAATTAATGATCCAATACTTCATACTAAATTTAAATTTGTGGATGTTTTAACTAAAAATATTTTCATAAAATTTTTTTAATTTAATTTTTGAATCAAAATTCATATTTAGGTAGTGTATTATAGATTATTATTAGTAAGAAAATTAATATTAATATAATTTTTTTTTTTAATATTATACTTGTAAGAAAATTTTTTATATTTCAATTTAAATATTAAATTAATACAAATTATTATTTCCAGAAAATAAATATTTAATTTTTTTGTTTCGATGTAAATTGAATAATATTTATTATTAAAATTGTAATAATAAAAATTATTCTTGAAATTTGGATCAATAAAAATATTCTTATTAACAAAATGATTGAATTTTTAAATAAAAAATTGATATTATTGTTAAAAAGATAATTATAATTATTATTCTTAAAGAAATAATTATTAAATAATATTTAAAAAATCTATTATAATCATAAATAATACAATTGGTAAATTTATTTTTATAATTAATAATTCCTTAATGATGTACAAGATTATTATTTTACTTATTTAAATTTTTAGATTTTTAAAATATTAATAAATTTTAATAGCTTTTTAATTATAATTTTAATAATGAAAATTAAATTAATTTTTGATTTAAATTTATTAGGTAATACATGATATTTATATTTTAATAGAACCTTTTATTTTGATAAATTTAATTTTTTATTTATAACTATAGTATTAATGATTATTAAATATTAAAAAAATCTATTATAATGATAAATAATACAATTGGTAAATTAATTTTTATAATTAATAATTACTTAATGGTGTACAAGATTATTATTTTACTTTAAATTTTTAGATTTTTAAAATATTAATAAATTTTAATCGCTTTTTAATTATAATAATTTTAATAATGAAAATTAAATCAATTTTTTATTTAAGTTTATTAGGTAACACATAATATTTATATTTCAATAGAACATTTTATTTTGATAAATTTAATTTTTTATTTATAATCATAGTTTAATGATTAGAGTTTTTTTAATTATAATTGAAGCGCTGCGTGGAAAAGGGGCCTCCGTCTAATGTATTTCTTATGGAACGGAGGCCCCTTTTCCACGCAGCGCTTCAATTTTATTTATTTAAATAATTATTTATATTTAATTATATCATTTGTTTTTAGAATAATTAGAACAGAAGGCCCTTGGGTTTTCGAACTTTGCAGGGAACGCGATTGTCTTGCGTCGTTGTTGAGAAACTCATTAAGGATACCCTGGAAATATGACCGCGGTCCGTCATACACTCTGATACCGCTCGCTAACATTGGTAGGATAGAGACATAAAACAATGAATAGTCAAGAGAACTACATCGACCTCAATATTGATGTACCTCGGAGTTTCTCAACAGCCCTTTTGTGGCATACTGGTGTGTTGCGTGCCGCAAAGAATTCAACATTTCCTCACTACCTGAATGAAAACCGATTATCGGTAAGAAGTCAAAAGGAGTGACTAACAAGAGGAGTGATGTATTGATAAACCATAAGGTGAGACAGACGATAATTTTGATCATATGCGTTAAATGCAAGACTAGTATGACATTCTTATCATGAATTTATGAACGTTTCAAGCGCGTGAATCTATCTAAACTGAAAGGTTGAGATCCTCCGGACTGTACACAGTTAAGCCATTGGACGTTCGTAGCTTGATATCAAGACTCTATCTTGGAGAAGAAGAAAGAAGCGCCGCTCTATTATCTCCAGTCTCAGGCGGACCATCATAGCTAGCGCAGATAAGGAGGAAGGAGAGCTAAACTCTGCAATAGTATTTCTAGAAGATATCGGAACGACATCTACCTGATGGCTTATCATTTAACAATAATTTCTGACAAAACTCTTTCACAAGTTATTCTTTGGAAGATGTGTGAGCTGACCCTTTCATGATGTCTTCTGGGTACGCTAACGGGCTCACAACCCTCCCTCCTCGCTTCCAAGGCAGAACACACTCTCATCGATGTAGACCGCACTATAATATTGGTAGAGCGCCTCTTACACCATTGAAAATGTCGGTAGAGTACGTGCCATAGCAGCACCTACAAATGTCTTGATTTTTCAATTTTTTTCGTATAAACTTATTTTATTTCCTGTTTCTATTTACAATTATTGTATGCTGTCAGGTGGACATACACATTATCAAATTGGATTAAACAATTTTAGGCTTATAGGTGTCCGAGGTTAGATAGCGAATTTTCAACAGGAACCTTATTAGGAAAACGATTCTGCCGTCCCTCGTCCATCACCATCGGACAAATTGTGATTCCAAAGAAAGCCGGGGGGGGGGGGATCTTCTGACCTCTCTCAAGACTTATACGTTTTTAAGTTCTGATCTATATTATATTAGAAACGGTTTTGGAAAAATTGCTGTAATTCCTTATGTTTACATGAGGGCAGGGGTTCGAAAAATCTCGACTTTCGAGCTGTATAGAAAGAAGAAGGAAACCAAAAACATTCCGACCATCGATCTATACGTAGGTACATGGAGAAGGAATTGCAGGAATTTCAATCTCCAAATTACATATAATATGAGAGGTGGGGACATCGAAAAAACTCACGGGTTCTTTAACGGAGTTAAACGAGGGCTGGCAGGGAATCTGTTTTATGGGGCACGTGGGTGAAAAATGTAGATTGTGACGTCTTACACTGTCTTAAGCCCGGACGTTGGAGCTATAATAGGAGGGGACTTGGAAAACTGTCGACTTCCAAGCTATTATGATAGAGTTAGGAGAGGGACTTGGAAAATTTTCGACCTCCAAGGTGTATATGATCGGAAGGGGACATGCAGAAATTTTTACCTCCGACCTATAATTATATCATACGACCTTAAGGTTGCCGGCCAGCCGGATGGCGTACGTTTTTTCCAAAAAACCCGTCGATAAAACAGGTTCCCAGTTGAAATGTCGACCTCGGAGCTGTATATGGAAGGGACGGGGACGTGGAATACCTTAGAAGGACGTTCTGAGTCTCATGGTGTTTGAAGCGTTGCATATATGATCCATTGAAGGGGCTAAGTGAATTGGTATGTGGAGCAGTGTCTATCTAGTAACTCGAAGAGGTCATCTTTCAGGTTATATACACCAACCACCAAGCTATATATGACAGGAGGGGAGCTTGAAAAATTTTCGAGCTTTGCCGGCTGACCGGCGCCCCTATGTACAACTCCTTGATTTATTATACCAATTCGTAATTTTGAAAATTCAATTCTATTCATTAATATTTATTTTTTTTTTATAAACCGTTTATTAGAAAAAAAAAAAAAAAAAGGAAGAAAATACGGCTTATGAATAGGGCTTCGACCGAAGAGTCACTTCGCCCGATGATGTAACATAAATGTGAGGTAGAAGACAGGGAGAAGCAAGTGGATTAGATAGTGAGGGTAGGAGAGAGAGAATTTATGAATGAGTAAAGAGCAGGAAAGACAGAGAGGTTGGAGATATGGAGGCAATTGAGTGCAGCGAAAGGACGTTGAATATTAGAGTTTATAAGTGAAGAATGGAGTGTTTTTTGTTGAGTGGTAAGATGATGTGGACATTGAAAAAGAATATGGTTTAAGTTGGCCGCTATCTTGTCCTGCGGATAAAAAGGACAATCAGGAGATATGTTTGGTAAAAATTTTGCTAAATTGTACGGGAGCCTGTTGTGGTTGAATCGAAGTCTGCAAATTGAGACAGTGAATTTTCGGTTGATGTAGTTTGACAATATGTACCAGGGATGAGTGGGAATTGAATTTTCTAGATGGAAGTATTGGGGTGAGAGGGAAATGTTTCCCAAGTAGTGTATTTGCCATTTTTCTTCGTTTTCTTCTCGGGCTATGCCTAAGAGGAAATTTGCACTAATGAATGAGTATTTAGCGGCAGACTGCGAGGAGCAAGCCGCTTTAGCTGCCGAATCAACTCGTTCATTGCCCTCAATTCCCTTGTGGCTGGGGATCCACATAAAAGAAGTGCTGATGTTCTTAGTGTGAAGTAGATGTTGGAGGAGGAAGCGAGTGTTAATGATAGTGGGGCTGATATTGTGACTGTAGGGTGATTCTATGATTGCATGAAGGGCCGAGAGAGAATCTGAAGCGATAAGGATTTGGTTATGCGGAGAAGAGGAAGGATTGGATTGAGATACGAAGTTAAGAGCCATGAAAATAGCAGCAACTTCGCTGTCATAGGACAAGGATCCGGGGCAAATTTGGAAGTTCCTTACAACTCCCGAAAAGGAGTCGTCGAAGGCCGCACCGCAACCGGAAGTCATCTTTGAGCTATCGGTGTATATGATACGGTAATCACGGAATTGAGTTTCAATTACTTCGGCAAATTGTAGCGGTATGGCAACCTTGTGTTTCCGTGTCAAAATTTCTAACGGCCAACGAAGAAAAATTTCGAAATAGGTGAGATATTGGTAAGGATAGCCATCTATCGATGGGAGCGAGTGTAGGAGTTTGGAATATTTTTTTATAATGCGAGATAACAAAGGTTTTTTGGAGGGGATGAAGCGCCAATTATGGGAAATATTCGAAAAGGAGAGAATGAGCTTTTTATTTGTCCAGGAGGCCAAGCGAGTACAATATTTTTGTGTAAGATATATTCTACGGATTTGTAGGGAGGAATTTTTGCTTCAGCTTCCATAGCAACAATTGGTGTCGTTTTTATGGCTCCTAAAATGTGACGAAGGGCCTGATGTTGAAATACGTCGAGTTTTTTCAGACGAGAGGGAGCAGCGGAACCGAAGAGGAAGGCCCCTTATTCCATTTTACTACGAATAATGGCTTTGTATAGCATCGACAGGATGATGGGATCACCACCCCATTCGGTGCTAGACAAGGCTTGAAGGATTTTCATGGCCTGAGAGCATATGGTACGAAGGAAGGAAATATGAATGTTCCATGTAAGACGACTGTCTAGGTTGATGCCTAAGTACTTGAAGAAGGAACAATTTAGGATTTGTTCGCCCTTGAGGAAGATACACGCATCTGCAAGGTTGTAGGCTCTTAAGGAAAACAGAACAGAAACGCATTTTGGAATGGATAAACTCAGGAGTAGTTGGTCTAGTTTGTTTTGGAGGACGGATAAGGTGTTGGTGACGTGTAGAGTGGTGGTGGCATCTTGAGAATGAGCGTGGTAGATAACCAGGTCATCTGCAAAGGAAAGTATAGTAGCTGGTGAACGTATGTTTGAAACAGTGAGGATATATAGATTAAATAAGATAGGGCTCGGGGACGAGCCTTGGGGAAGACCTAAGTAATTTATCCTAGTTATTGAAGAATAGTTAGCGTGAGTGAATGTAAATGTTTGAGGAGACATAAATTTGAGAATGTGAATGTAAATGTTTGAGGAGACATCAATTTGAGAATGAAAGTAGTGCAATGAGGGGGAATATTCAGATTTTGTAGAGTTTGACGCAAAATTGGTAAGCTGACTCTGGGAAAAGCGGCCGAGTGGATGTCTATGAAAAGGGCGTTCAGGTGTTGCTTGTCTATAATAGCCTGATATATGTCATTGACGAGGGAGGTGACACAGTCGATAGCACTGCGTTTATTTCGAAAGCCGTAGCAGTTGTGTGGAATAATACCTTTTTGTTCCGACCAGTGTCTGAGTCGGGCATTTAGCATAGATTCAACAAGTTTTCGGATGCATGAGGATAGGGCAATAGGACGCAGCTTTGAATCTTTTTTTGGGATAGGGATAATCTGGAATGAGTCCATGCAGAAGGGATGACGTTGTTTCGCCACAGACGGTTGATAATTCCTAGAAAAGACTTTAGGCTAGGTTCCGGTATTGACTGAAGGCAGCTGTAAGAGATTCCGTCAAGGTCAGGGGCTTTAGATTTCCTTGAACAAAGAATTGAGTAGAATTCTTCCCAAGTGAATTGACTGTCTAATAGGTTATTTTGAGGAGGAGGGGATTGTAAATATTGAATATTGACCTCTGAGAAATTTTGAACCCCTTGGTGGGATGACTGTGTCAGCAAAGGAAAGTAAGTCATCCTGAGAGATTTTGTGTTTAAAGGGATTGCGACCGGATCTAAATGCTTGGAGCACCGTCATATTGTGCCGAGTTTCGTGTCTCTGTTAAATGACGAACTGAATTTTCTGAACGATTCCCTTTTTATACGTTTTAGTTCCCTTCTAACTGTAGCGTTACGATGTTGGTAAGAAAGATAGTCCTCGGGAGTGAGAGAGTTTCTTATTCTAAGTTTTATAAACAGTGACTTTGGAGAAGATGACTCGTAGCTCTCGAGCGTGGTTTCTTCTCACTGCAAAAAATTTGCTACCTACGATAGTGATGAGGATAAGGTGAGATTATAATGATACGGTTAGCTAATCACAGTTTGAGGTACAAGTACGCGAAGAAACGTTTTTACGCGTAATTAGCGAACTGATAATTCTCGTACGACTATAGTGTACTATCGCTTGCTTTGCTCTGTTTGATAAAAACATCGCGTATACGAATGATTGAACGTGCAGATGAAATAATTTAGAGAGAACTCATCGATTACTCTCTTCTGATAGGACTTATGCACTCTTAGGTAAAATTTTCGGTCAGCGTTGATTCGTACTTATTTAGTTCAAAAATAAACGGCCGCCGTTTTTTTTTTTACAAAAGTGACGGGTACGCCCACTTCTCATAAGTTGGAGCCCAGATGTTTCCATCGATAGATATCTAATTTTTACTATCCTCTCCCTTCTCTCAGTTGTAATCCGTTTTTTATAATGTCAGGTAAAATCAACTCGCATCAATAAACTTTAGATGAGGTACCGTGGAAAGTTCATTAAATATACTGTAATCTCAAAATTGGACTATGGCCTTCGAAGTACAGACGTACGAAGTCACGAGCCATGACTGTAGTTGAGTACATATTTGCTTAGCTTTTTCCATCGTATATGCTTGACCGATGTTCCTTCATGAAGGCGTAGAACAAGGATTTAAAACTCAATTTTTAACGTTAGAAAGGCCCAAATTTCTAAATTACAAATATTATTGTACTCGACGCACAATAACCGCGAGCGAATGGTGATTTTTTCTCGTAAGTTTCACGTTTGATAAGAAAACTTCTCGACAAAAGAGGAAAATCTGTAAAGCCTTTGCTACGGAATTTCTCTGGGAAATAACATTCCTCATAAGCTGGGGTTCATCGCAAAATCTCGGGTCAATTCTGACCACAACACGTCAATTCACTTTTGCTATGTGATTAAATTCTTTCGAATTGCGAGCCCTAACTTTTTCAATCAAACTTTGCCCTCGATTAAACGTCTACTATAGTAAATTATATGCCGAATTCGAAATTTTTCAACTGCTGACCAAAAACGTTTTAGCGGCGAATGTTTCCAATTTCTCGAACCTTTTTAAAACTTTTCGTAAAAGCAGGCATCGTATAAATTGAACGATTATGGTAATCGTACCTGTAGCCATTTCGGTGTACACGGCCCCAAACCGCAATCGTAACGTTCTTCCACACATTCGACGATTTCATTTTTATACATGCTTTCTTTTTCTGCGCAGTTGTTTCCATTCGCCGTCGAATAGGCTCCCCCATTCTTCTGCAGCTTCGAGCTATTCTTCAATAAACTTTTATCGCTTTCGGTGCTCCATTTTTTTCGATTATTTTCATTGGCCGAATTATCCATTGTCATTCTATATACGAGTTTCGCGAACACGTTTTCAGCTTCAGATTTAACTATTACGCCACATATCTCAACGTCTGAAAACAACAAATTAAAGTCACTGACTGCTCGGATTCGTTCATACAATTACAACGTGAAGAACATTATACCGCTATTGCTTATGAAAAATAAAATTTATAACTTTTTTCTTCGAGGAAAATAAGAACGTTATCACTGATGACGAGAGGAGAATCTTTCTACGGTCTCGAGATCAATTAATTCATCATTCTAAACCGATAGAGAAAAGAACTCGCGTCGGAAAACGGGATCTTATTAATGCGAAGAGCCGCGCACTAAAAATTATATCACGTTTATATGTCGAGAAAAAGCGAGTTTCATAATTTTGTGTGAATAATCTCGCAAGGTACGTATATTTTACCGATGACCTTGAAGAAATTGATTTACACTTGTTGCTCGCTATGAACCTATCACTCTTTCAACGTAATGGCAGGAGGGGAAAAATGTAAGATACGAAAATTTTCATTTTAATTATACAGAGGACAGACGAAGATTCGACAACTATTAAAACATTCATCGAATCAGAATACGAATAAAATTCTCTCGAGTGAGTCTATAAATTTATACAATCCACAAAATTAGTTCTCGACTCTCACTCGCGAACATTGGACGACGTCACAAATTTGTGAGCTTTTTTTCTCACTAATTTGGGTAATCGGACTTGGCATGACCTGACGCAACTTCACACATGTACATTGCACGAAATACTATCGAACTGAAAAAAATTTCAACTACGACAACTGCTTTAAAAAATTCTGTCTTGATTATTCGTCGTAATTGATATCCGAACTTTCTCGCTCTCGATTAAGAGGAATCGTCGTAATTAATGCTATAATCTCTTCTCAGAATAAACGTGGAGGAATTCAAGGAGTTTTTTATACGTGTAAGGAGAGACAAACACTACACTAAAGAAAAGAATTGAAGCTCTGTACTCGATAAAGATAACTAGATTGTAATGAATGAAAATTTTTTCTGCGGGAATTCATTAGGGAATGTGGAGAGTTTCAAATTTATTGTGAAATAATTTCTAGAAATTAGAAATTCCAAACGATAGCGTTGTACTACATTATCTTCAGTGAGTAACAGGTGATGAGGGACTTCTCATTATAGGTAGGTGTTCTGATCGTTATCTTGAAAGCCTAACCCCACGCTCTAGTTTATTCCGTGCCCGTTCAATTAGCCGCGGACGACTCGCCACGGACGATTCGCCGCGGAGGGAGACCCCGATATTCGCCGCGGAGCCAACTCGCCGCATGCGCAATTAGCCGCAATGTAGATCACCATGTGTAGAAAATTTTAATGGCAAAGCTTACAGGAAAAAAATTTCCAAGTTATGAGCAATACCACGTAAATAAGAAATTTTTTCGCGATTTTCGAAATCCATGACGATGGCGCGAATCCGATCGACTGAGGCAACGTATTTTTTTTAGGGGGGAGGAGATCGGTCTCTCCTTGCGTGTACTTGTCTTCTGGCACTTTTTCAAGAGGTGTTCAGTCGTTGCTGAGTCTGGCGTATAATGTCCCATTGTCTTTGGTTTCGCGCTCCTCCATTTTAAAAACCTGTTCTAAGGGGGGCTTTTTTAGAAATTTGCCGTGCGCCGTCCGCCGTTCAACAAAAAACTTGGAAAAATTTCGACTCTCGAGCCATATATGATAGGAAGGGGACTTAGAAAAAATGTTGACTTTCGAGCTATATTATGATAGGAGGGGGACTTAGAAAAATTTCAACCTAGTTTTTTTTTCGAGGCGTATTGTAACGGTGCGAGTGTAACCAGCGGCGAGTCGTCCGTGGCGAATCGTCCGCAGCGAGTTGTATGGGCACCAGTTTATTCAGTTCGAGATATGAGAAAAGATTCAGTTGTTTAAGGGTGTGCTTTGCCACTTGGGAAACGCCGAAACGGTGTACTATAGGTTGCATATACACTCCCCAAATACCCTGCAAGGTTCGGTGTACTAGCGGTCACTACGCGACGCTTGTCAGGCGTGCGTGGGTAGTCCTCGTGAGGAATGACTTCACAAGATTTCACAAAGAAGTTGCTTAAAACTCCGTTTTCCGAAGAACTTTTTCGATCTTCGTACCTGTTGAACAGAAAAGTTCAACGGAAAGCGGCAACATAAATCCGAATTTTTGCTCCAAAAAAATTTTATGTTAGAAAATGGAGGAATTTTCGATGATTTTGAAGTGAAATAAAAAGCGTGCGGAGAGAAATTTTTCAATTCTGCTTCTGTACCGCCACTAATTGAAACTTTTTGAAGAACATATCAAAAAATTAGAAAAATCCATTAAAAACTCGAGTGGTCAAAAACTTTTTCCTGTACCATGTTTTTAATGCTCGTTTTCACGAGTGAAGCACACCCTTAAAACGACACTTGAGATCATGTGCTCGGAGAGGGCGAATAAGGATATTGAGGATGAGTGTGAATTGGATGGTGTTGTAGAAATAAGTAGATCAGAAGTAGTTTATTGACCTGAAGATTTTCTTCTCGTGTTCGTTTGAAAGGGAGTTTGTGATACAAAAGAGAGGCAGAATGATGAAACCGGATATCTTCGAGAACTGGGCGGAAAATTGGAGTGGATAAAGCAGACGTACGATGGGGACGAGAAGCATAAAACGAAAAAAGAGTGAGTGTGACGGATTGGGATAACTTCTTCTTGTCGGGAAAGGCGATTTGAAATAGATCAAGGAGTCCAATAGATCGGAGCTTATTGGAGGATAAGCGAACAATGATAGGATTCGAGATCATACGAGGGGGAGGGATCAGTTATGGGATGTGAACTCAATGACGGCTTTGTGGCAAGGTCTACTGCATCATCA
The DNA here is from genome assembly GCA_035079385.1 of Aspidiotus rigidus. Taxonomy (NCBI): domain Eukaryota; kingdom Metazoa; phylum Arthropoda; class Insecta; order Hemiptera; family Diaspididae; genus Aspidiotus; species Aspidiotus rigidus. Next base: position 5,870,500 of record JAVHKY010000023.1, read on the forward strand.
CTCTAGGATGACGAAGAACTCAACGAGTGCATAAGTATGAGGATTCGTTAGACGATGGGGTAGAATGAGGGCCTTGGATAAAAAGTAAGGATGAGAGAGAATCGGATGGTTCAAGAAATTTCTAGAAGCGGATGAGAAAAGAGGGGCAACTGAATATAGCGAGAAGTTGGGTGGTAAGTATAGAAGGAGGAGTTTCTCGCTCGGTAGACCTGAATAGAAACTGCCTATCCGCTTCTGAGTTCAGATTCAGACCTGTCCTTTTAGCAGAGAAGAAATGATTTTATTGATAAAATTAGACGTTTTGGGAATTTCATTGACATCGAGACGGATATCAGGGGAGTGGATGGTAAAATTTAGAGACCATTGCCAACTTTGCATTAATAGCGAGGAACCGGCAAGGTCCACTGCCCCCGAAAAACAGAATCCGAAAATACACTTATGAAGACACTCTGTGATATTTTCTTTTGGGCAAGGAAAACAACTTTACTTCAAGCTCTTCATCTACTTCCCCATTCTTTTGTTTTTCTCCTTGGAAACCTATCGTGAGCTAGCTGAGCCTTCAAAAATATTCTGGTTGGTGAAATTAGCTGAGAAAAATTTCTATGATCTAGCCTAGATAAATTCTTCTAAGCAACGTAACTTAACCTAACTCAGGTTGATGATGTCACAAGTTGATGATTTCATCAAAGTTGGACTGTGACGTTTTCTATGCAGTATGATCTAATATAACTTAGGTTGATGACGTCATCAAAGTCGGCCAAGAACGCGAATGTTTTTTGAGGATGATACCCTCCCCAAAGAAAACAGATAGTGGGTTCGTGGAAGTTTTCGCCATAAGACTCTACCATAAAAGAGTGCCAGTGGCAGATCTAGGAATTTTTTTAGGGGGGCGGGTTATGGAAAGGAAGGCTTTTAGAATATTTATCTCGTCCATTTTTTCCCTTTTCCTCTTTCTTTCTTTCTTTCTTTTTTTCACGAAGGGGGATTTAAACCCCCAACCCCTCCCCCGTAAATCCGCCCCTGAACAGTGCTCCTGTTGGATGTGAATGGAATAAAACTTACGATAAAAATGGCAGGACTTGAAGAACCAGGCAGACAGAAAGGCGTACAAATAACCAATTTCTCTTCCCACAATTTTCTGAGTGCATAAATGAGCGTTTAGTTGGGCAAGGAAGTGCTAGAGCGTACTTCACAGCTAGCCCAGTTTATATTAAAAATATTTTTATTCCCACAAATACATCATGACGAGGGAGGCGTGGCGAAGACTACAGTATTGAGACAGAAAATTCATTGACTGGTGAGTATTTCCTACTTGCAGAGAACTTCTTCAAAATTAATCAATTCCAGCGAGTCATCGGGGTTGTCTCGTGGACTAGGCATGAATTAGTGCAAAAAGGTAGAAAGAAAAATAATATTCTTTACCATCAAATGCTGGTTCGACGTCGTAGCTAGTACTGTTTATTACCGCAACTTCGAGACACTTCTTGAACTAGGAAGATGGTTTTATAGGTTGGTTATCATTTCTTAAGCTGATGCGTCTTTCCATACCTGAAAATAATAAAATTAAGAATAAAGTTATATTTTTCTCTATTGAAATATTTGTGTACGTTGTACTCTTATCTTCGTATGAGTCTAACTCTATTGGAATAGGAGTCATTGTGTGTTTTGGTCAACTAAAAAAAATTAGGGAATTCATATGGTATGTGTTAAACAACCGCAAAACCGCGAATTTGCAATTTTTCAGCTACATCACTGCAACGATATTTGGCCGATAAGATTAAAATCCATAGTAATGATTAAATTCCTAATAGCTTTATTAAAATATCAAAATTCCCTTTTGCTCATTCACCGAACTACCCATCAAAATCTTTCCTTATCCTTATCTCATCCATTCACACCTCTTCTCCCCCTCTTCTCAACTTTTTTCACACTTTCGTCGTATTTTTTCCTCTTTTTTTTAAATCCCTTCCTCTTCGTAATTTTCTCTCTCGTAGAGTTAATTCGTCGTGTGGTTTTTTGTAATCCGTTACTCACTTGAATACCTTTGTCATCATGTTGAACCATAAAACTATCATTCGGCTAGAACTATTGTTGGATTGGCATCCACTTTATCAGAAATACTAACCTATAGTCCTTCCTCTATCGACAATCTCTTCTCATTCCTACAACAAGTGCCTCTCTTAAACCTCAAAACGTACTAAAGAGTAATGATTAATTAATATTGTATTATATATCCTGTCTTGACCATAGTAGTATGAATATGACAGTGTTAAAATAAAAAAAAATAAAAAAAAAAACTTCCCTCTCGTCTTGCATCGACTTTCTCACCCTCTTCTCATCTTTTCGTGACCTATTATCACCTCAAAAAATTCCCTGACTCTAACCTCACTCTTCCTCAACTTCGTCCGAACCAATTTTCCCCATATCTTCCATACCATTCCTCACTTCTTCACCCACGAAATTCGTTGGTATAATTTTCTTTGATATATATTTTTCTTTGCCGAACGAACTTGTTCGTCGACCAAGTTAGCTTTCGACAAATTCGGAACGACCAACCTGCCACCGTTCATGGTCGTACCCAGTGACTCGGACCTTCGTTTTAACCAGCAGATAATTCATTATCTTACAAGAAATCTCTTCGTCGGAGTACCAAAATAAATTCCCCTTTATTCATTATCTTACAAGAAGTCTCTTCGTCGGAGGACCAAAATAAATTCCCCTTCAGTCGATGTACCAAAAATGAGCCCCAGCTGTTAAATAGTCACTCGAGAAGAAAATTAATCTTTGAGAAATTTTCACATCTAGGTACAATACCTGACCATGAATCATCAAAAAACTACCAATTGAAGAGAACAATCATTTTCTTAGACAGTATTTTGAACTTTTAAGCGAAGTTATGGATAATTATCTCATTTAAAACTGTCGAGTTGTACGCGAGTCCGCGAAATTCGTTCAAGTGTTGATGTACCTAACCATCTTATTTATTTTAGAGTTTTTTTTCTTCAGGATCAGATTCTATTTCCTGTATTGCATTACGAAAACAACACATAAATGATCATCGTAAAAACTTAAACAGTACAATGCTCCAAATATACGTAGACGGTACACTATTTTCACGCTTGTTGCTCGCCGCAATAAAGTGCTTAATTATCATTTACTTTTCATCCTTCTAATTCCATTCATACACACTGGTATTCAAATTATTTATATATAAGAATTTGTTTTTCAGCTTCTAAACACAATTCGTGAGTGTACGAATTGGTCTCGAGCTATTTGGCCATTCACCTAATCAACCATTGTTTGCGAAGGGTCAATATTTCCTCAAAATTAACCATCGGTAAGTCTACCAAGCAGAAAATATTAGTCAGTCTAACAAACCCGCAAGTACTGTACATTTTTCATCCGGTTTCATACCTAATTTGCGTACTTTCAATCTCGACGAGTACAGAAATCATCCATGTATCTGTTCGCCCTTTTTAGTACGCTATCTAGTTCTCCGATACGTATACATACTACAGTTGACTAGATGTAATCAACTTTAGTATACAAAAACTCTAAAATCTTGACTGCTGCTGGTCCCTTGAGATCAACGGTACTTGGAGGTCATTCTGTTTACTCCTCTCCCCAATAAATAAAGTTCTCTGTGGAAAATAACAAGCGAGAGCTATTTTATATAGGCGTAGAAGAAGAACGTTTCAATAAACATGCTATACTCGTATATATACTGTCACCGATTAATTGATGTTAAATTGAATGGGATACTGTGTATGTGTGCTTCTCGGTTACGAGTACAAATTAGAATTCGGATATTTTATCTCTTTTTTTTTTTTTTTTCGTTTTTCTTGCAACCAAATTTACGTCATAGCGTGATTAGTGTTTATTTCAACGGAGCCAAGACAAAATTATCGCCCTCCAATTTCTACGATGCATTATTTGTTTTATAAAGAGACGTTCAACGAACGAGAAGCCAAATTGAAAAATTAATGAAATACAAATCCTCTCGATGATGATATAATACTGATGTATCATTAAGAAAATCGCTATTTTAATGATATTTGTATAAGGATCTGTTGGAGGGAATGTACTAAATATTTAGCATAACACACAGATCAGTTATCGAAAATTGCGCAATTTCTGGTAAATCTTGAAGTGTATCTCTTGTTGGAGACCATTATATTCATCCAGTCTAAAAAATCGTATGCAACGAGAGAAAAAGTGAAGACTTGGAAACGTACCCATCTCAGTAATTGATGATTATAATTTACTTACAACATAAAAAAATTCGCGCGCTTGTTGAGTGGGTTGTATAGAACTGATGACACCTTTTTGGATTCGTATGTCACTTGACCTGCAGCAAACCTGCGACAACTTCTTCCCCCGTCTGTCTTCCTGCCTCATAAAAGACTATCTCTCTCAAGCACACCGTCGGGTATCGTCATTCGATATGGAACTGAATGCATGATACGTATGTATATACCGGTTTGGAATATGATTGTATTGGTATTACGAAATAGGTTAACTGCTAATACACTGATGAGATCCACAAGCATCCATTCTATATATCTATCTATGTCCTCAATTGAACTCGCTTTCAACTAAGCAGGCTCAGGGTGTATATGGGGAATATAGCCTTAAAAAAAAAGACAATTCTATCAGTTGGACGCAGGCTAGAAAAAAAAATTAGAGAATATTATGTATATTTCTGGCTAATACGAGCTTTCCGTCGGATATGCGGCTTTCATTTTATAAGAGTGCAAAAATTATCATTATCATAATAGCGAACTTCTAAAAGAAAGTTGTTCGCTCGCGAAAGTGGAACCCACCATTAACGAAGAGGTTTCTTTATTCTTTCAGTTCTGAAATCAATTTTAATATATTATTTGATGCACGTTCTAGCGTTAATTCACTAAGTATAGCGGTGGCAAAATTACTGTAGGCAATGGCGAGATTTAAAGTCGTAAATTTGGCTTCATCTTATGATAAACGGTTAATATAAATAAAAATAGCGACAACATTTACCCATAATGATAACATGACGAGTAGTTCGACATTTTGAGTGAATCTATAAATTGAACTAATAATAATCATAGTATGTGCCTGAAAAATACTCAGGAATCTAAAGGGGCTCGTATACTTAGATAGAGAAGAAAGAAAAATTTCATAGGTACCTACCTTCTTTTATTTCCTCTACAGAACACTTTCCTTCATTCCTTTTGGGAAAGAGTCCTTTCAAAAAATTTAGAGAAATTAAGCGGTGAGCGGGAATAATTTGGCGACAACATTGATTCATAACTTATGGAAACTGTTGGAAAATCTGAAAATTAAGTTAATACATTTTGTTCCTATTGTTTCTTTCTTTTAGATATCTACAATCCCACCTAGGTAGGTACTGTTGAGAAAATTTTTGCAATAAAAAATTTTTCCCAAACACCATATGTTTTACAAAATATCTCCCCTAATAGGTTACTTTTTATAGGACGTTATTATTGTAAAAACCTATGAAAAAATAAAAAATAGGTAGGTACCCTGTTTAATTCATAAATAACTTGATGAATATTCTTCCGAAGGTATGAAGTTGAATTGACGAACATCGAAATCAACGGTCAATAAGAAAGTCTATTTTCTTCAGATGAGGTTAATTACGGCATTGATTACGGCTAATTCAGGTGTAAATGGTGTTCTACAATGTGATTTTCTAATGATCAATTCAATTACTGTATCAAGCATTCCTTCTTCCGGTATTGGTGTTTTTGGATTGTGTTTTTGATATAGGTACGTCAACATCAATGTTCATTTTGATTCAACACAATTGAGAAGAGAGTACCTATTTGTCATACGTGAAACAAAGCTCTAATTTCCCAGGTCGTGATTTTTCTGTGTCATTCTATCAATGAAGTAGTTGTAGTTGTATACTCTGTTTACGTTAAGAAATGATAGAAATTAGTACAAATTACGTAGGTACCTCGAAAACAAAACGCTCGAGGTAATCTTAATCTATCGTTCCGTTCTCGAGCTACGTACTTTGTACTAATTTCTAACCTTTCTTAACGTGAACGGAGTATAATAGTTTGTTAACAATCATTGACTATGGTCTTTTACTATATACCTCTTATGGACTGAGCTAAGACGACGTTTAGCCATGGAAAGATATGATAGGAAAATAAGATGCGGAGGACTGAACATAGGCGACGCGGTTGATTGCAGAGGGAGGAGAAGCTATTACTCCTCCGCGCACTCACCCGCGCTCTTCGACCATATACTGATGGATATGCCATCCTGATAAGAAATTGAAAACGAGAAACACCGAAAAGTGGCACTTTGTTATCATCATGAGAATAACACTAACTTCGCGTTTTTTAAATCAACCAAGATTTTTACGTGATTTATGCATAATTGTTGTCTACTTGTTAATTTCCGTTAAAAAAAACTGGAAACATCATTTTCTTGCTCGAAATAAGCTCGTAATTCTCCTAATCAAGGGCCACTTTTCGTCACTTCTCAAAATCGATTTGTTTGGCTTCACGTTATTCTTGTCAGTATGGCATGTCCATCAGTATATGGACAAAGCTCAGTCCATCGGTATCAGAGGTATATAGTCAAAGACTATGGTCAATGCTACCGGTAATTTGTTTTATTTTCATTAGCTCGCATAAAAGGGTGCTCCACAGGAGCGCTAATTTTCGTACCTTTTTTAGCAGGTCTGTACTCTGTACACTAGAAAATTAGTAATAAAGAATTTTCTTTTTCATTTACTTTGAACTAATAATTCTTTTATATAGGCTTACTTCTTATTAGGACTCGTCGCTACTCGCTAAACGTTTGTTTTAAAGGGTATAGAAAGATTCTTATTACTATGCGCTCTTATATGGCCATTTTATGATGCCCACCTTTTTGGGCAGCTTCCAAATTTTGTCACTCGCTTTGCCCACTTTGCATTAGGGGTACTGATAGCGGTGGCATGCTACTGTCGACTCTCTATCAACGTGATTATGGACAATTTCCCATTCAACTATTCGCGGATAAAGGCCCCGCTAGGAGCGCTACTTATTTTGCAAAAAAAGTGATCCTGGTGTTCTCCACCATAAGACGACATACTAATAAAATTGTAATTCCACCGTTTCAAATTGCTTTTCATGAAAAATGCAGAGAACAAAACTTGTTGCCCTTTCAATTTTCTTTTAGATGAATATAATTTTAGACTTTTTAAATAACTTTTTTCATTTCATCACTTTTTTTGCAAGCTTCCTTAAGTTGCCGTCATGGTAAACCTAGAGGGCGCCTCCTTTGCCTTTATTTGCAAATTTGCGAATAAAATCAAAGAAGGCGCTCTCTATATTATGTTTCCTGTGACGGTCATCTGCGGAAGCTGTCGAAAAGGTAATTATCCTAAGAAATTCACCCGATATATTTGAATTTATAATATTCATTCGACAGGAAATCAAAAGGACTACAATTTTTGTTCTATGCATTTTTCACAAAAAATGATATTTTAGAAGGTACAGTCGATTTTATTGATTTGCTGTGTCATGGACGTGAAAAACGCCATGATCACCTTCTCGACATCAACAACAGCGCCCCTACAGATCGCTTTATATGCGAATACGTGTCGACTAATCTCAAAATATCTCGAGAACAAAAGCTTTAAAGCTTCAATTAAAAAATTGAAGAGAATGAATTTCATTTGTCTTGAAGTTATCTTTCAGATAAGACCATTTTCATTTCGGTCCGAACAGTTCGAACACTTTCGGAAAAGGAAAATGATCACTTCCCCATCGAAATTGTAGAGTGCGACTCTTTCGAGCTTCGAATCGTCAAGTAATTTAGAAGTTTTAGAACGATCGTAGCGTTCCGGTGTCATTTGGTTTCATTTAGATTTTAGAAGCACGCGTGACCTTGATGAAATACCACTGATAACATTGTTTACGTTGTGTTCTCTTTTCTTACACAGCGGCTCGAAAATATTTTATTCGGATTATTTACGTTAACCGAAATTCAATTCATCTTATTCGTTTCGCTCTTCATAGTTACAACTCCTATGATCGATGCTCATATTGTTACCCAGATACTTATGCAGTTATGCTTCGAAGAATTGAAATGCGATCATTTCAACGTATATAAAGTAGCACTAATATATTCAACTTCGTATCAACCGCTTATCAGTAGCAGATGCATGCTCTTTCTTTTCGTTAAAGCTTCGTCTCAGTACTTTTCGTTTAAACAATCAGTTCGCCGATAAACGCGGTTCTGTTTTCGATGTTATTTTGATGCTCTAATATTCTTCCATCAAAATGCCTTTCATCCTGTTCCGATATCTAACGCGCAAATACCAAGAATTTAAAAAAAGAGTACGAATAGTCGTCGACAATGCTTTAGAAAATGCATTTCGCGGTAGCATGATGTATTTAGTGATGATAACGCTTGTTTGGATTGCTATATTCCTATATGCGTTATTTTACTACGCGTACGTGCCCGCTCTATCATTTTCTCGGCCCGTTCATCTACAAATACCGTGAGTCAATCTTCTTTCAATAAATCACTATCCATTCTCTTCGTACATACTCTAATATTTAACCTTTGTTCTTAGATTTCATGAAAATGAGGCTAAAAGTTCAGGATTCCTGTCAGCGTACCTAAGATTAACGAAAAGAAATAACATTCTTATGATGGGACAACCTTACAAATTCGTAGTGAAACTAGAAATGCCAGAATCTCCTGTTAACAAAGAGTTAGGTATAAATACAAGTTTATGCGACTTCTATTAATGATAAGACGAAAAAAGAAGTCGAAATGGTTCCTGTAATTTGTTTATTTTCTAGGAATGTTTATGGTGTGTATTCAATTGAAAGATAAGCACGGGTATCTCACATCGCAAGCGTGCCGTTCTAGCATGTTACACTACCGTAGCGATCTCGTTCATATAGCTAAACTGATCGTATTTTCTCCCTTTTTTATATTCGAAGCCAGAGAAGAGAAACAAACCTTGTACTTCGAGCTGTATAACGATTACGAAGAAGATCAAGTAAAGACTTTTCTAAAAGTTGGATACGAGTATCGGATGAAATGTTCTTTCATTTGCGTGTTTCTCATGAATCTTAGTACCATCCCGTTACCGATGTGTACATCGAAGTGCAAGCGCAGAATATCGAAATCTATTCGGCTACTTTGCACATCAATGCTGTGCTTAGCGGATTGCGTTATTTCATGTTCTATTGGCCGGTTACCAGTGCTATATTGGGCATCCTCATAAACTTATTCTTCGTATTCTTCACCACCTCGTTATCATTTTATAATAACTTTTTCATCGACACGGGTATGATTAACTTGTTTAATGCGTTGGACTGAAATCTATCCGTTTACACTATTATATACTGTGTATTATTTGTTGTCTCGCAGCTCCTGTGAAAATGCTCGCCTCTCATTTGAGAAAACTGGAATTGGAAAGTTCGAAACTGATTGAAGGTACTTCGGCGAAGTTTGGACTAGGTGAGTATTAGAACAGTGTCCTCATTTTTCTCTACTCCTAATTGTATCAATATGGTGAATCCGATCTGCAGATATAAGCCAACCTATGGAAAAACATATAAAACTAGAGCCAGGGCAAGGAACACTCTCGAGAAGTTCAAGCAGTGAGAGTATGTTAACAATAAGGGAAGTAGACTCAGATATTTCCCAGTCGGAATCTACGTCTTCGTCATTGTTACTTGAAATGAAAACTGAAACTAACGATGATGATCCGGACAATGGTACGTATTGTGAATAAAATGCATCGGAGAAGATTTTTTTTGCTTTTCAAGTATCTTAAGATGAATGTATTTCATTTTTATCTTTCTAGGTTCTGAGAAGCTTTTTATGTAGACAAGAAAAGGGCTTTTCTTTCTTCCGTGAATTCAATTTTCTCGAATCTGTGATATTTTAGTGATCGTTAGTAGGTTGAATTTCGAAACGGACTCTTTGGTAAAAGTTCTCTTCTTAAAAAGCCCATGCTGATAGAAATTGTGAATCTCAGATGTAGTAATAAAGGTGTAGGTTTCTTGCATTTCACTTGGATGGGGATTTTTAGAAAGTCCGATGTATGTGATATTAATTCTATGTTATTTTTCGTGAGATAATATGTTATATTTATTCTTTTCTACTTATTGGGTGGTTTGAAATCTTTTTAAATTTTGTTTTGTTCAATGATGTTAATATTTTTGTGTTCGTTACCGATATTAGTATGTGTCTAAGAAACGTACGTAAAAAGTAAGAGAGTTACGAATGAATATTAAGCCGTACATTGTATGAAATTCATGTGAAAAATAATTAATTTAAAGTAGATTTTTTCCTTGCTTTTTGCCGTTATTACTGTTTTCCTTTTCAACGTCAATATCTTGCAACTTTTCTTCTTTACAAATACCACTTTTGCCTTACTATCTTACGTTTCTACGTGTGTAGGATATTTAGATCAGCTAAACGTAAATTAAATTAGTAAAAGTGACCAGTCTACGAGGAGAATATGGTAGTCCGTCACTTCCGCCAGATAATTTTATTTGTTCTGACCAAGAGAAGCTAAAGAAACTCGTGTTGATCAGTTGAAACAAAAATAGAAAACTGACCCGATTTATACTAGGCAAGAAGCAAAATATCGAAGAGAGAAAAAGAGGAAGGTACTTTAGTCTTCGTGATTGAGTCCTTATAAGATTTTTTCTTTTTTTAAGAATATTTTTCTAAAATGACACTCGTATTCTTAAACATTTATTCTTCAGTAAGGATCTCATCAACTGTTGAGATAGCCATTAACGTTTCATTGAATTACTTTGTAACCTATCTTGAGGATTTCTCATGCCAAAAAGATCTTATTCGATGGAACAATGATTTCGCATTGACAACTGGGATGAATATTTTTACTTTATGAATGACCATTTGAAATTTCTAACAAAAAATTAAGGTACACTCCTCTTTTTTTTTACGAGATCTTTGACTACTAAACGGGTCATAAGCTCGGAGAGTCAAAAATTTGGTATGATTGTAATTTTTTCTTTCATTTGTTTACTCTGAAGGTTGGTGGGCAAAGTTTTATTTTCATAATTTCATGTTTGAATTTCCTAGAAATAGCTATCAGATCCGCACTATAGACGACGCGACGCGATGATATTCGATGAAAACAAACGAGATAGTACAGTACCAACAAACATTGCTTATCTACTTGTTGTGTAAGATTAAATAAACCCAAGTCGGCTGGCTCAGAAATATGCCCGCATTGAAGTCATCAGTGTAGAGTAATACACGTATATCGCGTTTCAGGATTCACACATACGAGGGAGACATGTGAATTCGTACACTTGTAAGATATAATCATAAAAAAAAAAACTACACAGTCAAAGGAAAGTGCTGAAAGAAACCCGCAAAAATATTTTTTTAAAAAATAGGAAGCGAGAGAGACAAGAGGGAGAGAGATAAAGGGAAAGAAAAACTTCGTTCCATTAAATTAAATTGTTGACAACTGCTGTATACACGCTACACTTCGCGGATTCAACAACGCAACATTGTATAAGAAACCTACACACCATCGAATGACCAATGTCAGTCTATGGTGGGGACTGAAACTGTTAACTGACGTTTAAAGTGGTTATGAGTTCAAAATTTTTGATGACCTATTCTACTACAACTATGTTCTAACAACAAAATCACGATCCTGTGTCGAATAAAATTAAAGTAGAACTAAATTTGTCGTCGTTGATATAACTCACAAAGACAGGACGTATAATTTCTTTTAATCAGTTCAACATTTTTGGTACCTTCTTTGTTTTCCCTTCTATTTCGAAGTGTTGAGTACTGAAATAATCGCAAATGATAAAAATTTTTAATAGTCCAACTTCAGTTTCAAGACCACGTCATGCAGCTTCGATTTTTCTTTCAGAATAAATACTCTCAAGTCTTTTTAAAATGTGTATGCGACCAATTTCATCAAGAGTTTATATCTATTTTCTAGAACGAAAGTGGGAGAGGGGCGTCTATTCAATATCTACTGACATGAGAAGCTGAACCTTATAAGTTATAATTGAATGATTAAAGAGGACATTTAAAAGCAGAATCAGAACAATCCTCGGTTCCGAGAATCAAAACAAGAAAGGATTGTAGATTACAGTGGAAGATAGTTGGTGACCGTAAAGGACAGACGGAAGCACATGATAAAACAGAGTCAGAGAGGCAGACAGCCGAACAAAATACTGGCAAGAGGGGTGAGGGATCAGACCTAGAAAAAGACAAGAAGAGGTGAGACGTGTGTGACTGATTCTGAAGCGGATGAGAATCATTTCTTCATGACGGATAGTTTGCTGGTATGTTCGTTTCAAAGCTTAGTTTTCCAGAAGTCATACCGGGTGTGGAGTGTCAATAGTTTTCAAGGTAGGCAAGAGTAAGTACATGGTCCGAAATTTTATGGGAGTGACGGGAATCTTCAGTGGTATGGTCGACCACGTCATTGTATGGGAAGTACATGTGGCCCGAGATTCAAGAGGCGGGGATTGATGTTGAGGTGGATGATACAGTTTACAGAAGCTAGTGAATTCGTTGAATGAAGGAATTAGTTGATTGAGGGTCCTGCAGAACTAAGAGATCAGATGAAAGTGAATTAGTTGTGACTGCAGAAATTTGAGCTGGAAAAGAATAGTTTCATGGTGAAAATGGATGCAGAATTTCCCAATGATATATAGTGTTATGAGTCTTAGGAATATTAATCGGATATCTGGTTGAAAGGTTAACTATGGAGGTTTGGATGATGTAATAGAAGGTAAAGGGTCAATTGGAGATGTTTACATCGCTGCTGTTCGAGAGAAAGGAGAAGAGAATAATTCTGGTACAGAAAGAGTTTATTTTTATACGTGGTAACACTAATATACATATAACTGATGAAAAGGCTTTATTACCACATTGGTTTTTATAATACAGTACGAAAAACGCTACGTTTCGCTACCTCCCAGGGTAGCTTTTTCAAGCGTGATTGCGAGTCCCCGCAATCACGCTTGAGAAAGCTACCCTGGGAGGTAGCGAAACGTAGCGTTTTTCGTACTGTATTATAAAAATCAATGTGGTAATAAAGCCTTTTCATCAATTCTGGTACAGTACAAATGCATAGATTTAAAACTGAGTGAATTTGGCTAGGTAGATGAATAAGAAAATTAGGAGAGAGGGTCTGCCGCTTTAATGCAGAGGCTGTGAGTAGCGAGAGAACATAGTGCACCTCGAGAGCCAATCTGAAAGCTTGACGATTGAATAGTGTCGAAGCACCTGTTTGTTAAAATGACTAGAGAAATTTCTCGTACAGACAAAATTCGTAAAACTGCTAAAGTACTGAAGTCTGGCTAAGAAACTCAAAGGTTCGTATTCATCCCTCCGATTCGAAAGTTCTATTTTGTGATCGTATTTGAAAGGAAAAAGATAGTGTGTAAAATTCCTACATTGATCTACCTTGATTCCTGTGAAAAAATACGATGAAATTCAATAAGCGCCGAGATGAATCAACGCATAAATACATTGTAATTCGTACGTATGATTGAAATATTTTTTAGAATTAGGTAGTTGGAGCGAGCAGACAGACGCGTTCCTTCCGCCCCGTGATAAAATAGTTTGAAGTACGTAATAAAACTACGCATATTTTCGATAATTCTGTCTAAATTGCATTCTACACATTAGGAAACGACCAGATATTCGACCGCCGAAAGAAAAGCGGTAATAAGTCAACCTAATAATTATTAACGCGTCGTCTGTCAATATTTTTCGCATTGACTGTTGCGATTTTCGTTTACTCTACTAATTTTTGCTGTTACTTGACGGACAAAGTATTTCCAACGCATACGTACTAATATATAGTAACCTTAACATTGAATAATTAACCCGAATACTAAAAATTTTGTCGACCGAGCAAGGTTCACTTCGTCCTTCTCTTTATATACGGCAATAATATAGTTGACAAGCTATAGATATACACAAGAACGACATACTATAAACTATAGAATGTTTACCATAATTTTATGGCATATAGACGCGTAATTCGGATTCACAAACGATAATTATTTGAAAAGAAAGATGTCGATAACGACCACTTAAATTTTGACTTATTTCCATCCGTAGTCAATTCACACTTCAAAACTATGAGATGTAAGTTCAATGGAAGGAAACTCGACTGAATAATGTGCGGTCGGGTAGGATTAATGAGGTAAAACTTGTCCTTGATAACTGTTTTCTCCACATTATGTTTCATTGGTTTGAATCTCACTCTGCCACCACAAACTTGAGATTTATAAAATTTCGTCCTTTGATTTGTTGTGCTTAAATCCCCCTCCGTATTCCTGGATTTGCATCCGTACATCTTATCCTGATCCAGCATAGAATGCTATCGTATACCAGGCTAGACAAACCTATCTAGGTCCAAGAGAAGAGAGTTGGATGCGCCCTTAGGCTACTTTAATAAATTGTCTACATTTTCCTATATATAACCTAGTACACCATTGATATGGGAAAGATTACTTGAGAAAGAAATGTTTCTCTAATCCGCCTTTGGGTCAAATTCTTTCGAGTCCTTTCATACAAAGTATTGCAGCTGAAACTTTAAGCTTGAAACTTACGAGCTCGAAAAATATAGCTATCAGCTTTTGGCTGTTGTCTTCAGGTAAAATTCGGTTGGCTTTCACCTTTTTTTCAGCTGATCGATCGATATTTATGCAGAAACCATACAAATACCATGAATTGGCCGGTAGAATTAGGGCTTTGTTTATCTCATCAAAGACACCTATTCTCCAGATTCTTTCACTGTTAAATTCAACCTATCAACTATCATTAGGTGACTGCAGCGCTGCTGTATTACACTTCGCCACTTGTGGTCTTTCGGGACTCCGCGAATTCTGACAAATGGAAGAATGGAATAAAATGATCACTCGTATTTTCTTTTTTTGACGTGGAACACGTCTTGTATATCGAGGAGGTATTTCTGAAAAATCGAGCATAATCGAGCGACAGATAAAAACGACAGATTTTCCATAGCATCCCACGTTAGGTAGCAACAGATTTTAGGCAGCTAAAAAGGTAGGCCCCCTGACGAGGCGCATAGACCTTTTCAATTCTAAAGATAATCTCACTTTCTTTGAGTTTCTCCTTCACCTTCCTTGAAAGGGGTGGGGTAAGGGGAATAAATGAGAAATTTTGTAACTCGTTCAACAGAAAATGATCAGTGCGAACGTGCGCGTGAGTCCGTGCACATCTCTACCCCGTGGGTGATTCAGAAATTTGCGAGTACACCCCGCATGGTGAATTCAAAATTTGCGTGCGTCCGTGCAAATGACCTTGGGATAATTTCAAAATCCTGATCCCTACCCTGATTTCATAATTTGTGTGCGTCCGTACAAATGACCTTGGGACTTGGAAAAATTTCGAGATCTACAGCAAGAAAGGGGTCGAAAGGCGGAAGCCTAAAATATTTTATATCAGACTTATGCTAAACCAAGATAGGGACCGTGAAAGAGGGCGAACGAGCGGAACGAGTGAGCCCCACAAAAGGTTACCTCAAAATATTTCTCATAGAAGATTTTTTCATACCATTCCAATACAACAGGAAGACAGGGGGCGAACGAGCGGAGCGAGTGAGCCCCACGAAAGTCGATACCTCAAAATATTTCTCATAGAGGCGATACCTCACATTTCTCATAGAAGACTTGAATTTTCTCATACCATTGAATACAATAGGTGATACCTCAAAATATTTCTCATACAAGACTTATACGACGCCAAGGTAGGTAACGGGGTAAACGAGTAATATCTCACAAACACTTGACCTAGTAGAAGCCTAGACTAAAATATTTCAAGATCACTGATAAAATATAAAAGACATGAAACATAATCTTCATTTATTTGGCTATGCCAGATTTTTTTTTGGACTCAGTTTTACCAGGGTACTTATACTCAACAATCATAGTTTCTAGATCTAAATCCATAAGCGCAGGCGCGGATCCACGGGGGGGTGGGGGAATTCCCCCCCCCCAAAAAAAAAAAATCCCCCAAAAAATCAAAAAAACAACAAAAAATCTGTAGTATCGAAGAAAATGTAAAAAAAAAAAAGGTCCTTTAAACTTTTTTTGGATTGTTTCCCCTCCCAAAATGATCGTCTGGATCCGCGCCTGTAAGCGCAATTAGAGAAGTAAAATTATAATATGAAACTCGAGGAATAGATAATCTCACTTTCTTTAAGCTTTTTCTTCTCCTTCCTCTAAGAAGGAGGAGTAGGTGGAATAAATAAGAAATTCAACCGCAAAATAGTCTTATATACTGAGAAAGACATGAAATATGATCTTTATTTATTTGCCCTCGTATGCCAGAAAATTTTGAAACAAAGAACGTGTTCCACGCCTTATCTATGCAGTTTGACTGAAAGTAAATCAATTGGGGGGGTCCAGGGGGTGAAGCCCCCCTGGCGAGGCGCGGAGCGCCGAGTTTTTTCAACTGATCGATCGATATTTATGCAGAAACCATACAAATACCATGAATTGGCCGGTAGAATTAGGGCCTTGTTTATCTCATCAAAGACACCTATTCTCCAGATTCTTTCACTGTTAAATTCAACCTATCAACTATCATTAGGTGACTGCAGCGCTGCTGTATTACACTTCGCCACTTGTGGTCTTTCGGGACTCCGCGAATTCTGACAAATGGAAGAATGGAATAAAATGATCACTCGTATTTTCTTTTTTTGACGTGGAACACGTCTTGTATATCGAGGAGGTATTTCTGAAAAATCGAGCATAATCGAGCGACAGATAAAAACGACAGATTTTCCATAGCATCCCACGTTAGGTAGCAACAGATTTTAGGCAGCTAAAAAGGTAGGCCCCCTGACGAGGCGCATAGACCTTTTCAATTCTAAAGATAATCTCACTTTCTTTGAGTTTCTCCTTCACCTTCCTTGAAAGGGGTGGGGTAAGGGGAATAAATGAGAAATTTTGTAACTCGTTCAACAGAAAATGATCAGTGCGAACGTGCGCGTGAGTCCGTGCACATCTCTACCCCGTGGGTGATTCAGAAATTTGCGAGTACACCCCGCATGGTGAATTCAAAATTTGCGTGCGTCCGTGCAAATGACCTTGGGATAATTTCAAAATCCTGATCCCTACCCTGATTTCATAATTTGTGTGCGTCCGTACAAATGACCTTGGGACTTGGAAAAATTTCGAGATCTACAGCAAGAAAGGGGTCGAAAGGCGGAAGCCTAAAATATTTTATATCAGACTTATGCTAAACCAAGATAGGGACCGTGAAAGAGGGCGAACGAGCGGAACGAGTGAGCCCCACAAAAGGTTACCTCAAAATATTTCTCATAGAAGATTTTTTCATACCATTCCAATACAACAGGAAGACAGGGGGCGAACGAGCGGAGCGAGTGAGCCCCACGAAAGTCGATACCTCAAAATATTTCTCATAGAGGCGATACCTCACATTTCTCATAGAAGACTTGAATTTTCTCATACCATTGAATACAATAGGTGATACCTCAAAATATTTCTCATACAAGACTTATACGACGCCAAGGTAGGTAACGGGGTAAACGAGTAATATCTCACAAACACTTGACCTAGTAGAAGCCTAGACTAAAATATTTCAAGATCACTGATAAAATATAAAAGACATGAAACATAATCTTCATTTATTTGGCTATGCCAGATTTTTTTTTGGACTCAGTTTTACCAGGGTACTTATACTCAACAATCATAGTTTCTAGATCTAAATCCATAAGCGCAGGCGCGGATCCACGGGGGGGTGGGGGAATTCCCCCCCCCCAAAAAAAAAAAATCCCCCAAAAAATCAAAAAAACAACAAAAAATCTGTAGTATCGAAGAAAATGTAAAAAAAAAAAAGGTCCTTTAAACTTTTTTTGGATTGTTTCCCCTCCCAAAATGATCGTCTGGATCCGCGCCTGTAAGCGCAATTAGAGAAGTAAAATTATAATATGAAACTCGAGGAATAGATAATCTCACTTTCTTTAAGCTTTTTCTTCTCCTTCCTCTAAGAAGGAGGAGTAGGTGGAATAAATAAGAAATTCAACCGCAAAATAGTCTTATATACTGAGAAAGACATGAAATATGATCCTTATTTATTTGCCCTCGTATGCCAGAAAATTTTGAAACAAAGAACGTGTTCCACGCCTTATCTATGCAGTTTGACTGAAAGTAAATCAATTGGGGGGGTCCAGGGGGTGAAGCCCCCCTGGCGAGGCGCGGAGCGCCGAGTTTTTTCAACTGATCGATCGATATTTATGCAGAAACCATACAAATACCATGAATTGGCCGGTAGAATTAGGGCCTTGTTTATCTCATCAAAGACACCTATTCTCCAGATTCTTTCACTGTTAAATTCAACCTATCAACTATCGTTAGGTGACTGTAGCGCTGCTGTATTACACTTTGTCACTTGTGGTCTTTCGGGACTCCGCGAATTCTGACAAATGGAAGAATGGAATAAAATGATCACTCGTATTTTCTTTTTTTTTTTCTTTGTTTTTTTGTAAATAACAATTCTTGCGTCAAAATTTGGTCGTCATCACTGAGAAGTAAGAATAAAATCATCTAAATAATGAATAAGTTTTTAAAAAATATAGAAAATCCGGCTTCTTTTGGCTTTTGGCTTATGAAAGGGCACTGGTTTTTTCTTATTAGCGAAATTTCAGCTGAATTCGGCTTTCGGCTGGCTGCATTAAGATGCGGTTCATTCGGTAAAAGTCATTGATGACTTCATAGTAACAAAACCATGACGATTTCGCCGAAGTAGTGCCAGTGGGAAAACTGCGATGGTTTTGTGGTTTTTCGTCACGGGAGGATTTGAAGAAGAGGGAAAGGGAAGCATTTGAAAAATAATTTGCTCGTGTGCGCGAAAAATTGAGAACAAATATGTACGTATTAGGGTCTAATTATAAGGTCATAAAAATATCATCTTCGCATCGCCTTCGACGAAGTTACGACTACGGCCTTCTTCATACCTGAAGAATCAAACTTTCCTCAAGTCCCCCCCCCCTCCCTTTCAAAAGGTTTGAAATTAGAAATTTCTTCAAGTGTCGTCTTCATTCACATTAATAGATCTTGGAAGGTTTGGTTGCCTTGGCACTCGTAAAAAAAAATGTTTCAAGTCCCTCAACGTCACGTTCAAGTCAACTTAGCCTCAGTAAGGAACTATAAAAGTTAGGTACGCGCAAGTGATGAGAAGCGGACTGTCGTCATGTTGATAAAGTCGAAGGAGGAACAGTTTCAGGAGGTTTCACGAGTACCGTGAAAGAAATTTAAGTATCACACATTGAATTTCGGTCAACTAAAAGGATTACATATCGATAAAAACGATAAAATAAGTGACTTCTGCATTTTTGTTGTTAGAATTTTTGTATTCGATGTTTGATGTCCAAAATTCTCTCAGGATACTACTTGGATCACTCCTTTTTCGACTTTATCAACGTGGCGACGGTCATCCTCTTATCACTTGCGCACACCAGTCTTATATATACTTCCTTAGCCGCAGCGATTTCCTCTGTAGCCTCCTGTATGTAAAAAATCGATACCTAGTTGTATTGAGGGCGAAGGGGGAGGGGCATACTGAGAAAACGGGCCCGCACGCGTTCGACTTTAGCGACGTCATCATTTTCGAAAAAATGTCCTTGAAGATGATGATAGGAGAGGGACTTCGAAAAATGTTGACCTGCAAGCTTGTGTATTTGATAGGAGGGGGACTCGGAAGAATTTCAACTTTCCTAAACTTATTCTATTTTTACCACTGGAACTTGGGGGAGGGGGTTGGACTGTACCATTTTTGCCGATTTGGATTTTTTTCCGGACACCATACGACACAGGGCAAATTTTTCGAAAATGCCCCCCGATAGAATAGGTTCCCCGTTCCAATTTTGACTTCCGCGCTAGAAAGTGATCTATGACGTCATCAGATCGGGACATCACAAGGGGTGGTTTAGGATATCATCAGATCGTTCGAGGGACTTGAAAAAGTGTCGACTCTCGAGCTATAGATAATGATGAGGAGCACGGCCAACTTTAATTACAGGCCGGAGTGGTGGTTTACTTGACAACAGTGCACAGGCGTACATGAGAGTTGAACAAAATATTGAAAATATCTAGAAAAATATAGATTTTCATGAAAAATTCGAGAGAATAAAAGTTGTTGCCCTTAAAATTTTATAGCTAAAAGGGTTGACTTGAATTTTCTGCGAGAGAGGCATTTTACATATAAAATTTTCACCTATTGCGCAGTTGCCGGTTTTACTATTCCGGCCTGTAATTAAAGGTCGGCCGTGTGAGGAGTCATGTATGATAGGAGAGGGAATTGGAAAGTTTCCAACTACCGATCAGACCTGATGCGTCTACTCATAAAACTAGTTGTTTCCCAAGGAGCTGCGCAGTTTGCGGGTTTCCTCACTGGCATTGCAGAGTTTTTAAAGGCATCTAAATTTTTTCAAGTGCCGTTCTCTGTATGTAGCTCGAGAAACGAGGTCAAGATTATGTTTCACTTCTCCTTTTCCCTCCGCTGACGATTAGGTCACAATTACACCTTACCCTACCATGCACTAATAACGTATTCTAGGCTATGATATTGACACAAAAATGGAAATTTTTCGAAGTTCATTCCATTTCCATCTTCTCCCACGCCCCCTCCCTTCCAGCTAATAAACATTTAATGAGATAATTTTTCAATACCGTAGAACGTGCTCACCCAATGACTCCACTAAACGAGCGAGGGCCTTCAGCCTTTGGCTTAGTATACTAATGTTACTTACTGAGATGACAAACGGATTTGGAATAATTTAAATCTCAAGGCCAGACTCATCCTACGACATCGTCAGAGATCAATGAAAATTTTAGGCGCGCGAGTCTCTCTTATAAACAGCCCTTTCCCCCTCCTGTCATACACATTTTTATGCCTTGAGGAGGATAGACCCGCTATCGAAATCAGTCTGTATACAGTCATGGTTTGCTCACCTGCTTTGGAATGATGGCATTTGCGATTAGCGCATATCTGCGTCAAAATTGTTCATTCTTGTTTACCTATTCCAATTTCATTTATCTTCATTAGACTTCCTGTTTATAAGATAACACACGAAAATTGTTTTCACTTAGCTGCACGGTTGCCAAAAAGTGAAAAAATAGACTGTAGTTCGCGTTCTGAAAAAGGAGGGTTTTGGTTTTTTATAACTGATCTCCAGTACTGTAGAGGGAGCTCTCGCTCCAATCAAAAAATTATTTAGAGGTACACGATATCGCATTGTCAATGTTGCGGTAGATTTCAAATAAACTTCTCAATATGTGGTCTGTATGTAGTACGTTGATTGTACATATCATCTGTTCAAAGTTTATTGACTGTCGTTTGACTTATGTAATTTTTACAAGGATGAAGTAATAGAGGTACAAATGTGCGCTGTAAGTATAGATAAGAAAAAGGGATCGTATTTCCTAAACGTGAGGTGAATAATATCCGTACTGTGTATAATTTCGTGTTTATTATACCACATCGATGCGTATGAAAGTATTGAAATATGATGGTTAGAATATGTTATTGCTCTTTTAAAGTAAACTTCAAACAACGTCCTCTTCTGTGTGTATATAAGAAGTAAATCGAATCCGAGCGATATTGATAATCATTCTGTATGATGGTACAAAACGTGCATCAAAAATTATAAAAATATAAGTTAGGTACTTTGCTGGATCCTAATTCTCTAAACAGCCACAAATAAAGTGAAAATACAGTACATAAATCACTTTCTTTTTCGGTTCGCCTAATCCAATAAATGGGCTACCGTTATGAGAAAACGCGTTTACGTGGACAGAATTCCATTTGCACATGGAATCTAAGCTCATTTTATATTCAGTGCAATAGTTGAAGACGTTTGTGATTTATCAATGGGCCTAATAATGATTGATTATTAAACTAGGTAGCTTGCTAATTTACTCTCAGTTCGTTGATTTACATACCGCACATGTCGATCCACGTAAGCTCGAGTTACTTTTACTTCCATAACTCTTTTTTCATGAGCGTAATCATTCTCCGGTGTACCTACGTCCTTTTGTCGAAAGTTATTGTTTCGAAAAAGCTCTATAGATGATCCCCGGGTACTTGTTTAATTAATACTATGAATGCGTTAAATTTCTTGGAATCACGGAGTCGTTTTGATGTACAGTTCGAAACAATACGAAATTGTATAGGCCTCGAAGTTTGTGACATCATAATTTCATTTGATTGAGTAAAAATTGGTCACGTTGTTATTACGATAAGTTTTGGGTACCTACTTCGACATTTTTGTAAGATACGAGCGTAAATTATTATGGAGCGTTATTTTACAACACACGTGCAGACAAAAATTTCAAATATATTCTTTGGGTGCGCATATACGAAAACATATGCGGCGATCGTGATATCGACTTTCCTAATTACGAGAAAAATTGCTGGCAATTGAAAGTGCTCAGTTTTCTATTGTGTTTCAGTTTAAAATTGAATTGGGATTTATTTAATTTGCTTTTGTGGAAAAATGGATGGTATTAAGAACGTATTAAAATTACACGCGTTTAAAGTACGTGTAAAAGACGCGAGTCATATATTTTTCAATTCAAAAAAAAAAAAAATTGCGCAGTCCGTATATCTTCCTCCTTGACGGATTTTCTTTCACTTTTTTCGATGGGAGGTTCGTGACACTGTGTCGTGAAATAAAAACCGTTCATCTGTCTAGGGTGAATTTATTCATCTAATTTAGTAGAATTTGTTGACCCCAATTCCGGTTTAATGTGCGTCGAACAGAAAATTCATATAAGTGAGTCTTATAATTTATGGTCTCGTAGGGTAAACTGTAGGCACCGCGCATAAGAATCATCAAAAGGATATTTTCGTCGTTCTCTCACATATTTATTTCTTCAAATTATTTCCAGTCGGTAGGAAAGTAAGACGAAATTTCTAACTGATCAAATTTGATTATTCAACATGACCCTTTGTAAATTTATGAGAACGAGCAATAGAAGGAGGGAAACATTGTAAACCGATGAAAGACGAACAAACTTCAGCCTCGATGGCGCAATAATTTTGACCACCGTCTTGTACGCGAGAAATTCTAGGTTCAAATCACACTAGAAAGTTGATGTTTTTTCATGTAATCCTCTTCTTCTTATTTATGAGCATTTTCGAGGTTTACTAGGCTATCAATATCAAATCAGAACAAGGAGGAAAAAAAGTCCGGTATTGCTGAAAAAGTTGATTAACATCATCATAATTGAACCAAAAAGACAATACAAGAATTTAGGATAGAAAAACGCTAATTACCGTACAAAATTTAAAAAAATTTCCTAGTATCGATGATCTATATTAAATAATGGTAATATAACTATCTCGATATTTTTTTCTTTTTTGCCATCACATTTCAAAAATAATTTCTCGTTTCCAGCAATCATAGCTGAGACATATTAGCTTTTGCCACAGGTTTTTTCGCGTGTATAGTCTTGCATTTCACAACACAGTTGTTAAATAGAGAAAAATGGCAAAGTGCAGCGATGCAGTCACCCGATAATAATTGAATCTGACAGAGAGACAATAAGGAGAATAGGTGTCTCTCTTAGAAGAATCAGAGGTCTAATTCTCCTGACCGATTTATTTTCTTGCATGGTTTTTGCATATTGATGGATCAGCTGAAATCCCGCTGAAAATTGAAAAGAAGGTGAAAGCCAGCCGAATTCTACCTGAAAACACAGCTCTAAAAGCTTTACTTTTCAAGCTCATAAAATTAAGTCAATACCAAAGTAAACGCGAAAGGACGAATACTCCGAAGGGAGAGTGAATTATGCAAACCGCAGAAAAATATATAAACGACGAGCGCTTTCGATTAATAAACCATCTTCAAGCCGCATGGTAAATATAATATTACGACTAGATTAAACCTTATGGTCCATTCGAGACTCTCCGGTATGCTCCTCCCACTTGAGTTTGATTACTTCATATGCGGGACGTCAATGAAAAGTGTCAGAAGTTTGAGGTGAACTTGAAGGAGAAGAAAAATAGGAAGTTGTCCTCCCTAATGAAGGTTAATGATGATGTGGTTGAGAAGGGGTGAGTGACGGTATTAATTCCACCCCCCACCCTCATAAATAATAGTCAGGTAGTGTTTAATAATGACGAAACAGCCCTCCTTGAGAAAGGTTTGAAGTCTAGTTTACCTCCCCTCGAGAAGGATGAAACTTTGGCAAATGTTGTTGCGAATCTTGCTGTTAAAATTGGTCCTGGATTTAATTCCCAGAAAGTTTGTGCCGAATTAGTCCGCAATAACCCCCTCCCTCGCATGAGTAATAAATTGGGAGGAGTGATTCAAGGTTTAGAGAAGATTAAAGAGGGAGGTTTAATCGTCACTAAGGCTGACAAAGGCAAATCGGAAAAATTTTTTCGGAAAAATGTCACCGAATCCAATGCTGTGGTGGTGATGGACAAATCCGCCTATTCTTCTAAGATCCATGAAGTCCTCCAGCAGTGTGGTGCTAAAGAGAGTGAGGATTTCAACTTCCCTAAGCACGTCAAAGAAGTTAGGAGTGTCATCAACAGGAGTGAGGCTATTATCAAAACTCCTGCGATGAAAAAAAAACCCTCCTTGTTCTTGACCCCACACCCCCCTCCTCTACGGGCGGCCTAAAATGCATAAGAACAATACTCCGATGCTACCCGTTGTTTCTTTCGTCTCCTCCCCCACCCACCTTTTTACCAAATCCCTGGACCGTATCTCCTCAGTCGGTCTTGAATTCGGCCTCTTTAACTGACATCCTGAAGGGTGTAAGTCTTCCCCCGGGAACGACCATCTGCTCGTTTGATGTTGTTGGTTTGTTCCCGAATATTCCTAAGACTGCTACTATCCAGCGTATGGGTGAGTTACTCGTCAAAGCCAACATTCCTCACAAAGAGCTTCATGAATTTTTCGATCTTCTGAATATTTGCTGGTCCCCCAACTACTGTAAATTTGACGGAAAAATTTTCGAGTTTCCTGATGAAGTTGGGATCTCTATTGGATCACCTGTAGGCTCTCGTCGCCGAAATCTTCATGTCTAAGTTTGAACTTGACCTCTTTAACTCGAACCAGGTGTTAATCATATTCACTATTGGCAAAGGTACGTTAATGACGTTCTATGCACCTGGACTGGTCCCCAGATCTCCTTAGTGAGTTTCTGAGGTATCTGAATTCCTGGTACCCTTCCATTAAATTTACGTTGGAAATAGGGGTATTTTCCATTAACTTTTTAACAGGGAACCTGTTCTATGGTGGGCCTTTTCAGAAATTTGCCATGCGCCGCGCGCCGTACGCCGTCCGGCAAAAAACATGGAAAAATTTCAACTCTCGAGCCATATATGATAGGAGGGGGACTTAGAAAAATTTCGACTCTCGAGTCATATGTGATAGGGGAGGGGGGGGGAGGGCTTGAAAAAATGTCGACTCTCGAGCCATATATGATAGGGGGGGATGATAGGAGGGGGCCTTAGAAAAATTTCGACTACCGAGCTATATAATTATGATAGGAGGGGGACTAAGTAAAATTTCGACTCTCCAGCCACATGTGATGGGAGGGGGACTTAGAAAATTTCGTCTCTCGAGCTATATAATTATGATAGGAGGGGGACTTGGAAAAATTTTGACTATCGAGCTATATATGATATGAGAGGTTCTTGGAAATAAAATGTCAACTCTCAAGCTGTCATATGTAGCTCGAGATTCGAAAAAAATTTAGACTCTCCAACTATACTATACTAGGCTTGTAGTAGGTCTACGCCTTCTTTATACTAGCTTTATCTAGATCTAAGCTTTCTTGAACTTTCAATACCAAATCCCATTCCACTCATAAAACAGGTTCCCTGCGTTCCTCGCTTAACTTCGTTAAGGAAGCCGTCGTTTTTGGATTTATCGATCTCTATAATAGACGGTATCCATAAGTTTGGAATTTACAGGAAAGGTACTACTACCGATGTTTTAGTCCACGGAGGTTCGTTCGGTCCTGTTGCTCATAAGATGGCTGCCTTTCATAGCCTAGTTTACAGACTGACTCGTATTCCTTTGAGTCAGTCTGCCTTCAAGAAAGAATTACTCACAATAAAACACCTGGCAAGAGTGAATGGGTCAATGTCGACGTTGACGTGATGGTTCGGAGGAAAGTTGCGCCTTCTTGATTCCACCACCTCCCTCCTCCGAGACACGATCCGTGATCGTCGTTTGCGTTGGGTCAGTCTCCCTTTCTTGGGGAAGTTCTCCCTCCAATTGGGTCGGGCCCTCCGCCCGTTTGGCTTCAGACCCGCGTTTTACAACCCTAGCATAGTTAAGAGGTTGTTTGTGAGACTGAAGGACCCCATACCCGTTGATGGGAAGAGTGGTGTTTATGAGTTGGAATGTAGGGATTGTGGACGCTTTTATATTGGTGAGACTAGCTGCCAAATGAAAGTTAGAGTAGCTGAGCACCTGAAGTCTTGGAAGAAGCGACACTTGGGGAATCTGCTTTTGCTGATCATTTAATAAACAGTGGCCACAGCTTCCGTATGAGGGATCCGAAAAGCTCCTCTATAAGGAGAATTCCTACTGCAAGCGTATCGCCCTCGAGCATATAGAGATAATGCGTTATCTCAACGGCGATAGTATAACTGTACTCAACTCGTACATTCCGGGAGATGGCCTGATTGAACTTGTTCATGATTCACACCGCAACTTCTCGTTTGGCTAATCTTAATACCTTGTCCTTCTCTTCTGTTCGTCAGGCTTGAAGATGGTTTATTAACCGAAAGCGCTAGTCGTTTATATTTTTTTCTGCGGTTTGCATAGTTTACTCTCCCTTCAGAGTATTCGTCTTTGCGTTTATTACGGATAGCCGTAACTTGGAACAATGGATTCGTTTAATCGAAAACCAAAGCTTCAGCTGCAATACACTGTGATGAATGGACTTTAAGAAAATTTACCCACGGCGTAGTATGACGACGTCACTTGTCAGTAACCATGACCTGATGGAGCCTGTACGTATAAAGGAGGTAGGATGAGCTAGTTAGCTTTACATTAGTCGAAAATACGAATATTTTTTGCTCTACCAGTAACGAGATTTGCACCGCGCACCTCTTGACTCTTGATACCATATTAGACCTGCGCTTTTATCGCGTAATGAAGCCGTCAGCTGTCAGTAAATTACAAACAAAATGGATGTCCATTTTACCTGCTCTCAAGCTCCCTAAGTATACTAGGCTTAAATCAGACTGAGCAATATTGGTGGAAGCGAGGAGAAGCAAGCGTATAAAATTCTGCACTACGTGTCTATAAAGAAGACATATTAGCTTTTTCCACAAGGTTTCAAGTGTAAAGTTGCATTTCACAATACAATGGAAAGTGACAAAGTGGAGCACTGCCGTCACCCAACAATAGTTAAATCTGTAAATAAACAATCTAGAAAATAGGTGTCTTTGTGAACAGGTGCAGAGCCCTAATTCTCCGGACCGATTTATTAATTTTGTATAGTTTATGCTCACTGATAGGTCAACTGAAAGCCAGCTGAAAAAAGAGCGAAAGACAGTCGAATTTATCCTGACACCAGAAGCCAATAGCTACACATAAAAGCTGTATTCTTCAAGGCTGTAAATTTAAGTCGAAGCCGAGGCTTAAGTTTTCGGCTGCAATACACTGTAATGAAGGAACTTGAAAAAATTTTACCCAGGGAGTAGAATCACTTTGTTAAACGGAGAAAATTCAACTTCAAGTTTTTATTCTTCATACTAATGCGAAGATACTGTCCTCGAATTATGAGAAAGATATTTCCGGAAAATGAAAAACTAAATATAAAACAATAGTGATTGTCATTGTAGGCACTTTCTGGCTTCCAGCAATATCCAGTAACTATGACGGATTACTGAATCGACTCGCGCCAGCACGTACGGAAAATCATAGGACTCGAATCCACTCAAGAGCCGGATTATTCCGACAATTTCTATGCTCGAAAGTTAGTAAATAAGAATTCACATTCATGCTCATGAAGTTCATGTCCATTAGAATGGATGTTCACATAATTTTGAATAAATATAGTACGTACTGAGCGTAAGTTCGTTCTCTCGTACACAATGCAAAATCAATATGATATCTGAAGGAAGTCACGCAACTGTGTACGCATAATAAGTTATTAACGCTCATGCACTTCGAGCGGAGTTAATTTCCATGAGAATCGATAAGTAAAACTGGAGAGAAAACCCTAGGTGAAATAAATGAGCGAAGTTTTATCCGAACTATAGAAGGTCTTAGAGCTGAGTAAAAGTTTGTGCTACTTTTGAGTATTCGGATTGGTACACGACCTAATCACTATCGTGTAATTTAATATCACAGCGCGTGACCCAATTGTGAAATAAAATTACGGGGATAAGATTCGAAAAGGAAAAAAAAAAAAAAAATCAATTCAAAATTGTAACGTGCGAATTCCATTTCTGAGTAACATCGACGTTTCACGAATTTGGGAAATATTTCTACAATACTATTCAGATGGATATAATATACAAAAGAAGTCGAGACACTTGTGCATATTTGGGTTGACATACTGACAAATTATCATCGCTGATCATCAATGTCAACTTCTAAATATTTAAAGACAAACTATAGAGAGTGTAAATAGAATAATAATCGATAGAATTTTCTTACGAATTTTCACGTCCTCTTCAGTTTTTTTTCAACATACTTTAAATCAGTTTTAATATAATCTTTGAAACGAGGTGTCAATTTTTGAGTACGACTTGTAACAGTATAATATTGGTTAATGTGCTCCAAAAACACGAAATAGGTACATATTATTTTTAGCAGAATTTTCTGAGAAGTGCTTCGTGGACAGAATGAAGGCCTCACTTACAGTTTTCTTCCGGGCACTGTAACGAGACAATATGAACGTGAGCGGGTTCGACGATATCGTATTCGCGTTGCCTCGGTACAGTCCCCGGGAAAAAAATGTACGTAGTACCCTCAAAATATTCTGATTGTTTCTCGACGTTGCAAAGAAGATGTACTAAGCTTGGTATATATGCATATTATGAGGACACATTGACCATTCTTATCTGCTACACCTTTCAATGACATAAATATTACTCCCCTCTCCTACGAAACCAAGGCACTAATATTTGACTTATATGAGAATTTTGCAAATTTTGAAATCTCTTTCTAAATACTTAATTTATGAGGTCGTCTGACATCCCACGTTTCGACATTTGCGACTGTAATATCTTTTTGATAGATTTGAGGCTCGGAAGGTCGACAATATCAGCTACCTTTCCTCTCACAGAATGACGGCTAATATGCGCATCTGCCTTGCAGAAGCTTCAATTTTTTTTAGTTCAAAGTTGAAGTAGAGTACAATTCAATGGAAATCAATGAAGGACAAATGATACAACGAACGGAGGTCAGGTCTAAACGGTCTCTCAGTCAAGGATTGAGCCGATTGCTTTAACAAGCAAGGGCATATTTACATCCGAACATCATCCACAAATTTCCCTCAGCCTGGAGAATAACATTTACGTCTTCGAAGAGGGACTATACAAATTTCCTGACGGACTTTTCATGAACGGACCGCTATCTACACTAGTGGCCGACGTCTTTATCAACCACCTAGAATCCCATCATATTCGGGATTGTGATCGCACCTTCGAAGACGTACCCTTCTAGGCTGGATACGTTGACGACATCCTCTGCGACCTCTACAGTCTACTTACACCAATACCAACCTTCAATAAAATTCACCATCCAGGTAGAAGGAACTTGAATAAACTATCTGGACCTCTTCATCACTATTGAAGAGCATCGTAATATTCTCAGATTCGTCGTATCAAATTGCGAGCATTTACACCCAATTGTCTACAAAATAGCTGCGGTCAATTCTGCCGTCCTGGGACTTCTTTCCGTGGCCTTTTCTGAGGTGGCCCAGGTGGCCGAAATTCTACAAATAGAAAAGATTGTCCGAATGCTAAACCTTCTGACTGTCCACTCAACGGAAAAGACTACAAAAACTCCTACGTGAGGGTCTTTGCACACGTCTTCTCCTCTTCCCTCCTAAAAAAAAAGAGATGGCTGCGACTTCCCTACCTAGTCCTGGAGATGTTTGAAAAATTCGCTTCCCTCTTCCGCCGTTACAGCTTTCTTCTCTAGCTGACTTCATTCGTCTCAAGGACACAACAGAGTACAGGGATCTACAGAATACGGTAACCTCTTCTAAGTCGTGCAGACGGGACGCGAACTTCACCTCCGCCTGAAAGGATACCGTGACGCCCTCAACCCCTCAAACGAAAAGGAACACCGACCACTATTGACAAGCCAGCCATAGAATAGACCCCCAGCGTGGCCAATTGTTGCACACGGTTCTAAAACGCAGTCATCAAATCGGTTAGAGGAATCAGTAATACTTCATGCTCACAACTCAGCATGCTGGGACTTCCTTAGTGGTCATTTTTTGACTCTTACGCTCTTCCACGAATCCGTTCGTAACATGAAGACAACTTCTTCTTCTAGTCTACCAACCGTCTTCACTAGTGTACAGTCTGAAGATGTTCTTTGGTCGAATGAAATTTTGTTATGTGTCAGTGATCTCTCTCGTTATTGAAATATGACCCGTACCCTCGAGGGATCCATCAGCTTCGGTACAGCCTGGGAAGCTCAAGGACTTACGAAGAGTGTTTCACGGCAAGTGAGGTTCGGAGAAATTCAAGAAACCCAAACACTCTTCCTTAGCCTCCCTCATGTGGTAGCTTATATTTAGTCTAAGCCTTTAGAATCGATCTGCTTATGTTCAACCCTATTCTCTTCAACTAGCCTTCAGACTCTTAGTCGTGACTGAACAATCAAAGTCATCAGGCTCGCGGGTGGAGGGGTAAGGCTACTCCCTCACTCGTAAAGAGTTCTAACTCAATTTCTTTTTCTTTCGCTGCCATATTCAATTGAGCGTTGCCGAATTTTCTTTGTCGGTCCCTTGTATACGCTTCCCGGAGCTACGTGATGATGCGCAGCGCTCGTTGTTCCGCTGCTCTGCATAGATCACTTATGCTCTGAAGACCTGTCCAATGCCTGATGTTTTCCCTCCATGATCAGCCGTATTAACCCATATTTTTCACCCCTTATGATAAATAGCTGACCTTCCGCTGTTTGACGTAGGAGAAGAGCAATCTTTCCATACCGGCCTTTTCCAAGACTGCCACGTTGGTCATTTTTAGCGTGCATGAGATCTTCAGCATACGCCGTAAAGTCAACATCTCGAAGGCCTCTAAGCGATTTAATTTATTTAGCCTAAACACGTAGAGTCTTAGTCTAACGACGGTACATTTTTGGTGACGCTCTTCCAAGAGAAATTTTTCTTCCTCAGAAAACCTTTACCCAAATGTACATCGCAATTGTGCAGTAAAAAACTCTCGTTCTCTCTCATTAATTATAATTTCTCGTAGAAGTCTTGACAAGGGGGAAGGGACTGAGATACAAATCGAAAATATTAGATAACAGATGAGGTCGTCGTTTGGAAATTTACTGCGCTAAATTTTTTTTTTCTCTCGATTGCATTCCTTGTTATTTTTCCTTGAATCGTAATAAAACAGTTGACGGACGAACGATCTAAAAAACTCGAACGGTTGATTGAACCTAATTAAATAACGATTGATCTGATAGCGCATTTTTCCAACAATGTCGTTACTCCCTTTTATTTTATTATTCAATAGTCCCCCGCACTGGTATTCGTATTGACGCAATATTGATGGAAATTACGTAAACGAAATGTTAGATGCTATCATCTTTCGGCTATATATTGTCCATGTGTCAAGAACTAGAACGACGAAATTTTCGTAGAAGCCCATCTCGACCTGAGAGAATAATGATCTAATACAATAACGAGAGTACACGAAATGCGTACTTACTCTCTATAAAATCGTAAGAAATATATACAACTAGTAACAAGTTTAGTGACACCTTGAGGGGAAAATAACGTGGAGTTAACGAGCACATGTTCGTGGAACAATGTGGCAGACGAAGAAAGGGCAAATGACGACGCTACAGGTGATTTTCATGGAATGCAATAACTAATATATAATTTGTGTTTCGAGTGGAAACAGAAAATAAATACAATGACCCCATATTTTTGCATCCAGGTGGTTTTCATTTTATTAATACAACATCGGTGCATGAGCGCGAATGCTACGTACAGAAGGAGGAAGGACTATAGGGAGGAAAAGGAATGATAGAGAGAACATTTTATACTATCCGAAAATTTGTCGCCTCTCGAATAATTTTACCTTATAAAACGCTTTTTAGAGACTTCCCAAATTTTGCACGAATGTGCTAGAGTTAGACGAACAATTCTGCGTCATATTCTCCGAATTCTAAAAAACTAGAAGGTAACGTCGTAAACTACAAGAAAGAAAATGAGTGGGTGAAGAGGAAAGTTATAATAAACTTACATTAGAAAACATAATAAAACAGGTATTAAAGTACCCACATAATATAATACGTTTGTGTGACTTATGATACAGTCTACCGACAATCGGTATGCTTACGTACGATTGCGTCAACAGGGTTTATCGAACGTGATTTTTTAATCATTTCCAGAAAATGTGATCAGAGATGCGACAATATATTGCTAGTTAAATTTTACGATCCATAAAAAGGTATCCTTTAGAGAAGGTGCTCAGCGCCTATCGAGACAACTACGAAAGCAATGTATCACGAAAGTATTTGTGACGTAGAGGCACCTTTTCATTGATTGTTTTAGTATCTTTTTTCTTTCTTTTTAATTAGATCGAAACGACGTTTAATGATTTTCATTGACGATGAAAAGAAAATTACCGGTACGATATGACAAAGAACTAGGTATTCTTCAAGTTCAATACTCTTTGTAAATTAGTACAGTATTTAAACTCGGTTGTAACTCAATTTCCGAAGACAATAGAGAGAGGAATTGAAAATATTTTCACTTTTATTTTCTTCGAAGTTCGAAGACGCGGTCTTCCAACTACCGGCACCGACACGTTATCCAAACACCTACCTTTTGGATAGACGAGTTACCGAACGCGAGCTAGGAGATAATCTTAATTACGCGTCACTTCTACCGTAAACCAGCATCTGTGTATTCATCGGACGCATGCACGCTTCATGCACTCACTCATTACCTTTTGTAACAGAAATAAGCATACTGTTTACCACATCCAAAACTATTATTAAGTTCAATGTCGTTTATTGAATTTATTTCAGAATGTGTAACTAACTGTAAACTCTCTCAGAGAATCGGATCGCACCACCGGTGGCTATATTCTCTCCCACCCTCCTTAAACGGTAAATTCTTTCTTACTCTCTTCTCTCCCCTCCTTCATAAGATACGAATCACCTTATACAAGTATTCACCTAAACGGGCCTGTAGCTAGAAGCCGTTCATGATGAGAGGGGGTGAAACTTTTCTAGGCCCTTTTTTCTTTTGTGGTCTTTTTAGTGGCTCTCAATGCTTCTCTCCACCGGCTAAACGCGTGCTCAAACTTAATCGCCACCTATACCACTTTCATATGGTAAGCTCTTGATCATGCTGTCATACAAAATACCTACTTACAACTCCCAATCAACTGCTCTAGACTACTTTACTTATTCTCGTATCAAGAAAGGCGTTCTCAACAAACTCTCATGGGAATAAAAACATTGCTTGCACCGCAGAGAACTTTTGGTTTGTAACTATCATCAAAGCATCACACAGATCGACTAGAACCTGTTTCACCGATGTAAGCGTTGTAACAAACATTACATAGAAATTTATACACTCCACTTCTTTCGTGTCCAGCCAGAGACCTCGGAGTCTTCCCCAATTTGGTGGACCCCCGAATGCACGCAACTTATTAATGAACGCAAAAAGGCCTTCAGAAAGTGGAAACTCTCTCTCACTCCCGAGGACTATCTTTCTTATCAACATCGTAACGCTACAGTTAGAATGGAACAAAAACGTATGAAAGGGGAATCATTCAGAAAATTCAGTTCGTCAGTTAACAGAGACACGAACCTCGGCACAATGTGGCGATGCTCCAAAGCATTTAGATCCGGTCGCAATCCCTTTAAACACAAAATCTCTCAGGATGACTTACTTTCCTTTGCTGACACAGTCGTCCCACCAAGGGCTCCCAATTTCTCAGAGGTCAATATTCAATATTTACAATCCCCTCCTCCTCAAAATAACCTGTTAGACAGTCAATTCACTGGGGAAGAATTCTACTCAAATCTTTGTTCAAGGAAATCTACAGCCCCTGGCCTTGACGGAATCTCTTACAGCTGCCTTCAGTCAACACCCGAACCTAGCCTAAAGTCTCTTCTAGTAATTATCAACCGTCTGTGGCGAAACAACGTCATCCCCTCTGCATGGACTCATTTCCAGATTATCCCTATCCCAAAAAAAGATTCAAAGCTGCGTCCTATTGCCCTATCCTCATCATGCATCCGAAAACTAGTCGAATCTATGCTAAATGCCCGACTCAGACACTGGTCGGAACAAAAAGGTATTATTCCACATAACTGCTACGGTTTTCGAAATAAACGCAGTACTATTGAAGGTGTCACCTCCCTCGTCAATGACATATATCAGGCTATTATAGACAAGCAACACCTGAACGCCCTTTTCATAGACATCCACTCGGCCGCTTTTCCCAGTGTCAGCTTACCAATTTTGCGTCAAACTCTACAAAATCTGAATATTCCCCCTCATTTCTCTACTTTCATTCTCAAATTGATGTCTCCTCAAACATTTACATTCACTCACGCAAACTATCCTAACTAGGATAAATTACTCAGGTCTTCCCCAAGGCTCGTCCCTGAGCCCTATCTTATTTAATCTATATATCCTCACTGTTTCAAACATACGTTCACCAGCTACCATACTTTCCTTTGCAGATGACCTGGTTATCTCCCACGCTCATTCTCAAGTTGCCACCACCACTCTACACGTCACTAACACCTTATCCGTCCTCCAAAACAAACTAGACCAACTACTCCTGAGTTTATCCATTCCAAAATGCGTTTCTGTTCTGTTTTCCTTAAGAGCCTACAACCTTGCAGATGCGTGTATCTTCCTCACGGGCAAACAAATCCCAAATTGTTCCTTCTTCAAGTACTTAGGCATTACCCTGGACAGTCGTCTTACATGGAACATTCATATTTCCTTCCTTCGTACCATATGCTCTCAGGCCATGAAAATCCTTCAAGCCTTGTCTAGCACCGAATGGGGTGGTGATCCCATCATCCTGTCGATGCTATACAAAGCCATTATTCGTAGTAAAATGGAATACGGGGCCTTCCTCTTCGGTTCCGCTGCTCCCTCTCGTCTGAAAAAACTCGACGTATTTCAACATCAGGCCCTTCGTCACATTTTAGGAGCCATAAAAACGACACCAATTGTTGCTATGGAAGCTGAAGCAAAAATTCCTCCCTACAAATCCGTAGAATATATCTTACACAAAAATATTGTACTCGCTTGGCCTCCTGGACAAATAAAAAGCTCATTCTCTCCTTTTCGAATATTTCCCATAATTGGCGCTTCATCCCCTCCAAAAAACCTTTGTTATCTCGCATTATAAAAAAATATTCCAAACTCCTACACTCGCTCCCATCGATAGATGGCTATCCTTACCAATATCTCACCTATTTCGAAATTTTTCTTCGTTGGCCGTTAGAAATTTTGACACGGAAACACAAGGTTGCCATACCGCTACAATTTGCCGAAGTAATTGAAACTCAATTCCGTGTGATTACCGTATCATATACACCGATAGCTCAAAGATGACTTCCGGTTGCGGTGCGGCCTTCGACGACTCCTTTTCGGGAGTTGTAAGGAACTTCCAAATTTGCCCCGGATCCTTGTCCTATGACAGCGAAGTTGCTGCTATTTTCATGGCTCTTAACTTCGTATCTCAATCCAATCCTTCCTCTTCTCCGCATAACCAAATCCTTATCGCTTCAGATTCTCTCTCGGCCCTTCATGCAATCATAGAATCACCCTACAGTCACAATATCAGCCCCACTATCATTAACACTCGCTTCCTCCTCCAACATCTACTTCACTCTAAGAACATCAGCACTTCTTTTATAAGGATCCCCAGCCACAAGGGAATTGAGGGCAATGAACGAGTTGATTCGGCAGCTAAAGCGGCTTGCTCCTCGCCGTCTGCCGCTAAATACTCATTCATTAGTGCAAATTTCCTCTTAGGCATAGCCCGAGAAGAAAACGAAGAAAAATGGCAAATACACTACTTGGGAAACATTTCCCTCTCACCCCAACACTTCCATCTAGAAAACTCAATTTCCACTCACCCCTGGTAGATATTGTCAAACTACGTCAACCGAAAATTCACTGTTTCAATTTGCAGACTTCGATTCAATCACAACAGGCTCCCGTACAATTTAGCAAAATTTTTACCAAACATATCTCCTGATTGTCCTTTTCATCCGCAAGACAAGATAGCGGTCGACTTGAACCATATTCTTTTTCAATGTCCACATCTTGCCATTCAATAAAAAACACTCCACTCTTCACTTATCAACTCTAATATTCAACGCCCTCTCGCTGCACTCAATTGCCTCCATATCACCAACCTCTCTGTCTTTCCTGCTCTTTACTCATTCATAAATTTTCTCTCTCCTACCCTCACTATCTAATCCACTTGCTTCTCCCTGTCTTCTACCTCACAATAATGTTACATCATCGGGCGAAATGACTCTTCGGTCGAAGCCCTATTCATAAACCGTATTTTGACGTGGAACACGCTCGTATATCGAGGAGGTATTTCTGAAAAATCGAGCATAATCGAGCGACAGATAAAAACGATAGATTTAAAAACGACAGATTTTCCATAGCATCCCATATTAGGTAGCAACAGATTTTAGGTAGCTAAAAAGGTAGGCTCCCTGGCGAGGCGCATAGTCCTTTTCAATTCTAGAGACAATCTCACTTTCTTTGAGTTTCTCCTTCACCTTCTTTGAAAGAGGTGGGGTGAGGGGAATAAATGAGCAATTTTGTAACTCGTTCAACAGAAAATAATCAGTGCGAACGTGCGCGTGCGTCCGTGCACATCTCTACCCCGTGGGTGATTCAGAAATTTGCGAGTACACCCCGCATGGTGAATTCAAAATTCGGGTGCGTCCGTGCAAATGACCTTGGGATAATTCCGAAATCCTGATCCCTACCCTGATTTCATAATTTGCGTGCGTCCGAGGTGTGCGTCCATGCAAATGACCTTGGGACTTGGAAAAATTTCGAAATCTACAGCAAGGAAGGGGTCGAAAGGCGGAAGCCCAAAATATTTTATATCAGACTTATATGCTAAACCGAGATAGGGACCGAGAAAGGGGGGCGAACAGCGGAGCGAGTGAGCCCCACGAAAGTTGACACCTCAAAATATTTCTCATAGAAGACTTAAATTTTTCATACCATTCCAATACAACAGCAAGACAGGGGGCGAACGAGCGAAGCGATTGAGCCCCACGAAAGTCGATACCTCAAAATATTTCTCATAAAGGCGAGACCTCACATTTCTCATAGAAGACTTGAATTTTCTCATACCATTGAATACAATAGGTGATACCTCAAAATATTTCTCATACAAGACTTATACGACGCCAAGGTAGGTAACGGGGTGAACGAGTAATATCTCACGAACACTTGACCTAGTAGAAGCCTAGACTAAAATATTTCAAGATCACTGATAAAATATAAAAGATATGAAACATGATCTTCATTTATTTGGCTATGCCAGAAATTTTTTTGGACTCAGTTTTACCAGGGTACTTATACTCAAAAATCATAGTTTCTAGATCTAAATCCATAAGGGCAATTAGAGAAGTAAAATTATAATATGAAACTCGAGGAATAGATAATCTCACTTTCTTTAAGCTTCTCCTTCTCCTTCCTCTAAGAAGGTGGAGTAGGTGGAATAAATAAGAAATTCAACCGCAAAATAGTCTTATATACTGAGAAAGACATGAAATATGATCTTTATTTATTTGCCTATGCCAGAAAATTTCGAAACAAAGAACGTGTTCCACGCCTTATCTATTCAGTTTGACTGAAAGTAAATCAATTGGGGGGGGGGTCAAGGGGGGAGCCACCGGCGAGGCGCGGGGCGCCGAGTTTTTTTCATGTATTTTTTTCCCCTTTTTTTTTAGTGGGGAACCCGCTATCTATTTTGTTAGGAGATTACATCCTCAGAAAACGTCCGCGTCCGGGTCCTTCAGAAAACGTCCGCGTCCGCAGGTTAGGTTAGGTTACGGGACTTGGAAGAATTTCGAGTCTCGAGCTACATATGATAGGAGGGGGACTTAGAAGAATTTCGAGTCTCGAGCTATATATGAAAGGAGGGGGACTTGGAAGAATTTCGAGTCTCGAGCTATATATGATAGGAGGGGAACTTAGAAGAATTTCGAGTCTTGAGATATATATGATAGGAGGGGGACTTAGAAGAATTTCGAGCCTCGAACTATATATGAAAGGAGGGGGACTTGGAAAAATTTCGAGTCTCGAGCTATATATGGAAGGAGGGGAACTTAGAAGAATTTCAAGTCTTGAGATATATATGATAGGAGGGGGACTTAGAAGAATTTCGAGCCTCGAACTATATATGAAAGGAGGGGGACTTAGAAGAATTTCGAGTCTCGAGCTATATATAATAGGAGGGAAACTTAGAAGAATTTCGAGTCTCGAGCTATATATGATAGCAGGGGGACTTGGAAGAATTTCGAGTCTCGAGCTATATATGAAAGGAGGGGGACTTAGAAGAATTTCGAGTCTCGAGCTATATATGATAGGAGGGGGACTTAGAAGAATTTCGAGTCTCGAGCTATATATGAAAGGAGGGGGACTTGGAAAATTTTCGAGTCTCGAGCTATATGAAAGGAGGGGAACTTAGAAGAATTTCAAGTCTTGAGATATATATGATAGGAGGGGGACTTAGAAGAATTTCGAGCGTCGAACTATATATGATAGGAGGGGGACTTGGAAGAATTGTGACTTCCGAGCTATATATGATAGAAGGGGGACTTGGAAGAATTTCGTTTCTCGAACTATATATGATAGGAGGGAATGTAGAATGATAATTTCGATTTGAATTATATGACAAGATTATCAACTCAGTTCCACACCACCTGAGAGGTCGAGTTAAGGAATTGCGGGTTCCCCGCTGCCATTGCAACGTCTGCAATGGCTTCTAATTTTTTTTCTTCTTTTTCCTTTCTTTCCTGTTTGTTTCTTTTTTTTTTTCTTTTTCTAATAAACGGGTTATAATAAAAAAAAAAAAAATGCACCCTGATCCTCTCTTCCTAGCATGATTTCTGGTCCTTCTTATCCTCCAACAAGCTCTGGTCTATGAAAGAAACTCCAATACCTTGGTCTACTTCGAACCACCCTTCCCGATGCGAAAAAGTCATTCTAACCCGCCCCGGAATAGGCTATACCTCTTTCATCCGCTTTATGCCCGTACTGCAGCGCTGACGATCTATCCGTTCACGGTCTTCTTCTCTTGCCCAGCTCTCGAAAACATCCTCCCTGCATCACAAACTCCCTCTCCAGCAATCATGAAAAAATCTTCACCACGATGAACCATTTTCGATCCTTCCATTTCCACAACATCATCTAATCCACATTCATCCTTATCATCCTCGTCGATCCACTTTAGGCCCATAATTACAAGAATACATAGTTGCAAGGCTCATCAATTTAACGAAAAAAGAAAATGGTTCAAACTGGGTTCAAAATATCTTTCATAATTTACCCAATTTTTCAATTGGAATAAAAACAGAGCCAGTGTAAATAAACACTTCCAAGAAATTTCGGAGCGTATCGGTCGTTATATGAAACCTATCAAGCACCTAGAGAGGACGGTAAAAATATCGTTTATCAGTAATATTAATGACTCGTACTCGCACATATATTTTGATCAAGATTCAAGTCGCAATTTTACGCACTTTCAATCAAAGTCTGGACACTTGAATAATTGTACGTATTTAGGAGTTTATTAAAAAGTCTAATCGCTTTGCCAACAAAAAATTCTATGTTAGTGTAGGAACGTATAATTATTTCTACTTGCGCACAATATTACCGAATACAATGGCGTTTTAATTTCAATATTTTCTAATTTTCTCAGAAAAATAGAAGAAATTCGGGGTCCTTTTTGGGTAAAAAGTGGAAGGCAAATTGGAATTATTGTAGCGAACAAATAATCTGGGATGCCTCAGTTGAAAATTTTTTGTCATACTCCGTGGGAGCTCTTCCTTATCTGTAATCCTCACAAGATGAAATAACCTTCCTCAGGCGGAGTGGTATAGTGCGGGGCGAAACATACATTACATGTCAAATATTTTCGTTTTCGCTATTTGTCTGTATAAAATATGGCGTCCAGAAGAAATATACGATTGAAGTAAAATTTCGTTCCTTAATCCAAAAATATAAAACCAAACGAAGTTACTTTCCGTATAGTCATTTCGATCGATCAATTTAAAAACACTCGGAATTTTTTCGATTACACTATTTTATTGCCCACTTTCCAGGACTCATCATCCATACGTAAAATTTTATTTGTCTCTAAAATGACGAGAATTTCTAAGACGGCCACGAGAGAAAGGAAAAATGACAACACGCCGAGCCGAATGAGATGCTTTAGTATTTTGGACGATAGCCAACCGGCAAATATAGTATTCAATGAAAAGTTTTTACGCACGCACACACATATTATAACCAACCATCAGCATTCGAAAGCTTTATAAATAATTAATTATCCCTCGATCGAGACGCCGAACTATGTTTAATTAAACCCTGAGAAGAAAAAGAGACAGAGAGTAAAAAAAAAATAAAATACATACTGAAAAAACCAAGAATATATACTTGATTAGTGGAGATATATACGATTCTTTGCATACCAACAGAAACGATCGAAATCTAGATTTAAAACTCTACACTACTGTATCTGTATTCGTCCTTCAATTTAATACTTCTCGAAAGACAGAATACCGAACACTCTGAAAATGACGATCTAGAGTCAATGGTCGACTAGAGGTCATATTAGAAACTGAGCACGTGTTTAAAAGTGAAAATTTTTCGAGTAGCGTAACGTTTGATCGTTGACCGGGTCCCATACAGAATAAACATCTCTTCTCTGATATTTTCCGCCGAAAAATTTCGCACACTCCCCCAAAAATGACGTCTAAACTGGTCACAGAGAGGGGAAGAGGATGCACACGCGCAATCCGAACTGGCGCGACTTTAGGGGTCTGTTACGGATCATCGTACACGTGCCTCTGGTAATTCTTGATCCTTCTTGTCTAGTGTAGACCAGACAATACCTACCAGAATCTGTTGTTTCGACTGGTAGGAAAGTTTGGAAATGAACTCGCGTAGTCAGTGGGAAGCGTCAACGGTTAAAAACTTTCGCTTAAAACTCCAAAAATCGATATTTTCTTCCTTTATCTTTCTTCGAGTACGAAATTTACATTCCGAAGAAGGGGGAAAAAAAAGTTGAATCATTAATCATCGTCTACAAAAACGAGCTAAGCTGCTAAGTTTTTTTGTATACACGATCGAGTCAGTCTTTACAGCGACTAAAAATTACCGCTCGAGTATACCGGTCTTGGCGTTCTCTATAAAATTTGAAGTAAATTTTAAAGGTCAGTGACGATCTCCGCCTTATTTTTGTTTCTCTCTCTCTCTTTTTGCTCCCCTGTATACGAGAGAAAAACCGCGAGACATTTTTACACGCAAAAAAGTAATTGAAACTTGCGGTAACAAGTGTGTTATTAGCCTCGTAAAAGAAATAGGTTGACAATATTTTAAAACATAATATTATTATTGAAAACCGGCCAGCGGTATCTCGTTGTAGGTCTTAGCACACATACGAATAAGAACCTATTATGCGGTAATCAGGCTAGTTATGTTTCAGACACAACGAATATACGATCGAGAATGTGAATTTGATATGGGGACCGTAAATTTTGAGTAAGCGCGCACATTATACTGGTAGGCCAACCAAATTCTAATCACGGATGCCGGACAGATATTTAATCTCTCGCGCCGCCTCTCTAAATCCGAAGACGGCTAATAAAAAAATTAAAAAAA
This sequence comes from Aspidiotus rigidus, assembly GCA_035079385.1. Taxonomy (NCBI): domain Eukaryota; kingdom Metazoa; phylum Arthropoda; class Insecta; order Hemiptera; family Diaspididae; genus Aspidiotus; species Aspidiotus rigidus. The sequence goes on from JAVHKY010000023.1 coordinate 5,912,625, forward strand.
AAACGTACCGAGTATTTTCTTCTACACCCATCATGGACCAACAAGCATCCTGTAATAATTAATTAGAAGAATGTACGACCTTGACATTCTATTTAGAACAATATGTAAGTAACGGAGTGTAAAATTGAACCATGTCACTGTGTGAAATGACCTATCTTAATGTTTCATTACTACCTCGATAGGCGAGCGAAATTATAGATCGACGACAAAATATCGCCAGACTGAGAGTAATTTAATGACGCGGAACGCTTTTATAACCACCGGTACGTATTATTGAATAATTTAATGAAGATTAAAATATCATTAGTTTCCATAATACAAGAGAGGAGTAAAGAATCATCGTCCCCGCATCGTGTCGGTTACAAAGTCTGAAAATCTTGGCATCAAAAACGGGTCCATGTTTTCAATTAAGCCTATTAAAGTTGCTACGACGTACGTCTGTCGGCTTCCATAGAAAATGTCACATCATTCCTGCGAAAATTTATAGAAAACATAAATATAAGAAGTGGATTTACCAGTCGGTTATTCGTTTTCAGCGACTTCTTAGCTTCACATCTATATGGAACGAGAAAACACTACAAATCGAACCGAGGGATTTCGCACTGACGGAAAAGTTATAAAATTACGAATTATGTGTATTTTCTATGAAATCCGAATTTTCACCGACAGCCGGCTTTTCTGCAAGCGAGACGACGGACACGCACACGGGCCCGAAAACTCCACCAGCGACGAACGAAGAAAATATACTACAAACCGAGCCACATCTGGGTGACGAAGCAAGCTCGATTCAAACGAGGCAGACGAGAGGCTTTCAGGCTTTGATAAACTTACGAACGATTCGTTCGCACCGACGCCGTTCATTTCGGTGTTTACGTTATTATTTGTTGCATTTCGTTCACGTAACCGCTATCCTACCTAAACGTATACGTTTTTCATTCAGCGTGCTAGAAAATGGGGACAAAAAAGTTTTCGAGTTGTATAGTACGGTACACACATTTACACCTGTTCATTCAATTTATCGATTCGTGTCGAGAGACGGCGTCGAAGACTCTTGAACGCCACAACGATTCGAGCGTAGAGATGACTGGAATTTTATTTAATGTCCAGTTGTACAAGAGTGATCGTACCTTTCTTAGGCACATCTAGGACTACAAATTCTCAAAACGAGTATCGTTAATTACGCTATATTAATGAGATGATCCCGGAAATTATACTCATTCGCTCACCATTGAGTATAATTTCGATCGGAAAGTTTGAAATTGGGGTTATTAAACGAGATCATCAATGAAAAAATCATAAGGAAAACGCAGCAACTATGCTCTAGATACAGTGACGGTATTATGGTGTACTTTAGCATGAGAGAATAATGAAACTAAAATTAGAAAAAAAGCTCGCTTCTCTCGGGGCTTCGTCGGTAACACTATGTTGATGTAGGTGAGCAGGCAGTGTTGAGTTGTACTAATAAATGGCCCAGTAAAACAATTATCGTGCTTAGAAACCTAAGGCAGACGGAAGCTAATGTGTCGCCTTCAGATACATTTAGTGTACATGAATGCTCCATTTCAGAGGCTTATCAGTTCATTGGCTCACCCGCTCTGAGCTCGTTCGCCTCTCCTTTTCCCTGTATTGCTTAGCTTGTTTATTATGGACTTACCACCGGTTGAGCTCACTCGCTCCATTTGTTCGTATTGTCCTCTCCATCCACAGTTTCTTCACCTAATCTAATATATTATATGTTGGGCTAACCAGCGGATAAGTGGACTTGCTCCCCTCATTTGCTCCCCAGACCTGAGCATATTCAAACTAATAAAGTATACTAGAGGCTTGGATGTCAGGTTAAAAAGCTCATCTCACTTCCTCTATAATATAGGCTCCATCACTATTTCTTGAATTACAACCCAGGGAAAATTGTTTCAAGTCTTCTAATCAGATCAAAGTTATTGACGACATCATAGTAACATTGTTTCAAATATCACCCTTGAGGAGAAACATTAGGTCGTGGATATGACTTGTTTCCTCTCTGTTTTGCTCGCTCTTCATTATCGTTCATTATTAACATTTCATATTGATATTATCGCGTACATTTCCATTTCTATTATCTGATTATGCATGTTAATGATGTGAAATATTCAAACTGCAATTTCACCGCGGTACATCATAAAGTTATAGGGCTCTTCCCAATATCACATTGCGTACTCGTTTGTCTGACCCTTATTGGAATGGTACTTGTTAACAGGGAACCTGTTTTATGGGGGGCTATTTGAGAAATCTGGCGTCCGCCGTGCGCCGTCAGCCGTCCAGCGAAAAACTTAAAAAATTTTGGCCCTCGAGCCATATATGATAGGAGAGGGACTTAGAAAAATTTCGACTCTCAAGCTATATATGATAGGAGGGGGACTTAGAAAAAATTTCGACTCTCGAGCTATAGATGATAGGAGGGGAACTTAGAAAAATTTCGACTCTCGAGCCATATATGATAGGAGAGGGACTTGGAAAAATTTCGACTCTCGAGCTATAGATGACAGGAGGGGAACTTAGAAAAATTTCGACTCTCGAGCTATATATGATAGGAGGGGGACTTAGAAAAATTTCGACTCTCGAGCTATATATGATAGAAGAGGGACTTAGAAAAATTTCGACTCTCGAGCCATATATGATAGAAGGGGGACTTTGAATAATTTCGACTCTCGAGCTATATATGATAAGGGGGGGGGGGACTTGGAAAAATGTCGACTATCGAGCTATATATGATAGGGAGGGGAGACTTTGAATAATTCCGACTCTCGAGCTATATATGATAAGGGGGGGGGACTTGGAAAAATATCGACTCTCGAGCTATTATGAAAGGAGGGGGACTTGGAAAAATTTCGACTCTCGAGCCATATATGATAGGAGAGGGACTTAGAAAAATTTCGACTCTCGAGCTATATATGATAGGAGGGGAACTTAGAAAAATTTCGAGTCTCGAGCTATATATGATAGAAGGGGGACTTAGAAAAATTTCGACTCTCGAGCCATATATGATAGGTGAGGGACTTAGAAAAATTTCGACTCTCGAGCTATATATGATAGAAGGGGGACTTGGAAAAGTTTCGACTGTCGAGCTATATATGATCTAGGCTTCCTTGAATTTTCAATACCAAATCTCAATCGAATCATAAAACAGGTTCCCTGCGTTCCTCGTTTAACTTCGTTAAGGAAGCCGTAATTTTTTTAACAGGGAACCTGTTTTATGGGGAGCTTTTTGAGAAATTTGCCGTGCGCCGTCCAGCAAAAAACTTGGAAAAATGCCTCTCGAGCCATATATGATAGAAGATGGACTTGGAGAAAATTTCGACACGTGAGCTATATATGGTAGGAGGGGGTCTTGAAAAAAACGACGGCTTCCTTAACGAAGTTAAACGAGGAACGCAAGGAACCTGTTTTATGAGTCAAATGGGATTTGGTATTGAAAATTCAAGGAAGCCTAGACCTAGATAAAGCTAGTATAAAGAAGGCCCAGACCTACTGTAAGCCTAGTATAATATAGTTTGAGAGTCTAAATTTTTCTCGAATCTCCAGCTATATATGATAGCTCGAGAGTTGAAATTTTTGCAAGTCCCCTTCATATCATATATGGCACGAGAGTCGAAATTTGTTTAAGTCCCCCTCCTATCATATACGTATAGCTCGAGAGTCCAAATTTTTCTAAGTCCCTCTCCTATCACATATGGCTCGAGAGTCGAAATTTTTTTAAGACTCCTCCTATCATATATAGCTCGAGAGCCGAAATTTTAACATGAAACATGTTTTATGGGGGGCTTTTTGAGAAATTTGCCGTGCGCCGTCCGCCATCCGCCGTCCAGCGGAAAACTTCGAAAAATTTCAACTCTCGAGCTATTATGATAGGAGAGGGATTTAAAAAAATTTCAACTCTCGAGCTATATATGATAGGGGGGGGGGGGGGAATTAGAAAAATTTCGACTATCGAGCTATATGTGATAGGGCAGGGGGGACTTGGAAAAATGTCGACTCTCGAGCTATATATGATGGGGGGGGGGACACGGAAAAATTTCGACTCTCGAGCTATATATGATATGAAAGAGACATGGAACAATTTCAACTCTCCAGCTATCATATATATCTGGAGATTCGAGAAAAATTAAGAATCTCAAACTATATTATACTAGGCTTATAGTAGGTCTAGGCCTTCTTCATACTAGCTTTATCTAGGTCTAGGGTTCTGTCAATACCAAATCCCATTAGACTCATAAAACAGGTTCCCAGCATTCTTCGTTTAACTTCGTTAAGGAAGCCGTCGTTTTTTCCAAGTCCCCCTCTTATCATATGTAGCTCGAGAATCGAAATTTTTCCAAGTCCCTCTCCTATCACATATGGCTCGAGAGTCCAAATTTTTTCAAGACTCCTCCTATCATATATAGCTCGAGAGTCGAAATTTCAACAGGAAACATGTTTTATGGGGAACGTTTTGAGAAATTTGCCGTGCGCCCTCCGCCATCTGCCGTCCAGCGAAAAACTTGGAAAAATTTCAACTCTCGAGTCATATATGATAGGAGAGGGACTTGGAAAAAATTTCGACTCTCGAGCTATATATGATAGGAGGGGAACTTAGAAAAATTTCGAGTCTCGAGCTATATATGATAGAAGGGGGACTTGGAAAAATTTCGACTGTCGAGCTATATATGATCTAGGCTTCCTTGAATTTTCAATACCAAATCTCAATCGAATCATAAAACAGGTTCCCTGCGTTCCTCGTTTAACTTCGTTAAGGAAGCCGTAATTTTTTTAACAGGGAACCTGTTTTATGGGGAGCTTTTCGAGAAATTTGCCGTGCGCCGTCCAGCAAAAAACTTGGAAAAATGCCTCTCGAGCCATATATGATAGAAGATGGACTTGGAGAAAATTTCGACACGTGAGCTATATATGGTAGGAGGGGGTCTTGAAAAAAACGACGGCTTCCTTAACGAAGTTAAACGAGGAACGCAAGGAACCTGTTTTATGAGTCAAATGGGATTTGGTATTGAAAATTCAAGGAAGCCTAGACCTAGATAAAGCTAGTATAAAGAAGGCCCAGACCTACTGTAAGCCTAGTATAATATAGTTTGAGAGTCTAAATTTTTCTCGAATCTCCAGCTATATATGATAGCTCGAGAGTTGAAATTTTTGCAAGTCCCTTTCATATCATATATGGCTCGAGAGTCGAAATTTGTTTAAGTCCCCCTCCTATCATATACGTATAGCTCGAGAGTCCAAATTTTTCTAAGTCCCTCTCCTATCACATATGGCTCGAGAGTCGAAATTTTTTTAAGACTCCTCCTATCATATATAGCTCGAGAGCCGAAATTTTAACATGAAACATGTTTTATGGGGGGCTTTTTGAGAAATTTGCCGTGCGCCGTCCGCCATCCGCCGTCCAGCGGAAAACTTCGAAAAATTTCAACTCTCGAGCTATCATGATAGGAGGGGGATTTAAAAAAATTTCAACTCTCGAGCTATATATGATAGGGGGGGGGGGGGGGGGAATTAGAAAAATTTCGACTATCGAGCTATATGTGATAGGGCAGGGGGGACTTGGAAAAATGTCGACTCTCGAGCTATATATGATATGAAAGAGACTTGGAACAATTTCAACTCTCCAGCTATCATATATATCTGGAGATTCGAGAAAAATTAAGAATCTCAAACTATATTATACTAGGCTTATAGTAGGTCTAGGCCTTCTTCATACTAGCTTTATCTAGGTCTAGGGTTCTGTCAATACCAAATCCCATTAGACTCATAAAACAGGTTCCCAGCATTTCTCGTTTAACTTCGTTAAGGAAGCCGTCGTTTTTTCCAAGTCCCCCTCTTATCATATGTAGCTCGAGAATCGAAATTTTTCCAAGTCCCTCTCCTATCACATATGGCTCGAGAGTCGAAATTTTTTTAAGACTCCTCCTATCATATATAGCTCGAGAGTCGAAATTTCAACAGGAAACATGTTTTATGGGGAGCGTTTTGAGAAATTTGCCGTGCGCCGTCCGCCATCCGCCGTCCAGCGAAAAACTTGGAAAAATTTCAACTCTCGAGTCATATATGATATGAGAGGGACTTGGAAAAAATTGCGACTCTCCAGCTATATATGATAGGGGGGGGGGGGGGGGGGAATTGGAAAAATTTCGACTCTCGAGCTATATATGATAAGGGGGGGGGGACTTGGAAAAATGTCGACTCTCGAGCTATTATGATAGGAGGGGGACTTGGAAAAATTTCGACTATCGAGCTATATATGATAGGGGGGGAGACTTTGAATAATTTCGACTCTCGAGCTATATATGATAAGGGGGGGAGGGGGACTTAGAAAAATGTCGACTCTCGAGCTATTATGATAGGAGGGGGACTTGGAAAAATTTCGACTCACGAGCTATCATATATAGTTGGAGATTCGAGAAAAATTAAGACTCTCAAACTATATTATACTAGGATTATAGTAGGTCTAGGCCTTCTTTATACGAGCTTTATCTAGGTCTAGGGTTCCTGTCAATACCAAATCCCATTTGACTCATAACACAGGTTCCCAGCGTTCCTCGTTTAACTTCGTTAAGGAAGCCGTCGTTTTTTCCAAGTCCCCCTCTTATCATATATAGCTCGAGAATCGAAATTTTTCCAAGTCCCTCTCCTATCATATATGGCTCGAGAGTCGAAATTTTTTTCAAGTTCCCCTCTTATCATATATAGCTCGAGAATCGAAATTGTTCTAAGTTTTTTGCTGGAGGGCGCACGGCGGACGGAAAATTTCTCAAAAAGCCCCCCATAAAACAGGTTCCCTGTTAAAATTCCGACTCTCGAGCCATATATGATAATTTTATATGAAGGAGAAGTAGATAAGAAGAGAGTTGCGAAGATGGTATGGTAAGTTTAATATTACGACTAGATTAAACCTTATGGTCCATTCAAGACTCTCCGGTATGCTCCTTCCCCTTGAGTTTGATTACTTTACGCGGGACGTCAATTTAATGTGTCGGAAGTTTGAGGTGAACTTGAAGGAGAAGAAGAATAAGAAGTTATCCTCCCTAATGAAGCTTAATGATGAGGTGGTTGAGGAAGGGGTGAGTGACGGTGTTGTCGTTCATAAATTCCATCCCCCCTCATATATAACAGTCAGGTAGAGTTTAATAGTGACGAAACTGCCCTCCTTGAGAGAGATTTGAAATTCAGTTTACCTCCCCTCAAGAAGGATGAAACCTTGGCGAATGTTGTTGCGGATTTTGCGGTTAAAATTGGTGCTGGTTTTAATACCCAGAAAGTTTGTGCCGAATTAGTCCGTAATAACCCCCTGTTTCGCATGAGTAATAAATTGGGAGGAGTGGTTCAAGGTTTGAAGAGGACGATGAAAGAGGGACATTTATCCGTCACTAAGGCTGACAAGGGCAATGGTGTGGTGGTGATGGAGAAATCCACCTATTCTTCTAAGATCCATGAAGTCCTCCAGCAGTGTGGTGCTAAAGAGAGTGAGGATTTCAGTTTTCCTAAGCACGTTAAAGAGGTTAGGAGTGTCATCAACAGGAGTGAGGCTATTATCAAAACTCCTGCGATGAAAAAAACCCTCGTTGTTCCTAACCCCAAACCCTCCTCGTCTACGGGCTGCCTAAAGTGCATAAGAACAATACCCCGATGCTACCCGTTGTTTCTTTCGTTTCCTCCCCCGCCTACCTCCTTGCCAAATTCTGGACCGTTGGTTCAAAAATCGCATTGATTTTGAATCTCCTCATCCGGTCTTGAATTCGGTCTCTTTAACTGACGTTCTGATGGGTGTAAGTCTACCCCCGAGAACGACCATCTGCTCGTTTGATGTTGTTGGTTTGTTCCCGAATATTCCCAAGACTGCTAATATCCAGCGTATGGGTGAGCTATTCGTCAAAGCCAATATTCCTCACAATGAGCTTCATGAATTTTTTGACCTTCTGAATATTTGCTGGTCCCCCAACTACTGTAAATTTGAAGGAAAAATTTTCGAGTTTTCTGATGAAGTGGGGATCCCTATTGGATCACCTTTAGGCTCTCGTCGCCGCAATCTTCATATCTGAGTGTGAACTTGACCTCTTTTATTCGAACCAGGTGTTACTTAATCATATTCAATAATGGCACAGGTACGTTGATGACGTTCTATGTACCTGGACTGGTCCCCCAGATCGCCTTGGTGAGTTTCTGAGGTATCTCAATCCCTGGTACCCTTCCATTAAATTTACGTTGGAAATAGGGGTTTTCCATTAACTTTTTGGATTTGTCGATCTCTATAATAGACGGTATCCATAAGTTTGGAATTTACAGGAAAGATACTACGACCGATGTTTTAGTCCACGGTGATTCGTTCGGTCCTGTTGCTCATAAGATGGCTGCTTTTCACAGCCTAGTTCACAGACTGACTCGTATTCCTTTCAGTCAGTCTGCCTTCAAGAAAGAGTTACTCACAATAAAACACCTGGCCAGAGTGAATGGGGTCAATGTCGATGTTGACGTGATGGTTCGGAGGAAAGTTACGATGCGCCTTCTTGATTCCACCACCTCCCTCCCCCGAGTCACGATTCGTGATCGCCGTTTGCGTTGGATCAGTCTCCCTTTCTTGGGGAAGTGCTCCATCCAATTGGGTCGGGTCCTCCGCCCGTTTGGCTTCAGACCCGCGTTTTACAACCCTAGCACAGTCAAGAGGTTATTTGTGAGACTGAAGGACCCCATACCTGTTGATGAGAGGAGTGGTGTTGACAAGTTGGAATGTGGGGATTGTGGAGGCTTTTATATTGGTGAGTTCTGATAACATCATGGGAGGTGGAAGACCTTGACCTAGCGCTCCTTGTACGTTTGGAAATTCCACTGCGTAGATTACCATTTTATTGAACATCGTATCTTTGTACTGTACTTTTTTATCGTGTCCGTCGAATGTTCACTGTTCATTGTCCCTTTTCTACTGGGCCAATAAATCAGTTCCGATTTTTTTATTTCGATTGATAATCAATTAGGATCGATTATTTGGAAATATATGCGCTCTACCACCGTTCTGCGATCCATTGGGATGAAGGTATACGGGAATGTATGCGCTTTATCTGAGTTGCAAGTCCGTTAGCTGCATCCTGAAGACACTCTAAAGAGGTTGAGTTGCCCGTCTTCCAAGATCCACCCTCAGAAGGGTTTCGTTCTAATTCACAAAAGTTTCAAGGGGAAACCATCTGGTCGATAGAGCTCTTTAATATTGCCAAAGGTTGCAATAAATCATACCTTGGCTTTATTAGCCAGCAGTGCTACTCGATAGGAACGTTCACACTCCAACTTGCATTCTGCCTAACTCCCAATGTCTGACGAGTGCTGTGTACTATAAATGTAGTCTTTGTAAGGTATACATTATTATAGCCAAAGAGACGAATTTCTCTTTTCTTTTTCTAGACGTTCATCTTTAAGCGCGTGAATTTGAGAATAATTTGTTTCAAATTAAATTTTTCAATTCTAGTAAAGATTCTGACCCCCGGCCCGCACCTTGCTACGCCATTGTATTACTAAATAGTTTTCAAGTCCCTCTCTTGATTTTTTCAAGTCTCCTTCTCTTAAATCGAAAGTAGAAATCGTTCAGAGTCGCTTTCTCTATCGAATTTTGAGTCTCCTTCGCAAAATTATAGAAATGTTTGATTAATGGCAGCTGTCTTTATTTTCGAGTTTCATTTTCCATTAAGAATTGGGTTTTTACCTTCTACGTGTAGGTACGTACCCACTAGACATTTTTTTTTTTTTTTTCTTTTTCATAGAAGCGATCTTCCGATTTCGACAATTTTTTTTTTTTACATAGGGAACCTGTTTGTAAAAAAGCCAATAACTTTAACGGAACCAGTTATATTTGCACGCTGAGAAATGTAAATACTGCTCGACGCCTATAAGAAAAGTATTTTGAACTGCGGAACAAAACATGAACGCGGGCAAAGGTTCTGAGTCGTGAAAAGATTGCCTAGTTATTATCCGAGAAATATTCTAATGTATTCAAATTTTCGATATAAAGACAACACAGATTTTTACAGGACAAACCTAATTTCTTTTCCCTTTCTTCAATACGAAAGGTTCTAACCAAACCTTTATTCATTGCGTATGTACAAGTTGAGATTTTTGCTTCAAATCTACGAAATTAGCTGTCTCGTTTTCTTTGATCACCAATTCGTGCGAGAGTCAATAAAATACAAAAATTATGATTCAAGCACTTTGAAATGCGACAGAGGATACGTCGGGTCTACCCGTCTTGAAAGTAAGAGTTCATTATGGCGAAGCTACGAAAGTAAGAAACAAACCTAGTTCGAGGTATATCCAAAAGTTTCGACTTGAATGATAAAACTATAATCGTTTCTGTTCTCTCAAAACGCTGGACTGATAATTATTCCATTACTAAACTCATGAAGATTTTGACGCTAAATTTTCATGTAGGTGAATCTGACAAAGATCCCAAAATGAAGTAAGAGTTAACCATTTAACAATACACGTAAAAGATATCCTCGTAATATCTAATATAGAGAATCAGATCGCCAATTTAAAAGTATTTTAGGAGTAACATCCTGCACAACTCAGGACTCCTAGCTACCTATGTCCTGTATCTAAATATTTAATAGAATAGTTTCTAGTAATAGGATAACTAAATAATCAGAAGCATGAACTGAGCAATTGCTAGGAAGGCGAAAAATTGATATCAATTTTTATCAAACTTGGAAATCATTCACTCGACTCAATTCTTAAACCTCGTTCAATTTTTTTATCATCCTCTAATTTCGAAGTATCCAAAAAGTGTTCATTCAATTGCTCAATTGGAGCTTTGTGGGTATGAGGAATGGATTTAAAGTTTTATTACAGTTGGATGAAGTTAAGAATAAAATTGTATGTGAAGTGAAATCATTATTTTGATGAGTGTTTTACTCGAGATTTTTTGTTTTTTCCATCATTAGTCCCTTATCACATGGCTCATGTTTTTTTATTTGTACCTAATTCTTTCTTCCTTTTTCATTCTGTCGTGACGTATATCATCCCATTTTATTACGACCATTCATGCGAATCCAGTAACAACGTCATTTATAGTCTAGTCGGGCAGAGTTCATGTTAGCAGTTTAATGTAGGTTAAGACAATCGGTGTCCGCCGCTTATCATAATCATGTTCGTCCTATTTAGAATGAAATCGTCTACCTTCAGCACATGTTGCCCTCTTCATTTTTTATTTCACTTGCTCAATTTTAGCCTCCTACGTTCGCTGTTCGAGATGGTTAAATTCAATTTAAGATATAGACAAGATCTTTTCGCACATCGGTCTATAACATCTTGAAATCACTGCTCCTGTTTTTGGCGGAACAACTCGACACTGGAAATTTAATAGAATCTTTGCAGGACTACCTTAATCATTCTGCCAACTTTTGTGGACAAACTCAATCTCGGTCTCATTTCTTTCGGGTCTAAAGATTCGCTAATGAACACAAGAAATATTCTTTGTTTGAGCTTCGTGGAAAATAGGAGGTCAATCTCTATCTATTGCGCCGTATATTATAATTTAAATCAAATATAGTGGCGGATTTACGGGGAAAGACCCAGAGATACCCCCTCAAAAAAAAAATTTCAAAAATAAGAGGGGTAAAAAGTAACTTGAATTCAGGAAGGAGCGAGAGAGCTTTTCAAAAAAGTCGTTAATTTCCCCTCCCAAAATCGTTTTCTAAATACGCCCCTGCAAATAAATCAATTTATAGAGAGCTCTCTGGAATCGAAGGCTCACATGGGTACTATAGAGAACCCGCGATATTTGATCTCATCATGGCTTTGCCATTGCTCCCCTCTATTTTTCAGTCGAGATTTTTTCAAGTTTCTCTAGTAACGCGTAAGTCCTCCAGCTTGCAATTTATTCGAGTCTTTGCTCCATGGGGCTGTAAAGACTATTCAGCTATACGGATAAGGAAGGTAAGTACACAAATTCAGACTTTTGAGCTATGTATAAGAAAGAGGTAACTTATAGACCGGGGGGGGGGGCAGCCTCATTTCAACTTTCGAGCCATATTATAATATAAGAGGAAAATTATCGAGCTACGCAGATGAAGAAATTCCCATCATCCAACTATGTAGATATGCCAGGTTGAGCAGCTATATATTAGAGCAAGGAGAGGGGAGGGGGAACTTCGAAAATTTCGATCATCGACCAAAATTTGGTTCCAAAAAAGCAAGCCTCTGCTTTAGTTTAAGGGTTCGAAGATTTTCGTGTATCCAAAAAGCAGAGTGTTCTGACTTGACTGACACACTGAATAGAGGAGATATAATGGAGAGCCATGTTGTCCAGAATTAAGTCTCCAGCTACTGGCTGCATTACATTCGATTTTTTTATTCTTTGATGACTAAAACGTAGAACTTCAATGCAGTTGCAACCATCAGCTGAGGACTTAATTCTAAACAACATGGCTGTCCTTTAGTATCTTAACCTATAAGGGTCCTGGGAAAACTTCAACTTCTCAACTAACTCTAGTGAGGAAAAGAACGAAGATGGCCAAATCACTATGATGAAAAGAAGAACTTGGAAATATTTTATCGGTACCTAAGCTAAATAATTCTAATGAAACTTGGAAAGAAAAGAAATTTCGGACTTCCGACCGACACACACGGCAGTAATAGTACTTGGAAAAGTTTTGGGTGCTGATAGGGAACGCGCTTCATTGGTGTCCTCTGCGTTCTGCCTGCACCCGTTCTAGGTGCGTCCAAGACGGAAACCACCCCATCCATAATGATGAGTCTCGAGAACCGAGGTCGAGCTCGTCTGGTGGCTGGTAATGCACTCACTGGCTCTAAGGACGATGATACTGACGTCCATAGTGATTATAATCATGGTGAAAGTGTTGATGGACCGTCATGTCGGTCTTCAGCCTCCGTCAGGGCTCGAAATGTTGCTATTTCAATGTGGAAGGACTAGACAAAAACACTTGAATACCTTTAATCAAGGTTCTGAGCTTCTAAAGACGACGATGCTGATGTCCACAATATCTAGAATAATGGTAGAATAGTTGATGGGCTGAATCCCTTCGGGACTATGATTGTTGCTATTTCATCGTGAAAGGAGCTGACAAAGGCACTTTTATCTCTACAGCCAAAATTCTGAAGATGATAACGCTGATGGTAATAGCTACAATCATGGTAGAGGAGGTGATGGACCGTCAGTCTGTGGCCTTCGTCAGGGTTCTGATTGTTGTTATTTCATCGTGGAAGGACAAGACATGTCTTCAATCAAGGTTCTGAAGATGATGATACTGATGTCCATAATAAGTAGAATCATGGTAAAAGAGTTGATCGGCCGATGTCATTCGATTTCTGTCCGGACTTTAATTGTTGCTATTTCGTCGTGGAACGACAAGACGTAAGCATTCTCCTATCTATAATAAGAAGAGAAGGCGTAAAAGGGCCCGTCATTTATTTTGACGGGTGGCCAGCAACCAGACAGTATACTGTTGAAGGTTTCAGAGAGATAACAATTTCCAAGAAATATACGAATTAAAAAAGCTATTCTCGCAATTGCTCATTTCATCTTCAGTTTGTTCACAAGACTATGGCATCGCCCAATACGATAATTTTGAAGAACACCGACATCCTTGATGGATATCAAGGAATATCAATCAGTCATTTCCTGTTTCTTATCACCTTTGCTACAATTCACAGTACTTACCCAATTAATCTCGAGGACGAGTATCCCAACGGTTCAACCTTCTGCACATTATTTATCTCTTTCCGTTCCGAAAATTCGGGGTGTGAAGTTATAGAGCTAGTGCAAAGTCAAGTCATATATTGATCCAATCGCAACCAAGACTTGAAATCGATTGTCGGTCAATTCCGAGTCGTGGAAACTGAATAGACCTCAAATCGACTGCCCACACCTGACCCCAGTAGCACGGTATTATGATACTGATGACTCTTGGCGCTCACTTTATCATCTTTAAATAATTGATGTGATTCGGAGATTCTTGTAGCCTATCATAGGCCTCCTTTCATTTGAGTTTACGTAAAACGACGGCTTTCTTAACGAAGTTGAACGAGGAACGCAGGGAACCTGTTTTATGAGTCAAATGGGATTTGGTATTGAAAATTCAAGGAAGCCTAGACCTAGATAAAGCTAGTATAAAGAAGGCCTAGACCTCGAATCTCCAGCTATATGAGCATAATTATGATAGCTCGAGAGTTGAAATTTTTCCAAGTCCCCCTCTTATCATACACAAGCCGTAAGGCCGCTAAATATTGTAAAATTTCAAATTATTTTCAAAATCCTTGATATTCATTTATCGTTAGTATTCTTTTAGTTCAATTTTTAATCTAATTCTTTTAATTTCCAATTTTTCAATTTCGTTTTTTTTATCGTTGATATTTTGTTTTGCACTTTCAATCTCGCTCTTAATATCTTCTCTGATAGTTGGATGCCATCTTTTTAGAAGACCCTTTGCGCATTCTTCTTTCTAGATCTATGCAGAAAAATTTGTCATTTTTTGTGGATTGTTGGAGGAGGGGTAGATAACTTCCTATATAATGATACAATTGTCCAAAAATTTTAAAAGTTGTAAATACCTATGTTTCGAACTTCATTACACCCTAAAGAAATCATTGAAAACGCATTGTTGTATTTACGCAAATTATTAAGAAAATGAGAAGATCTATTATCCCTTCCGTCTAATAGTTTTTGAAGAAGATCCGGTATTGAGGGTAAGTCTGGTAACTTAATCTTACCACTCCCGCAACAGAAATTTCGATTTTCAGTTTCAAATAATTTTCCATCGCAAAATGTGCACGTAATTGCCAGAATCCCAATTGAATTTATACTGGTATATTCTTTCTCAATAATGTACCTAATGAATGGACTATTATCGTTCTGACAATCATTTTCCACATTATTTTCTGATGTCAAAATTTCAGAATTGACACGAGCCCTCTTCCTTTTGTTCGTCAACCGCCCTAGATTTGCTTTCTTGCGTTTTGGCATTCCAATTAGATTGCAATAAAGTGAGACATCCGTGACTTCGATATTGAATTTTCGAAATTGACGTGAATTGTTTCTCTTTTCTTAGTCCTCACGTTAAATTTGAAATAATGAAAGACAACTACCACTTCTTCAGATAATTGCTAAGCAAAATCTTTATTGTAACCCTACCCAAAAATGATTGCCTAGCACATATTAATTTTCGATGAACGTCAACAAAAATGATTGCTTAGCATTTTTAATCAATAAATTAATGAATGATATAGATTTTTCATCTCTTGAATCATTCATGACACCCCCCCCCCCCCGAGATATATACTATACGCCACTCGCCTGAATTCGTAACTTCAAATTTATTACGTATAAACCTTCTCCTAGGCAAGCTAAAGCAATGGAAACAAATTCCAAGTTCGTAGGTGAAATAGGAATAAAGTTGAATGGATTTGCGATTTTGCAACTTCTCTTTATATGATAGATAGCTCGAGAGTCGAAATTTTTCCAATTCCCCCTCCTATCATGTATAGCTCGAGAATCGAAATTTTTTCAAGTCTCCCTCCAACCATATATAGCACGAGGATCGAAATTTTTCTAAGTCCCCCTCCTATCATATACGGCTCGAGAGTAGAAATTTTTTTAAGTCCATAGCTCGAGAGTCGAAATTTTTCCAATTCCCCCTCCTATCATATACGGCTCGAGAGTAGAAATTTTTCCAAGTCCATAGCTCGAGAATTGAAATTCTTTCAAGTCCCCCTCCTATCATATATGGCTCGAGAGTCGAAATTTTTCTAGGTCCATAGCTCGAGGGTCGAAATTTTTCCAAGTCCCCCTCCTATCATATATGGCTCGAGAGTAGAAATTTTTCCAATTCCCCCTCCTATCATACATGGCTCAAGAGTCGAAATTTTTCTAGGTCCATAGCTCGAGAGTCGAAATTTTCCCAATTCCCCCTCCTATCATATACGGCTCGAGAGTAGAAATTTTTCCAAGTCGCTGAGAATTGAAATTTTTTCAAGTCCCCCTCCTATCATATACGGCTCGAGAGTAGAAATTTTTCCAAGTCCCCCTCCTATCATATATAGAGTCGAAATTTTTCCAATTCCCCCTCCTATCATATATGGCTCGAGAGTCGAAATTTTTCCAAGTCCCCCTCGTATCATATATAGCTCGAGAATCGAAATTTTAACAGGGAACCTGTTTTATCGGGGGCTTTTTAAGAAATTTGCCGTGCGCCGTCCTGCAAAAAACTTAGAAAAAACGACGGCTTCCTTAACGAAGTTAAACGAGGAACGCAGGGAACCTGTTTTATGACTCAAGTGGGATATGGTATTGAAAATTCAAGGAAGCCTAGACCTAGATAAGGCTAGTATAAGGAAGGCCTACACCTACTATAAGCCTAGTATAATATAGTTTGAGAGTGTAAATTTTTCTCGAATCTCGAGCTATATATGATAGCTCGAGAGTTGAAAGTTTTCCAAGTCCCCCTCCTATCATATATGGCTCGAGAGTAGAAATTTTTCTAAGTTTTTTGCTGAACGGTGCACGGCAAATTTCTCAAAAAGCCCCCCATAAAACAGGTTCCCTGTTGAAAACCTCGCGAGAAACTTTCTTGTAATTTTTTTAGGCACAAGTGACGTTGTATGAGACACCCTCATGGACAACTTTTCGAGGTATAGAGTTATCTTTACCAAATCAAAGTGAACAGGTAATGGTTTTACAATAATTAATAGGTCATAAAGTTATTTGAGACACACGCACCCCGAGCCGTGATCCCTCGAAAAAAACTTTTTTGACTTCATGAGTTTCCCAAAAACCTCTTTTGATGTAAACACGGACAACGAACTTGAAGAGAAAGAAAAACATGCTTCTGTCCATCACAAATTAATATTCACATATATACGTCATGGTCCGGGAAAGTGACATCTTGAAATTTATGAGGAAAAAATATACGTGTAGGTAACATAGTTCTGATTTTTTTGGTAAAATATTCATTTTAAATAAAGATGAGGATATATAGCATTATTGAATTTCCTGCTGTATATTACGTATTTTCTGAAGAAGATGAAAGTCATTTACACATAAGAATCAGTTTATAAATTAGCAGAACCGAAAGTTGACTTTAAAAGTTATTCCGTAATTCATTCAAATTATTATACTTATTTTATTATTACTTTGTTCGAACATGCAAAGATTTTCATTATACCAGCCAACGATAGACGTCATCAAAAGCGCATACGAGAAACGGTAAGTATTAGCGCAGGTCATCGACTTCTTGGGTGATTTATTTTCACCAATATATTCGTCGTAAGTCAACATTAAAACTACAAAATTTAGCGATTCCTAATATTTCAACAACTTTCAATATCATTCTCACAAGTTTTCTCTGAACAAACTAAAAATTCGCTTAATGTGTTTTATTTAGCAAGCTGAAAAAAAAAAAAAAAAAAACGGTACCCACACAAGTTCTTAATTCCCTCCTATATGTGACTAAAATCATGCAGTACGATGCCATGACATTGAAAGATGTAGTGAGAAAGAGTAAATCTGGTGTACCGCGAAACCATACATTATCGTACTAGATACGATTTCTATGTGAAAATACGACATTTCGAAATGATATTATATTCGTGCAAAATAAAATTATGTATGTACACTTAATCCTAATGGGAAAATGTCGTCTTTATTACTGATGAACGAATGAAATAATATGCGCATATTTTCTACTATTTTGTATTCTTTTTTTTTTTTTTTTTTTTTCGTGTCAAAGTGGAATACAAGAGGAACTTTGTACGGACAATGATAGTTCTAAAATTTTAGCTCGGTAAAAAATCTGCGAATGGAAAGTTTATTTCTTAATTTAGGATAGATATAAATTTTGAATATTATTGCATTCACGCTTAAACTAACAATTTACGGGAAAAATCACTTGATACGTTTGCCACAACTCTACAGGGTCACCCCACGAGGAAACAAGTGCATCAAATGGTATGACTTCTTCAGACGCTCCGAAGTAAGCGATTTAATTCAGTGTAATCTGTAATCTCATTAGATGGAATGGGCCATTCGTCCATGAAGGCACACCACGTCCCGTATCCCGTTTGAATTTATTAATATCTCTCGTATTCAATTATCAGGTGAAAATTCAGTCTTGAACCTTGCTAGGTGGACAGCCTACATTACTCGGCTCTGAAGGAAAAGCAATCTGATTGCCTAACCTCTAAAATAAGGTCAGATAATAGCTCACTTACCCCCAACTCATAATCGATGCTTTGAATTGAAAAATATATACACTCAACGATACTTAGAAGTTTGGATGTTGCGGCTTTTCAGTTTCAATATGCTTTTTGAAACTTTTCATTCCATGCATAGATGCTCAAAATCTGGCATACTTTATTCTCCCATTTAAATTCCTTGTTCCCTTGTATTAAGGTGCGTTTACCCCTTGAGAAAGTGTTACTAACGTGCGTATTTAAGTACCTATCCCAAAAGAACATTTGAAAGTGATTTATGATTTTGACTCTGGTATCGATTCGTACATATCGTGCAGTGAATTTTAATGATATATACGCCACATACAAAATATACATTTCTTTTATGGTCTGTTTACTTTCTCAGAGATTCAGATTCAGTGCTGCCCCGATTACATTAATGAAAAATATCTCTGTAAATATCTTTAAATAAACATGATACACCCAACCCTGTCTGTAAGGTACCTACCTAAAAATGTCACTCTTGACATGGTTCAAGGTCATTCACTCCGATAGGCCTTATATATTAGAAAAAAAAAAAAACGTGCGCACTCATTAATACTCCAGACAGTGCTCGAGTACCTATGGACAGTTACCAAACTTATTCTGTTTCCAATATTTTCTCCGTTCTGTATAGTTCTTTTAACTCATTCCTCATGCACAGTTCCAAGACATCAAGGTTAACCTGTTTACAGTTTCTCGTTATTCTTTTTTCTCATCTCTCGGTTACTTAGCTTTATCCAATTTCTAACCTACTGTTCGTATTGATAACGAGCCAACGCTTCATAACTTTCGTTTTTTTTTTATTTAGATGAAATGTTCGAAGTGGGTGAATTTTTGTAAATTCAATTTACTCCTCACGGAATTTGAATCGAGAATAAATCATTGAAGAATGATGATTCACCTTCTTCTCTCGGGAATACCGCTTACTTCAGGGAAGTAAGTTCCTTTGAGGATTTGGAATTCAGTTACTGTCCATCGTACTCACAAAATCTACACTGTGATTTAAATAATCCCTCAAAATTTTCTGTCCATCAGAAATAAATAGAAGAAGATATCTACGCGGACAATCAATCCGATCCATGCAACAGATTTCCTGCGGCTTCGTTTGACTTCGTTAAGGAAGCCGTCGTTCTAGTTCCTGTTCTCAGCCTTGGAGGAGAGAAATAAGTGACCCTGAGAAATTAGAACCTTTATTATTTTTTTAAGGGTTCTTTTTGGTTCCGGTCCTCAGTCCTGAATTATGGTAACATTATGTTGTATGGACGAAAAAGCTCACATCTATGATCAATTTCATAATTTATAATTAGTTTTCGATGAGGGGAAAAACGGTAGTTTACGAATAACCTTGCTCTGACATTACCTTCAATTAACAGAGAAAATCACACTCTTCCAGCTGCAATTCTCCTTTTTCTTCTTATATATGCATATATTTACATAATTGTAGGCACATGAGGGTAAAACGATTAAAAGTAAAATGCTGATAATTTCATGAGGTCTAACTTTCTCGAATATCACGATCTCCTTTGATTAACGATAGCGTAAATTTTTCCATTACATACGTGAAGGAGCGCTAGCATTTTACTATTCTCGACATACATTCTGTAGGATTCAATCGGAGTGCACAATCGTAATTTTTTTAAAGAGGAGATACAGTAAAAGCCGCTTATTGTAATTACGCTTAATAGAATACCGGTAAATCGGTTATTGTCATAAAATATGCACTGTACAAACCTCCCGTATCTCAGTATACAGTAATTTTATCGTTTTATGCGATCAGAACTTCGCTTAAAGGAATCAAGTCATACATAATCAATCATTCGTACATAAAAAAATCTTCCTGAAAAAACTGAAATTGAAATTAGCAAAACGGACCTTCTCACTGTCATCCATATCTTGGAACAGTCTTGCCAAAAAGTGACTGAAACAACAATTCACAATTTTTTTTTGAAAAGGCGGATTTGTGCAAGGTGTCAGCATGGATTCAGACTGGCAGGATGACAACGCTGAAGCCATTAAGCCAGATGATATGAGTGTGGAAGAATTTGAACAATGGATGGCTATTGACGAAAAAATACAGACGCGGGAACAGTCATAAGTGAAGACGATATTATTCGTGCACAAATTTCCGAAGATGATGGTGTGACTGAGAATGACAGTTACGAAACCGATGAATTTGAGCCAGACATTTTTCCACTTTCAAATAAGGAAGTGAAGAAGGCTGTTGATATCCTACGACGCTTTGTTCAATGTCGTGGGAGCTCTACTAATTTTGAACGAACTACAGTATGATTGCGAAAAAATTATTAATGTCGTCCTTTCCAAAAACTTAAAACAGTCCACTATTGATAAGTTTTTCTACACCTGCACACCATACAGGCCGGTAGGCTGAAAAATGACAACAACGCCAGGGGGCTGACGCTGACGTTGCACGCTTACGGGACATACCAGAAAGATTTCAAATAATCGATTTTTTCTCAAATACGGGGCATTTTAAAGAAAAAGTGAAAAGAACTCTAATTGAAGAACGAACATTTTTTAATTTTTTGCAAGTTTTCTCTTTGAAATCCGTTCACTCGTAATCAAACGACAATCATTTGAAAATGAAAAGTCGTGGTAGCGGACGAAGTGCGGTACTGTAACACTTTGCCGCACGCAACCCGAATCGTCTATGTGAGGAGGCTGATTGCAGCGTTGACAGATAGACCATTTTTGTGATGACGTATATAATGGGAAATTTACATTTGCAAGCTGCTACTCTGCTGGCGCGCATAGTGCTCGTTTACATAGGATTTTGCAGACTTTAATAATATTAGAAGAACCCTTCGAATGTTAAGCTTTTGCGATATTTTTAACAAAAGTAGAACTAATGATGAACATTTTTTGTATGAAACATCTGGAGATTCAATGAACAGCAGGGCACGTGTACTCAAATTCATTCAAATAGTATCTACAGTCATATCTAATGTAGATACCTTTTTCATAAACAAGATGAAAATTATGACGTCATACAAAAATGGTCTATTTAGTCTACCGGCCTGGGATGGCCATGTGCACACAGTATGTACTTTCTGCAATACACATTTCATTTTATGTGCAGTAGGTACCTACACTTTGAATATACAGAACATGAATACAGTATACAATTTTTTTTCCTCCGTCGTTCAGTGGAATCAATCGCTTATAATGGAATCAATCTCAAACCTGGTTCCAACGTTATCACAATTAGCGGCTTTTACTGTAATTAAATCTTATTAGCCCATAAATAACTTGTAATGTACGGTGGACGAATGCCGAATTCCATAAGGGATCGGCTTCTTAAAAAACAAATAGGTGAGACATCATTTTAGTAGAGAATTTACAGCTCGTTACATCATTCTAATAACGATGGAAAAATAGAAACTGAAATTGAAGCGGCCTTGAGTGCGACAGCAGCGATCTTTGTCAGTCGAATCTTCAAAGGAAAGCGAACGTTATTGTCGAAATTGTATTAATAATTTGCGCATGTTATAGACACCTAATACAAGCTTGAACTCGAGCATAATGAATGTCAACTGTCAACAATAGAAGAACGTCATTATTAGCTTTCGTTTTTTTACGCAATCACACAAAGCAGTCTGAATCATTGGAAGAAAATTTATTCCATACTATCATCGTTCTTCTATCGTTACAGAATTTTTCGAATAAAATAGATAGTCGATATCCCCTGCTCCACTTTTCAACTAGATAAAGAGATTTTTTATAGATCGGTAAAAACTTTTTCAATTTCGTCGTATTTGAGGTCTTTCAACTTTCTACACATTCTACAAAGAGAGAAAAAAAATATATATAGATAAGAATGAATAAAATTATAAAAGTGAGCAGATGCCTACAAAATCGTAAGACCGTTTTTTCTTAACATTTTAATGTGAATCAAATTGCTGTCATTGCAAATGAAGAATTGATTCTTCCCATCTCGATATAAAAATACTTCCTATTAAACCTATTGGTCACTATTTTTCAATAATACAAGTTATCGTATCGTAAAACAAACTAGATACATATTTGCACTCACCAAAATTTTCCATTTTTCACCGTGGTATGTAGACGTAGTAAAGACGCAACAAATTAAATTACCTTACGTACGCCTTCATCTCTCATTCACGCAATAATAAATACGCGCGAAATTGAGAAACTAATTTAAATTTTTTTTTGTTTTTTTTTTCCTTCTTTCATCGACGAACACCCTCGCAAATTATTCAATCATTGTTAGAAGTATATTATTCATGTGAAAGAGTTGTTAAAGTTGAGACCAAACAATGCCATAATTATGATGAATAATCGATGGTACTCCATATTTAACCGAATATCTTGGTATACATTTCGAAAAACGTACAAGAACATGCGAAAGATACTATTACGACTTGATTTAAGAGTGTTTTAAATACAGCCACCTGCCGATAATTTTGATAAAGAATTATTAATTAATGTTTAACATTTTGTCTTAAACGTTTTTAATGAATGAAAAATTTGTATACGTTAGTCGACGATACGAATTTTAATGGGTACCGGTACTCACAAAATAGTTTTGCGGCAATTGTTTGAATAGGCGGAGTGAAGGCTCGTCGGACACGACGTGAAAATATACAGATCAATCAAGATGAAGAAAATTGAAATCTCCTTTTGTTAGGTATTGGTATCGTAAATACAAGGTACTTCCAACTCACGCGGACAAATGGTTAAGTATAGAATTTTCAGGATTTTTATCGTTCATATGCAGGCAACGGGTGTAATAGGTATTTGATGCAAAATTTGATTCGAATTTCTAATGTCAACGCATGAGAGACGAAGTTTGAGAAAGTTGAGAACTACTTCGGCAAAAATTTTGAAAATACCTATAACAAGATCATACCAGAAGTTGGAAAACCCTCCATTAGACTTTGACAAGAAAAAAATTTTCGAAACCCTGAAAATGAATATAATGCTCCTTATTTATAATACAAAGAAATAACATTGGATAGGCCCCTTATTAAATTTTTATAATTTTGGGTCACGTTGCAGAATTAGGTAGAATTGTGAGCAATTAATCACTGAATGGATTGATGAATTAGAGGAATTAGTTCCCTAAACTGATTGAATAGGACGTTGATTTTGCCATTTGTTGGAATGTTATTTCATAACTATTGTTTCGTTCATGAATAAAAGTACGGATGTAGCATAATTATAGAAGATTGAAAAGTAAAAATTCAACTACACAGCACGTATGACTAGACGAATTAATACTTGTACCTAGTTAATTTTAAGATTAGAAGTCGGCCTGCAATACCAGACGTACCCAATTATTAACAAATTCAGTGAAAACGGCTGATTCCGGCCTCGCGGAAGGCCAAAATTCGATACCTACATCAAATTTGAATTCAGAACAGCTGCACATCTGGCAAGGAAAAACGCACTTACTTGGAAAGAAAAATAGTTTTGGAAATAAGAACTCACTACATTGAAAATCAATTGCTGGTATTTAAATACTCCCCCTTGATGAGGCTAAAAAAACTGTTCTCCAATTCCATAATTACTTTTTCCACATTCCTTAACGAATGCTGCACTTTAAAATTTGAAAATAATAATTTGGGTGAATAGGGAAACTGAATAAACAAATAGGTATTTGATAATTACGATACATTCATGATTCTAATGTCAGCTGTTGTACATTATGAATTCTAAGCTTGAACGTTTCAATGCACTGCTTGAGAGGTATGGAAGTGGCATGATGACAATCGTCAGAATTGTACATTTTATTACAGCGACGGTACTGTACCGTCTCCCAAGAACGAAAGAGCCATGGCTTCAAAAAAGAAGTACAAATTTTAAAAAATTAAAATAAGTAAGTCCCTCAATATCGAAGAAAACTATGCTATATGCACTTCAGGGTTTCGAAAGAAGACTCGAGGTAATCATAGGAAATCCACAATTTATGTTTGAATCGTAAATGTGCACATTTTAACGCGGAATATTGCTACGGACAGATTTCCAGATGCTTCAATTATCATAATCTTTTGACCTTTTAAAGCGAAAATTCTGTAGGTGCAATTCTTTGAACGATAGGAACTCATTGACGTCTGACATTCAAATTTACTAAACTTCTGTAAAATTATATTCTTGAATAACTTTTTCATATTCAATTTTTCATTGATGCAGTGTTAGTGGATTTGGTGTGGGTATAACTTGTAAATCAAGAGGTAATACCAGCAGGAGTTCTCTTATGACTGTCTAAAAAGATGACGACACATCCCAGAGTTGGATAGCTTTTTTTTTTTACCGGGAAAGATTGGGAAAAAGGCGGCAGGTTTTATTTTTCAAATCTTTTCTAAACGACGGCAAACAGTCCAACAGCAAAAAGGTGCACCGGGAAAATCCGGTGTCTTGGTGGGTCTATCCAACCCTGATACATCCATCAGAATCAAATAAGTCTTCGGAAAAGGCTGCGCAGATTCAGCCATTGATGTTTAGGCGGAATATTGAAAGTTTTTTCTCCTCTCTTGGGAAAAAAAAAAAAATTCAAATTCGAAGAAAATCTATCTCTTATGCTTTCCTCTCACAAATCTGCACTCGCAAAGTTCGCGGAAAATGAAGATAACTTCAACTATGTGCAACACAAGGTATAGAGCTAAATGTCGCTTAGAGAATAGGAAAGTAGGGAAAGGAGATGAAATTTAGATAAGAAGATTTCCAATGTTGCATGCACCCATAAAAGCATACAACTTCCACAAATTCTAGAGAGCTGCAATCCACTTTCATAGGTCTACTATAAATAGTTCATCTTCTGAGCAGACTCCACCGTATGTCCTGGTTAATTATCGTAATTTACTGAAGTAGAAAAATTGGAGTTATCTTGAGTGTACAATGGGAGAATGCTCTGATTGGTTACTAACGGAATAGTACATTTGAACGTAGGTATTCTGATGGTCAAGAGCCCAAAGAAGAAACGTATTTACCGAGTTTCAAGAAGAATAGATTCAAAAATCCAATTATTAATTTTGCGTCAATACCATTCTCGATTGCTAATAATTCATTATATTACAAAGATCTACTTAACCTTCACTCCATTCAATGAGCTAGTTCCAATTGAAATCAACAACTTCATACTTGGGTTGAACAGTAACTTTATTGATAAGAAATAGAATAATAATATAGTCAACCGTTTTCTCTCGTAATTCTTAACGAGAGTTAAGAGACACATACATGCAGATTTCAAAAATGAATTCAGATGTCTTTCGAAATCACTCCTCTCTCCCCGAGGTTGTTGAATGCGCGCTAATAAAGAAAATGAAAGAGCACAATACCGAGTCACAATTTTTAAAATATTTAAGGGATGCTTTACCTAGCCACTAACACATATAAAACACACTAAACACAAGGAAAGCCACAACCTGCAGCAGATTGCGGGAAAATAGTTGATGCGGATTTCAAGTTGTAATTAGTATTCTTCATCACCTCTTTTTATTTTCACGGTAGTGTCTGTCTTTGTGTTAGTAGATAGGTAAAGACTAGCCTTAACTCTTGGGAAATAATTCTGGTAAACAACTTATGTTACAATGTCGACACTTACCCGTTGTGCGAATATGAAAAGATGATAACCACGGCGCAAGTTGCGAGGAAAAGTATCAAGAATAGGATATTCTCATTAGCAAACAGATACTCCGACAGATTCTTGAGTTGATTGTTAAAATTTAACAGATCTGAATGAAGAAAACTACAACAGTTTCCAGTCATTTTCTCAAAAATCCTTCGTATTGGAACAAAGCAAGGCCGATGCAAGGAAACAAGACATCGAGGAAGGAAAACTTGAAACAAAATAAATTCATCTCTGATAAGAAGTTACAGACCCCAAGGCAAGAAATATAATTCGCCATCAGATAAGTACTAAGCGAATATTAACAAACCTAATTGAGAGTTTCCAACAAGAAAATTTTCATAACATGAGTAGTATTGCTCTCAAAGGGAGACACGAACGAAAGCAAATAGCTAAGGGAGGATTGCGAAAACGAGAATAATTACAGTCGACCATGGAATATCATATATTTACCGTCGATTTTTCCATTCCGTATTTTTTTTTCTTAAAAAGTTGATAACGATAATCATAATAATGCCATAATTGATAAGAACGATTGATAAGACGTGAACCGTCGACCAGACTGAAGCGGTGGCAGAGTGACAGCGCAGTCGAACCCTTGCGTTACGTCACTGGGACTTTGGACGCTCTCTTGTTGAACTCAAGAGAATTGGTATCTTTTAGGAACGTTTTTCAGCACTTCAAAATACTTATTCTCCTGAATGGCTGTCAGTAACCCATTCTTCGCATCACTACTCACTACTCACTAGCTTCACCGGTGTCAGAAATAATACAGGAGTGGAACTTGTTCACGTGTATCCTATCTGTATTCGTATTCTCAATTCTGGTGATAATAATAATATATCAAGAAACCGTCAAACCGCTGGTAATTGGAGTAATAAGAGAATTTTTTAATCGTTATGATCACAGTTATCACTTATTAACTGTCTATCTAAACTATAATCTTTTCACCTTCCTTTCTGAAACGTGTTTAGCGAAAGCTGACAATATTAATTTGTTTCAAGCAGTGCACAATGGAAGCCATTCTTGTGAAAACTGGTGTTTGGATGGACAAAGCTGTCTACGATCAAGCTGAAAGAATATATTTAGAACGACTTGCCAATGTAAGATACAAACTCGCACTCTCGTATAAATTTGCCCCCCTCATTGAATTGATTAATTTTCTTCTTTCTTTTTAGGGCAACTCTAAGAAATCGTCGTTGGCTGGCGAAGTCGCCAAAGCGCTAGAACGTATAAAAACATCTCTTGAAGATGTAAGTAGACTACTTCATGAGTAAATTTTATCTACATTCAATTTCGGTAAATTCTACAATCGAAATTCTAGGTCGACGATCTGAAAGTTTCAACAAATGGTAATCCAGAACTTCAGAGCAGAGTAGAAGCCGTCGAAGACACTGTCAAAGCTTGTCAAAATGGTAAAGAATTCGATGTTCTTTTAGAAAAGCGCTTTTGTTCTAGTAAAATATGTACTTACTTTCATGGATTTCTTATGCTATACCGGTAGATGTGAAACAGCTGAAGATCAGGATAGAATCAATTGAAAATATGCTCAAAAAGCTAACGATTTCTTCGCCTTCGGTACCTAATCAATCTCTGCCAAAAATTGAATCTAGCAAGCCTAAAGACGATGATGATGATGACGTGGACTTGTTCGGATCAGGGTCTGATGTAAGTTGAGAATCAAATTGACCGATATAATGTGAGTAACGCGCGCATTATCTTATTTTTTGTTAACTTACGTTTCTTTCTGTTTTAGGAGGAAGACGAAGAAACACGAAAAATTAAAGAGCAACGTGTTGCCGAGTACGCTGCTAGGAAATCAAAAAGTAAGACGGACGCACGGTGTGTGGTACAGCCTCTCGATCATTACTTTCAAGAATAATAAATTTTCAGAGCCTGTTCTGATTGCAAAATCGAATATAATTTTGGATGTGAAACCATGGGACGATGAAACTGATATGAAAGCCATGGAAACGGAAGTGCGAAAAATAGTCATGGATGGATTAGTTTGGGGAGCTTGTAAGTTTATGTGTTGTATGAATTTGCCAAGTAATCGCCGATTAATGAGAATGAATTACTGAAATACTGAATACGTTTGAAATTTTCACATAATAAGTCTTGAAATTTTCACATAATAAGTCTTATAACGGATCTATACTATCCACATATTTCTAGGGGTGGAAACATATAGCAGAGGTATGATGATAATTCGGATTTCTCTTTCAAGTTTCGTTCTGATAATTTTAGCGCTATGGTGTTCGTAGGATTGTAGAAAACTTGTTCGAAACACTTGCTCGGAATTTTTAGAAAATTCCAGGATAGAATATCGAATAAATTATGTCAGAAAAATTCTGTTTGCGGCCAAGTCTCGTGTAATTGAGTTTGATTCTTTTTTTTGAGCCAATGAGGTTTATGTTACGTCGGGTCAAGTTCAAGAACGGATGAATAAGATGCTTATGGTTTTCACCATAAGGACTGAAAGAACGAATTATGACTCCAAAATATTAGTTCGCTTGATATAACTTCATTATTTCTTTTCGTACTATGTGAATACTACGAATATCGTTGAAAAAATTGTAAATGTGTCTTCATTCGTTAGTTGATGGTGAGGGTTCTGCTAATTCGAAAATTGATTAATTCTGTCATCCATAAATAGAAAAGTGCTTTAAAATTTTTTTTTCTTTCTGTATATTTTATTTTTTGTTTAAATTTTTATCATTTCAGCAAAATTGGTCCCATTGGCTTATGGTATAAAGAAATTACAAATATCTTGCGTCGTTGAGGACGATAAAGTGTCTGTTGATGATCTTCAAGAAAAAATACAAGAACGTGAAGATTATG
Source organism: Aspidiotus rigidus (assembly GCA_035079385.1). NCBI lineage: Eukaryota > Metazoa > Arthropoda > Insecta > Hemiptera > Diaspididae > Aspidiotus > Aspidiotus rigidus. The sequence goes on from JAVHKY010000023.1 coordinate 5,941,306, forward strand.
TAAGTATATAAGAGTGAAGAAACTTTGCAGAACACGAATATCTTTGATAAATAAAGGTGATCAAGCGACATTAGCCGATCTCCATTCTAGAAGAACATTTTCAACAAGAAAATTGTTTTTGGCGTCTCGCCATACTCTCTTCGCCGTCCGATAAACACTAACCTAATGAAGGAGTGGGACTTTGAAAAATTTCTTTTTTTGAGCCATGAAAGACCGTGGGGGAGACTTGGAAAAATTTTGACTTGCGAGCTACATATGATAGGGAACGGACTCCAAACAATTTAGACTTTTCGAGACTTCAATTTTGAATTCAATTCGTAATACCAGAATCAACTTCCCCGCATTCCTACGTCAACTTCGTTGAGGAAGCCATCGTTTTTCTCTCACAATCTCAGTCCACTTTTTTTTTTTTTTCAAAACATTTGATGTCGCTCAATCGTTACTATTATTAAACTACGAAGTTTTCTTATCGAAATTTTTATTCCTCATTTCAGGTGCAAAGTGTTGATATTGCCGCGTTCAATAAGGTCTAGTTGTTTGTGAAGGAAATCAGCATCGATGATGATAGAACTTTCTATCTGTATCACTTTTTTTATTCGAAAAATATAATTTATTCTTTCTTGTGGAATTCTTTCTCTTTGATTGTATGAATTTATGAGGTATTTTACGAGAAAAATGGAACTCCTCAGCACGTTTTATTATCTTTGTTTTAAATGGTGAAAATAAAATTCATACGTACTGGATCAAGTATAACTTACAATCCCTATTTCAACATCTATTGAGCTGATATTTCTGCTCGTATCTCATAAAATTTCTTGAATGGCGGGTGAAGTCGCAGATAAGTTATGAACAAGCTATGTCGCGGTATCAGGGTTGGCCTGAATCGGATTATAATGTTATTTTTTCTTTATGAGTAGTGCATCCAAAAAAAAAACTGTATTATTTAGTGTCCTGTTCCCTTGTTTGAAATTTGTATTTGTATGAAAAGAATTTGAATTATGCGTATGCAGTATGAGATAAGTCGGTATTATAAACTTTTTTGGAAGCAATTAATGCAGAACTGCATAATTCATTTTTAACTTCATGTGTATTAACAAAATATCTTTTAATAGTGACTATGTTTTTAGGTTCATGCTCAACTAATGAGTCACAAACCAGTGTCAATTGCTTGTTTTTTTAGTTCAGGGGCCGTTCTGTTGAGACTGTTGAATGTATAATAACTGCTGGGAACAAGTCTACTTAGTTATTTGGTAAACACAGAGACAAACGACAATGAAAAGACAAATTTAATAATAATAGCAAAGGAAATGTGATGTAATCCCCCTTTGTGAAAGAAAAGATATGATTCTATTGAGAATTTGCTTACAATCCTTTTGTTTTTTGCTTTTTCGAGATTTGTTTCGCTTTTTGCTTCTGCTTTTTGCTTCCAAAAATGTCGCCGTTTGGACTTTGGTTTGGGTTAACTGCGTTATAGGCAAACCCTAAACTACAAATTTGGATGATGCCCTGTGTCTTGAGCTCTCTTAAACAAACTCTGTTTACTCTGTGACTAGAAAACAATGATCATCAGGAAAACATCCATTTCAGTCAAGAGAGACACGTCAAAAATCCAATAAATTTTTTTCTGATCATTGTTTGTTTCACTAAAAAGCGCAAAATTGAAATACATCTGCTATATAGTTTATATTTTTTGCTTTTCCAACATTTGTTTTGCTTTTCACTTCCAAAAAATATCACCGTTTTTTGCTTAAAAGTTAAAACTATTCGCTTTTCAGTTAATTTCCATCTCTGATCTAGATATCTTATTAATAACTTCTTATCCTCCAAGAATCTAGTTGAAAATATTTCAAAGTTCCACAATTTGAAAATAATTCCATGTCCAAGAATTGAAAATGAAAACTTCACAAGTCGGAGTACAGCCCTGTCGGAGAAGTACAAAAATATTTGGAAGTCCCGCGGCATCATTCTTACTCGCCTCTTATACTCCGAGTATGGCAGTAAACCGACGTGTTACCCCATCTCGGTTACATTAAAAAATAAACGCGCGGGCCGCGGATGAGACTCTCTCATGGACTCTCTGTGCGATCCATGTGACCATGCTGATCCTTGCGTACAAATGGAAAACTAACAAGAAGTGCACAGTCCAGCCGTATCACACGTGCCATGCTTTTCTAAAACTAAAAGCTCATGAACCAATTGTCTGTGTGTGGTAAGTTGATGTTGATAATCATCGACCCATGTTACCGATCTAACATAAAATTATTTAATAGTACTTTTTATTAGTTTTAAAAAGATTCTTCCTTCAAAATTCTTTTTCCAATCTCTTCAGTACTTCCGTCCAGCGTTAATCGTGAATTTGTTTGAGCTGAGAATCATTCGAGGCTACTGGAAATCACTGTAAATCCTCAAAATGGCAGTTCGTGTTCAATTCGAAAATAATAATGAAGTAGGTGTATTTAGTAAGCTCACGAATACATACTGTTTGGTTGCGATCGGAGGTTCAGAAACATTTTATAGGTAAGCGACGTGCGGGCTCGCAGTAGTCGAAACATGTAGCATCTATCTTGATAAAAATTGTGATTTTTGTGTAGCGTTTTCGAATCAGAATTGATGGACACCATTCCGGTTATTCATGCGTCATTGGCGGGTTGTCGTATTATTGGGCGACTTTCTGTTGGTTAGTGTTAATCTTAATAAAACACCAGCTGTTAATTATCAGTCGACTTTATAAATTACTCTTTGTATTAGGTAACAGACACGGGTTATTGGTTCCTAACTCGACTACGGATACAGAATTACAACATTTAAGGAATTCACTTCCCGATACCGTGAAAATTCAACGAATCGAAGAACGACTTTCGGCTTTAGGAAATGTGATCGCCTGTAATGATTATGTTGCTCTCGTACATCCTGACTTGGACAAGGTGAACAATTTACTATGGAATTTGAGACTTATTTCGTCCTCATCTTGTTAAGCATCAATCGAGAAAATCCTGAGTTATGAATTCGATAAAATGACTCACATTTATGAAACTGAGTCATCTTACATGGATCGAAAAGAACCGAGCTTGTACGATTACACTTCAATTTTTTCGTTCAGCCTATTTTTAATTTTAGGAAAATTATGGCTATTGATGAATCTGCAAGTTGCTTCAAAAGAAATGAAGCTTATGAATTACTCGGAAGTTTTTAAATAGTTGTATTAGTGTAGAACAGGACAATTTTTTGATTAATTCAACTTGGATTTTCTGCTATAATATTCTGTTGTTTTTTCAGGAAACCGAGGAAATACTGATGGATACATTGAAGGTTGAAGTGTTTCGACAAACAGTAGCGTCACAACAGTTAGTCGGTTCATATTGCGCGTTGTCCAATCAAGGTGGATTAGCACATCCGCACACATCAACCAATGAATTGGATGAGTTATCGTCGTTATTGCAAATTCCATTAGTTGTACGTCAACATAATCCTATAATTGGGAAGTTATATTCAATGTGTAAATCAATTTTTTTTTTTTTCAACCATTTCTCTATCACGTGTACAGGCTGGTACAATAAATCGAGGCTCTGATCATGTTGGGTCTGGTATGGTGGTTAACGATTGGTCAGCATTTTGTGGAATGGATACGACGTCGACTGAAATATCAGTTTTAGAAAATGTATTTAAACTTGGTGAAGCGCAACCATCATATATTACCACGAAGTTGAGGTCGTCATTAATTGACAGGTATTACTTGAACGATTTTTTTTTTTTTTTCGTAATATTGAAAATTAAATTTTTTATATTCATAAAATCTTTTTCCTTTCTCCTCTCATTTCAGTATATCATAATACAGAACACGTGCGGAGAATACATATCCATTCTGTAATATAATCGATTGATGTGAATAAATACGTTTTAAAATTATCGTGTTCTGGTATTTGTCTTCCTTCGAAACTGCTCGGGCAGAACCCAAGAACTGTAAACTTCTCGCGTTAATTGAGTCCTAAATTTTGTAAGGCAAGTCATTCGGATGAATCGGAACCGTATTGATCTGATACTAAAGATGGTAACGACGTATTGGAAGATTTCGATGGTGGCATCTTGACAGAGAAATTATTGAAAGATTTCTGTCCGCTTCCTTGGTGTCCGGTTTTTAGTTTCTCTGAAAATTTATTTACGCATTACGAAATAGCCATTTTTATGCATTTGATCACAAATTAAAGTAAAATTGTACGCATACTTGGTTTAGATAAAAGGAATGTAGCTAAACTTGAGTCCTCCTTCGTCTCCGGTAGCAGAGGAATATTTATTGACAATCTCTTAGATAGTATTGAGTCTTCTTGTTCTCGATCCTTTCGTTCTTTGCGGTCATTCTAGATAAATGATGAAAATGATTGTACACAATAGTAGAATTGTCTAAATAAGGCTACAAACCTAAGAGAAGTTGATTGATCTTCTGAGAATTTTATTTATTGAAAGCTCAAAGGGAAAAATACTAATTAGGTAGGTATATTCTCTTTCGGGTAAGAACAAAAACTCGGATATTTAGATGTAGAAACTAGAAATGATGAGAATAAGAATCTTACTCTAAATCTAGCACGGAGGAAAGAATTTGCCGCAAAATCGTCCTTCCAGACGTCCTCTTGTCGACTCAATAACCTATTTAGGGTAGCGGAGGATTTCTTCGATACACTCAGGTCGTTGTTCTTGTGTTCTAATTTGAACATAGCGTCATCGAACAACTTGCGACTAGTCTCTCGGGTTTCTGGCACTACTTGTTCATTATCTGTTGGATCCCATCGATTCTCTTGCCTTCTAGCTCCGCTCACGATTTCGTAATCTAAATTCTAGAAAACACACGACGCGACAGTCAGTCACATTGTTGAATTATCGTCCGAACAAACATATCGAATCTTTCAAAGATGCTACGTACGGCTGGATCTGTTTTAATTTCAAAGTGATTATCACAAAGGTGACATTTCATTCGAAATTGATAAACCGGCGTCGAATAATACATCCCGACTTTCGTCTTCTCAGCATTATATCTGGAAATGATTCGCGTAGAAATATCAAACAATCATCTATAAGACAAGGAATGATTCATTCATATTTTTCGAAGTATAATTTTACCTTACTCCCATTCCTATATGATTATTGCACCCATCGCACCAAATATTATACGGCATTTCAAACCGTATAATAATGATGCCGAGGTGAATTTTACGAGCTCTCTCGCGCAAAGCATGAGTGCCTCTGAATTTATTCAAACCACCAACGGAAGGGTTGTAATCGGGAGGATAGTATTTATTTGTTCCTTTTCTTTCACCCATTTTCTGATTTTTGGTACCTTCTTATGGCAAAACCTGGAACACCAACAAAAAATATAAAATTTATGAGTTGTGATGCGTTCTGAAGTTCAACTTGGATAAAAAGGATAGTCTCTAATTCAACTACTATTCAAAGTGAATGAAAACTCCAGAATACTCTCAGAGAGTAGACAGAGGGAAAACTACAAGAACCGCAGAGAAAATATATACGAATCGTAAGCGTTTTCGATTAAACAACCATCATCAAGCAAAGATAAAACTTCGTTCAGTATGTCTAGCCGTAACTTGATGGAAAGAATCGATTCGATAACCATTCAAAGCTTGAAAATCAATTGAATAACTTACTGAAATCTCTGATTATTTTCAACAAGTTGTGATCCTCAATTCCATTTAATCAAGTTTTAACAGCATTCCACGATAAATTGGAACAATATTTTTCCTAATCGAGGCCGCCTCATGAAGGTATCCTTTCGAGAATTACTATATTTCTTTGAATCATTTGCAAACCGAGTGAATAATTATAATCTGACTATATTATTAATTCGTGAGTAAAATAAAAATCCCGTTTTTATTGATAACTCGTAAGTTATTGTGTTCTCTTATCATTCTGTATAGTTACATAAAAATAATTATTTTTACTATACTCCGTTCACGTTAAGAAAGGATAGAAATACGACCTCGAGAATGGAACGCTCCGGGTAATTTTAATCTACCGTTCCGTTCTCAAGGTCATATTTCCATCCTTCCTTAATGTGAACACAGTATATGATAGAACAGGTCGGATACTAGGGTATGGACTCGGTATCTTTTGGGCTGAAATCGAATCAGCAGAACGTACGCAGTATTCCACAGAGAATCGTGTCAAGCTGTATCGTTTTTCCTATTCGAGATTCAAACAACTTCTGTTCTTTGTCACGACAGCGGTAGTAGCTTCCACATCGCCACTGCTTCATTTCTCCACTCTGAACTCTAATCTGGAAATGGATTCATAATTATTTTCATAATCCTGGATTTTTGACTGCGTGATTCATTGCCCGCTAGTCTTCTCTGGTGCATTCTGATTCCAGTTTCAAGTCGTTAGGTTTGTTCCTCTTCTAATCATGACATTTTTCTGTAGTTGATCTTTGCGTGGTTTACGTGTATCCGTGTCTCCAAGATTGATCCAATTTGATAATCTTTCGCACTCAGCATTTTCTTTTGAGTGTCTTCGAAATTATGTTGCAATCGTTTCTGCATGTACACGAAAGAATTTTAAGGGAAGCTCTCGGAGGCCCCAATCTGGTTTAACTAGTTATGGATATTCGACATCATATTCAGATAAGCTATTTGAGGAAATTATGTCGTCTTTTATGCTGCAGCACTCGCCTGTTCGGTGGAAGGAATGGATACCTCTAATCACTCAGCAGGTACCAGAGATAATTTTGGAGCTATTTTTGGGATTCATCGTATCCAATGTAATGTATTTACTTTATTCTGTGTATTGGAACTTTTCTCTTTTTGCTTCAGCAAAGATTTAGAAATCTCATCCAGATAATCGGCTACAACATTGGCACTTACAATTCATCAGGACCAAAATTATCGAAAGACGTATCGTACTATTTTACTCTACACCTCAGCACAATGTGCGCTCCGTTTTATACTAGCGAAAAAATTTCAAACGAACACCCCAAGTGGGCTGAAATTAATCTTCAGTTAATAGATCCATCCTATGGTAGTGTGACCGGTAAGGAATTGAATAGATGACGAGTAGTTCGTGACGTAAGTTAAAGACTTGCGAGTGAATAATTTGATACACGATTTACAGGTATTGTCATTCGAGTATGGGAACATCACAAAGATGAGGATTCGATCGTTACTGTGTGGGGTTTATACTTTAGTGGATTAGTGAATGTTGATCAACATATGCCTCAGGGAAGATTGGCTTTCACTAGAAACACCCTAGTATTATGTATGCATGGTGGATACTTCACGTTTTCGGAAAGTTTATTGAATGATGAACCAGCATCGGCTAGAATCACTGCTATGTCCCTGAATCAAAATGATGTGCGGAAAAGTTATTCGGTTGAGACGTTGTGCAAGTAAATAGGCCTAGTAAATACATTTTTTATCAAATGCATTCCTATTTGTACTTACAATTTGTGAAAATGGTCAATCAGGTTTCATTCGCTCCAAAGATCTATGAAGGAATCCACAGAAGAAGCAGCCAGGTTACATAATAAGATTCTCGTGGGTGAATTCAAGGACGAAAGATCGCAAATTAAAGAAAATAGCGCTTTTTTGAGAAAATTACTGAATCAAAGTAAACCGACGAAGGTATCACATGAGCAGATTTTGTCTGTTAAAAAAGATATCGAAGCGAAGAAGTTCCGTATTCAATTACTTCAAGAACAGCATTCTTATAAGTCTGCCGAACTCAAGAAAGGAAGTACTCGTTTGAACATTTTGTTGGAAACTAATCAAGAGGAAGGTAATAGAATTGAGTACCTCCAAAGTAATTCACCGATTTTTGTCATCTTTATACAAAAATATTCAAGTTTATATATTTCAGGAAGTAAATTGATGGCTCGTTACCATACTCTAAGTAAGGACGTGGAGCATTTAAAAGAATGGAGAAAAGCGTCTCTAGAAGGTGGAGATAATTTGCTGTCGGTGAAAACACAGTTTTTGTCCCGACAAAAACAGCTAATCGCGGAACTGTCTTACATTTATCCTGTGAAAAAAGTAAATTGATCAACTTCTTGTTGACATCATTTTTACTTTGAGAGAATGCGTTACATTTTTTTTTTTTTTTCAGGTTACTGAAAACAAATATACAATTTGCGATGTGCATTTACCTAATTCTGAAGAATTTGAAGGCATCAATGAAGTAACTTTGAACGTTGCATTAGGCTTTACCGCGCATCTGGTGCAGATGATCTCGTTTATCATTAATATTCCATTACGTTACCCTATCATTCATTTCGGATCTCGCAGTAAAATTGTTGATCATATTTCGAACCAGATACCCGATAAGGATCGAGAGTAAGTCTATTAATTTGTTTTATAATTTATTAGAATAAGCAAATGAACAAGAAAGAACGAGACTGGCTGAGAAAGTGGAAATGATCGAGTCAGAATATTCCTGTCGAAGAAGAAGGTCGCATTTTTTCGGCGAGACTCAGTAAAAATGGGAAATGAAATTACTCAAATGAGTTTAGCAAACACATGGGAAGGTTTTCGCCTATTATAAGGAGGAGATTTTAATTTTCCAAAATATTCTACAAGTTGATTTTGAGGTGAGATATTTGCCTATAACCTTGACTGAAATTAGGAAACGTACACACCTGCGAGAAGAATTGAAATACTCCGGAATATGTATGTGTTTTTTTTTTTGAAGTTGATGTTCTTTTAGAAGTTCTGAGAAATCGAAAACATGTAATCGCGATAATCCTAAAGACTACCTATATATTCCATAAAATTCTGAAGAAAATTGGTGATACAACGGATTCGGCGGTCACGAAGATTTGGTTCGAATTAGAATGTATTCTGTTATCAAAATACGAAGAAGCTGGAACCCTGTAGTAGCTGAGAGAAGTCAGGTTCAGCTTGATTAGTTCATCGAATCGAAGAATAATGATTGAATAAAATGACTGATATGGAATATTTTTGAATTAAGTTTTTTCTTAAAATTGACTCATTATAAAATAGAAGAAAAATCTTGTAGGAAACTTCACATTTCACTCATATCCAGTGGCGTAGATAAGGAGGGGGGCTATGGGGAATATATCGCCCAGAATATATAACACGAATAAACAAAAATACCCGAGTCGTAAATTTAATTAATACAAGTTGGGAACGATTTCGACCGACGGTCATTATCAACTAATTATACCACCGAAAAAAGAACAGAAAAAAAGGAGGGGAAAAAGGATAGAAAGGTTCGTTAGTATATCATTTAGTTGACGATGACCGTCGGTCGAAGATGTTCCTAACTTATATTTGCGCCTCGGGTATTTTTTTTTCGTGTGTTATATGTCCTGTTGAAATATGTCGCACCACTATGGAACTGATTGAAATTATTAGTATATCCCCCATTGCTTTTTAATATCATCTCTCGCGAACACTTTTTCTTTTTTCTATTAGTGATAGCTTTACCTGAGAAAAAATACCCCCTCATTGCATAATCATATCTACGCAACTGCTCACATCTCCTCCTGGAATTGAGAAAAAGGCGGGTGCAATCAATGATCTTATAATTATATTTATACTACGCATTTCGTGCTTTGATTTTTGAATTAAAATCATGAATTTCGTTGTTTAGGTTCCCGTTGTTTACCAGAGGCCGAGATAAATATCTATTCCGCTACGCCGTCTATTTGTTGAATAAAAATATTGCGCAATTACGATGGTATTGTGGTATAAGTACTTCCGATTTGCGCACCACGTTACCAAATTTGGAGACTTTATTGAACCTGCACTCGAATTTAAAAACGTATGAAGACCGAACTTTTTTAGTAGTCAACATACGCATCCAAAAATCTTGATATCTGTATTATCTTTTTACAGTGCCAAAATTGATACCAAAATCAATATAGATAATTTGACGAAACTTTCTGCAATATCTAGGAATACTGTTCGATACAGCAGTATACCATGCCGTTACAATTATCGCAAAAACGATGATAGACTGAGTCTATCTCTTGATGAAGGGTTAGATAAATGGGAAGGGAAAAACGAACGCGTAGGTTCCAGTGGAAACGTTTCTGAATCTTGTAAAGATGATGGACAGCTAAGTAATAATTCTATGGTACCAGATTACCTCCATGAAGGCTACGTTTCAACTCCACATCCTCTACAAATTGGGAAAGAGAATGCCACTGTATCGTGATTCCTTCATTTTTTAAATTTTTCGCGGTTTGCTCCGTCAATCGTCTAAGAGACTTCGTAAAACTTGAATTCTGATATTTCCTTACGTACGAATTGTTTTAAGTATAAGCGTCATTTACGTTATTAAAAAACAAAAGAATCATTTTTAGTAGATTTATTACAAATTAGACACGGGAATCACCGAAAAAAGATAGACATAGAAATTGAACAAATGAAAAAAGAAGATTCAGTAAGCGTCAATCTTTGCTATTGCTAAACGTTCTGTTACGAGCTTTCAGAGCCACATCGTCAGGCGATGGAGTATCAAATTTAAACGATAATTTTATATTATATGGCTTAGCTCTACCGATTTTGCGATATCTCTTTGGCAATGGTTGATGATTCCAAGTTTTACTTATCACATACCCGAACTGAGAGAGTTCGTTTTTACAATACAAAATGTCTGCATCGGCTAAGGCCGACAAGTCGATGATACAATCTTCTACTGGATAAAATACGGACTCACTTGAACGAGATTCAAATTCAAGATTGGACGGGACTGAAGCAGTTTGAGTAGAATTCGATAAAGCAGCCGTCAGATCGATTTTTCTGATTTCATTTGGACTAGCATCACTGATTTTGATATGAGACAGTTTTTCATTCAGGACATTGGTATTAACTTGAACTGGTTCAGGAGAAACTTTTCTAACATCTAAAGGTAACGGTTTTTGGTCAAGGAACGCAGCACGACTGTTGGCACTCATGAATGACTGTGTATATTCTTCCAGAGTCTTGAAATTACCGCTATTTACATCACAATTTTCCCGTTCATCATTTGAAGTACTTCTGACCAGTATCTCAAACTCAGATGCTTTCTCATTACGAGCGTTATCAGTATCATCTTTCAAATTGAGATGTTTTGAAGTGTAATCTGCCAAGGATTGTACATCTTCGTTCACAGGTTCTTCTGTCGACGACTTGTGAGCGTTTATTAAATCGAATAATGAAGTAGGAGCATCAAAATTGTCTCCGATACTTGACCCTAAAAATTGGGCCAGAGGTGAATGATAATTATCCATGTTTAAGTCGAACATTGAGCTGATGTTTACATTGAGTCTTTACACCAACGGGCTGTAGATAACAGTTAATGAATACCATGAAACAAAAAGAAGACTTATTAGCTTAGCGATCCAGAATGTGTACAACGCTGCTTAACCGTTAAATAAAACGAGCAGGTCCTAAACACACAAAAAGATTTCAATAAAGTACTCACAAACAGCAGTTCTAAGCCTCGAAAGATGAATGTAGTCCTCCAAGTCTTTCTCAAATAAGAAATTTTAGTTCTAGAATATGAGAGCACACATTAACAATATTATTTCAGGCAGATTGAAAAATCTAATTTGAATACAAAAGCAAATACACGACGCAAAATTGCAAAATTTGAAAATTATTTTGATGTAGACAGATCGTAGGTGATGATTGATAATGACTATTATTTTGTTTTTAGTTCGAGGTTATCAACGTAATTAGAAGCCACGGAGATCGGTTCATTCGATCAACAATATCTACCAATCAGGTGTCGATTTTGACAAATTTTATCCAATCACTGAACGAAGAATAGTCCAGGAGCGCACCCTAAGCTAGCGCCTTATTAAGGACCTATCTCTGACTCGCTGATAAGAAAACTGAGCACGTGAAGTTGTATATAGTTGGTGAATTTCATTTTCATCTCAAGTAGTGAAGAGTGTACTATGTTCAAGATTGTGAAGCCTTTGATGATGAATTTCATCCCGATTCAATAGAATCCAAAATTTATTTTAAGAATGTATACTTTGGAAAGAGTTCCTTGGTCGAGCAAGTGAGTTACAATCGAACCCAATTATATCATTTTGCATTATAAATAGAGATAAAAATACTTCTTACTATTTCGTAGGGAAGAATGGGAATGCTGTCGTGATAATCTTTTCGGCGAAAATCTACTACTGAAAAGAAAAGCTCTGGAACATTTGTACATATGGAAAGTCAGGTGTGTTGTAATAGCTCTTGATGTACCTTTTTCTGATCGTGATAATTTGAAGTCTCAATTTCCCAATGCTGTATCGTGTTTCGTAGGTGTGCTAATCTCCCGGTTGCTGTGGAATGTACTCTGATTCTTATGGAGGTTCATTTGAGAGCATTTTCTGAGGATGAGGAAGATGAAATTGTCACAAATACGTTGAATTATGAGTCTTGGTATTCTGTAGCGATCATGAGGTAAGTGGAAGACCTATTTTCTGTCTTTCTTTGTATGTCATACCACAACTCTAGTGCGTTGAAGTACTCAACATACGTGTATCATCTGTTTAAAAGCTTCATTGTATGAATTGTAATTCTTCAGCGTGCAATCTCGTTTCAACAAAGAATTTGTTTTATGGGGGTTCATTCGGAAAATTTCGTCATCCGCCGTCCGTACGTATTTTTCTGGGATTGTATGTTTCGGGAAAATGCACGAGAACCGTGTGACCTCTGTAAGATTTGATTGAATGTCGGCCTAGGGACTACCAGGAAGGGGAAGGGGGTTAAGAAGGATTTCAATTGCGACCGTCGATTCAGCCTGGACGAATTTTGATGTTCTAGAAAGGGAATTTGGAGAAATTTCAATTCTTGAGCACATGAGAAATGTGACTTTAATTTGAAGAGACGGGAAGCTTGCTATTGACGAGTATGTATATGAAAAATGGAACTTGGATTTTCGACTCACGTGTTACAAATTTAGCAAAGATAACTTACGGCTAGCCTAGTAAACGAATCTCGTTGGTAGGTGTATACAGTCAACAAATTTAAAACCTCATCGAACTGGTTCCCGGCTCCTCTCAATCAATTCCGTTGATGAACCTTTAAATTGTTCTCATTAGATTCCTCAATTTGGTAACTGATTCTTCCGTTGGTGATCAGTCTTCTTCATCCATGAATGAAGTGGCTCGAGAGTACGGAATACCTGACGGGATTGTTAATTTACGTCATGCTATTTCTCATGGACCTTCTTTACCAAGTCTAGATGCTTTAAAAGAAGCTGCGGAAACCTGTTTGAACTGGTTGTATGTAAGTTAATTTTAAACTTTTGAAAATTAAAAAAAAAATGATTTTTTCTCATATTTTAAATGTAAAATTATTCTTTGAAGGAATCTTATTGGAGTAAGGATATCTACAAGAATACGATACCAACGCAAAACGAGAATAATTCGAGTTCAACTTTCTTGTGCTTCGAAGTCTGCCTATTTTTGAAAAAATATTTATCATTCGGTTTCGAAAATGTGCTTGATGTACCTACGTCGGACAGGTAGGATTTTACCTAATGAACTTGAACCAAAATTTTTCTCTCTATGCTTGACAGTTTTTAAAATTTTCTTTAGAGAGAAGATCGATAGAGTGTTATCTAAAAATAATAAAAACCAAGAAAACCCTTTTTTACGAGAACGACCTTTAGCGGAAATTTATAAATGCGTGATGAAAAAATTGGAGCGACATTTGAAGAAAAACACCGAGTACGGAAAAGATTTGATCTGTTCTATCTTAGCCAGTGATGATTATTTGCTTTCCCATGATGCGGTTATAAATAATGGTTGGTCAAACAAGCTTGATGAACTTTTTTCTGCTTGTACTTCCCTCTGTATTTTATATCGTATAGTCTGTGTTGCATTTCAGAATTGTGTACTACATTTTTCGATTTCTGGAGCGATATCATTTTCGTAATTCTTGATTCGAGCGTTTGTTATCATTTCTTGTTGGAATTAATTAGCATCGTTAATTCCCCTCTGGAAAATCCTCGAAGACAATACTGTGCCGCATTGTATTTGAATGAAATTTTAAGAGGAATTAGGATTCGCCAGAAAACGGATTTGTGTGTGGAAAATTCTGAAAATAAATTAGTCAAGCGAAGGAAATTAACGAAGAAGTTGGACAGTTGTAATCAGTATAGTCACTCATCTCCTACCGACACGAAGTTAACCGAAGAAGAGATATCAAATTTAATTCAGACTGCGTTGAATGAACCTAACAAAAACGTGAAGATATTTTTAAAGAAGTAAGTTTATAATGTTGACCATCTCGATTACTAATCAGTGAACTTGAAATATTTAGTCTCTATTTTATAGCTTGTTGGACCTTCCAAAATCATCCGAAAACTTGGCAAAGTATGATAAATTTGTATCCTTAATCGATATTTTCATTGGAAATCGGTTAGATATGACAGACTTTCCATCAGTGGATGATACCAGTTATACGATAGAAGAATTGATAGGAAAACCCTCTTCCTCGTCTGTTCAAATTTCTGAAAAAGTAGATGATGGAAGATTGACTGAAACGGTCAAAATGTCGGAAGATAATTTAAATGACGAAAGTAGTAAGTAAATTTGATAATTCTGAACAAAACTAAGATTTCACATGTGTAGTAACCAAGGTAGTAATTTTTTTTTTTTTTTTTCTTTTACGCAGTCGACTGGAAAAATACTCCTCTAGGACTTTTACCGTGGCAAGTGGATTTTCAGCCTTGGATCGACATTTACAACTTAGAAGAGTGAAAGTTAGGCCTATGTATTACCAATTGCTTTTGTGTCTTCCAAAATGAATAGTTTTTTCTCAAATCTGATTCGTTCATATGATGTTGAAATGACTAAACGGTAGACCCGATTATGTGTTCTATATTTTTTTTTTTTTTTTGTCAGTTACTTATAGGAGAATTGAATAACAATAGAAACGAATGGATAATTTAAAATCAACTCTGAAAAGAGAAATATCATAGAATATCAATCAGATTGAAAATTTTTTAAACAAAATAAGGTGGTGTACAAAGTTAAAAAAAAAAAAAAAAAAGAACAACAAACAACAAAAATACCCTCTACAGATTTTAAAAATGAGCCAGAATTTGAAAAATAATAGGTGCTTTATTTTTTATGCATCGCCTTCACCATTGCTACAGTGTGACTTGATTCTAATCCATATCGATCCAAACAGAGGCGATCGAGCTTTCCAATTCTAGAACATAAAGATACGCTTTTATGTTCACGAATAATATTTTATTTGCCATCGTAAAGTACAGAGAACTCACCGGCCACCAGACATGTTATGTAAAAAGTTCCAATAGGAAGAGCGCAAATTTTGCGGTTCAAAGACGGCCGCTTGGAAGAGAATCGCGGTTGACAGGCAGTGGAAGAAGATAGGTGCGTGCGGAGCATCTGGAACTACGTTCTTATCACGCCCAATCAAATATAATATCTAAACGAAAACAACAGTGAATTTACGTATATTAATAATGAAAGAAAAACCTTTGCTCTATACTTATCAAGAAATGAAAATACGTACGATCAAAACTTTGAAACAACGATCGATACTTTTTTTTCTCTTTCTCGTTTAATAGAAACAATATCTTTTGTTAAACTAGAAATACAGTGAACTACATATGATTCAAACGTCTGTAATTCGAAATTTTCCCTAATTCGAATTTCAGCCAGTAAACTCTCAAAGTTTATTAAAAGTAGGCGAATACTAGAAGACATTTTAGATTTTAGACGGCGGTAGAAAAAATGTTTCTGTGAATTGGAATACCCGGATATCGATAAGGATATTATTGAATGGTTCAAAAAAATGCGTACCCAATACATCTAGGTGATCCAGTCCTACGAGGTAAAGCTCACGTTTTGCCGCTGTTTTACACCATACAGATTTCAAAGCTAGCAGTGGTTTGTTGACTAAGTTTACTCAAAGGCATGGGATTTCTGACAAGCAGATGTGTGGAGAGAGAGAGAGCTGCTGTCGATTTTGATGCTGTACAGTTGTGGGTAAATGAATTCCCGAAGATGCTTGCGACATATTCAATGCCGACAAATTAGGCCTGTTTCACAAATGCACATCTGACAAAACTTACACAATGAAAGGTGAACAGTGCAAAGGAAGTGAGAGCAGCAAAGAACGAGTAACTGTTATCCTATGTAGGTGCAAACATGGATGGTTCGGAAAAGTTTCCCATGTTAATGATCGGAAAGTCAGTGAAACTGCGGTTCTTTAAGGGCGTCACGAGTTTTCCTATCGGGTATACAGCCAATAAGAAGGCCTGGATAACCATGTTAATCTGGGAAACATGGTTCCAGCAGCTTGACAAAAAATTCTTTTGAGAGAAACGAAAAGTCCTCTTCTTTGTGGACAATTGCACAGGCATATTGCTGTTCCAAACTTGCAAGCGATCGACTTCCGTTTTTTCCCTCCACATATGACTTCTGAAAGCCAACCAGTGGACCAGGACATAATTGAAAACCTGAAACATTTCTGCCGCATTGCCGTTGTTGAAAAAATTCTTGACGACATTGAAACGAGCGTTGAAACAACCATCAATATTCTCCAGACTAATCGTATGCTTCTTCAAGCTTGGACCAGGGTTAGGAAAGAAACAATCGCGTATTATGCATACAAGAAGAGGACGTTATTGACCATCTAGTTATAGATGACAAACCCGAACCAATCGGTTGGTCTCAAATTGCGACGATCCCTTCTTTGAATATGTAGCCGTTAACGACGCTTTGAGATGACAGATGAAGGAATTATACACAATATTACAGCGGAGAAGGTTGATGTAAGTGACTCTGAGTCGGAAAATGAAGGAGAAACAAATGACAAGCAAAGTAGTGCCATCACTTCTCGTGATGCCAAGAAAATATTGAAGAACCTTCGCCCTTTCTTTGAGGGCAAGAAAGATGTACCCGAAGAAGTTTTCCGGGCATTAGACGTACTTCATTGTCATACCTTCACTATCCAAAAACAGACCGCGATAACGTCTTATTTTAAACCTACAAATTAGATAGACTATGTACAGTACACGTGTATGTACTAAATATGTAAACTGTAAATCAAGCCTCGTTTTGTTGAAAAAAACAAGGAGAAACCTCTAATTCGAAATTTTCCTAATTCCAATTTTTTTTGTACCCTCTTGCGATTTGAATTACAGAAAGTTCACTATATTTGATTTTTCCGTGCAAGGAAATATCGATTTAAAAAAGAATTATGGGCTCTAACCACACAATTTTTATACATCATAATGAATGAGAAATATTTATTTTTATGCCTGTAAGTTTACTGATGGAGATCTCCAAGAGATTGAAACATCTGTACGCGTTCGAATGAACAAGTAATCGTGCAGGTAAAGGCGATAATTCTTTTCTAAATATTTTTTATACAGGACCGATCATTCCATTTAATAATTTGAACTAAAAGATACCTGCAATGATTTCCACATAACATATAGGGCAACAGTGTTACTGCGATAGAAACAGAAGGAGAATCCAGCCAAAAACCCAGCTGGAAAAGCAATCAGTGGAACATCTTTTTTCAAGAAAGATCGCAAAACGCAAGAAATTAACTAAAAACATAACGAAAACATTATAAACGGTAAAATAAAATTGATTTAGTGTGCGAAAATGAATTACAGGAGAAGTAAAATTAACCATAACAGAAATTTTGTGATGAAAGACATGATGAATAAACCTGGAAAAAATAATTTTCAAAAATATTTATAGCAGTACTTACTCGGTAAGAAAACGAAAAGCCTCCTAAAAAGGCACCTAAACTAAATGTATCCAAATCCTTCAAAGCTTTCAAAAGTAACACGGGTTTGCGTATGAATTTCTTCATGTGCATGAGGATTTTCAATGTCAACTGCAGACCATAACCGATTGCGAAAACCTTGGTTCCACCCTAAAGAAAAGGATTCATTTTTTAGTACAGATTCTCTAAGAAGTCTCACATTGTACAAAAGAATTTTTCTCACCTGTAAACAGTAATAAATACAACTATTCGGATGAGAGCAATGTAAACTCTTATTCAGAGACTTCAAGAACTCTTTGATTTTTCGTGCTACACGACAAGAAATCACAATAGTTTGGTAAATCAAGCTAGCAGACAGATTGCTATCATCAAAACGCAGAAAATTTCCTTCTCTCTTTGGTTGAGAACATTTTCCGGGGGATACATCACTTTCTAAAGCTTCTGGAATGCCTCCTAATTGTTCATATGGGCCAACTATAAACCTAGAAAACCGTCAACGAATTCATTAGCAAAAAATATTTATTCAGATATTAGGCACGTGAAACGAAAAAAACGTTTCTACTCCTTTATACCTTATCAAAGAATATAGAGAATCGCCAGATGTATCTTGACTGCGGTATAAATAGAGTAGACACGATATTGAGCTAGTAAAAATCAGGACATCTCCAAAAGGTATCGGTTTGACGAGTCCTCTCCACAATAACATATAATACAAAGTTTCGGAAGCCTATAATATTTACAGAGGAAATGTTCAACTCAAAAATTATAAAGTAGTCGAAATGTAGGTCAGCTATACTTACAATATTGGTAACATACAAACTGAGCAAAGCTCGTCGAGATGGCCTTTCCACCAGAATCGCGAACCAACTCGAGATAAACGTTGGAAGAAAAGCAAAGGTAAAAAAATTATAATGTCCTATCACATTCCTGAAAAATGGAGAAGCATTAGAGAAAATAATTATTATATTAATTTAGAGAATTATAACAATATTCCACCTCATAAAACATGCTAATAATGAGAATCCAACAGCGTGACATCCAATGAATGCGGTAGACTGAAGTATTCCATGTAGAGTACGTCTAATGTCCCTTTTGGATGGTTTGGTTCCTTTCATTAAAAGGGCTAACTGTAAAACGAAATTGGGAAAATAAGTGTTTTTCATCATAAGGAAGGATGATATGAGATGAATGTATTCTTGTCGTACGTACCAAATAAACAGTACAGTATAATCTGAAAGAAGCTTGTAGAGCATGCAAAAATAATGCTGCGCTCGCGGTATAACACGACGAAGACCAAGGATGAACATATTCTTGACATGTCGTAGACACAGGAGATAATAACTTACTAAATACTGCCATTTTTGATCAATTTTACTCGAGATTATATCAGATGAGTTATTCTGACGTATACCTATGAATAATTCGATGAAATATGAATGTATCAAACTACATTTTGAAAACAAAGATTTAATTACGTTAATTCGTTCCTATTTCTTCTCCTTCAACTACAGGCTACAAGGTACGAACACAACATTTACGTCACGAGAAATGTTGATGGAAGTTAGAAAAAATCTACAATTCAAATAAACTAGAACATATTTCGTTACTTATCGCTATTGCGGTCACCTGTTTTCGATGCTCTTGTCCGAAATATGATACGGCGTCAGCATTTCTACTTCCGAAAAGATTTTGAAATAATAATTATTGAATAATCTGTTCTTATATAATTATCCACCACTTGAACTGCCATCCCATTTCATGGAAATTGCTGTAGGGCTTCTTATCACTCTTATTATTTTGTTGAATCGATAATATCAGAAATCGTAAACAAAACGGTAGTTTGATGATCGTACACAGTTTAACCGGACCGGAGTTTGATTTTAACAGCGGCGTATCTTGGATGATAATCATATTTTCAGCGTTCTGATTATCATTTGGAAAAGAAGAATCGAAGGGAAAAGTATTAAACTCGTTGCATCATGGCGTTGATGCAGAGGCGTTCTAATGTAAGTCGTACAGTATTTCTATACTTCGTATCATTTGATGTGAAGACTGAAGTTCACCAGTGCATTGGATAATTTATTGCAGGTTCGCTTACCGCCTGAAGTAAATCGTATCTTATACATCAGGAATCTTCCCTACAAAATCACCGCTGAAGAAATGTATGACATATTCGGAAAGTATGGAGCTATTCGACAAATAAGAGTGTAAGTTTTATAAACAACCGTAACGATTAGCTTTTCCGGTTATTTGGTCGAAATACGAGAGTTTCGTTTTCTTCTCAGTACAAGTTTAATCCTCCAAAACATTTCATTGTGTCTCAAGCTCTGAAACATTCTCATGTCAGCTTTATTCAACAGACATGATGCATTTTTTCCCCTCTTAATCTTACGTTCGATATCTCGAGCTAACTGTACCTAAATTAATTAGATTGAAACATTTTGCCTCGATAATATGGAAGTGACGATACCTTTGCCATTATTTGCATGCATACATTCTTCCTGTGTCGGTTTACGAATTGAGATATTTTCACAAGTTAATACCGAAAATCTTGACAATACATCTTCGTTAACTTCTAATACGGAATATATAATTCAATATTTTTTCTCATAATATCAATGAAAATGTTGAAGACTTTCCAAAAATTCTCTGCGCTCACATCTTGTGGAACTTCTCTCATCATTGTTAAACTATCTCACACTTCATTTGTATCGTCTTATTTTTACCTAGTTTATTTTTTCTTCAGGGGTAATACACCTGACACAAGAGGTACCGCTTTCGTAGTTTATGAAGATATATTCGATGCAAAGAATGCCTGCGATCATTTATCTGGATTCAATGTATGTAATAGATATTTAGTCGTTCTCTATTATCAGGTAAGAATGAATTACATCTTTTGATTTCATCATCCACGTAACGTTCTCAAGTCATTAATTTTGCGTCTTTTTCTCCATCTTTTCAGTCTAATAAGGCCTTCAAAAAAGTGGACGTCGAAAAGAAGAAAGAAGAAATTGACAAAATGAAGACGAGGTACGGTCTCAATTCCGAAGGTAACTGATGATTAGGCGAAGGAAATTTTCTTCACGATTTTATTAAACAACAATATGTACATTCATCTTATTAAGTAAGTTCTCAATTTTACGATTATGTTGTATTGTCAAGTATAAAATTTCAATACAAAATTTCTGTTCGCATCGTAAACATTTTTACTGAAAAAGTACGTTTTTCACACGACGAATTTATTAAAATGTAAAAATAACATCGAATCTAGAACATTCGTTTGAAGTTGACTGCGTTTCCGATAGAATGTGGAATAATCTTTGAAAGTACGACAGCCGTCGTAACAACTAATGATGGCTGGTACACAATGATGTTTCGAAGCTAGTCGACTTAGATTTGGACATTTATTACGCATCTGCTGCCACCATTCCAGTGGGCATTCCTCCAAAGGCGCTCCATTTTCATTCTGATAATTAGCCACTTCGATGTTCACTTTATCTTCCACAGATAAAGTTGGAGTTACAAAACGAAAGTTTCCTAATAGACTGTTTATAGAAGAGCGACCCGGTTTCTTCGAGATCGACTTTTCAGAGGTCTGATTTCGTTCAATGAGAGGCGATGACGACCCTTCAGATTTTACTAAATGTGTAAGCAAGTCTATTAAACTACTTTGACTATCATAACTATCGTCTTGTTGCATGAACGATTTAAATCTGGGGTCTAAAGTCGTAGCGATCTGAGTCAGGTTTTCAATATCATCGTCGGCGTAGGCTTCGGTCAAAAAGTTCTTTATTATATGTTTTAACTCTTGTATGGTTGATGAGTCATCTTCAGAAACCTCGAATTTCGTGGAATTCAACTGCCAAATCAGTGGCTTCAGTAACGATAATAAGGAATTTTTTTCCTCCAGCAAAGTGGTAATAATAGTTTTCAGCGGCTCGAATAGATTTAATAAATTGAAAATATGATGCCATTCTTCGTAGGAAAGAGTCATTTCCTCGGGAATAGATTCTAAATCGCTGACAAAATGTACAATGTTATTCTTTCGTTTGTACAAGTTTCTCAACATGAAATAGGTTGTTAGCCATAGATCCGGAGTATCAAAAGTTAGCGATTGGGGATCATTTTCATCCTCTTCCAACTCTTGAGCGACGTCCTCCTCGACTTCAACCTTCATCTCGAGAATGAATTTTAGAAGTCGCCGGCATTTAGCGAGAATTTCTGCCACCACAGAATGAATAAAACAGTGTTTTACAAACATTTCCTGAATCACGAAAAGGAAGCAAGGCAAAACGATGAATCCATTCTGTCTGAGAGTCGATTTCAATTTCTCATTTGACGAAGATATAAGAACTGCAGAAATAGCATTGGAATTTATGCTCCATTCAGTGAAGAGTTTTGTCAAAATACCATCCCAATAAGTATCCGATTCTGGATTTGTCGTGAGTAATGTCGAAAGTAATTTTGTAAATAGATAAGGTTCACCATTCTGTAAATAATGCATGTAGACAGAAATACATTTCACATTATCCATACAGGACCATTCTTCAATACTAAGAGCCAGATTAGTGATGCAGTTCGACGTAATAGTATTGAACAATTGTTCTTTACAAGTGTTGTACAAAGTAGGTATATTCTCTGTGGTCAACTTCTGTTCGCTAACAACTCTCATCTTCCTACCAGACAAACTTGAAAGCAGGTTAAGGAAACCTTTGCCTTCGACTATATCTGGCGATATTAGATCGTCGACAATAAAGTTAGCGACGGATTCAGTCACCTCGGCATACTCTATCTGTGCGTAACTCTCATCGACCTCTCGCACATCGGCGTACTCTGAGGAGCTGACCTCATTAGGGAAAACGATCGCTATATTAGATATGTCTGACTCGTTCACGTCAGGCTGTGATAGAACTATCTGAACATCTTTATTATCATTTCTCCCCATTAAAGCTTTCTTAGCAGCTTCTTTCAATTTGTATTTTTTGCCTCGGGAACTCTCAATGACAGCTTTTATGTTAATTTCTGGCTCAATTTTTCTAATAGCGTTTCTATGTTTACTAATCAAATGCATCCGAAGATTGCTCGTATTTTGATTATAAGTCATCTGCGTTTTACACAAAATACAAACAATTTTCGATTTGGTTATTATTCGTCCTTCTTCGTTAGCTGGGAAACCGAAGTATTTCCAGTATATGCTACGCATTCGTACGGGTACGACCAACTTTTTATATTGGACGATCTTCCTCTGTTCCCTGTGGTCATCGGCTAGCTCACTCAAATACGGCAAACTTAAATCAAATTCTTTATACTTTGCCATTGTTTCCGCAATTTATGATTTCAAGATCGACTAATCGATAGCTGGAAGGAATTACTCACGAAAAAAACACGGAACACTTGAATCGAAATTAATAAATCGATAATGAAGTACAATAATTCGACAACGACAATCGGAGGTCCAAATCATTCGAAATGAGTGTGATACGTTCGCCTGCTGTTTACGTTCGCTATAAAAATCGCAACCACAATAATTGAACTGAGTACCAATTCGATGGTCGAACATTTTTGATTTCTGCTCTTGAATCTCGATTGCCCGAGCTACGGCCTGCGCCTGTGGCTGCGCTGTACAAAATTAATAATTGACGTATGTGAGCTCTGTTATCAAGAACGACGATCCAGAGAAAATATTTGACGTATCCTTCGACCATAGGACGTATCATTGGCATTGAACCCTTTTCTCAGGGTTGTTATCACAGCGGCTCGCTCACGCTTGGGCGCATACATGATGGGTATTCGAGCCCGCCATTTTGTGTGCTGATCAGAAAGTGAGAAAAGACAAACCTCAGAGAGTACAGACTCCTAGATAACACAATAACACAAGATCGCTAACTCGTCATCTACGCTGTCTTGAATTTTTGTACCCTGAAATCGTTTTGATAGTTTATCCCACCAGATGTCGCAAAGTTGCACTCAATGTATTCTTGTGGGAGGAAAAAATTTGACGGATTTGCTTGAGTTGGACGCATATGAAAAGAAATTTTATGTAGAATAAATTCACATCTCTTCATATTTTTTTGAAAAATTGAATATTTGTGGAGGAAAATGAGTTTTAATGTCAACTCTCCATATAAGAGCCTGTATTAAAAGTGCTGAAGGTTGACTGCAGGGATTTTTGTACCGTTGTACATGTGGCAGAACCAACAAACTATTGAAGTTAGCGATCTTGTGTTTTTAGAGGTCTATACCTCGACAGAGTAACAGACTGACAATTGAAGACCTTTCTGTAGGGCTTTTGACCTTTTTTTTTTTTTGGTTAACTCTCAAATTAACTCTCAGAAATTCTTTTTTTAACGGTTAAAGGTCAAAAAGGTCAAACGGTCAAATTTGGGCCTAAATAACGGTTATAACTGTTATAACCAAAAAATTTTGGTCAACCTATAAATTCGAAAAATTCACAATAATGATAGTGAAAAATTCCATACCTAAACCATTTTCCGTAATTAATCTTTGATCTTTTAATCATATTCTGAGAAATAGAGAGAGAGAGAGAGAGAGAGAGAGAGAGAGAGAGAGAGAGAGAGAGAGAGAGAGAGAGAGAGAGAGAGAGAGAGAGAGAGAGAGAGAGAGAGAGAGAAACTGAAACAAAGTATGTGAAGATTGCTTTCCACAGTGAGAGGATGGGGGAGGGATAAAATTCCGCTATCATCAATTTTTCAATCATCATGAAAAAAAGAGTAAAACTGAAAAAAGTATTGTGCAGGTCGCATTCTATAGTGAGGATGTGGGGGGGGGGGGGGCAAAAAACTTCCAGTTTTTGGATATCTGTTGGGAAAAATACAAAACTGTTGGGTTTCAATTAGTGTGATTCTTTTGGAAAGCAGAAGTATATGATGGAGAAACTTGACCATTATCTCATTCTGACCGTTATTATTTCGGTCACCATAACTGTTATGACCGTTTTGAGAGTTATTATATCGGTCAATAACTCTCATGAAACTAGTCACAATTTTGTAAAAAGGTTATCGGTCAATGGGTCAAAAGTGATACTTTTTTTTTCGGTCACAGAAAATAACTGTTAAATAACTGTTAAATTCCAAGCCCTACCTTTCTGACAGAAAGGTCTTCAATTTCCCAAGGACGTTTGACTGAAATAATTTGTAACAAACAGCGAGCATTTCTGTTGCAATGATCACTCTTGTTGAAATGGCCAGTGGGCATTTTCTGGCAATAGGTACAAAACTTGGACCACTAGACCAGGGAAGTTACAGTTTGCTACAATTATGAACTACCAATACAAAGAAGCAAGACTCTAGAACATCTCTGAAAGGCCCATTTCTGCAGAACATTCTCATACTTTTGAACCCGGTGATAAAAATATTTTGGTTTGCGATCAAAATATACATATAATTGGAACGCGGTTTGATTACTGTTTAAATTTCCTTCATCCATCTAAACGGTTACTAGTTATTGGTCAGAACGTCCTCACACTTTAGAATTGGTCATCTTGTTATGACCATTTCAAAAATCAAAAATTCAAAACCATAACTCGACTCCACTATCATGATTCATCATATTATATAACCGTTTCGAAATTGAGTAAAAAAACTAAAGACAACTACTAATTTTTCATATGGTCAACGGTTATATGGTCAGAATTTTTTTTTTCATTTTGGTCAATGGTCATAACCACGGTATAAGATGAAGAGGTAATGACACAACGCTAAAATCGTGTCCGCAGTTTTGAAGTTGTACGTACAAACTTCCGCTAGGTTTGCAGCGAACACTCCGGCTGTTTCCCTGTTCCTTCTACACCCCACCTGCGCCGAGACGGTACCGTTGGTACCCTAGTATTGATGAAATTTCCAAGGATTGTAAAAAATCCAAGAATTTACTTAGAAGGATGATTCTTTCAAAATTTTATAGAGTAGATTAAATGGTATTTTTATGCCAAATATGAAATGCATCGGCTGATTC
The DNA here is from genome assembly GCA_035079385.1 of Aspidiotus rigidus. NCBI lineage: Eukaryota > Metazoa > Arthropoda > Insecta > Hemiptera > Diaspididae > Aspidiotus > Aspidiotus rigidus. Next base: position 5,967,003 of record JAVHKY010000023.1, read on the forward strand.
CTAATCCTGCAATAAATTTTTGAAAGTAGCGACGTTCCCATAAGACTCTGTACATTACCCATCACTTTCATCACGAGCGCTGCGCTCGGAATGTTCAGAACTACTTCAAAATCACGGACAGCGTTTACCACTGTCAGAATACGTTCGTGTCACTACCTCTTCATCTTATACCGTGGTCATAACTGTTACAATAACAGTTGCTCCACAATCCCTACTGAAAAATTGCGTCAAAAAATTGAACTATAGGTTATTGAAAAACAAAGTACTTTGACATCTGACGATGGTGTCAATAATTCACAGCCAGGATTGCTCCTATACCTTTGACTATATAGTACTACAAAGTACCTACTAATAGTCAAAGTCCTATACTCACTTTCTATTCAGTACCGGGTGGACCAGAAAGATGTTACCAGTTAAATGGATGTTTGCGCCAAGTCTGTTCTAGCGTAAAAATAAAAACGCAAAACATTGGATGTATACTTCAAATCTACAAAAATGTGTATCTGAATTTCATCAGCTTCAATTTGAGCCCCTGGTAAACTTTTTACGACTTCTTTGAGCCGAGTTCTGGACCAAAATGTGTCAAAAATTTACCAATTCACCAAGATTTCCGAAGTAAGAAATTGAAAATCCCGTCACTTTCAAACTTCATAAGGTCATTCAGATATTTTTTTCGGAATCGACTTATCGAAGTTCACTTTTAAATCAAGTGAAGTATGGAAATTTGAACAATTTTCAATTTTTGAAAATTTTGGCAAATTGGTCAATTTTTAGTACATTTTGGTTCAGAACTCGGCTCAAAAAAGTCGTAGATAGTTGGGTAGGGGCGCAAATTGAATATGAAATTAAAATACAAATTTTGTAGATTTGAAGTATATACATCTAACGTTTTTCGTTTTACGCTAGACCAGATTTAGCGCAAACTCCCATTTAACTGGTAACATCTTTCTGGTCCAACCAGTATACTCCTCCAAGTTGACGCTACATATATGTGACCTGTCACAAGAAAATACTTATATGTTAACTCTCTAATCCGATCAGCGGAAGGTCGTTGGCGTGTTGTGCAGGCTTAACGCCCTCCCGCTGATCGGATTAGAGAGTTGACGTATGTTTTCTCGTGACAGGTCACATATCAACATCTCTAAAAATGAATATTACTTTTATTTGGAAAGAATATAGTACTGTATAAATGCAAAAGGAAAGTCAGGCTAGGTGAGATGGCTCCAGATCTGTTGCTGACCTACTACAGGGAATATATGAAAGCACAAGGCAGACATTTTCTCAGGTTCACGCTGTTTAAATAAGACTAGGTGGAGGCTGGAGAATGAAACAAACCACAAAAACTATTTAAATTTCTCTTTTGGCTCCCGAGCCTCCTACGCTAGTGGCGGTTTCAAGCTGGAACTTCTTGCCTACAATTTCTGGTTTCTGCAAACCCAAGCTCGAGCGTGACCGACTTTGATGAGTTGATGACGCGGCCATAACCCAAGTTAGGTATTAGATTACGGACAAATTTTGACTTTCTAGCTATACATGATGACGTGAGAGGGGGACTTGGAAAAAACGTTGACGATTTTCTTAAGTATACTGGGTGGACCAGAAAGACGTTACTAATTAAAAAATGGGAGTTCACACTAATCTCATTCCACCGCAAAAACACAAAACGTTAAATGTACCTAAAATTTCATTTTTAATTTGCGCCCCTACTCAACTTTCTACTATTTTTTTGAGCCAAGTTATGGACCAAAATGTGCCGAAAATTAACAAATTTTTCCAAAATTATCAAAAATTAAAAATTGTTTGAATTTCCATATTTTACTTGATTTGAAAGTGAAATTTAACGCTGATTTCGAAACAAATACCTGAATAACTCTATGAAGCTTAAAAGAAGGGGAACTTTCAATTTCTTATTTCAGAAATTTCGGCAAATTGGTCAATTTTTGGCGCTTTAGGTCCATAACTCAGCTTAAAAAAGTTGTAGAAAAATGAGTAGCTCAAATTAAACATAAAATTGAGGAACAAATTTTGTAGATTTGAAGTAAGTTATACTTACATCTAACGTTTCGCCATTTTACGCTGGAACAAGTGAAAACTCCCATTTAACTGATAACATCTTTCTGGTCCACCCGGTATGTATGAGGGCCACTTGGAAAAGTTCAACTCTCACGCTATATATATGATGATGGGACGAGCGCGAGCCCGTCCTCGTCCGACTTTAGACCAGGCGTACTTTAAAAATTTCAACTCTCGAGTTATCTGACTTTTGTGACGTCATTTTTGGGAAAATGTCTAGAGACTTGAAATATTTTTGACCATCGAGTTATGAGGAACATGAGAACAGGACTTGGAATTGGAAATGACGCCATCAACTTGTGACGTGATCAACCTACGTTGAAAGAATTTGTCTGGGATAAATATTATAGGAATTTGTCTAGGATACATGGTACAGTAAACTTCGGCTACGAGACATGCCTCAGCCTCATTTAGGAACTATTTGGCTTTTCCAACAGAGTCGCTTTTTTAGTCTTTTCTGGGTACCAACAGACTACCTTTTTGAATGGGAGGAAGATATTGATTCAAATATGTGGTTACTAACGTCACAGTTGACGCTATACGCATTAGGATATTATTTCAAAGTACCTTATAAGATTTACTCTCAAACCCGGTAAAAAATTTCTGAATGGTAGGATTATATAGATTCAAATATATTATGATGAGATTACCACTGTCACAGTGAAGGCTATGCTCGTCGGGATATTATATTCAAATATCTTTGCAGAAGCATATTCCCAAACTGTGCAAAAAATACGTTCCTCGCCGTCGATTGAATAAATATTTCTCTGCTTTCAATATCACGTTTTTCTAGAAATTTGGCTCATCTTTATCCATTTGAGGACCCATGTGTACAAATGGCGTCTGTGATGAAAAATTCATTACAGAAAAATAGGTTTGGAGTTTCACCTCAAAATATTTCCGCAACAACGAGTTAAAATTATAAGAATAAAAATTAAAGAGCGGCTCTTTTTATATAAGGTGCAATAACAGTCACATTTTGAATACATTCAGTAATGAAGGAAGTAGAGATCCTTAAAAATATGACAGCGGACGCCCTTTTTACTCAGGTAAACAAAATCATGGGTCAAAAGAAAAATACGACTAAAATCGAGTTCTCCGCAAAAAGGACGTACGACAGACACACGCCCTTTTTACAGATAGATCCTAATTTCTAGTCTCTATGTATTGTTCTTCATTGATATAAGTACTTTAAATTCTTTCAAGGGCCTCAGAATTGAGACGGTGATATATAGAAAATGAGATGCTCAGGAAAATAATGTTTACCAACCACCGAGGCTCAGAGGAGCCGATGGATTGTATGAAGGCTTTGTTAAGGCAATGGTTTTGATGACGATAATTACATTGACGGAATTTCTCATTCCCGTCAGAACTATTGAGGCTACAATGCCTTTTAATTTATTATGTAATTGAATAGTTGTGGTATTCATCAGTAACCGAAGTTCCACTGAAAATATGTTCAGAGGTACTTACATGTACTTATTTCAAGATTTTTAATGAGATGGGATGTTTATTGTTCAAAAAGATTTTCACGAAGAGAGAATATTAATAATTTGATATGACTCATTTCACGAGTTTTCACGATGGAATGGTTTTATTTCCAGAGTACTATCGAAATGTTTGTTCGTCCTTCCATTCGAGAGATTCGCCTCAATTTTCTAGAAGTAAAAAAATACGTTCCTAAATCTCATTTCCTAAATCATTTTTTCTCTTACATAGTTATTTGTCACCCCATTCACCCAAAAATGAATGTTTGAAATGAGTAAGACGATATTCATTGCACAAAAATTATTATTATAATATTAGGATGTTGCAAGTTGAATACTATCTTTAGGTATAGCCATCGACTACATAGAATAATTTTATTTAAGTATCTTACGTATATCATACTGAGAGTACTCCTCTATTTCTTCTTCCAGAGTTTTTTCTCGATAATTACGCTGCGTCTTTAATACTTCTACTTCTTTCTCGACTAATTCAGGCAAATTTTTTAATGGCTGGAAGTAAGAATGTACCAACTGATTACCAGTTAAGAAACTTACGATCGTGATAGCGACCAACACCGAAAAACGAGGCTGTGAGCTCGAAACACTCATTCTGTATGGTATAGTTTTTTAAATTCGGATTCGGCTAACTCTTTACTCTGTTTTCTCTCGAGAACTTCATAGAAATTTACTCCACGAAAATAGAATTTTACCATAAGAAGTTCTATCGCAGCACCACCAAGGAACGATGTTATTGCAGCGAACAGATAAGGATGTCGATGGACCCATAATCTATAGTTCATCATTCACTAATACAATCATCATCAGAGTTGACCAAGTTCAACTTTCAACACGTGACAGAAATTTCCAACCAGTTCCGAACTTCTCAAATTCTTCGAGGGTCTTCTCCGCAAATATTCTTGAATCTCGAATTAAACCATGAAATTGCACCGGCAGATGATTATTATACTGATGATGAGAATGATTTTGAAATTCAATCGCTTGGAGGTGGATCACTACTTGGTCAACGAGAAAATTATGCAGTGATTGCAGTGTGAGCAAATTAATTTAATAGTATCGTAAAATAAATGACAATTTCTGATTGATCCGTTATTGTGTCTGTCATTATTATAAACTTGAAACTTTATTATCAGTTCTCCCGAGATCTTTATTTCTGTGAACAAGATGGCGGCTTTATAATACCACGTCCTTACGATGCGCGTAGTTATCGTACGAAGCCAATCCATACGCCAAACAATTTCATGTGAAAAAGAATGTAAATATTGCCGAGTTGGAGATACGAATTCGAAGTTGGAATTTGGATTCGGTAATAGCATGTCAATCAATTTCGAGTTCAGTTGTTGACAACTGTGTCATTTCCAGCTTTTATTAAAAATTCTATCGATTGTAACTTGCAACGGTAAGTTATTTGAAATATGGATCTGAAGTCGTTTGAGGAATCCTCTTTCATACGTTTGACGTTTGGTTTTTCCATCTATTCCAGATTCTAATCCTTGATTTTGGGACCGAAAAGAACCGTACTTTTTAAAACTGTTATTTCGAAATGGCACCGAAGCAGCGTATGAGGCTAGCTAATGAGAAGGCTCATAAAAATATCACTAAAAGAGGCAATGTGTCGAAGTCATCAGTAAGTACAGCCCGAACAATAATTTTAAGCTTTGGATAGTATTTTCTCTCTTTGTGATATATTTTTCTCAATTGAATGAATATTCAAATATGTACGCAATCGTCGGATGAGTTTGACCCATTAGCTTCTTCTTTGAATAAAATTATATTGATGTATTCATTAAACAAGTTTTCGATTACGTTCTAGAAACAGAACGAGAATAAATACCCTGTCGCTCCGTGGTTGCTTGGCCTTTTTGTATTCGTGGTTTGTGGTTCTGGTGAGTACATTTTTTTTTCTTCTTCTTTACACGAAACGATACAATTCGTAAAAATATTCTGGGTTATAGGCAGAGCCAAAAATGAACTCCATTATTGGATTTTATGTTCAAGATTTGGGATTTAATATTTGCGAAAGTTAATTCGCTTTGTCTTATGAAATTGGATGTCGTAATCAGTTTCCCTTTTACTCCGATTCTGACTAATCTTAATCTCGTTTTGCAAATAATGATAAACTGAATAATGAATTTGATAGTTCAGGGAATTAATGATCGGAGAATAAAATGCCACGTCAATTGTAGTTGTCGGTCTTCGAATGTTTTTCACTACGTCGTACTTTTCACGTCGTAAAAATTTTTGTTTTTTAATCGTAAAGTGAAGATACTTCTGTTGTTTACGTATGTCTTTTCATTATTTTGATTTTTTTCAGCTGTTTTTCAAATAATTCAAAGCATTCGAATGGGATGGTAATGTTGTCATCAAATTACCTGCTGGTGTGAAATTTTTTTCTCTGTTATTTGTTCTATGTCGCATTTTTATTTTGTTCTATTTTTATATTCTTACAATACCGTTTCTGTTTCTTTTTTTTTTCTAAATCGATTATTTGAATACATCTATTGAACGTGTCAGAATCATGATTGTGGAAATTGTTGCTAGTTTGTACATAATAATATTCATTACTGTATTACCATTTTCAGATGCAGTGTAAATAATTAGAATAAAACCATTCCAATTTTTCCTTGTAGATTATTTTCATCATTGTGGTGGAAAATTTTTGGTTTATCAAGTTTTGAAGTTCCTATCCGTGATTGAGAATTTTCGGAAAGAACTTGATATTAATTGTATCATTTTGGTGGGAGAAAACGAGTGTTGACGCCGTTCTCTTGAATATTTAGGTCAAATTGTCTGAAAAATGTTTTTGAGTGATGTTCCTTATTTTAAATTATTACTTTTTTTTCTTTTTCGGTGCTGTGTAGAATTTTTAGTCTTTATTTGAGGAGTTATCTGTCAAAAGGGCACCCGATCAATGTAATTCTTATGGAACGGGTGCTTTGTCGGCAGATAGCTCCTCATTTATTCATTTTTGAAACAAGTACGGCGCAAAAAATTTCATTCGGTGCTCGAGCGTGTGAACACCACTATGTTTGCCAACGAGATTTAAAATTTTCCGTGATAGTGAACTTATGTGTACGAGTATCAGTTTCTGAATTTTGGTTTCATCCTACTATCATTTGACCTATTACGATTTTATACCAAAAAATTGGTATTAATTTTTGGGGAATTGGAAAATATCTTATTTCTGCTTCCACCTCCCAGAAACATCGACAAGAATTTATCAATTTACATAATTCGCTGTGTTATTATACCATCACTTATTCGGTTGATCAATAAATAAATTGCCTCCGACACGATGAAAATTTCATTAGACTTCAATGTCGCTATGTCACAATAGTTTGAACTTGAAAAAATGAATTCTTCCCAGAATTAATTTTATTTTCAACGGTGAATAGTACCATCTCTGTCTAGGAAAAAAAAAAAATTATGAATAAATAAAATAATTAGTTTTTTCTAAGGATTTTTCAGCGAAGGTTTTGGATAATATTTTTTACAAACTATAAAAGTGTTATCTTCTTGCTGCCTCGCGCTGCCTTGCTATCGGCATTCCCCTTTGACTATCAATAACCGTGCTATCAATAGTCAAAGGCATTCCTTTATTTTGTAAAATCTGATTGGTTCGTTTCTATTACACTCTGCTCACGTTGAGAAAGGATAGAAAGTAGTACCACGAGAACGGAACGGTAGATTGAAATTACCTGGAGCGTTCCGTTCTCAAGGAGGCAAGGGGCGCTAATTTCTATACTTTCTTAACGTGAACGGAGTATAGGAGAAAATTCACAGTTCCAAAGTCAATGAAAAAATTTCATCGAAAATCGGAAATAAAGTAAACAACACAAGATGGCGACTGTAGCGCCCTAGGCTGGATATCAGGACTAGAGAAGAGAAAAAAAATCAATACATTCTATGATTCTAGTTATAGAGTTCAAACCGTGGTTCAGAACGCTAAATAACTAATAGGCCTATGACTTATTCGGTTCAAATGGTGTGATAATTGTTTTATTCCATGATAATTCTATTGAAGTGAAGTCCCCAATATCACTTGTGTATACAATACTCGAAGACGTGCTCACAAATAGAATGCTATTGCGAAGCTAGTACATGCTCAAGTAATGAAATTCACCTCGTTACTCTCTATTTTACTCATTCAAGTTTAACAACTGACAGTATCTGTTATGTTACGTTGTATTGCGTTTCAGTTGCCAGAATCGATATTTCTGAAGAGTTCTGAATCGATTTTGGTGCTCAGCTGCCTTCTATTCTTCGTAGGCTAATAATATAAAGTTGTCGACGTGCACTCTCATTCTAATCGTTTATATTGTGAGAAAAAAATTTCTCTGTATTTGTAGAAATTTTCAATTTTTCTGATATGCCATCCGCGAATGCAAATTCAATGGAAAACTACCCTATTGGTCCGATGGAAGGACGTGAGTATTCGTTATCAAAACTGAATTATATTGTGTTATGGTCGGTGGTTAAACTTCTTGAATCATTTCATTCATCTCTTAGCTTCTGCTGAACCTGAAAGGAAAAGACGAAGAAGATCAAGATGGGGTGCAGAAGAAACAGATAAGACGTTTATACCCGGTATGCCTACTGTGTTACCGACCAATCTCAGTAAAGAGCAAGAGGAAGCCTATGTCTGTGAGTATATTATTCGATCTAAATTTTTTCCTAGCTTCGCATAACATCAACGACTACTCTTCTATTCTACCATAATCTAAAAATAGTAAGGTTTGATACTTATTGAAGTTTTAGGTTACCTTCTGGTACAATTGCCTATTCTAGGTCATGTAAATGTTCGGTAATTTGAAATTGGCAGTGAATATGGATTCTTAAATTATGTTATAAATTCTTACTTCTTTTCAGAGATTAACTGAAATTAATTAATCATTTTTTAACATTTAATTGAAGAAATCTTGTTTCTAGACTTTAGCCTTTGATCATAAAAATATGTACCCGCTGCTGTCTCCAATATCACCCACTCGCATTAGCTCACGATTATCAAGGAAATCGTGTTGATTGTTGCTATAATTCTGTCTTCTAGTGAAATTAATTTTCCACAGTTTTCGCCACTTATTGTCTCACATGTGCTCACTCATTTTCATGTTCTCTTATGTACTTTTTAAATTCCTAATTTTAAAATTTTCTGGGGCTTGCCCCGAACTAACACATTTTCTTCCAGTGCAATTACAAATTGAAGAAGTCAGTAGGAAATTACGAACCGGAGATCTTGGTATTCCAGCTAATCCAGAAGAAAGGTGTGATTTAAAGTTCACGCAACGGTTTGATAAAGAGATACTTTATTTACCCTTGGATTTATGTGCATTAGAATTGAACATGCGTTTGACACTACCTTGTCACTCGATCTCAACTTCTTTTTTCTGTTGTTATTATTTCAGTATTCATTTTTTTTCTCATTAATAATCCTTGTAATAATATTTTCTTATATCTTTTGAAGAAAAAAAACTATCATATGTACTTTTTCTACAGGTAAAAGGATTGTTGTATTACATAATCCTTTAAAAACTTTTAAATTGTTCTATTTCAGGAGTACAAATATCGTATAATTATTTTTGTTGATCGCATAAATTGATAACTATGTGTTTTCAAGGAATTTTTAGCAAAGTTTAGACGAAGTATTTAATTGTCATCTTTATCATCACTTGAATTAGCCATTTAAAAAGTTCCGTCTATTGAAGACCAAACCTGACGTAGGAAATTATTCATTTGGTTATCGAGAGAGATATTAGTTCTCGACAGAACTTAAATTAATTTCGATGAATATTCTTTTTATTATACCGAAATCCAAAATCGCTCTGTCTAAGTACTTTCAAAATTGGTTGATGTGTGCGTACTGAAATGTGTAAGTTCGAGTATTTTCATTCTCAACCTTCCTGATTTCTGGAATGTTGGGTTTGAAATATTGTAAAACGGTATGAAGAAAATTTCAAGTCTTTTCAAACTATGTTCGTGACATTGGGACTTTTGAAATGGCCTGTTCATTTATGCACTGTATAATATTTTAATGATTATTCGATGAAAAGTCATTCGACCCATAGTTTTTTTCTTTTCTTTTCTTTTTTTCCATATACGTCGGAATGAGGGCCGTAAAGGGTGTTTAATGTGCCTCGTCGTTTCCGTCGTAAAGTTAGTATTTTCTTTTTATGTTCGTGTATTACGTTAGGAGCGTAATGACTGATGTACAGATACAAGTTGCGTCGTGAACGACAAGAGACATGGAATCACCCTACGAGCCACCTAATCAAGATGTACTTTATAGTCTTACTTTTCAGCACCTTCCACGTTACCCGCCTTAAGTAAGTATGCGATGAACTTTCTCATTTCAGATCTCCCTCTCCAGAACCGATGTATAGTTACGATGGCAAACGGTTGAATACGAGAGAATATCGAACGAGAAAACGTTTGGAAGAAGAACGCCATCACTTGATCAATCGTATGATAAAACTGAATCCGGAATTCAAGCCTCCCGCTGACTACAAGTAGAGTATTTGATTAAACTGATCAAGAATCTCGACTCTTAACTCTACTCTTAAGATATTTTCGTTCATTCCAGGCCACCATTAACTCGAGTAAGTGATAAAGTTATGATTCCGCAGGACGTCCATCCGGAAATTAATTTTGTGGGGTTATTGATCGGTCCCCGTGGAAATACATTGAAAGGTAACTGAATCTGTGTCGAAAAATTATAGAGTGACTCTTAACGGTATTGAAAAATTTTTATAATATTTGCATTATTTATTGCAGCTATGGAGCATGAAACGGGCGCTAAGATCATAATTCGAGGAAAAGGATCTGTGAAAGAGGGTAAAGTTGGAAGGAAAGATGGACAACCATTACCTGGCGAAAATGAACCTTTGCATGCCTATGTCACAGCCAACAATCCCGAATGTGTCAAGAAAGCTGTCGAGAAGGTAAGAAATGCAGTCTGTTGTTTGTGTGGTGTCATTTGAAGCACTGAGACAGTCAATATTGTGTTTAGATCAGGGAGATTATTCGACAAGGTGTGGAAGTGCCCGAAGGTCAAAATGATCTGCGACGACAACAACTTCGAGAATTAGCTTTATTGAACGGTACATTACGGGAAAACGACGGTATGCGATGTACAAATTGTGGTGCGTCGGACCATAAATCATGGGCGGTAAGATACTTTACAGTTATTACTTGAAAATATAAAAATGAATTATTTTATTCTCAAAAACAGTGCAATAAAAATTTGTGAGAGTATTTTTATATTTTCATCGCTGAAAACGATGCTATTAGTTGTTCCTTATCTGTTGGTTTGGTTTCCCTCTTCTCGGCTAATGATATGTAACAATTACCCGAAAGAAACTAAAATCATATAAGTTTGGGATACACTTCTCTTCCCTAATGTCATAATTTTTAATTTTAAAAGCCCAGCAAAAAAAATGAAAAATAAATTTAGATGGATTCAGTTGCTGTTTTTACAAACCTCTAATTTAACCAGTATAAAAGTTTATTTATGCGTTGAAATGCGAATAATATTACTGTTCAAAATTGACAAAAAATGGTAGAAATGCACTTGAAATTATCCAATTTTGAAGAAAAAATGAATGGAACATTTAGAATTTACCTCACATTATACTTGCAGTGTCCAGATAAACCTAATGTGACAATGAACGTACAATGTTCTATCTGTGGTGGAGCTGGTCATTTATCAAAAGATTGTAAACAGAAACGCCCTGGCCAAACACCTGAGACTACTGAATGTCATGACAGGGCTAAAATTGATGAAGAAGTAAGCAGTTTCTCATCTTTATGTTTTTGGATTGTATTATTACGAGTATTATTTTTACCAATAATTATGCTTCCTCTCATAGTATATGTCACTGATGGCCGAACTTGGTGAAGCACCACCACCGTCGAAAAATGACAATAATATTGGCAGCGGCGACAAAACCCGAACATCCAGTGGGCGATTATTTGAGCAGTCATCACAACCACGAGCCATAACTGCTCCACCAATGTCGTTACCACCTGGAATGCCGATGATGGCAAACACCATTCCACCACCTCTATGGAATCCTCAGCAAGGACAATCTATGCCGAATGTAAATATGCCTCCACCGCCTGGAGGTGCTATGATGCCCCCGCCAATGCAGCCCTGGGCTAATATGATGTCTGCCCCAGGATTTCAGGTGCCTCCTCCCCCACCTCCATTACAAAGTACTACATCCAGTACAACTGCTGATACCCCTACTACAACAACTGCTGCAGCAGTCATGCCACCACCCCTCATACCACCATGGTCGACTCCATCTCCTATGATGCAGCCCCATCCTATGTGGACGCCACCCACGTATCCTGTTAGACCACCAGTGTCCCTTCCGGCTAATTTACCTAGTAGCGTTCTAATGGCTCCACCTCCTCCTCCGCCTCCACCACCAAGTTAATCGCACTTTATTTGCAACTAGTCCATATAACTTGGACTACGCTGGATTTGGACTAAATTGAGTTATTGATTACCATAATTATTTCTGAATGATTTCTAATGTTAGTCTTGATTCCCATTAATTTGTTTGACTGTAGTTGATGACTTTGTGGCATTATGTTCAAATTTTATATACTTGTACTCTAATCATTCATTCCAACTGTGTACTAACTGAAAAGGTTAGCGTTTTCTTTCAAAATGGATACCGTGTCATGAAATTTCATCTTAAGGATTCCATAAATTGGAATTTACATCGATAATAGAAACTATCACCAAAATCAGTTTGGACATTTATTATTTTTGTACGAAAATCATCAGTTTTTTTTTTTTTTTTTTTTCTGAAGAATATTTATTATTCATGTAGCCTAGAATAATATTTAATGTAAATTTTTCATTATGGTAAGCATTTTCGTTTACAATTCGTAGAATTCGTTTTTCGTTATTTCTATACAGATCATAGTACGTATAATCTCAAAAAAATCTGCTGCACTTGTCTTTCAAAGCTTCTCGTGTTTTGTGGCTATCTGCCGTTTGAAATGGAAAAATGATCATTTTATTATGATTTAAATGATACTATGTATGTGAACCTGTTAGAATATTATTGAGAAATAAACATAATAACAAATGAATATTTTTGTTGTGCGAATTGAGTACAGTCTATGTCATTCCTATGAGATAGAATGAATTTGGGATTAATTCCAGTTGTTGTTACATCACCTAAGAAATCTGCTCGAGAGATTCTCTATTATTATGATGACAGTTATCTCCACTCTATCCGCAAAAAGCCGTGAAAATCGTGCAAAATAAAGTATATCGGAAAATCACATCTATAAAATCAACAATCTTCTGTTTATTTGGGTGTTTCCTTTAAGGATTCACGTGATATTCTGTTCTGTTTCTTCTTTCTTTATATAACAAGCACTCGGAACTATCTAAAAGATGAGGCTTTTCCCGTACAGAATTAAGCCTCGTTTTTATTTTTATTTTCTAATTATCAATCCGTGCACGTACAAAAATTCCTCTTCTTTTCTAAAAGACGGACAAATCAGTAAATTTTGTCGTGAGCTGAGTTGACTATTAGGAAGGAATGATTCCGCTCCCTGCTGGAAAAGAGCAGAAACTTCAGTATTGAGTATTCGTTATTTTGTCGCCTTTTTTTTCAAGGACAAGTGCACAGGTTCGGAAGAAGGCCTTGCTTTCCAACTCCTGAGACCAAATTTACAATTTTTTACACCTTTGAGGTCAAAGAAATCGAGTTCTTTGAATTAGTAAGTGCTAAAATTGGCTTCTCGACAAAAATGAAATAATTGGCTTGGTTCGACTTTACTATAGAACTCGAACGTTCGAAAAAAACGTTTCATTTCCGAAGATAGAAAATAAATATTGATACTGCATACAAAGTAAGAGTTCGTGTTGTGTCGCTAGAAGGGTTATGGCATTATACCGGTTCACGACTTAGGGTGAAGATATTTATTATTTAGCGCAGTCACGTGCAGGTGTATCATGCGTTTAGTACGCGGTTGTGGCAACACTGAATGTTCAGACAGCTGTTGCTTGTCGTACACAGCTGCAGCTTCCATAAATTTTCATCGTGATCAGTCACGTGCGAAATTTTGCTCCTAGTTGATGGGAATTGAGTAGTTCGTACAGCTCGGGTCGTGCGTAAGTGTGGAATAATATCGATGAACGATCATTTTCCAATTTTTGTCGGGTATTTTTAATCCGTATAGTTCAAAAATTAGTTTTTTAATTTTTGTCTCAACAAAATTTATAATTTACCGCGGTGGTGCTTTAGAATATCATTCTGTGTAAAGTTGATACAGGGTACTTGTTTATAATCTCTCACTTCCAGTTTTTCTTTTTTAATATTTTTAAATTTTGTGTTTAATTAATGTGCGAATATGAAAAGTGGAAAAGTATGGCTTCGTAAATTTGGGACTTCATCTTCCAAAAGACAGGTAGGCCTAAGGCTCAGTGAATGATTAGTAGAGATTTTATGTTTGATTTGTACCCAGTAATTTGATGTATCAGTGTGCCGTATTTCGGAATAATAATTTCAAGAATGTTCTACGAGTTTGATAGAATTTTCTATAGGCCTAATATTCAATAGACCGCGAACCAAAAGGTGGTAAATGGGATAAGCGGTAAATGATTTAACTCATGACTCATGAGACTCAGGATTAGTAAGATCATAAGGGTGAAGTTTTTTTTTCGGAAATATTTTTGAACGACTGCGCGGTGTCCAAAAAAGAGAGGGTTGTGTTTTCCTGAGGGTGGAAACAAAATTTAGTTTGAAATTGATCAAAATCCGACGCTTCACCGGTGCTTGAAATTTTTTTGTAGAACTCGAATTTTAAAACTCTTTGTTGGCTCTATTTTCCGGTTATATCGGTTGTTGAAAATTATTCCGAATCCTTCTTGCTATTAATACAAAACTAAAGCTTCAAAATTGTTCTAGGACCTAAGCTTCATCAGATGAATTTTTCCCGTCATCCTTCCTCTCAAAGCTAAAATTCATTGCTTTTTTGGACGTCAGAAATAACTGATGCGGCTAAAATCGTATTAAGTTAACGTTTCACATAGATTTTTCTAGCCCCATTGTGAAAAGATCTATTTTGTTGATTCATTTACGGTCATTAGTATTACTGTATTATAATTTATTTTATTTTTTCTTCTCTAAAGAAATATCCGAACAAAACGAGTCACTTGTTTTTAGAAAAGTGGTCTGATGGTTGACAAATTTTCTATTGTGAAGTCAGCGAGCATCACTGAGACAAAACGTTCGACGAAAATTTCCTATGATAAAGCTAGGTTGAAGAAGAGAAATTTTAGAGATATTATTTCAAAGAAGGACTATCTAACTACGGAAGGATAATTTAATTCGACAGAAAGGATCTGAAGTCGAAAATATTTCCTTTACGCTTCATATAACTGTAAATCAAACATCGATCGATCGATTATTATTATTATTATTATTTTTTGAAAATGATCGATGGTTGTGTGAAAATGGGATTCAAAAAATTTATATAAATAAACTTCGTCAGTTGATAATGAAATTTATGAAATTGGTCTCTTAAAATATCTAATCGACCTAATTTATCGTCCTTTGGTTTCTTAAAGTGGTTGATTTCGTGCTGAAAGATATTATTACCTAAACGAAATATTAAAACAAAAACTTGCAGCGGCGAGCGGGAAACCCGCAAGACCCGTATTCCACTACGAAAGGTCTTTCAAAAAGTAGAAAATATAGAAAATCCTATCATACACGGCTCGAGAGTCAAATTTTTTTCAAGTCCTCCTCCTATCATATATAGCTTAGAGAACGAAATTATTTCAAGTCCCCCTCCTATCATAAATAGCTCAAGAGTCGAAATTTTTCCAACTGCCTCCCTCTCCGTGACGTCATCAATCTTGGACCGCTCGCGATCGCGCATGAAAATTTCTTTAGTCCCCTACTTATCATATCTGAGAGGTCGACATTATTCTTCAAGTCCTCCTCGTATCGTATAAAAAAGGCGAAATTTTTCTAACCCCCCCCCCCTCCTCGTAAAGTCACGAGCTCTGGACCGCTCGCGCCCGCGTCCGCGCACGAAAATTTCCTGAAAGTACCCCCCCCCCCCCCCCCCAACAAAGGGGATAGCGGGTTCCCCGCTAAAAAAAGAATATTAGCTAAAATTTTCATCTGTTCTTGAGTCGGGATTATTAAAACTTATTCTTCTTTTTCATGACTCATCATTTGAAATTTTTCGAAGTCCTCGAAATAGGGTAATCATTCTTCCCTCTGCTCTGCAATGGATATTATTTTTCTGTATCCCTTATGACATCATGGCTCTCATAACGTCAAATTCAGGAGACGTCACGCCCTCCTTTAAGTTCCAGTAAAACTGCTCCATGTCACCAAGCTAA
Source organism: Aspidiotus rigidus (assembly GCA_035079385.1). Lineage (NCBI taxonomy): Eukaryota > Metazoa > Arthropoda > Insecta > Hemiptera > Diaspididae > Aspidiotus > Aspidiotus rigidus. Next base: position 5,982,960 of record JAVHKY010000023.1, read on the forward strand.
TGTTGCGCCCCTTTTCTGCAGGGATTTCAACCCGAAGTTCTGAATTCCTAAATTGAAGTAGGTTAGGTTTAGTAGAGGCGATAAGCGTCAAAAATAAGGCAACCGCACTGTTTGATGGAAGGATGAAATTTGGTATACTTCTTTATCTCACTATCAATAATCACATTTCATCGGAAGACACGCTGGCGAGCTGCAGAAATTCCTCAGGGGGTCAATTTTCACAAAAAATTTGAACTTTTTCAGAAATTGTACGAAAGAACACAGATACGGTGAAAATACCTCAATTCAGAATTATTTTACATAATATTTCGTAGATTGCCACATTTTCGATGCTGACTAATAAATAGCCCCCCGAGAGGGGTTTCCAAGTTTCACTTTCTTGATTTTCAACACTTTCTGACGAAATTATCAAAATTTTTTGTCTTTAATTATTGAATAATTCCGCGACAAAATCTTTTCATAACGGTCTGTCCGCAGAATATTGTTATTGCTCGAGGCAAAATTCAAGTACAACGGGCGCTAAGGGGGAAGATGTTAAATTTTGTATACCGCTTGTTACGCGTCTATACAGATAGTTTTCAATACAATTACAAGAAAATTTGATATAATCCTTCATAATACCATCGAATTCGTTGTGTAGACACGCTTGCGGACTCTCAGAACCTCCTCAGGTTGGCAATTTTCCCCAAAAAAGTCAATTTTTTAAATTATTGGAAAAAATAATGCAGATACGGTAAAAATACCTGACTTTAATATTACTTTACGTAAAATTTCCCATTCAGGAGATCAACAAGTTTTCGATTTTGACCAATTAGAAGCCTCCAGTAACAGACTTTCAAATTTTACATTTTCTACTTTTCTAGACAAAATTATATCAGGATTGTAATTTTTAGGTTCACTTCAATCAATGATGATTTCAAAGGTCCAAAGCCAACACCTACTCGAAAAATTTCTGTCCAGTGAAAGATACTGTCAAGTTTAATATATGTTAGAGTGATAGCTCTGTTTTACTAGAAACTGTACGTAAAATAGTTTTGAACTGAAGTATTTTTACCGTATCTAATGTGTTATTTTGTCGAATATTTTGAAAAATGGTAATTTGAGGGAAAATTGCCTCTCTGAGAAGGTTCTGGTGATCTACAAATGCGGCTCTTGATCTACTTCGATTATATTTGGAGTGAGGGTAAGAGAATTATACTAGATTTTCTTGTAATTGTATTGAAAACAATGCGTAAACGCATAATAAACGGCATACAAAATTTAGTACCACCTCCCCCCTCTTTCAGCGTCCATTACCCTAAAATTTCGCCTGAATGACAATATTTTGCAGATAAGCCGTTGTAAGAGGATTTTGTCGGTGAATAATTCAATACAAGCCATAAAATTCTGGTAATTTCGTCAAAAAACGTTGAAAATCAAAAAAGTGAAATTTGGAAACGCCAACATCGAAAATGTGTTATTCTTGTCAATGGAAAATTTTACGCAGAATAATTTTGAACTGAGGTAGTTTTACCGTATCTGCGTTGTTTCTCAATATTTTGAAATTTGTCGAGAGAAGTGCCCCCCTGAGGGATTTCTGAGGGTTCGCGAGCGCTTCTCCGGAACGAATTAGATTATTGACATTGAGATAAAGAAGTATACCAAATTTCATGCTTTTATCAAAAAGTGCAGAGTTCAGTCGCTTATCGCCTCCACTAAGAAACATGAGGGAATTTTGTGAGAATGTACCTCCGATAAAAATATTCAACAATTTGTTTTTCGCTCGAGAAAAAAAAAGGAGAGGGAGAGAAAAAAGAAAAAGGGATCATCAGCGAGCGGAAAAGTTGTTTTTATTTTATATGAAGATATTCATACAAACTCTTGGAAGCTCCGATTACGCTCACCAAACTTACATGGAAGAAGGAGAGGTTCAAGATCTAAGTAACGTTCAGAAAATGAATGGAACTTTTTGACTTCTTCCTGTTCCAAAATAAGTGTGAAAATAGGCCTTTTTAGAGAAAGATTTCAGCCGCACGACTATTCCAATTCATCTTCGATAAGGTCTCCTCATGAGTCTCAGATAGTGGACTCCGTTTCTCTAGCAAAACAAAAACTGTTCTTCTTCTTACCTATATTCCATGGAAGTCATTTACGTCTTTCTTCTCTTCCTCACCTCCTTCCCCAGAAGTTCCAGATCCGCTTCCACTGAATTCCTCGACCTCAGTTTCGACTCCAAATATTCCTGGACTGCCCACATCAAACTTTTAACAGCCAAACGCCTAAACTCACTTAATGTACTTAATTATCTATTCCACGCTCGCATTGGTTACAGCGGTAACAATTCTCTAATCCGCTCTCAACGAGACTATGGCTCCCCAATCTACAGACAGATTAACAAATCCCCCTCTAAAATCACTAGATGCAATACAACGTGCTACCCTGCGTTTAACTTTCGCTCAGCCCACTGAGGCCAGTATTCCTCCTCTACAATTCTGCTCATCATCATTTACTGCCAACTTTCTTGCGTCCACAGCCCAGGTCCCCAACTCCGTTCCTTTCTTCTTTCCCTCCAATAGACTACCATCTCAAATTTGAGCTGTTTCTTCTTATCTACACGTCCGCCCCTCCTTGGACACCCTCTACGACCTGGCTAACCTACCGAAATCGCCTAACATAATCTCCCATCAAAGCCATCGTTGCTAATGATTTTCCCTCGTACAACCTGTGCTTTAGAGATGGATCCAAATCGGATTTCAAAACTGGTTACGCTATCTTTATCGATGGAGAAGTGCTGCCCTTCCATAGAAAAAATTTGGTCTCCATATATTCTGCTGAACTATATGTCATTCATTCCTGCCTTGCTCACCTCTCTCTTTTTTCCCTCCCTGTAGATTGCTACTTCTTTCCGACTCTATTTCCTTTCTCCAAGCCGTACAAGACCCCTACTACTCCAATCCTACCGTTCAGCGCTCTCATTATGGTACAATCTTTGGTTCTCTCAATCTCATAATAAACTTCGTTAAGAAATCCTCGACTCTTATTCGGTCCCCATGCAATGAAGAAATTGTAGTATGATTGAGAATTGGGCACCCACTACTTCCTACTTCTTGGGCTCTCCGATACTGCCATGCGGAGGATTTGTTTTCCTGGCCATATTTCCTAAATTTCAGAAAATCATCTTCTGTCCCCTCTCGAGCCTTCTGTACCCTCACCAACGACTCAGAATCCAAACAAATCCATTTAATTCCAATTCTCCTTGAGCAGGTATAGTTCAATGGTTCGTAAGAAAAATTTGCTTGTTCATTTATCAATTTTTTTTTTTTTTCATCTAAATCTTCGTTGCTCAATATAGAGGCCCATTACGCTGGACAGTTCTTGTGCAACTTCGTTGATATACCCACATTGCATTGGGCACTTATGTTGGCTAGTTTTTCTGAAATTGATAACGCACATTCCTCTCATTCATAATGTCGGTGAAAAAAATTCTAAGCAAGAGCTTAGGACTTGAAAAATTTAAAACTATTTTGAGTCTTAATACAGGTTCCTACATACCTAACTATAATGAAACTGAATTCGCTAACTGTAAGTTTTATGGAATTAATCCGATCCTCTAAATTACGGCTTTATATTTACAGATAAGAATTCTTCCTCATTGAAAGACAGTGATGAGAAATTATTCAATCTGTGCCTAATTGTTCCAGTATCGAATGAACGATTTCGCAATCTGATGAATTCATCAGAGATGCGGATTCGATGCTCCGCGCGAATAACCGCTTATAATAAAATTTCTACTCGTTATATAATAATTTTTTTGCCAAAATGTAATATGTGAATGATGAGAGAACGATCTTCGATTTTTTTTTATCATTTTTGAAGTTTTTATAACGGATGCACCTCAAAGTGAGCAGAGACGAATAAATTTTTTCCCTATTCATTCGTAACCAAGTTATTCGTTGCGGTTCAGGCCATAGAATTCTTCTTTCGTATTATTTTTGTTGGCACAGGTTGTTTTTTTTTTTTTTTATTCATTTGTTACAAAGTAGTATTATTTAACGGGAGTTCATTCACTTGACACATCATTTTTTTCCACTTCTTCTGTGTATACCGCGATAACTTTCATACTTCATCGGATATCGTGATCATTCCATCAGTGAATTGTTAACGTGAAAAATTGTCTTTAAATAAGGAAATTGTCGGAGTCTTAATTTCCGCTCCTCTCTCGTACGATGCCGTGCGTCGAGTTTTCCGTAAAGTCTATTGTCTGTCACATTAAGAGCTGTATACATATAATTTACGCGAACATATTTCATACCTACTGAGGAGACATCTCAATCCTCATGACGAGTCGTAGAGAGTTACTGCAGGTATCTTATTTGAATAAATATTCTCATTGTGTCCCCAGAACGAGGACACAACTGGGGAATATTGAGGATACAACGTAATTGGTTGTAAAGTCACGACCCCTTTTGAAAAACAGTTTTCCTCTTCATGTCTTTCGAGTGTCCTCATAATCGAGGACATAATGAAGAAACAAATTATTATCCTCATTGCATCCTCAATATTTCCAAGCTATCGAGGATATCATGAGGACGATTTTTGATATCCTCTTTGTATCCTCGAAGGGTCCCCATTCTTGAGAATATCATGAAGACATGATGAAGACGATTTTGATGTCCTATTTTTGCATCTATTTTATCCTCAAAGTGTTCTCATTCTTGAGGATATTGTAAGGTTATAATGAAAACAATTTTGATACCCTCCTTGTGTCTTCATTGTACCTTCAAAATGCCCTCATGCTTGAGAAAAGGAAACATATCAACGGCTTTATATCCTTTTTGTGTATTCATTGTATCCTGAAAGTGTTCGTTGATAGTGTTGCAGTAATACTCGCAGAGAAAGAAGCGAGCCTCATCTATATGATGTTAAGTGGGTGTGAACATGATAATTTTTGGAGACCAGTTAGCTGAACTGTCTTTCTGTGGAACTCACGTTTTTTGGTGTCGATTCAGTTTCTTGAGAAGATTTATTCCTACAAATTGATACAAAAGTCCGAGTGATTAGTCTGTAGAAGTATGACCTTGAAGTGGAAGGTGACAGACCAGGACATTAGTCTAGTATACTGTAAATGAAGCTAACTAACTTTCGGGGGGACGAGCGGATTAGTCTAGTACAAGTCTAGTGTATTGTATATCAGGGCTAGTAGCCTTGTATACTGTATATTACACTTAGTATAATGAGGGTTAAAGGTCGAAATTTTTCTGAGTCCCTATATTAGGCCTAACCTTCATTGTATTAGGCCCTGCTACAACAGCCTAGTCGGTATATTAGGCGTAGTATAGTGCAAGCTGAACGTGGCAGCTAGCTAGCATAAGCCTGGTGTGGAAATTTTTCTACGTCCTCCTCCCATTGTACACATACTTAGCTCGAAAGTCGAATTTTTAACTGGGAACCTGCTTTATCGGAGATTTTTTCAGAAAAAAACGTCCACCGTCCGGCCGGAAACGCTCGAAGCACGAAAATTTTACGTCCCCCCTCCTATCATATATATCTCGGGGGTAGAGCCTGCGATGTCACAGTTCAATGACGTCATAGATCAGTTTTTTCCAAGTTCCCCCTTATTACCAAGCCTGTGACGTCACAATTTGATGACGTCATAGGGCACTCTTTTCCAAGTCCCCCTTCTATCATAAATAGCTCGGTGGTCGGTATATCTAGCCTGAAAGATAACCCCTTCAAGTAACTAAGTATGCAATGATTCATACACCAATTGACTTAGCTCCTTCAATAAGCCAGTTATGCTATGCTTCAAATACCATAAGACTCAGAACGCCCTTCTAAGCTATCCCAAGTCTCCCTCCTATTATATATTGCACCGGAGTCCGGGCCTGTGACCTCACAATTTGAATCTGGTGCGTCCCGTCCGGATGTCGGCAGATTGCGTCTCAAAAATATGAGGGACGCAAAAGATAGTTCTGATTGCGTCCCGAATGTATGAACGTGACGCAGGTACAAAGGTTGAATTTTAAATAGTGATACAAGTGCTGAAAAAGAGTAAAAATGGTCGTATCGATAAAACCAAACTAATTCTAAAAATTTAAAGCTTTTTAAACTATCGCGCTTGTACGAGCGGTCCCTGTGGGAAGAGTTTGGTAGACAAAAATTTCATTTTTCAAAATTCAAGCATAAAAACTTTTTTTCTTTATTAAAGTAATTACGGTACGAATAGGGTAACGCAAATGAATAAGTTTGAATGCACGATTTCCACCCAAACTCTGGGTTCTGTACTCCGCATCAGTCTGCCGTACAACAAACGCGTGTGAAGCCTTACACAGGCAGATGAAAGATACGAGTATGTTTTATCACGCTCACTTCAACATTTATACGTTCATGACGCGCTCTTAGAAGTACAGGAAATATGAATTCCATAAATTCGACGAAGAAGCTGAAAAGAAGCTCTGACAAAAAAAATTTTTTTCTTGACGCCATGGAGCAGTTAGGGAATAATGAAATATCCAGAAGGGAGTACCTCAATTTTTTTTTCAGGACGCAATCCGAAGTATCTCCATTTTTTTCCGGCACTCAATGTGGATAAAATTAAATGTTTGGGACGCAATCTGACAGAAGCCGTGCGTCCTCATTTTTCAGATCCCATGTGCCCCACAAGGCAGGTTCCCTGCCACCTCGGGAATCTGTTTTATCGGGGTGTTTCGGACAAAACGTCCGCCGGCCGGCAAAGCTCGGATCTCGAAAATTTTCCAACTCCCGCTCCTATCATATAATATAGCTTGGGGGCAAGGACGTTACAGTTTGATGACGTAATAGGTTGGCCTTGTGACGTCACCATCTGATGACGTCATAGATCAGTTTTCTTTTCCAGTCCCCCTCCTATCATAATTATATAGCTTGGGAGCGGGCCTATGACGTCATAGATCATTTTTTTCAATTTCCTTTCCTATTATAATGCAGCTCCAAAGTTTGGGCCTGTGGCGTCACCGGTCATATCTGGCTCATTGAAGGGGCTAAGCCAATTGGTGTACAAAGTAATGCATGTCTACTTACTTGAAGGGGCCATTCTAATGCGGGTCATGTAATGTATTATTGTTCAATCCTTAGAACAGGTTCCCTGTTAACAACAAGATTTCAAATTTCGAGCCATATAATACTAAGAAAGGACTCGAAACAACCTCGACTTTCGAGTAAAAGAGGAATGGAAACATTTCGACTCCACAAGACAAGGAGGGGGAGGCTTGAAACACTTTCAATTTTCGATCGGTGTAAATGACAAAATTTCAACTTTCGAACTACAGACAAGAGAAGAGGGACTTGGAAATTATTTTGCCTCTTGAGCTATATGTATGAGAAGTAGGATTTGTAAAATTTCAGCTCGGATTTCGTATAAAGGAAAGAGGATGATTCACAAGGAGGAGAACTTGGAAAATAGTGACCACAGGAGAGGGGAGAGGTATCTGAGCTTTGATGATGGATGATCAACGGGTTCCCCATTGCCATAGCAAGAGATGCAATGGCTTTGCTGCACTTTACCTATAGGAAAAGGTTAGTATGGAAGTCAGTTCCTATCTATGAAATATTTTTCGAAAGTTTTTAAATTACAAATCGAATGAAACCGGTTGAAATATGGAATTATTTTAGCATCGTGTACTTTTTTCAAAAAGGAATGAAATATTGTGTCGCGGACTACATGCGTGCTGCAATATTTATGAGAAACTCACCCACGTATGAGTGAAGGATACAAGTCGTACTTTTAAACGCGAGGTATTCTCGGATTGTTCGAGTGTGCGTAAAAAAAATCACACAATAAGGTGTATTTATATATGACGATGAATTTATGAGTAAAGAGGACGGTTGTGACTTATAGGCCTTATAGGTAGAAGTTCATGGCGTGAACAGTACGAGATATTTTGGCGAATGTACGCAGTGTCGTAAACTTATAGATTCGATTGGAAGCAAGAATTATTCGAATAATAAATCATGGAGGAAAACTTACTTTAAAAAAAAAAAAAAAAGTAGATGACATATCTATGAACGATATTGCGAATGTACTGTGAAATACCGTGAACGTCGAATGCAAGACAAGTTTTTTTTTTTCTGTATCCAATCTTTTTCGTGTGAATATTGATTGGCTATTCACAATTCATCGAGATTGTTAATTTTTTTTTCGTGGGTTGAGACATGAAATATCATTGCGTGATGAGTAATCTTGCCACTGCGAAAACTTCCGTATATGAAACTTCATCGTCCTCAACACGATATTTTTTGTGCAGTAATTTAAGCTCCACGTGTGCCTGTACTTCGATCTTTCATCGAAATGGACTCGAAAAAGAAAAAGGTTCGTTGATGATGAAAATTGTTGGTACTGCGTGGTCGACTACAGACAGCAATTGAGGGGAGAGAGTCGGTCTCACGTTAGGTATATCCTAATACACTCTCAAAAATGAAAGGTCCTTGAAGTTTCATATAACAGTATTAAATGACGTTTTTGGGTTTCCACAATATGTATTATATTCAGCAGGAAACCTCTTTCATGTGATGGATATTTCGATTTCGAAATCGATTAGTAGGTCGAAAGTTTTTCCAAGTCTCCTCTTAATGTATCTGTAGCTCGATGATCAGAAATTTTCCAAGCCCATTTTTTCTATATGTAACTAGGAAGTTGAAATTTCTCTGTCCTGCGGCTCTGATAAATAGTTTGATGGTTGTAATTTTTCCAGTTCTTCTACGATTTAATGGTTAAAAATTTCCAAGCACTCGAAGAAGGTCAGACGTCGAGCTACTCTCGGAATCACAATTCATCACTTCTTCTTCAACATGTGAAGGTCAGAACTCTTCGAGCCCCCCCCCCCTCAATGTCTAGCGTGGCGACCAGAATTTCGTTCAATATTTAGCTTGGTGGTTGGAATCTCTTCAAGTCTCCTCCCCTTCTCCGTCCGAAATTTTTCCAAGTTTCTGTTTGATATACGTAGCTACACGGTCGGTACCTATTTCTCCAAGTCCTGAATGTAGGGCAGCCGTATTCCCTCCAAACCACGAAATACTAGCAGGGCATTCTTCTCAAATAACTTCTCATAAAATAGGAAGCTTCTCGTACATTACTCCGATTCCAAGATCGGATGGAGTAAGAGGGAATCGGAAAATTCTAAATTCAGTGAAGTCGTCCAACTTGGTGAGGAAGTATTTGAGGATGTAAATTCAAATTCATCAAATTTTCCTTTCACCTTACTCATCATAACATTAATTTTTCAGTCCCTTCGTCTCCTACGTATAATTTCCAAAGAATATTATTCCTCACGTCGAGTTCAATTACTTCCGATGTCGTTTCACTCATGAGTCACGACTGCAAGATGAAACGAGGAGATATGTCTCCATAGCAGATTTAATTACAAAATGACTCGGCGTAAGATAAAAAGTTGTAAAAATCATTCTCTATATAAGTAAACTTTGGACAGTTATTTCTGTTATTTCGTTGAGACTTTTTTTCTTTCTTCAACTACTGAAACGCGAGTTAAATGGAAGAGATAGGATGTGCATCGTGCAAGTAGACTTCCTCTTCCTGTGCTAAACTCGCAATAATGTAATGTATGGAATCGCGTACCGGTATACACATTTTACAAGTTCAACTACGAAAAATTCTCAGCACTAAATGCGGGACACTGAAAAATATAGGTAATGGTGATAATGGTTTAACTCAACCGGTAGATTTACTTGGTGAATGGTTCAAGAATGTATGATGAATGCGATACAGGATCTGAAAACGTGCGGCAAACTGTTGATTAGCTCAATACTTGACATTCGTTTCTCTTCTTTCTCTTTCTCACTGACTCGTTCTCTCTTTTTTTTGCTTCCTAATGTCGGATTCACTATACAATGCAATGCTCCAAGTCCATACTCTACCACGACCGAGTAAGAGGTCGTACAGTAAATCTATATTATGTGTAAAAACAAATTTTTAAGTTTCTACAGCGCTCTCAAGGAGGTGAATCTTGATCGAATTCTGGATGGACATTATGAATAATAATTTTTATTTTATTTGCTGTAGGTATTTGATTTATACTGTGCTATAAATTTGAAGGCGACTTTTCGAAACAAAATGATTTATTGTGAATAGAATTTACTAAAATTGATGTCACGCTTGGAAATTGTTTATACTTTGTAGCTCGGACCTTTAGTATGAATACATTTTTACAAAATTTATCAGACTTTCTCGCGTGCATATTATATTCTCAGTTGATAGTGTTTTGTACCTCAAGAATATTTCTCTACTCCTTTAATAATACACTTAGGCCTAATTATTCGTGTAAATATTATGATTTTTATAATGAATGAGAAGCCTAGAATGCTCAGATGATTCAAATAATATGCTACGCATCTTCCGCCCCTCCTTATCTCCGACATCTATATAATATTATTTAAAATTTAGGTATTTCATAATTTGAATTCCTCTCCAAAATTCGAATGATGGTATTTAAATGCTATTAGAAATTGAACGTTTAAGGAGGTTCTCTGAAATGAGACCTTTGAAGGTTCTCCTGATAAGTTGACGTTCCTAACTCACCGCGAAAAACGTCACTTGCCGCTCATCCAGAAATTTATTCGCCAATAAGGGCGGAGTATGCGCTGCTATGTGGAAGTGAGTGGAACCACGGCCTACTTTATATCACGGTATAAGATGAAGAGGTAATGACACAACGCTAAAATCGTGTCCGCAGTTTTGAAGTTGTACGTACAAACTTCCGCTAGGTTTGCAGCGAACACTCGGGCTGTTTCCCTGTTCCTTCTACACCCCACCTGCGCCGAGACGTTACCGTTGGTACCCTAGTATTGATGAAATTAACGAGGATTATAAAAAATCCAAGAATTTACTTAGAAGGGTGATTCTTTCAAAATTTTATAGAGTAGATTAAATGGTATTTTTATGCCAAATATGAAATGCATCGGCTGATTCCTGATCCTGCAATAAATTTTTGAAAGTAGCGGCGTTCCCATAAGACTCTGTACATTACCCATCACTTTCATCACGAGCGCTGCGCTCGGGATGTTCAGAACTACTTCAAAATCACGGACAGCGTTTACCACAGTCAGAATACGTTCGTGTCACTACCTCTTCATCTTATACCGTGCTTTATATAAGGCCGGAATGCAGAAAATGACAACAGCGCGCAGTGGATTCTTATCAGTGATGTTTCGGGGCGGTTCATGTTCATCGGTGCGGTGTAACCACGGTGTACGTGTACCGCACTTCGTCTCCTATCTGATTTTTAATTTTCAAACGATGATAACTGCACTTGTACTGCACCAATTTTACTAAAATTGGGCTTAAAAAACAGAAAATCGTTTGCTCTTTAAGTTATATTCTCTTCGTTTTTTCCGAAAACCGCGTTTTATTAGCGTGCGAATCAAAATACTTGAATTTTTTCGTTTTTTCCCATAAGCGTCCATGTAAACCTGTATCCACTGATTTTAGAGTGCGACGTTGTGACTTCGCTACATTCCGGCCTTATATAAAGTAGGCCGTGGTGGAACTCGCGAAGGTGATGATGAGTGAGATTATGACTAGTTCGCGTTTATCGGCTCCAACTTATATAATATGTGTACGTATATCACATTTCTTAAAATTGATTGATCAATTAAGTAGTCAAACCTTCGAGTGTAGCGTGGAAAGTGACGCTCCTAGCAGAGCCCGTACGGGCAAAAATATATACTTCATTACTTTGTTCAAAATAAGAGTGCTACGGATTTTTGAAGGGGCAATGCGAGAGAACGAGTCGTCAAACGTGCGTTGCGGGTTTGCATAGGCTTTCACACTATTGCGGATAGTATAGCGTTTGCCTGATTCCTTATCTTGTTGAATGAAATACCTAGATACAAAACTTCTGATTTCTGAATATTGTGGTATTATCACTCTGCCATACAAAGTTGAATTGACGTACCGTACTTATATCCAAATCGACGATCGCGAAGAAGTTACATTTTCTTAAAATAAGATTAATACGACTAATTGAGATGTAAATATGTGTTACTAGAACGATTTCTCAAGGAGAAATCCAATTATCACACGTACCTACCAGTTTTCCGATACAAGCATCCCTCCTTCCAATATTTGCATTTTTGGATCGTGGTTTGGATATTCCTACGTCAAAATTCTGAGGTATATCCAACGTTTATTTCAACACAATTCAGAGTAGTTTGTTCATCCCACGTGAAACAAAGCTCCAATTTTCTAGATCTGAATTTTTCCCTGTTATTCCATCAATGAAATAATAGTAGTGTGTTATCACGATTCACACACTCGCACCAATCGTCCAAAAGATACAGTTTGCCTGATCGTCGATTTGGATGTAGGTGGATTGGTGGATGTACGTCAATTTAACTTTGTAGGCCTCGCAGCACTCTCATTTCACAGGCGGCACAACTTGGAGTTTGCAATGTTGGTAGCCCTGCGTACAAAGGTGATCATGGTTCAATTTGTATATCTCGTAACTGTTTTTAAATTCTGTTTTCCAATTATTTAAGTATGAGCTTTAGAAAAAATTGTTTATTACAAAAAAAGGTTTGTTTCAGAATTCTCTACAACTTTGATTCTCACACTTTCTTGAGTAAAAGTCAAATAGCTTCAGAAAATTCGTTTGAACCAACACATGTATTCGGTCCTTAAGAAAAAAATCCATGATCACCTTTGTAACTAGCGCTACCTAGTGTAGGTTACACCGCCTATTGGTTTACAATTAATTTAGTTGAACACCAGGCCAGTGAAGGAAATTTCAAAATATTATTTCTCAATACCTACAATCAATAATTGATCGTTTCAAAATTGATAACACATTTTTGTTTACTTTTGTTTTGGTAGGAGATATTACATGTAAAACACCTCTATTTTGAAAAATTCAAGGTGACCATTTCTAAAAGAACAATTCAACGGCTACAACTTTTGTTCTTGGCAATTTTTCATGAAACTCTTTCATTTTTGAGCAAAACTTGAAAACCACTTATTCCACATATGCAAGTATAGAAAACTTCCTACCAAAACAAAAGTAAATAAAAATGTGTTATCAATTTTGAAACGATCAATTAGGATGTAAAATAATTATTGAAGTTGAGCTCTGCGCTACAATGAAACAAACTGAGCAATGTGAACAAGCAATATGGGCAACCAAAACAAATGAGTTTGATTCGGTTGCTCGTTTTTACACACCACCACTACCGTTTCAAAATTGCTCGGTGCGCGTTGCTTGTTGCCAACTTCGCGTATTCGGACCGGGCAGCGCTAGCATCGCGCAAAATTTTTGAATTTTTTAAAATCTCTCAAAAATATAATCATCTGAAAGAAAATTTCCCACTCTTCAATTTCGTTCCTTACAAGTACACGCCTAAATTCATTATTTTTGGAGAAATTTAAGAAAAACTAAAAAATCACCTTTGGTTTCAAGTCAGGATCACCGTTTGCTTATTAGTACTTTCTAGGTATTTTACATAGGCGACGCTAGCGATCCTACAATATGCCCGGTCCGAATTGTAACGCACACCTAAGTTTTGTCTATACTCCGTTCACGTTAAGGAAGGATAGAAATATGACCTCGAGAACGGACGGCTCCGGGTAATTTTAATCTACCGTTCCGTTCTCAAGGTCATATTTGTATCCTTCCTTAATGTGAACAGAGTATAAGTAACATGCCGATGTTTACATAACGCGCTTTATCATAATTATAGGCAAAGTCGTATAGAACACCAAGTTGAGTAACTCGCGCAGTTTCATGTTGTTGCCACGGAACATGAATGTTGAGCGCTGGCGTAGCATTGCTCACGAGTTTTTTTGGAAATAGCTGGCTGACAATGGAGAAAACGTATTTTTCAAATTTTTATTTCTAAAATTCTAATGAACCGTTTATATTCATGTATGGCTTTAAAAAAAGCTGGAAGCCTCGTCTTTAATATTCAAAAGAAAAAATAGGTAGGTGTCGATCGATTTTTGGAGATAACACGCAGTTTCTAAACATACTTTTTAGGTGTATTTCTCCCATAAGAGCATAAGCAATGCGACGCTGCGCGCGTATAGTGATAAATTTCCTTACATTTTTTTGTATTCATTGCGTATATAGGAAGATGCACAACTTGTTACGTTAGTAATATATATGACTTTGATTATAGGATTCAGCGAGATAAGGAATCAGACAAACGCTCTACTATCCGCAATAGTGTGAAAACCTTATTTCATAAAAATGGGCGCCACACTAAAGATAGAAGGCAACTCTTTAGTGGTCCAAACGGAACGCAATTACTTAATGGAGTTTCATTTATCATATGGCGTGCGAAGACCATCCCAATTTCCAATAAGTCCTGCTGCGTGTAGTTTGTTGGGTTTGTTCATGGCCATCCTGTTTGTTCCGCAGTTCCATATTTTCAAGATGTTTCAAGATTCACTTTCATGGAGTAAAATATTATTACAAAAATATTATTGTTTGCTCGTGATTATCATGTTCATTACGAATCCAGACCATTGTAAGTTTGTGCGTACCAAAATGAAATTGGTCTCTGATCAATGTCAAACTATTCAAGTCATCTGTGGAAGGGTTCGAATGAAGAATGTTTCTCCTGTCGTGTAACTACAGTAGAAGCTTGGGAACTTAGGACGTTCACTTTTAGCGTGTATAATAATGTAAGTAAATCTTATCCTTAATGTTATACTCACAATTATGATCCTGTGAGGATGATGACTTTTAATTTGTATCACAAGTATTGATAGGCTAGGTATTGATACACAATTTCTCATGTTGAATTGACAGATTATATGTAAGAAATTATTGGAGGGAAATTCACCTCATTGTCGCCGAGAACAGCCTTCATTCTATAGAATGTTTTGACGATTGCGACGAAAAGTGAAACTAAAACTGCAATTATCCTGAGAATTTCTGAAAATGCAATTTGTTCGAGATCACTGGCGTATATAAATTGGCACTCCTACGACGCTGTTCTTTCGCTAGTGCCAAACCTGTAAAAGTAAGAGGCCTTCAAGTCTTGAAATTGATTCAATTACCTACGTCTTTTTTCTTCAACGCCAAGTTACAGTCTATTTCTCGTATCGTTAGTTATACAGTAATCAAACAAACCGTAGGGGTAGCAATCCACTAATTCAGATCAAGTATAAACAATTGACGATAGATGTATTCCACGAATAAAAAGATGGTCTTCTCAACTTTATACATTGTGGTGAAGGGAGAGATTCATTAAAATGTAGTTGAACGTTGTGAGTTGTGAATTAGGAAATCGTGTTTTAGAAACACCGCTGTCATACATTAACCGAAGTCTACATTTATGAAACTATGAAGGTGTCGGTTAGGCTATAGGTTTATGACAAAGACTTTAGAATTAGCTTGTTTTAGAGAAAAAATGTGCTGTTTCTAGTAAACTTTTACATATACGTATTACGGTAACTCGCGATACTTGTTCAGCAATTTAAGTGCTTGTAAGTTGAAAAATCATGACGTGACGTGAAATAAACTGTATTATATCTCCAATGGTACACGACCCTACTCATTAAGTTCTGTGTAAACTTGAATGTATTAGAAAGACTGATGCTTGGTTATTTCTCTCGCCATGGAGTAACCGTATCCTTGCATGCCGAGTTTTTGAATGCGAAGTGTGTACTTAGTAGGTACTCCATATCAAATTATCTTCCGTAATAATATGAAAAGTATATTAATAATAATAGTTTTTTGCACGTAGTAACCGCTATATGCGTTTATTATACGTATATTTGTATTTGTGTGCGTTCACATGGTACCCTATATGCTCGTCTGCGGCTTCGTATATGTTTCCATATTTCATAAATTGCTGCGCGGATGTCTGTTATCTATTTGTCACGTTTGATACAGTGCTTTTCGTGACTTACATCGTGCAGTAAATTGCTAATTGTTTCGACTGTATCTTCGTAATGTTTATCGATGGAAGGAAAAGAAAAAAAATGGTAGAAATCATATTATGTATAGTCTTCTTTAGATACCCGCGTGTACGTGAGTTTACTTTTGAAGAGTTCTCATTTCGTTGTTTGTGTACGTCGTCTGTTTTGGACGGTCTACCGAATGAATGGTGTATGTTTGCAGTGGACCATGAAAAAACGAAAATACCTTGAAAAAAATCAGTTTACTGGCGTTAAAAGACATTGAAAAATCTTGGTCAAGTATCATATAATTAGGGTCGGTTTTAATTTTCGACGTACAGTTCCTTGTAGTGAACCTACTTTTTTTTCTGTATTTCTCGCAATTGTTTCACGAGACCTTGAACTTCACCTTTTGAAATCAGAGACCCAAATTGTGTACATCATCAGCTTGAGAAGCTTGCAGCTTCAGAGACTAGCTCTACCTTTTGTGTAAAGAAATTTGGACGAATTTTTAAGGATGATCACAGATGACCGAAGGAGAAGAAAGTATTACCTTTTTTAGGGACTTGGAAAAATTTTCATATGTGACTATAGGTCTTTAAAAGGAAGAGAGGGCTCTGACCTTGTCCAGAGACTTGATGAATAAACAAAAACACACTGGTCACTTTGGATGCTGGCGAAATTTCTAAACTCTGAGAACTTTCTGATCAATTAGGATTGATTATTTTGTCAAATGATCAATTAGGATTGATTATTTGGTCAAAGTTTCTCCATGTGCCATCATGTACACTTAGTTGGATGGCGCGAAGTTTCCAAGAGTTCCTCCTTGATGTATATATACTCGTATATCTAGGTCGATGATTGCAAATTTTCTAAGTCTCCCCTCATATATATGTAGCTTGAAGATCGAAATTTCTCCAAGTCTTTCTCCATATCTATGCGATCGAAATTTTTCACAATACCCTCCCCATTCCCTCATACATGTACGGTTATCTTATGATTGAATTGGGGATGAAAATCTTGAATGTATCATGGATTTTTCTTGGTGGCTACGGCGGGACTTCTCATTTGCACTTCCTCATTGAGAAAATTCTTGGGTTCTACTTTTACTCACAAAATATTATAAAATGCGTATTTTCCTTATTATATTTTACCAAAAAACTCATCGTCCAATTTAGATAACCGAGCTACGAAAAGTACTTCTAATACCAATTCGAGAAACAAGATGGACTTATCGATTTTTCATCATAATCGTCTATTGCAACGCATAAAGTCTCTCTTATTCGCGCGACAGCAAGGTAGGATGAGTAAATTTAAAACTATGCGGGAAGATAGCGCTTCCATAATGGGGGTTCAAATAGTTGATACGATTTCCGTGTTTCATTTTAACAGTCAACTCGTGTACGGCATCTCTAGTAGTTAAATTAATCGTCGTCACCTCTAAACAAAAAAGTTCAAGCGAATTATTTTTAAAGCGACGGTTGAGGTAAACGGATTTAGTTTGATGCTCTCAGTGGGAGCTAAATTATTTTAATAGGCGTGCGCGCGTTTCGGCGTAATATTATTGTTGCATAAAAATAATGTATTCCGGCTCGTATAAACCGGATTCGTCTTATAATATTCAAAAGCGCGGTGTATTAAAACGTGCGCTGAAAGAGCTCCAGATTCACGCGAGAGGTTCTCTTCCGATTTTCGAATTCGAAGCTTACAACTACATAATAAATCCTATTATACTTTACAGCGTTTCATTTTTTGTGTCCATATTTTCGTACACGCGTGCCTGCTTAAATTAGGCGATCGGTGCCGCTTGCCAGCCGCGTAAATACTCGGACTCGTACCTGTACTAGAAAATACGATGTCCGAAATTAGTCACGGTATTTAATTTTCAATATTAATTAACGCAGCGTCTGTTGTGTATTTTTTTTCTGTTCATTAGTATATCGTTGTCCACGAACAACGTAAGATGAAGCATAATTCATTGCGGTAGCCGGTTTTCGTGGCCCAGCGTGGAAATGAGCAGCACGCAAGGGGAGCCAGGATGTTGGGATAGATGCATTCGGACGATGTGCAAGTGCGAAACGCGACCCGTCATCAGTGGTTCTGCCTTACGTGCCAGAACCGCTCGTTGCTCACATCATATGCCCAACGGGCATATTAAGCATAATGGACGTATTTCGAGTGAGTAGAATTTCCTTGATGTACTTATTAATGTATGACCCCGTTTACTTACAAACACTTTATCATTCTTCCGCTGCACATGACCGAAGGTACTGCACACCGCGCCCATAAATTAGATACCGTAGAATACCCAGGTTGGGGCTGTTCTCCGTCGAGATTTCTCTACTTATAAGAGTATTGATTGAAAAGCCTTCGCAGTATGGTGCTCAATCGTATTTTTATTGACATTTTGAAGAAAAAGTTGACTGGACGGTTTCCTTCGTGAAAAATTGTATACTATCTGTGCATAAGAATAAAGGGACACTCACTGCGATATTTTTGCTCTTTTGCCTTCAAACACCTTCCGGATTTCTTGTTTAAGTAAGTTCATGACTTATGAATAAATGATATAACGTGCAGGTGCTTGATGGAATACGGTTTCAACCTGCTAGCATTTGAGTTCTTGTGGTATCTAACAAATTATTGACCCTTCTTTCGTCTTTCAACGAGGAGTTCATTATTAGACCTGCAATTCACCCCATTGTGTCCTGAGACTTTTCAAATCCATTATGATCATCTCCACCATTTTTTTCTTTGGTACTACTATAAATTGTACCGGAAGTGGTCGTCCGATCTTTGTGGTCTTTCTTTACTGTAGATCTTGTGACTTATGAGGATATATTTTGTTGGTTACTCGCCCTCGCCGCAGGGAAAATCCAGCAAGGACCCATGATTTGTTAGTGTCATACGCACGTGAAAATTGCAATCAAGAACCGTGCATTTCATCTTTGGAACGACTTCTTTGGTTGAGGTTCCATGTCCGCCCGTGTCATAAGAATTTCCTTGTCTTCTCAGGAATTTTTCGTTCAGATATTGAATTAGTTCAGATCCTCGGGACATTGCTCGAATATTGCCCGGTTGACTTGGTAATTTTTCTTGTATTCGTGGATGTTTTGACAAATGTTGATTCTGTATTTGTGCAGTCCAATTGAGCTGGTTATCTCATATCACCCTATGATATTTAAGAACGTCTTCGGATACAATTGTGAGGTCATTTACAGCAGCTTTAACCTTCAACGCTACGTTGTTTTTAATGTTTTTGTAAACCATAATCTTTTCCTTGCCTACGTTCAGGCGTCCTAACACTTGAGTGCAAAATATAGACTGAGACGTCCTCAATTTACAACTTTGGTCCTCTTTTCGTCGATAAGTTTGTAATCCGCATACCGAAAAGTCGTGATATTTCTGTCATTAAGTTCCTTCAAAATGTCAATACAACCTGTGTTCTATCGCGTCGGCTGAGGGAATATTGTGCAGAAATGCGCAAATCTTTCGTCTAGTGACAACTGATGTAGGGATTTGAAAGAATATTCGGCCTTAATTCCTATTAAACGAGGAAAATGACATCATCAGAAAGACTGGGAGGGCCTGACCATATCAAAGAGTGACGTCACCAGATATTTTGGAAGATTTCGACTGAAGTGCAGAAAAAAGAGATGGCTGACTTGGAAGAGAAAAGAAAACGTGACCTTATCGGGAGGATTTGGGAAAATTTTGACGCAAAAGCAAATTGGGGAGGTGGCTGACACAAGGAAGGGTTTTAGAGTGGCCAGTTTCTGGGAAACCGTCAAATGTCGGGGAATTTGAGTGTTAATGGAAAAGTCAGGGAAAAGTGCCCAAGATCAGGGAATTTTTCAAAAAAAGTTCAACCTAGAAAGTTTTTTCTTCTTCTTTTTTGCTTTCTAGTGAAGATTATGGTCTGGTAAAAGTGGGAGAAGTCGGAAAATTTCATCTTGAGGAAAAACTGGCCACCCTGGGGTTCGATCCTACCAGAGCGTGACGTCTTCAAAATAGTTCGAATATTTTCGACTCGAAAGGAGATGGCTGACGTGGAAGAGAAAGGAAAACGTCACATTATCCGGGGATTTCGGAAAATTTTGACTCGAGAGCGACGATAGGAGATGGTTGCCGTGAAGGAGACGAGAAAACGTGAGGTAATTTGGGAAACTTCGAAACATTTCGACTTAACAAGAACCAATCGGGGAGATGACTAACTCAAGAAGGGTTTGACCCGATCAGAGCGTGGCGTAATTAAGATATTTCAAATAACTTCGAATGAAGAGCAGAGAGGGAAGATGGCTGACCTGGAGGAGAAAAGTTAACGTGACCTTATCGGGAAGATCACAAGAATAAATTGGGACGCAAAAAAGAGTGACCGTTCTCGAGCGTAACGTTACCAGAATACGTCGAAAAATTTAGGCTGCAGAGTAGGGAAAGTCCTATTGGAGGAGAGAAAACTTGACGCGTCATCTGGAGAATTTGGGAAAATTTTGACTGACTCAAAAGAAAAGTTTGACCTGACCAGAGCGGAACGTCGCGAGGATATCTCGGAAGATTTCGGCTGCAAAGTAGAGATGAGGTTTGGCTGACCTGTAGAAGAAGAGAAAACGTGAAGTAATCTGCTGAACTTTGAAAAATTTTGACTCAAGAGTGCAAGGAGGAGATGGCAGAACTAAAGAGGGCTATGACGTTACGAGGAGATTTCGAAAAATTTTGGTCGACTAACAGAGGTGGAGATGGCTGATGTTGGGGGATAAGCTCGATGAAAATTCTTTACAAAGTTGATTTGGATCAAACGAATCCGTTCCTCTAAGTTACGGCTATCCATAATATACGCGAAAAAGACAAATACTCCGAATGGAGAGTAAACCTTGCCAACCGCAGAAAATACGAAACGACGAGCGCTTTCGGTTAATAAACCATCTTCAAGCCTGAAATGAAAGCAACTGACGAACGGAGGAGAAGAACAATGTATTAAGATTGGCTAAACGAGAAATCACGGTGTGAATCATAGACCAGTTCGATCAGGCCATCCTCCGGAATGAACGAGTTGAGTACAGTGATACCGTCAGTGTTGCGATGATGCATTATCTCTATATACTCGAGGGCGATGCGCTTTCGGTACGAATTCTCCTTATGGAGGAGCTTTTCGGATCCCTCACGGAAGCTATGGCCAGTGTTTATCAAATGATCCGCAAAAGCTGACTCCCCCAAGCGTTTCTTCTCCCAAGACTTCAGGTGCTCAGCTACTCTAGCTTTCATTTGGCGGCTGGTCTCACCAATATAAAAGCCTCCACAATCCCCACATTCCAACTTATAAACACCACTCCTCTCATCAATGGGTATGGGGTCCTTCAGTCTCACAAACAACCCCTTAACTGTTGTAGGGTTGTAGAACGCGGGTCTGAAGCCAAACGGGCGGAGGGCTCGACCCAATTGGAGGGAGAACTTCCCCAGAAAAGGGAGACTGATCCAACGCAACCGACGATCACGGATCATGTCTCGGGGGAGGGAGGTGGTATTATATGAGAGAGAAGTGGATAAGAACGGAACTGCGGAGATGGCATGGTAAATATAATATCACTACGAAATTGAACCTTCTGGTCCATTCGAGACTCTCCGGTATGCTCCTCCCCCTTGAGTTTGATTACTTTATGCGGGACGTCAATTTAAAGTGTCGGAAGTTTGAGGTGAAGTTGAGGGAGAAGAAAAATAAGAAGTTGTCCTCTCTAATGAAGGTTAATGGTGATGTGGTTGAGGAAGGGTCGAGTGATGGTGTTGACGTTCATAAATTCCATCCCCCCCTCAAGAATAATAGTCAGGTAGTGTTCAATGGTGACGAAACAGCCCTCCTTGAGAAAGATTTGAAATTTAGTCTACCTCCCCTCGAGAAAGATGAAACCTTGGCTAATGTTGTTGCGGATCTTGCTGTTAAGATTGGCCCTGGTTTTAATACCCAGAAAGTTTGTGCTGAGATAGTCCGCAATAACCCCCTCCCCCGCATGCGTAATAAATTAGAAAGAGTGATTCAAGGTTTAAAGAGGAAGATTAAAGAGGGAGATTTAATCGTCACTGAGGCGGACAAGGGAAATGCTGTTGTGGTGATGGAGAAATCCGCCTATTCTTCCAAGGTCCACGAGGTCCTCCAGCAGTGTGGTGCTAAAGAGAGTGAGGATTTCAGCTTCCCGAAGCACGTCAAAGAAGTTAGGAGTGTCATCAACAGGAGTGAGGCTATTATCAAGACTCCTGCTCTGAAAAAAGCCCTCCTTGTTCCTAACCCCACACCCCCCTCCTCTACGGGCTGCCTAAAGTGCATAAGAACAATACCCCGATTCGACCCGTTGTTTCTTTCGTCTGCTCCCCCACTTACCTCCTTGCCAAATTCCTTGACCGATGGTTCAAAAATCGCATTGATTTTGAATCTCCTCATTCGGTTTTGAATTCGGCCTCTTTAACTGGTGTCCTGAAGGGTGTAAGTCTTCCCCCGGGAACGACCATCTGCTCTTTTGATGTTGTTGGTTTGTTCCCGAATATTCCCAAGGCTGCTACTATCCAGCGGATGGGTGAGCTACTCGTCAGAGCCAACATTCCTCACAATGAGCTTCAGGGATTTTTCGATCTTCTGAATACCTGCTGGTCCCCTAACTACTGTAAAAATGAAGGGAAATTTTTCGAGTTCCCTGATGAAGTAGGGATCCCTATTGGATCACCTTTTGGCTCTCTTATCTCCGAAGTTTTCATGTCTAAGTTTGAACTTGACCTTTTTTCCTCGAACCAGGTGTTATACTCAATCATATTCACTATTGGCACAGGTACGTTGATAACGTTCTATGTACCTGGACTGGTCACCCAGATCTCCTTGGTGAGTTTCTGAGGTATCTCAATTCCTGGTACCCTTCCATCAAATTTACGTTGGAAATAGTGGTATTTTCCATTAACTTTTTAGATTTATCGATCTCTATAATAGACGGTATCCATAAGTTTGGGATTTACAGGAAAGATACTACGACCTATGTTTTAGTCCACGGTGGTTCGTTCGGTCCTGTTGCTCACAAGATGGCTGCATTTCATAGCCTAGTTCACAGACTGACTCGTATTCCGTTGAGTCAGTCTGCTTTTAAGAAAGAAGTACGAACAATAAAACACCTGGCTAGAGTGAATGGGGTCAATGTCGACGTTGACGTGATGGTTCGGAGGAAAGTTACAAGGAGCATTCTTGATTCCACCACCTCCCTCCCCCGAGACATGATCCGTGATCGCCGGTTGCGTTGGATCAGTCTCCCTTTTCTGGGGAAGTTCTCCCTCCAATTGGGTCGGGCCCTCCGCCCGTTTGGCTTCCGACCCGCGTTCTACAACCCTGCAACAGTTAAGGGGTTGTTTGTGAGACTGAAGGACTCCATACCCATTGATGAGAGGAGTGGTGTTTATAAGTTGGAATGTGGGGATTGTGGAGGCTTTTATATTGGTGAGACCAGCCGCCAAATGAAAGTTAGAGTAGCTGAGCACCTGAAGTCTTGGGAGAAGGGACGCTTGGGGAAGTCAGATTTTGCGGATCATTTGATAAACAGTGGCCATAGCTTCCGTGAGGGATCCGAAAAGCTCCTCCATAAGGAGAATTCGTACCGAAAGCGCATCGCCCTCGAGTATATAGAGATAATGCGTCATCGCAACACTGACGGTATCACTGTACTCAACTCTTTCATTCCGGAGGATGGCCTGATCGAACTGGTCTATGATTCACACCGTGATTTCTCGTTTAGCCAATCTTAATACATTGTTCTTCTCCTCCGTTCGTCAGTTGCTTTCATTTCAGGCTTGAAGATGGTTTATTAACCGAAAGCGCTCGTCGTTTTGTATTTGCTGCGGTTTGCAAGGTTTACTCTCCATTCGGAGTATTTGTCTTTTTCGCGTATATTGATTTGAATCCTTACAATCCCGAGTCGCTCGAACATTGCGGGATTTAGACTATAATATGGAAATCTGAAGCCGAAAATCCAGCACCTATATGCCGCTTTAGGTTCCATGGAAACAGTTTTAAAAAATTATCATGTTATTAAATAATTATGTTGTTTAAGCTTATTTTTTTTTTCTGTACGAACAGGCGACTCTCGCATGATTTGTGCGAAAAATTGCTCTTATTGGGTGTATCTTTTATATTATCCCCATAAAGTCGGGTACCTAATAAATCTGCGCAGATTATTTACAACCGCGAAAGAACGAAAGAACGTTTGATACGATACCACCCGATGAGTATTTCATTGCAGGCTTTCTGTAATCGCGACAACGATTAATTTGTGATCGTAAATTTTTGGAACTGGTAGGTCATCGATTTTTACATCACAAATACATTCTCGAAGTTGAAAAAGAATTTAGCGTATTTCGCGTTACTCCGCTTCGAAATTTTTGAGCGAAGGAGCAAATCGCTTCGTTCATCTTGATTATGGCTGATGGCATTTTTTCGAAATTCAATTCAACGGTTAAGGCGCCGATCTACGCGTATTAAAGTATATAACGAGTTGGCGAACATAAAATTTTTAAAGTCTCGACCATCGCGAAATTCATAATCGTGCAGTGAGAATCCTTGTATGCCAGCATGGGAGAGATGGCGAATCGAAAAGTTTTCTTCTAACCTTGGCCCCATTCTCAGCAAAGACATGCTGTTGGATTTTAAGAATTACGTGAGAATTCCGCGAAAAGATCTCGTAATTTTTAGCATCAAATATTATAATAGACGTTTTTTTTTGATATACCGGTATGTGTTTAGCATCGGCTTGAAATTTGTCTTCTTTTTCCCTCTTCGTGGATGGTGAATTGAATTGAATTGAGATTTAGAATTATTATGATTTCGAATTACCTACGTCGTTATTATTCGACCAAAATTAAAAACCACATCAGTATCATTCCGTATACCTTTATAACCCATGATCATCATTACGAAAGATGTATTTATAACTCAATTTTACCGAACGAAGTTACTACGGTCACACAGGATGACGTGGAATAGTATATTAAAAACCTTGCATAAAATGTCTCGGAGACTCCATCAAGTTAAGGACCGTACTATCATTAGAGTTACTCGAGTACATTGTTTGGACATGTACCCACTCGTAGAATAGAGTGGTCCGTCTTATACGAGTACATCATAATGCGACCAAAAGAAAACTGGTTCTCAAATTTCGATCATTAACACCTTATTACTTTATTACCTTACTCGGCTATAATACACGACTCATTTAAACTTTACGATGATATTGGAATGGAATATTATTCGTAACCATCTGTTCCAATTTGATTTGGAAATTATCCCCCCCATGGAAAATAGATGTACGACGGGTATTAGTAGGCACGATCGTGTGTGTTTTTATAACATTGTTTACCCACAATATCTTGACAGTGAAACGTGTTCATTAATTTCAAGTTACGTAGGCCTGCACCACCGTGTCGTCGTTATTTCATTCGACCTATTAACTTTTTTAAACTAAGTCTAGGGATAAAAATGGCATTCTCTGGACGGTCCGCGTGTAGTTAAATTACGCGTTCATGAAAATTCAGCGTCTTGAGTTCGAAATCATATTCCATCGCGAGTTTCTATCTCTTTTTTTTTTCTTCTTCTTCATTCATCTTTTGAAAAGTTTCCGCTGTTTGACCGCAGTAATACTTCGCCAGATTAACTGTACCTATATTTTAGTTACAAAATCGAAGAGGTAATTTTCGTTTGATACCCTCTAATTCGGATGGATGAGCTGATGATACCTCTCTCTTTGATGTTCGCGCGATTGAATTATCATTTTATTATGCTAAAGTCAAATAACTGTGTGTGTCGCGGTTTTAGTGGACAAAAATTATTTATAGATTATTTACCGTACACTCTTTCGGTCTGTGCGAAACAATGGCACGAGAACGGGTCGGTAAATTGAGAACAATTGAGAGCGAGTAAAATCGAATAGCTGAAGAAGGAAAGAAAGAAAGGAAAAAAAAAAACAATCAATCAATCATTTTTACTCGTCTTATTGTTGAAAGTAATTGCTGGATACTCGTGGAATTCTGGCGAAGTATTTCATACCCATCATCACCCACTGTAATGCGGGCTCGATAAATTCATATAAACAGCGTAAATATATAATCTTCGTTTGATGAGTCATGAATTCGAAATTTGATCTCGAAGAAAAGACCCCGGTAGTCGTGCCTAAGACGTCCTCAATTTTATGATGTAGTGGAGGCAGAACAAATATTGAAACTAACTCTCAAGCAATGGTGCAGTACCGGTATATTGAACGAGTCTAACTCTCGATGTATGCGAACTCACGTCTCTGAATGTACCCTAGTTTCTTAGAGAGACTAGAAATGACTATAAATGTATAAAAACTTCCGTTGTGCGACGTGTATCAAAAAAGTAATTCCGGAGTTCAATTTGTGAAAATAAGTACTTGACAAATGTTTCATAAAAGCCTGTACCACGATCGTCTTCGGAGGACTCGAGTTGTCAGAGGCACATTGTTCTGCATGTTCTTAAGTTTGCACTATATGGGAATGTGTGCACTACTTACATGGTGGTGTATTTGTCCTCTTCAATAGATTTTGATTGTTTTGATTTTGTGTGCACAACTTGTATCAAGATGTTTGCACTACTTACTTAACCCAAAGGTTAGCAGTATCTATCACTGAAAAGTCAAAAGCTTAGGCAGCCGTATTTTTTGGAAAGCTAAAAAATAACGGATGAAATTTTAAATTATTTTGAGAACCCCATTATTATACGATTGTATAATACTGCGCCCAGAAGTCGAGAATAGAGAAATTCGAAAAAAAATCAATTTAAATAAGAAGAAACGTGATAATGTTGCAGACAGTAGTATTTGCAAACTTGCAGTAGTGCAGGGTGGGCTGTGTAAAAAGTTCATCTTATTTGGCAGTTTCTCATCCTTGGATTTCTCGTGATTTTTTTCCAGGCTGCCCAAATTCGTTGTTGCACTCCTCCTCACTCAGACCCGTTGTGGTGGGGCGAACTTACTGACGTCAATCGCAAAATGACGTCTAGGCCAAAAAGAATAATATATGAAATATGTCAAGATCGCTGACGAGTACCAAGAACGAAACTGTTCGAAAGGAACGGACCTCACACCTAAATCAGGTTACATCGGCACGATAAATACTTCGCACAAATTCTCGATCTTAACTGTACGTGCATACGGTTTATCCATAATGAAATACGGTCAAGTTAACAGATACTCGAAATTTTATAGTCGAGTGATGCGAACATGAGTTGCAATATAGTCTCGAGCACTTGAGAATTCGGACAGAAATGTCCCGCGACTAGATATTGCATAGTGGTTTCCATCATTCGAACAATAAATGAAAAAATAAAATGCGAAGAGCGGTAATACTCGGTATAAATTTTTTCACCATTTTTAAGATTAGAGCTTGGCATCGAACAGTAAAATCGGTAAGTGCGACCATTTGAACCAATACGCGAATTAATCCGGGTCCTCCGACGAGTTCAATAAAAAAAGATGCTTCGCCTACATTCTCGCCATTTGTATCAGTTCTGCGTTAGTAGGAGGACGATATTTTTTAGTAAGATCCGATCGTGTTTATTAGCTCAGAAATGAATAACCGTTCTCCTATGAACAATTTACAAGTTGGAGAAATTTACAGGCGCGTCTTTTCAGTTACGATAAACGACAATCTGTAATAACCTCAAGCATGGAACCCTTCTCGGATCTGGAGAAAAGCATCTCTTGCAAGATCAAGTGATCTGATATCTATACCATTCGCGAGTTGATTACATTTTTTTTTCCTAATTTACGTGCTACGCGACGGCTCGAAACGCATCATAATTGTTACATTATGTATGATTTATCATTAAAGTAGTAGGAAGTAATAGGTGGAATGTAGGGAGCTGAGGGAGTTGGAGGCGGCTTCGGAGTTGAGAGGAAACGTTGAGCGCTGGATTTGGAAAATACGGATAGGTAATGAGAAGAGTCGTTGAACAGTAAGATAGTCTAAATGGCAGTATAGTTACATGATCGAGGGATGTGAAGACCGAGAGGTGGTGAGAGCGGGTCAGCTGGGTAAAGTCAAGTCGTAATGAATGGATGACAAGGTTATGAGGAGAGAATGGATGCGTGAGACAAGTGGAGAGTGTACATTGTAAATAAGGCGGATAAGGAAACAGTATCGCGATCAGAAAAGTGCGGTTTGGCGGGAAAGGGAGGGTTAGTATTGTTTCTAAGCATTGAAAGATGGCTTGGATTTCAGCGGTCAAAATTAATACGGAGTCGAAGCGTCGATAAAAAAATATTTTGTTGCCAATTGAAAACGCGAAACCGACGTGGTTCTCGATTTTTGATCCACCTGTGAAACAAAGGGTAGTGTTGGGAAAAGAATCAAATATTTCTAGAAAGAGGTAGCGGTAAACTGCGGGGTTGGTAGATTTTTTGGCCAGGTGACATAGGTAGTTCATATATTATTTCAGGTGTAGGAAATGCCTAAGAGGGTGGTGTGGAAGATACGGAGACTAGGCACTGGAAGTGAATTTTTCTATGAAAAGAATGGGTGAGAAAGCAATGCATGTTCTTGAAAGTATGGCGATAAGAAGGGCGATTTGGGGTAGAAATAAAGAGAATATTACAAACTGGAGTTTGAAGAAGTTGTGGGACAGAGGTTAGAAGACTGGCACTTAGGTAAAGTCGACGAAAATGTAGAGGTGGATAACCTCATTTGCCGGCTAGACTTGGAGCGGAAAGCGCCCGTGCAAATGCGAATGGAGGAATTTTGAACTGCGTCTAGAAATGAGAGATGTGATGAGGGTGCGGCGAGTGCATATGTAAGAACG
Organism: Aspidiotus rigidus; assembly: GCA_035079385.1. Taxonomy (NCBI): domain Eukaryota; kingdom Metazoa; phylum Arthropoda; class Insecta; order Hemiptera; family Diaspididae; genus Aspidiotus; species Aspidiotus rigidus. The sequence continues at coordinate 6,011,657 of JAVHKY010000023.1, forward strand.
CTTTACCGTTCTCACGATTTTTCGTGTTGGTAGCGCTGCATCGATACTCGCAGCCAGGTTTGGTAGTTGATGTTTTATAAGGTAGAAAATAGTAGTACATACATAGTTGTCAATTGACTCCACGTTTTGTACGTGTGTTGAGATATCGGGAAAACGGAATGCCCGAAAGACTTGGAGCACCAGTCAAAGATCAGCCGATATTCTCACACATATATAGGTGATCTACAATCTAGAATAGATCGGACTAGGCTAGGGTAGAGGGGACGTACAATATTACAGTTGCGGCTGTTAGAAAGACAGGATAGGTAATAAACGCTAAAGGACGAATACTCCGAAGGGAGAGTAAACTATGCAAACCGCAGAAAAAATGAAACAACGACGAGCGCTTTCGGTTAATAAACCACCATCAAGCCTGAAATGAAAGCAACTGACGAACAGAAGAGAAGAACAAGATATTAAGATTGGTCAAGCGAGAAATCGCAGTGTGAATCATAAACCAGTTCAATCAGGCCATCTTCCGGAATGTACGAGTTGAGTACAGTGATACTATCGGTGTTGAGATGACGCATTATCTCTATATGCTCGAGGGCGATGCGCTTACGGCAGGAATCCTTCTCATGAAGGAGCTTTTCGGATCCCTCACGGAAGCTGTGGCCACTGTTTATTAAATGATCAGCAAAAGCTGACTCCCCTAAGTGTCCCTTCTTCCAAGACTTCAGGTGCTGGGCTACTCTAACTTTCATTTGGCGGCTGGTCTCGCCAATATAAAAGCCTGAACAATCCCTACATTCCAACTTATGAATACCACTCCTTTCATCAACGGGTATGGAGTCCTTCAGTCTCACAAACAACCCCTTAACTGTTGTAGGGTTGTAGAACGCGGGTCGGAAGCCAAACGGGTGGAGGGCCCGACCCAATTGGAGGGAGAACTTCCCCAGAAAAGGGAGACTGATCCAACGCAACCGGCGATCACGGATCATGTCTCGGGGGAGGGAGGTGGTGGAATCAAGAATGCTCCTTGTAACTTTCCTCCGAACCATCACGTCAACGTCGACATTGACCCCATTCACTCTAGCCAGGTGTTTTATTGTTCGTACTTCTTTTTTAAAAGCAGACTGACTCAAAGGAATACGATTCAGTCTGTGAACTAAGCTATGAAAGGCAGCTATCTTATGAGCAACAGGACCGAACGAACCTCCGTGGACTAAAACATCGGTCGTAGTATCTTTCCTGTAAATTCCAAACTTATGGATACCGTCTATTATGGATAGCTGTAACTTGGAAGAACGGATTCGTTTAACGGGATAGGTATTTGAGAACGTTTAAAGCTCTGAGGCTTTTGCCTTTAATTTCTTTATAGTACGGGCTGTTAATCCGAAATTCTAGAGAATTGTGCATTTTGTCATGAAAGCATGAAATTTGGTATTGAGGTGTATGAAGGTGTAATAAATGATATTAACAAGAGTTCCACGCAGAAAGTCCATTTTTGTGCCCTCAGGGGTCCACTTTTGGGAGGAGGGTTCGTTATTGTTGTAGAAATTGGAAAGAAATCATGAAAAATATATTAATCATGTGACTTGTAGAAAAAAGTATTACAAAATTTTTTTCCTACACACACCCTTCCATTAGGGGCTGGACCCAAAATTTTACAAAATTACCTATAAATGTAATCAGAAAAACTTGAAGGTATACAGGTGAAGGAAGAAATAATGAATAATATAATAAGAATGCCACGTAGTAAGTTCATTTTTGTACCCCCAGGGCCCATTCTTTTTTTTTTGGGGGGGGGGAGGGGTGAAGATGGTTACTCTGAACACTATTGTTGCGAAAATTGGAAAAAAATTATATAAAATATATGCATTGGGTGAGTTGTTCGAAGAAATGCTACGAGGAACTTTTTTCTACACATAGACCCTTTCATTGGAATCCTTGGGGCCCAAAATTTCACAAAATCATAAATTTCATCAGAAAAACTTGAAATTTAGTACACTGTTATGTGCGGCTCCAACAAATTAAAGTTTTGAGAATTAACAGTTCGTTTATTATACACTGCCAGGCTTTATATAGGTACATTTTGGAAATATAGATATACAGATTGGAAGAAGGGCAAAAAGATGAGTCGGTTAAAGTCATAAAAATAAAATATGTATGTCGATGGAATAGCGACGTAGATACGGTGCGTAAAATAAGAGGTGCGTATAGGATTATAAATACAGATGTATAAGAGGTGCAAAAGAGGAGAGTAGATTGCTATATGCTAGTACTATAAGATACACGAATACTATAAGGTGCAAATCTTATACGCGAAAACTTATACACGAAAACTTATACGCGAAAACTATAAGGTGCAAAGGTGCAGGTACATAACATCCCTCCCCCTGAAGAATACATAAAGGAAAAAAAATAGATATATAGATATATCATAGAGAGAAAACATCATAGAAAGGAGAAAAAGAAAAAATACTAATAAAAGAAAATAAAAAGAAAATAAATAAATAAAACAAGAACGTTTAGATGAACTCAGAGCTTGGTAGTATTTGTGTAATGGTCGAATCCGACTCTTCAGGTTCGTGAACGTAGAGTCGTGGAGCCAAGGGATGCTCGTATTTGTGGCCAAAATAATGCGGTGGGCATGCGAAAAGAACGTAGCTGAAGGTAGTTTTTGGAGGTACCAGAGGGAAGAATCGTGCGATTTCGACGCAGCTGTAGAATTGTAGGTGGAATAGTTGGAGTACACACAATGAGACAGAGCGAAATAAAGCCATGGACTTGACGGTAATAGCGATAGCGGACCTCAGTGTTGTATTCATAGCGCGTAAATTGCATTTCGGCGATTTTCGTAAAACATTTGATCAACTTCAGGTTACTGAGTCCTGATCCTGCCACCGGCGGGAAGTGGTTGCTCACTATGACTTTAAATTTGTCGACATCTTCGGTATGATGGACTTGTAATTCGCAATGCAAACGACAAAATTTGAGACACTGCTGTAGAACGCCGCGAAGGAGAGGTCTATTCCCACGCATACATGGTTCAACTTGGATGGTGCATGAATTCGTAGCGCACGTTGACTGCCATATGACGGCGGCGATGTAGTCGTACAAACAATCAAGGAACTTATGAAGTTCTCCGTATCGAATGAGTTCCATAGAACCAAGCGCTCCGAGGAGGCTAGAACTTTCGTTTTCTAGATACTGAACGTTCATGCTGTAAGATGTGAGTCACATTAGGATACATAGGATATTATGTAATAGGTACATTTACAGAGGAGTATAGGATATTTACGTACAAGGAAGGGAAGAGGAGGCATAATCTATATTACGAAAATCGCAAACGATGACTTTGTTTATTACGTCCAGAGAATAAACGGGCTGAACGGCGAGGACTTCTATTACTGAGATCGGGAAGTTCCATTGTTTCAGGCACATTGAAAGAGACCGATCTAGTACCATCCTCCCTTGATGAATTAGAACGATTTTGATCATTCGGACCCGTAATGATATTTAAGTTGACTCCAGCCTCACCGCGTTCAGTCAGTGGAGCCGGAGGTCGGAAATAGTCGCCACGATGACGATTATTAGAATTAAAGCAAGTTATTATTCTCCATAATATTTTAAGAAATGGGAAAAATTTAAAGACCCAATATATGCCAAAACCACTCAGCAAAAATCCCGCTATATACGAAAACCAGGATGTACGCTGATAAAAGTCGCTATGTTTTTCGTGATAATCCGATATCTTTTCCATGTCATCAAGTTTAGAGGCTAAAACTTTAAATTCGTTTATATTAAGATGCATTAAGCGTAATTTTTGCAATTTAAGCTCAGTAAGTGTAGATGATGACAACTTCGGTTGTAAATCCAAAGAAAAAGGAGGAATATAATGCTCGTAAGTGTGATTAGTTTCTGTCCCCGCCAGAACCATACCTAAATGAGTATGAGCTCGACAGTTTTTATCTAAAGTGAGAATACCTATTTTATCGATAAAGAAATCATGAACAGTACTTTGATTGGTACATTCAATAGTGAGAGAGGTTGGTGTACTTAAATCATATAACCACTGATTTCCTCTTAAAGGGTACCATACATGAAGTTCAGAGACAAGGTTTTTGACCTCACAAGAAGCAGGGAGTGTCTGCGAACGGGTAATAAGAAGCGATATTTCACAAACCACTTCATCAGAATTACTATAATCCAAGACAGAAAGATGGCACAGAAATAAATTGGCATGGGCTTGAGAGCAATACGAAAGGTCCTTGAGCATTGAATGTTTAGTTTTAATCTTATTTATGACAAAATATTCAGAAGTTGGTTGAATGTATTGCAAAATTGCCGAATCTGTAGCAACTGGAACTGGTAAGGGTAAGGCCTTATAAAGTTCAAACTTCATAGTTGAGACAAGCGGTATTCGTATTAAAAAGACTAAGAACATAGATGGAGTAAGAAATGCGTCAATTCTGCATATATCAAAAAATTGAAACACTTCATCTTTTGTAATTTCAAAAGGAAAAGCCTTATCTGTCGGTATGTACGAGCGTGCTAATTCCTCGAGAAAGGCTGCAGGAGTGATAATTGAAGGATGTAAAAGACCCTTTTTAGCAAATAAAATAGCATCAATTATTTCCGAATATTCCAGGAGGGTGCTCTGTATGGCAGATGTTAACATGGATTCAGCGATCTCAAGAGACTCTCTTAAGTCAAGTCGTTCTACTTGTGCCTTCAGATCATTAATGTAGGTTTCGATGTAAGCTAAATTAAGATTCAAGGTTTTTTGAGTATCTTGAAACGACCATAAGGTAACGTTATATTCCTTCAAAGAGTCTCGAGTAAATTGGATTGATTCCTTGATATATTTATGAATGCTATTGTCATCCTCTAGTAAATCATGAATTGCATTGTCATACCTTTCATGGTCGTCGGCATCAGGCGTACCAACCATCCATTTATTTAATTTTGAAAGAGGGGAGAAAAGACCATATTCCAAAAATCTTTTATTTCGAATGTTAGCATTATTTTCGAGAGAGTGTCCCACAAGGTTTTGAATAACATTAAACTTGTCTTGCATCTGCTTTAGATATTCCTTGTCTAAGTCTATAAATCTCGAACAGTCATGGTAATTGGGGTCATGCGCTTGTATAGTTCTACAAAAACTAATACAGTGGTTTAAGGAGGCATTTAAATAAATGTATTTAGTTTGATAAGTTTTCAAATTTCGGAAAGATAATAAATTATATAGGTCATTTGTCACTAAAGCGTCTCCTAGATTCTCGAAGTAGATACCTGGATTGTACTTCAATCTTTCCACATGATTTCCGCCAATAACTTGAAAACAAAAGAGAAGACTCAACAAAAATATAAAGACACTATGTACTCTTGGTACAATGTTACTATTATTAGACTTATTATCATTGTCAGGAAGGTTTTGAACATCATCATAGAAATCTCCTGTATATTTTTTCAATAAATTAAAGTGGTAAGTTACAATCCTTTTGCCTATTTTAATATCGGCTGAACTTTTCCCGTGAACTCGTATAATAGGGTAAGGTCCTATAAAAATGGGATCCAATTTCTTATTTCTCCCTGGTTTGTTGGGTATGTCCTTTACAAGTACTAATTCTCCGGTTTGAAATTCTGTAGGATTGATTTTCTTATCGTAATAATTTTTGGATCTTTCCTTACTAGCGATACAGATTGGAAGAAGGGCAAAAAGATGAGTCGGTTAAAGTCATAAAAATAAAATATGTATGTCGATGGAATAGCGACGTAGATACGGTGCGTAAAATAAGAGGTGCGTATAGGATTATAAATACAGATGTATAAGAGGTGCAAAAGAGGAGAGTAGATTGCTATATGCTAGTACTATAAGATACACGAATACTATAAGGTGCAAATCTTATACGCGAAAACTTATACACGAAAACTTATACGCGAAAACTATAAGGTGCAAAGGTGCAGGTACATAACAACACAGGTGAAGGAAGCTGTAATGAATAATATTAACAAGAATATGCCACAGAATAAGTTAATTTTTGTGCTCTTATGTGCTCATTTTTTTTGGGGGGCGGGGGGAGGCGGAAAAAGCTTTATTATTCTAAGACTTATTGTTGCAAAACTTGGAAAAAAAATGTCATTGGGTGATTTGTATGAAAAAAATATTGTGAGGATTTTTTTTTTATGTATAAACTCTTCCATTGGGGGCTCATGGACTCCAAATTTCACAAAATTCTAAATTTCATTGGATGCGTATGTAAGTTTTTAGCCTTCATTACACTTGGTCTAATTTACACATATTATGAGACAAAAAAGAACGCAAATTATAAAGATTTATTGAATAAAATTATTATCATATGCCGTAATGTAGAGGCCAGTTCTGGATTCCGTTTTTTCGAACATTATTTGCCAAACTTGAGTCTATAAAATAAAGTTGTGAATATTTAATTTTTTGAGCATCATGTTCTTTCAAACTACTACTTAAATATGAAAGAATACCTTGTATCTTAAAACAATGAGGCCCAAATCTTGACACATTTTGTAAATTACCTATTGAAACTAAGGCATCAAGAGATGCAAAAGCTAGCGCCGAATTATATTGTCTAATATTTGCTCGGAATTGCTTACTCTCAATATGAATACCACACAACAATTCCTCGATTAACGAAGGCACTTCAAAATCAAGATCAAAAATATATTTTCCTTCCATGCAACACTTGGTGAATCTTTTCTGCTTTTCGGTTACTTCATTTTTGAAATGAGAAGCTCCACAAAATTTACACTTTAGATTCATGGCACCCAAGTAATTTGGCGCAATATCGATTTCACAATATTTTCTTCTACCAATAAAATATTAAACCAGAATGCGAAGCGATTGTGCCTAGATATCATTTTCAAAAGTAAATGTATTGTCTGGTGGGTGTGAAATATTTTGTGATTCATTATTATCAACAGAAAACTCTTTCCTGGCATGTAAATGATCTAAAAAGGAGTCAACTACATTCATATTTTCATGGTTATTCACATTATCGCTCCGTGTGTCAACACCTAGATCATCAATATTAGAGTAACTACTGGCATAAGGATGCTCCAATAAGATATTTGGAGTATGATTTTCGAACTCTGTAGCGGCATAAGAATGCTCCAATGAGGTATTTGAAGTATGATTTTCGGCGTCTGTCAATCTATGATACATATTAGCAATTTTTTCTATCAGCGGCATATAATGGTAACCGCTTATGTACAACAGACGTATTGTACAAACAGGAGTAGTACTTCTTATTTCAGTCAATACTCTAATACTGGGAAAAGAAATTTCTTCGTATAAAATGAAGTCAACTTGATGGGTTATAGACATAGAATAAATCTCAATGTACCTAGTTTGTATAATTTTTTTTTCAAGTTTTGCAACAATAAGTCTTAAAATAATGAAGCCTTTTCCGCCCCCCAAAAAATGGGTCTTAGGGGCACAAAAATGAACTTATTCTGTGGCATATTCTTGTTAATATTATTCATTACACCTTCCTTCACCTGTATACTATATTTCAAGTTTTTCAGATTAAATTTATGATTTTGTGAAATTTTGGGCCCCAAGGCACCCAATGAAAGAGTCTATGTATAGAACAAAATTCCTCGCAGTATTTCTTCAAACAATTTACCCAATGCATATATTTCATATAATTTTTTTCCAATTTTTGCAACAATAGTGTTCAAAGTAACCATCTCCCCCCCCCCAAAAAAAATGGGCTCTTGGGGGTACAAAAATGAACTTACTACGTGGCATTCTTATTATTACCAAGAAGAGTGTACACCCGAAGGTCCATAAATTAGAAGAACGTATCGATTCGCATTCTTATTATATTACACTAGGCAACAATTGAAAATTTTTTGAAAATTGCTGAAGTGAAATAGGTTGTATCTAGAAGTATTTTTTGCGCTGATTTCAGAACCGTTTTCCGTTTTTTTATAGGAGGTCGCGTTTTCTTGTTATCACTTTGTTTAGTTGACGCGCATCGTCGCGAGATGAAGCGTTCTTTATCGAGCTTCGATCAACCATAGCAGTATCAACGCTCGATAAGGAACGCTTCATCTCGCGACGATGCGCGTCAACTAAACAAAGTGATTACAAGAAAACGCGACCTCCTATAAAAAAACGGAAAACGGTTCTGAAATCAGCGCAAAAAATACTTCTAGATACAACCTATTTCACTTCAGCAATTTTCAAAAAATTTTCAATTGTTACCTAGTGTTATTCATTACCTCTTCCTTCACCTGTATACCAAATTTTAAGTATTTCTGATTACATTTACAATTTTGTGAAATTCTGGACCCAAGGCCCCTAATGGAAAGGTGCATGTAGGAAAAAAATTTCGTCACACATTTTTTCTACAAATCACATGAAAACCGTGGTTAATGACAGAATACTCAAAGAGTAGAGTAAACGAGAAACTAATTACAAAGACCGCAGATATAAAGGAGAAGATGCGAGATCTTTCGGTTAACAAACCATCATCGAGCAAAGTTAGAACGCCACTGACCCAGATACGACTCATAAAACACAATACCAACGAGATCAGGATTGAACGAGCGAGCCCTCGCGAGGTAACTCAAACTCGTAGACCAATTCAACTAAACCTTCGTCGGGAAAATACCTGTTGAGTACGGTAACATCGTCACTGTTCAGATGATGCACTATTTCGATATTTTCCAACGCAACGCGCTTGAAGTAAGAATTCTCCTTGTGGAGAAGGGTAGCCGAACCTTCCTTGAAACTATGACCACTGGAGATAAGGTAGTCCGCAAAGGCCGAATCACCCAAATTACCTTTCTTCCAGGCCTTAAGGTGCTCCTCTACTCGAATTCCAAGCTGGCGACCCGTCTCGCCTGTATATACGCCGTTACAATCCTTGCACTCCAATTTGTACACCCCGCTCCTCTCCCCCCGCGGGATGGGGTCCTTTAGCCTAACAAACAAACCCTTCACAGTAGTGAGGTTATAAAAAGCAGGCCTGAAGCCAAAGGGGCGGAGGACACGAGTCAGCTTGGATGAAAACTCACCCAAAAACGGGAGCTTGATCCAACGTAATCTCTTATTATTATTACCGCTCAGATCGCGGGGGAGAGAAGTGGTAGAATCAAGGCCCTTCCTCGTAAGTTTTTTACGGACCATACGGTCAATGTCCAAGTTGACCTCATTCACAGCGGCCAAGTGCTTAATGGTCGCTAGCTCCTTTTGGAAAGCTGGTTGACTTGGCGGAATGCTAGTCAGTCCATGAATATAACTATTGAAGGCAGCGATCTTATGAGAAAATGGACAGAAGGACGATCCGTGGACAACTGTATCGGTGAATATCGCAAATTCATGGTCCCCATCTCTATCAGAGATAGTGAGATCCAGAAAGTTTATGGAAGAACCTCCAATTTCTGTAGTGAATTTTATGGAGGGATACATTTTATTCAGATACTGAAGAAACTCACCAAGGAGCTCTTGAGGACCGGTCCACGCACATAATATATCGTCCACATATCGGTGTCAGTAATGGATGTGACTCAGTAGCACTTGGCCAGAGGAAAACAAGTCAACCTAAAATCTGGACATAAATATCTCCGAAACGAGAGAGCCCAAAGGAGAGCCGATGGGGATGCCTACCTCCTCAGGGAACTCGTAAAATTTCCCATTTAACTTACAGAAGTTAGGGGACCAGCACGCATTAAGGAGGCCAAAAAATTCCTGTATCTCGTTATGAGGAATGTTGAACTTTACAGGTAGGTCACCCATATACTGCATAGTATGGGCCTTTGGTATGTTGGGAAAGAGGCCGGCCACATCAAATGAGCAGAGGCTAGTACTCGGAGGCAAGGTAACATTTTTGAGCCTCTCGGCCAGAGAAACCGAATTTTTAACGGAGTAGGGGGACTCGTACTCGATCCGAGACTTGAACCAACGATCCAAGAACTTGGCCAGAAAATAGGCAGGGGAGGAGACGTAGGAGACGACAGGCCGCAAAGGAGTATTCATCTTGTGAACTTTTGGCAACCCATAGAGGAGGGGGGAACAGGGTTAGGTACGAGCAGGGCTTTTTTGAGCGAAGAACTTTTTATGATAAACTCACTCCCGTTCACAACTTTCCTAACCTCTTTGACGTCTTGAGTATTCTGTCATTATGTCGAGCCGTAACGTTTCGGACCGTGTCAATTCTATTAAAAACGTGGTTCTTGAAAAACAATGATGCTGAATCCTCACATGAGAACGTAATGCAAATTTTGAATCGATATTTTCAGCGATCTCATCGGTACCAATGGCGGAATGGGGCAAGAAAGGCATGGATTCCCTTGAAAAATTGAAAAAAAAAAAAAAACTAATTTAGTGCTAGAGTGAAATAACGATTTGCAAATTGATGGAAGGCCGATCAACGAATTTTTCGGAATTTTTCTTGCCACCCTTCTCTAAAGAAAATCTACTCCGCCTTCGCTGTTCGAAAGCTCTACAAGACAAATAATTCGATATGTGTCAATGTCAACATCTCAGCTTTACAGTGGTAGTCGGACCTGAACTGAATCCTATACATGGCTAGAGGTCTACTCATTTTTCAAAAGATGAAATATTTGAAAACTTCTTATTACATGTACTATAATATATAAATTATGATAATGGGTATATGAATCAGAAAAATAGAATATTTTTTTCGAGTCAGATTTGTGTACTGAAAGATAAAACGGTGCATAAATAACGAAAAAAAAAAAAAAAAAAAGGAAATAAACAGGAAGAAAGAGAGGAAAAAAAAGAGGAAGGATAGACTCGAATATCATGCGACAAGTGAATGTGGCGATACAGAAAACGCGTACTATACGAGCTCTACCATAAAAAAATATGTAGCTCGGTGATAAAGTTCACCTCTTTTGCACTGTTACATTGACCAACATATACACAAAAAGACATTTACGATGTTTCTGTTCCATCAATGCGATACGAAGATTTACATCGAGAAAGGCTAGGAATCTAAAACTGGAAAAATTTCTTTCACGAGAAGTAGGTACCATCGATGGTTGTCACAGTAAATATAATAGAAGAAAAAATATCGGCCTGAAGATGAAAAGAAAAAAAAAAAAATAGTCGCCTTTACTGTCCACGATACGGATGTTTAACAGGAAGGCGCGTACTGAATGATTATAGCGACAAGTATTCAATACTGGTATTTGACACAGTGAGGGACAAACAGACATAGAGTGAGAGAGTTAACGATGTATTGAAAAAAAAGAAAATTCTTTTCTTTGCGACAAAGTTCGGAGAAAAACACTAAAATCGATTCAAATTTTGTGTAGTCTCGATGACCTTTGTGGTCGATGTATCATCGTATTTTTGCAATTGATACGAGAGTATTTGGAGCGGTTCACAAACCGTCGAAAGTCGGGATCATCCATTGGTACATCTGCATTCACGGACAAATACTTATAAGGAATAGTTATTTGTGCAACAAGGGAGAAAAATGAGCCATTTCTCATCGTGTGCAAGGTTAGCGACCCGAGCCGAAGGCAAGGGTTGATATTTGCACAGAGTTGAGAAAATAAGTTTCATTGAGCGAGTTTCGCATTCTCCGTGCAATTTTCCTCTCACGGTTTTGATTGAAGAGAGATATGAGAAGTTTCTGCCGGTCGATGAGAAGAAAACTTCCTCCATACAGCTCACAGGAGAACACCGCAAACTATGCAAGAGATTAACTTCAATGTTGGGCTACAGAATTATAGAGGGCCATAGTATTACTCGTTCTCTCTTTTGAACAAAACACAATTTTGATGATGACGGCTTTAGCCATTTAACATTCCAACAAGTAAATTTGCACACGGATTAAGAAAATTTCCCTCACTCCTCAACAGTCAAGATAAATTCTAAGGAACAAGTCAAGTCACTTCGAAAATAGTTTGAGGAGCAACCCAGAGTAAGATAAAAGAATTGTTTTCAGTGTCAGTCACAACCCATTGCAAGTAACTAGAGACAATGAAATTCAACTTATACATTCAGAATATCACAATGTCGAGAAATTACATCCCAGTGCCTCAGTGCTTTAGGCTTTTGACCACGTATCAGCATGAGTTACGATTTGAGAGCGTGAAACCGTAGGAGTATACGGAGTTATCAATATGTAAAACTGAATCATGCTAACTTTTTTTCAACGTCTTCATAAAACACTATCATGAAGTGCATATCGCCCCCTAGGTCTTAGTCGACAAATCGCCACTGAGTTCATAAGCGCAACGAAAGAGAGAAAAAAAACAGCAAACTTACAACATTCTTTCAATGTTGAGACATTTTTGTTCCGCCCCAAAGAGCGGACACTGCACCATCCCGTTATGTTTCCATTTCAACGACGGCAATCTGCTATATAGTCTATAGAAGTATCTTCTGTCGCTCACTATCTCCGCCTTTTATACACCGCTCGTGTCTATTTGGTCGTGCTCTCTCTCGCTCACATTCTGTCACACCGGTGATCAATTCTTTGATTACGAAGCCGAAAGTGATCAGTAATAGAGAGAATGCTAAAAAAAAAGAAAAAAAAAAAGCTTTTAAATAATCAGTTACACATATCGATGAGATTATGAATCTTCCTATTTTTTTTTTTTTTTTGTCATCTTCTCTCTCAAATCTTTCTCTCGTGCATCGAATATCGCTGATTCATTCCAAACAGCGATTCAGATTTTTTCCTAGTCAGAAATTATACTGCTTCTTCATTCTTCATCTCGACGTCTCTGTTAGTAAACGGTTTAGTTCTGCAGAATAATGCGTGCAAAATTACCATTTCAGATACGATCAGTACACCGCGAAAATGTTGAAAATTTTTATGAATCGTTGCGCTTATTTTTTTACTCGGTAGTTTCTCCTACAAAAATATGGTACGCAGATTGTTTTTAATGCAATTTTAATCCACCCTTTGTTTCGTAAACTCGAAGAAGGATATTAAGTTACATCGAAGACAACTTCTTCCATCGTCCATATTTGCCATCAGAAAGCAATTTCATCAGCACTATAATATTGGGAATATTTAAGCTTCTTCATCTCCTGCAAGTTTATTATGGATTATGCATTAATTTGTCCTCGAACAGTCTTCTAGAGTAAATGTTGCAGAATAAAATAAAGGTAATCCCTCGAGTATTCTGAAGTCTTTTTTCACTTTTTAAAAGTATAATTACGTGAAATTTCGGAATCGCTGCGTTTTTTTCGACATGTAACGAACTCCAAAGCGTAAGATCCAGGAGTATTTTGGCAACGTTTGTCAATGAAATGTTGTCTGTTGCTATTGCTTTTGGCCACCTGCTTGCGCGATCAATCATTGTGATGGCAAAACGTTTCCCGTCTGATGGTGGCAAGGGACCAACAATGTCCATGTGTAGGTGCTGAAACCGTTGCGCCTCTTCAAATTTTCCCAGCGGACTTCGAGTGTGGCGAGTGACTTAAAGAAGGCCTAGACCTATTATAAGCCTAGTATAATATAGTTTGAGAGTCTAAATTTTTCTCGAATCTCCAGCTATATATGATAGCTCGAGAGTTGAAATATTTCCAAGTCCCTTTCGTATCATCAGAGACCGGATTTCTCGGCAAAATGCCGAAAAAGTAAAAAATAAATGCCGAAATCGTCGTTTTTGCCGAATTTTAGAAGGAAAATGTATAATTTTTGGCATTAAATGACTCAAAAAATGCAAAAAAAATGGTACTTTTTTCGTTATTGCCGAATAATGTCGAAAACTGAATTTTTAGTGCCGAAAATCTCCATCAAAAATGCCGAAAAATCCGGTCTCTGCATATCATATATAGCTCGAGAGTCGAAATTTTTCTAAGTCCCCCTCCTAACATATATAGCTTGAGAGTCAATTTTTTTGGCATACATTTAATCGCACGCCTCAAAAAACGAAATTGTCCGCCTATCGATAACATGCCAAGGAAACAAAATTGACACGCCTAAGAAATGTATTACACGGATAAAAACGAAGTAAGTAGTGCACACATCCACTTATAAGTTGTGCACTCAAGATCCAAAACACTAGAAATCCTATGAAACGGACAAATACACAAAGTAAGTAGTGCACACATATTGATACAAGTTGTGCACACGAAATCAAAACACTCAAAATCTATTGAAGAGGACAAATATCGTAAGTAGTGCACACATTCCCATATAGTGCACACTTAAGAACATGCCGAACAATGTGCGATCCACATTTAATTCATTCAACTATAAGTAAGTAAACCTGATACAGGAAAGTAGACAATAGAATGCTTTGGTTAGTGACAAGTCAGCTCAAGCCTCAAGGCAGCATTCCAAGTGGAGTTTTTTTTATTTTTACTCTCACCATATATATTTCATAAAGACATTACAATATTGATACATATTAAAGCAATTAACAAATATAAGTTTTCAAATAATCTACAATGGCAAAGCCCAATCGCTTCTTGAATAAATCTGAGTTCGAGACTACATAGTACCTGCCTTCATAATAACGAACGCTGAGAAGAGTCGAAATTAACATCCGTCTACCACTTGACATGTGCAGCGTGAAAAGCTTCCTGAAGATCGAAAGGAAGCTCCAAATGGGCCTGAAGATTAGACTCCATCAAGAACCTGGATTGCCAGAAAGGGCCTGCGAAAAGGAAGAGTGGAATTGGCAAATCACGGGAAGGATCAGAAGTGCGAATATTGTCAAAACTGCGAACTCTTGAATGCAAGTCAATAATGAAACGTCCACGGCTATTGCACTGACCCATATAACTACCGCGCATCCCCTTGGCATCATACTTCTGCCGAATCATCTTATTTTGACGACGAACCGCAGTATTTGACCAACCAGAGAAGATCTCACGACAATGCTCGAAATCCAATGCATGAACCAAGTGACTCCTTCGGGGTGGAACAACTGGGAAAACACCTCCATCAACACGTACCTCACTCATGAGGAGTTTGAGGCTTATTATCGGGAGGCAGTCTCTACTGTCAAGCCGATCCTGGCTGGAGTTCCTCTCAATAAATGCAGCAAAATTATCTTCTTTTGAAATACGGGTCGTGTGCCAGTCCTGGCGTGCATTTATGGCGTTCGTCATGGTTTCAACGTCGTATCAGTTTTTTTCCATGGCGGGAGGGGAACTGGAGGTCAATATAATTTTATGAGGCGTGCACTTATATATTTCCCAATTTTTTTTCCAAGTCCCCCTCCTAACATATATAGCTCGAGAGTCGAAATTTTTCCAAGTCCCCCTCCTATCATATATGGCTCGAGAGTCGAAATTGTACCAAGTTTTTTGCTGGATGGCGGACGGCGCACGGCAAATTTCTCAAGAAGCCCCCCATAAAACAGGTTCCCTGTTAACATATGCTCAGGTCTTTTCTCCGCCACCAAACTCACAATAAGAAACTAAGTAACCAGAGATTTCGAGGGATCGTCAATATTCCGACCTCTGTCACCTCTGCAGCCCCCGAAAAGCGCCTCATCTCGCTGTCCACTTCGGCAATATAATCTGCCAACAACCTTTCAGGCACTGACTAGACCATAGGAATTTTTTCAGGCTAGATTATGACAAAATTTGAGTTTGCCGAAAGATGTGATTTATATTTCACCCCACAGAATATTTTTATATGTTCAGCATGTGCTTCCAACGAAAGGAACTAAGAGAACAGGAGAAAGATGAAATAGATGGAGAGCTTGAAGAAAAAGTGTTTTACGTGGGATTATGGATTCGCAATAGGCAGATGAGGACAAAGAGGATGAATACGAATTAGATAGTCTTATAGATTTACAAGGTGGATCGGAAGAAGTTTGTTGTGCTGGTGATTTCGAAAAATGATTGCGTGCTCTCGTTGGGACTTGAAAAAATTTCCTGTGCCGCAATCTTCTTTCGAAAAATGATTGCGTGCTCCTGATGGGACTTGAAAAAATTTCCTGTGCCGCAATCTTCTTTCGAAAAATGATTGCGTGATATACAAACCTATACAAATTTTATACAAACGATTGGCAGGAATTTTGAATTGAAATTTTGCAATTTTTCATCCTTTTGTTTCTCCCCTCTCATAATTTTTTTGGGTGGTTTAGAGAGAAATATTGACATACAAACGATGGAATGTGATATACAAACCTATACAAACGATATACAAACGATTGACGCAAATTGCGGTTGTAAAACTCAAAGTGGGGGGGGCTTCGTTTCCACGGCCCCCCCAGACAATTTTATAATTTTGGGTGGGAAAAATTTATATACAAACCGTGAAAGAAGGTATACAAATCTATACAAACGACATACAAACGTCTCATGCAGTTTGTATTGAAAAATGATGTGGTGGGGGGGGTCGTAGAAATGGACCTAAATTAATCGCTCTAAGTGCTTTAGAAGATCCCTGGAAAATTCAAATTTAATTCTTAGCCTTCACTCTTTTTCCAATCAATGCCAGTTTACCACATTGCCTCCATGATAATACTTAATTAGATAATAGAATAGATTTAGAATTAAATTCAAAAAATGAAAACAATATCTTTTCTTTAATGAAAATTAAATATCATTCAATAGTATTTCATCGTATCAATTGATTTTTATGGATTTATTAAGAAATTTTCATGTTTCCAACAACTTGAATATTATTGGAAAATAATTTTCGAATTAATTTTGAAACCATACAGATATTAAGAATAAATAAAAAAAGAATGAAAAAGAAAAAATGAATAAATTTAGCGACCGCGCCTCGTCGTCCGGCCTCCGCGCCTCGAGATCGTCACCCGGCCACCGCGCCTCGAGGTTGTCACCCGGCCACCGCGCCTCGGCGTTGTCATTCCACCGCGCCTCCGTGTGGTCATTACTCGACCGCGGCTTCCCCCACAATATTTACCCCGCGTCCGTTCACCCTTCGGCCGCCTCTCTCTTCCTGGCGAGTCGGGCACGCTGATCTGTTTTTTATGTACCTTTATGTAGTGCCTGCGCAAGGCATGCGCCGATCGACAAGAAAATGGGCACTCTTTTCGGCACAAGCCCAAGTCAATGTCCGGATTTTTAAAACCTATAAAATAAGAAAGAAAGGTAATTCTTACCGACCTATATACCATGCCTATGATATACAAAAGTTATACAAAAAAAAAGGTTTAGTATAAAAGCCTGTATATGCAAACACCACAGACAATAACAATATAAAATAGAAAGTACAAAAGTGGATTGGGGTGGTGGGGTCTAGGCAGAAATTTTCCAAGTTTTTTCTCCAGCAACGTCCTGTGGTCACATTGGGGTGGTGGGGTCTTGGCAGAAATTTTCCAAGTTTTTTCTCCAACATCTTTTCCTGGGGAAATTTTTTGAAGTTTTCCCTCCAAGTCTTTCTCTGGTCAATGTTCCCGACAGAAAGCAGGATCTCAGATATTTTTCCAAGTTTTTCCTCTGGGCAAAGTTGGTGCTGGTGGTAGCTCAGAAAATTTTCCAAGTTTTCCCTCCAAGTTTTTCTCTGGTCAATGTTCCCGGCAGAAAGCGGACGCGAGTTTCGCAATTAGGATAGAAGGTCGGAGGGGGAGGTCAGTGCAAAAAACGAGGTCAGAGCAATTCTTTCAAGTGCCAAGGTCATGGGGGTCGTGAAAATTAAAATTCATACCAACCGAAATTGGTACATTGGGCCTTATTGGTGGGTACTCTGACCTTAAGTGGTGGCCCTGAAAAGAGCCGTTTTATTGTTTGACCTCTTGTTGGCGTTGGACGAGCCATGCGACAGAGCGTTCTACTATTAGGAGTCGTAGCGGAGGTTCATTAGCGAGGATGTTGGCGCTTTCTATTGATATGTCGGGATACGATCGGATTGAAATTATATTACACGCCCGTTGAATGGTATTTATAATGGCTGCATATGTTTTGAGGCGGAGTCGCTGATAGAAAATAGTACTGCAGTACTTGAGGAGGGAGTATATAAATCCCGTAAACATAGTTTTTCGGGCTGCGAATCGATAGCCGTACGTGTTGTGGCAGATCTTTTGTAGCATAGGTATTCGTTTCTGGCATTTTGCGGCCATGTATTGGAGATGCTTCTTAAATAACACAGTTTGTTATCAACTTGTACCCCCAGGTAAATACCAATCCTTGGGGGTGATGGTAACGTTGCCGACTGTGTAAGAGAATGGGGTATCGTCGTTCTCGGCGTGTGCCCATAGTGGCCTTTGCATGAACGTAAGAACTTCGGTTTTTCCTACGCTTAGCTCTAGTCCGACTTCAGCAAGTTTGGCGTTCGTTTCCTCGATGCATTGTTCGACAAGGATTTTTAGTTGTTCGGGGGTTTGGGCACCGATGATTATCATCAGGGTGTCATCTGCATATACGCAGAGATGCGGATATTTACTCTCAAGGAATCGGATCACTTCATCGTAAAGGATGTTCCAGAGGGTCGCCGCAAGTACTGAGCCTTGCGGACAACCACGTCGGAGTGTGACCTTCTGGTTTTCGCAGAACGCCTCTCGGTCCTGGAAATACGATCGAATGCATCGGACAATAATATACTGAGGGGTGCCGGTCTTGAATGTCTATTTTTGCTAAACACTTTTATCTGTGCTTAATCGCGTTTATCTATTAAAAAAACGTAATTTTCTTGATCACATTTTATACCTATTCAAAAAGGACTAGTTTTTATCAAATTTAAGCCAGTTTAGCAATATTTTAGAATGTATTTGTGTGAGAAAAAAATTACGTGAGATTTGTCGGTACCCCCCTCCCCCTCACGTGAGTTTTGGTGAGACTTGGCTGAGCCCCCTCCCCCCCAAAATGCCTCACGTAATTTAAGGACGCCCCCTTTGTAACAAGGCAGTCCTTTTACCGTATCGTCTAAAGCTTATAACTCATTCCACGCACCGATGCCCGATTATATTTTATCTATAAATTTGTATGACGTCAAAAGACTGATGGCTTGTTATTTTATGCCGTCAGGTACTAAATGAAGTCCTCTGTTTATGAACTTACTTGTAGAAGAAGAATAAGAAGAATTTAACTCGCATGTTAACGTTGCATTTGTTACTGAATTAATATATGGACCTTTTTCAGCCAAACCAACCAAGCGACATGATAACAATGATAACAATCTGAAGAACTGAAGAAATATCCATTTATACTATAAGCGGAGATTCTCCTTTTCTCCAGATCGTTAACATGTCGCTTTGTTGGATTTGGCTAAAAAGAGTTCATATGGTATTGTACATATTGTGTACAGCTATGTTTTCTTTAGCCAACCCTTTCTATCTTCCACTGCACCTACTGGTTTGAGTTCGTGATTCAATCCAGCCCAATCTCCGTGAGATTTATATAAATTTTAAATGTTGAAATAAACTTACCGCCCATAAAGGGTCGTGACGTACTCTGCTGGTTCTACACTTAAATTTTATTTCACACTAGTCTAAAATGAAATAAAATTCATGTTTTTTCGTTAGATTATGGGTACTGTTACTCCGTTATCAGTTGATGTGACGTCATTGTGACAGACTTCATAAACTGAGTTTTATTGTTCATTCTGCAATTTGCTGGGTTGATTCATGAGTGATTATCAAGAAGCTTTTCCTGTATCTTCTGTTGCAAGAAAAATTCAGTTACAGTTAAAAATATGAGAGTAACACAATCGCATTTACGTAAATTTATTGAGTATAGACGACGCGTTTCGATAATTATATGTAAGAACGCTATACCGTTCTCACGAATTTTCGTGTTGGTAGCGTCGCATCGGCACTCGCATCTAATGTTGCGAGTTGCGAGTACATAAGTTACCGAGCTCTATTACGCTGGTGCTTATCGATTTTGCTGAATAGTAGCCGGATAAACAAGTGGCATAATTTTTGATATATGATATAATAAGACCACCTCTGAGTTATCTTAACGGCGTAAGGACAAGTTCGCTCGACGAACCTCTGAGTCTTACAAATCGATAAGCCGTTACACCACCTAGAGTTGGGTGTTGGGGAAAACGGAATGCCTAAGTTAAGTCTTTGAACCTCTGAACTTGGGTAAACGATCAGCCTGGCATTCTTCTCTGGTGGTGGAGTCCCCGAAGGGGGGAGATGTAAGAACGCTATACCGTTCTCACGAATTTTCATGTTGGTAGCGTCGCATCGGCACTCGCATCTAATGTTGCGAGTTGCGAGTACATAAGTTACCGAGCTCTATTACGCTGGTGCTTATCGATTTTGCTGAATAGTAGCCGGATAAACAAGTGGCACAATTTTTGATATATGATATAATAAGACCACCTCTGAGTTATCTTAACGGCGTAAGGACAAGTTCGCTCGACGAACCTCTGAGTCTTACATATATACCATCAAGGTCCTTTTGAAAAGTACTGATACGTGCAAAAGAGAATTAAAACGTAACACGAATAGGATCAGACAAAAATATGAGTCATTAATGATGAGCACCGACGCTGGCGGAATAAAAAAGGTCAGAGAGTGTTCGGGTATAATCTTATTAGCGAGAGGAGGGGGAGGAATCGCTGCAGTGTGTTATAATCTCTATTTCCTCAAGAGCGGTAAGCTTCGAGCCTTTATCTGCGGAATGTAGGAGATGAACTCTAGTGTCGACAGAGAAAGTGTGATTTTTTCCAACAGATAAGCGGCGAAGTTGGAGCGCACGAAAATACGATTTTTGAAGTTTTTTTAATGCTCCGCGGCTGTCCCATGGTTTACGTTGGATAAACTGACCGGAAACTTGAACATCGGACCGCGGAGCATGAAAAGGCCTTCAAAAATCGATATTTTTCCGATATTTTCTATGTAACTGATAGGTGATTGTTATTCTAATCTAAAGATTGGGAGTAACTCTCCTAATGAGTTTTGAATGGTAAGAAAAAGAGTCGTATTACTCATGCGACTGCGTGAATGTTTTTTACATAATATTTCGTTTCGAATACTTGCCCATATAAAATTCTAAGAAATGGGCTTGAAAAGAAATAAAGTTGAACAAAAGTACCCCAGTCAGTATAAGTTTAAATTTCGAATAATATAGAATGAACGAAAAGGTGATGAATCATCTAGCTCAAAATTTATCATTTTTCCAAAATCCCCTCGCAAAATATTTTACGAGGTTTGAGAACAGAAGACTTGATTCTTCTTGTCGGACGCAAAGGAATCCTCATTTCTGAGAATAGATATGTCACTATGAAAAAGAAAAACATAGGTACTTCAACAAAGATACGTATGTAATTTTATGACTGAAATGTCAAAAAAAAAACAAAAAAAAACGGCGTCTTCATCATTTTACATCACTTTTATATATTTTTTCAAAATTGAACTTTCAGAAATAACGTAAGATACGAAGTATATAGTAATTATACGTAATTATTTCAAAAAATAAGATATATAATTAAGTTGAAATCGAAACAAATGTCAGAGAACTATGTATAATATCGGTATTAATCTAAAGAAAGTACATTCATCGTATGACAAAAATGACTATTGCTCTCCCTCCCTCTTTCTTCCTAATAATAAATAAGTATTCTGAGCAAAATTATTATTATCACAGTAATACTTGGTAAATTTAGTAAATTTATAGAAAAGAAAGACGATCCATTTTCGAAGAAACATAATTACAAAAAAACTGTTAAACAAAATTGTCTTCAGATATCACAAAATTATCACATATGATTACAACAATATCATGTCATTATATGATCATTAGTTACAAAAGCAAGCTGGAACTGATTAGTAGAAAATTACTCTTAAGCATACACGTATTGTCTTACGGAAAATTTTGTTCGCGCTGATGAGAAATTGTGTACAGCTCAGCTCGCATCAAACAACAATTACAATAATAATTATTTCGGAAAATTCAAAATTATGAAGTCAAGGTGCACGGAAAAATAATATAGGTGTCTTCCAAGTATGTCAGCATGTAAAGCAATGTGATTAGTTCACAAGCAAAAATTTTTCCTTCCTGAATTCCTCCCTTCTCATAGTCCGGAATTTTTTTTTGTTATTTGTGGTGGGGGGGGGGGGAGAGTTATTTACATACAAACGATAAAATGTGATATACAAACCTATACAAACGATGGGCAGGAATTTTAAATTAAAATTTTGCAATTTTTCATTCTTTTGTTCCTCTCCTCTCATAATTTTTTGGGGTGGTTTAGAGAAAAGTATTGACATACAAACGATGAAATGTGATATACAAACCTATACAAACAATATACAAACGATTGGCCGGAATTTGAATCAAAAATTTTTCCTTCTTGAATTCCCCCCTTCCCATAGTCCGGAATTTGTTTTTGTCATCTCTGGTGGTGGGGGGGGGGGAGTGAATTATTCACATACAAACGATAAAATGTGATATACAAACCTATACAAATTTTATACAAACGATTGGCAGGAATTTTGAATTGAAATTTTGCAATTTTTCATCCTTTTGTTTCTCCCCTCTCATAATTTTTTTGGGTGGTTTAGAGAGAAATATTGACATACAAACGATGAAATGTGATATACAAACCTATACAAACGATATACAAACGATTGACGCAAATTGCGGTTGTAAAACTCGACGTGGGGGAGCCTTCGTTTCCACGGCCCCCCCAGACAATTTTATAATTTTGGGTGGGAAAAATTTATATACAAACCGTGAAAGAAGGTATACAAATCTATACAAACGACATACAAACGTCTCATGCAGTTTGTATTGAAAAATGATGTGGTGGGGGGGTCGTAGAAATGGACCTAAATTAATCGCTCTAAGTGCTTTAGAAGATCCCTGGAAAATTCAAATTTAATTCTTAGCCTTCACTCTTTTTCCAATCAATGCCAGTTTACCACATCGCCTCCATGATAATACTTAATTAGATAATAGAATAGATTCAGAATTAAATTCAAAAAATGAAAACAATATCTTTTCTTTAATGAAAATTAAATATCATTCAATAGTATTTCATCGTATCAATTGATTTTTATGGATTTATTAAGAAATTTTCATGTTTCCAACAACTTGAATATTATTGGAAAATAATTTTCGAATTAATTTTGAAACCATACAGATATTAAGAATAAATAAAAAAAGAATGAAAAAGAAAAAAATGAATAAATTTAGCGACCGCGCCTCGTCGTCCGGCCTCCGCGCCTCGAGGTTGTCACCCGGCCACCGCGCCTCGGCGTGGTCATTCCACCGCGCCTCCGTGTGGTCATTACTCGACCGCGGCTTCCCCCACAATATTTACCCCGCGTCCGTTCACCCTTCGGCCGCCTCTCTCTTCCTGGCGAGTCGGGCACGCTGATCTGTTTTTTATGTACCTTTATGTAGTGCCTGCGCAAGGCATGCGCCGATCGACAAGAAAATGGGCACTCTTTTCGGCACAAGCCCAAGTCAATGTCCGGATTTTTAAAACCTATAAAATAAGAAAGAAAGGTAATTTTTACCGACCTATGATTCTCCCGTCTTCACTAAAACGTTCCTCCGAAACTACTGGTTGAATTTTTCTGAAACTGGGCCAAGTTATAGGTATATATCTGAAGTTGTGAACCTCACTTTTTGTTGCGGATTGGATGAGTGGTTTTTGAGTAATTCTCAATTTTCTCTTGCAAGCGGTATGGCTATTTCTCGGAAACTATTCACCCGATTGACTTCATACGAAAACACGATGTGGGATTTATCTCGAAATTATCAATTTTCAATTTTAGTGTCAATTAGTTGAGTAGTTCTTAAGTAATATCAGAAAAATGCAGAAAAATGCAAAAAAGTCTTGAAAAACGTTGATGTTTAATGCCATTTTTGTGACATGAACTCCTCCAAAACTACTGGATGGATTTTTTTGAAACTGGGCCAAGTTATAGGTATACTATATATTTGAAGTTGTGAACCTCACTTTTTGTTGCGGATTCGATGAGTAGTTTTTGAGTAACTTTTAATTTTCTCGTGCAATCGGTATTGCTATTTCTTGGAAGCTACTCAGGATATTACCCTCCACCTAGGCGTGTATTGGCTAGAAAAGTTTCTCGTAACCGACGAGATATAATTGATGAACTCGATAAATTAATGTCATGCGTTTATACAACATGATACGTATTGGAAAAAACAATAGCCAACTATATTTTCTTATTTTATTTTTTATAATTTCTTTACTCGTCATATGGCGAAAGAAGAATAAAAGGAGAAAATACGTCGGTATTGATTACGCCACTGCGTAAGCTTTTTTATTAATATTGTTATGAAGAAGTTCCTCTAGGGGGCGGGGGGCAAGTTGGGTATAACAGCCCCTTTTAAGTGGTGGCGAAGGGAGA
The DNA here is from genome assembly GCA_035079385.1 of Aspidiotus rigidus. Taxonomy (NCBI): domain Eukaryota; kingdom Metazoa; phylum Arthropoda; class Insecta; order Hemiptera; family Diaspididae; genus Aspidiotus; species Aspidiotus rigidus. The sequence goes on from JAVHKY010000023.1 coordinate 6,035,879, forward strand.
GGACGCATTACAACGAACGCCCTTTGTCTAGGACGCAGCGAGAGCAAGAGAGAGAGAGATGTTTTGTATTTTCATTTATTTGAGTTGATTTTGTGTTTGCGTAAGAGTCCGTAAAACGTGACCCGACCGCGAGTACGCTCGCCTCCGTTTTACAAGTTATGACCTACTATTCAAGGATGGGTGTGCCTTCGGCCCTATTTGAGATTGGTATGGCTCACGATTGTTTGAGAGGGAGTTAAATGCAGGAACTGATAGAGTGGCGCAGCCGGATGTTTTCAAAAGCTGGGCTAGAGAAGAAGTAGTTTTCAGTAAGATCGAGCCGGATATCAGGAATAGGGGTTAATCAAGGAGGAGTGGAGGTAAGGGACTAAGTCTGCAATGAGTGCTTAGATGGAATTGGAACGACAAAATGGATGAATTACATAGGCTGAAAGCATTCAAAAAAATGCGTTGGTGTGCATTCTGAAGTATTAATCCTTATCTGCCGCCCTTAATGATGCACCGCAGAAGTTTACTTCTAGAAAGGAATGTTATTATGTCCGAATTTATGAATGAAGAAATAGCTTTATTTACAGAAATTGAATCTATTCAAAATAAATAACTCTGTAATGTTGTTTTGCCGTTATCATCCTTTTAAAATAGTTGCTCGTGGTTGCCATCCTATCGGCAAAAATTTTATATTTTTACGCGGAAGATAATGTTATCTAATATATATAGTTATATACGCTTTATAGATTTATTGAAATTGAATACTGATGAGGCTATAGTTACTTTTCATTCCCATACCACTAATGCAAAGTATCCGATTTCCGATGCAACTTTACGCGATATCAATCATGAATTCAATAAAAATTTTAAATTACCGGTATATTAAAATGAAAATTATCGTACTTCGACCCGGTGGAACGATTAATCTGAGTCATAGCATCGAACGTATATTCCAGAAATTTATTCTTCGCGAAATCACGAAATTCTATAAGTTCATAATCTGTGAACTTTTTCTCTTTTCGTTTTGGTGTTTTACAAGGATTTAATGTTTTATAGTGGACTGTCGTCATAAATTTAATAATTAAAATCATCATTCTCGAGAACGACGAATAACTTTCGTACTGGGTGAAAATAATTTATTTAAAGGTTTTTTGTCCACAAACTTGATAAATGATGCAACTTCCTACAAGGAAAACAAATACCGTGAATCTTGTAGTGTAGGCACGAAGTATAAGATTAGCGTGAACGTCTTTGTCGAAAAAGAAACGAAGAGTGGTTTTTATGCGATTGCGATAGCGTAAAATTTTCCGTTGTGCCAAGAAGGAAGGTGTTGCCCCCGTGAAGACGAGGAAGAATTGTGAGTTCACAAGTACACCAACTTGAACTCCGAGGAAGGGAGTCCGGATACCCATGAGACCATGATCAACCTTAAAGAATATTACGAATTCTCTAAAATGGGTCAGAGCCTTCGTTCCTAACAGAATTTACCAAATTTTCCTAGCGCCCAGCCTAAATATTTCTCTAGCGCCCAGCCTAAATATTTCTCTCAGCTCGAAAACCAACCTCAATTTTCGGGAATCCCATAGTTGTGGTCAAAGTTTTCAGTCTAGAATACAAAAATTCCATAGCTGTGGTCAAAATGTTCCATACAACCTTGGTCTGATTTCAACTGGTGTCGGTCTACCACCGTCCAGAACCAATCTTCTACCGACCATGTAATTGCGCAGTATTATTCTATGAAAGTACGTGCTTCATATGACCGGGACCATAGAACAGCTCTGGAATTACTATGTTGAGGACAGAAAATTTTGACCAGTACGGTGGAATTCCTACGTTGTGGACAAAATTTATGGAACATTTTGACCACAGCTATGGAATTTCTGCGAACACAATTATTCTGCATTGAAAATTTCAACCATGACCATGGAATTCCTATGTTGTGGACAGAAAATTTTGAGCAGGTGAACTCTATTCTTAGTTGTGGGTGGGAAATTTCAACCGCGACCATGAAATTTGTATATTGTGAACAAAAAAAGTTTTGGTCACAAGTAGGGAACACTTTGACCACGGTTATGGAATTCCTATGTTGTGGATGCAAAAATTCTGATCAAGTTAAGAAATTCTTCGTCGTGGGCGGAAAATTTTACCTTCAACCGAGGAAAATTTTGACCACGACCATGGACTTACTGTGTTGTGGATAAAAAATGTTGATCAAGACCGCAGAATCCTTATTTGTGAATAGAAAATTCTAACCACGACAAGGGTTATAATATCGCGTAACGCCGATTTGCCGCTCGAGGCGTTCCTATTACCTCTTCACCGTGGCGTACGGACCGCCGTGCGCAACAGCCGTTAGCCATTCAAATTGGAATTGCTAACGGCTGATATTTTCTCTTCACCATTCCTCATTCCTCCACATTGGAATGACCTCCTTCCCTAATTTTAGCCGTTAGCCACTCTATTTTGGCCCAAATTTAGCTAGCTGTTACCTAACCAATGAGATTGGACTAGCCGTTTGCTGATAGCCGAAGCCAATCAATTTGAAGAGTTTGTTTTTAGCTTAGGTTTTAGCCAATACAGTTGGCTAAGTAGCCCTGCACTCTAACCACGCGACTATAGTCGTTGAGTCGTCGTGACAGTCCTGCCAATGCAAAGTGCACAGAACCTTTCCTCCCATCTTGCATCAAAGAATCGTACGTATCACTGTTGGAACGTAACCAATTCCGCCACTGATATGTAATATACTATTTGGCATACATTTAATCGCACGCCTCAAAAAACGAAATTGCCCACCTATCGATAACACGCCAAGGAAACAAAATTGACACGCCTAAGAAATGTATTACACGGATAAAAACGAAGTAAGTAGTGCACACATCCTCTTATAAGTTGTGCCATCAAGATCCAAAACACTAGAAATCCTATGAAACGGACAAATACACAAAGTAAGTAGTGCACACATCTTGATACAAGTTGTGCACACAAAATCAAAACACTCAAAATCTATTGAAGAAGACAATTACACCACCATGTAAGTAGTGCACACATTCCCATATAGTGCACACTTAAGAACATGCAGAACAGTATGCGACCCACATTTAATTCATTCAACTATAATATATCAAGTAAGTAAACCTGATACAGGAAGAAGAAACAGGAAAGAAGATAATGGAGTGTTTTGGTTATTGATAAGTCAGCACAAGCCTCAAGGCAGCATTCCAAGTGGAGTTTTTTTTTTACCATCACCATAATATTTTATAAAGACATTACAATATTGATACGTATTAATGCAATTAACAAATATAAGTTTTCAAATAATTTACAACGGCAAAGCCCAACTGCTTCTTGAATAAATCTGAGTTCAAGACTACATGTTACTTGCTTTCATAATAACAAACGCCGAGAAGAGTCGAAATTAACACCGTTTACCACTTGACATGTGCAGCTTGAAAAGCTTCCTGAAGATCGAAAGGAGGCTCCAAATAGGCTTGAAGATTAGACTCCATCAAGAACCTTGGTTGCCAAAAAGAGCCTGCGAAAAGGAAGAGTGGAATTGGCAAATCACGGGAAGGATCAGAAGTGCGAATATTGTCAAAACTGCGAACTCTTGAATACAAGTCAATAATGAAACGTCCACGGCTATTGCACTGACCCGTATAACTACCGCGCATCCCCTTGGCATCATACTTCTGCCGAATCATCTTATTTTGACGACGAACCGCAGTATTTGACCAATCAGAGAAGATCTCACGACAATGCTCGAAATCCAATGCATGAACCAACTGACTCCTTTGGGGTGGAACAACTGGGAAAACACCTCCATCAACACGTACCTCACTCATGAGGAGTTTGAGGCTTATTATCGGGAGGCAGTCTCTACTGTCAAGCCGATCGTGGCTGGAGTTCCTCTCAATAAATGCAGCAAAATTATCTTCTTTTGAAATACGGGTCGTGTGCCAGTCCTGGCGTGCATTTATGGCGTTCGTCATGGTTTCAACGTCGTGTCAGTTTTTTTCCATGGCGGGAGGGGAACTGGCGGTGAATATAATTTTATGAGGCGTGCACTTATATATTTCCCATACTATTTTCTCCTTTTGTTTATTTCCTCTTTTCTTCCTCGTGATTGAAAACTTATGGTCAACCTTCAAATATATTTCAAGTCCGTGAAGTAGGACTCAGCCTTTCTTTCCTTATGACCCGGAGGACGGCTCCCGGCGGGCGTTTCCGCTGGAAGCCCACCCCGATAAAAAGAAGTATAGGTTGACAGGGAAGCTGTGGGCTTTTTGAGAAATTTTCCGCGAGCTGTCTGGCATCCAGCAAAAAACTTGGAAAAATTTCGACTCTCGAGCCATATATGAGAGGGACTTGAAAAAATTTTAATTTAGACACTCAAACTATATTGTACTAGGCTTATAATAGGTTTAGGCCTTCTTTATACTAGCTTTATTTAGGTCTAGGCTTGCTTGAATTTTCAATACCAAAATTTGACTCATAAAACCGGTTCCCTGCGTTCCTCGTTCAACTTCGTTAAGGAAGCCGTCGTTTTTGAATTAATTTTCACAGTTTCAATTTAGAGAAAGACTGGATCACATAGAAAATTGCAAAAAGGAGTGTAGAAAAAGTGTGTAAAGTTTTATGCAGGACGTTTGACTGAAGAAATCTATCAAAAAATTAAAATTATAACACGAACAATTCAGCCTTGATTTTCTTTTCTGATGAATTTCTTATTACTTGTACGTACGAATCTTTTCACAAGTTCATTGTCCATTCGGCTGAAAGTGAAATGCAAGTATATAATTTAGAACCAGTCCTATAAAATGAAACAATGCAACTAGCAACCAGTTTTTACTGACACGTAAATTAATTTATATTTGTCCGATAATTAAGATAGATATAGGAAGAGAAATTGAAAAATTTCTGAAAATTACATTCGAAGGTTTGTTTACTGTACCAGTAAAAACAATGTAGGTATGTAGTAACTCAATCTTTTTCGATTTAATAAAATGTCTGACAATTATTACACGAGAAGATTATTATCGATAAAAACTCGTTTTACATAATCTTCTACACAACCCGCGTGATTTTCATTTTTGGGTGTTCGATTTGTCGGTTGAGTTCACATTCTTTGGAGGATGAATCTAATTCTATTTAAAATGTCGCTAAACGAATTGAAATGTCCTGCCCGTGGTAACAATGAGTCGATTCACTACGGGCCTAATGAGATCGCTCAGGAAGATGCAACAAATGAATTGCTTGGTTGGATCGAAAACCTTCAAAAAATTATTTTAATTTAGTGATTCAAAAATAAAATTATTTACGCGTTCATTAAAAGACGGTAATTGATCGATTTGATCAATCGATATTAAAGATAACAAGAGTAATTGTAATCTATTTAAAAAAAAAAACATGTTCGTTATACATCTTGGTTTTCCATAAAAGGCTTTTAACTTATAAAGGCGTGTCATCGTTTTCACTCGAGTATAGAATTCAATGTTCGAATGAGTGGGCTGGCCCACCTTTGAATGGAAATTAAAACTAATTATTATTTACCGATAGATTTTGTGGGTAGGTAGTGATGGCGTATAGTGCGTGCGTTTATATATTTTAATTTAAAAAAATCACCTAGATAACTGTGTATACTCCCGTATTTGTTCGATTTTTCTACATAGCTTCTGTTCAGGAATACCTATCTAAGCTTTACGAGGAAATACCAAATATTGATGCGATTCTGTATTGTTTAACGATATGGGATCGCATCTTCGTAAATTGCTAGATTATACAATATTATTATTAATATACAAAAACGAATATCAGATAACGCCTTTGTTATAAAGTGGTCGTCTGAGTTTACAAAAAATGCATTTCTTGGAACGAATTTATGACTTTATTCGCGCTATATTCGATGTTCGTGCAACAGATTTTCGGTCCATAAATAAAGATAAGCTATGTGCGTAAATTCATCGTAGGTGTACTTCAAGAAGCCATCGATTTCGCGCATAAGTTATGTGCTTTTATTAATTCGAGAATATATTCAGATTTAAAGAGTTTTCTACCGGTAATAGCTGAATTGTTTTACCGCTATGAATACACGAGTAAAGTCGAAAGATCTCGTGGTCGCTTCCTTTTATATATATTTATTTTTTAGTTCTTTCGTTACTTTGCGAAAGTATCCTTTTACAAAGCCCTGTTTGAGCGCAAATAATTATTGTCTTTCCTTCCTTTTCACATACTCCGACTCACGGGTATTATAATCTTCTTACTAAATCCTGATATTGAAAATGTAATTGAATACCGTTAGTGGATGTGGCCTGTGAGACCGTTTGTACCACTCGAGTAATTCGATCTCACAATTTCTGTAAGCGGAGTTCTTCTATAATACGTATCGTATGGAGTGTGGAGAGAAAAAAAAAGGGTACACATGGTGGTATAAACTGAATGATTCAATTACAGATTTTTTATGTCTTTATTTGTGGCTAGAGTCAACAATCATCAGCGAATTCATACGATTTCATTAAATACAAATCTCGATTTAAATGTTACACATATATCAAGTCCTAAATGATATCTTTATGAATGGGTATACTTTGCTCGAGGCACCTGTTGTAAAGTGAAAAAATGATGGTACTTATGAAGTTGTTTGAGTTCTTCTTATTGTGTACATGCTGCTTCCAGATTTCTTTCTTCTGAGTCACAAAATTCGTTCTCCCTTATTCTTTGTTTACTGAGCTAAAGCTTTAAAGTGGAGGGAAAGTTTGAAGAAAAAACTTGCAACCTCCGCTTTTCTCAATCATCTGTCATGAATAGACTCTAGTCATAAATTAACTCTTTTTCCTGTTTACGCAATTGAAATTCTCGAGTGTCGCCATCCTATATGTAACTATCCTGATTTTTTGTAACATTGCGCTCTGATTTTTGTGAGTCCATCTTCTATGAAAATTTTCACCAAATATCACCCCTAATGACGTCACACTCTCCTGCTTCTACTTGAGGATATACCCACTTATACCTGAATTAGGTCAATGTCCATTATTGACGTAGTATTACGGGAGAACGTAAACTCCGCACACGTTGGTGTAAATTCCGCACACAGGCATTTTCCGCACACTTTGAGAGTATGTAAATTCCGCACACAGGTATTTTTGAGGTCATAGCAGCCCATAAGTACGGCGGAAAGTTCGCGTCGTCGGAAATATAATTACGAACGAGATAGTCGGAAAATTGTCGTAATTTTTCCTCGTCGGGTCGAATATTCAGTAAATCAGAAAAGAAAGCTGAACGTACTTCGTTAGGATTCAGGAATGCTTCCTGACGATTGCATTTTGCCACATCCACACTGTGTCTGTGAACTCCGATCTCCTTCAACACTTCGTCATCTTGAATGCGTACACAGGCTGTACACGATTTTTGAGTACATCTATACGTCACATATTCCTTGGCAGTACGAAATTTATAATAGTTGAACGTGTTATGTACCAAAAGCTTTCTACCTCGCGAACTGTCAACAAACGTTAGCGCCATTGTACTCGTGAATTAAAGTGACTATCAAGTATTGTAAAAAGTGATCGACGAACACCTATCAGTTATGAGTAACGTACAAGTTTCCTCTTGATTGGTAGATAAGGGATGACGATACACACTATTTATTTTCACATGTGCGCAAATTACATGACACCGTTTCGTGTGCTAAACACCACTGTGCGGAGTTTACCCAAACCAAACAATACCGGAAACTTCCGTGTCGTTTTTGAACCATGGCGACTAGCGGACGGGATTGGTACTACCATAGTAATCAAACGGGATTTTCGACTAGCGGCTAGGATTGTTACTAATCTCCTTTGTGTTTCGTGGGTCAACAGCGCTCAATGTATTTCTAATGGGAGTTTCCGGTATTGTTGCCCAAACCCTGACTGCGCGCAAAATACATATGTGCGCAATTTACACATTCCTCTTCGTTCTCTCGGCCAACGTGTGCGGAGTTTACATGCGCCCAGTATTACGCATCGGGCAAAATTTTGTAGTACAATGAAAACTAAAAAGTTGAGTCTAGTATATACTGTACTAGCGGTTGGCGGCGCGTCTGACCGCTAGTTGTGTGTTGAGTAGATATCTGTGTTTTGTAAGTATTTGGATTTTAACAGTAAGAGCTTACTTGACAGGTAAAGGCTGTATTTCAGCAAAAAACTGACCAATTCATCAATACTTTACCAGTCGCAATGATTAAAGAATCCTGTCGATGCTATACAAAGCCATTATTCGTAGTAAAATGGAATACGGGGCCTTCCTCTTCGGTTCCGCTGCTCCCTCTCGTCTGAAAAAACTCGACGTACTTCAAAACCAGGCCCTCCGCCACATTTTAGGAGCCATAAAAACGACATCAATTGTTGCTATGGAAGCTGAAGCAAAAATTCCTCCCTTACAACTCCGTAGAATATATCTTACACAAAAATATTCTACTCGCTTGGCCTCCTGGACAAATAGAAAGGTCATTCTCTCCTTTTCGAATATTTCTCGTAATTGGCGCTTCATCCCCTCCAAAAAACCTTTGTTATCTCGCATTATAAAAAAATATTCCAAACTCGTACACTCGCTCCCATCGATAGATGGCTATCCTTACCAATACCTCACCTATTTCGAAATTTTTCATCGTTGGCCGTTAGAAATTTTGACACGGAAACACAAGGTTGCCATACCGCTATACAATTTGCCGAACTAATTGAAACTCAATTCCGTGATTACCGTATCATATACACCGATGGCTCAAAGGTGACTTCGGGTTGCGGTGCGGCCTTCTACGACTCCTTTTCGGGAGTTGTAAGGAACTTCCAAATTCGCCCCGGATCCTCGTCCTATGACTGCGAAGTTGCTGCTATTTTCATGGCTCTTGACTTCGTATCTCAATCTAATCCTTCTTCTTCTCCGCATAACCAAATCCTTATCGCTTCAGATTCTCTCTCGGCCCTTCATGCAATCATAGAATCACCTTACAGTCACAATATCAGCCCCACTATCATTAACACTCGCTTCCTCCTCCAACATCCACTTCACTGTAAGAACATCAGCACTTCTTTTATGTGGATCCTCAGCCACAAGGGAATTGAGGGCAATGAACGAGTCGATTCGGAAGCTAAAGCGGCTTGCTCCTCGCAGTCTGCCGCTAAATACTCATTCATTAGTACAAATTTCCTCTTAGGCATAGCCCGAGAAGAAAACGAAGAAAAATGGCAAAGACACTACTTGGAAAACATTTCCCTCTCATCCCAATACTTCCATCTAGAAAACTCAATTCCCACTCATCCCTGGTACATATTGTCAAACTACATCAACCGAAAATTCACTGTCTCAATTTGCAGACTTCGATTCAATCACAACAGGCTCCCCTACAATTTAGCAAAATTTTTATCAAACATTATCTTCTGATTGTCCTTTTCATCCGCAAGACAAGATAACGGCCGACTTAAACCATATTCTTTTTCAATGTCCACATCTTACCACTCAACAAAAAACACTCCACTCTTCACTTATCAACTCTAATAATCAACGCCCTTTCGCTGCACTCAATTGCCTCCATATCTCGAACCTCTCTACCTTTCCTGCTCTTTACTCATTCATAAATTCTCTGTCTCCTACCCTCACTATCTAATCCACTTGCTTCTCCCTGTCTTCTACCTCACAATTATGTTACATCATCGAGCGAAATGACTCTTCGGTCGAAGCCCTATTCATAAACCGTATTTCTTCATGTATTTTTTTTTCTTTTTTTTGTTTGTTTCTTTTTTTTTCTTTTTTCTAATGAACGGTTTATAAATATGAAACAAAAAGGAATGGATGGACAGTAGGTAAAAAGACTGCCATACCTTTGAAGCATTACATCAGTCTGTACTGAGTCATTAGACGCACTCAGTTGTTTCCTATATGAGAAACCGGATGTTATTTTCACAATTCTTCCACGAACCCAGTACTTGTTCTCAGGTAGTTTCAAACACTCATGACGATAACAGATAACTCGCAGCTCATTTCTTCAACTGCTCGGGATATTGCCTTTGTCAAATGTTTAATCGAGGCCAGCAGTGAACCCGTTTTATGGGGGTTTCATTGTTTATACTTGTTCTAAATAAAGATTAAACTTTGTTTCTCACTACCTTGGGAGTTTGAACTCGAAAGTCCATATTTCTCCGAGTCTAACCACCCCCTCCTATCAGATACAGCTCAATATTCAAAATCTTTCCATATCCCACGTTTTGCCGGGGCGGCCAGCGCCCGTCATTTTTCTTCAATTTACCCTCTTCCTCCCATTAAATAGGTTCCCTGTTGTAAACCAGCCATACTATTAACGCATTACATCAGTCTGCATGGACCCATGAGATACACTCAGTCGTTTTTTTGTATGAGAAACAGATGTACTTTTCACATTTCTTTCTCAAACCCGGTACCTTTTTTCAAGTGGTTTCAAAGTCTGACGACAATATTCACCTGATGTATAGTTAGTGGTATCACAAAAGAGGAGGACATTTCCAAGAAATTATTTTACATAAATGTCTCCTTTTAAAAATCGAAAATTGGATTCATTGCAATAGAAACTACAATATAAAAATAAGTAAAACTTGAATAGTAGTCTCTATAGATTCATCCAGAGCAACCGGTTTAATGCTCTCTCTGTGTGAACACAATGATGTTGAATACACATCAGTCAAAATAGTTCCCAAATTTCCTCCTGTAAATCTGAAATTAGACTCATTCGAAAGGAAATTACGGGGGCTACAATTTTTGTTCTCTTCAATTTTTCACAAAAATGAGTAAATTTGGGTTAGGTATTACAATAATCGAGTTTCTAGAACTCGCGTTTAAACATTTGGAACGACGTGTATAGTAAGAAGCAGTCTTACAACGTCCAAATTCCTCGTTTTTTCCCTTTTTTTTCGCTCATTACTCGATCCAGAAGGAGTCAGAACGTTGAAATTTATCTAAAACTTTATCCAAATAAAAATAAGACTTCCAAAAGGGAAATATATAAGTGCACGCCTCATAAAATTATATTGACCGCCAGTTCCCCTCCCGCCATGGAAAAAAATTGACACGACGTTGAAACCACGACGAACGCCATAAATGCACGCCAGGACTGGCACACGACCCGTATTTCAAAAGAGGATAATTTTGCTGCATTTATTGTGAGGAACTCCAGCCAGGATGGGCTTGACAGTAGAGACTGCCTCCCCATAATAAACCTCAAACTCCCTAAGAGTGAGGTATGACTGTTGATGGAGCTGTTTTCCCAGTTGTTCCACCCCGAAGGAGTCAGTCGAGTCAGTTGGTTAATGCATTGGATTTCGAGCATTGTCGTGAGATCTTCTCTGGTTGGTCAAATACTGCGGTTCGTCGTCAAAATAAGATGATTCGACAGAAGTATGATGCCAAGAGGATGCGCGGTAGTTATATGGGTCAGTGCAATAGCCGTGGACGTTTCATTATTGACTTGTATTCAAGAGTTCGCCGTTTTGACAATATTCGCACTTCTGATCCTTCCCGTGATTTGCCAACTCCACTCTTCCTTTTCGCAGGCCCTTTTTGGCAATCAAGGTTCTTAATGGATTAAACGAATCCGTTCCTTAAGGTTACGGCTATCCATCATAAACGAAAAAACGAATACTCTAAAGGGAGAGTAAACAAATGCAAACCGCAGAAAATAAAAACGAAGGGAGCGCTTTCGGTTAAACAACCATCTTCAGACCTGAAATATTCCTAAGGCTGCTACTATCCAGCGGATGGGTGAGCTACTCATCAGTGCCAACATTCCTCACAATGAGTTTCAGGAATTTTTTGATCTCCTGAATACTTGCTGATCCCCTAACTTCTGTAAATTTGAAGGGAAATTTTTCGAGTTCCCTGAGGAAGTAGGCTGCTACTATCCAGCGGATGGGTGAGCTACTCATCAGTGCCAACATTCCTCACAATGAGTTTCAGGAATTTTTTGATCTCCTGAATACTTGCTGATCCCCTAACTTCTGTAAATTTGAAGGGAAATTTTTCGAGTTCCCTGAGGAAGTAGGGATCCCTATTGGATCACCTTTAGGCTCTCTTATCTCCGAAATTTTCATGTCTAAGTTTGAACTTGACCTCTTTTCCTCGAACCAGGTGTTACTTAATCATATTCACTACTGGCACAGGTACGTTGATGACGTTCTATGTACCTGGACTGGTCACCCAGATCTCCTTGGTGAGTTTCTGAGGTATCTCAATTCCTGGTACCCTTCCATCAAATTTAAGTTGGAAATAGGGGTATTTTCCATTAACTTTTTGGATTTATCGATCTCTATTGTAGACGGTATCCACAAGTTTGGAATTTACAGGAAAGATACTACGACCGATGTTTTAGTCCACGGTGGTTCGTTCGGTCCTGTTGCTCATAAGATGGCTGCTTTTCATAGCCTAGTTCACAGACTGACTCGTATTCCGTTGAGTCAATCTGCTTATAAGAAAGAATTACTTACTATAAAACACCTGGCTAGAGTGAATGGAGTCAATGTCGACGTCGACGTGATGGTTCGGAGGAAAGTTACGAGGAGCCTTCTTGATTCCACCACCTCCCTCCCCCGAGACACGATCCGTGATCGCCGTTTGCGTTGGATCAGTCTCCCTTTCCTGGGGAATTTCTCCCAGCAATTGGGTCGGGCCCTTTCGCCCGTTTGGTTTCAGACCCGCGTTTTACAACCATACCACAGTTAAGAGGTTGTTTGTGAGACTGAAGGATCCCATACCGGTTGATGAGAGGAGTGGTGTTTATAAGATGGAATGTGAGGATTGTGGAGGCTTTTATATTGGTGAGACCAGCCGCCAGATGAAAGTTAGAGTAGCTGAGCACCTGAAGTCTTGGAAGAAGGGACGCTTAGGGGAGTCAGCTTTCGCTGATCATTTGATTAACAGTGGCCAGAGTTTCCGCGAGGGATCCGAAAAGCTCCTCCATAAGGAGAATTCCTACCGTAAGCGTATCGCCCTCGAGAATATAGAGATAATGCGTCACCTCAACACTGACGGTATCACTATACTCAACTCGTACATTCCGGAAGATGGCTTGACCGAACAGGTTTATGATTCACACCGTGATTTCTCGTTCGGACGATCTTAATACCTCTTCCTTTTCATTCGTTCGTCAGTTGCTTTCATTTCAGGTCTGAAGATGGTTGTTTAACCGAAAGCGCTCCCTTCGTTTTTATTTTCTGCGGTTTGCATTTGTTTACTCTCCCTTTAGAGTATTCGTTTTTTCGTTTATGTTCTTAATGGAGTCTAACCTTCAAGCCCATTTGGAGCTTACTTTCGATCTTCAGGAAGCTTTTCTCGCTGCACATGTCAAGTGGTAGACGGATGTTAATTTCCACTCTTCTCGGCGTTCGTTATTATGAAGGCAAGTACCATGTAGTCTTGAACTCAGATTTATTCAAGAAGCGGTTGGGCTTTGCCGTTGTAAATTATTTGAAAACTTATATTTTGTTAATTGCATTAATATGTATCAATATTGTAATGTTTTTATGAAATATATGGTGATGGTAAAAAAAAAAAAAATCCACTTGGAATGCTGCCTTGAGGCTTGTGCTGACTTGTCAGTAACCAAAGCATTCCATTGTCTTCTTTCCTGTTTCTTCTTCCTGTGTCAGGTTTACTTACTTGATATATTATAGTTGAATGAATTAAATGTGGATCGCACATTGTTCTGCATGTTCTTAAGTGTGCACTATGTGGGAATGTGTGCACTACTTACATGGTGGTGTATTTGTCCTCTTCAATAGATTTCGAGTGTTTTGATTTTGTGTGCACAACTTGTATCAAGATGTGTGCACTACTTACTTTGTGTATTTGTCGGTTTCATAGGATTTCTAGTGTTTTGGATCTTGAGTGCACAACTCATATGAGGATGTGTGCACTACTTACTTCGTTTTTATCCGCGTAATACATTTCTTAGGCGTGTCAATTTGTTTCCTTGGCGTGTCATCGATAGGCGGCAATTTCGTTTTTTGAGGCATGCGATTAAATGTATGCCCTTCCAAAATATACTCCTCAATGGCTAAAAGCGTTCAAATACAGGCTTGCATACATATCATCGTTCTCACAGTCGCTTTTTTATAGACAGTGAGACAAACATTCCAAGATTTCCCTACTTCCGGCAACGTTAAGAAAATAAAAAGAACACACCTCTAACGACGTGCTGCAATTTAGAAGGCAGCTCCAAAATCCGGTTCTCAAGGATACAGGATGTGATATACAGTAGACAGTTGCGTGTGGGTACCTTTCTTAGGTGGATTGAATCGCGTCAAGTAACGCGTACAGCGAGGGCACACAATTTTTAATAAGAACTTTTTTCTATGGGAGCTAAAATTTTCATTTATGGTTTAAAATTTGTTCTGGAATAACACAAATTTGTGGCCAAGATTTCAAATCGATTGGTACAGCGGTTCTGGAGTTATAAAAGGAAAGACAGACAAACTTTCCGCTTAATATATTAGATTCGAGGCCTAGTGTAATGGTGGCTACAAGAGTAAAGTCTAGTATACTGTAGATTAGGCCCAGTGAAATGAAGGCTGTGGATACTGGTCCTGAAGTAGTCAAATTCGATATTTTTTCAAGGGCTTGAAGTGAATCAAGGTCACTTATGGACCTATAGTATAATGGAGGCTGTGGCAGTAAAAAAAGTCGAGCATGGATCTAGTATACAAAATTATTGTTTCGTAATAAGCTTATTGATATGTTGGGCAGGCTTTTAGCCCATAGTAAATTTATCTCAGCTTATATTGTGAAGCATAGTATGCTGTGAAAGGCTAATATACTCGTATTTTCGCCATTGTAAATTCTGTGCCCCCCGATCAATGGGCTAAAATTTTTCCTCGAGGTCCAAGCTCACATTATGGATTTTCGTTCCAATTTTCAAAGAGTAATCCCAATCTTTAAAAAAAAATTACTTCCGTTTAATTTTTGTCCTACATTTTCTATATCGAGGAACGACTAGAAAGGAGACTTTTGATGAGATCCATATCATCTACATAAATCATTCTAGTTTTCCGCTTGGATTATAGTGATTTTTCTTAGGAAAAATATTCTAGCGCTAATGAAGTTGTGACTTAAATCAGTTGAGAGCATTTTTAATTATGTATGATACTTGGAACGTCGTTTGCTGGATACTGTGGTCAAGTTTATGTGCTGTACAATGCATTTTTTCCAGGTTTTTAATAACTATTGCTTTCTTTAATTGCTATTAGTCTGTCTTTCGCGAACTTGAATGAAGGTACTGCAGCTTCATGCGTTTCTGACATCCTGTTATTATTACTTCAAACAGATACATTCTCTTCACGAGCGAAATAAAATAGGCCTACATTTTTTAACCTATAGAAGTAAACAAGTTACTCGTCGATGAGACGCGATTATTCGTTTCTTTTTTCTGTACGTCTAATGAATTCATCAAGACGCTTAGCAACTTCATTCTTCGCGCACACACAATAATATAATAGGGCCTAAGTATGTGTTCCGTTTAAACTGCACAGCGTACATTCCGCTTTGATGTTATAATTTTAACGTAGTTTATGACTGACGTAAATCAGGAAACGACGCGCACCGTAATAGATCTGATATTGTTGTGTCATTAAACACACTCCGAGTGGAATGAACGTGCTTTTGGGAGGAAAATTATCGCACGGAGCCCAGTGTGCATCATTAGGCTTATGACATGCAGCATTGGGAGTGCAAAAAATGAAGAAAGGAAGAAAATAATGAATTTTTCATGATGGTAACAAAAGTCGAACGTGTTTTAGTTAGGTATCTAGCTCGAAAGTTTTTCTTAAGAAGTAATGGGAGATGATATTTGGAGCGTTTTTTCTAATTAGGGATGCTAGGATCAATTGGGTTCTATTAATGAGTACATTTGTGGCGTGGCTCCATTTTCTCCTCGAGGACCGCGCGCTGTGCAGTGTCCGTACATCTACCCAGATTAAACACTTGGCACTCAGGTACCTTTACATCATGGACACACTTTATCTACTCTACCTCTTGAGTTTTCAGCCACCACTGTAAGCTCACTAAAGGCCAATCAGCAGCGCTCCGCGATCCTGCCTATCTTGTTCCTCCTCTTGTTCTTCTGTTGGTGTCGTTGTTGTTGTTGTTCTTGCCCTCCTTTGGCGGTCTCCTTAGCACCCTATGTTTGGTGTGGCTGATGAATGGTGATGAAGCAGCAGCATAGAGAGATGGCATACTCGGGGGAGGCCACAATATGACTCGATATCTGCTGCGCCCATTCCGCGTTCATTTTCTTCGTCGACCATTACCTTGACGGCAAATCAAGTTACATGGTTCTATGCCTCTGTCTCTTAGGATCCATGGAACCAGATTACTTGGGTTGAGTAGCTCATGATGATCCCGCTCACGTCTCCGCACCCATGGTCACTCATCATTTGTGTGAGATGAAAATTCAACTATAGCCATGGTAGTCCAGTAAAATTAGCCATAATAATAAATAACAAATTGTACAAAAGCAAATTGTTGGAACCCTCTCGTGAGGTTTTTCCAAAGTTTTCAATATTCCGAGAGGAGAATTTTTCCCAGGGGGGGGGGGGTACAAGGGAGTAATTTTTTTGTATTTCAGCTCCAACTTGTGAACAAATGATTTTAGAGAAAAAATGTTGGATAAAAATAGTTCCTTGTAAAAGTTGGAGAAAAAAATGGTCTGTACATATTTTTTCTATGAATGCCACTACAGCGCGTGAAAAGTGTACCGGGGAAAATATTTTCACAATAAAGGGTGTATTTAAAAAAAATATATATATAAATTATTCAAAGATTGCACCTCTCCTCCCCCTCCCACCGTCTAGAAGTTCCACTCGGAATGTTGGAGTTACTCGGGGAACAGCTCACAAGAGGTTTCCTAGCGATTTTCTCGAGTTTTGCTTTGATATGTTTCATGTCTTTAGTCTCACCGTACCCCCATTTGAAAATTCGCGAGTACACCCCTCTCTCTCTCAGTCAAGAGAGACCGTGCGCGCGCAAATCTCTAACCGGTAAATAATTCAGAAATTTGCGAGTACACCGCGCGTGCGCGTGTGCAAATGACCTTGGGACTTGGATTCTTCTTCTTCTCCTTCTCCTTCTAGCCGGAAAAGATATGAAACATGATCTTTATTTTTTTGGCTAGGCCAGAAAATCCATTTTTTTTTGTTTTTTGAGACTTTTAAAATGTCCAATTTTACTAAACTAAATCTTGGTCCATTCACTTGTCAAGATATCGTATTAGTACGTGGGCCTTCTTCTTTGCCTCGAATACCGCTGCTCCCTCTTCTGCTAGACGATCGATAGGTGGTGTTTGTGAATACAAAGAGCGTTTGTCGACACAGTGCAAACATCTAAGCGCAGCTCTTGATTAGATTTTTCCGTTTCTTTTCTTTTGTATGAGACCTTGGAGTCGGCCGTAAAGGAGGACTGACATTGCTATGCTTATCAGCAGTCTTCTTCTAGCTTCTCTTGGTTCTTCTTAGTGCGTGTTACCCTGCACCTTTATGGTAGCAGCTTCGTGAATACAAGCAGAACCCAGATAGAGTTTTGAGGAATATTGTATGACACTTTTTTTTTCACTGTACTAGCAGACGTCTTTGCTTCGACCTCTCTGCAGTGTAAATAACTGTAGATGGTTTGTTATCGGAACTCATAATGAGTGAGTGAGGTGTAAGTAGAGCACTAATATTGAAAAAGGGGTTTTCCAATTGTACAAATCTACTTTATTAGTTGCTTAAACAAGAGTACTTTCGGGTGTTATCCCATCATCAGTTGTGTCGCAACTGGAGAACAAGGCCTTAACCACGAGTTTTTATAGTATAACACTGTGATCTTATTGGCTATAACAATGCTGTGTTGTGATTGGTTCACTTCTTAGAAACTTATTCTTACAATAATATGACATTGTGTTCTTATTGGCTAAAACATACTGCTTTGTGATTGGTTCAATCTCTTCTCCCAAATGCTGCGTTTCTATTGGCTACTGGAATACTGCCGTCTCATTGGTCGGTTCTGTTCTTCTTCTCTCGTCCAATCACCAGGCCGAATAATTTTTCGCTCTCAAATGTGATTACATTGTTCAAGAGGCAGGCTTTCTCCCTCTTGGCTACGCAATCTCCATTTGTTCCCAGAGTTTTCTTCTCTTTGTGCGATTTTCTACATGTATGACTTCAAATATTCCCTCTCCATCGTGGTTTTCTTCGTTAAAGTGTTTCCCAAACAGTGACTTGCCATCTTCTTTCTCCCTCGACGTTTTGTGCTCCTTTTTCCTGATCTCAAACTTTCTCCCAGTCTCACAAATGTAGATTCCCTCGCACTGTTCACAACTGAGCTTGTACACTCCACTCAAGCTTTCCTTGACCTTTTGTTCCATCTGGTCATTGCTGATTCTCTTCACCATGGGTTTGTTATTCTGGATACCCACATCTACATCGTAGCCATTGAACGCCTTCATCACCTTGTTTGTGTACTTGCCTATATATGGTATCGATCCGGAGTACTTTCTCACTATGCCATCATGGGTTCCTTTCTTTGTTACCATTTTCCCAAAGACTCCATCCACCACATATCTGCGGTAGCCATTGGCTTCTGCGATCTGCTTTACTATCTCGATTTCTTTCCTCTTCTCTTCATTGTTCTTGAGGACAGAAATTGCCCGATAGCAGTAGTTCTGGATTGCCGCTAACTTGTGCCGGGGGTGGTGGTAGGAGTCATCTGGGATGATGATGTCAGTATGCGTTGGCCTCCTGTAGATTTTGTATTCTATCCTATTGTTCTTCATTGTGAGTGTAAGGTCCAAATAGTCGATGGTCTCATTGCCTTTTTCCACTGTGAATTTGATGCTCTCATTCATCGCAATCATTTCTGAAAGGAATAGATTCACCTGTCTATCAGTGCCTGACAACACAATTAGGATATCATCTACATATCTGGCCCAGTGTTTGATCGAGTTTCCGAACTTGCTGTCCTTCAATATCTTGTTTTCCATATCATTCATGAATATCTCCGCCAGTATTGGTGACAGCGGTGATCCCATCGCAAGTTCCCTGTCCTGACTGTAGAATCTGTTATTAAAGCGGCAGTAGTTTTGGTTCAAGATCTCTTCCACTATGTTGGCGTACTTCGGCCCATCGGGATTCCCATGGTATCTGTTGTTTTTGAGCAGAGTGCGAAGTTCCTCCTTCGGTATGGGACCAAACATATTAGTCACATCAAAGGATATCAGCTTGTCGTTATTCCTGATTTCCAACTTGTCCAGTTGCTCAATCAGCTCTCTGTTGTTTCTGATACTTCGTCTGGGTGCAAACTGGTAATTTTCTTTCAGGAATGTTGCTACGATCTTCGCTATCTTGTAGCATGGTGATTGAATGCTGTTAACCAGGGGTCTTATCGGAAGGTTCGCTTTGTGGTGTTTCACAAGCCCCTTGAGTTTTGGTGCGACCGGGTTCATCTCAAGCGTCCTTTCGTTGCCGGGTACATTGTACACAGCTTTCAGGTCATCTTGGTATTTCCGTGTTGGGTCCTTTGTTAGCTTTTGGTATCCATTCACTGCGATGTACGACTCCACTTTTTGGGTGCAGTCCTCCTTCTCCATTACCACTACCGTGCTGCCCTTGTCCGCCTTTGTCAAAATCAGGTTGTTCTGTCGGATCTTCTTTTGTAGATTTGTGATCTTCCTCTGCATTACTTGCGTTCTGTCATCGGTTCGGCACATATTGTCTTTGATTTCCAACGGCACTTTCCCAATTTTGGTCCGGGCTTCTGGTCACACGTCGTGTTCCAGGGTTTGGATTACTTGTTCGCAGCTAATAGCCATACTTTCAAGCTTACACTGGTTCAGCCTCTCGGGCTGCACGTACTTGATGCCTTTGTCCAGCAGTCTTCTTTCCTCTTCTGTGAAGGTGACGCTTGATAGGTTCTCGGTTCTGGAGCAAAGTTGTGCCCAACTCTCGCTTTCTCTTCCTTTCTTTCTTCTTTCTTCCGGATCAGTTCGGCGAGCTCCTTCTTGATCTGTTTTGTTTGGGCCTCCACTCGTTTTTCCAAATAGTCCTCTCCTTTCTTCCCCTCTCCTCCTTTTTCGAACATCATTTCTTTAAATTCTAGCGGGTGGAGTAACCTCGACAGATGGAAATATTGAACATACAGTAAACCATTCAGCCTGGTGATTTTCTTGTAGAGTTCGCCAATTTCGTTCTTCACTCTTAATCTTTCGGTGTGCATCTTGGTGCGTTTCACTGCTGCGCTATTTCCCGGTAGCCTGATAGTCGCATACCTTGGAATAATGCCTCGTCTCAAGCATTCGTTATTGAACCAAATCTTCGCATGTGTCACCCTTAGTTTGGCCTTGGTCTTCAGAAACTTAAAAACCTCGTGAACCATGTCTGGTGAGCAATTATCGGAACTCATAATGAGTGAGTGAGGTGTAAGTAGAGCACTAATATTGAAAAAGGGTTTTCCAATTGTACAAATCTACTTTATGATTTATACAATTGGAAAACCCCTTTTTCAATAGTGGGTGGTTTGGTAAATCTTCAAAATCTTCACCCGCTGAATAGAATCAAGTGCATTTCTCCTGTCGAGGTTAACAGCTGCGTAGAACTGGCGCTCTTTTATTTTAGCAGTAACTATTTTCTTCAGTTTGATGACGGCAAACGAAGTACAGCGGTCTAGTTCAGAAATCATAGCGACTCCCTTACATAATTTTCTGGGACATTGAATGGTTCTCCAACAGCTTTACCACTACCTCCTTAAATAACTTGCCAACCGGTATCGAGCAGGTAACGGTGACAATATTCGTGGTCTTAAGTCTTGCGTTTGGTGAGTTAAGTCAGTGCATCCTCGAAATCAATAATAGAAATTAGATGTTCTTCATCGTTCATTGAAGTAAAGAATTCTCAATATCTGGTTATATAATTTCGCCATCGTTACAAATCAAATCATTGCTTCATGTACAGTTTTGCAAAGACAGTCTTATTTTGTGAACTTGTCATAGTGACGCGACGGTTTTTAAAAGTTTGGGTTTCTTTGTGAAGCAGAGACATTAATGGGGGATGACGGTTTTTTCTTCTGGAGGTGATTTATGTTGATTTTATATTGAGCTAACGACGCGATTTGTTCTATTCCAAGATAAGTATCGGCTGCCCTTTTCCGCTTCGTTCTGTATTCCCTCTTCAGAGTGCTACAAAGAACGAAAATATTGATTACTATCAAAAGATTCGTTCGAATGCTTTGGTATCTAGCTGATTTCAAACATCTTATACTTCTCGAAGACTGTCGATAAATGAAACTTCTTTCAATAAGAGGGCCGGTAGCCAGTTTCTGATGATATTTTACGTCAAGATAAAAGTCGATATTAATAGGTATATGTGAAAATCTACAAAATAGTTTGATAATACGAAGTATTACAAAATAACCTTAGAAAACAAATTAGTTTGGAATGTTCGTGCGAAAAAATGCTACCATGATGAACGGATGATGTAGCATCATAGCGATGAGAAAATATGCGTTCACAATTACTCGATACTTTCACTGCTTATTTTATCTCAGCCGAAAGCGTCGCTGAATAAATACTCGGCACGGTCAGCGATTCTTCGCAACTTCAGAGCAAGGTCTTTGAAGCACCTGTAAACTTGACCCTCATATTTATATCCCGCGATTGTTATTTGATGTCAGGGTGACCAAGTCAAATTTGGATTTAGAAAATGTATAATGATCGGCGTTGGATTTTAGTGAATTGAGTCGTTGAAGGAAGACAAAATCACCCATCCTTTCTTTCTGTTATATTTGTATTTATTGGCTTTGCTCTAACATCGGGTCAATATTATGTGGAAATGATTTCGTTACCGGTTTACCCAAGTCGTTTCAGAAAATTATCTCAAAGTTGGTTGTATTTTATGAATACCTTTTGTGAGCACTCAGATATTTTTCCTTTCACTCGTACGAGCATATCGATGCACGTGTTTTATGACCCCTCTCAAGTAAATATTAAGAAGCGATATAAAGAAACTGTCAATAGTATCTTCATACAAGTTGATCCGCAGACTGTTTGCTCTTACGTGCACGAACCCGACTATCAGACAGATTCAATATATAACCCAAATATTGTGCTCGAGAGGAGTACCGAAAAATCGACTAAATTTACGATTATATTATAATTTTTAACACATCCAGAGGCGCGTAAACTTAATAAAGAAAGCATTCCTTCATCTAGGTATCCTATTTATTTCTCGTTAAACGAGAACGCGCTATAATGAATAGACTCTATATCTTATATGAATATTCTAATTAGAAGTACAAAATTGCCACTGGGTTGTTTTTCTTATTTATTGTTTTCGTTATTTATGTATTATTCGGTCAGGACGTATATTTTTCTTTATTACGAGTCAACACGTACGTACATATTTCAATACCTATCTATTAATATGATTTTTTTTTTCTTTCTTTGAGAAAATCAAAATAATTCAAATTTTTTTCTGTCCTCGTTGCACCGAAGAACGCGCATTTGACTGATATACGATTTTTGTACGCTAGAACTTGCTCTGTGAAAATTTCAAGGTTTTCATTTCATCACGGTTAACAGTTTAAAATTTGCACTCTTTTTAAGCCGTCAATTTGTAACAGTCTCTCTTACATCCTTGAATGTAATCGGTATTTCTTTACGAGGAAATAAAATTTGAAGTATTATAACTATTTTTGTGAATTGTGTAGCTTGCGAGTTTGTACCAAGGTTTTCTCTGTACAGTTGATGATTGTGAATTATTGAAGCGGCTTTAATATGAAGAACACGGGAACCAGGCTCTTAGCCAGTCTCAATGTGGGGTGAAGTCGGGCCGAAATTTACAAATTTTCCGCCCCTAGGTACGAGTACCAAACAATTGCAGCCGCCCTCATCCATAAGATTTCAACGTATCGAAAGCGCTTATAGGTAGTGGCCCTTCACAAGCTATGCACCGAATTGACTATCAAGAAACAATTTGAATAGATGTGGAGATACAGGCGGGCAAGCCAAGAAGACTTGGTTAAAATAGAAGGGCGAGTATTATTCTCTCTCTTCCCCACCTATCGATTCCGCCCACCTCCGTATCTCAAAACATATTCGAAGCCTACAGATATTTTTTCATGAGATGTGACGGGATTTTTTTTTAGCGGGGAACCCGCTATTCCTTTTGTTGGGGGATACTTCCAGGAAATTTTCGTCCGCGAGCGAGGTTGATGACGTCACCAAGAGGAGAGGGGAACTTGGAAAAATTTCGACCCTCTAGCCATATATGATAGGAAGGGGACTTAGGAAAATTCCGACCTCCGAGCTATACAGGGTGGACCAGAAAGATGTTACCAGTTGAATGGGAGTTTGCGTTAAATCTGTTTTAGCGCGAAAACGCAAAAAGTTATAGACGTATAGTTTAAATGTACGGTACGAATTTTGTATCTCAATTTTATCTTTAATTCGAGCCATATCCGAAGTCTCTACGACTTTTCTGAGCCGAGTTATGGACCAAAATGTACTAAAATTTTACAGCAGGGGTTCCCAAGGTTGTGAATGATCAAAAAACAATTTTCGTGATTGAAAGGATCGCGTAATCTTCAAAGTGTTCCCCGATCTTGGAGTAAAAATTAGCGCTGAATCCGAAAAAGATTGTTCAAAAATTCTGCGAAGCACCAAAATGGGTTAATGGGACCAAAACGAGTCAACATTTCACCAAAGCGAAAAAACCGTCTAATCTTCGAAGTTTTGCTCGATTCTGAAATAAAATTTAGCAATTAATCTAAATAAAATTGTTAAAAAATTCTGCAAAGTACCAAAATGGGTTAATGGGGCCACAAAGGGTCAACGTTTCTCCAAAACTAAAAAAATCGCCTAACCTTCAAAGTTTTTCTACATTCTAGTGTAAAATTATGTGCTGAGGTGAAAAAAAAAGGCATACATTTAATAGCACGCCTCAAAAAACGGAATTGCCCGCCTGTCGATAACACGCCAAGGAAACAAAATTGACACGCATAAGAAACGTATTAAACGGATAAAAACGAAGTAAGTAGTGCACACATCCTCATATGAGTTGTGCACTCAAGATCCAAAACACTAGAAATCCTATGAAATGGACAAATACACAAAGTAAGTAGTGCTGCACACATCTTGATACAAGCTGTGCACACAAAATCAAAACACTCGAAATCTATTGAAGAGGACAAATACACCAACATGTAAGTAGTGCACACATTCCCATATAGTGCACACTTAGAACAATGTGCGATTCACATTTAATTCATTCAACTATAATATATTAAGTAAGTAAACCTGATGCAGGAAGAAGAAACAGGAAAGAAGACAATGGAATGTTTTGGTTACTGACAAGTCAGTACAAGCCTCAAGGCAGCATTTCAAGTGGAGTTTTTTTTTTTACCATCACCATATATTTCATAAAGACATTACAATATTGATACATATTAAAGCAATTAACAAATATAAGTTTTCAAATAATCTACAATGGCAAAGCCCAACCGCTTCTTGAATAAATCTGAGTTCAAGACTACATGGTACCTGCCTTCATAATAACGAACGCCGAGAAGAGTCGAAATTAACATCCGTCTACCACTTGACATGTGCAGCGTGAAAAGCTTCCTGAAGATCGAAAGGAAGCTCCAAATGGGCTTGAAGATTAGACTCCATCAAGAACCTTGATTGCCAAAAAGGGCCCGCGAAAAGGAAGAGTGGAATTGGCAAATCACGGGAAGGATGAGAGGTGCGAATATTGTCAAAACGGCGAACTCTTGAATACAAGTCAATAATGAAACGTCCACGGCAATTGCACTGACCCATATAACTACCGCGCATCCCCTTGGCATCATACTTCTGCCGAATCATCTTATTTTGACGACGAACCGCAGTATTTGACCAACCAGAGAAGATCTCACGACAATGCTCGACATCCAATGCATTAACCAACTGACTCGACTGACTCCTTCGGGGTGGAACAACTGGGAAAACACCTCCATCAACAGTCATACCTCACTCATGAGGAGTTTGAGGTTTATTATGGGGAGGCAGTCTCTACTGTCAAGCCCATCCTGGTTGGAGTTCCTCACAATAAATGTAGCAAAATCATCTTCTTTTGAAATACGGGTCGTGTACCAGTCCTGGCGTGCATTTATGGCGTTCGTCATGGTTTCAACGTCGTGTCATTTTTTTTCCATGGCGGGAGGGGAACTAGCGGTCAATATAATTTTATGAGGCGTGCACTTATATGTTTCCCAGAAAAAAAAACTGTTGAACTCTCCTTGGCAAGGAACAACAGGAGTTTTTGACACGGAGCCTCAGTCGATCTTTTACCGCGAGCATGTAATAAGAAACGAAGTCGCCGGTATCATTCTCTCCTTCGTCCAAAACAACAGGAGTTTTTGCGGAAGCACCCGCCTTGATTATACACTGGGCCTTAGTCGATCTATGTTGAACTCAGGGATCATTCGCTTGCCTCTGTCCAACACGGGGTCTTGGTCGTTCTCTTACCGCGAGCTCATGACAAAAGTCGAGCTTGACGGTATCATTCCCTGTTCCTGGTGAAACCCCGAGAAATTCTGGGCGTTCGTTTGCCTCAATCAAAGACTGAGCTGTAGCTGATCGCTCATCACGAGCAAGACCGAATTTGCGGTATCCTCCCATTGCCTGAATCAAGGAGTTCTTGCACTTTGGCCCGCTTCGTTCATAGGTGAGGCGTCAGTTGATTTCTCATTGCAAGAAGGCAACAGAAGACCAACTTTGCGTTCTTTGACTTAAGCAACGAGAGTTTTCGCACTTTTTCCCGCTTTGATCGTACGCAGAGCCCTAGTCGGTCTCTCACCGCGAACCTTTAACAGAAGATGAATTTGTCGTCTCCCTCCAATCCCCCAAATGAGGAGAATTTCCGCAGTTTCCTCTACGGGATCTGTTACCCGACGCTTGTCGATCTCTCACTCCGCGAGCACTGAACGGCAGACGAACTTGTCGACATTCCTTCCATCCCGTGAATCAACAATTTTACGGCAGAATGAGGAAAATTTTTGAATTTTCATTTTGGAGATCATCTAGGGCCATTTCAGTATTATTCTCGGACTCGGCGCTAAATTTTACTTCAGAATTGAAACTAACGTTTGAAGATTACGCAATTTTTCATCTTGGAGGAATTTTGATTCTCTCATCATCCCATTTTGGTACTCCGAAGTATTTTTTTAAGCATTTTTTCGGACTCGGCGCAAAATGCCACTTGAAAATCGAATTAAAATTTGAAAGTCTGAACGATTTTCTAATTTGGGGAAATTTTGGCCTCTTTTGGGCCCAATAACTCATTTTGGTGCTTCGAGGAATTTATCAAGAATTTTTTTCGGACTCAGCGCAAAATGCCACTTGAAAATCGAATTAAAATTTTAAAGTTTGAACGATTTTCCAATTTCGGAAAATTTGGGCCTTTTTGGCCTCATTAACCCCCTTTTGGCGCTTCAAAGAACTGTTTAAGCATTTTTTTGGCTTTCATCGCAGAATTCCACTTGAAAATCGAATTGAAATTTGAATGTTTGATCAATTTTTCAATTTGGGGAAATTTCTACCTTTTTTGGGCCCATTAACCCATGTCGATACGTCGAAGAATTTTTTAAACATTTTTTTCGGACTCAGCGTGAAATTCTACTTAAAAATTGAAATACAATTCAAAAGTTTGAACGATTTTCCAACTTGGGGGGAATTTTGACCCTTTTTGGGCCATTTTGGTGCTTTTTAGGATTTTCGTTTTCCTCGTCCAAATTCACTTAAGAAACAATAATTCGATTATTAACATTTTCGAAATTCACCTCAATACTGTAAATTAATTAAATTTCAAGCCCTATTTTGGGAAGCCTGGCGATTTGGTGAACGTTCGGCACATTTTGGTCCATAACTCGGCTCAGAAAAGTCGTAGGAACTTCGAATGTGGCTCAAATTAAAGATGAAATTGAGATACAAAGTTCGCACATTTAAACTACACGTCTAACGTTTTGCGTTTTCGCGCTACGACAGATTTAACGTAAACTCCCATTTAAATGGTAACATCTTTCTGGTCCACCCTGTATATGATAGGAGGGGGACTTGGAAAAATTTCGACCCCTTAGCCATATATGATACGAGGAGGACTTAGAAAAATTCCTACCTCTGAGCTATGTATGATAGGAGGGGGACTTGGAAAGACGACGGCTTCCTTGAAATTGCAGCGCGTTCAAGTTGTCACGTCATGATTTTCAGGACTTGGAAAAACTTCAGGCTCTAGGGGACTCGGGACTGCGAGTTCCCCGCTGCCACTGCAGTCCTGTAATGGCATCTAATTTTCTTGTTTGGGGTTACATACTTCGGAGTTTGCGAGTGTTTTACCCCAATTTTCAAATAATTTCATACAATACTAAAGCCAGTTGGTCGAATCAAAGTAACAAGAATTTTCAAAACGCTCCCTTGAAAAATTTGACTTTTGTCACTCGGGCACGATGTGCATGTCAGCATCGACTGACTTAATTTTCCATAGAACAGGTTCCCTATTGAAAATTCGATGTTTGTGCTATGTACGATAGGAGGAAGACGTGGGGAAAATTTTTATAATCAAGAGTCCAAATTTTTCCGAGTCCCCCGGTTCCCATGAAGCAGGTTCACTGCAACCTTCGTTCAAATCCGTTACAGAACCTGCGAGTGTTTTTTCCAAGTCCCCCTCCCATCGGGTAAATGTAGCTCGACTGTCAGCACTTTTTCTAAATTTCCGCACTTTCATTATAGTAGCTCGAAAATTGAAATTTCTTTCAAGTCCTTCCTCCTCCTCCTCCTCCTCCTCCTCTTCTTATCATGTTTACTTTGAGAAATGTCTTCTTCTACTTTTTCTGAAAACAATAACGACGGCTTCCTTAACAAAGTCAAACGAGAAACGCGGGGGAAACCTGTTCTATGGTTCGAATTGGTTTTGGTATGGAGATATTCAAATTGTATTATGGTGTAAATAGCCTGAAATTGGAAATTGTTTCAATATCCTTTTCTATCATTTAGTCCCCTTCCTTTCATTTATTATGGCTGGAGAGTCAAAATTATTTCAAGTCCCTTTTCTATCGTGACCCTAAAGTTGAAATTTCTCCAAGTCCCCCTTCTATCATATACTATGACTGGAAATTCGAAATTTTTCCAAGTCCTCCTTCTATGATATATTATAGCTCGAGAGAACAATTCTCCACATCGAAACCAAATCCCATACAAGAGGTTGCCTAAATAACTCGCTCAACTTCGTTAATGAAGCCATCTTTTTTTCAAGACTCTTACGTCTTTCAGCGAGAATCGAATCAAAAAGTCATGGGCCCCTTAACTAAGTTAAAAGAGGGGTAGTAGGGGACCTGTTTTATAGGGCATGTAGGGTCTGAAAAATGTGGATTGTGACCTTACGAGGCTGATCTATGACGTCATCAGATTGTGACGTCACAAGGCTGACCTATGACGTCACCAAATTGTGACGTCACAGATCCAGACTTTAGAGGTACATGTGATAGGAGGGGGACTTGTAAAAATTTCGACTTCCAAGCTATATATAATGGGAGGGGAATTAAAAAAAAATTGATCTTCAAGCTATATATGATAGGAAAGGGACTTGGAAAAATGTTGACTTCCAAGGTATATACCTCCAAGCTATGTATGAGGGGGGAGGGCACGAGGGGACTTGAAAAAAATTTCGACCTTCGAGCTATAATTATATTATAGGAGGTCGACCTCTAAACGACCTTGAGGTCGCCGGACGGTGGATATTTTTTCCGAAGAACCCCCCGTTAAAACAGGTTCCATGATGTTAAAACGATTCAATGAGACTATTCAAATGTATAACTCTGTGGTCGTTAATATTCGAAATCACGAAAATTTCTCCGCTAAAAGGCGTCTGATCAAAGATTTCTAAATGACCTCCTTCCCTCTGTGGAACAGGGAAAATTTGGAGCTAGGAACCTGTGTAGAAATGGCCTTACAGGACGATTGAGCTCTGAACCTGTAAGCTAGGCTGTAGGTAATTATAGAGTCTTGAGCTAATTTTCTGCTCGAGGTTATTATTTTAAAATCTAGCCTAGGATCTACTAAGACGCTTCAAATTAAGATCTCCTTCTCAATGTGAACTATAGGTTCGAATTTGATTGATGTATGGTCAAGAAAAATTACAAGTTGGAGAAGAACATGACGTCATCAATGTACTTCGATGATTGAAAGGAGATGAAAGAGGCACTCGAAAAAATTACAAGCGTGAGGACATGACGTCATCAGGACCGGAAGTCATCTAAAATTTTTAAAAACAATCAAATGATTTGTTCAAATTCTCATAGAGGAGGGAAAAATTAGAGAGTGATGTCAAGAAAAATCGCGATAGTTACACGAAGGAAGTGGACGGACTTCCAGGAATTTTAAAAATTTCATCTACGTAGACGAATTTTCAAGAGTTTCTCAACTCTACGCCAAATTTAACAGCCACAATCAAAAGGCTGGTACGGCTTATAAACTATTTTAACATATTCTTACCGAATTATATTCCCAGATGTAAAATAATATGCTTCTATAACTGACCGAATTTTCTACCAAGAATGCAGATTGTGCAGATTATGATATTACGCGCTCACCGATAGCCATCAAGTAATTTAAACTATACCGTATTCCATACAACTACCCTTGACTCTTGAGCTATAATAAAAAAAAAGAGAGGATTCCGCGAAACAAATAAAAAATGATTTATTCCTTTAAAGTGGGTTATATTCTGTAGAGGTGAGTATGACTTCTTTCTTCCCTTTCTTCGAGTTTTATCGTAGGTACGCATCGTTCTTCGAGACACCTACCCTACTTCGAAGTACGAGATGAATGACTGGTCACTAAGCCATCGAGTAGGTCGAACGAAATGTAATTAATGAACAAACCGAGAAGCGTCTCGGATGAAGCGAAAAATGATTGACTGCTAAAATTACCGGTATTAATTCTGTTGAGAAAATCGTCTTATAAATCTTGTTGTTTGCACCAAATTTGCTTTATCGTTTCGACGTTAGCCGTCCTTTGTGACCTGTAGCGAGATAATGTTTGTCGCTGGAAAGATCACTTTTTACTATATTATACATAATATTTATTTTATTGCTTTTTTCATATCTCATAAATTTGAATGCTGATGTGTAACTACTCATTACGACAAAAAGGCAAAACCTTCGTCTCAGAGAAAAATTCATATATTATGAATATCAAACATACGAAATTCTTGTTTGCGAGAATATTTATTTTGTTAAAAAAGTAATGCTCTCTTCCTGTTATCGGTTGTTAATCTGTAAACCATCTAACTGCATCTCGTCTACTCGTCTTACCATATTCTGGACCCTTTTTTTCCAGTAAAACATTACTATAATACGTATAATACTTACAGTTAGTTGCGGAGAAGTTTACCTACGAGAAAAAAATATTTAATTAGGTAGGAAGGATGCGTATCGTGCAGTCCATAATTTACGAAAAAATTTTGTACAGTTTTCATCGAGTTATCGTTTACATTATTTATTTTTTTCGTTTCATGATGAATTAATTCGGTTATACATGGACGAGCGTACGAAAATCGTGTACATTGTACGAAAAGACATAATTTAGTAGTATATCAAATTACAAAAGTCATTCGAGTCAGAAGGAATGCTCGCAATTTATATCGTTCTGTACAGAAATCTGTGAATGTATACGTACGCGAATGAAAAATTATAAATAATATTTTGCTTTAATTACGTAACAAAACCTACAGTACAAGGAGAACCAGTTTCCAATTTTTCGAGTCTTACTATAAGCTCTTGCAATTCTTTTTCACCTTTTCCGTCTTCTTATTTGTAGGTATTTTCATCGTGGTTTCCCATCTGCGCGAAACTGTCTTCGCGGATAAAATTACGATAGTCAGAATGATCACGAATGAGTCTAGAAGAGAAAATTTATCGCGCGAAAACAATAATATTATTAAGATTTTCTATGCCGGTGTTCTGTTCAATAAATATGTGTCCTCGGGCACGTGGCCTCTATATTGTATCCAGGTAACTTAATACCAGAGATTTAGTTTCTCAAAATAAAGGTGATAAGTTCATTATTGTGAGCGAAGAAATTTATTCACCTATATCGTCTACAATATACGTAGCGTAGTGTAGAGAGCCTAGGTATACATAATATATTGATTGATGATCGATACTTCCTTTCCGAAAGTATCGAACTTCTACGCACGATAGTGTCGGAAATTATTTCGTATTGTATTTCACTTTTCCCATTGTGAATCACCTTTAGGCCACGCGGCTAAAAAAATATAGTCCACGAACTAAAAGATCGGAAATCATTTGCTTTCCGGAAAGAAAGTCTTCGTAATCAAGGTATATTTTCTGTGAACTTGGCGACTTGACATTTCTTCATCTACACTAGTATGAGTGCGACCCCTCGCGGCTAATTTATCATCTCGGTTCGCTAGACGTCTCGCCAAGTTTTTTTACCTACAATATTGCAAGTAAGAATGCTAATTACGTTCGCGTTGATTGAATTACCTATACGGTATCAATTTTAACTGAAAATATACTTTACGGCTGGTCATTTGGATAATTATGTTCGCCACTTGCTGTTCGTTGTTTTTTTTTTTTTGGGGGGGGGAGGGAGGCTCAAAGAAGGGAAAGATAATGTGGGATTCGATCTGGGTGAGGCAAGAAGAAAAGGTTGCAGCTCTCGAAGTGCACTGATCGTCAAATTGTTTTTTAAATTTTAACAAGCTGTCAGCTGTACTTGGGCCATTTATCTCGCTGTACAAAATTATTGAATGATTACGTTGTTGAATTGGGAAGGCAGTATAGTGTAGGAAAATTAGAACAATATTGGGAAAAAAAAAGTTTTGCTGAAAATGGTTCAGAATGCGGTCCTGAACATCATACTGAAAATCCCGCGTTTTCCCCCTGGAACTTATTTTTTTATAGTAATTTGACCCCCCCCCCCCAAAAAAAAAAAAAAAAAAAAAAAAATCAATTTTTCTCCTATATCGCACAAAATTGAAATTTTATTAAAAAATGTTTCGAACAAAAGTTCTTTCTCGTTAAATTTTCTACCAAATAACGTATCCAATGTTCCGCCTAGGTCAATTAGTGCCCCGGCAAAGCCTGCAATGTTCAAAAGAGGACCAAAATCGGTTTTTCCAAATATCATCCAAAATTGAAATTTTAACAAAAAATGTTTCCAATAAAAATTGTTCCTCGTTGAATTTCCTATCAAATGAGCCATCCAGCTTTCAGGGTAGGGCAACTAGTCTGCAAAAAAGGGCCTTCGATGTTAAAAATATAAGGATGCTATATTTTTCTCATGGTCAGATAGTTTTGGTGCTGATTTATGGAAGTCTTCCATCATTACAGATTGTAAAGACTATGTTTTTACCAGTGATAGAAATATTGAAAAGATGGAAATTAAATAAATATTTTTCTCATATTCATGACTCACATGGTACCTAGGTATTGAAATAGAAACAATTGAAGTCGCGTCGTATCAAAGACTCTACGGCAGCTGCAATACTCTCCGACCTACGAGTAGTAATATCCCCCCTTGGGTACACCTTGTGAGGTTCTTGAGGCCTGTATCAGTTTTATTTTGAGAACACTTTGCTCGGTCAATTTTATAGACAAGCCATTGAACAAATGTACGTTTCAAGTTTTCGCGAAAAAAGTCCGCCGGAAAATTGATTTGGCCTCTCTATCTCCCACTGAAGACGCTGCATGGTTTCATTTCTATACAGAGTGAACTACCAAGTACAATTGTGGCGTGGTTATGAGAAAGATCCTTTAGAATGCGGGGATGGAAATGAATCGATGGCATATTGGAGCCTATAACAATGAACGAAGCGCCAGCGCCACGCCGGACCACCTCCTACAACTTATTTCTAGTGGGTGCGCCAAAGGATGTAGAAATGCTTGTAGTTGCCGAAAAGCAGATGAACAATAGATATTCCTCAGATAATAGAGGGTAATTTGGTACTTTCATCGAAGAAAAAACGTGTATTTTAATCATTCCGACCTCGATGATGAAAATGTACTGTTCAAAACGTTGGTCAGTTTTTTCATCAACGGAAGAGCCAAATTCAACTCTCTTATTCTTTTCTTACAGTGTTTAATCGTCTACATTATACTTGTGCCTCAATTGTTTGAATTTGTGTTGAAAATAGTTTTTAACAGGTAACCTGTTTTATGGGGGGCTTTTTGAGAAATTTGCCGTGCGCCGTCCGCCGTCCAGCAAAAACGACGGCTTCCTTAACGAAGTTAAACGAGGAACGCTGGGAACCTATTTTATGAGTCAAATTGGATATGGTATTGAAAATTCAAGGAAGCCTAGACCTAGACAAGGCTAGTATAAAGAAGGCCTACACCTAATATAAGCCTAGTATGATATAGTTTGAGATTCTAAATTTTTCTCGAATCTCCAGCTATATATGTATGATAGCTCGAGAGTTGAAATTTTTCCAAGTCCCTTTCATATCATATATAGCTCGAGAGTCTAAACTTTTCCAAGTCCCTCTCCTATCATATATGGCTCGAGAGTCGAAATTTTTCCAAGTTTTTCGCTGGACGGCGGACACCGGACACCGGACGGCAAATTTCTCAAAAAGCCCCCCATAAAACAGGTTCCCTGTTAAAAACTTGGAAAAATTTCAACTCTCGAGCCATATATGATAGGAGAGAGACTAGGAAAAAATTCGACTATCGAGCTATATATATGATAGGAGGGGGACTTGGAAAAATTTCGACTATCGAGCTATATATGATAGGAGGGGGACTTAAAAAAATTTTGACTCTCGAGTTATATAATTATGATAGGAGGGGGACTTGGAAAAATTTCGACTCTCGAGTTATATAATTATGATAGGAGGGGAACTTGGAAAAATTTCGACTCTCGAGTTATATAATTATGATAGGAGGGGACTTCGAAAAATTTCGACTCTCGAGCCATATATGATAGGAGGGGGACTTGGAAAAATTTTTTTTCTTAAAATGTTTACCAATGTCTTTTGGGCAGACTGGCTGGTGGGTTATGAGAGGTAGTAGACGATATTGACGACGACTTGCAGGATGTATCAAGTCAGGACGAGGTGAGTCCAGTATTGATGACGATTCGTCAGTAATCACAGGCGAAGAGTATGACGAGAGCGAATAATATCAAATCCCTCCATCCCGAATGTAAGACTACTGTAAGTGGGCAGGCTAACTCTTATTAGAAAGCGTAGAAAATTGATATGCAGGGCATAGGTCGGATGGAGGAGCTCAAGTCATGTGCGAGAAACGACCTCCCTCCTCAGGCTATAGTATAAAATTATGTGTACATATATTACGTGAAATATACTAGCCTCATGGAGTAAGATTCAGTTCATGAACCTACAGGCAAATGTACCTAAAACACTTTTTTCTTATAAGTGCGTGCCACTAAGTCAATGTTAAGTCAGTGAGATCATTTGCTAATTTCTCATGAAATGGAAAAAGTATTGAATTCAAGGAGACGAGTAGCAAAATAAGTGTAATTGGAGCATATTTCATCCAAGGTGATCAAGGACTAGAAAATTTGCTCAACTTATTCAACATCCAGCGGCGGATTTGACTTTTTTGCGGCCCTGGGCAAATGGCTAAGTGTCGCCGCCGTCATGT
The DNA here is from genome assembly GCA_035079385.1 of Aspidiotus rigidus. Taxonomy (NCBI): domain Eukaryota; kingdom Metazoa; phylum Arthropoda; class Insecta; order Hemiptera; family Diaspididae; genus Aspidiotus; species Aspidiotus rigidus. The sequence continues at coordinate 6,070,550 of JAVHKY010000023.1, forward strand.
CACGATTGCTACCATTCATTTCACAAAAATAAAAAAGTCGAATATTTTCTAATTTGTTTTTTCTATTTTTAAAACGACACCTAATACTTGAAAACGTCTCACCATACTTGAAATAAAAGAAATATAAAGAGGCAAATTTTGTTTTGGAACCATTTTGTTTCAATTTTTTTTTTCTCATGACAGAATCGGATTTCCGAGTTTACACATAACAATATATTTGGAGTGAGCAACGAAGTTGCAGGATATCGGCTTGTATATTATATTTATGAGAAAAACTTAGCTACTCCTTCTAATGCTATTTGGTATAATATTTTCAAATCTATTAATATACATTTGTTCTTTTTTCTTTGTTGTGTATATAGGTAAGTTATGATTATTTGAATTCGTGTTTGGAGAAAATTGAAATGAACGGTACTGTCTTACAATTTTGTTTGTGGAATGGTTTCCATCGATGACAGGTAATATTTAGAGATACTATTGGACAAGCGAGTTTTTAAAAACGACAATCTGCTGGTGCACAAAACACAAGGATCATTTTTCATGACTCTCATCAGATTTTGGGGTAGGGAATGCAAAACTCTTGTGTCGTTCAAAGGTTCATGGAATATATGGTTCAAATAAGGTGTTCAAGGTGCGTCTCGACACCCTCGATCCAACGCCGTTTGAATTTTCAACCTATCTCGAACGGTTAGCGATTTGTGGCCAAAAATGTGATTCATGGAATATTTGGTTCAAAAAATGTTCATGGAATATATGGTTCAAAAAATGTTCATGGAATATATGGTTCAAATAAGGTGTTCAAGGTGCGTCTCGACGCCCTCGATCCAACGCCGTTTGAATTTTTAACTTATCTCGAACGGTTAGCGATTTGTGGCCAAAAATGTGATTCATGGAATATTTGGTTCGAAAAATGTTCATGGAATACTTGGTTCAAAAAATGTTCATGGAATATATGGTTCAAAAAAGGTTCATGGAATATATGGTTTAAATAAGGTGTTCAAGGTCCGTCTCGACGCCCTCGATCCAACGCCGTTTGAATTTTTAATCTATCTCGAACGGTTAGCGATTCGTGGCCAAAAATGTGATTCATGGAATATATGGTTCAAAAAATGTTCATGGAATATATGGTTCAAATAAGGTGTTCAAGGTGCGTCTCGACGCCCTCGATCCAACGCCGTTTGAATTTTTAACTTATCTCGAACGGTTAGCGATTTGTGGCCAAAAATGTGATTCATGGAATATTTGGTTCGAAAAATGTTCATGGAATACTTGGTTCAAAAAATGTTCATGGAATATATGGTTCAAAAAAGGTTCATGGAATATATGGTTTAAATAAGGTGTTCAAGGTCCGTCTCGACGCCCTCGATCCAACGCCGTTTGAATTTTTAATCTATCTCGAACGGTTAGCGATTCGTGGCCAAAAATGTGATTCATGGAATATATGGTTCAAAAAATGTTCATGGAATATATGGTTCAAATAAGGTGTTCAAGGTGCGTCTCGACGCCCTCGATCCAACGCCGTTTGAATTTTTAACTTATCTCGAACGGTTAGCGATTTGTGGCCAAAAATGTGATTCATGGAATATTTGGTTCGAAAAATGTTCATGGAATACTTGGTTCAAAAAATGTTCATGGAATATATGGTTCAAAAAAGGTTCATGGAATATATGGTTTAAATAAGGTGTTCAAGGTCCGTCTCGACGCCCTCGATCCAACGCCGTTTGAATTTTTAATCTATCTCGAACGGTTAGCGATTTGTGGCCAAAAATGTGATTCATGGAATATTTGGTTCAAAAAATGTTCATGGAATATATGGTTCAAAAAAGGTTCATGGAATATATGGTTCAAATAAGGTGTTCAAGGTGCGTCTCGACGACCTCGATCCAACGCCGTTTGAATTTTTAACCTATCTCGAACGGTTAGCGGTTTGTGGCCAAAAATGTGATTCATGGAATATTTGGTTCGAAAAATGTTCATGGAATACTTGGTTCAAAAAATGTTCATGGAATATATGGTTCAAAAAAGGTTCATGGAATATATGGTTTAAATAAGGTGTTCAAGGTCCGTCTCGACGCCCTCGATCCAACGCCGTTTGAATTTTTAATCTATCTCGAACGGTTAGCGATTCGTGGCCAAAAATGTGATTCATGGAATATATGGTTCAAAAAATGTTCATGGAATATATGGTTCAAATAAGGTGTTCAAGGTGCGTCTCGACGCCCTCGATCCAACGCCGTTTGAATTTTTAACTTATCTCGAACGGTTAGCGATTTGTGGCCAAAAATGTGATTCATGGAATATTTGGTTCGAAAAATGTTCATGGAATACTTGGTTCAAAAAATGTTCATGGAATATATGGTTCAAAAAAGGTTCATGGAATATATGGTTTAAATAAGGTGTTCAAGGTCCGTCTCGACGCCCTCGATCCAACGCCGTTTGAATTTTTAATCTATCTCGAACGGTTAGCGATTTGTGGCCAAAAATGTGATTCATGGAATATTTGGTTCAAAAAATGTTCATGGAATATATGGTTCAAAAAAGGTTCATGGAATATATGGTTCAAATAAGGTGTTCAAGGTGCGTCTCAACGCCCTCGATCCAACGCCGTTTGAATTCAAAATACATCAAGGTGTACACAATACGGCACGACTCCGTATCATATAAGGAGAACAAGTTATGGATGCAGTAACTGTTTGGTCGCGAGCTGTTCTCTAGTTCGGTTGCCGACTAGAGTGTTGAACGTATATTGTTTATACAGCAGTTTTCTGTACCAGCGAGGATCATCGTGAGTGTTTGGTCGTCAGCTCTCACGGTGTATCTATTGCCTCTATCGCATATACGGTAGTATTGTCTATTGACGATTGTTGACAGTCGTTCTGCAAATAACGATCCGGCAGATTCTTGTTCCAGAGAAGATCATCACAAGTATTTGGTCGCCAATACTTGTGATGTATGTCAGAATAGCCGAGTGTAATATCGGCTCTCGTTTAATCTGTCACGATAAACTGAAGGAGGAGAAAGGTGGTAGTTGGTGGGACTTTCAGGGGTTACTTAAATCCCGCTCCTTGGCGTAGTCAATAGCGCCACGCATTGAAGAAGATCTGAAAATATCCGTTCGTAACACAGTCACAATATCAGCCCCACTATCATTAACACTCGCTTCCTCCTCCAAAATCTACTTCACTCTAAGAATATCAGCACTTCTTTTATTTGGATCCCCAGGCACAAGGGAAATGGGGGGCAATGAACGAGTTGATTCGGCAGCTAAAGCGGCTTGCTCCTCGCAGTCTGCCGCTGAATACTCATTCATTAGTGCAAATTTCCTCTTAGGCATAGCCCGAGAAGAAAACGAAGAAAAATGGCAAAGACACTACTTGGAAAACGTTTCCCTCTCATCCCAATACTTCCATCTAGAAAACTCAATTCCCACTCACCCCTGGTACATATATTGTCAAACTACGTCAACCGAAAATTCACTGTCTCAATTTGCAGACTTCTATTCAATCACAACAGGCTCCCGTACAATTTAGCAAAATTTTTACCAAACATATCTCCTGATTGTCCTTTTCATCCGCAAGACAAGATAGCGGCCGACTTAAACCATATTCTTTTTCAATGTCCATACCTTACCACTCAACAAAAAACACTCCACTCTTCACTTATCAACTCTAATATTCAACGCTCTTTCGCTGCACTCAATTGCCTCCATATCACCAACCTCTCTGTCTTTCCTGCTCTTTACTCATTCATAAATTCTCTCTCCTACCCTCACTATCTAATCCACTTGCTTCTTCCTGTCTTCTACCTCGCAATTATGTTACATCATCGGGCGAAATGACTTTTCGGTCGAAGCCCTATTCATAAACCGTATTTTCTTCGTGTATTTTTTTCCCCTTCTTTTTTTTTTTGTTTGTTTCTTTTTTTTTTCTTTTTCTAATAAACGGTTTATTAAAAAAAAAACCTTGGTTTACGGCTTCGTTTTTCGGAAACGATACAATTGATGATGTGGTAACAACCAAAAGTACTTCATAGTAGAATTGTACACTGAGATCTTTTTAATCTTGTGCTCTACTTACGCCTCATCAATTCGTATCCACAGAATAGGCTTCTTGTATTCCTCCATCCACATAAGGCCATTCCAATTCTTTTTTCTATTATACTTGGGTCGTGGTCCCTTATCTAAGTTATCTGTCCTCCTCTTTCCACTGGATTTGTTTTCTAATGAAATCAGTAGAAAGTCCCAACGACACGAAAATGAACCCTGTGCCAAATAAAGTCCGTGTAGAGATGGCGACGCCGATTCGTCCTGCGCTGAATTGAACCAGAACTATGAAAGAGATCTGAAGAGCAGTGAATGAAGAGAATCGTGAATTTCTTACAAAAATGTTGCATTTGGGCCAGAATTACAAAAGCTTTTTTTTTTATCAAGTTAGAGTCAAAATTTCCCTGAATCTTATTTGCTGTGGGGCTTAAATGATACAAATTTTCATAAGTCCCGTGTGAGTCTTTCTACTCTATTGGACTCGAAGACCAGAATTTTCGGCATTTTACTTGCGTCTTAGTTCAACTCTGAAATTTTTCGCAATACGGAGCTCAATGATGGAAAATACGAGTCAAGCCCAAGACTTGTGAGGTTGTTTTGTAATCTTCTCCTCGTCGCTCTCATCGAACTTCGCAAAAAGCTCGAACAACTCACATTGCGCGAAATGAACACGTTCTTTCATTTATTTAATGCCAAATAACGAGCAGAAATGGGTCTTTGATTTCCTTCCTCTAAAACAAGCTTACTTTTTTAGTAAAATTCACGCTGTTTTTAGGTTAGACAAATTAATCTATTTAAATTTGGAACCCCGTTTCTATATTTACCTTAATAAGAAATACGCGTAAGCGTTAACATTGTTATTAGCATTTCTTTTTCCTCAATGAACTACAATCTCCAGTATAAATTCGTACTACGTAAATGTTGCGATATTTCCTCATTTGCATATTCCCTGTGGACGTTATACGAAGAACAAGGTTCATTCTTCATAGCAGTTGAAAGGTTTGAGTACTGACCTACGGGTGAAAGTTTATACTAATATTTGGGAGACTCTAATTCGGCACCTATCTGGGAGTCCGGATACCGAAAATTATAATTTAGAAAAGTTCCCATAAGATTTCCTAGTAGGTGATCGCAAAACAAAAATCATTTACCACGCCTCCTATTTCCGAAATGAAATTTTCTTACAATACGAATAATTGAAGGCCCCACGCCTGAAGATGTATATCGTCGTCGCATATTAGCTAATCAAAGGTGAAAGAAAAAAGAAAAGAATGATGAAATTTAGTCACGCATGATGGTGCGGGATGTAAAGAACCATTAGAAGTGCTGACCTTTACGTGAGTTTATGAACTTTAAAAATTTGACAGAGTCTGTCCGTACATTTCGGCGATCGTCGAACTTTTGGAACTTCCTCGCTTTCTTTCTGAATTGATGAATCTTCTATTTATTTATTTTTTCCCATTCATGAAGAACCCCCGCTCATTAATAACTGATGATATCGACACGTCCACACTGTACCCGCGGATATGTGAACCGTACACCAGACCTATAAATTTCATCGATCCTCACACTGAGCGAGTAATATTACCTACGTAATTCTCATACGTAAATTTCAAATTTTATAACGATAGCGATATCGCGCGTACTTTATTTGAGCGCCATTTATTTCCATTTTATTGACTTATTATATATCTGTTTGTTGCTACAGAATGATGTTTTTAAAAATTATACCGTATAGTATTTACGAGGGAAACGCACTCGCCGAAAGCATTAGGTCAAATTATAATTATGATAACAGTTGTAAAACATCACCCACTCATTCGCATGCGCTCTTCCTTCGTTATACCGACGACGTAAATGTTCACGAAAAGTTGTTTTATTGGCACATTTCGGTATGCGCACGTAAATCTCTTCACATTCATTCCGTACCGCATACACTGTACATTGACTGTTTAAAAAGTATTTAATTAATTGGTAGAATGTTGTGTACGTTTAGAGAGAGACCCGTTCGTATATAACGTGGTACTCCTCTATTTGAACCATGCACAACAATAATACGGAGGAACAGCTCGGAACCGGTTCTTTCATCTTCCGAGCGTCTTCGAGTGTTTTATTTTTCGCATTGTACTTCAGTCGATACTTTGTATGCTGCGAACTACTGTTGTTTAAAACCCATCCGTAAAGTTTCGTAAAAATACGATACGAAGGAAGAATAAGTATGTATTCTGAGCTTTCATAGCTGAATTTTATCCGACATTTTACGAGAAGTACTTCAGAAAATTTAAATTTTATGACAAATATATTTGCTCGAATCGATTTCATTCGCGTAGGCAATTTTAAATACCGAGAAATGGATCAGGAGAGATAATCCCTCTAATATGACCCCTTCAAATTAATCGAAAGAGAGCAACAGTTGTCCTGACAAACGGTAGCGCTTTACTTGGCTCGCATGAACGAGGCATTTCCTTCCTCTCATCTATAAACTCCATCGATGAAGTAAATCTATAAAGTATTTATAGTGCCCCCAACTGTCTTGGAAGACCTATTATAGGACGATACTTTTTACTTGATCTACAATAATGATAAGGCCTCATTCTCCGCTCCCTCCGAACTACACCCACTTAGAATGATTTTCTTCAAGCCCTTCTTCCCACCTTCTATTCATACATTATTATTTATTCATTATTTGTTAATCGGGACTCGCGTTTATGTCGCATTTGCAAACACCGCCCCTTCTCCATAATGGAGTAGGTGCGGGTTGTATATGCATTTAATTGTGTTTCCTCCTACACCGGAATCGACCCTTTCGGATGTAACTTCAGTGAAGGAAGAATTTCCTCTGCGAACCCCCTCCTCTACTCGGCAACTGCCCAGCTGCTTTGGCAACCGCCAAGCTGCAGTGCCCCCTGGTACGCACAAAAACAGTACCACCACACTACACAATATCGTAGGTCACTGTTGGAGTTTCTTCATCTTCTTCTCTCTTCAGGGATGATCTTAGTCCTCTTCTTCCTGCAGATCTGGATGTTCCTGGTACACAGGTGTTGAGTAGGCCATAGCGTGGTTCTGCATTTGCCTATTCCATTCCTGGTCCATCTTCCTTTTCATGATGATGGCCGCAAATGCAGACACCTGGTTCCATGCTTCTTCGGAACCTAACATGTGGGTACCAGGCTACTCGGGTCAAGCGCTTCATCTCCCCAATCTCTTGAAGAGACCGACTAAGCTTGTCCTGGTCACGTCTCCACGCCTCACACTCAAATAAGGTGTGTTGTGGTCCATCATCCCACCCTTGGTTACAGTGCGAACACGTTGCCTGCTCTACTTTCCTTAACTTCTCGTGAAGGTACTTGTTGAAGCAGCCATGGCCGCTTAACACCTGCGTCAGGTCAAAGTTCAGCTGACCATGGTGTCGGTCCATCCACTCATCAAGGTCGCGTATTAGCATACGGGTTGTCCATGTACCCAGCTCGCTCTGGGCAATTCTTGCTTTCCACTTTACAAGCAAGGAGCGCCTGGCCTCCTGCTTGACTCGTAAAGCTTCTTTGTTGGTCTTCGTCCTCTTCTTTGCTTCGAACACCACCGCTCTCTCTTCAGCAAAGAGCTCGATTGGTGGTGAACGTGCTAATATACAAAGAGCCTCCGTCGAGACAGTACGGTAGGCACTAACACAGCTTAGCGCAGCTCTTCGTTGGATCTTTACCATCTCTCTCCTTCGGTATGGTATCTTCGTGGACTCGGCCCATACTGGCGCACCATATAGGAGGATCGACAAGGCGGTGCTCATCATCATCCTTCTTCTTGCTTCCCTCGGTCCTCCTAGGTTCCTCATCAGGCGGCTTAGGTATCCAACTACCTGGCCCGCCTTTTCCGCTGCCATCAGGAAATGGTGTCTGAAGCTCAGCGTTGAGTCAAGCCAGATGCCCAGGTATTTAATTTTCTTTTTGACTTCAATTTCCACACCTTGCAGGCGAAAGGTGGGTGGATGGAACTTCCGACGGATCGTGAATAAAATGGCCTCCGTCTTACTTGCTGCAAGTTCAAGTCCAGCCGACTCGATCCGACGCGTCACTTCCTCTAGGGCCCGGTTTACCCTGGAGTCTCTCCCGTCGAAGTGCCTCCAAAGCAGCCACCCTGGAAGAGTGGAACAAAGAATGGGTAAATACAACGCCAAAGAAGTGGCCCCAGAAAATGTTCCCCGCCGTTCACGACCGACTGCGGATCAAGACCCCGCCAACTTTTTGGACTTCACAGGCCTTATCAAAACATGGCTGCCTCAAGTCATACCTGAAGCGTGTGAAACCGAACGTGCCAGACAAGTATGAATTCTGTCAAGCATGTGGATTCGGCTACCCTGAGACGGACAGAGTGTCTGCGCTTCACAGTCGGCCGTCCAATAGACTGGGCCAGACACGAGGAGCACCACATACCATACTTCCAGGAAGTGAAGCTGAAGCTATGGAAGATGGAGAAACCATACTTCCGCAACATCAACCCCGAGATAGATGTAACACCATAGTAAGTCGGCGGGCTAACCGTTCTCGGACAACCGCTCCTAGTTGGTGAATAATCTCTTCATTCATACAACTAGGCAGAGCTTTCACTAAACTTCAAGATGCCATGGGGCTGCAGGAGAATTCATCAAGATGCCATTGGACCGCAGCTGATCAACCAACCAACCAACCAATACAAGGATACTACGGACCTTAGATAAGTACCTAGTAATAGTTTGTGCTCACAATCACCACACTCTGCTGAAGCACCTAATTATTGGGATTGTAGCTATTTCCTGTAACCATGGGTGGTAAGTGAAGTACTAGTTACGCGACAGCAAGATCACTTTTTCTCACCTATTTCAGGTTAAGAATAATCGGAACTCATAATGAGTGAGTGAGGTGTAAGTAGAGCACTAATATTGAAAAAGGGTTTTTCAATTGTACAAATCTACTTTATTAGTTGCTTTTACAAGAGTACTTTCGGGTGTTATCCCATCATCAGTTGTGTCGCAACTGGAGAACAAGGCCTTAACCATGAGTTTTTATAGTATAACACTGTGGTCTTACTGGCTATAACAATGCTGTGTTGTGATTGGTTCACTCCTTAGAAACTTATTCTTACAATAATATGACGTTGTGTTCTTATTGGCTAAAACATGCTGCTTTGTGGTTGTTTCAATCTATTGTCCTCAATGCTGCGTTTCTATTGGCTGCCTGGATTCCTGCCGTCTCATTGGTTGGTTCCGTTCCTCTTCTCTCGTCCAATCACCGGGCCGAATAACTTTTCGCTGTCAAATGTGATTACATTGTTTGAGAGGCAGGCTTTCTTCCTCTCGTCTTTTGCAATCTCCATTTGTTCCCAGAGTTTTCTTCTCTTTGTGTGATTTTCTGCATGTATGATTTCAAATATTCCCTCTCCATCGTGGTTTTCTTCGTTACAGTGTTTCCCAAACAGTGACTTGCCATCTTCTTTCTCCCTCGACGTTTTGTGCTCCTTTTTCCTGATCTCAAACTTTCTCCCAGTCTCACCAATGTAGATTTCCTCGCACTGTTCACAACTGAGCTTGTACACTCCGCTCAAGCTTTCCTTGTCCTTTTGTTCCGTCTGGTCATTGCTCACTCTCTTCACCATGGATTGGTTACTCTGGATACCCACATTCACATCGTAGCCATTGAACGCCTTTATCACCTTGTTAGTGTACTTTCCTATATATGGTATCGATCCGGAGTACTTTCCCACTCTGCTATCATGGGTTCCTTTCTTTGTTTTCATTTTCCCAAAGACTCCATCCACCACTGGCTTCTGCGATCTGCTTTACTATCTCGATCTCTTTCCCCTTCTCTTCGTTGTTCTTGAGGATAGAAATTGCCCGATAGCAGTAGTTTTGGATTGCCACTAACTTGTGCCTGGGGTGGTGGTGGGAGTCATTTGGAATGATGGTGTCAGTATGCGTGGGCTTCCTGTAGATTTTGTATTCTATCCTATTGTTCTCCATTGTGAGTGTAAGGTCCAAATAGTCGATGGTCTCATTGCCTTTTTCTACTGTGAATTTGATGCTCTCATTCATCGCGTTCATTTCTGAAAGGAATAGATCCACCTGTCTATCAGTGCCTGTCCACACAATTAGGATATCATCCACATATCTGGCCCAGTGTTTGATCTATTTTCTGAACTTGCTGCCCTTCAATATCTTGTTTTCCATATCATTCATGAATATCTCCTCCAGTATTGGTGACAGCGGTGATCCCATCGCAAGTCCCCTTTCCTGACTGTAGAACCTGTTATTGAAGCGGCAATAATTCTGGCTCAAGATCTCCCCCACTATGCTGGCGTACTTCGACCCATCGGGGTTCCCATGGTATCTGTTGTTTTTGAGCAGGGTGAGAAGTTCCTCCTTCGATATGGTACCAAACACATTAGTCACATCAAAGGATATCAGCTTGTCGTTACTCCTGATTTCCAACTTGTCCAGTTGCTCAATCAGCTCTCCGTTGTTTCTGATACTTCGTCAGGGTGCAAACTGGTAGTTTTCTTTCAGGAATGTGGCTACGATCTTCGCTATCTTGTAGCATGGTGATTGAATGCTGTTGAGCAGGGATCTCATCGGACGGTTCGCTTTGTGGAGTTTTACAAGCCCCTTGAGTTTTGGTGCAACCGGGTTCATCTCAAGCGTCCTTCCATTGCCGGGTACATTGTTCCGTTTCAACACAGCTTTCAGGTCATCTTGGTATTTCCGTCTTGGGTCCCTTGCCAGCTCTTGGTATACATTCACTGCGATGTACGACTCCACTTTTTGGTTGTAGTCCTCTTTCTCCATTACCACTACCGTGCTACCCTTGTCCGCCTTTGTCAAAATCAGGTTGTTCTGTCGGATCTTCTTTTGTAGATTTGTGACCTTCCTCTGCATTACTTGCGTTCTGTCATAGGTTCGGCACATATCCGCTTTGATGTCCAACAGCATTTTCCCAATTTTGGTCCGGGCTTCTGGTCTCACGTCGTGTTCCATGGTTTGGATTACTTGTTCGCATCTAATGGCCATGCTTTCAAGCATACACTGGTTCAGCTTCTCTGGCTGCACGTGCTTCATGCCTTTGTCTAGCAGTCTTCTTTCTTCTTCTGTGAAGGTGACGCTTGATAGGTTCTCGGTTCCAGCGGGTGGAGTAACCTGGACAGATGGAAATACCTTTTTCAATATTAGTGCCCTACATACACCTCACTCACTCATTATGAGTTCCGATAATAGCACACCAGACATGGGTGCCGGCAATTTTGTCGAAAACTCTTTTATCGAAAGCAATTTAGGCGGCGGTATTTTATCGAATGGCAAGATTACCGATAGTACATAATCATCGAACGATCACTTTTTTGGAATACGCAATTACATCGAATGACCAAAAGTGGAGTACTGAGCAACCGCTGCGGATCAACACTTGCTTCTATTTAGCTATAGAATAAGATATTATAATTAATAATTATACACATGTTTCACGATCAACCACACGCTACAATCGACTGCCCTACTACAGGGCCCTGTAACCACGGTGGGGATAGTAGTAGAGGAGTCCCCCCGGTAATTGTACCCCAACCTATATTTTTCTCCTCCCAGCTGCCCTGAGATCACTGTTTAGATCAGTTCAGAACAACTGAGAGGATGATGAACAACCGAAGTACGATAGGGAAACCCGTCCAGTGCATAGGTCATCTTGTCGAGTCTCTGCGGGCGACCTTTGAATATGGAAGTACATGAATATAAATATCACATAAGATGGAAAAAACCCCTTATAGAGAGCGATCTTCCTGCAAGGGCTATCTTCTAAACATGTCTTATCGCGCAAATAAACTCCCCCCGGCGGGAACGTCCTCACTGGGAACCCCCTCCCCTGCAAAAAAAAGCATGGAACCAGGTATCTGGCACAGTCATGAAGAAGAAGATGCAGGGAATAGGCAAATGCAGAACCACGTTATGACTTACTCGACACCTGTATTCCACCCACACATAGAAGAGCAGGAAGAAAAGGAAAATTTTCCTTAAAGAAAGCAGAAGAAGAGACTCCAAATATTATCTAAAGTGGTGTTATTGTGGTACGTTCCAGAGTTTTGCGTGCCTAAGGGTACTGCAGCTTGACAATTGCCAAGGAGCGCTGAGGAGATTCTTACAACACTGAAATTATACCCGAAAGGGTGGATTGCGATGTTGGAGGAAATGTGACATTTTCACCGAATACCCTCTCATCGAACAGGTTCGATCTACATACAGCGGTCGCTAGAAACGTCATCCTGATAATCTCTGCATCCTTTCTAATACATAATAAATCGGCTAATTATCCGGCTATCGTCGAAACGTGAAAAAATGTTGAATTGAAGTACGAAGACTATTATTTCCGCGATAAAATACCTGTACAATTTAAAGCAGTAATTACCAGTCGGTAATTAGGTGTTTTACTGCAGGTCCTGCGTAAACAAAAAATAACATTTCGCGCTAGAAAACGACGAACTCGCATACCTCCAATTCTTGTCGTCGTCAGATCATGACTTCGGAGTGGTGTACCCGTACCTATAATAGCACTTTAGTCCGCGAGATAATTTAACAATGTCTACCCGGCGATAGTACAATTTACAAAACTGAGGAAAGAATGCCTCGCACCGTGTTAACACCGCATTGCATCTATGAGATCTTTAAAAAAAAAATTAGCGAGCCGATTCACACCGTATAGACGTACGTGCCGTGGCAGAGTACACGCCGGGAAAATAAAAAAAATTTCATGCTATTACAATTTATGGGGTTCAGAGTTTATGGGAAATAGTTGGAAACTAGTCGTTCGATAAAACGTTTTTTTGTACGCGAGCGTCTTTTAAACGATAGAATGTGTTTCCCTGTTTCCTTCGACTCTCTGTATCGCTATTCTATTTAAAATACACGTAAAAGTATTGTAGTACTAAAGTCGAGAGGATGACACAGTTCTTAAAACACCTTGCTAAAGGATGCTGTACAGTGTACACCCCCCTGAGGTAACAATCCTCCGATAGTTAGCAATATTACGTATGCATTACATTAACTTTTTGACTTATAATATCGATATTTATGTGGCGTACAGGTGTACACTATTCTTTTATCTGATATTAAATCAGAAATACGAGCTGATTTTCTAGCAGCGATCGTCTCGAACTTACTACCAATCACAGGGCGTAGTGTACGAGAATATGTTCTAGTGAATAATTAAAGATAAGGCTCCCACTTTACGAATAACTCGGAATACACGCTAACTTTTTATCGACTTTCTTTCCACAAGGAGGTAATATGGAAAAGAAAAAAATTCAAGACGTGCCTATTAAAATTAAGTACGCTCTCTTGAGGCGAGACAGATTGTAAACCGAATAATATAAAAGTCCATAAAATTCTAATTTCTTAACTACCCACTTTTTCAAAGAGAGCGCCGAAGTCGCAGTACAATGGAATCTTTTTAATTGAGACGTGAGTGCTGTACAGACTTTACAGATCCTACGTACGCGTAAGGTCTATAAAAGTAAATTAATTCGTATTCCAACGGCGTTCATTGATAAAATTAAAATTCTTAAGAAATAAGATCGACTGTGCGATCTTGGTCAGTAGTTGGCATTAGGAGGGAAATATATTCTCTCTATAAAGATTCCTGAAGAAATAGAAGCCGTAGCTCGATCGAAAGTCGTGTGTGTAGGCATATTTTTTTACATTTTTCAGGAAGTTCAAAAACATTCGGAGATTGATTTTCCAAATTAAGCTAAGATTATATCACGTTGAACGAGATGCAGTTTTAAAAGATTCGATATAGCCGGAAAATAAAATTCAAACGACCAATCGTTAGGCTAATAATTATCTTACGCGATTATTTTCATGAAATCATAAAATACTTTTTTTTTCTCCTGTCCAACCGATCATTAGCTGGTACTAAAAAATCCACTAAAACGCCTCCAACCCCTGATGGTCATTATTTATCAACAAAAAGGCGAAAAGTTCGTATCGTTTATAACTTGAAATCAGATGGTAATGAGGTAACATCATTTTGCCGAACTCGCGATGTTCATCATAAAATACTCTCCCATGCAGAGTTGAATAAAAATTTTAAAAAAGCTTATTTTCCATTAATACCCCTCTAGTCCAGCTATTCAAATATAATCTCTGATACTGACCCCTGGCATGTGCTGGAGTAAGAGCTAAGTGAAGAGGGACGGAGCTTGACTAGAGAGAAAACTGAATTCCGACATACAGCAGTCTACAGATCATGTCTTTCTTGCCGCAGACTCATACGTCATCTACTGGCAGAGTCTGAAGTTTTCTTTTAAATCTCTACATCTCACTGCTTACATATAGTTGTCCCAGATGCCCATTGCACACCTGTTACCGTCTGACTCAGCGCACATTTTCAATTTTCACTCCTTATTTTGCAACAATTTCGTGATTTTAATAAGAAAAGTAAATCATTAAAAATTTCAAATTTCGTAGACTAAAAGAGGCCTCCGATCGATTAAAATTGTTTTTGTACATCATAAAAATTGCTTCCACTGTCACTCGGTCCCTTTTCCTTGCAATTCTTACAAGGGTGTCGACTTGAACTTGATAAAATTACTCACGTGCTCCTACTCTAGGGCTAGAGGAAGCTCCTTTCACCTCGTATTCCATCCACCTTAGCTTCATAACTTCTCACAGAAGGTAGACAGCAAACGATAGAATTTTCGGCCGTTATAATTTCGATCGAACAATTTCAATTTTAATATTGCTCTGATCTGATAGAAAAGTACGTACTACAATGCCGCAAATTTCAACAGGGAACCTGTTTTATGGGGGGGCTTTTTGAGAAATTTGCCGTGCACCGTCTGGCAAAACATTTAGAAAAAGGCTCTAGCCGGGTAAGGGGGGAAAATGGCCTTGGTCGGAAAAAGTTTCAAATGTCCGTCAAAATGTTGTCCCCAATGAGAAAACTCGAAATCCAAGAAATTGGACCCAGCCGCTGACCCACCTGGGCTGCAGAGTGATCTTTAGGCCTAAAATCCAAATGGCAATATCTCAGCCAATAATGATCGCACAGCGATGAAACTTGGGGACATTTTAGTATATGTGAACATTCATCCATGGTATTTTTTTTTTTTAAAAAAACCATTCATATTTTCCCTAGTTTCTAGCTATAACAAAACTTCAAACTCGAATAAAAAGAAAATCGGGGGGAGGCACCTGGGGAAAATCATTCATTTGAAGCGCCATATCCTCTACTACAACATACATGAGTACCATAGTCCTTGGTGAGGTGCAACATTCCCAAAAAAATAAATATTCAATGAATTTCTGTGATTTTTCCATGAATAGCGGGGTGAACTATGACTGCTACCGCAATAGACCGCGAGAAATCAATGGTCAATGTTCGAGGTGAAAAATACGCACTCCTCCGTGAGATGAAATGGGAATGTTGATAGACTAAAATAGTACATTTTGTAATAAGTGGCGAAAATGAACGATATTGGAACGAGCGCAGTGTAGCCACATGAGCAAAGCGAGTGTGGATAAGTGAGTTCCAATATCGTTTGTTTTTGACACGAATTACAAACAGTACTTTTTATAATACATGTAGTGAAAGAAACACTTAGGCCTACAATTTAAATTGGTTATCGTTCAAAAAGAATGTTTACGAATTTTTCGAATGGCACCACTGACTTGATTTTCGCCACGGGTAAAACATTTTCGCCACTGGTAAAACATTTTCGCCACGGTTCTGATAACTGCATGTTTCGCTACGAAAAACAAACACTATATGCAGCACTTTCGCTTCATGTATTATAAAATAGTACATTTTGTAATAAGTGGCGAAAATGAAGGATATTGGAACGAGCGCAGTGTAGCCACACGAGCAAAGCGAGTGTGGATAAGTGAGTTCCAATATCGTTTGTTTTTGACACGAATTACAAACAGTACTTTTTATAATACATGTAGTGAAAGAAACACTTAGGCCTACAATTTAAATTGGTTATCGTTCAAAAAGAATGTTTACAAATTTTTCGAATGGCACCACTGACTTGATTTTCGCCACGGGTAAAACATTTTCGCCACTGGTGAAACATTTTCGCCACGGTTCTGATAACGGCATGTTTCGCTACAAAAAACGAACACTATACGCAGCACTTTCGCTTCATGTATTATAAAAATATATTTTTAGTATTTCGTTTATCGATTTGGTCAATTCTTATGTAAACACGTCCACCGATTAGGGGGAGTACGTTATATTGAGAAAAATAGTTGAAAAATTCTCCAGTCGCTGGAACAGTCTGAAAATAGTAGAGAAGTGAGAAAATCCACTTTTTCACCCTGGAGGACCGTGAGTTTTGGTATTTCATTCATGAATTCGTTCAATTCCCAAGTAAACATGTACGCCAAATTTGAAAAAAATTGTCAAAAAATTCTCCAGTCGCTGGAACGTTCTGGAAAAGACAAAAATTAGAGAAAATCCACTTTTTCACCCTGGACGACCGTGAGTTTTGGTATTTCATTCATCAATTCGTTCAATTCCCAAGTAAACATATACGCCAAATTTGAAAAAAATTGTCAAAAAATTCGCCAGCCGCTGTAATGGTCTGGAAATGACAATAAATCGAGGAAGTCCACTTTTTCAACCTGGAGAACTGCGATTTTTTATATTTCATTCATCAATTACGGCCAATCCTATGCCACATCCGCCGTGTTGGGAAAAAATAATCAAAAAATTCTCCAGCCGCTGGAACCTTCCGGAAAGGACAAATGATCGAGAACATCTAATTATTTATCCGGGAGGACCGCGATTTTTGGTATTTTGTTCATTAATTAGGTAAATTCTTAAGTAAACATGTACGTTAAGTTTGAAAAGAATAGTCAAAAATTCTCCAGCCGCTGTAATGGTCTGGAAATGACAATAAATCGGGGAAATCCACTTTCTTACCCTGGAGAATCGTGAGTTTTGGATCAATTAGGTCGAATCTTATGTCAATAAGTCTTACAAGTTGGAAAAAAATAGTCAATAAATTCTCCAGTCGCTAGGACGCTCTGGAAATAGTAAAAAACCGATACACACCCACCCCTTAGATTCATTTCCTTTACTTTTAAGTGTTGAATGTTTATTTTTGTTCCCCTGAAGTCGTAGAGGTACAAACTGTGTTACTGGGAGCCGTGCACTTGCGTGAAGTGCAGGTATTTCCTTTTGAGTTGAGGTGACAATGCTTCAAATACTGGAATTCATGAGCATGACAATACAAAGGAGATAATTGTCTTCTTGTGTCTCGGAAAAGGATTCCTCCACATCATGCGAGTGCACGGCTATCAGTAACACAATTTGTACCGCTGCGATTCGAGGGGGGAAAAGTAACCATGAATCATTGTGGCGGGTGTGTATCTTTGATTTTTTAATATTTTCAGAGCGTCCCAACGACTGGAGAATTTTTTTCAATTTTCTTTAAACTCGGCGTGAGTGTTCTTAGAAGAATCGACCATACCAATGAGCGTCTGGAGAATTTATTGAATATTTTTTTCGAAATAGGGATGTATTTACTCAAAAATTGACCTTATTGATAAATAGAATAGAAAAATCACGATTCTCCAAGTTCAAATAGCAGATATTTTCAATTTTTCATTTTCAGACTATTCCAGCGACTGAAGAATTTCTGGACTATTTTTTTCAAACTCGGAGGAGGCATTAGCATAAGATTTGACCTTTTTGATAAACAACATACCAAAAATCAGGGTTCTCCATGTTGAAAAAGTTGATTTTCTGGATTTGGTACTATTTCTAGATCGTTCCAGCGACTGGAGAATTTATTGACAATTTTTTTCCAACTCGGTGGATGTATTTACATAAGAATTGACCTAGTTGATAAACAGAATATGAAAAATCACGGTTTCACAAGTTGGAAAAGTGGATTACGTAGAGTTTTTACTATTTCCAGGGTATCCCAGAAACTGAAGAATTTTTTGATTATTTTTTCCCAACACGGCGGACGTGGCATAAGATTTGCCGTAATTGATGAATGAAATATAAAAAATCGCAGTTCTCCAGGTTGAAAAAGTGGACTTCCTCGATTTATTGTCACTTCCAGACCATTACAGCGGCTGGCGAATTTTTTGACAATTTTTTTCAAATTTGGCGTACATGTTTACTTGGGAATTGAACGAATTCATGAATGAAATACCAAAACTCACGGTCCTCCAGGGTGAAAAAGTGGATTTTCTCACTTCTCTACTATTTTCAGACTGTTCCAGCGACTGGAGAATTTTTCAACTATTTTTCTCAATATGACGTACTCCACCTAATCGGTAGACGTGTTTACATAAGAATTGACCAAATCGATAAACGAAATACTAAAAATATATTTTTGGTCTATCAACATTCCCATTTCATCTCACGGAGGAGTGCGTATTTTTCACTTCGAACATTGACCATTGATTTCTCGCGGTCTATTGCGGTAGCAGTCATAGTTCACCCCGCTATTCATGGAAAAATCACAGAAATTCATTAAAATATTGATTTTTTTTGGAATGTTGCACCTCTTCGAGGGCTATGGTACTCATGTATGTTGTAGTAGAGGATATGGCGCTTCAAATGAATGATTTTCCCCAGGCGCCTCCCCTCGATTTTCTTTTTATTCGAGTTAGAAGTTTTGTTATAGCTAGAAACTAGGGAAAATATGAATGTTTTTTTTTAAAAAAAAAGTACCATGGATGAATGTTCACATATACTAAAATGTCCCCATGTTTCATCGCTGTGCGATCCATATTGGCTGAGATATAGCCATTTGGATTTTAGGCCTAAAAATCACTCTGCAGCCCAGGTGGGACAGCGGATGTGTCCAATTTCTTGGATTTCGAGTTTTCTCATTGGGGACAACATTTTGACAGACATTTGAAACATTTTCCGACCAAGGCCATTTTCCCGCCCTTACCCGGCTAGAGCCTTTCGACTCTCGAGCCATATATGATAGGAGGGGGACTTGGAAAAATTTCGACTCTCAAGCCATATATGATAGGAGGGGGACTTGAAAAAATTTCGATTCTCGAGCTATATATGATATGAAAGGGACATGGAAAAATTTCAACTCTCGAGCTATCATAGCTGGGGATTCGAGAAAAATTTAGGCTCTCAAACTATATTATTCTAGGCTTATAGTAGGTCTAGGCCTTCTTTATACTAGCTTTATCTAGGTCTAGGCTTCCTTGAATTTTCAATACCATATCCCATTTGACTCATAAAACAGGATCCCTGCGTTCCTCGTTCAACTTCGTTAAGGAAGCCGTCGTTTTTGCAAAAGCAATGAAAGTAGTATTTATAAAAAGTTGAAATAGATGGCAGCTGGGGCTTTGAAGCGGACTAAAAACGGCTCTCTGACGCCTGCGAGCTTCTTTAAAAGCTTTAACTGCATGATGCTCGACTTGTGTGAATCTATGGGTACTTTACAGCTAGTAATCTCAACAAAATTCCTATCTTATGAACCAATCCATAATAGTAATAATCGTTCTCGTATGTTTTAGTCATCAAGAAACTATACACTTGATCATAAGTGAGCTAAGAACAGGTTTCGCAGGTACCGTTCACAGTATTGTAATCGGTACAAAGGTCGTTGATAATACTCGTAATAATAATAATTTCTTCAAAAAATAGGCCAATAGTGAGAAAAAAAAAAAACGACACTACTACGCCATACGCGATGAGTATCCCAAACAGCGTGATGCTTCTCGCCGATCAGCATCCGCCGAATAATAAATTACGAAAATTAGGACATTCTTACTTTCAAAAACAATTAGACGGCGCCTTTAACGAGTGTGTTCCATTCAGATTGTAAATGATTAGCGCGAAGAAGAATTACCATTCATAACTCACGCTCATAATTTTCTTTCGCGACTTTCTTACCGTCTCTTCGAATATATGCTGTGAACATCCTACTCTCGCATAGAAAATGAGCTTCTATAACGGTTCCGAACTTGTAGCAGAGAGCTATAGAGGGAAACATGCGAGAAGAAAGTGTCAATAACGATAATTGATGAGGAAGCTTCTCGCACAGCATCTTTCGTAGTAGGTTTTCGATAAATGAATTGGACCATTTTAGCGAAAAATAAGGTAATTACGTAATATTTCACGAGATTATATAATTCGTTTGTTCAAAGTACGAAAAAAAAAAAAAAAAAAAAAAAACAATATTACACCATAGAAGGAAGAAAAGCCCTGTTGCATCAAGCTTTACTCCTACAACACTTCCTCGATATACCACTAATAATCGCGATAATAGCATTTTTTGATCCACTTCAACCGACATGTGATTATACCAGTTCGGGGAATTGATGATCATTCCAACGGTGGAGTAATAACACCATCGATTACGCATAATTTGTACTTGTAATATTGTGAGGTGGAAAAAAATCGAGAGGAAAACCTTTCAGCTTTATTTATATGAGAAGGAGTTTGCAATAGTTGCAATACGGCCATTAACCTGGCATGTAAATGATGTTAGTAGGATGGATGCATCACATATTAAAATTTTCTTCCCGAGTAACTACGTACATGCTGCTGCAAACATCGGTGTACCTCTAGAGTAATTACTAATTTGCTGTTGACCATATACACATCCATCGAGTGTATCCATAAACAGAATGTGTATAAACTATAATACATATAAACTCTTATGTCTAAGCAATGCGAATATACTATGTGTATATTTATGCGTACGAGTACATTCTAGCGTATCTCCTTTATCGCCTTAATCTCGGAGCTTATATAATGTTTTATGGACAAAAAATACGTACACATTTTTCGACTAAAAATATGTTCAGGTTCACGAACAAATTTCTATATAGGTAGATTCGAAACGAGCTTTGAAAAAAATTGTTACGCTTGGCTCTCGTCGCCAGGAAGTGTGACTTATGATATATCTTCGTGATATTGTTAATGAACTTGGTTCTTTATTGCGAGCAATCCCGCACCTCGTCTAATAATAATATCGAATAGGAAAAGTAATTATCATTTTTCCAGTTTGCAAAACTCGCAGCCAAATATACAGCTACTAGAATATGCAAAAGACTTGAGTTCCATTCTTTGACAGTAACACCAAAACTCACAAATAATGACTTCTTTGACGCATTCACAACCTCAATAGGGCAGTTTTACAATAATTTTTGGATCCAAATCCTTCACCTTTTCACTTACACAATTATAAAGAGTTTTTCCAGTCATTAGCTCCCAGCAGGGGTGGATTGAGGGGAGTCCCAGGAACTCGGACTTCCACAAGAAAGGGACCTCCACATTTTCATCTCGAAGTTTTTTTTGGGAAATGTATAAGTGCACGTTTCATAAAATTATATTGACCGCCCGTTCCCCTCCCGCCATGGAAAAAAACTGACTCGACGTTGAAACCACGACGAACACCATAAATGCACGCCAGGACTGGCACACGACCCGTATTTCAAAAGAAGATAATTTTGCTGCATTTATTGTGAGGAACTCCAGCCAGGATGGGCTTGACAGTAGAGACTGCCTCCCCATAATAAACCTTAAACTCCTCATGAGTGAGGTATGACTGTTGATGGAGGTGTTTTCCCAGTTGTTCCACCCCGAAGGAGTCAGTCGAGTCAGTTGGTTAATGCATTGGATTTCGAGCATCGAGCATTGTCGTGAGATCTTCTCTGGTTGGTCAAATACTGCGGTTCGTCGTCAAAATAAGATGATTCGGCAGAAGTATGATGCCAAGGGGATGCGCGGTAGTTATATGGGTCAGTGCAATAGCCGTGGACGTTTCATTATTGACTTGTATTCAAGAGTTCGCCGTTTTGACAATATTCGCACTTCTCATCCTTCCCGTGATTTGCCAATTCCACTCTTCCTTTTCGCGGGCCCTTTTTGGCAATCGAGGTTCTTGATGGAGTCTAATCTTCAAGCCCATTGGGAGCTTCCTTTCGATCTTCAGGAACCTTTTCACGCTGCACATGTCAAGTGGTAGACGGATGTAAATTTCGACTCTTCTCGGCGTTCATTATTATGAAGGCAGGTACCATGTGGTCTTGAACTCAGATTTCTTCAAGAAGCGGTTGGGCTTTGCCATTGTAAATTATTTGAAAACTTATATTTGTTAATTGCAATAATATGTACCAATATTGTAATGTCTTTATGAAATATGTGGTGATGGTAAAAGAAAAAAACAAAAAAACTCCACTTGGAATGCTGCCTTAAGGCTTGTGCTGACTTGTCAGTAACCGAAGCATTCCATTGTCTTCTTTCCTGTTTCTTCTTCCTGTATCAGGTTTACTTGCTTTATATATTATAGTTGAATGAATTAAATGTGGATCGCACATTGTTCTGCATGTTCTTAAGTGTGCACTATATGGGAATGTGTGCACTACTTATATGGTGCTGTATTTGTCCTCTTCAATAGATTTCGAGTGTTTTGATTTTGTGTGCACAACTTGTACCAAGATGTGTGCACTACTTACTTTGGGTATTCGTCCGTTTTATAGGATTTCTAGTGTTTTGGATTTTAAGTGCACAACTTATATGAGAATGTGTGCACTACTTACTTCGTTTTTATCCGTGTAATAAATTTCTTAGGCGTGTCAATTTTGTTTCCTTGGCGTGTTATCGATAGGCGGGCAATTTCGTTTTTTGAGGCGTGCGATTAAATGTATGCCGTTTTTTTCTGTTAGTTTTTTTTTCTAGCGGTATTCGGTATTTTCTGAACCTCCAAGAGAGTGGAGACGGCGCTCTGAAAAGAGGTACAGTTTCACTGGTTGAATTGGTTCCAAAATTTATGCATATTTGATATAAGTTTTCACATCACAGTACGAACGAAAGAACGAATGACTTTTTTGACGCTTGAACGTTTGTATGGGCTCTCTCTTGCACCTTTGAGGGGTACTCCTGTTTATGAATTTTGTTGCAGTAAGGTATGAACTTATGAATCATAATCATACCTTCCTGAGTCAAAATTGACTCACGAAGTTCCGCATTGTTCAAATAACTCTGTTTCGTTGCATGCAAACCTTTTTAGAAATATATTCGAAGGGAAAGTGCAGGAGGCATTGCTCAAATTATATTAAGATTGTGCGTAGTCCCGATTAACACCCTGTATGTAGCCAAGTTGATGGTGGGCAGCCGAGGACGCCTTCCCGGAGTTTGAGGACTTCTTGAGCAAATTGGAAGGAAGCTTGTCCAGACGGCA
Source organism: Aspidiotus rigidus (assembly GCA_035079385.1). NCBI lineage: Eukaryota > Metazoa > Arthropoda > Insecta > Hemiptera > Diaspididae > Aspidiotus > Aspidiotus rigidus. Next base: position 6,093,780 of record JAVHKY010000023.1, read on the forward strand.
AGGTGAAAAATTCATTGTAACTGGCGATTTTAATGCCTGGTCAGAAGAATGGCGCTCTGGCCGTACTGACATCCCTGGATATGCCTTGGGGGAGTGAATTGCTTACAATCGACTGAAAACGGTCATTGTAAGCAACACCCCTACCCCAGTGTATCAAGGATATGGGTCCATTGTTGATGTCACCTTTGCCTCAGAGAGCCTAGCCCGAAGAATAGAAGGCTGGGCAGTACTGGACAAGGAGCTTTCTGGGAGCGACTACCGGTGTATCAACTTCTCCATCCGCCGGGAAGTTGAGGTCGCTGTTCCACAAAAGCTGGTAAGAAAATGGGCCGTTAGGAAGCTGAATAGCAACCGTTTGAAGGCTAGCTATCTTGCTCTGAGGATGATCAAGACTGTCACCAAAGTTTGCGATGTAGCCATGCCCAGGCAAGGTCCACCAAAGAAGAGGAGAGCCGTTTACTGGTGGACCAACAAGATTGCCGAGTTGAGGAAAGAGTGCAACCGCAGTCTAGTAGTGGCCGCGAAGGGGCGCGGGCGGTTGCACCTGAATACCAGCTGGCTCGTAAAAGGCTGAAGAAGGCCATCAAGGACAGCAAGAGTGCTGCATTGCGAGAGCTATTTGAGATGGCAAATGACGACCCGTTTGAAAAGCTAAGATAGTGCTGAAGAAGCTAAAGGGCCTCTAGCAATGAGCCGAATGGAGCCGGATGTTGTGGGTCAAATCATTGATGGCTTGTTCCCACAGCAGCCACCACCAATGGTAAGAGGATGGTATATCCCTCCTAGGTACCGAGGAGATGGATGCAGCAGTCAATAGACTGCGGGGTAAGTATTGGAAGGCTCCAGGCCCGGATGAGATTCCAAATCCAGTCTGGAGCGCCATACATTCAGTTGATCCAGCACTGCTTGTTGATACGTTCAATGCGGCAATTGTTGGGGGACTATTCCCTGTGCGATTGAAGAAAGCCAGGTTTGCTCTGATCTATAAGAAGGATAAACCATCAAACGACGACATACTCAAAGGAGTAAAACAGACGGAGTAATTTAATTAAAGCCACAGAAATACAAAATACACCGGAGCACTTCCGATTAAAGAACCATTGTCAACGGGTGACATGAAAGCAACTGAACCAACACCGGCCGGCAACAAACACTGCCGAGGAAATCATGACTAAACTAGCGAGTCATCACAATGTGAATCATCCTCATACACTAGTTCAATCAACCCCTCATCAGGTATGTACCTGTTGAGCACATTTAGGTTGTCGTTATTCAGATGGCGAATAATTTCAATATGTTCTAACGCGGTACGCTTGAAAACCGAGGACTCTCTATGGAGGAGGAACTCGGATTCCTCTTTGAAACTATGGCCAGTGGTGATAAGATGGTCCGCAAATGCCGAATCACCCAATTTCTTCTTTTCCCACGCCTTCCTATACTCATCTATTCTAATTTTGAGCTGACGTCCAGTCTCACCTATATGTAGATTCCATTACAGTCATTACACTCCATTTTGTAAACCCCACTTCTTTCGACCAGTGGGATGGGGTCCTTCAGCTTAACGAACATACTTTTTACAGTGTTAAGATTGTAATACACTGGGCGAAACCCAAATGGGCGAAGGACACGACCTAACTGGGAAGAGAATTTTCCTAAAAAGGGGAGCCTGATCCAACGTTTTCTACTGTCAGACGCCGGATTGCGGGGGAGGGAGGTAGTGGAATCAAGGCTTTTCCGAGTCAATTTTCTATGGACCATCAAGTCAATATCTAAGCTGACCTCATTCACTCTGGCCAAGTGCTTTATAGTCAAAAGCTCCTGTTGAAAAGCGAGGTGACCCAATGGAATACTAGTCAACCGGTGGATATAACTATTAAAACCGGCAATTTTGTGGGCAACAGGGCAAAAAGATCTACCGTGGACAGTAATATCGGTCGAAGTATCTTTTCTATATATGGCGAATTCATGGGCACCTTCTCTATTAGAGATAGTAAGGTCCAAAAAATTTATAGATAAACCGCCTACTTCCAACGTGAATTTGATGAAAGGATACAAACTGTTAAGATACCTAAGAAACTCCAGAAGGAGATCTCGGTGACCGGTCCACATGCACAAGACATCATCAACATACCTGTGCCAATAATGTATATGACTCAAAAGCCCATGGCCAGAGGAAAAAAGATCGAGCTCAAATTTAGACATGAAAACCTTCGAAATGAGGGAACCCAGAGGAGAGCCAATAGGGATACCTACCTCCTCTGGAAATTCGAAAAATTTCCTTTCAAATTTGCAAAAATTGGGAGACCAATAAATACTGAGTAAATTGAAAAATTCTGCCAGTTCTTCGTGACAGATATTAGATTGGACCAAGAGGTCTCCCATATGCTGCATGACAGTAGCCCTAGGGATACTCGGAAATAAGCCGACTACGTCAAAAGAGCATAGAGAACCGAATTAATTCTAAGGATAAACCACCTGGTCTACCATCCTCTTCCACTTTGTCTGCTAGACAATGTGGGGAAACTCCTAGAAAGAGTGAGAGCCAATCGATTGGAGAGCTATCTGAAGGAAAGAGATATAATTTCTGGTAGCCAGTACGGTTTTCAAACTGGACGCTGCACATGGGATGCTGGCATCCGGCTGAAGAGGATAGCCGAGTCAGCAATTGCAATGCGTCAGTTTTGCGCAGCCGTCAGCCTCGACATAAGAAAATATGCGTTCAATTCCATGGAAGATGATATTGGAAGCTCTTGTGGACGCAGGAGTGCCCGCATACCTGCTCAGGATGATCAGCAGCTATCTTAGCTGTCGTGAAATGCAAGCAGAGACGTCCGCTGGTATAGCAAAGTGCCCTGTTACTTGTGGGGTGCCGCAGGGGTCGGTCCTTGGGCCGCTTTTGCGGTGCGTCGCATTTAACGGAATCTTTAAGGTGAAGCTGCCACTCGGAGTTAAGCTTATCTGCTATGCGGATGACACCCTGGTGGTATGCCTTGCCGAAACAACTGTAGCGGTGGAGTCTGTGATACGAGACAGAGAAGCAATACTTGGCGAGCGAAAAGATCAGTCCCTGGAACATCACTTTCCGCGCTTTAAAACTGTATCCATACAGGTTGCGGGCAAGTTTCTGGAGGAGAGGGATGCGTTTAATCATCTTCTCCCCCATGTACTCGAGGCGCGCCTTGAATCTCAGCTTGTTGTCTATCATCACGCCAAGGTACTTAATGACCTTGGACGCTCTGATAGTAGCACTGACAATGTGATTTTTTGACCATTTCCTCTGCGGTACTGCGGGAGTTGGTATTTCAGCAAGATTTCCGTCTTCCCGATGTTGAGGAGCACACCGAAAGTATCCAGGGATTTAGAGACCTTGGTGATGCAGTGTCTTACTCCCTCTTGCAGATCTTCCCTAGTATCCGCGGATGTGATGACAATGGTGTCATCAGCACACACAAAGATAATATCATTCCATTCGATGTGGTCAAAGGCTCCTCTGATATCAAGAGAGACTGCTGCTGCTAGCCTGTGTTGTGTTGACTCATTGGCGTAGATGTTGCACACTGCGTTGACGGCCATTTGTGTATCTAATACCTCTCCGGAAACCGTACTGACGCCTGTGGAGTGGTTGGTGTACGTTGAAGTGGTCAACTATTCTGCGGTTGACCACTCTTTCATACACCTTCCCCAGGATCGAGAACATGGTCAATGGGCTGTCGATGGATCCTTACCTGGTTTAGGCAGGAAGACAGCTCCACCCTCTCTCCATTGGCGGGGGAAATAGCCGAGACCCGGGCAGCTAGTGAACAGCGCTGGGAGAACTTCCGGATGATGACGATTGAGGGCTTTCACCGCTCTGGTGCAAAGTCTATCAGGTCCGGGAGCTTCGTGATTCGGGAGGACACGAATCATATCCTCCACTTCCTCCGGCGTTATTTCTGGGATCTGGTTCCATGCTTGTTCGGAAACAGGCTACGCGCAGTAAGCGCTTCATCTACCCCAATCTCTTCAAGAGACCGACTCCTTAACGCCTTACACTTAAATAAGGTCTGCTGTGGTAGATTTTACTACGTTTCTTTAAATCAGAATACGAGTCTTACGTAAGATCATCTCTCTTCAAATTCATGTAGAAAATATCTGTAAAAAATTTCAATTTTCTGATGTGAATTTCGGGTATTTTCTTCCAAGACTCGAAAACATATCCAGTTAAAATTTTTTCTGTATACCTTGAATTTAATTTACTTATAGCTGCTTCGACTGCGATTCACGAATTGAAAAAAAAATCCCAATTCATTCATTCGAGCTTATTTACCTTCGAGGCTACAGAAGCTCATTAACCTCGCAGCTATAATCGTCATTTTTCGGTCAGCCATTTCGTTTCTTGTCCAAGATTCTTCCGGCTGCCATCTTCAATACAGAAAACTGGCTCCGGTAATCCCTCCGATGTAAAGCATTATAATCAGTATGTGTAATGAAGTCCATTAACGATGATCGCTTGTATATTGTCGGATTACGTGATTGAAATGTAAGCAATGAAGAGCGTTGGAATATTTCTATGTAATATACATATACAGTAATTTAAATGTAGTAAGTTGTCAAGATGTAGCGGCGATGGTAAGATTCAGTGTGAAGGAAAATCGAAAGGTCAATAAAATGAAATTTTTCTTGTAAATCGTGATGATGTTTTAATATATCCGTTGAAGTGAAAGAGAGAGTTTTTGAAAATTGAATTATTATTTTACATTCGCTGTAGCATCGAGTCACTGTATCTATCATTTTATTTAAGTACTCGAACGTGGATTGATGATATTCAAAATGTTTTACCTGGTGTGGTGGAGGGTAATAATGTATATTTTGCCTGTGTTCGAATACGTGATATTACCATACTCGTGATTGTTCAGGCATACGCGTGTCGACAAAGATCGTCTTCATTTGACCATAAGGGCGTCACTGATACTCCTTCTTAATTAATACATGCAGAATGTTTCGAGTCATTTGAAGGTTTTATTGTTCTTTTCTTATAGAAAAAGGAAAATATAAAACTTTCGAAACGTCTACGTTTGTTTGTACCGAAAGAAAACTCATCATGAAAAAACATCTTGGAACATCTTTGAGTTTTATTGTCCTGGTGAATCGAATTTATAAAATTATCAAGTCGATTGAGGGTCTTCCCTGCCTCTGCCCCAGAATTCAAGGCTGTAGACGGGAGATTTCCTTTCCTAGCTAGGAAAGATAAAGGATGACACCTATAGTTTTCATAGTCTGGACATTTAGAGTGCAGTAGATCAAACATAAAAATAGTCATTTGAACAGCTTCCGTCTGGCTTAGGACTTGAATAGAGAGTGAGAAATCCCTCCAATCGGACAACTGAAAAGGCTGTGAGCGTTTTCATAGTGTGGCGTACACGAGAGCGAGATAAAATAAACAGGATAATTCATGAATGGCGAAGAGTCGGGAAAATACGAGAAGATAAGTTGCAAAGTGTAGCATCCGCGGATATAATTATAAGCCCGAGAGATAGACGGAATAACGATCAGTATTGAATTAGAAATTGTTGTGATTATTGTGCTCTTATGAATTCTGATTCTTTTTCCCCAACTCTTGCAATAATTGTTTATTTCGCTCCTCCAACTCTTCATTTTTTTTCGATGAATGAATAAAGCACGGCTACGTGGAAACACAAATAATATTGACGTAATGATAACTTGCAGTTTTTGTTTCCACCATTTTCTCGACTATAAAGAAAAGAAACCGAACTTTATTACTTGTACCGAAAATTCACAATACTTTTTCCATATCCTCAGACTGTGGGTGGAGCGATGTGGTACGAGTTTTTCTTAGACCCAATACTCTTGCTACTTCTCCTTATACTTTTGATTCAAAATTTCGCCCTTGGTCGGTATGTAGCTCTAAAGGATCCAGTTTTCGACCAATGCATTTGCAACAGTTGTAGCTTCTTGATTTGGGAGCGCAACTACTTCGATCTATTTTGTAAAATAATCTCCTATGACCAGGATAAAATGGTTTCCTCTGTCTGTTTCTGGAAATGGTCCGGGTATATCCATTGCTATAATACGTTCTCAAGGATATCCAACATTGCAAACTTGCATCCTTGCCCGGCCTTGAGTAGAAGGATCTTATCTGCTAAACATCCAACCAACAAAAAGGCCAGTAGTATCGCTTCTGTACCTTAGGCAGTGTTTTTGTTACACCAAGGTGTCCTCTAGATGAGTTGTTATAAACAGCCCTCAATACCTCCTGTACCTTTAAGGTTCTTGGAATGACTTGTTGTTGCCGAGTTTTATGATCCCCAGATTCTGTGAAGGATACCTTCTTCAACCTGTAGGGATTCCCTTGGAGACGATAGAATCTTACGCTGACTGACCTTGAACTAATCTCCCGCCACGTTGGTCGAACGTTTTCTTCCTTTCTACCCAGAATGAAGGCGATGTCTTGATCTTGCATTTGGGCATCTCTCATACTCAAATGTTCTTGTTGGCAATTTCCTTCTGATCCTGTCTGCCACAATAGTTGCATTCTTCCAGGCATGGTCCATTTTGATGGATCTTCCCCTTGCGGCGTTGGATATCAAAGGTGTAAGTCTGCAACTACTGGGTCTATCTCGCAGTTTGTCCTTCTGGTCCTTAAACGACATTATCTACTGTAGAGAAGCGTGGTCAGTCCTCAATAGAAACTTTTGTCCATATGAGTACTTGTGAAAGTGTAACGCCTTGACAACTGCCAATAGTTCTCTTCTAGTGACGCAGTAATTCTGCTCAGCCTTGGTCAGAACTTTTCTGTAATATGCGATTGGTTTTTCTTCAGAATTGTCTATTTGAGATACTACAGCTCTAATGGCCCAATTTCTGCAGGAGCTGTATCCAACAAAAAAGAGCACAGCGTCTTTTTCAGGTGATCAAAAACGATCAAAAACCTCTCGACATTCTTGAGCCCATGAAAACGGGCTTTCTTTTTCTGTAAGTTGGTACAAAGGTTTTGCGATGTCAGCAAACCCTTTTACAGGTACATAATCCTGGAAAACTTTCGACCACATGCCGATCTTTAGGAATTGGCCATACAACTACTGCTTCTATCTTGTCAGGATCAGTCTCGAATCCATTGGCTTATATAATATGCCCAAGGTATTTGACCTCTCTTTGAAACGAGAAACATTTTCTTCAGTCCAGCTTCTTTCGGCCTCTCAAATACAATCTTCAAATGTTTTAAATGTTCCTCAGGGGTCTTACTGAAAACAATCACATTATGTCATTCATGTAGACAAGGCAAACTTTCCCAATGAGGCCTCGCAGGACATTGTCCATCAAATGTTTAAATATAGCTGGTGCATTACATAATCCAAATTGCATAACATCAAATTGCCATAATCCTTCAGGTATAGTGAATGCGGTCTTCTCTTTACCTCCTGGCGATGTACGATACCTCAATTTGCCAGAAACCGCTCTTCATGTCAATTACTGAAAAATGTTTCGCTCCGTGCAGGGTGTCAAAAAGGTGATCAACTCTTGGCATAGGATAACTATCTTTCAACGTAGCGTCGTTCAATTTCCGGAAGTCAACACACAACCTCCAAGAGCCATCTTTCTGCGGGCGAAGACCAAGGACTTTTGGATGGTTCAATTATTCCAGGTTTGAGCATTTTATCCAGAAGTTTCTCCACTTCTCTCTGCTTGTGAAACGGTATTTGTCTCGGGCGTTGCTTTATTGGAGGTTGCGATGCTGGACAACTGACATTCTTTCCAGGTGTTCATCAATCTTTCAAATACTTTCTGTTCCTGTACTGCTTCCCTTTGCTAACCTTTGCTGCTGTATTTCTTGCCTCAAAGGCTGCACTGTTTCACCAAGCACACCCAGGATCTCATTTTTCTGGGTGATGGTTGTATTGCTATACATGTCCATAATCTCATCCTTCTGGACAGCAACTGTGCTTGTAAGCATTTTAATCTGCGAAGGTTGCTGTAATGGAGACGGTACATTCCCTTCTACAGTTCTATCCTTGGGATCAACATCTCTATCTTTCTTGAATACAAAATCAGCCACATTGACTCCGCCTTCTTCAAGAGCTTCTTGCAGACGTACAACAAGTTCAGCTTTGCTTCCGCTCACAGACATTCCTCTGTCTCGAAGTTCGTCGGGAACTCGTGGTACGATAGTTCTGAACGTCCCGTCCAGAATCACCCAACCAGACAGCCAACCGATTCCGATGGACAACTTTTAGTTTCTTTCTATGACTAATCCGATGTACCACATGTTGATCTTCTTCATTACTGTACACGTGTTTTGCCATTTGCTTATTGAAGTTTTGGACTTCTTCCTTTCTTCCTCTGTGGATTGTATGAGCAGACTTCATCACCAGGTTTCACCCAAATCAGTTTATTTTATCGCGCTCTCGTATACGCCACAATAACAAATTTTCAAAACTTTGATGAAAATCTGTATAAAATTCAATTTTTATAGTTTCAATAAATTAGTTTGGAGCGCTTCCTCGAGAAAATGAAAAATATAAAAGATAATGAAAATATTTGATTATTGTACGTGGACCAAAAACATCCACATCCGGCTCCGACTCTAATTTTGTGCTCACAATTTAATTAATTTTATTACAAGTTGGATTTGGCTTTACTTAGGTGTACCCTTTTTCACTTTAATTGGAAGTGGCCTTTGTACTGAGCCATATTGTTTGACAGGCTTCATAAATTAAATGACTACCATGAGCGTTAGATTCTGTTCCGTATGTTTGTAATTGACGACTTTTTGCGGTCAGTCGTTATAATTTTATTACCGTGTGTTACGAGCTATTCTTTCTCAGTAGCCAACGCTCAATATGGTGAACAGCTTTGTACCTGTCTACTTATCAAAATCCGACTCTTTGAATGATCTGCAAAGTTCTTTGATTGTTATCGTTTATTTGAGCGTTGAGGATCCCAAATTGACTTGAAACTCTATACAAAAATAGAAATCAGCTGCTCGTCCTATAAATTAAACGAAACTGGAGAATTCTTTTTCCAATTTCTTCCCTCGTAAATACCGCTGTATCGAGTTTCCTATCTTGAATCCAGAAACAATGTATTTATTGTACGAAAAAAATAATACGAGTACGTAGGGCGTATGTGTACAAGTCTCATAATGCTGTATACATTTATTTGAATTATTGCGTCACTGTGTAAGTAAGGCATCAGACGTCTTAGTAATGAAATGTCAACCATTATATATAACGTGGTGGTAGGTTTTTGTTGACGTTACGCACTGCTAACGCAATAACAGGATTTGTGTTCGCGCATTATTTCCTGTGAATATTTTGATCTTCTTACGAAAAGAAAAAATTTAAAGTCCCTCAACTTTAACCTCCCTCCCCCTCCTTCTTCTTGGATTTAGTACCGACGATTGTACAAATTGTGCAATCCTCTCTTTCTGAAAACGAGATCAAAGTCTCAGTTTCTTCTCACAAATTTTCTCAACCCTCTACCCGCCCTGTACGACCCTTTTCACCTGAAATTTTCTGCAGTTTCCTTCGAGCTACAGTACTTCTAACCTGATAATCTCCGAATTATTTTGGTGAAGATTGTCAATAGATGATGGTTAAAATTGAATGGAAATTAGGAAGAAAATTGACATAAATCCAACGAGGATGATTTGATTGATGACGTTTCAAACGCGTGGCGGTTCTTTATCAAGTTCGTATTTGATCGTGATAAAGAACGGTCCCGCGTTCGAACGTCTTCAATAAAACTATCATCGGTGGACCGGCATCGCACCCCCCTATTGGAAATACTTCGAGTTCCCCTATACCATAAGGTCTATGAGTTTTACTGTCCTAGTATACAGGACTAGCTTTAAAATAGCCTTAAATGCATTACATTATAGCTTTAAGCCAGCCCTAGCGTACAGTATACTAGACTATAATTAGCCCTAGAAGAAATCACGAATAACGCTACCGCTTTTAGCGATTTACCGTTTATAACGATCAAAGGCTCTAGCCGGGTAAGGGCGGGGGGAATGGCCTTGGTCGGAAAATTTTTCAAATTTCCGTCAAAATGTCCCCAATGAGAAAACTCGACATCCAAAAATTGGACCCGTCCGCTCACCCACATGGGCTGCAGAGTGATTTTTAGGCCTAAAATTCAAATGGCTATATCTCAGCCAATAATGATCGCACAGCGATGAAACTTGAGGACATTTTAGTATTATGTGAACGTTCATCCATGGTATTTTTTTCAAAAAAAAACCATTCATATTTTCCCTAGTTTCTAGCTATAACAAAACTTCTAACTCGAATAAAACAAAAATCGGGGGGGGAGGCACCTGGGTAAAATCATTCATATGAAGCGCCATACCCTCTACTACAACATACATGAGTACCATAGTCCTCGGTGAGGTGCAACATTCCCAAAAAAATGAATATTTTTAATGAATTTCAGTGATTTTTCCATGAATAGCGGCGTGAACTATGACTGCTATCGCAATAGACCGCGAGAAATCAATGGTCAATGTTCGAGGTGAAAAATACGCACTCCTCCGTGAGATGAAATGGGAATATTGATAGACCAAAAATATATTTTTAGTACTTCGTTTATCCATTTTGTCAATTCTTATGTAAACACGTCCACCGCTGACGTGGAGTACGTTAGATTGAGTAAAATAGTTGAAAAATTCTCCAGTCGCTGGAACAGTCTGAAAATGGTAGAGAAGTGAGAAAATCCACTTTTTCACCCTAGAGGACCGTGAGTTTTGGTATTTCATTCATCAAATAGGTCAGTTCTCACGTAAACATGTCCGCCGAGTTTGAAAAAAATAGTCGAAAAATTCTCCAGCCGCTGGAATGTTCTGGAAATCATAAAAAATCGAGAAAATTCGCTTATTCAACCTAGAGGACCGTGAGTTTTGGTATGTCGTTAATCAGTTAGGTCAACTCTTAAGTAAACATGTACGGCGAGTTTGAAGAAAATGGTCAAAAAATTCTCCAGGAGGCGCCCGGAACGTTTTGGAAATGAAAAAAATCGAGAAAATCAACTTTTTCACCACAGAGGACAACGAGTTTTGGTATTTTGTTCATCAATCAGGTCAACTACTCCTGAGTTTATCCATTCCAAAATGCGTTTCCGTTCTGTTTTCCTTAAGAGCCTACAACCTCGCAGATGCGTGTATCTTCCTCAAGGGCGAACAAATCCCAAATTATTCCTTCTTCAAGAACTTGGACATCAACCTGGACAGTCGTCTTACATGGAACATTCATATTTCCTTCCTTCGTACCAAATGCTCTAGGCCATGTACATCCTTCAAGCCTTGTCTAGCACCGAATGGGGTGGTGATCCCATCATCCTGTCGATGCGCTATACAAAGCCATTATTCGTAGTAAAATGGAATACGGGGCCTTCCTCTTCGGTTCCGCTGCTCCCTCTCGTCTGAAAAAACTCGACGTACTTCAAAACCAGGCCCTTCGCCACATTTTAGGAGCCATAAAAACGACACCAATTGTTGCTATGGAAGCTGAAGCGAAAATTCCTCCCTTACAACTGCGTAGAATATATCTTACACAAAAATATTGTACTCGCTTGGTCTCCTGGACAAATAGAAAGCTCGTTCTCTTCTTTTCGAATATTTCTCGTAATTGGCGTTTCATCCCCTCCAAAAAACCTTTGTTATCTCGCATTTTAAAAGAATATTCCAAACTCCTACACTCGCTCCCATCGATAGATGGCTATCCTTACCAATACCTCACCTATTTCGAAATTTTTCATCGTTGGCCGTTAGAAATTTTGAGACGGAAACACAAGGTTGCCATACCGCTACAATTTGCCGTACTAATTGAAACTCAATTCCGTGATTACCGTATCATATACACCGATGGCTCGAAGATGACTTCAATCCGGTTGCGGTGCGGCCTTCTACGACTCCTTTTCGGGAGTTGTAAGGAACTTCCAAATTTGCCCCGGATCCTCGTCCTATGACTGCCAAGTTGCTGCTATTTTTATGGCTCTCAACTTCGTATCTCAATCTAATCCTTCTTCTTCTCCGCATAACCAAATCCGTATCGCTTCAGATTCTCTCTCGGCCCTTCATGCAATCATAGAATCACCCTACGGTCACAATATCAGCCCCACTTCATCTGTGTAGGAGAGGAAAGAGAAGTTTATTGTTCTCATACACCAAGAAATCCATTGGAAACTTCTTTTTGAGTAAGAATTTGGGAAATGTTCTCATGGCTTAGAATTGTTATCCTTCGTTTTTTTAAATCTACCTATATCCGCCACTGCTCATGTGTAATCCTGTGTCTCCAGACGAGGATGCGATGAATAGTTTCTAGTTTCTGGGTATTAAGGGGGTATTTAGACGTAGAATGACCGGTAGCCATTGGATGAAATTCAATTGATGACTGAGGATTCATGAAAATCCGTTTTATAGAATCTGAAATTAGCATCAGGATCTGGAATATTTTGTGTTTTTTTGACCTGTCATGGGATTCTTATTAAGAATTCTTATAAGTGCGTGCCACTAAGTCAATGTTAAGTCAGTGAGATCATTTGCTTATTTCTCATGAAATGGAAGAAGTATTGAATTCAAGGAGACGAGTAGCAAAATAAGATTAATTGGAGCATATTTCATTAAAGGTGATCAAGGACTAGAAAATTTGCTGAACTTATTCAACATCCAGCGGCGGATTTGACTTTTTTGCGGCCCTGGGCAAATGGCTAAGTGTCGCCGCCCTCATGTCACGATTGCTACCATTCATTTCACAAAAACAAAAAAGTCGAATATTTTCTAATTTGTTGTTTCAATTTTTAGGACGATAGTACTTGAAAATCGTCTCACCATACTTGAAATAAAAGAAATACAAAGAGGCAAATTTTGTGTTGGAACCATTTTGTTTCTTTGTTTTTAATAACAGAATCGAATTTCTGAGTTTACACATAACAATATATTTGGAGTGGGCAACGAAGTTGCGGGTTATCGGCTTGTATAATATTATATTTATGAGAAAAAACTAGCTACTCCTTCTAGTGATATTTGGTATAATATTTTCAAATTTATTGATATGCATTTGTTCTTTTTTCTTTGTTCTGTATAGGTAAGTTATGATTATTTGAATTTGTGTTTGGAGAAAATTGAAATCAACGGTACTGTCTTACAATTTTGTTTGTGGAATGGTTTCCATCGATGACAGGTAATATTTAGATATACTATTGGACAAGCGAGTTTTTAAAAGCGACAATCTGCTGGTGCACAAAACACAAGGATCATTTTTCATGACTCTCATCAGATTTTGGGGTAGGGAATGCAAAACTCTTGTGTCGTTCCTGTGAGATCATCGCGGTAGAAGAAGAAGATAATTCATCACACCAGCCTACCAGGGGCCTATCCTTGCTCCGTATTCTTGCTGGTTTCTTCATTCTTTGATTTATCGTACCTTATTATTTTTTTTATTCTTCGGCTCTGTTTAACAAACATTGCAATGTAGAACAGCCCAATGGTGAAGGAATATTCGAAGTTATACACGCAGAAAATTGCATGAAGAGAAGAAAACTCTGAGAAAGGATGGAGATTGCAAAGGCAAGGAGGAGAAAAGCTAGCCTGTTGAACAATGTAGTCACAGTTGACAGTGAAAAATTATTCGGCTTGGCGATTCGAGGAAATAGGAAGACCAGAACCGCCCAATAAGATAAAACCTGGTAGCCAATAGAAATACAGCACAAGGGTGAATGAACCAATCCCGAAACAGTACTGATGTAGCCAATCAAATAACATTGTTACATTATAGAAACTAGAGTTCAAAAGCAGGGCTAAAAACCAAGATAAAAAAAATTCTAGATCTTTTTGGGTCGGGATTTCAGAGAAAAAAAAATATAGAGTCTTCTCGAATCCGGATCTCGCTAAGAAACAAAATACGGGATCTTTCGAAATTGGAATCTGTCACCTAAGAATAAATTTTGGAGCCGGGTTCCGGATCTCAACCTTTTGCCAGTGTCAGCTTACGAATTTTGCGTCAAACTCTACAAAATCTGAATATTCCCCCTCATTTCTCTACTTTCATTCTCAAATTGATGTCTCCTCAAACATTTACATTCACTCACGCTAACTATCCTTCAGTAACTAGGATAAATTATTTAGGTCTTCCCCAAGGCTCGTCCCTGAGCCCTATCTTATTTAATCTATATATCCTCACTGTTTTAAACATACGTTCACCAGCTACCATACTTTCCTTTGCTGATGACCTGGTTATCTACCACGCTCATTTTCAAGTTGCCACCACCACTCTATACGTGACTAACACCTTATCCGTCCTCCAAAACAAACTAGACCAATTACTCCTGAGTTTATCCATTCCAAAATGCGTTTCCGTTCTGTTTTCCTTAAGAGCCTACAACCTCGCAGATGCGTGTATCTTCCTCAAGGGCGAACAAATCCCAAATGGTTCCTTCTTCAAGTACTTAGGCATCAACCTGGACAGTCGTCTTACATGGAACATTCATATTTCCTTCCTTCGTACCAAATGCTCTCAGGCCATGTACATCCTTCAAGCCTTGTCTAGCACCGAATGGGGTGGTGATCCCATCATCCTGTCGATGCTATACAAAGCCATTATTCGTAGTAAAATGGAATACGGGGCCTTCCTCTTCGGTTCCGCTGCTCCCTCTCGTCTGAACAAAACTCGACGTACTTCAAAACCAGGCCCTTCGCCACATTTTAGGAGCCATAAAAACGACACCAATTGTTGCTATGGAAGCTGAAGCGAAAATTCCTCCCTTACAACTGCGTAGAATATATCTTACACAGAAATATTGTACTCGCTTGGCCTCCTGGACAAATAAAAAGCTCATTCTCTCCTTTTCGAATATTTCTCGTAATTGGCGCTTCATCCCCTCCAAAAAACCTTTGTTATCTCGCATTATAAAAAAATATTCCAAACTCCTACACTCGCTCCCATCGATAGATGGCTATCCTTACCAATACCTCACCTATTTCGAAATTTTTCATCGTTGGCCGTTAGAAATTTTGACACGGAAACACAAGGTTGCCATACCGCTACAATTTGCCGAACTAATTGAAACTCATTTCCGTGATTACCGTATCATATACACCGATGGCTCAAAGATGACTTCAATCCGGTTGCGGTGCGGCCTTCTACGACTCCTTTTCGGGAGTTGTAAAGAACTTCCAAATTTGCCCCGGATCCTCGTCCTATGACTGCGAAGTTGCTGCTATATTCATGGCTCTTAACTTCGTATTTCAATCTAATCCTTCTTCTTCTCCGCATAACCAAATCCTTATCGCTTCAGATTCTCTCTCGGCCCTTCATGCAATCATAGAATCACCCTACAGTCACAATATCAACCCCACTATCATTAACACTCGCTTCTTCCTCCAACATCTACTTCACTCTAAGAACATCAGCATTTCTTTTATGTGGATCCCCAGCCACAAGGGAATTGAGGGCAGTGAACGAGTTGATTCGGCAGCTAAAGCGGCTTGCTCCTCGCAGTCTGCCGCTCAATACTCATTCATTAGTGCAAATTTCCTCTTAGGCATAGCCCGAGAAGAAAACGAAGAAAAATGGCAAAGACACTACTTGGAAAACATTTCCCTCTCATCCCAATACTTCCATCTAGAAAACTCAATTCCCACTCATCCCTGGTACATATTGTCAAACTACGTCAACCGAAAATTCACTGTCTCAATTTGCAGACTTCGATTCAATCACAACAGGCTCCCGTACAATTTCGCAAAATTTTTACCAAACATATCTCCTGATTGTCCTTTTCATCCGCAGGACAAGATAGCGGCCGACTTAAACCATATTCTTTTTCAATGTCCATATCTTACCACTCAACAAAAAACACTCCATTCCTCACTTATCAACTCTAATATTCAACGCCCTTTCGCTGCACTCAATTGCCTCCATATCACCAACCTCTCTGTCTTTCCTGCTCTTTACTCATTCATAAATTCTCTCTCTCCTACCCTCACTATCTAATCCACTTGCTTCTCCTTGTCTTCTACCTCACAATTATGTTACATCATCGGGCGAAATGACTCTCGGTCGAAGCCCTATTCATAAACCGTATTTTCTTCATGTATTTTTTTCCCCCTTTTTTTTTCTAATAAACGGTTTATAAAAAAAAAAAATGAAAAAAAATGTTGACCTTTTTTTTTTCAATGAAGAGAGAAGAGAGAGCATCATATCTTCTAATATATAAAGCAGAAAGTTTGTCCGTCTGTCGTCCTGTCCGTTTATAACTCGAGAACTACTGGGCCGATCGCTTTCAAACTTTCAGGATATATTGTCCTCATCCCAGAGCAGCACATAGACTCATAAAAATAAAAATTTGACGGGGAGGTGCTGAGTAATTTCAAAAAAGGGCGAAAACAATGACTTTTTTCAATATAAAAAAACGTGGTCGTGTAGCTTGCCATGTACGTTAGACCTACGCGCGTTGAGTGGCGCAGTTTCAAGAATTGAATTATTGTGATAACTCGAGTATAACTCATTTTTATGAAAAATTGAAGAGAACAAAAATTGTAGCCCCTGTAATTTCCTTTCGAATGAGCCCGGTTCCAGATTTTTAGGAGGAAATTTTGTGACTACAGTATTCGCTGTACTTCCATACTAAGCAAGTTATTTTATTCACAGTTTTAAAAACACCTACATAAAGGATTTTACATCCGGTATCTCATACAAGAACCAATGTCTAGACACGGTGCGCACTGCGTATGGGCTAGCGGAAATTACCCTTTTTTTTACCTGTTGTCCGTGTGTTTTCTTAGGGACTGGCAAAATGTCAATGGATTTGTCTGTATTCTGCTGCGATGAATACAGGCTTCACGCGTTAAGTCAGCTCTCAAGTGAATTAGTGTGTAAAAAATTTAATTTGGTGATTTTATTTTTGTGCGACTCGGAACTTTGATATATTTTTATAAGTACAGTCGCAGTTTTTGGTGTCTATTTTCTTATTTTTGACCTGAATAGTTGTAAATTTTGCAAAACTCTTTCCACTGTTTCTTTTTTAAAAATTCATCTGAATTCCAAGATACCTACAAAACACACATACCTACAAGATACAGATACCTATAAAACACAGATATCTACTCAACACACAGCTAGCGGTCAGGCGCGCCGGAGGCGCGACGCCAACCGCTAGTGACGTATAAAACGGAGGCACCTCTGGCGCAAGATTTTGTTGTAACATTTTTTTGTTGAAGTTGGGACGTATACTCGTAGACTGGAATTAAATGCGCCATAATGTAGGTACGTATCACGTTTGTGATCGTGTGACAGGAGTATCGGAATACGGAAGTACCAATCGAAAATATTATGCTTAAGTGTTCACTCAATCTGGCAGAAAAAAAAAAAAAAAAAAAAAAAACTTCCCGAGAATAAAATACACTTATTCAAACTACGATACGTCCTTCTGGGTCAGTAATTCTGTATCGTAACAGCCGTCTACTGTTACGAGTAAAACTTGTCACCAAAAACAAAAGAAAAATTACGAGAAATACATTTTCCTTTCAGCGACTGTTCTTTGCTTAGATTTCGACTTTCACAATTTTACACCTATATACTCGAGTATCGTAGTATTGTAAAGCTGTAATAAAGAAGTAGAAAAAAAAAAACAAGAATTTTGATTTATCATGTAGGACGAATGCGTAGTATAAATGTCAATTGTTCCTCTCTCTTAAAAGGACATTCTTCTCTTGTTTTAAGACCACCGCTTCAACAACACTTATTCAATTCTGTATAGCGTTAGGAATATAATTTTCAGAGTTTGCCGACACAATATACCGGTATTCAAATATTCCGCATCGATATACAATAATTTCCGAGGCAGTTCTCAATTCGAAAATAACGCATATCAAAACGATCGCGATGAATACCTAGTTAGATATTATTCATAGATTGACTTAGATTTTCAGCGAGCAGAGTGGAACGGTTTTTATCGTCTCTGTATATAAATTTCTCGATTTGACCAATTTAAGAGTGGTGTAATTCTCGGGACGATGGGACAAAATCGCGTTGGTTTAAAGCGCACGTTCTACTGAACTCATTTCGATTTAATTTTTCGGATGTGTATACGTATTATAGTTTCGCGCATTTTTCCTCAATTTACGATTGTCTTCGATATTGTGAAAATAATTTTCAATTTTATCTTCTCGCTTATTTCATTTTTGCGTGTTTTCAAGAGATCGACGTGCAGCGAATGCAACGAAGTGTAGGCTAAATTCCTATAACTTGTTCTGCGTTAAAATTTGACACCTATCGTTTGCTCATTAAAGCCCCTCGTAAGAGTAATATAGCGTTTTTAGCGTTCAGTATAATATTGTGCTGAAGTACTGAGCGTGGGAAATGCAGTTCCGGACGTCATATCAGTATTCATCTGTTCTTGCGAATTAACAATTTGTATTTGGGCGAATGGTGAAAAGTGGCAAATTCATTAGCTTATAGAATGTTGGACTCAAGTCGGTCTTATTTATTTATTTATTTCAGTTACCTATTTTACGTCCCCCTCGACAGCTTGTAGCCATTTATGGAGGAGGACGGTTTACAGGGATAAACTAGGTACTTGAAACAACTTACTGCACGATACCAAAAAAAAACGAAAAGCGATGCTGTTGCTGCGGAACGAGAGGTGCGACATACATCAAGGATCCAATTCAGAGCCGGAGAGCGCGAGGGCAAGAGAGCGAGAGCAATGAGGGAATATTTTAGGTTTGTGATTCATTTAGCGCTCCAAGTATTGCTTGTTTAAATTTTGTTCTCGATTGGTAAAAAATGTCTATTTCAGGTTGTGAGAAAGATAATAGGTTGTACATTTTTAAAGCCGCATTGATAGGCGTCTCCTCTTTGATCTGTTCGTAGAATATTTTTTTCAAGCGGGTTCTTGCCGGCGGTACCCTAAAGAGCACCATACCTATAGGAGATCGGAATCTATCTTTACACCACGGACCAAATCGTATAAGAACATTAGACCGACACACAGCCTCCTACTCTTGAGGCTCGCCATTTCGAATCCCAGTAAAAGCTCGGAGTAAGGAATCTCCCAGGGGTAATAGCAGAAGAGTCTCTTGTACAGAAACTTGATAAATTTGGATTGAAGCCTTTCTAGATTTTGTTCAAACTTTTTGGTTGATTTGCTCCATATACTCGATGAACTTTGAAGGTGTGACCGCACAAACGAGTAGAATAGAACCATAATGGTAGTTTGATCCCTGAACATGTACGAATTTCGTTTAAGAAATCCCAAACCACGCATCGCCTTTTGCACTGCTATAGAGCTGTATGTTCTCGAAAATCAAGTCTGTGATCCAAAGTCACGCACAGATCCACCACGCTAACGACCTTTTGCAAACGAACCCCCCCCCCTGATGGTGTAGTCTCTTAAGTATGAGAGGCTCTGTTTTTTTTCGGTGAAATGTCATAACTGCACACTTTTCTAAGTTCAAGGGTAACTCGTTGATAGAACTCCAGTCAGCGACCATGTCTAGATCCCTCTGCAAAGCGACTGCGTCAGCATCCCCAGAGACCCGCCCAAAGAGTTTGAGGTCGTCAGCATACATCAAGCATCTTGTGCCCGGGTTTATGAAAGTTGAAGGCAAATCGTTAATGTACAGATTGAATAGCAGAGGCCCTGAGGGACTCCGGAAGAGGACACGAACGATTCAGAGGCAGCTTCGTTGTAGGCAACATACTGGCGTCTATCCTTCAGATAACTATCGAGTAGACACATAAGGTCGTAAGAAAAATCAAAATTCGATAGTTTGGTTACTAGGATTTCATGTCCTACCTTATCGAAAGCTTTGGAAAAATCAGTGTAAATTGCGTCGATTTGCTGCCTTTCCAAGTACGCCCGATTAACAAAGGATACCAAGTGATCAAACGACGACATACTCAAAAGAATAAAACAGACGGAGTAATTTAATTGAAGCCACAGAAATACAAAATACACCGGAGCGCTTTCGATTAAAGAACCATTGTCAACGGGTGACATGAAAGCAATTGAACCAACACCGGCCGGCAACAAAGACTGCCGAGGAAATCATGACTAAACTAGCGAGTTATCACAATGTGAATCATCCTCATACGGGGAAGTGCGACATTTTTCCGACTACGAATTTCCGACACGACATTTTTCCGACACACGAATTTTCCGACATGACATTTCTCCGACACGATAATTTTCCGACCTAAAATTTTCCGACAAGCAATTGTGCCGACACGACAAATCTCCGACAAATCTCCGACAGATGAAGTTTGCATAGCAATATGGAAAACAGAGAGGACCCCCTCGTACCTGATACTAATTTTGTCATTGTGTAATGCGACAAAATGCCAGCCGAAATAATTGCGAATAAACTCCATCTTGATGGGTTTATCTACCTGAAGACGCGCGAACGAAATGGGAGAACGTACTGGGAGTGTCGCCGGACAAGAATGAAAGAATGTTCGGCAAGAGCTGTCACGATTATACGCAGCAGTGATGGCCAACTTGAAGTAACCAGAGGCCCGCAGGAGTCGGTACACTCTCATCCACCTAACCGAGAAGAGAGCACAGCAGAGAAGATGGTTGCGAGGCTGAAAGGGAAGGCCGGGGACCATCCAGAACAACGACCTGCGCAGATGCTCCGCGATGAAATGCAGGGGACCTCCGCTGGAGTCCTGAGCCGGTTACCGGAGCAATCAGCTCTAGTACGAACCATCCAGCGAACACGTCGGAAAAATATGCCCGCCGCCCCGACTTCATTGAATGGCTTGCATGACATACCTGATACGTATCAGAAAACGCTAGTAGGAGAACAGTTCTTGCTGTACGACTCCAGGGACTCCGATCAATCGTCTTCAGCAGAAGAAGAAGAAGAAGAGGAGGAGGAGGTAGATGAGGAGGGAAGAACACTACAAAGACGACGTGTGATTGTGTACGCTACTCGTAAGAATATCGAGCTGTTATGCGAAAGCTCCATATGGTTCATGGACGGTACGTTCAAAACTTCTCCATCCATTTTCACACAAATATTTACAGTGATGGGATTGCGGCGACGTACAGGATCAGAAGAGACTGTTGCCGTACCACTTGTTTACTGTTTGCTGTCAGGAAAACAGCAAGAACTGTATGTTGAAGCGCTCACAGCAGTGGACAACGCCGTACGTCAGTATCGCATAAATGTTTGCGTTCCTGCAAAAATAATGACGGACTTTGAACGCGCAATTATCAACGCATGCCAGCAAGTATTCCCTGGTGTTCCAGTTTCAGGGTGTTTTTTCCACTTAGGTCAAATTGTGTATCGCAAAGTGCAGGAAGTCGGATTGCAAGTGCAGTACAACGATGCAGATGATCGCAGCATAAGAGATTACACGCATATGCTTCTCTCTCTGGCATTTGTGACAGTTCAGGATGTTCCTCGTGCCTTTCAAACACTTCGCGCGAATTGCCCGGCGGAACTGTATCCGGTGTTCGATTTTTTCAAGAAAAACTATGTTGGCGCATCAGGAAGAGGCGGCAGAGGAGCACGGCCGAGATATGCTCCACCCCTGTGGAACCAGTACGATACTGCCCTCGAAAAGTCACACCGCACAAACAACGTCAGTGAAGCGTGGCATAATCGCTTCCGTGAAGTCGTGGGGAAACATCATCCTGATGTATATGCCGCCCTTTCGGAGTTCCAGAAGGAACAAGGTTATACGGAAATAGTTGTACAGGAACTTGCTCTCGGTAAAAGGGTCAGAGGTGCCCCACAAAAGAAGTGGCGTGACCTGCAAATTCGCCTAGAGAACATTGCCGCGGAATATGGCAATGTTCCGACGTTACAATACTTACACAATTTATCACAC
This sequence comes from Aspidiotus rigidus, assembly GCA_035079385.1. NCBI lineage: Eukaryota > Metazoa > Arthropoda > Insecta > Hemiptera > Diaspididae > Aspidiotus > Aspidiotus rigidus. The sequence continues at coordinate 6,115,610 of JAVHKY010000023.1, forward strand.
AATGTGAATATTTCATAACAAATAAAATTTCCTTTCAACTTTGTCGGATTATTGTCGTGTCGGAGAAATGTCGTGTCGGAAACATGAACTGTCAAAGAAATGTCGGGTCGGAAAATTTGTGTATCGGAAAAATGTCGTGTCGGAAATTCGTAGTCGGAAAAATGTCGTAGAACCCCTCATACACTAGTTCAATCAACCCCTCATCAGGTATGTACCTGTTGAGCACATTTAGGTTGTCGTTATTCAGATGGCGAATAATTTCAATATGTTCTGACGCGGTACGCTTGAAAACCGAGGACTCTCTATGGAGGAGGAACTCGGATTCCTCTTTGAAACTATGGCCAGTGGTGATAAGATGGTCCGCAAATGCCGAATCACCCAATTTCTTCTTTTCCCACGCCTTCCTATGCTCATCTATTCTAATTTTGAGCTGACGTCCAGTCTCACCTACGTAGATTCCATTACAGTCATTACACTCCATTTTGTAAACCCCACTTCTTTCGACCAGTGGGATGGAGTCCTTCAGCTTACCGAACAGACTTTTTACAGTGTTAAGATTGTAATACACTGGGCGAAACCCAAATGGGCGGAGGACACGACCTAACTGGAAAGAGAATTTTCCTAAAAAGGGGAGCCTGATCCAACGTTTTCTACTGTCAGTCACCGGATTGCGGGGGAGGGAGGTAGTGGAATCAAGGCTTTTCTGAGTCAATTTTCTATGGACCATCAAGTCAACATCTAAGCTGACCTCATTCACTCTGGCCAAGTGCTTTATAGTCAAAAGCTCCTGTTGAAAAGCGAGGTGACCCAATGGAATACTAGTCAACCGGTGGATATAACTATTAAAACCGGCAATTTTGTGGGCAACAGGGCAGAAAGATCTACCGTGGACTTTAATATCGGTCGAAGTATCTTTTCTATATATGGCGAATTCATGGGCACCTTCTCTATTAGAGATAGTAAGGTCCAAAAAATTTATAGATAAACCGCCTACTTCCAACGTGAATTTAACGGAAGGATACAAACTGTTAAGATACCTAAGAAACTCCAAAAGGAGATCTTGGTGACCGGTGCACATGCACAAGACATCATCAACATACCTGTGCCAATAATGTATATGACTCAAAAGCCCCTGGCCAGAGGAAAAAAGATCGAGCTCAAATTTAGACATGAAAACCTCCGAAATGAGGGAACCCAGAGGAGAGCCAATAGGGATACCTACCTCCTCTGGAAATTCGAAAAATTCCCCTTCAAATTTGCAAAAATTGGGAGACCAACAAATATAGAGTAAATTGAAAAATTCTGCCAGTTCTTCGTGACAGATATTAGATTGGACCAAGAGGTCTCCCATATGCTGCATGGCAGTAGCCCTAGGGATACTCGGAAATAAGCCGACTACGTCAAAAGAGCATATATGGTAGAATCAGGCGGAAGAACGTCATCTTTGAGCTTATCAGCCAGGGAGACCGAATTCTTCACAGAGTAGGATGACTCAAAATCTACTCTAGATTTGAACCAACGGTCCAAAAATTTTGCCAAGAAGTGCGTGGGGGAAGACACAAAGGAACCGACCGGCCGCATCGGAGTGTCCTTTTTATGAATCTTGGGCAGCCCGTACAATAAGGGCGGCACAGGGTTGGGCTCAAGGAGAAATCTTTTAAGCGAAGGGGTTTTGATAATAAATTCGCCTCCTCCATAGAGAGTCCTCGGTTTTCAAGCGTACCGCGTTAGAACATATTGAAATTATTCGCCATCTGAATAACGACAACCTAAATGTGCTCAACAGGTACATACCTGATGAGGGGTTGATTGAACTAGTTTATGAGTATGATTCACATTGTGATGACTCACTAGTTCAGTCATAATTTCCTCGGCAGTGTTTGTTGCCGGCTGGTGTTGGTTCAGTTGCTTTTATGTCACCTGTTGACAATGGTTCTTTAATCGAAAGCGCTCCGGTGTATTTTGTATTTCTGTGGCTTTAATTAAATTACTCCGTCTGTTTTACTCCTTTGAGTATGTCTGGAAAATATTCGGCTTCACCATTCTGCGGTTTTCATTGCATTCTTCTGTCGGTGACCATTTTTTCGTCAGAAATATCCGGCGTTCGATATCGATCTCAATGACCTTGAACCGCTTCATGAAATCAAGGGAAGAGGAAGGTCATGGAACAGCGAAAAACGTCAGAGGCTAAATGTTTTTGACAATTTCAAGTCCCAGGACGCAAGGAGCAAAAGTTTGTGCATCTTTCGTTGTTTCTGAACTCTCCTCTTCCAAAGTCACTGTGAACGTATGCACCCCTAATTCATCGACTTTAGCAACTTCGAATATAATATTTTGAAACCTCTAATACCTCTCACGTAAAACTTCTTTCATCCACTGCCTTGACTCATTCAACCAAGTCACACCAATTTCCTGACTATTTTCCTCTTTCTTCACGCTCTAAGTACTCTGGTATTTTGTACACTAACACCCGCTATTACATTTCCCGTGCTTTCATACGCACTCATTATCTTCTGCGGTTTGTTTCCAATTACGTCGAGTATTTCTTATATAAAGTTTTAGATCCTTATCTTCTACCTTTTCACATGTTCCAGCCTCTGGATAGCGTGCGTAATGGAATAAAAATAAAAAGAATCATGCAATTACTAACTGTCTCTTTACCAGCGAATGTGTGCTTGTTGATAACAGACACGGCGACGATTGTATCGCTATTGAAAATGATCATGTTTAGAATGGCTTGGTACACTAGAACTTATGGCGGAGAGTGTGTAAACACAATGAGAGAAATTCATTTGATTTTTGCTTTTGTGATTTGAAATGGCTTCAGTGACACGTAAACCGCGTAAAAAAATATATATAAAGAAAACTAAAGCTATATAGAAAATAAATTCAATACTACAACCATATCGAGAGTAATTCAAGCCATAAAAAGTAAACACAATCATTATTATACTGCAACAGTGTGCTTAAAGAACAGCGAGAGCGAGAGAGAAAAGCCTCATCTGCGCCCGAAATATTAATAAGCAAACACGTAGGCCTATATACGCCTATGGCTATGGTAGCGCATAAATGATGCACGCTCACGACACCTACCTATATTAAAATGAGGAAGAGGAATCCTAATTTTTTAAGGCGTGTTTTATCTCGGAACTTGAAGGTATTCACCCGCGGCGTTTAGTCTGCAAGCCGCTTTTGTATAAAATACCGCACGTGTGTTCATAAGTGGAAGTGCAGTGTAAACAGAAAAGAAACTTAGCCGCAGGTCTTCGCACCTGTATTTTTCAATAATGCCAGTCTCGACAGAAAAATTATTATCATATTTTAGCGTTCAGGAAATTAGATCTATAGTATGCTATCCACCGAAGACGATGTAAGAAGAATTTTACTGACCAGCTCAACATTTCGAAATGCGGAAATTGACTCAAAATGTTTGTAAGACGTATAATATAGCGTGAGGACGAATTTTCACGCAACGTAATGTCAAGAGAACAAGGTAGTTCGTTGAATGGATTTTTGATGTTTTTAATGTCTTTAGCGGCACCCCAGTCCACTATTGGAAATCTAGGAGTCCGAGTTGCGGGATGCGATGCTGCCCCCCAGCCCACTCTTAGAAATCTGCAAGAGCGAGTTCAAGTTTCTTTGTCCTAACATACAGTACCAACTTTAGACTAGATTTAAACTGGCCCCATTTTCAAAAATTGATTGATTGATCAAGTTGTGAGGAACTTTCAAATCATGTCCACGTTATTTGTATAATGGAACTATTTACACATCATCACCTTTGAGTGTAGCGTGGCAAGTAGAACTCCTAGCGGAGATATCAGTCTTCTGTCAAAAGAGGGGAATGTTGATGACGTCACGAACTAATGTCGTCACACATTAAACGAATCTGTTCCTCTAAGTTACGGCTATCCATAAAATACGCGAAAAAGACGAATACTCCGAATGGAGAGTAAACCTTGCAAACCGCAGAAAATACAAAACGACGAGCGCTTTCGGTTAATAAACCATCTTCAAGCCTGAAATGAAAGCAACTGACGAACGGAGGAGAAGAACAATGTATTAAGATTGGCTAAACGAGAAATCACGGTATGAATCATAGACCAGTTCGATCAGGCCATCCTCCGGAATGAACGAGTTGAGTACAGTGATACCGTCAGTGTTGCGATGACGCATTATCTCTATATACTCGAGAGCGATGCGCTTAAGATAGGAATTCTCCTTATGGAGGAGCTTTTCGGATCCCTCACGGAAGCTGTGGCCACTGTTTATCGAATGATCCGCAAAAGCTGACTCCCCAAGCGTCTCTTCTCCCAAGACTTCAGATGCTCAGCTACTCCAACTTTCATTTAGCGGCTGGTCTCACCAATATAAAAGCCTCCACAATCCCCACATTCCAACTTATAAACACCACTCCTCTCATCAATGGGTATGGGGTCCTTCAGTCTCACAAACAACCCCTTAACTGTTGTAGGGTTGTAGAACGCGCCGGGTCTGAAGCCAAACGGGCGGAGGGCCCGACCCAATTGGAGGGAGAACTTCCCCAGAAAAGGGAGACTGATCCAACGGAATCGGCGATCACGGATCATGTCTCGGGGGAGGGAGGTGGTGGAATCAAGAATGCTCCTTGTAACTTTCCTCCGAACCATCACGTCAACGTCGACATTGACCCCATTCACTCTAGCCAGGTGTTTTATCGTGAGTACTTCTTTCTTAAAAGCAGACTGACTCAACAGAATACGAGTCAGTCTGTGAACTAGGCTATGAAATGCAGCCATCTTGTCAGCAACAGGACCGAACGAACCACCGTGGACTAAAATGTCGGTCGTAGTATCTTTCCTGTAAATTCCAAACTCATGGATACCGTCTACAATAGAGATCGATAAATCCAAAAAGTTAATGGAAAATACCCCTATTTCCAACGTAAATTTGATGGAGGGGTACCAGGAATTGAGATACCTCAGAAACTCACCAAGGAGATCTGGGTGACCAGTCCAGGTACATAGAACGTCACCAACGTACCTGTGCCAATAGTGAATATGATTGAGTAACACCTGGTTCAAGGAAAAAAGGTCAAGTTCAAACTTAGACATTAAGACTTCGGAGATAAGAGAGCCTAAAGGTGATCCAATAGGGATCCCTACTTCATCAGGGAACTCGAAAAATTTCCCTTCAAATTTACAGTAGTTAGGGGACCAGCAGGTATTCAGAAGATCGAAAAATTCCTGAAGCTCATTGTGAGGAATGTTGGCTCTGACGAGTAGCTCATCCATCCGCTGGATAGTAGCAGCCTTGGGAATATCCGGGAACAAACCAACAACATCAAAAGAGCAGATGGTCGTTCCCGGGGGAAGACTTACACCCTTCAGGACATCAGTTAAAGAGGACGAATTCAAAACCGAATGAGGAGATTCAAATTCAATGCGATTTTCGAACCATCGGTCAAGGAATTTGGCAAGGAAGTAAGTGGGGGGGAGACGAAAGAAACAACGGGTCGCATCGGGGTATTGTTCTTATGCACTTTAGGCAGCCCGTAGAGGAGGGGGGTGTGGGGTTAGAAACAAGGAGGGATTTTTTCAGAGCAGGAGTCTTGATAATAGCCTCACTCCTGTTGATGACACTCCTAACTTCTTTGACGTGCTTCGGGAAGCTGTAATCCTCATTCTCTTTAGCACCACACTGCTGGAGGACCTCGTGGACCTTGGAAGAATAGTCGGATTTCTCCATCACCACAACAGCATTTCCCTTGTCCGCCTTAGTGACGATTAAATCTCCCTCTGTAATCTTCCTCTTTAAACCTTGAATCACTCCTTCCAATTTATTACTCATGCGGGGGAGAGGGTTATTGCGGACTATCTCGGCACAAACATTCGGTTCTGCCATGTTGCCCACAAAATTGCCGGTTTTAATAGTTATATCCACCGGTTGACTAGTATTCCATTGGGTCACCTCGCTTTTCAACAGGAGCTTTTGACTATAAAGCACTTGGCCAGAGTGAATGAGGTCAGCTTAGATGTTGACTTGATGTTCCATAGAAAATTGACTCGGAAAAGCCTTGATTCTTCTACCTCCCTCCCCCGCAATCCGGTGTCTGACAGTAGAAAACGTTGGATCAGGCTCCCCTTTTTAGGAAAATTCTCTTCCCAGTTAGGTCGTGTCCTCCGCCCATTTGGGTTTCGCCCAGTGTATTACAATCTTAACACTGTATAAAGTCTGTTCGTTAAGCTGAAGGACCCCATCCCACTGGTCGAAAGAAGTGGGGTTTACAAAATGGAGTGTAATGACTGTAATGGAATCTACACAGGTGAGACTGGACGTCAGCTCAAAATTAGAATAGATGAGCATAGGAAGGCGTGGGAAAAGAAGAAATTGGGTGATTCGGCATTTGCGGACCATCTTATCACCACTGACCATAGTTTCAAAGAGAGATCCGAGTCCCTCCTCCATAGAAAGTCCTCGGTTTTCAAACGTACCGCGTTAGAACATATTGAAATTATTCGCCATCTGAATAACGACAACCTAAATGTGCTCAACAGGTACATACCTGATGAGGGGTTGATTGAACTAGTTTATGAGTATAATTCACATTGTGATGACTCGCTAGTTCAGTCATGATTTCCTCGGCAGTGTTTGTTGCCGGCCGGTGTTGGTTCAGTTGCTTTCATGTCACCCGTTGACAATGGTTCTTTAATCGAAAGCGCTCCGGTGCATTTTGTATTTCTGTGGCTTTAATTAAATTACTCCGTCTGTTTTACTCTTTCGAGTATGTCGTCGTTTGACATTCGGGAACATGGATTTTCGGCTATGGCTTCGATAAATTAGATTTTCGGGAAAGTGGACGTTCAGGAACATGGATTTTCGAGTATTTGGCTTCAGGAATTAGGGTTTTGTAAATTGGACATTCGGGAGAAATACTTTCGGGAAAATGGATATTTGGGGAAACGGTTTTGGGAAATTGTATGGTAATCTTCTAGTGTAATACTAGCCTAGTACAGAATGAGCCTAGTACGGAGGTAGTATAGTATAAAAGTAGTACATTGCATGAAATGGGATGGACGTATAGACGCAAATATCTTAAGTAGGCTTGCTTAGTGCATGTAATATAGGTCCAGTACCAATACAGACGAAGCCTAGTGTATAAAATAGTGTAGAAGTGTATAGTATACTGCATGAAACGGACACTAGGCTCGTACCTCGATCGTCGAAATTTTTCCTATAGCTTCAAGGTCATGCGAACGGTAACGCAATTCCAGGCTCAGACTCCAGCACAAAGACATAAAACATGTCAAAATTTCGTTGATAGGCTGAATCGGTGTAATAGACTCGAACCGGTCAAACAATAGGGTTCAGAAACTCTAAACTACTCCGCCGAATAATCGACGCTAATCGCTAATTAAGACCAATTATCAAAAAATTGTTCCTAAAACAGGTATCTGCTCGTCCAATTTTTTCGAATATCGTCTTCCTGAACATAAAATTTCATAATCGTTTCACAGACAATTTACTTCAGTTGAGAAGCCGCAGTTTCGTCTGCTGGCTCACTGTCTAGGATTTGAACTCCTAGAATGGTGACGATTATAAACGCACATAATGACCGTATTAAAAATGCATGCATATTACGAGTATCATTAGTCACACATCAAATAATAAGTTATGAAGATATCGTTGCCATCACTGGTACATAATAATGAAATGATTAAGGGGCGATGTCTGCGCGCAGTCAACGGTTATTTAATTGATTCGGCGTAAGGTATGCTTTGGAAGGAAAAATAGCTTTCGCTCGATACAAAGTTGTATTAAAATATTTTATCTGTCAACGTCGAAAGAATGCATGCATTAGTTTTCGCTACCGCGGCCGCCGAAACGTGTATGTAGTGAAACTCCGCAGTTAATCGTATTTATAATAACGATACCACAAACTGATAAATAGATTTTCTGTGCGCACTTCACTCCTTATTCGAACTTTGGTTTTCTTTGGATTATTTGTCATTCCGCGGACTCCGGAGTCACCTTACGGCGTGACAATATTAGAAACATGTGGGCTCGCGTGCCCGCGATATTTTTCTGCACGCAGCCTGTTGCTGTAGTCACGATCAAAAGCGAACCCATATATCGGTTTTGTATTAAGAGTACGTAAGCCACGGGAGCCTGGGCGAGATCTTCCAACACAGGTATGCTAAACCGCCATTTTTGTACCAGCTGAACTTTAAACTATGTTATCATATAAAACTAATATTTTTGTGAGATTTTGGTGGAAATTGTCTTTTCTTTACACACATACGATAACGCCGTTTATCCTACTCAATTTACGGGAACAAAGCGCTTCGTTACTCTGTGAATGCGCGTTGTTGTAGCGTCAAAATCAGTACTGCGCATGTGCAAGGGGTAGATATGAATTTTCATATCTACCGTTGGTGAGATATGAATATACGCGGGTAACAAAATTCATAGGCTTTTTCATCACGTAAAGAAAAACCTCATGTGCAACACGGTCGAAAAAGCATTTAGCTAAGAACACGTCCTCAGATAAACTCGAAATGTTCCGTTTCTTCCGCCACCTTTCAAAATTGTGAAGACAGAATCGTATTTTTCTCTAGAAGAATCCTGCAGAATGTCGCTCACGGCAGCCGCAGCTGTTAATCGTATTTCATCTGGAATTTTATCACTCGACATCTTGATAGCTAAGTTACTGTTCAGTCCAGCTAATTTGAATTTGATTAATATTCATGATTGCAATTACAATAAACTAATGCATTAGATATTGTGACGTTCTACCAGTCACCAAATATCTCCTGACGCCAATAATAAAGAACAATTACAAAAACCGAGCTTTATTACTGGTACCGCAAATACAACACTTCTAAACACCGTTAAACTGTAACACAATTGCGTTAAAGAACAAGAACACATTAACTATCGCTCTAAGATTACAACTGAATCGCCAGTCTCACCCTTAATTCCGGAATTCTCCAGATTTCTTCTAGAACGGCAAACAGGTTATGCAAGAGTCCTTACAATCAATCGAGCATGTTCCAGGCTGTTCACGTGCATTTGACGAACTAGTTTAGCAATAAGTGCGCCTCCTTGCGGCGTCTGCTTTTATTAAAAGTTTAGCGGCATGTGCAAGCTTGGTGCTTGCGGCTTCATTGCAGAACGCTACACTTTCCCCTCCTCAGTTTTCGGCTAGTCTATTCCGGTGGACCACTTTAAACTTTCTGTCCTGTTGGATGCAATAGATGACATCATTGATTCTCTTTACAACTGTCCAAGGTCCTTCCCATTTGCACTGTAATTTTGGTTTCTTCCCTTTCCTTCTCTGTGGGTTGTAGAAACCACACCTTATCCTGAGGTTCAAACTTGGTTTTATCTGCACAGATGTCATGGCGTGCCTTCATCTGGTCGCTAGCAACCTCTAGATTTTCTCTGACCAACTCATGTACCTGCTTAAGTCGGTTCTTCAGTTCTTGCGTAAATCGCTCAACTTCTTGAGGTGGCTGTGGAGGGGTACCCAGCTCTAAATCACAAGGCAATTGAAGTTCTCTTCCAAAAATGATTTTTGCAGGTGTTTCTTTGGTGCTCTCATGGATTGAAGACCGATAGGCTAGCAGGAACAATGGAATTAGCTTGTCCCAATTTCGCTAGTCATTATCAATTACTTTGGATAGGAATTGGTCTATTGTTTTGTTGAACCTCTCGACCATACCATCAGATTGTGGGTGGAGTGGTGTTGTACGAGTTTTCCTTAATCCCATCAGCTTAGCCACTTCTCCAAATACCTGGGATTCAAAGTTTCTTCCCTGGTCTGAGTGTAACTCCAGAGGTACTTCAAACCTTGAGATCCAGTTTTCCACCAGCGCTGTTGCAACAGTGACGGCTTCATAATTTGGCAGTGGGTAAGCATCCATCCATTTGCTGAAATAATCTCCCACCACTAGAATATAACGATTACCTTGGTCAGTTTCTGGAAATGGTCCTGAGATATCTGCCGCAATCCGTTCAAAAGGGTATCGCACATTTTAGATTTGGATCTTAGCTCGGCCTCTAGTATTGGGCCCCTTACTGGCATTACATGCTCTGCAACATTGAATCCAATCCTCTATATCACTTCTACAGGCTGGCCAGTAAAACCGTTCCCGAATCTTGGCCAATGTTTTTGTTATTCCAAGATGACTACCAGATGCGTCATCATGAACACTCTTCAAGACATCCGGAACAAGTGCTTCAGGTATCAGTAGTTGGCGCCGGTGTGATCTGCCATCTGTGGTTTCCCAGATCCGATAAACAATTCCATTTTCTACTTGAAGCAAGACCCATTGTGACCATAAGATCTTTAAATTTACCGACTGTGAGCTGATATCTTGCCAGACTGGTTGTTCACCTTTCTCCTTCCAGGCTAAGATGACTGAAATATCTTTATCCTGTTGTTGAGCATTTCTCATATCCACATTGGAACCTAGTTGTATGGATTTGACTGAGACTTCTTTCTTCACATCATTGACTACAGTGCTTAATTCTTCTTCAACTTTGGTCTGGAGGAGACAATCCTTGGCTTCCAACTCATAAAGTGGTATATCTCCACAGGGACTTCTTAAAAGGTCATGCTTCAGATCAATAATCAGCCCATACTTTCGCATTAAATCCAGCCCCAGAATACAGTCATCTTCGATACCAGCAAGGATGAATATTCCAGTTATTACCATTGAGGAAATCTTGATAGATAGCTCAACAGTGCCCTTGGTCCAAGCTTGTTCACCCATGGCAGTCCTGAGGCGGTACTTTTCTCTCCAATTAATGGATGAGCCTGGGATGTCCTTGACCAATTGTGTCTTGATAACTGGACCAGTAGCAGCGCAGTCCATGCACATATCTATATTGCGTCCAATACTATCATTCCATCCTGATACATAACCGTTCTCACTTGAAGTCCGCATTTTGGAAATTCTTATTTCTTGGGCCCTTCTCCTTGGCCCTAGAGTTGGTTGGCCCCTGGTAACTCCAGGTGGGAGTTTTCCGCCTTGCAGTGATCTCCACTTAGGGCAACTGAGCTTGATGTGACCCTCTTCATCACAGTGGTAGCATCGACGTTTGTCTCCAGTAGGTCTGACTTTTGTTTGCTTCAAAACTGTGGAACCTCGTCTACGAAACGCCTTTCTTGCAGCTTCTACTTCCAGGGCGAAGGATAATGCTTCTTTCAAGGTTTTGCAACGCGCAATGCGAACTTGACTCTGAACCTCCCAGTCAAAAATTCCATCAATGAATGCCTCAAGAGCAGTTTGTCCGATAGCCAATATGGTAGCTTCTAGGTAAGCTTGTTGAGTTAATTTGAGAATTTCACTTGAAAATGCCTGAAGACTTTTTCCATGGTTCTGTTGACGGTATTTCAGTTCTCTTCTTCTGATGGGAGCCAAGTGAGCTTGACCAAAGCGTTGTTCAAGGACCTCAACCAACTTTTGGTAATTCTTCTTGTCATCCTCAGCAATGTTGGACAACAGCTGTAGTGCAGCTCCTCTCAAGCTGACAATCAAATTACCAGCCTTGGCTTTGTCATCCCATCCATTGAGTTGAGCTGCAATTTCAAACTATGATTTGTATAGTTCCCAAGAGATTTCACCATCAAACATTGGTATTTTGACTTTGGTCTTTGATGACGATTCTACAACTAGTAAATTTCCTTCATTTGATCCAGAACTGAAAAAAGCAACGCCTGGTGGATCAACAACCATGCTTACTGTTGGATTTCCTTCCAGTCTCTGAAGTCGTTCCTCCATTACTTTCCACCGTTACTCGAGTCCTTCAACTTGATTTTTAACTTCGCTCAGTCCATCAGAGATCTCTGCTTTAAGGTCTTCCTTGTTCTGTTTAAGTTTCTGTTCAATTTTCTCCTCCATTGCATTCTTGTTCTGTTCAAGTTTCTGTTCAATTTTCTGGTCTATTGCAGTAAACCCAGTCTTCAGATCTTCTGAATTTTTAGCCATTGTATCTGTCAATATTTGCAGCATTGCACTCAAATCTATATCTGGAGGCTGCTTTGTTGGCGTACCAGTCCCAAGGTTTCCAGTAGCTTCGTCAACCTCAAATTCAAAATTGGCCACATCCAAACCCGAGTCTATGAATGCTTTTTCCAGGCGATCGGCTAGTTCATTTTTGGTTCCGCTAACAGAGAGATTACGATTCCGGAGTTCCTCGCGGAGTTGATCCCGAATAAGTTCATAAAACTTCTTCTTCATCATCTTGAATCACCACAAGCTTCAAACGCATAGAGTAGGCTTACGCAATCCCACTTCTGACACCAGTTGTGATGTTCTACCAGTCACCGAATATCTCTTGACGCCAATAATAAAGAACGAAAACCGAGCTTTATTACTAGTACCGCAAATACAACACTTCTAAACACTGTTAAACTGTAACACAATCGCGTTAAAGAACGAGAACACGTTAACTATCGCTTTAAGATTACAACTGAATCGCTCTATCGGGTTGCTGCCGGCTATTTATAGTCTCACCCTTAATTCCGGAATTCTCGAGATTTCTTCTAGAACGGCAAACAGGTTATGCAAGAGTCCTTACAATCAATCGAGCATGTTCCAGATTGTTCACGCGTATTCGACGAACTAGTTAAGCAATAAGTGCGCTTCCTTGCGGCTTCATTGCAGAACGCCACAATACAGATGGGAAACCATTTGACTAGTACATACTACTACACCAAATACATTGAAAAAGTGATCAAGAAACTTTGGCGCGCCGAGAACCCGCACTTCAAATAGCCCAATCACAGAATAAGCGACAGTAGAGGAAGCTGCAACAAAAAGGACAAACTAACAGTTATTCACTAGCAGACTGAGATATCTAAATTGACCTGTCAGACCAAGAAAATATCGCACCGCAGACGGGAGCTCAAACCCAATAAAAATATCTGAGTCAATAGGCTAGGTTAAGATGTACAATTATTTATTTAATTAACTACTTCCTGTCCACCCGCTGCTGAGCACTGCCATTCGCATGAGGACACAACTGTAGGTGCGCTAGAGTCATGCCCGAAAAGGGGATTCGGCAAAAATTGTCATAAACCTGTAAAAAACTAAAACGGGCTGTATCTTTGTCAGTATTGAAAAATACAAAAAAGTAGTAAGAGCATTTTTTTATTATTTTCATTCATAGAATAACCTAAAAGAAGAAAAAATTAAGATTTCAACAATTTTCTGTAACATCCCTTTTTCAGGCAGCTTCCAAAAATGGCCACCACGCAGTTTTCATAGAGGGCGCCTACTTTGTGTCCTCATGCGAATTGTATATTCAGCAGTGGGTAATGGGCAATTAACTAGCTCTACCAAAAAAGTTTGGAATGAAGAACCCAAACTTTCTTTTTGATCCAGTAACGTCCACAGGCGGAAATTACTACACATGAAAGTTACCTCTAAACGCAGTCCATTTTTTTATGCAGCGGCTAAGTCGCCGCAGAACGCCGCTCTTATTTTTACGCGGTGATGGAGGTCGAAAGCTCGTAAAAGTTCAGTACGTTCCACCGCGAATGAATGTGTGTCATTTTGTGCGGCAGCGCTTCGCTTTCTCTAGCTTATTTTTGTCAATATAGGGTACTGTATTGTCCTGATAACTCATCGAGTATAATATGTACTCACAAACTTGTTCATCACGCTTTCCACGACGTATGTGTGTGTATACCGACGAATCTAATTCAAAAATTCACAATATGCAATTCCATACCCGAACAAACTCGTTAACGAGAATCGATGGATACAGTATTTATTTCCTATATTAAGTCAAGTATCATAAGGTAGAGTAAAAACTAGGAACACCAACGCAAATGTGCGCTTCAACGCTTTTTCTAATTACCGTATATCGTCGTGACAATTTATTTTATAAGTTTCTTTGCGTTATACTTGTTGTCCTCATGCCCGTTAATCGATCTCGCGAGTCAAATCATTCATTGTTTTCGAAAACTTACGTATACAGTCTTTCTTAAAACGATTTAGACGCGTCGCTTTTATGTTCTTCCGATTCGTCTTTAAAACTCGTTTATATTTTTGCATTATAATTCTATGCCTCGTTGCGCCTCCACCCTCACCTTCCGCCTACGGCAAATTAGCTTCATATAATTCTCGACGGTTGTATAATGGTTTGCGAGAGTTAGGTACTAGTACGAGTGTCAGAAGTAGATATCTCTTGTATGGTCTGCGCCATTGTACGCCAACCGCACTTTTTTATGCACCAAGCCAAATTTTCCAACTATCGAAAAAATCCTAGAAATTCTATAATTTTTCATACTGAATATTTAGCTGCTTTTAAAGCAAGTGTGGTTCCTTTCGCTATATTTTTTCCTCTCCTCCGGTTTGAAAAATTCAGAACTTTTGTATCGCAAAGTTCTATTATTTTTCTCTTCTTTCAACTCTAAAAAATCATCACAGCTCAACTTTGTAAGTTCACAAAATTAACCTTTATTTCAGTCAAATCTCTGGTTTTCAAAGCTCTCGCACTTGTATATATGATCTGCGCCATTGTTCACCATTGACGTTTGTCCTATGCGCAAACACATTTTTGATGTACTCCAGAACAACCTAAAAATCCTCTAATTTTTCTCTCTGAATATTTAGCTGTTTTTAAATTTGAATATTTTGATAAAATTCTTCATAAGTTCTGAAATAACTGAAGCTACTCTAATAAATGAGCGAACGTCTTCGACAGTGCGAGGGCGTTTCATATCTTTTGAGAAATCTTTAATATTATCTTCTGTTGGTCGTATAGTGCCCGCCTCAATTTCATAACCTAGAATCTCAACACTGCGTATGAAAAAGTTACATTTAGTTGTTCTTAGCTTGATGTTAAGTACTTGGCGTACATGTTGAACATGTTCTTTCAAGGTCTTACTATATATGTCAATATCGTCCATATACACCATACATATTTTCCACAGTTCATTTTTGAGGACTTCATTTAGTGCGGCAACAAGGACTGCGGCACTAGCTGAAAATCCCATGCGTAAACCTAAAAATTTGTTAGATGCTAACATGAATCCTAGCTTAGACGCACAACTTTCGGCTATCTACCTTTATTTGATAATATGCTGAGAATATATCTGCGCATGAAAACTAGTTTGCTTGTTGATATGCCTCTATGATGGCTGGGGTCATGGGTTTGTGACGGTTGGTATTATTATTTTTGTCTGCTTTGGATATGGGCGGGAAACAACTGGGACGTCATCTGTCGTGAGAATCTCGCATTCTCGCATAGCATTTCGAGTACTTTGACGCAGTCCTTAGGCCAGATGACTGTTGTACCGACTGTGTAGTGGAAAGTGGCCTTGTTTCTAGCGTCGGCCATTTGCCATAGTGGTTTTTGTATTTTTGTAATTCTTCATACTCAGCTGGAGACCAATTTCGGTGATTTTCTCGTTTGTTTCCATAATGCACTTCTCAACTGTTGTCTTTAGTTGAGGAGCTGTCCCCGCCCCTACGATTATCAGAGTATCATCCGCGTAGACGCTGGTGTTTGGGTAGAGCGGTTCAAAATGAAGGATGATTTGATCGTACGGAATATTCCACTGGGTGGCCGCAAGGACCATCCTTTCCTCAGTTCACCCTGATCGTTTTCACAACCCATCCAACCTCTAACCTGGACATAGCTGATTAACGTAAATGCCGCGAATTAAAGTATATGTAAAGCTAGTCTATTATACGTGTCTTATTCAGATAGGCTAAAAAGTCTCACTTCTTAATTTTTCATTACTTCTAACAGGAACCTGTTTTAGCAACGGTTTTTTCGGAAAAAACATCCAGTGGGCGACAAAGCTCGGAGCTTGAAAATTTTCCAAGTCACCCTCCTATCAAACGAATACGTTCTTCCAATGTACTTTGGAAATAGGGGTATCTTCTATTAACTATTTGGATTTATCGATATATATCTGTAATAGACAGTATCCATGAGTTTGGAATATACAGGAAAGATATTACGATCGATATTTTAGTCAACGGAGCGTCGTTCTGTTCTGTTGCTCATAAGATGGCTGCTTTTATCAGCCTAGTTCACAGACCGAGGCTGCCTTCAAGAAAGGATTACTGACAATAAAACACCTCGCCAGAGTGAATGGAATCAATGTCGACGTTGACATGATGGTTCGGAGGAAACATACGAGGAGCATTCCTGATTCCACCACCTCCCTCCCCCGAGCCACGATCCTTGACCGTGGTATGTGTTGGATCAGTCTCTCTTTCTTGGGAAATTTCTCCCTCCAATTGGGTCGGGCCCTTTTGCCGTTTGGTTTCAGACCAGCTCTTTACAACCCTACCACTGTTAAAGGGTTGCTTGTGATACTGAAGGACCCCATACTCGTTGATGAGAGGGGCGGTGTTTATATAATGGAATGCAGGGATTATAGAGGCTTTTATATTGGTGAGATCAGCCGTCAGATGAAGGTGAGAGTAGCTGAGCACCTGAAGTCTTGGAATAAGGGACACTTGCGGGAATCAGCTTTGCTGATCATTTCTTAAAAAGCGGCCTCAGTTTCTATGAGGGATTAGAAAGGCTCCTCCATAAGGAGAATCCCTCATATATCATATATAGCTCGAGAGTCGAAATCTTTCCAAGTCACCCCCCCCCCCCTATCGTATATAGCTCGAGAGTCGAAATTTTTTCTAGGTCCCCCTCCCATCATATATAGCGCGAAAGTCGAAATTTTGACATGTTCCATGTCTTTTCTCTCGCCGGACCCCGATTTTGAAACTCGCGAGTACACCCCCTTCCCCCCCCCCGTCAAGAGAAATCTCTACCCCGTGGGTGATTCAGAAATTTGCGAGTACACACCGCGTAATGATAATAAATAATTATATTAATTAATTAATTAATTAATAATTAAATAATTAAATAATTAAATAATTAAATAATTGAATAATTAAATAATTAAATAATTAAATAATTGAATAATTATTAAATAATTAAATAATTAATATAATTAATAATTAGAAAATCTCTACCCCGTAGGTGATTCAGAAATTTGCGAGTACACCCCGCGTAATAATAATAAATAATTAATTAATTAATTGATTAATTAATGATTAAATAATTAAATAAATAAATAATTAAATAGATAAACAATTAAATAATTAATTAATTAATTAATTAATAATTAGATAATTAAATAAATAAATAATTAAATAATTAAATAAATAAATAATTAAATAATAAATATGATTAATAATTAGAAAATTTATCTCTACCCCGTGGGTGATTCAGAAATTCGCGAGTACACTCCGCGTAATGATAATAAATAATTATATTAATTAATTAATTAATTAATTATTAAATAATTAAATAATTAAATAAATAAATAAATAATTAAATAATTAAAAATTACGGCTTCCTTAACGAAGTTAAACGAGGAACGCAGGGAACCTGTTTTATGATTCGTATGAGATTTGGTATTGAAAATTCAAGGAAGCCTAGATCATATATAGCTCGACAGTCGAAATTTTTCCTAGTCCCCCTTCTATCATATATAGCTCGAGAGTCGAAATTTTTCCAAGTCCCCCTTCTATCATATATAGCTCGAGAGTCGAAATTTTTCTAAGTCCCTCTCCTATCATATATGGCTCGAGAGTCGAAATTTTTCCAAGTCCCCCTTCTATCATATATAGCTCGAGAGTCGAAATTTTTCTAAGTCCCTCTCCTATCATATATGGCTCGAGAGTCAAAATTTTTCTAAGTCCCTCTTCTATCATATATAGCTCGAGAGTCGAAATTTTTCCAAGTCCCCCTCCTATCATATATAGCTCGAGAGTCGAAATTTTTCTAAGTTCCCCTCCTATCATCTATAGCTCGAGATTCGAAATTTTTCCAAGTCCCTCTCCTATCATCTATAGCTCGAGAGTCGAAATTTTTTCTAAGTCCCCCTCCTATCATATATAGCTCGGGAGTCGAAATTTTTCTAAGTCCCTCTCCTATCATATATGGCTCGAGAGTCGAAATTTTTCCAAGTCCCCCTTCTATCATATATAGCTCGAGAGTCGAAATTTTTCTAAGTCCCTCTTCTATCATATATAGCTCGAGAGTCGAAATTTTTCCAAGTCCCCCTCCTATCATATATAGCTCGAGAGTCGAAATTTTTCTAAGTTCCCCTCCTATCATCTATAGCTCGAGATTCGAAATTTTTCCAAGTCCCTCTCCTATCATCTATAGCTCGAGAGTCGAAATTTTTTCTAAGTCCCCCTCCTATCATATATAGCTCGAGAGTCGAAATTTTTCTAAGTTCCCCTCCTATCATATATAGCTCGAGAGTCGAAATTTTTCTAAGTTCCCCTCCTATCATCTATAGCTCGAGATTCGAAATTTTTCCAAGTCCCTCTCCTATCATCTATAGCTCGAGAGTCGAAATTTTTTCTAAGTCCCCCTTCTATCATATATAGCTCGAGAGTCGAAATTTTTTCTAGGTCCCCCTCCCATCATATATAGCGCGAAAGTCGAAATTTTGACATGTTCCATGTCTTTTCTCTCGCCGGACCCCGATTTTGAAACTCGCGAGTACACCCCCTTCCCCCCCCCCCCGTCAAGAGAAATCTTTACCCCGTGGGTGATTCAGAAATTTGCGAGTACACCCCGCGTAATGATAATAAATAATTATATTAATTAATTAATTAATTAATAATTAAATAATTAAATAATTAAATAATTAAATAATTAAATAATTGAATAATTAAATAATTAAATAATTAAATAATTGAATAATTATTAAATAATTAAATAATTAATATAATTAATAATTAGAAAATCTCTACCGCGTGGGTGATTCAGAAATTCGCGAGTACACCCCGCGTGATGATAATAAATAATTATATTAATTAATTAATTAAATAATTAATAATTAAATAATTAAATAACTAAATAATTAAATAATTAAATAATTAAACAAATAAATGATTAAATAATTAATATAATTAATAATTAGAAAATCTCTACCCCGTAGGTGATTCAGAAATTTGCGAGTACACCCCGCGTAATAATAATAAATAATTAATTAATTAATTGATTAATTAATGATTAAATAATTAAATAAATAAATAAATAAATAATTAAATAGATAAACAATTAAATAATTAATTAATTAATTAATTAATAATTAGATAATTAAATAAATAAATAATTAAATAATTAAATAAATAAATAATTAAATAATAAATATGATTAATAATTAGAAAATTTATCTCTACCCCGTGGGTGATTCAGAAATTCGCGAGTACACTCCGCGTAATGATAATAAATAATTATATTAATTAATTAATTAATTAATTAATTATTAAATAATTAAATAATTAAATAAATAAATAAATAATTAAATAATTAAAAATTACGGCTTCCTTAACGAAGTTAAACGAGGAACGCAGGGAACCTGTTTTATGATTCGTATGAGATTTGGTATTGAAAATTCAAGGAAGCCTAGATCATATATAGCTCGACAGTCGAAATTTTTCCAAGTCCCCCTTCTATCATATATAGCTCGAGAGTCGAAATTTTTCTAAGTCCCTCTCCTATCATATATGGCTCGAGAGTTGAAATTTTTCCAAGTCCCCCTTCTATCATATATAGCTCGAGAGTCGAAATTTTTCTAAGTCCCTCTCCTATCATATATGGCTCGAGAGTCGAAATTTTTCCAAGTCCCCCTTCTATCATATATAGCTCGAGAGTCGAAATTTTTCTAAGTCCCTCTCCTATCATATATGGCTCGAGAGTCGAAATTTTTCTAAGTCCCTCTCCTATCATATATGGCTCGAGAGTCGAAGTTTTTCCAAGTCCCCCTTCTATCATATATAGCTCGAGAGTCGAAATTTTTCTAAGTCCCTCTCCTATCATATATGGCTCGAGAGTCGAAATTTTTCCAAGTCCCCCTTCTATCATATATAGCTCGAGAGTCGAAATTTTTCAAAGTCCCTCTCCTATCATATATGGCTCGAGAGTCGAAATTTTTCTAAGTCCCCCTTCTATCATATATGGCTCGAGAGTCAAAATTTTTCCAAGTCCCTCTTCTACCATATATAGCTCGAGAGTCGAAATTTTTCCAAGTCCCCCTCCTATCATATATAGCTCGAGAGTCGAAATTTTTCTAAGTTCCCCTCCTATCATCTATAGCTCGAGATTCGAAATTTTTCCAAGTCCCTCTCCTATCATCTATAGCTCGAGAGTCGAAATTTTTTCTAAGTCCCCCTCCTATCATATATAGCTCGAGAGTCGAAATTTTTCTAAGTCCCTCTCCTATCATATATGGCTCGAGAGTCGAAATTTTTCCAAGTCCCCCTTCTATCATATATAGCTCGAGAGTCGAAATTTTTCTGAGTCCCTCTCCTATCATATATGGCTCGAGAGTCGAAATTTTTCTAAGTCCCTCTTCTATCATATATAGCTCGAGAGTCGAAATTTTTCCAAGTCCCCCTCCTATCATATATAGCTCGAGAGTCGAAATTTTTCCAAGTTCCCCTCCTATCATCTATAGCTCGAGAGTCGAAATTTTTCCAATTCCCTCTCCTATCATCTATAGCTCGAGAGTCGAAATTTTTTCTAAGTCCCCCTCCTATCATATATGGCTCGAGAGTCGAAATTTTTTCTAAGTCCCCCTCCTATCATATATGGCTCGAGCGTCGAAATTTTTCCAAGTCCCCCTTCTATCATATATAGCTCGAGAGTCGAAATTTTTCTAAGTCCCTCTCCTATCATATATGGCTCGAGAGTCGAAATTTTTCTAAGTCCCCCTTCTATCATATATGGCTCGAGAGTCGAAATTTTTCTAAGTCCCTCTTCTATCATATATAGCTCGAGAGTCGAAATTTTTCTAAGTCCCCCTTCTATCATATATGGCTCGAGAGTCGAAATTTTTCTAAGTCCCTCTTCTATCATATATAGCTCGAGAGTCGAAATTTTTCCATGTCCCCCTTCTATCATATATAGCTCGAGAGTCGAAATTTTTCTAAGTTCCCCTGCTATCATCTATAGCTCGAGAGTCGAAATTTTTCCAAGTCCCTCTCCTATCATCTATAGCTCGAGAGTCGAAATTTTTTCTAAGTCCCCCTCCTATCATATATAGCTCGAGAGTCGAAATTTTTCCAAGTCCCTCTCCTATCATATATGGCTCGAGAGTCGAAATTTTTCCAAGTCCCCCTTCTATCATATATAGCTCGAGAGTCGAAATTTTTCTAAGTCCCTCTCCTATCATATATGGCTCGAGAGTCGATCGCTGGACGGCGCACGGTGGACGCCAGATTTCTCAAATAGCCCCTCATAAAACAGGTTCCCTGTTAATAATCAAATAATTGAATAATTAAATAATTAAATAAATAAAGAATTAAATAATTAATATAATTAATGATTAAAAAATTTTCTAAGTCCCTCTTCCTATCATATATGGCTGGATAGTCGAAATTTTTCCAAGTCCCCTAGACTTGAATTGTCTCATACCATTCCAATACAACAGCGAGACAGGGGGCGAACGAGCGGAGCGAGTTCGCGCTACCTCATATTTCTCATAGAAGACTTATACGACGCCAAGATAGGTAAAGGGGTAAACGAATAATATCTCAAGAATACTTGACCTAGTAGAAGCCTAGACTGAAATATTTCAAGATAACTGATAAAATATAAAAGACATGGAACATGATTTTCATTTATTTGGCTATGCCAGATAATTTTTTTGTCCCCTTCTTATGATATATAGCTCGAGTGTCGAAATTTTACCAAGTCCCCCTCCTATCGTATATAGCTCAAGAGTCGAAATTTTCTTAAGTCTCACAGGTCCTCGACGTCAGGCTTCCCCTCACGAGGCACGTCACTTATTGATGTCGATAAATCGATGGGACGATCCTGAGCACGTCTTGCATGAGTTCTTCTCGTACCTCAATGCCCTTTATCACTGCATCAAATTCAGATGAGGAATAGGACAGTAACCTATCTCGGAATCTCACTTACTCCTGACGGACACTAGTGTAGCATTTACCTAAAGCCCACATCTACTGACCTCTGCATAAATGCTATCTCGTACTGTCCCCGAGACATGAAGAATCCCCTCATATTTTTATGGTTCACCACCTCGTCGTCCTCTCTCTCTCTCTCTCTCTCTCTCTCTCTCTCTCTCTCTCTCTCTCTCTCTCTCTCTCTCTCTCTCTCTGTCTCTCTCTCTCTCTCAATAACGACTCGAATTGTGCTGAATATCACCCTTGATCTCGACCTCATGGTCAGGAAAAGCTTGTTACTAGGAGCCTCAACCAGTTGGTGTATTCGTCAAGGCAGCCCCCCCCCCTTTTACAAGTGGATTCACCTTCTATTTCGGCAAATTTTCGAAAGGCTAGGCTGACATTCTCAAGAAACCCGGCTGTCACATACTCGACTGCACTTTAGGTGTCGCCCAAAGATCCAACCGCCCCCTTAGGTAACCTGCCCCGACTGCCCGGCGTTCTACACATGGGAGAAAGCGAAACTCCTCCGTCCGCTTCAATGAGCATAAAAAGGCGTTTGGCACGAATCTAAAAACCAGAAATTCAACGTTCGCAGAGCATCCAATGAGGCTGCTCATTAGTTTGACCTCAATAAATGTCACCCCATTCGGTTTGAACAAAGATTCCGTCGGCGTCGTCGGAAAGCAATTGAGGATTTCGAGATTTGCCACCATTCGGCTAAGCACGGAGATTACGTCCTCAATCAAGTCCTCCTGTTAGTGGGAGGGACCTCACAAGCAGAGTACCAAGTAAGAATTTTCTAGCCACCTCCTTATGTATACAACATCCTATTCCAGAAGATGCATGAAAATTATCACAACAATAAGTCACGTCTTGTCGATTGAGCAAATCGCCCTTCATTTTCCCATTTCGTAAATGGGATTGGATTTTTTTTAGCAAGAATCCAAATACTCTCAACGAGTTTATTACTTGCTCAAGCATAGGCTACGTCAAATTTTGTCTCACACATGCCTGTTCAACATCCCTGCCTCATCCCACCATATTCTCACACCGCACCTAGTAGATCGTCTTACATTTCTAATTCCTCGAGTTGACCTTCTCGTTTCTCATTCCTAATCTCAAAATATTTCCAAATTTTACCTCTAAATACCTCGGTTGGAGATTCGATTCTCATTGAAAGAAGTAGAAACTCACGTCCGGTTTTTCATGATTTCAAAAATTCTCCGATTTGATTCATAATATTCGCGTTTAAATTCATTGTTTCTATTTCCGTTTTCTAACGAGGTTACCACTAATGAAGCGCTCATTAACCTATATTCGATACGCAGACATAGGCACTCATATAAAGGTTATGGCACATAAATAACGTCATTTTTAGCAAAATCTTAACCCTCCAATATTCTCTTATATAAACGATATAAAAATTTATGCGGCGACTTGGCAATAAAAAGTGAAACAAGAGGTGGAAAATGTAGCTTGCGCTGAAAATAATGAAAGACCATCTCAAAGTTGACTTCTATAATACTGTTTGAAACAATGGACTATTACTTTCTACATTACACAAAAAAATAAGTTGAATTGAGTTACCGGTATACTTATGTAGGTCTACCATGTTTTACTATAATCGGAAAATAACCCGACTATAATATCAAAACCTCGAAGACAATTGGCTACTTATTAGAAACAAATACACTTCATATTGTTGTCGATATAAGGAGCTAACATTGTATAGATATTTGACTTTTACTATACAGTTTGCTCATGACGCATGAAAGTATAAAAATGCTCAAAAGTCCAAGCAGTCTATAGTAAAATTGAAAAGAGCGAGGGAAAACGAAGATATACGAGATTTCAAGGTAGAAGAATGCAATAGTTATATTTACATTGCAGCGTGGGAAAGCAAGCAATTTTGTATACGAGTGCGAGGTGAAAACAGAAACAATATTATAAAATAAGTTTGAGAATTGAGAGACGCGAGTCAAACTCTAAAAAATTGGGAAAAAGGCTTATAGAGATGTGGATATAAATTTGTGGACTAGGCTAAAATGTGAGGCTTGCCCCTCTTTCTGCACACATTAGTACTTAACGATACAGTAAATCCTTGAATTTCCATTCATCTTTGAAATTCGTCATGGCCAACGACCACTTCTATGATGTTTGACGCGATTTGCGGTCATTGGTTAACGTTCCACTATTTCGTGTAAATGAAGTTGTACTCGTTACTAGTAAAATACGAGTATTTACGAGTAAATCGTAAAAATAAAATAATGTATTACTGTCGGAGATAGCTCCATTGAGTACATTTAAATGCATTATTTTAGTACAAGCGGTATACGGATGTATAATTCGATTATTTTCGAACATTTATCCGTGAAATAATTCAAGTTTTTGAAGGAAGTATGAAAATTTCTTATAAAAATCGTTTTAACCATACGAAGGCGAGAACAATCTTAAATAGCAAAGACTATATAGAAGTTATCGATTCGGAATTGTCTCTTGTCCTTCATCTCTGCAAGGTGGGCTCAGAATTTCCTCTTCAAAAAACGAATCGGTCTGAGAAGCAATTTTGCAAGGATGATTCTTAATAAAAGAAGAAAGCTCAGTTTGCACAAGGAAACTGACTCTACTATATCGACTTTTCAATTACAATAATCTATGTAGAAAAACGACGGCTTCCTTAACAAAGTTAAACGAGGAACGCAGGGAACCTGTTTTATGAGTCAAATGGGATTTGGTATTGAAAATTCAAGGAAGCCTAGACCTAGATAAAGCTAGTATAGAGAAGACCTAGACCTTTATAAGCCCAGTATAATATAGTTTGATAGTCTAAATTTTTCTCGAATCTCCTGTGAGTTGAAATTTTTCCAAGTCCCTTTCATAACATATATAGCTCGAGAGTCGACATTTTTCCAAGTCTCCCCCCCCCCTTATCATATATAGCTCGAGAGTGAACAATTGTTCTAAGTCCCCCTCCTATCATATATAACTCGAGATTTTCTAAGTCCCCCTCCTATATCTATCTATTATCTATTATATAAAGAGAAGTTGCAAAATCGCGAATCCATTCAACTTTATTCCTATTTCGCCTACGAACATGGAATTTGTTTCCATTGCTTTAGCTTGCCTAGGAAAAGGTTTATGCGTAATAAATTTGAAGTTACGAAATCAGGCGAATGGCGTGTAGTATATATCTTTGTGCTTGGCGGGGGGGTCATGAATGATTCAAGAGATAAAGAATCTGTGTCGTTCATTAATTTATTGATTGAAAATGCTAAGCAATCTTTTTTGTTGACGTTCATCGAAAATTAATATGTGCTAGGCAATCATTTTTGGAAAATGGTTCTTTTTAACCGGAGAAGTTTTGAATACTCATACTATGAGTAATGGAATAGTGTAGGGTTACGATAAAGATTTTGCTTAGCAATTATCTGAAAAAGTAGTGGTTGTCTTTCATTATTTCAAATTCAACGTGAGGACCAAGAAAAGAAAAATAATTCACGTCAATTTCGAAAATTCAATGTCAAATTCACGGATGTCTCACTTTATTGCAATCTAATTGGAATGCCAAAACGCAAGAAAGCAAATCTAGGGCGGTTGACGAACAATGGGAAGAGGGCTCGTGTCAATTCCGAAATTTTGACATCAGAAAATAATGTGGAAAATGATTGCCAGAGCGATAATAGTCCATTCATTAGGTACATTATTGAGAAAGACTCTACCACTATAAGTTCAATTGGGAATCTGGCAATTACGTGCACATTTTGCGATAGAAAATTATTTGAAACTGAAAATCTAAATTTCTGTTGCGGGAGTGATAAGATAAAGTTAGCTGATTTACCCTCAATGCCGGATCTTCTTCAAAAACTATTAGACGGAAGGGATAATAGATCTCATTTTCTTAATAATTTGCGTAAATACAACAATGCGCTTTCCATAACTTCTTTAGGGTGTAATGAAGTTCCAAATATATTTACAACTTTCAAAATTATTGGTGTATCATTACTTATATAGGAAGTTATCTACCTCCTCCAACAATCCACAAAAAATGACAAATGTTTCAGCATACACCCAGAACGAAGAATGCGCAAAGGATCATATATATATATATATATATATATATATATATATATGTAGCTCGAGAGTCGAAATTTTTCCAAGTTTTTTGCTGGACGGCGCACGGCAAATTTCTCAAAAAGCCCCGCATGGCACAGGTTCCCTGTTAAAATTTCGACTCTCGAGCTATATACGATAGACGGGAGACTTGAAAAAATTTCGACTCTCGAGTTATATATGATGAGAGGGGGACAAAAAAATTTCGACTCTCGCGCTATATATGATGGGAGGGGGACCTAGAAAGAATTTTGACTCTCGAGCTATATACGATATGGGGGCGGGAAAGGCTTGGAAAAATTTCGTCTCTCGAGCTATATACGATAGGGGATGGGACTTGGAAAAATTTTGACTCTCGAGCTATTATGATGGGAGGGGAACCTGGAAAAAATTTTGACTCTCGAGTTATATATGATGAGAGGGGGACAAAAAAATTTCGACTCTCGCGCTATATACGATAGGGGGGGGGGGAAAGGCTTGGAAAAATTTTGTCTCTCGAGCTATATATGATAAGAGGGGGACTTGGAAAAATTTCGACTCTCGAGCTATTATGATGGGAGGGGAACCTAGAAAAAATTTCCACTCTCGAGTGTATATACGATAGGGGGGGGGGAAGGCTTGGAAAAATTTCGTCTCTCGAGCTATTATGATGGGAGGGGAACCTAGAAAAAATTTCCACTCTCGAGTGTATATATGATAGGGGGGGGGGAAGGCTTGGACAAATTTCGACTCTCGAGCTATAGGGGGGTGGGACTCGGAAAAATTTCGACTCTCGAGCTATTACGATGGGAGGGGAACCTGGAAAAAATTTCGACTCTCGCGCTATATATGATGGGAGGGGGACCTAGAAGAAATTTCGACTCTCGAGCTATATACGATAGGGGGGGGGGAGGGCTTGGAAAAATTTCGTCTCTCGAGCGATATACGATAGGGGGGTGGAACTTGGAAAAATTTTGACTCTCGAGCTATTATGATGGGAGGGGAACCTGGAAAAAATTTCGACTCTCGAGTTATATATGATGAGAGGGGGACAAAAAAATTTCGACTCTCGCGCTATATATGATGGGAGGGGGACCTAGAAAGAATTTTGACTCTCGAGCTTTATACGATATGGGGGCGGGAAAGGCTTGGAAAAATTTCGTCTCTCGAGCTATATACGATAGGGGGATGGGACTTGGAAAAATTTTGACTCTCGAGCTATTATGATGGGAGGGGAACCTGGAAAACATTTTTTACTCTCGAGTTATATATGATGAGAGGGGGACAAAAAAATTTCGACTATCGCGCTATATATGATGGGAGGGGGACCTAGAAAAAATTTCGACTCTCGAGCTATATACGATAGGAGGGCGGGAAAGGCTTGGAAAAATTTCGTCTCTCGAGCTATATATGATAAGAGGGGGACTTGGAAAAATTTCGACTCTCGAGCTATTATGATGGGAGGGGAACCTAGAAAAATTTCCACTCTCGAGTGTATATACGATAGGGGGGGGGGGGGGAAGGCTTGGAAAAATTTCGTCTCTCGAGCTATTATGATGGGAGGAGAACCTAGAAAAAATTTCCACTCTCGAGTGTATATATGATAGGGGGGGGGGGAAGGCTTGGACAAATTTCGACTCTCGAGCTATAGGGGGGTGGGACTCGGAAAAATTTCGACTCTCGAGCTATTACGATGGGAGGGGAACCTGGAAAAAATTTCGACTCTCGCGCTATATATGATGGGAGGGGGATCTAGAAGAAATTTCGACTCTCGAGCTATTATGATGGGAGGGGGACAAAAAAATTTCGACTCTCGCGCTATATATGATGGCAGGGGGACCTAGAAAGAATTTTGACTCTCGAGCTATATACGATATGGGGGCGGGAAAGGCTTGGAAAAATTTCGTCTCTCGAGCTATATATGATAAGAGGGGGACTTGGAGAAATTTCGACTCTCGAGTTATGATGATGGGAGGGGAACCTAGAAAAAATTTCCATTCTCGAGTGTATATACGATAGGGGGGGACTTGGAAAAATGTCCTTCAGGATGAAAAATAGGATTTTCTCGATTATTTGTCACTTCTAGAACGTTCCAGTGACTGGAGAAGTTTTGGACTGTTTTTTTCGAACTCGGTGGATGTAGTTACATGAGAATCGACCTAATTGATGAACGAAATACCAAAACTCACGGTCCTCCAGGGTGAAAAATAGGATTTTCCCGATTTTTTGTCCGTTCCAGGACGTTCCAGCGGCTGGAGAATTTGTTGACCATTTTTTCCAAACTCGACGGACTGTTCTCTTAAGAGTTGACCTCTTTGATGAACGAAGTACCAAAACTCACAGTTATTCATGCTGGAAAAGTGGATTTCCTCGATTTTTCATCATTTCCAGACGATTCCAGCGGCTGGAGAATTTTTTGACTATTTTTATGGAACTCGGTGGATGTATTTACATGAGAATCGACCTAATTGATGAACGAAATACCAAAACTCACGGTCCTCCAGGGTGAAAAATAGGATTTTCTCGATTTTTGGTCCTTTCCAGAACGTTCCAGCGACTGGAGAAGTTTTGAACTATTTTTCTCAAAGTCGGTGGATGTATTTAAATGAGAATCGACCTAATTGATGAACGAAATACCAAAACTCACGGTTCTCCGGGGTGAAAAAGTGGCACTTCTCTACTGTTTTCAGACTGTTCCAGTGACTGGAGAATTTTTCAACTATTTTTCTCAATCTAACGCACTCCACCTAATCCGTGGATGTGTTTACGTAAGAAGTGAACAAATCGATAAACGAAAGACTGAAAATATATTTTTAGTCGATCTGCATCCCTATTTCATCCCACGAAAAATTGCGTATTTTTCAGCTCGAACATTGACTATTGACTTCACGCGGTCTGTTGCGGTAGCATTCATAGTTCACCCCGCTATTAATGGAAAAATCACAGAAATTCATTAAATATTGATTTTATTGGGACACTTTCAGCTCACCGAGGACTATGGTACTAATGTATGTTGTAGTAGAGGGTATGCCGCTTCAAATGAATGATTTTCCCCAGGTGCCTCCCCCTACCGATTTTCTTTTAATATTCGAGTTTGAAGTTTTTTTATTGCTGGAAACTAGGAAAAATATGAATGATTTTTTTTGAAAAAAATACCACGAATGAACGTTCATATACTTTAAAATGCCCCCAAGTCACCTTGCTGTGGGATCATTATTGCTTGAGATACAACCATTTGGATCTTAGGCCTAAAAATGACTCCGCAGCCCATTTGGGTGAGCGGATAAGTCCGATTTTTTAGATTTCGAGTTTTCTCATTGGGGACAACATTTTGACGGACATTTGAAACATTTTTTGACCAAGGCCATTTTCTTCTCCTTACCCGGCTAGAGTCTTTACCGCTGTTCGTTCTGGCGTACTTCGCGTAAATGTAAATCGGTCCCTGAGGACAGTTATTGCAACGGCAACTGAAGTGTTGTGCTGGGAAACTGAGTGAAATTTTACATCGACGAAAAAGATTTGAGGCTGAGCCATTGGTCGTTCGTCAAATCGTATCCTAAACTTTCTCCAGAAACCTTAAGAGAGTCAAAATTGTATTCGAAAATGAAACGGACTAGTGACTGCGCGCGAATAGAGTTGGTCGAGCGTGTGTAGTTTGTGCCCAGAGTGAAAAAATTTCTGATGTTGGAAAAGATCAACAAAGACAGAAATGAATAATTTCAAGTTCGTGAGAAAATAAGTTTTAATCGATGCCACGAATTTAGCCACAATCTGATGGAAAAATCGGCGAATAAAGTCCTGCTAGAACCTTTATTGCGTAAGGTGTAGAACTTTACCCTCGAAGAGCACTTAGATTACATTCGGTAAATATATGTTTATAGGTCTCGAATATTTCACATATTTGACGTGTATCGAAATTTTGGATTTGCTCGTTCGTCATCGCTGTCTTTCTCTTTCATCTTAAATACTGTTTTATATAACGGTGCAGTAGTGCGAGGAGCGTATTGTACGTCGACTGGATGCACATTTTTACGATAGCGAGTTCCGAAAATTTTCATTAGAAAAATTATAGCCTACGTTCTTATTTTAACGAGAGGAATTCTTAATTTAAAAGATCTTATTCGGGAATGGGTTCGATGTTAACTGGACGTATATAGTGCTTTTTTTTTTTTCTTCCTTTCAAAGTTCCGAAATGTTGGGAATGCGAAATTACCTCGTTTAAAAATTTAGCTCTACGATGACGAGAAGGTGGTTTAAGGTTGCAGTGTACGTAATATATACCTCGAGTTCTGATGTATTCTGCTGTCTCATTTATATGTTGAGTCGATAACGAAAACGGGGCCCATTAATGTGTCGGATACTTCAATCAGCTGACTCTCAATAGTATATCGCGACGGTTGAAAAGTGCTAGAGCACTGTTGTATATTGGAGGCATTATTAAAACTCTCAAGCATCCTGTCTGCGATGCTTTGTATACATATACGCTTTACAAACTTATTTCATATCTGCTGTTGTACAAATACTGGAGGAGTTTCAGTTACAGATTACCGAGCGCAATTGTATTCGTCGTCGTCGAGTATTTCTATTCTAATTGACGCAATTCCAGACGCGAACGAGCGAGTGCTATGATACTGCGATAGGTTTCCGGTGACACGATTACAATTGTGCGTAAACAATACGGCAACTAAGTCAGGAAGATGGTTGAAACAAAAAACTCAAAACGGTATAAAATGGTGCCGGTATTATTATCGCGGTTTTAATGAATGAGTTTGGTTTCTTGCGCATTCGGCGACGGTTTCTCAGGAATATACTTATCATCTCGAGTTCTCATTTTTCTCATTTTTGTGGCTTATCAAACGCTGTATCGGGAACCCTTTTTTTTGTAGAGCGGACGCGACATTCTTGGGAACCAGTTTTTTTTTTCTCACTTTTAATTCATTACTAGATTTAGCTGCGCAAATAGTATCGAGAAGAGAAAAATCTTGAAAGGTGAGTCTGATGTACACGTCTGCTCACTGTTATACTGGAGTCACTCCTAGGTGCCGCAAAATACTCACGGATTCTTTAATGGAGCTAAACGAGGGGTGGCAGGGAACCTGTTTTCTGGGGCACGTGGGATCTGAAGAATGTAGATTATGACGTCATACGCTCGGAGTTTGGAGCTATGATAGGAGGGGAACTTTGAAAAACTGATCTATGACGTCATCGGATTGTGACGTCACAAGGCTGCCCTATGACGTCTTCAAACTGTGACGTCATAGGGCCCACCCCCCCGCTATATACTTCCCGATATAAAACAGACTCCCTGTCAAAAAGTACTCTCCGCTCGAGGGAGGGATACTCTGAAGAGTAAATTTGAACTTAGTACAGGCGGTAAGGAAAGAATTGTGCATTTTGACATAAAAGCATGAAATTTGGTGTTGAGGTGTATGAAGGGGTAATAAATGATATTAACAAGAGTGCCACGCAGAAAGTCCATTTTTGTGCCCCCAGAGGTCACCTTTTAAGGGGAAGGGTTCATTTCGCGGATTATTGTTGCAGAAATTGGAAAGAAATTATGAGAAATATATTTAGTCATGTAATTTGTAGAAAAAATGTATTACATAATTTTTTTCATACACGCACCCCTTGGGCCCAAAACTTCACAAAATTGTAAATATAATCAGAAAAACTTG
Source organism: Aspidiotus rigidus (assembly GCA_035079385.1). Classification (NCBI taxonomy): domain Eukaryota; kingdom Metazoa; phylum Arthropoda; class Insecta; order Hemiptera; family Diaspididae; genus Aspidiotus; species Aspidiotus rigidus. The sequence goes on from JAVHKY010000023.1 coordinate 6,147,318, forward strand.
AAATTTGGTATACAGATGAAGGAAGAGATAATGAATAATATTACCAAGAATTCCACCTAATAAGTTCATGTTTGTACCCCCAGGAGCCCACTTTTTTTTTGGGGGGGGGGAGGGAGATGGTTACTTTGAACACTATTGTTGCAAAAATTGGAAAAAACTTATAATATGAAATATATGCATTGGGTAAATTGTTCGAAGAAATGCTGCCAGGAATTTTCTCTGTACATAGACTCTTTCATTGGGGCCCAAAATTTCACATAATCATAAATTTCATCTGAAAAACTTGAAATATAGTAGGTATACAGGTGAAGGAAGGTGTAATGAATAATATTAACAAGAATATGCCACAGAATAAGTTCATTTTTGTGCCCCTAGGGCCCATTTTTTGGGGGTCGGTAAAGGCTTCATTATTTTAAAACTTATAGTTGCAAAACTTGAAAAAAAACATTATACACACTAGGTAAAACTTCTTTTTCTCAGGGATTACGAGTTGATTGTTGTGAATATGAACAGAATAACAGAGAATGGTTATTGTTATACTCTAAAAATTCAAATTTAGATGATTTTGATAAAAGAGTACGAGAAATATATCAATCAAATCAAGATGCTACATACATTGAGATTTATTCTATGTTTATAACCCATCAAGTTGACTTCATTTTATACGAAGAAATTCCTTTTCCCAGTATTAGAGTATTGACTGAAATAAAAAGGACTACTCCCGTTTGTACAATACGTCTGTTGTACATAAACGGTTACCATTAGATGCAGCTGATAGAAAAAATTGCTAATATGTATCATAGATTGACAGACGCCGGAAATTATACTTCAAATATCTCATTGGAGCATTCTTATACCAGTACAGAGTTCGAAAATCATACTCCAAATATCTTATTGGAGCATCCTTATGCCAGTAGTTACTCTAATATTGATGATCTAGGTGTTGACACACGGAGCGATAATTTGAATAACCATGAAAATATGAATGTAGTTGACTCCTTTTTAGATCATTTATATGCCAGGAAAGAGTTTTCTGTTGATAATAATGAATCACAAAATATTTCACACCTATACCGGACAATACATTTACTTTCGAAAATGATATCTAGGCTCAATCGCTTCGAATTCTGGTTTAATATTTATTGGTAGAAGAAAATATTGTGAAATCAATATTGCGCCAAATTACTTGGGTGCCATAAATCTAAAGTGTAAATTTTGTGGAGCTTCTCATTTCAAAAATGAAGTAACCGAAAAGCAGAAAATATTCACTAAGTGTTGCATGGCAGGAAAAAATATTTTTGATCTTGATTTTGAAGTGCCTTCGTTAATCGGGGAATTGTTGTGTGGTATTTATATTGAGAGGAAGCAATTCTGAGAGAATATTAGACAATATAATTCGGCGCTAGCTTTTGCATCTCTTGGTGCCTCAGTTTCAATAGGTAATGTACAAAATGTGTCAAGATTTGGGCCTCATTGTTCTAAGATACAGGGTATTCTTTCACATTTAAGTAGTAGCTTGAAAGAACAAGATGCTCAAAAAATTAAATATTCACAACTTTATTTTACAGACCCAAGTTTGGCAAATAATGTTCGATAAAACGGAATCCAGAACTGGTCTCTACATTACGGCACATGATAATGATTTTATTCAATAAATCTTTACAATTTACGTTCTCTTTTGTCTCATAATAATGTGTAAATTAGGCCAAGTGTAATGAAGGCTAAAAACGTACATACACATCTGATGAATTTAGAATTTTGTGAAATTTGGAGCTCATGAGCCCCCAATGGAAGAGTTTATACCTAAAAAAAAAAAAAAATCCTCACACTATTTTATTCATACAAATCACCCAATGAATATAATTATTATGTATATTTTTTTTCCAAATTTTGAAACAATAAGTCTTAAAATAATAAAGCTTTTTCCGCCTCCCCCCCCCAAAAAAAAATGGGCACATAGGAGCACAAAAATGAACTTATTCTGTGGCATATTCTTCTTAATATTATTCATTACAGCTTCCTTCACCTGTGTACTAAATTTCAAGTTTTTCTGATGAAATTTATGATTTTGTGAAATTTTGGGCCCCAAGGCCTCCAATGAAAGGGTCTATGTATAGAAAAAAGGTCCTCGCTCCATTTCTTCGAACTTCTCACCCAATGCATATATTTTACACAATTTTTTTCCCAATTTTTGCAACAATAGTGTTCAAAGTAACCATCTCCACCCCCCCCCCAAAAAAAAAAAAGTGGGCTCCTGGGGGTACAAAAATGAACTTATTAGGTGGCATTCTTGGTAATATTATTCATTACCTCTTCCTTCATCTGTATACCAAATTTCAAGTTTTTTGATTATATTTACAATTGTGTGAAATTTTGGGCCCAAGGCCCCTAATGGAAGGGTGCGTGTATGAAAAAAATTATGTAATACATTTTTTCTACAAATCACATGACTAAATATATTTCTCATCATTTCTTTCCAATTTCTGCAACAATAATCTGCGAAATGAACCCTCCCCCCAAAAGTGGACCTCTGGGGCACAAAAATGGACTTTCTGCGTGGCACTCTTGTTAATATCATTTATTACGCCTTCATACACCTCAATACCTAATTTCAAGCTTTTATGACAAAATGCACAATTCTCCAGAATTTTGGATTAACAGCACGTACTGGTTGCAATATCGCACACATTAAGCGAGTACTCTCAGTTCAACAACCACCACCAGACAAGATATGCAGAGCTGAATCGGAGAAGTTCGCCTGTTGAATTTTGGATTTGAACCTTCTTCTGGGATCGATCCTTTGCTCTTTTGATATTGTCGGTTTAGTACCGAATATCCCAAAGGCCGCCACTATGTCTAAGAATTGGTGAGTTTCTAATTAATTTCAACATCCCTCATGAAGAGGTGGAGGAATTCTTTGATTTGCTCAATATCTGTTGGGCCCAAACTTTTGTAAATTTATTGATACATTTTTCGAGTTCCCTGAGATGTAGCATCCCTATTGGTTCCTCTCTGTGTTCCCCGACTTCCCACAACTTCTGCCAAACTTTCTACATTTCTGTGTCGAGGTGTTTGGTCGGGGAATTAGAGTCGGCATCTGGTTTTGCAAAATTTCTCCATGAGACTGGTTAGCGTTTCTTTGTAGCAATGAGGATGGCTCACGCTATGATCACCAGAACCAAAATAGGCTGACCTGTAACAGAGACCAATGCAAAGCAGTATCCAGCGGATGTTTTTTGTTAGCGTTTGGGGCTGAAGCATAATATTATGGTCCTATTGTGCCATTCAGCATTACTTTTCGTGGCTCTGTGGAATAACCAAACGTATGCTGGCAGAGCTAGGCTGATGACTTTGGGTAGTATTTTCTCGGCTCTCTCAGCTAGGTGGTCCAGGTGAGCTTCCAACCTAAGCTGACAGTCTATCCTGACGCCGACGTGTTTCATCACAACTAGAGAAGTGATGTGAGTATCTTAAAATGAGATTGCTAGCTTAGGAGCCTGTTTTTCTGATTAATATACTCAGTACAATGATTTCCGTTTTCAAGATGTCCGGTGAATCTTTGCAAGATAGTCCTTTGAGTTCGCACCAGTAACGACCATGGTGTCGAGGGCGTAGGTGTGGCAATTCACTTGTTGTTTGTCCACATCTTCCAGCAGCTGGTCGTAGGAGATATTCCATGATATCGATCCTGAAACTGAACCTTGCGGACAGCCGCAGGTCGAGGACCGCTTTTAAGAATTTCTAATGTTACAAATTATATACTTTGGCGCTTTCTTTCTATAAAGCTCAGATAGAGTGGCTGGTTAGGAGATGTGATCAAAGGCTCCGGATATATCTAAGGAGACCATTGCGGTAAGCTGTCGAGTTTTTCTACTGTGATTGACTTTCCTTAGGACACTTTGGATGCAGTCCTCCATGCCTTGTCCTGGGTAGAGGCTGTGATCAGGTAAACTTGTCATATTCCTAATATCAGAAGCGATGATTTTTCCAAAGGTTTTACCTGTAGTATATTACGACTAGATTAAACCTTATGGTCCATTCGAGACTCTCCCGCATGATCCCCCCCCCTTGAGTTTGATTACTTTATGCGGGACGTCAATGAAAAGTGTCGGAAGTTTGAGGCGAAGTTGAAGGAGAGGAAAAATAAGAAGCTGTCCTCCCTAATGACGGTTAATGAGGATGTGGTCGAAGAGGGGGTGAGTGACGGTGTTGTTGTTCATAAATTCCATCCCCCCCTCATAAATAATAGTCAGGTATTGTTCAATAGTGACGAAACATCCCTCCTTGAGAAAGGTTTGAAGTTCAGTATGCCTCCCCTCAAGAATGATGAAACCTTGGCGAATGTCGTTGCGGATCTTGCGGTTAAGATTGGTCATGGTTTTAATACCCAGAAAGTCTGTGCCGAATTAGTCCGTAATAACCCCCTCCCTCGCATGAGTAATAAATTGGGAGGAGTGATTCAGGGTTTAAGGAGGAAGATGAAAGAGGCAGATTTGATCGTCACTAAAGCTGACAAAGGCAACACTGTTGTAGTGATGGAGAGATCGGCCTATTCTTCTAAGGTCCATGAAGTCCTACAGCAGTGTGGTGCTAAAGAGAGTGAGGATTTCAGCTTTTCCAAGCACGTCAAAGAAGTTAGGAGTGTCATCAACGGGAGTGAGGCTGTTATCAAAACTCCTGCTTTGAAAAAAGCCCTCCTTGATCCTAACCCCACACCCCCCCCCCCCCTCCTGTACGGGCTGCCTAAAGTGCATAAGAACAATACCCCGATGCGACCCGTCGTTTCTTTCGTCTCCTCTCCTACCTACCTCCTTGCCAAATTCCTTGACCGTTGGTTCAAAAATCGAATTGATTTTAAATCCCCTCATTCGGTCTTGAATTCGGCCTCTTTAACTGGCGTCCTCAAGGATGTAAGTCTTCCCCCGGGAACGACCATCTGCTCGTTTGATGTTGTTGGTTTGTTCCCGAATATTCCTAAGGCTGCTACTATCCAGCGTATGGGTGAGCTACTCGTCAAAGCCAACATTCCTCATAATGAGCTTCACGAATTCTTCGACCTTTTAAATACTTGCTGGTCCCCCAACTACTGTAAATTTGAAGGGAAATTTTTCGAGTTCCCTGATGAAGTAGGGATCCCTATTGGATCACCTTTAGACTCTCTCATCTCCGAAATTTTCATGTCTAAGTTTGAACTTGACCTCTTTATGGCTGCTTTTCACCGCCTAGTTCACAGACTGACTCGTATTCCTTTGAGTCAGTCTGCCTTCAAGAAAGAGTTACAATAAAACACCTGGCCAGAGTGAATGGGAACAATGTCTATGTTGACGTGATGGTTCGGAGGAAAGTTACGAGGAGCCTTCTTGATTCCACCATCTCCCTTCCCCGAGACACGATCCGTGATCGCCGTTTGCGTTGGATCAGTCTCCCTTTCCTGGGGAAGTTCTCCCTGCAATTGGGTCGGGCCCTTCGCCCGTTTGGCTTCAGACCCACGTTTTACAACCTTACCGCAGTCAAGAGGTTGTTTGTGAGACTGGAGGACCCCATACCTGTCGATGAGAGGACTGGTGTGTATAAGTTGGAGTGTGAGGATTGTGGAGGCTTCTATATTGGTGAGACCAGCTGCCAAATGAAAGTTAGAGTAACTGAGCACCTGAAGTCTTGGAAGAAGGGACACTTAGGGGAGTCAGATTTCGCCGATCATTTAATAAACAGTGGCCACAGCTTCCGTGAGGGATCCGAAAAGCTCCTCCATAAGGAGAATTCCTACCATAAGCGTATCGCCCTCGAGAATATAGAGATAATTCGTCATCTCAACACTGACGGTATCACTGTACTCAATTCGTACATTCCGGAAGATGGCCTGATCGAACTGGTTTATGACTCACACCGTGATTTCTCGTTTGGACGATCTTAATACCTCGTTCTTCTCTTTTGATCGTCAGTTGCTTCCATTTCAGGCTGGTTATTTAACCGAAAGCGCTCGTCGTCGATATTTTTCTTTACTCCACGTCGGAGTATTCGTCTTTCACGTTTGCTTGGGAGAATATTGGGCGGTAGGCACCAGCGGTTTTGGGGTCTTTTTCTAGTTTTTGAATACATTCTGGCTGTTTTTTATTCCTTGGGGAAGACACCGTACGTAAGGCACTTTTCATAGAGCCCACGCAGAAGTTCAGGGTGGGCTTTGTTGATGATCTTCAATACCTTATAATTGACCCTGTCAGGGCTTGCAGATGAGCGGGTCTCGCTCCTCTTTAAACCGTCGGCAACTTTTTGGGTCGTTCCATGGATATATTCTAGGTCTGTTGGTGTAAGTGTGTCTTCTTCATAATCCAGAAAAGGAGCTCCTTTTGAAAAATTTGTATCGAGTTGGTAATATTTTGCTTGTTTTGTTGGGGTCGTGGAACCACTGTCGCTCTTGACAAGGTGAGGATGAACGAGGCGATTGCCTCGTGGTTTGACTATCAACTTGATGGGTGGTCAAGGCTTACAAATTCCTGGCCACTTTGTCCTTGGATATACCAGATTTTAGTGCTCACCTTTTGTTCTTTATTTCTTCTGCTAGGCTCCCAGTTCTTTCTGGGCTTGCTATAAATCTATTCTTCAGCCACCGAAGCTTTTTGATTTCATTTTTTGGTAGAATCACTCGTTAGTGAGTAATTGACAAAAACTCAATTTTCCCCCCTCTGCCCCCTGTAAAAGGAGAAGCCCAATGTAGATTCATCGGGATTCTTGCGGTTACATTTAAGGGAAGGTCCCAAATATGCCATGAAAAAGTCACCTCCGTGTTCTTCATGTCCAGGTGGCCTTCTATTTCTGGCTTCATTTCTTGGTCTATTGTTGGGTGGGCTTCTGAGATTTTCCTCGATGTTGAGCGTTAATATATTTCTTCCGCATATTTTGTGTTGTTGGACAGTGTTTTGCACCCTTCGTATGGTCAGTTGGTCGGCAGCGTGTTTTTGGTACTTCCAGCTGTTGGAGAAAAAGGGCTGGAATTCTTGCACAGTGGTTCTTGATGTGACCAAAGAGAGTGCACGCAGAGCACTTCATCAGGTTGGGCTTAGTATCAGTCCTGCAGCGTAGGCCGTATTCCATCTGGATGGTTCGCCTTTGCCCTGCTTTGTCTCACACGCGGACATTTTCTGAGGATGTGCCCTGATAGCGGATTCAAACTAGTCTAATGGTGCCACAAGAATCTTAAACTTTGAAGCTATCAAATTGAAGTTCAATGTCGGTACGCTGATGACAGAAGTGAACAGTGACAGCACTTGAAGAATCTACATCTCCAGATAAATTTTAATCTGCTTAGCAATCTTTGATACGTAGGATACAATTAGTGATTATGTTGCACGACTCAAAACTATAAAAATCTCTTGAAACTTCTCTTTGAACCTGTAAAAGTGTGTATATGGGGTTGTTTTCTGGATTGCAAATAGAATCCCAAATGAATTGAAAGTATTAACAATAATTGAATATAGAAGTTGAGAAAAAAGTGAAGGAGGATACCCAATTTGTAATAATAAGGACACCGATGGTTGTTTTTGTAGATGCTAATATAATTATGACCCATAGTACGTGGGTTTTCTGCGAAACAGAACATAGGAGGCCCACATGAAAGAGTGGTATTTCAAGGTAGGGTATCCAAACGAGAAGGAAAATGCCATTCCGAGATGACATAAATTCTGTACTCGGTTTGAATTTTAGGTTGACCTTCAAGAAGACACGATTTCTTACGCGGTATGCATTGTTTTTTCACCTCGTAGAACAATTTACTTGAGATTTTATAATTCATCATTGTGGTTGTAACAACGCCCATCATAGGTATATAATAATGCGATTATATCGTCGTTTACTCGCGTATATGGTTCCCGAAAAAAAGACAAAAGAACCAAAAAGTGATTATTTCGATGATAATTATCGCTTATTCATTGAGGGGTTTTATATTTTTTAACGCGTGCCGAATGTCTTTGCTGATGTGTCAACTGAACAAAATGGTGTTGGCGTGCTCGTATATATTTCAGACTTGTATGCAAGTTTAGCTATAGGAGCTTTGAAACAGCTGAGTCAAACATTCAGTCGGCTATAATACGATGAATGCCCTTGCAAGAATATTATTATCTATCTTCGAAACAAAACGAAATTGAAAAATATAATATTTCGCGTAGTCTACGATGTGAAAATAGCGATAGACAAGTAGCGAAATTTTCCGTTTTTCTCCGAATATTTTGCCGATAAGAGTAAAGAAAAAAAAAAGTGTCGTGTTGTTCGGAAAAGAAACAACTTAGGTACTGCTCGTCATTATATTATGTAGTAATATAAAGTCAAGTCTGTTGAAACAATGCCATACACATATTTGAAGCAAGGTTTGCGTCTTATTTTCGCGATCAAACACAGATTTAATTTTTCTAAATCACGAATATTTTCTGTTTTCATTGCAGACGGAGCTGTTCCAGTGAGACATCAGAATGGTGTTTGCGGGAGACCGGAAGAAAAGCTGTCCACTATATCCCGGTAAGTTTTTAAAACATTCTCATACTGACTCGGTATTGTTTTTCTGTATTTGTTTGATCGATGAAATCGGAGTATGAATGCAATTAGTTATCGTTTTCGTATTGTGTAGGTACCTGTCTTTAATATGTAGTAAGAACTCATGCGAGTACTTGTTCTATCGCTTCTGTAGAAGTATGAGTGAATTCAAATTTTATTCGCGATGACTCACAAAAATATCGCATAGTCATTCTGATGATTGGAAGATCTCATTTTAGAGGACTCGATAATCATGTGAAAATTTCTGCATTCGAGGATGTAAAATACCTACATTTAGAGAGCTTATCAGAAGAACTTCATTATCTCGGTACGTGAATGGGTGCTGTTCGTATTTTAGCGTGTATTTTTTTTTTATTAGTCTAACGTCAGGAAAACTTTCTTTTACACATTTTTCCGAAGTCGAATTCTGAAAGTTCTTTCGTATTCTAGTCGTTTAGTAAAGAAAACGTTAGTAGGTATCTTTCTGACGCAGTTTTCTTCGAAACTATCGTCAAACTACTGTTATGTCTTAAATGACCCGCTTTTACGTGATGATCGAGATTTACAACGTTGATAACAATTCAAAGCAAATCCGAAACCAAAATGCTATATTATGTTCGGTGATTGTTTAGAACATCTGGTTTTAATGAAGCAATTTTAAATTTGCTTAATTATGTATGTGAACAACCGCCCCTTTCAATTGTATTAATACGATTTCCCGAATTATCGAGGGAAGGAGTGAACATGCGTTACAAATACCGCAGGAAGAATTGAACAATACGTGAATGCATTAAATTTGAAAAGCGTCACCTAGCAAGACATGAGAGCAGCTCACCCAATAACGGTTGAAAACGAGGACATCGAGGGAAATCAGGACTAAACTAGCGAATAATCATAATGTGGCTCATAATAATAATAAATAATAATAATAATAGCCTATCTTACGCCAATTTGGCCAAAGGCCTCGCAACCAACGTTATTACGTTATTATGGTGCGGTTTTACAGGTCTACACTTCCCACGGTGACCAAGTCCGGCTTGGGAAGGTGACGAAATCAAGCGCTATTATTACTACAAAATTCGTTTCACTTTTATTTTCCGTGCGCGTGTATGCTTGGGATAGGGGATGTTGGTTTAGCCGGTTAACCGCGTCTTCACGACGCTGAACCAGTTCCACAACTTTCCCGTCTCGCGCATAAGCCCGTTCGAACGTTTAGATACTGCCGGTAATCTTCACTCCCAGATTAACCGACTCGTTGTTGATACGGGTTGATCAGCTCAGTGACGTTAACAGATAACACGAAGGTAGAAGTGAATGTTCGTGAATTAACCTGTTACTGTTAACGTTTACTCGTAGCTGGGGTCGAACCGCGGACCTTCGGAATACAAGGCCGTGATCTTACCACTACGCCACTGAGCCGCCTAATGTGGCTCATACTTGTAAACTAATTTATTCGACCTTTCATCAAGAATGGACCTGTTTAGCTCAGTGAAATCATCACTATCCCGATAGCGAATCATTTCGATATGCTCAAGCGCGATGCGTCTAGGGCAAGAGAATTCTTCCCGAAGGAGGACTTTCCCTGAAACTGTGATCACTGGTGATTACATGGTCCTTAAAGATCGATTCTTCCATGCCTTCTCTTTCCCAAGCTTGCTTATTTTCGGTCACTCTAGTCTTAAGCTGACGACTAGTCTCCTTTATGTACACACCTTTACAATCCGTATATTCCACCTTTACACACCATTAATCTCAACCAGCGGAACAGGGTCCTTCACTTTACAGTGATAGAATTATAGAACACTGGACGAAATTATCGGAACTCAAAATGAGTGAGTGAGGTGTAAGTAGAGCACTAATATTGAAACAGGGTTTTCCAATTGTACAAATCTACTTTATTAGTTGCTTATACAAGAGTACTTTCGGGTGTTATCCCATCATCAGTTGTGTCGCAACTGGAGAACAAAGCCTTAACCATGAGTTTTTATAATATAACACTGTGCTCTTATTGGCTAAAACATGCTGCGTTGTGATTGGTTCAATCTCTTGTCCCAAATGCTGTGTTTCTATTGGCTACCTGGAATCCTGCCGTCTCATTGGTTGGTTCTGTTCTTCTTCTCTCGTCCAATCACCAGACCGAATAATTTTTCGCTGTCAAATGTGATTACATTGTTCAAGAGGCAGGCTTCCTCCCTCTTGGCTTTTGCAATCTCCATTTGTTCCCAGAGTTTTCTTCTCTTTGTGCGATTCTCTACATGTATGACTTCAAAGATTCCCTCTCCATCGTGGTTTTCTTCGTTACAGTGTTTCCCAAACAGTGACTTGCCATCTTCTTTCTCCCTCGACGTTTTGTGCTCCTTTTTCCTGATCTCAAACTTTCTCCCAGTCTCACCAATGTAGATTCCCTCGCACTGTTCACAACTGAGCTTGTACACTCCGCTCAAGCTTTCCTTGTCCTTTCGTTCCGTCTGGTCATTGCTGATTCTCTCCACCATGGGTTGGTTATTCTGGATACCCACATTTACATCGTAGCCATTGAAAGCATTTATCACCTTGTTCGTGTACTTTCCTATATATGGTATCAATCCGGAGTACTTTCTCACTATGCCATCATGGGTTCCTTTCTTTGTTACCATTTTCCCAAAGACTCCATCCGCCACGCCTCTGCGGTAGCCATTGGCTTATGCGATCTGCTTTACTATCTCGATTTCTTTCCTCTTCTCTTCATTGTTCTTGAAGACAGAAATTGCCCGACAGCAGTAATTCTGGATTGCCGCTAACTTGTGCCTGGGGTGGTGGTAGGAATCATTTCGGATGATGGTGTCAGTATGCGTCGGCTTCCTGTAGATTTTGTATTCTATCCTATTGTTCTCCATTGTGAGTGTAAGGTCCAAATATTCGATGGTAACATTGCCTTTTTCCACTGCGAATTTGATGCTCTCATTCATCGCATTCATTTCTGAAATGAATAGCCACCTGTCGATCAGTGCCTGACCACACAATTAGGATATCATCTACTTATCTGGCCCAGTGTTTGATCGGGTTTCTGAACTTGCTGCCCTTCAGTATCTTTCCATATCATTCATGAATATCTCCGCCAGTATTGGTCACAGCGGTGATCCCATCGCAAGTCCCTTTTCCTGACTGTAGAACCTGTTATTAAAGTGGCAGTAGTTCTAGCTCAAGATCTCTTCCATTATGTTGGCGTACTTCAGCCCATCGGGGTTCCCATGGTATCTGTTGTTTTTGAGCAGAGTGAGAAGTTCCTCCTTTGGTATAGTTCCGAACTTATTTGCCACATTAAAGGATATCAGCTTGTCATTACTCTTGATTTCCAACTTGTCCAGTTGCTCATGGTCGTTCGCGGGGGAAGACTTACACCCTTCAGAACGTCAGTTAAAGAGGTCGAATTCAAGACCGACTAAGGAGATTCAAAATCAATGCGATTTTTGAACCAACGGTCCAGGAATTTGGCAAGGAGGTAGGTGGGGGAGGAGATGAAAGACACAACGGGTCGCATCGGGGTATTGTTCTTACGCACTTTGGGCAGCCCGTAGCGGAGGGGTGGTGTGGGGTTAGGAACAAGGAGGGCTTTTTTCAAAGCAGGAGTTTTGATAATAGCCTCACTCCTGTTGATGACACTCCTCTTCGTCTTCAAACCTTGAATCACTCCTCCCAATTTATTACTCATGCGAGGGGGGGGGGGTTATTAGGGACTAATTCGGCACAAACTTTCTGGGTTAGTAAAATCAGGGCCAATCTTAACCGCAAGATCCGCAACAACATTCGCAAAGGTTTCATCCTCCTTGAGGGGAGGTAAACTGAATTTCAAACCTCTCTCAAGGAGGGCAGTTTCGTCCCTATTAAACGCTACCTGACTATTATTTATGAGGGGGGGTGGATTTTATGAACGAAAACACCGTCACTCACCCCTTCCTGAACCACCTCATCATTAACCTTCATTAGGGAGGACAACTTCTTATTCTTCTTCTCCTTCAAGTTCACTTTTAATCAAACTCAAGGGGGAGGAGCATACCGGAGAGTCTCGAATGGACCATAAGGTTTAATCTAGTGGGCGACGTTGTTTCTGATGCTTCATCTGGGTGCAAATTGGTAGTTTTCTTTCAGGAATGTGGCTACGATCTTGGCTATCTTGTAGCATGGTGATCGGATGCTGTTGACCAGGGGTCTCATCGGACGGTTTGCTTTGTGGAGTTTTACAAGGCCCTTGAGTTTTGGTGCAACCGGGTTCATCTCAAGCGTCCTTCCATTGCCGGGTACATTGCTCCGTTTCAACACAGCTTTCAGGTCATCTTGGTATTTCCGTGTTGAGTCCTTTGTTAGCTCTTGGTATCCATTCACTGCGATGTACGACTCCACTTTTTGGGTGTAGTCCTCCTTCTCCATTACCACTACCGTGCTGGCTTTGTCCGCCTTTGTCAAAATCAGGTTGTTCTGTCGGATCTTCTTTTGTAGATTTGTGACCTTCCTCTGCATTACTTGCGATCTGTCATCGGTTCGGCACATATTCCCTTTGATATCCAACAGCACTTTCCCAATTTTGGTCCGGGCTTCTGGTCTCACGTCGTGTTCCATGGTTTGGATTACTTGTTCGCAGCTAATAGCCATACTTTCAAGCTTACACTGGTTCAGCCTCTCGGGCTGCACGTACTTGATGCCTTTGTCCAGCAGTCTTCTTTCCTCTTCTGTGAAGGTGACGCTTGATAGGTTCTCGGTTCTGGGAGCAAAGTTGTGCACAACTCTCGCTGTCTCTTCCTTTCTTTCTTCTTTCTTCCGGGTCAGTTCGGCAAACTTCTTCTTGATCTGTTTTGTTTGGGCTTCCACTCGTTTTTCCCCCATAGTCCTCTCCTTTCTCCTCTTCTCCTCCTTTTTCGAACATCATTTCTTTAAATTCTAGCGGGTGGAGTAACCTTGACAGATGGAAATATTGATCATACAGTAAACCATTTCAGCCTGGTGATTTTCTTGTAGAGTTCGCCAATTTCGTTCTTCACTCTCAATCTTTCGGTTTTCATCTTGGTGCGTTTCACTGCTGCGCTGTTTCCCGGTAGCCTGATAGTCGCATACCTGGGAATAATGCCTCGTCTCACGCATTCGTGATTGAACCAAATCTTCACATGTGTCACCCTTAGTTTGGCCTTGGTCTTCAGAAACTTAAAAACATCGTTAACCATGTCTGGTGAGCTATTATCGGAACTCATAATGAGTGTGTGAGGTGTAAGTAGAGCACTAATATTGAAACAGGGTTTTCCAATTGTACAAATCTACTTTATTAGTTGCTTATACAAGAGTACTTTCGGGTGTTGTCCCGTAATCAGTTGTGTTTCAACTGAAGAACAAGGCCTTGTAGGATTCCAGGTAGCCAATAGAAACGCAGCATTTAGAACAATAGATTGAACCAATCCCAAAGCAGTATGTTTTAGCCAGTAAGAGCACAATGTCATATTTTTGTAAGAATAAGTTTCTTAGAAGTGAACCAATCACACACAGCATTGTTATAGCCAATAAGATCACAGTGTTATACTATAAAAACTCATGGTTAAGGCCTTGTTCTCCAGTTGCGACACAACTGATGATGGGATAACACCCGAAAGTACTCTTGTATAAGCAACTAATAAAGTAGATTGGACGAAAGCCAAAGGGGCGAAAGACCCGACCCAGCTGTGTAGAAAACTTCTCCAGAAATAGGAACCCAATCTTCACGGTTCAGTTCGCGAGGGAGGGAAGTGGTGGAATCGAGATATTTTACCATTATTTTTCTACAAAACAGACGATCGATGCCCAAATTGATCGCATGCTAACGACGACATACTCAAAAGAGTAAAACGAACGGAGTAATTTAAATAAAGCCACAGAAATGCTAATACACCGGAGCGCTTTCGATTAATAAACCATTGTCAACGGGGACGTGAAAGCAACTGAACCAACACCGGCCAGCAACAAAGAACTACCAAAGAGAACGCGTGACTGAACTAGCGGGTCATCACAATGTGAATCATACTCATAAACTACGTAGTTCAATCAACCCCTTATCAGGTATGTACCTGTTGAGCACATTTAGGTTGTCATTATTCAGATGGCGAATAATTTCTAAGTGTTCTAGCGCGGTACGTCTGAAAAACGAAGACTCTCTATGGAGGAGGGACTCAGATCCCTCTTTGAAACCATGGCCAGTGGTAATAAGATGGTCCGCAAGTGCTGAATCATCCAATTCCTTCTTTTCCCACGCCTTCCTATGCTTATCTATTTTAATTTTGAGCTGACGTCCAGTCTCTCTTATATAGACTCCATTACCATTGGGATGGGGTCCTTTAACTTGACGAACGGACTTTTAACAGGGAACCTGTTTTATGGGGGGCTTTCTGAGAAATTTGCCGTGCGTCGTGCGCCGTCCGACAAAAAACTTCGACTCTCGAACTATATATGATAAGAGGGAACTTGTAAAAATTTCGATTCTCGAGCTATATATGATAAGAGGGGGACTTGAAAAAATTTCTACTCTCGAGCTATATATGAAAGGAGGGGGACTTGGAAAAGTTTCGACTCTCGAACTATATATGGTATGAAAGGGACTTGGAAAAATTTCAACTCTCGAGCTATCATAATATATAGCTGGAGATTCGAGAAAAATCTAGACTCTCAAACTATATTATACTAGGCTTATAGTAGGTCTGGGCCTTCTTTATACTAGCTTTATCTAGGTCTAGGCTTCCTTGAACAATACCAAATCCTATTTGACTTATAAAACGACGTTTGTCTCCAGTTGGTCTGACCTTTTTTGGCTTCAAAACTGTGGAACATCGTCTACGAGACGCCTTTCTTGCAGCTTCTACTTCCAGGGCGAAGGATAATGCTTCTTTCAAGGTTTTGCAACGCGCAATGCGAACTTGACTCTGAACCTCCCAGTCAAAAATTCCATCAATGAATGCCTCAAGCGCAGTTTGTTCAATGGCTGACATAGTTGCTTCTGGGTAAGCTTGTTGAGTTAATTTGAGAATTTCACTTGAAAATGCCTGAAGACTTTCTCCACGGTTCTGTCGACGGTATTTCAGTTCTCTTCTTCTGATGGGAGCCAAGTGAGCTTGACCAAAGCGTTGTTCAAGGACCTCAACCAACTTCTGGTAATTCTTCTTATCACCCTCGGCAATGTTGGACAGCAGCTGTAGTGCAGCTCCTCTCAAGCTGACAATCAAATTACCAGCCTTGGCTTTGTCATCCCATCCATTGAGTTGAGCTGCAATTTCAAACTGTGATTTGTATAGTTCCCAAGAGATTTCACCATCAAACGTTGGTATCTTGACTTTGGTCTTTGATGACGGTTCTGTAGCCGGTATATTTCCTTCATTAGATCCAGAACTGAAGAAGGCAACGCCTGGCGGATCTACAACCATGCTTACTGTTGGATTCCCTTCCAGCCTCTGAAGTCGTTGTTCCATAATTTTCCATCGTTGGTCAAGTTCTTCAACTATTGGTTCAATCTGATGTTTGACTTCAATGCTCATGGTTTCTCTCAATCCATTAAAAATCTCCTCTTTGAGATCTGCCTTATTCTGGTCAAGTTTCTGGTCTATTGCATTGAGTTTCTGGTCAATTTTCTCCTCCATTGCATTCTTGTTCTGTTCCAGTTTCTGTTCAATTTTCTGGTCTATTGCAGTAAACCCAGTCTTCAGATCTTCTGAGTTTTTAGCCATTGTATCTGTCAACATTTGCAGCATTGCACTCAAATCTATAGCTGGAGACTGCTTTGTTGGCGTACCGGTCCCAAGGTTTCCAGTAGCCTCGTCAACCTCAAATTCAAAATTGGCCACGTCCAAACCCGAGTCTTCGAATGCTTTTTCCAGACGATCGGCTAATTCATTTTTGGTTCCGCTAACAGAGAGGTTACGATTCCGGAGTTCCTCGCGGAGTTGATCCCGAGTAAGTTCATGAAACTTCTTCTTCACCATCGTGAATCACCACCAGTTTCAAACGCACAGAGTAGGCTTACGCAATCCCACTTCTGACACCAGTTATTCCCAAGTGCTTCAAATTGTTTACCGGGCGGACCAAATCGGCACAAGCTTTCTGAGTATTAACCCCAGGTCCAATTTTTACGTCGAGATCAACAACGACGTTAGCCAGAGGCACGGCATTTTTAGGAGGGGGTAACCCGAATTTGAAGCCCTTCTCAAGGAGGTTCAGCTCATCGCTGGTGAACACTACCTGACTACAATTTATGATGCGCGGTTGAAACTGTTGGACAACGCCAGCATCAGTACTGCCCTCCTGGGTAGTAGGGGCTTTCAAATTTTGGAGGGAACAGAGTTTCTTGTTTTTCTTGCGTTTCAACTTATCCTCAAATGTACGACATTTATAATTGACAGACTTAATAAATAGATCCAACTCACCGGGGTGAAGTAAGCAGGAGAGTCTGGAATGCACCAGCAAATTCAACCTCGTAGTGACATTCAGCCTCCCATACCACCGCCTCAGCTCAGTACGGATCCTCCGTCAGGAATTTTTCCAATTTTTTGCTGGTAAGATTGCAGTCAGAGTAGGGACGAAATTTGACGAAATTTGGTTTAAGATGCAATTGTAAGGACTTTCGGAGGAACTATATAATATGAGTAATTAAGGTTAAAGGTCGAAATTTTTCTAAGTCCCAAAAGCAGGTCAAGGTCATAGTTCAAGCCTAGTTTGCTGCTAGTATAGCCTAATATACTGTGTGCTAAATCTGATATACTATATACTAAGGCATCTGAGCCTAGTTTATATGCTAAGGCTTGAAGGCCTAGATTAAAACTAACATCCATTCACGGCTAATTCAAACGTAGTGGCTAATATACTATATTATGATATAAGACTGAGAATTTGGACTCGCAGATTTCTGGATTAGGGAGGTTCCTACTATAGAATTTAACCTACAAGATTTTGACGATAACGACAGCAGCACTGGTCGGTGAACTGAAACCAGGCGTGTCAGTAGCAAATTATATGAAATAAATGTCTTCGAATGAGGAATGAAACGAAGATGTAAGAAGAACAAAACAAAGTCATATATGAGACGCGGAAATCATCAACGACAAGTAAACGTAAAATTTCCTCTTTCGTTCCCATAGTAGAACAGCTACCGTAATTTGTCAGTTTCTCAAATTTACATTCCTTCCATTACTGCGAGTTTAATGGTTTATTTAATGACCCACCAGTACGAGAAGATGAAGGTTTTCCTTAAATATCGTTAATCTTCAAAGTTTTGTTTTTTTCCTTATTGTAAAATTATCAGTTATTTTGTAGTAACTAGAGTAATTGAGAACGTCGAGTGCATCTTAAATAGATTTGCATTAATGAAGGTATACGCACAAGAATATGCAGTAATTATATCCGACGTGTTTTCAACACCAGCAGTGGTGCGTGTGTGCGCAATTGTGCATGGTGTAAAGTGGCATTGACACATAAATACTAAACTGGATTTGTAATAAGCAAAAAATACGTATACATTCGAACTTCGTATACACGTCATCGCTATTACTCGATATTTGAATGTTTATTTGAATGATCGTGAATAAAAGCACCTACTTGTTGATTCGCTTAGCACTCGTACACAGCAGATTTATATAGTACACGTTGGCAGAAATAATGATGAATTTGAAAAATAACCTATCAACACCACTCGTCAAAACTGTAAAACCGAGTGCTATTAATTTATCGTAATTTTGTACTAGGTCGATTCTCTTACACAGATGTCACGGTCAATGTAAACTAATTGGACGTCAATCCGTTCTAGCGAAGAATGATTTTTCGCGAGTTTCGCAGATCAGAGACCACCTTATTCGTAGGGCCGAATTTAAGGTGGTCAGCTGATGGAGGAAAGTTCATGTGGAATGTTTACGAAAATATGAGAAAACACTGCGAAGCATTGCTACGAATAACACCTTATACGCTGGGCAGTATACAAGATAGGATGTCTACTTATATGTGATTATAAACAATACGTCGATTGAATGTAAATTATCGCATTTTAAAATTATCAGCCACGTGTCTTACGTGCGCTCTGTGAGTTTTCCGCTGTGGTGGCACCACGTACTGCTGTTATTATTCTCTTTCAAATGAGGCGTGTATACGAGATATCTTTTAAATTTCCGTTAGAATTTCACTATTTCTGACTTACATTATTTTATTTTTGAATTACTTATTTATCACGATTGTAGGCCCTGGCAGGATCCGCTGGCGCCGGAGTGTCGCTCGGATAACCGCGACTTATATTTCCCATACACCACTAGAGCTAAGGAAAGACAAAGGCGACGACTATATTATGATTAAAGACTTCAAAAATTCCATTTTGGAGCTCGATTATATTTGGTAGTAGGAGAGGAGGGTTAGGGAGGCATGGTTATTAACCAGTTTTAGGATATAGATAAAAAAATACGACCATCATAGCGTCGTTATGGAGGAGAGAAGAGGGCTACAATTGTGATAATTTTGAAGTTTGTCACCAAAAGCTCAAATAACATCGACTCCTCTCCTCTGAAGATACCTCACGAGTTCCATTTTTGGCCTCAGTGACGTAGAACTTAAAATCTTAAATCCAACATCCCTCATGAAGAGTTCGAGGAATTCTAAAATCTGCTCAATATCTGTTACTCCCCGAACTTTTGTAAATTTATTGAGATCCCTTCAGCGTAAAATTCCACTTGAAAATCGAATTAAAATTTAAAAGTTTGAACAATTTTCCAATTAGGGAAAATTTTGACCTTTTTCGGGCCCATTAACCCATGTCGGTGCTTCGAAGTATTTTTCAAACATTTTTTCCGTACTCAGCGCAAAATTCCACTTAAAAATTGAATTACAATTCAAAAGATTGAATGATTTTCCAACTCGGGGGAATTTCGACACTTTCTGGGCCTAATAACCCATTTCGGTGCTTCTTAGGATTTTGTTCCTATTTTTCTCGTGTTCCCCGTCCAAATTCACCTAAGAAACAATAATTTGATTATTAAAATTTTCGAAATTCAGCTCAATACTGTAAATTAATTAATTTTCAAGCCCTATTTTGGGAACCCTGGCGATTTCATACATTTTCGGCACATTTTGGTCCATAACTCGGCTCAGAAAAGTCGTAGAAACATCGGATATGGCTCAAATTAATAATAAAATTGAGATACAAAATTCGTACATTTCAACAATACGTCTAAAGTTTTGCGTCTTCGCGCTACGACAGATTTAGCGCAAACACCCATTTAACTGGTAACATCTTTCTGGTCTACCTTGTATACACTACCTTAGGCACCAAAATGTTAGATGCATGTAGCGGAGAAATGAGGGGTGCACAAAATCCAAACTTTCCTGAACAAAATTGAACAAAATGTGAACAAAATTATCACATGGATTTGAACGCAAAATTTGAAGATGGGGGCTGCATTTCGCCCGCCCCCTCAAATTTGAAATGGATGTAGCGGGGAAACGACGAGTGAACAAAATTTAAAATGTCTTGAACAAAATTTAACAAAATGTGAACAAAATTATCACATAGATCTGAACCCAAAATTTGGTGATGGGGGCTGCATTTCCCCAGCCCCCCAAATTTAAAATGGCTGTAGCGTGGAAACGACGAGTGAACAAAATTTGAAATTTGTTGAACAAAATTGAACAGAATGTGAACAAAATTATCACATGGATTTGACCCCAAAAATTTGGAGAGGGGGGCGGCATTTCTCCATTCCCCCAAATTTGAAATGCCAGTAGCGACGAAGCGACGAAAGAACAAAATTCAAAATTTGTTGAACAAAATTGAACGAAATTGAACAAAATGTGAAAAAAATTATTACATGGATTTGAACCTAAAATTTGGAGAGGGGGGCTGCATTTGCTCAGCCCCCCCCCCCCAAATTTGAAATGGATGTAGCGGGGAAACGACGAGTGAACCAAATTTAAAATTTGTTGAACAAAATGTGAACAAAGCTATTACATGGATTTGCACCTAAAATTTGGAGATGGGGGACTGCATTTCACCTGCCCCCCAAATTTGAAATGGATGTAGCGTGGAAACGACGAGTGAACAAAATTTAAAATTTGTTGAACAAAATTTAACAAAATGTGAACAAAATTATCACATGGATTTGACCCCAAAAATTTGGAGAGGGGGGCTGCATTTCTCCATTCCCCCAAATTTGAAATGCCTGTAGCGAGGAAGCGACGAAAGAACAAAATTCAAAATTTGTTGAACAAAATTGAACAAAATGTGAAAAGAATTATTACATGGATTTGAACTGAAATTTGGAGAGTGGGGCTGCATTTTCTCAGCCGCCCCAAATTTAAAATGGCTGCAGCGGTGAAGCGACGAAAGAACAAAATTTGAAATTTGTTGAACAAAATTGAACAAAATGTGAACAAAATTATCACATGAATTTGAACCCAAAATTCTCGCCCCCCCCCCCCCAATCTGAAATGGTTAAAGCGGGGAAACAACGAGTGAACAAAATTGAACAAAAGGTGAACAAAATTATCACATGGATTTGAACCTAAAATTTGGAGATGGGGGACAGCATTTCAACTGCCCCCCAAATTTGAAATGGATGTAGCTTGGAAACGACGAGTGAACAAAATTTAAAATTTGTTGAACAAAATTTAACAAAATGTGAACAAAATTATCACATGGATTTGAACCCAAAATTTGGAGATGGGGGCTGCATTTCCCCAGCCCCCCAAGTTTGAAATGGCTGTAGCGGGGAAGCGACGAAAGAACAAAATCTAATATTTGTTGAACAAAATTGAACAAAATGTGATCAAATCTATCACATGTATTTGATTCCAAAATTTGAAGAGGTGGGCTGCATTTCTCCAGTTCCCAAATTTCAAATGACTGTAGCGGGGAAGCGACGAAAGAACAAAATTTGAAATTCGTTGAACAAAATTGAACAAAATGTGAACAAAATTATCACATGAATTTGAACCCAAAATTCGCGTTACCCCCCCCCCCCCCCCAATTTGAAATGGTTATAGCGGGGAAACAACGAGTGAAAAAAATTGAACAAGAGGTGAACAAAATCATCACATGGATCTGAACCTAAAATTTGGAGATGGGGGCTGCATTTGCTCAGCCTCGCCCCCCCAAAAAAAAATTTGAAATGGATGTAGCGGGGAAACGACGAGTGAACAAAATTTAAAATTTGGTAAACAAAATTGAACAAAATGTGAACAAAATTATCACATGGATTACAAATTTAAAATGGCTGTAGCGGGGAAACGACGAAAGAACAAAATTTAAAATTCGTTGAACAAAATTGAACAAAATGTGAACAAAATTATCACATGGATTTGAACCCATAATTCGAGCCCCCCTCCCCCAAATTGGAAATGGCTATAGCGGGGAAACGACGACTGAACAAAATTGAACAAAATGTGAACAAACTTATGGCATTAGTCGCGACTCAAAATTCCGTCATGGGGGGGGGGGGGGGTTGGGGAAATGGAGCCTAAGCGTTCCCATTTATTCTCCTCTGTGTTCTCTAATTTCGGAGGGATTCATGTCTAAATTTGAACTTGAATTTTTCTCTGTCGGTGAACCATGTCGACCGGCGATGTTCAGTCGATAACGTAAGTTGGCTCCAAGTCGATTTAGTTCCGCCCTGATGTCGACCGCAAATTGACTGGAAGTCGACACATTGTCGATATCGAAATCGAGTCGACTCCCTGTACAGATTAATGTCGACCTCACATCGTCGTCAATTTTGAGTCGACTCCTTTACACTGTCCTATAGGAAATTTGATGAGGAACAATTTTGCACTGAGGCATTTTCCACATCGCGAGATATTTGCAAAAAACTGATTTTTGGAGGGTTCAAACCTCCATTTAGAAAAATGCTCCAAGGGGATTCAGCGGGATTTTTAGACGTTCGTTCTAGACATCATTTTCTACCATTTTCAGTTATCAAAGCTTTTATGGCTCGAAATGTTTTTATTTCTCATATTTGTGTCTAATTCGCCTGCCCTACTTGTAGAGTACAACTTTTGTATCAATATGATCAACCATAATTGTAACATACAAGAACGTATTAATTTGATCTACAATCTTCAGGAGTACGATAAGACAGGGATTTTTGAGTGTGCTTCGTAGGGGAGAGGAGTCAGATTATTGAGGAAGCCTGTGACATCTAACAATATGTGGTTTGAATGGTCGGACGCTCGGTCTTGTAGTTTCCGTGGACACGCTGCCCTATAACGATAGTTCCCTATTAGCAGAATCTACAGAAAAACGTGTAGTAAAATAATGACACGCCAGAGTGCAAATTCTAGAGATTTGAACTTCGTTAACGAGTCTCACACGCCTCGAAGTGAGCCAATTATAGCTCCATCGTACCGAGAAAACAACTAAAAATAATTTTCCTCTCCATTCGCAGATTGAATCGACTGCAATAATAAAATTCGCCTTATTCGCCACCATAATACATAAGTTGTCTATAATATCGTGAAGAGTGCGCGTGGTTTACCTGGAGGTAGTATAAGTTGCATGCGCACTTCTTACGCTTAAATCAAGGTACTTTAATTGCGCACGATATAATCAGTGTAAAGATGTTAAATGTCCTATGTCGTTTTTATAACGGTGTTTTGTCAACTTTCATTACATAATAAATACGATAGTTGCCGGAAAGAGGAAACCATATTCGCATTTAGGATCGCTGATAGGAGCTTGTGTGTGAGCGTGTACAAATATATGGGACTTGGTGCAGACTGTGAGAGAGTAGATATTTGATACACTTGCGTTCTATAGTCCGCCGACATGTGACCATAAATGTAATTAACACGATATGTAGGAAAAATTAGAACTCTAGGTAAATTTTGAAAGTTCTTCCGTCCGAGCACAGTCGACATGTGAAGTGTAAAATACTTACTTGTCGAGTTTTTCGAATCCGGTGTCCGGTCGACATTTATTTAACAACACAGTGTAGATAAGTATCTCAGCGAACCCGGTTGCACTCTTTATCGTAATAGTCATAATCGTCCTCCCTGCGTCGATATTCAATTTACAGTATACTTCTTAGTACCTCGACGCACTGCTCCGAAATAGAATTTTTTCTCCGACAATGATTGATTTCACGCGTATACGAGGTGCTTGCTGGAAAGAGTCCTCGAATCGTCGCGTCGTCCTCGTCTCGCATTTAGAGCAGCGCAAACCGGTATCGCACGTTTCACACTGAGCATTTTCGAGTAGTCTTACAAAACTCCATAATGGCATCCGCATGAGCTCGATGGTATAATATTTGTCTCACGGAGTCCGGTAATCTGTTCATTGACCGAAGTCCAAAATAGCATTTAACAACGACCTAAAATCCTCTCTCGCACTTCCTGTATTAAATAATAATAATAATAAGAGGAAGAATACGACGAACGAATCCATTTCGTTGCTGTTCCAAAAATCATATTATTCGTGACTTCACCAGCGATGAGATGATATTTATTCATTGACAATTTAGAAAATCCTATGCAACTGTACTGCACATACGTGAAACCTAATTCATTTTTGTTAAACAAATCTCTTCTTTGCGGTAAACCGGTTACTCGGTCAATTTTTATGCCAACTCTTAATCGCGCCATCGCTTTTTTTTTCTCTCTTTCTTAAATTTCCGTTGTACAACGTTTTCCGAGTAATTGGTGTTCATATAGCTGTACACGTTGCAAGTGAATCTGATTAATGATCTAGCATAACCACTATTCGTAAGTAGGTAGATAGATAGGTAGGTAGAAGGTTTGTAATTATTTTCAGTACCCTTTACCACCAAAGTATTCGCTCGACCTACCCTGCGAATGTACTTCAGCGCTTTGATTTGGTCCGTCCCTCCCGGGACAAACTTTCAGTTTCGGTTTGAATTAGGGAGAATTAACTAAATCTGGTATACAGGATTGGACTCGAGTGTGCGCGTCACGTTTCGCTATCTCTGTGGTTGATTCTCTGATAATGAGAACCTACCAGAGGAGGTGCTATAGATTGTATACAGGGCTGCCCCGCGTGTACATAAGAGACTTGCACGGAGCAAATATCGTACGTGTGTTCCGCCGACGGAACCGCCGCGTCTAGGCTCCAACAGTGCTCCATATATTTATCGAAATTATCATTAAATCTCCGACACGATGATGAAAATGAGAAATACACTATGTACCTGTGACGTGTAGGTGCTGAAAATTGAAGACAGGAAACTAGCGTCTATCTTCGTATCGTATAGACGAGACAATGTTATTTTTACGGCGGTCTGAAAAATTACTATCGTCATTAAAAATCGTGTAGTACTGTAATTGATTTCAAATTGAACAATTAGGGACGCATCGTGTCTGGAAATTGAATAAGTGCGAGAAGACTAAAAATCATTGAATGCCTGTAGTTTACATAATTACTATAGATTGAACCCATTAAATTGAGAAGGACGATTAACTCGCCAAGAAAGAACGTCTGAGTGTATTGTACGAGTGCTAATAACACCGCGACCATCTTTGTACTTGCGGTCCGCACGGATAGCTAAAATTGAATATTTTTATCGTTCATATTCTACCGCATCCCACTTGCTGGCAGTAATAATTTACTAACCACCTAGAGAACAGCATCAATTAAGGGCGAGGGAGAGGTTGAGCACTTTTGGGTACCTGGTAGTTTCATTTTTCGCTCATCTAGCCACCGCCTCTAGCTCCACTCATCTTCTTCGCTTTTTGAATGTAAAAATGAGAGCTTAGAATTATTGAAGAAAATTGATCGCGGCGAAATTCCAGAAAACATGACGGATGCCTACGCTACGCGCCTTTAACGTCTGTTGAGATGGAGTGTTCTTCACAATATTCAAAGATTGACGCCTCATTTTCATCGATATTAATTGAGAAAGAACGCTCATTGTACATTTCAATTCGCATATTTTCTAAAATAATATTATTTATTTTCAATTTTTTGAACCATTTTTACCTGCATGCTTTAAAAAAATGGACTAGTTTTCGATTTTTTTCATTTTTTTAAGTGCACGTTTTTGATATTATACTGAGCATATTTTCAATTTTTCCTGCACGTTTTTACTGAATTTTTTTCATTTCTACTTGCACGAACGAGAATTTTATAGTGCACGAACTCCCGGGCTCTAGTCATAGTGTACAATATAGCTTAAAAGTAAAAACGACCGCTTCCTTAACGGAGTTAAACGAGGAACGCAGGGAACCTGTTTTATGAGTCAAGTGGGATTCGGTATTCAGAAGAAATTCGATCTAATTATTTATGAATGAAAACCTGAAATTTTAAAACTTTTTTTTAAGTTCATAATTTTAAGCTCAATATTCGAAATTTTTACAAGTCCCCTTCCCATCATAAATTTTTGTAAGTCTCCCTCCTCCTATCATTTATAGCTCGGTGGTCAAAATTCCCCCCCCCCCCCCCTATCATATTGGCTCGATCGACATTTTTCGAAGTCCCTCTCTTATCATATATGGCTCGAGAGTCGACATTTTTAAGTCCCCTTCCTATCATATATAGCTCGAAAGTCGACATTTTTCCAAGTCCCCTTCCTATCATATATGGCTCGAGAGTCGAAATTTTTCCGAGTCCCCCTCTTATCATATATTGCTCGAGAGTCGAAATTTTTTCAAGTCCCCCTCCTATCATATACGGCTCGAGAGTCGAAATTTTTCCAAGTCCCCTTCTTATCATATATGGCTCGAGAGTCGACATTTTTTCCAAGTCCCCTTCTTTCATATAAAGCTCGAAAGTCGACATTTTTCCAAGTCCCCTTCTTATCATATATTGCTCGAGAGTCGAAATTTTTCCGAGTCCCCCTCTTATCATACATTGCTCGAGAGTCGGAATTTTTCCAAGTCCCTCTCCTATCATATACGGCTCGAGAGTCGAAATTTTTCCGAGTCCCCCTCTTATCATATATTGCTCGAGAGTCGGAATTTTTTCAAGTCCCTCTCCTATCATATACATACGGCTCGAGAGTCGACATTTTTCCAAGTCCCCTTCCTATCATATATGGCTCGAGTCGACATTTTTTCCAAGTCCCCTTCTTTCATATAAAGCTCGAGAGTCGACATTTTTCCAAGTCCCCCTCTTATCATATATGGCTCGCGAGTCGAAATTTCTTCCAAGTATCCCTCCTATCATATATGGCTCGAGAGTCAAAAATTTAACAGGGAACCTGTTCTATGGGGGGCTTTTTCAGAAATTTGGCGTACGCCGTGCGCCGTCAGGCAAAAAACAGAAAAATTTCGACTCTCGAGCTATATATGACAAGAAGGGGATTTAGAAATAATTGCGACTCTCGAGCCATATATGATAAGGGTGGGGGGGGGGGACTTAGAAAAATGTCGACTCTTTAAGAATATATGATAAGAGGGGGACTTGGAAAAAACTTCGACTCTCGAGCTATATATATGATAGGAGGGGGACTTGGAAAAAGGTCGACTATCGCGCTATATATGATAGGAGGGGGACTTGGAATAATTTCGACTCTCGAGTCATATATGATAGGAAGGGGATTTAGAAAAAATTTCGACTCTCGAACTATATATGATAAGAGGGGGACTTATTTCGACTCTCGAACTATAATATATGATAAGAGGGGGACTTGGAAAAAATTTCGACTCTCGAGCTATATATGAGAGGAGGGGGACTTGGAAAAAGGTCGACTATCGCGCTATATATGATAGGAAGGGCATTTAGAAAAAATTTCGACTCTCGAGCCATGTAAGATCGTGGGGGGACTTGGAAAAATGTAGACTCTCGAGCCATATATGATAGGAGGGGGATTTGGAATAATTTCGACTCTCTAGCCATGTATATATATATATATATAGGAAGGGGATTTAGAAAAAATTTCGACTCTCGAGTCATATATGATAGGGGGGGGGGGGGACTTAGAACAATTTCGACTCTCGAACTATATGTGATAAGAGGGGGACTTATTTCGACTCTCGAACTGTATATGATAAGAGGGGGACTTATTTCGACTCTCGAACTATATATGATAAGAGGGGGACTTGGAAAAAATTTCGACTCTCGAGCTATATATGATAGGAGGGGGACTTGGAAAAAGGTCGACTATCGCGCTATATATGAGAGGAAGGGGATTTAGAAAAAATTTCAACTCTCGAGCCATGTATGATCGTGGGGGGGGACTTGGAAAAATGTCGACTCTCGAGTAGGAGGGGGAGGGGGACTTGGAAAGAGGTCGAGTATCGCGCTATATATGATAGGTGGGGGACTTATTTCTACTCCCGAACTATATATGATAAGAGGGGGACTTGGGAAAATGTCGACTCTGGAGCCATATATGATAGGATGGGGATTTAGAAAAAATTTCAACTCTCGAGCCATGTATGATCGTGGGGGGGCACTTGGAAAAATGTCGACTCTCGAGCTATATATGATAGGAGGGGGGGGGGACTTGGAAAAAGGTCGACTATCGCGCTATATATGATAGGTGGGGGACTTATTTCGACTCTCGAGCTATATATGATAGGAGGGGGATTTAGAAAAAATTTCAACTCTCGAGCCATGTATGATCGTGGGTGGAGGACTTAGAAAAATATCGACTCTCGAGCCATATATGATAGGAGGGGGATTTGGAATAATTTCGACTCTCGAGCCATATATATAGGAAGGGGATTTGGAAAAAATTTCGACTCTCGAGCTATATATGATAGGAGGGGGGGGGGGGGGCGACTTGGAAAAATGTCGACTCTCGAGCCATATATGATTGGAGGGGTACTTGGAAAAATTACGGCTTCCTTAACGAAGTTAAACGAGGAACGCAGGGAACCTGTTTTATGATTCGAATGAGATTTGGTATTGAAAATTCAAGGAAGCCTATATTTGGAGAAAGGTAGTAAAAAGAAGGCCTAGACCAACTCCAAATTTTTCTAAGTCCCCCTCCTATCATATATGGCTCGAGAGTCGAAATTTTTCTAAGTCCCCCTCCTATCATATATAGCTCGAGAGTCGAAATTTTTCTAAGTTCCCCTCCTATCATCTATAGCTCGAGAGTCGAAATTTTTTCTAAGTCCCCCTCCTATCATATATAGCTTGAGAGTCGAAATTTTTTTAAGTCCCTCTCCTATCATATATGGCTCGAGGGTCGAAATTTTTCTAAGTTTTTCGCTGGACGGCGCACGGCGGACGGCGGACGCCAGATTTCTCAAATAGCCCCCCATAAAACAGGTTCCCTGTTAAAATTTCGACTCTCGAACTATATGTGATGAGAGGGGGACTTGGATAAATTTCGACTCTTCAGCCATATATGATAGGAGGGGGACTTATTTCGACTCTCGAACTATATATGATAAGAGGGGGACTTGGAAAACATTTCGACTCTCGAGCTGTATATGATAGGAGGGGGATTCGGAAAAATTTGGACTTTCGAGCCATATAGTTTAGGAGGGGGACTTGGTGTAATTTCGACTCTCGAGCCATATATGATAGGGGGGGGGGGGACTTAGAAAAATTTCGACTATCGCGCTCATATATAGCTCGAGATTCGAGAAAATTTAGAGTCTCAAACTATATTATACTAGGCTTATCGTAGGTGTAGGCCTTCTTTTTACTAGCTTCATCTAGTTCTAGGCTTCCTTGAATTTTTAACACCAAATCCCATTTGACTCATAAAACAGGTTCCCTGCGTTCCTCGTTTAACTTCTTTAAGGAATCCGTCGTTTTTTCTAAGTCCCTCTCCAATCATATATGGCTCGAGAGTCGAAATTTTTCCAAGTCGCCCTCCTAAGTTATCATATATAGCTCGAGAATCGAAATTTTTCTAAGTTGTTTGCTGGAAAGCCTTCTCAAAAAGCCCCCCATAAAACAGGTTCCCTGTTGAAAATCAGAACAGGTTCCCTGTTAAAATTTCAATTTTTGAGCTATCTGATTGGAAAGGAACTTAGACAATTCTAAGATTACAAAGCTTCATTTTCTACTCAATTAAGAGTGAAGCCTAATGAAACTTCTAAAAAAAGCAGTGACGAAGAAAATATAAGCGATTTTCCATTCGTTCAGACAGAAAGAATGTCGAGAGCTATTTTCTCACAAGCTGCCGCATTAATGGTGGCATATGAAGATAATTCCACTTCAAATTACGGTAATCGAGAAAATGAGATGAGTGGCATATCAGAACGGAAAATCATTAAAATTTCAATGAAGTTGAAAGTTTTAAAAAGAAATGCTATATGCAAGTAATGTGCAGTTGACGTAATAGCGGTAAATCCATTCGACGAAGTCATTGAACATCTTTATAAATCTGCATTCTTGAGATGAACGTATACCTACCTATACGTTAACTTTCCATTACACGTATATTTTTCTTTCCGATATGTATACACGAGAGTCATTGCAAAAAAATAATAATAATAATGAATGAAAATGAAAACTGTCAAATACCGGAATAGAATGTGTTTGAGATATTTTCCTGAATTTAATCTGAAAGTACTAATGCGTTTACTCTCTGCGTACATCTGCCCTCGGAAACCAGTTTTCAAAGAAATTGAAGTATGATTGTTTATATGAAATCACGATATTGGACCCGAGCGTTTCAATAATGCGTAACAGGTCGATGAATGTGAAATGATGCGGTAAATACAAACCATCGTCGGCGTTAGGTTTTCAAGAAAAGTTTTTGAAATAGCATCTATTTAGATTGTACACATATTGCAACGCAATCAGAATGAACGAATATTATTATACCTTCCTACAAAGTTATCTCAAACACGTCGATATCAATTTCTCGGAAACGTGACTTATGAAAATGGAAGTGAATTTTAAAATACTGTATGTATACAAAAATTCGATTTGCCACGAACTTCTCTAATGAGTCATAATGTCATTTTTGGACCTTTCATCTTTTTGGTCGGTGCAATATCTTCATATCAATTTACGTGTTTTGTACATACTTTGAATGACGATACTTCGAATATCTTTTTTTTTTTTTAGATCCGTGTCAGTGTCCTCGCATTTTTCGGGAGAATGACTTGACCGTTCACCACGCGTTTTATCAACGAGTTGGAATGTGGAAGCTCTATATTGAGCTTTGGTCTCAATAGAACTTCGACTGTTCTGTCTCACATCGTGCCAAGACTACCTCGTCTCTCAAATATGTATCGTTCGTTTAAGGAATCTCTCCAATTCATCTACTTTACCCCTTCTCTTCATTGTACAAACCATAAAGATAGAGATGTATACAAAGGCACAGTAAACAAGGCGAAGACGAGTCTTCAAAGGAGACTCAAACCGATCAGATTTGTTAAATTCCCCCGCTCCATTAAATTAATAAGCCTCCCAATTAAACTTAGGTCATGGGCTCAGAGTGGGAAGATGGGAACAATAAGGATAAATTGAGGTGTTGTAGGAGTAGCTGGATCGGAGGTAGTTTATCGTGCTAATGATTTACTCATGATTGCTTGAGAGGGAGTTTGTGATGTAGAGAGAGACAGAATGGTGCGAAGCTGAATGATTTTGAGAGCTTGGAAAGAGAAGAATTGTTGAACGGATCGATCGTCAGTGTCGACGTCTAGGCACGAAGGAGTGAGAGGCTTCAAAAAAGGAAAGAGAGACGGCCAATTCTGAGGCGGGTTAGTCTGACTTTTTGGCGTCGAAAGAGCAATTTGAGTAGGCCAAGAAATTTGAAGTTTTTGACGTGTTTCATGTCTTTGCTCCGACCTCCACGCCCTAATTTTGAAATTTGCGTCCATGCGTCACGCTCTACGACTATGACCTTCGAACTTGGAAACATTTTCTTCACCCTTCCCCCTACTCTCCTGGATTTGCATCCGCACGTCACGCCGTAAGACCCCATCTTCTTGTATACAAGCATTACACTAATCTCATACTAAACTTATACTCTTGACATAGAATCGACTCGCTATCTTGACCAAAAGTCTACTGAAAATTGACCTCGACTTTGAGGCGATTTAGGTCCCTGGAGGATAATCATGCTAGGGGGAGTGAATGAGGGAGCAGTAATAGGATTTGAGCTCATACGAGGGGGAGGACCAGTTCGGAGCGCATACGCAATGAATGTCCAGTAGAAAGGTTCACTGTATCATATTTCTTAAAGATCGATGTTTCTCGGTCTCAATCGAAAGGAGACGGTAAATGAGGAAGAACTTGTCAAATTTATAAGAATGAGGATTGTTAGATGTTAGGATGCGTAGAATGAGAGCCTTGTATGAGAGTGAATCAGATGTGCGGGTTGGCGGGTTGATACGTATTAGAATTAGAAAGAAAAAATCACCGTACATCGCGAAAGTGATTCAAATTGTTCATCAGGTGGCAAATCGTGATTTTTTTACGGGCTATGGTCATCAGCTAGCGAAGAAATATGGGAATAAACGGATATGTAATAGAGTGTGGACCGGAGGAAGTTTTGAATCTGGGTAATGAATTCCGAGTTATTAGAAAGGTTTGTACTCAAGAGAGTAACGTATTACAAATGATACCACACAAAAACAAGCAGCCGCGAGCGCTTTCGGTTAATTAACCATCATCTAAGCGTAAGTGAACGGAAGCGACTGAACCCAACATTAACGAAGACAGAGGAACACGAGATGAAATTCATGATTGAACTAGCGAGTCATCAAATTGTGAATCATTCTCGTACACTAATTCAATCAATCCCTCATCAGGAATGTACCTGTTTAGAACAGTGATGTCTTCATTATTTCGGTGTCTAATAATTTCTATATTTTCCAAAGCCAATCGCTTGAAGTACGAATTCTCCCTATGGAGGAGGGCCTCAGAACCTTCCTTAAACTTATGGCCACTCTCAATTAAATGATCGGAGAATGCCGATTCACCCAATTTACCCTTCTCCCAAGCCTTTTTATGCTCAGCTACCCGAATCTGGAGCTGGCGGCCTGTCATGCCTACATAGATACCCGAGCAATCGTTGCACGCTACACTATAAACTCCACTCCTCTCGGCCACAGGAACGGGGTCTTTTAATCTTACAAGTAAACTTTTAACTGTGTTAGGATTATAAAACGCTGGCCGGAATCCAAAGGGGCGGAGGACACGTCCCAATTTCAAAGAGAACTTGCCCAGGAAAGGAATTCTAATCCACCTCTTTCTACTGTCTAGGTGGTCCCTAGGGAGGGAGGTTGTGGAATCGAGGCATTTTCTAGTGAGCTTCCTCCGGACCATTAGATCAACATCCACTCTAACTTGATTAACCCTGGCCAGGTGCTTAATAGTCACAAGTTCCTTTTGAAAAGCTGTCTGACTCAAAGGTATTTGAGTCAGTCGATGAATTAGGCTATTGAAAGCCGAAATCTTATAGGCAGTAGGACAAAAGGACGAACCGTGGATAACGATATCGGTCGACGTTTGCTTTCTATAAATACCAAATTCATGGATACCATCATTAATAGAGATGGACAAATCCAAAAAGTTTATTGATAAGCCACCGACTTCCAATGTGAATTTTATGGAAGGGTATTGGCTATTTAAATAATTGAGGAACTCACTCAGGAGTTCCACAGGACCGGTCCACGCACATAATACGTCGTCCACGTACCTATGCCAGTAGTGGACGTGACTCAAGAACACCTGGCCAGAGGAAAATAAATCATATTCGAATTTCGACATAAATACCTCCGAAATGAGCGAACCCAAGGGGGAGCCAATGGGAATCCCCACTTCTTCGGGGAACTCAAAAAATTTCCCATCAAATTTACAAAAATTAGCGGACCAACAGATATTTAGAAGGCTAAAGAATTCCGCAAATTCTTCGTGAGGAACGTTAGCTTGAACTAGTAACTCGCCCATGTGTTGCATGGCTACGGCCTTTGGAATGTGAGGAAATAAACCTACAACATCGAAGGAACATAACGTCGTTCCAGGAAGAAGACTGATGTCCTTCAACTTATCTGCAAGGAAACCGGAGTTCTTTACTGAGTATGTAGAGTTTACCTCAACTCGAGACTTAAACCAACGATCGATCTATTTTGCTAAGGTATAAGTAGGTGACGAAACCAATGATACAACTGGCCGCATTGGGATATCTTTTTTGTGAACTTTCGGCGACTCATAAAGGAGGGGAGGAACCGGATTGGGTTCCAAGATGGCCTTTTTAACAGGGAACCTCTTTTATGGGGGGCTATTTGAGAAATCTGGCGTCCGCCGTCCGCCGTGCGCCGTCCAGCGAAAAACTTAGAAAAATTTCGACCCTCGAGCCATATATGATAGGAGAGGGACTTAGAAAAATTTCGACTCTCGAGCTATAGATGATAGGAGGGGAACTTAGAAAAATTTCGACTCTCGAGCCATATATGATAGGAGAGGGACTTGGAAAAAATTTCGACTCTCGAGCTATAGATGATAGGAGGGGAACTTAGAAAAATTTCGACTCTCGAGCTATATATGATAGGAGGGGGACTTGGAAAAATGTCGACTCTCGAGCCATATATGATAGAAGGGGGACTTGGAAAAATTTCGACTCTCGAGCTATATAAATGATAGAAGAGGGACTTAGAAAAATTTCGACTCTCGAGCCATATATGATAGAAGGGGGACTTGGAAAAATTTCGACTCTCGAGCTATATATGATAGAAGAGGGACTTAGAAAAATTTCGACTCTCGAGCCATATATGATAGGAGAGGGACTTAGAAAAATTTCGACTCTCGAGCTATATATGATAGGAGGGGAACTTAGAAAAATTTCGACTCTCGAGCTATAGATGATAGGAGGGGAACTTAGAAAAATTTCGACTCTCGAGCTATATATGATAGAAGGGGGACTTAGAAAAATTTCGACTCTCGAGCCATATATGATAGGAGAGGGACTTAGAAAAATTTCGACTCTCGAGCTATATATGATAGAAGGGGGACTTAGAAAAATTTCGACTCTCGAGCTATATATGATAGGAGGGGAACTTAGAAAAATTTCGACTCTCGAGCTATAGATGATAGGAGGGGAACTTAGAAAAATTTCGACTCTCGAGCTATATATGATAGAAGGGGGACTTAGAAAAATTTCGACTCTCGAGCCATATATGATAGGGACTTAGAAAAATTTCGACTCTCGAGCTATATATGATAGAAGGGGAACTTAGAAAAATTTCGACTCTCGAGCCATATATGATAGGAGAGGGACTTGGAAAAAATTTCGACTCTCGAGCTATAGATGATAGGAGGGGAACTTAGAAAAATGTCGACTCTCGAGCTATATATGATAGGAGGGGGACTTGGAAAAATGTCGACTCTCGAGCCATATATGATAGAAGGGGGACTTGGAAAAATTTCGACTCTCGAGCTATATAAATGATAGAAGAGGGACTTAGAAAAATTTCGACTCTCGAGCCATATATGATAGAAGGGGGACTTGGAAAAATTTCGACTCTCGAGCTATATATGATAGAAGGGGGACTTAGAAAAATTTCGACTCTCGAGCCATATATGATAGGGACTTAGAAAAATTTCGACTCTCGAGCTATATATGATAGAAGGGGGACTTAGAAAAAATTTCGAATCTCGAGCTATAGATGATAGGAGGGGAACTTGGAAAAATTTCGACTCTCGAGCCATATATGATAGGAGAGGGACTTAGAAAAATTTCGACTCTCGAGCTATATATGATAGAAGGGGGACTTGGAAAAATTTTGACTGTCGAGCTATATATGATCTAGGCTTCCTTGAATTTTCAATACCAAATCTCATTCGAATCATAAAACAGGTTCCCTGCGTTCCTCGTTTAACTTCGTTAAGGAAGCCGTAATTTTAGTCAAGGGGCTTTCGATAATAAATTGACTACTATTCACGAGATTCCTCACTTCTTTGATAAAATTTGGAAAATTGAAAAATGCATTTTCTTGGGCACCACACTGCCTGAGCACGTCGTAAACTCCAGATACGTAGGAGGACTCATTCATAATTACGACAGCATTACTTTTATCTGCCTTCGTAAGAATTAACCCCTCCTCCCTGACCTTCCTCTTTAGGCCTAGAATCAAGTCATGGCAAGCATTACTCATGAGTGGGAGGGGGGTACTGCAGATCATTTCGGCACACTTCTTCTGG
This sequence comes from Aspidiotus rigidus, assembly GCA_035079385.1. Taxonomy (NCBI): domain Eukaryota; kingdom Metazoa; phylum Arthropoda; class Insecta; order Hemiptera; family Diaspididae; genus Aspidiotus; species Aspidiotus rigidus. The sequence continues at coordinate 6,182,863 of JAVHKY010000023.1, forward strand.
ATATTTATCCCAGGTCCAATTTTCACTGTGAGATCCGCCACGACGTTCGCGAGGGTCTCTTGATTTTTGAGGGGAGGTAGCCCAAACTTTAGTCCCTTCTCCAAGAGGGTCAATTCGTCTTCATTAAACTCAACTCTACTGTAGTTGATGATACGCGGCTGAAACTGTTGGACAATTCCATCCTCAGCACAATCTTTTTTCTCAGCCGAGGCTTTTGCACTGAGGAGGGAGTCAATTTTGCCATTTTCTTTTAATTCCCGTTCAAAATCACGACAACCTTCATTAACAGATTTTATAAACGAATCAAACTCACCACGATGAAAGAGGGAAGCCAACCTCGAATGGACCAAAAGGTTGAGCCTTGTAGTGATATTGAGCTGTCCATACCACCTCCTCCAACCTTTCTAATAATATGTTCAACCATAAAATTGAGGAACGAGTTAACTCGAATTCCGAGTTTTTGGAGAGGGCAGAAGAGACTTGAGAGGAACAGAAAATAATTTTCTTTGGTTTAGGGAGTATGGACAGAAGAAGAAATGAGAGACGTGTAATTCGTGAGCTTGCTGCAGTTTTGTTGTGAAGGCGAAGGGGAGAGCCCAAGAAGAAAGGAGCAATGGGTCAGGCGAGTGTGCGCCCAATTCTTAGTCGAGCTATAAGTGCATCCTCATGGCGTGAGGAACGAATTCAAGTGAACCAGGGGATCGAGAATTTTAGCTTATTGTTGGATTGAGAGGATTGAAGCTTGTGCCATGATGCGATATCTAGAGATCGATAGTAAGATATCAAGTCCTAAGCCGGAGAAGGAGTTCGTATCAATGATTGAGGAACTTGCTACGCAGCTAAGTCCAATACGTCATGTTCCAGTAGACCGATGTGACCAGGAGTTCAGAGGAAGACAACTGAAGGTAGAGAAGATTTCAAAGAGTGTAGGAGGATGAGAATACGCTGAGCGATGGGGGTTGGAAGAATAGGGGTGCGCGTAGCTTGGAGAGAAGGAAGAGAGTCGCAAAGTAGGAGGAATTTTCCGGGAGAAGAGAGAAGAGAGAGGTGCACTCATAGAAATTTTGTTTCGAACATAGTACTGATTCCGAAAATTTTAGTACTCACAACGTTTGTTTTGAATAACATCATACAAATTTTCCCATTGTAGTAATGATAAGTTGAAAGATCAATAATATTGACTAAAAATATAGTGATCAGAAGTAAAAATTATAGTAATGATTCACAAAATATCTATACTGTCCTCAGTTTACTCTTATTTTAGGAATGAGTGCTAAAATATTTCTATGAGTGTGAAAAAAGTAGGAATAGATGGCAAATAGTTCAGCAGAATTTGTGTTGTCTATTTACGAAAAATTTTTATTGATTTAAATTAACGGGCAATGTTTGGTAAATGAATTAGACAATGTTTTTTTTTTTTTTTATTAGGGAGCTATACGACTACGCATACGGGTCATCAGCTCCATTTAATCTTTAATTGTACAAAGTTGTTATTAGATGGCTTAAGGTTATTACATTAATTTGTAGAAGTAAGTGGAGCGGAGGTAATTGAGGGAATTTTCGATGGTTTCAGAGTTGTTGGATAGAGCGGAGGTGATAGATAAGGGAACGTTGTAGGCGGATCGTTGATTTTGGAGGACGGGACATGAGAAGAGATGTTGAACGGTGAGGTTATCTAATTGGCAGTAGTTACAAGACGGCGGGGCGTGAAGTCGTAAGAGGAGGTAAGAGTGGGTGAGTCGGGTATGGCCAATCCTAAGACGAGCGAGGATGACCTCTTCATGACGGCAGTTTCTATTTGAAGAAGACCATGGAATAGGGAGGCTTTTGATTGATCTTAGTTTTTTATGGTATTGTTTTTCCCAAAGGTTATTCCAAGAAGTTAGTATTTTAGAACGGTAATATTTTGAAGGTCGTATACTGGTGAATGAGCTGGGTCAGTAATTTTTGGTAAGAGGGTGGAGTTCTTGGCCGCACGGTCAACGTTCTCATGTTGGGGGTGATCGATGTGATTCGGAATCCAGATGAAGGTGACTGATGATTTGATAGAGGTTAGCGTGTGGAGAATGACGTGAATGCGTTGAGTGATGGGGTTGTTCGAATGAGGATCTTGTAGAGACATGAGGGAGGAAAGTGAGTCGGACAGTAAGATATAGTTGAGTCTGGGAGGGCGTTGAGTAAGGGTCGAGAGACAAGAACGAATAGCACTCAGCTCAGCTGTAAAAACAGAGGCAGTGTTTCTTAAGCGATAGGCCGTAGTTTTGTCTCGGGTGGAGTACGCGTAGCCTGTTTTATTTTTTGTTTTGGAGCCATCAGTGTAACATATTATATGGTCTGAGAATTCTGCTATAATTTCTGAGACAAGTTTTCGGTAGGCAGTGTTGCTTGAGTTTGGAATATTTGTGAGATCGAATCTGATAGTTGGAGGGGTGAATAGCCATGGGGGAATGGATGATTTAATAGGAAGGAGGGGATTGAATTTTGGATTAAAGTCGAGATACGGTTTCAGAGAGTTTACTAAGGTATTTGGAGGGAAGGAGGAAGCGGTGTCAGTGAGAAGTTCGGGAAATTGAGCCGAGGATGCGAGGAAGTTGGCAGTTAATACTAGTGTGCGAAAGTGAAGAGGAAGTTCGGCTGCTTCAGCACAGAGGCTGAGATTTGGACTAGTGCGGAATGCTCCAAGGAAGATTTTGAGAGCTGTTGATTGGACAGTGTTTAATAATTTAAGGGATGACTTTTGACTGGGAGTAGATCGGGGAGCCGTAGTCTAATTGGGAACGGATGAGACTTTTGTATAGTTGGAGAAGTAATTTTCGGTTGCATCCCAGACGGGGGTGAGACAGATATTTGAGAATATTAGTGGCATTTAGACATTTGGCTTTGAGAAGTTTTATATGAGAGATCTAAGAAAGGTTGTGGTTGAAGGTGAGCCCCAAGAATTTATAAGAGTCAAGAATTTTGATTGGAAAGCCTTGAAGGAATAGAGGAGGTATTGAAATTTTTGGACGGCGGATTTTTCGGAATATAACAAGACCAGTTTTGCTCGATGAGAAGCGAAAACCACGGTCTGAGGCCCACGTGGATATTTTATCCAAAGTTTCTTGGAGGAGTCGTGATGCTCGATGAGGGTTTGAAGATTTAAGAGAAATACTATAGTCATCGGCGAAAAGGCGTTGTGTAAGTGGAAAGGATGAACAATTAGTGATGTCATTTATAGCTATCAAAAAAAGTGGGACACTCCAGACTTCACCTTGTGGGACGCCGTTTTGGATGGTGTGGTGAGAAGAGAGGTGATTTTCGATCCTAACGGTTATGGACCTGCTTTGTCAATTGCGATTGTTCATTATTGGAGAACTAGCAAACTTTTATCAATAGTGAACAACTTTTGGCGATTTCTTATCAATTTAAATTGTCCACAGGGCTTTTCCAGTATTCCAAATTGCATACGTATTCTCCTACGCGTTATCGGGTTGGTAGTATTTCTAACATTGCTCTTATGGGTGTTGCTGGATTGCATACTCATTTTCATTCTGGAGTAGTTTGCCATAAGAGCAATGTTGGAAATACTACCAACTCGATAACACGTAGGAGAATACTTATGCAACTTGGAATACTGGAAAAGCCCTATTGAAAGACAATTTTTGCCATTGAAAAGGAAAATGTTTATCAATTGAAATTGTCCATCAAGAGACAGTTATTATCAATTTGAATTGTTCATTAATAGACAATTTTTATCGATTTAAATTGAAGGGCAATTTTTCGCAATTGTGAAATGGACAATGTTTATCAATTGAAATTGTCCATCTAGGGGCAATTTTTATCAATTTTAATTGTCTATTATTGGGCAATTTTTTATCAACTGAAATTGTCCACAATGATGGCGCGATTTTAGTGAGTCAATCAGGTCGAGACAAATATGAGGCGTCGTGAATGTCCAGCAGGGACGATTATATCCAAATTTCGGGGGGTTGAAGTTTTGAGACTTTTTTTCCCCCTCTTTCTTTTAATCGCACAAAAATGAATCAGGAATTTTGTGGCAATTTTAAAAAATTTCTAGGGGAGGGTTGACACCCCCCCCCCATAATTACGTCACTGATGTCCAAGGAGGTCAAGGTGAGTAGATAAGAAGAAGTGACTCTAATTTGAAATCATTAGATTATGGGATCCTAATGAAAAAGGTAGAAGGTTTTAGGAACTGAGGGAGGGAAGGAATTGGGGAAACTAGGCCATAGACGCAAAAAAGTTGGCGATGAGTGATAATGAGCGGAATTGTAGAGGTGGGCTTCGGTAGCGTATTTACGAACGGACAAACAAAAAATTTTCTTTGATATATCATAAAATCTTGTACAAAACCCACCAAAGAAAAATTTTCTGTCCCCCTCCTCCCCTACCGAAAAATTTTCATGTTCAAACCCCCTCGTCAAAAGTTTTCTGGTTACGCGACTGTTTTCACCTGATGCAAGTTTTCCTTTGAGTTTTTCCACTCACCTGCCCATTTATAAAGACTGTTTCAAATGAAATTAAAATAAGCCTCAGATCATCTTTTTTCAGCCAAGTCTTACAATGCTCGATTCTCGGGGCACCGTTACTTTTCGTGACGAAAGGAAAAAAATGTTTATTAAAAACCTTATTTATATTTTATAGAGTACGATGAATAAAGAGAAGAGCTTCATTCACGTAACATGTAAACATGAGGCGTTCGAACGCCTTCCGGCGTGTGAATAACCTATATGGCATGGGTTACACTAATAGCACTCTACAGGAACTTTATTATTTTCACGTCAGTGAAAAAATTACTGATCCAATAATAATTGTTGTTAATTGCTTCGAGAAACACGAACAACTATAAGTGTATACGTGAGTTTATAGCGAGAAGATGATCATCTCGATAACAGAAATTTTGAACACAATGTACGTGTAGGATAACCTTCGTGTCCAGTTTTACACCAGCACCATAAATGCAGGTCGTACTTACGTACTCGAGCATTACGATTTGTTTGTCTTTCACGCTGTATAACTTCTCATCCTGCTTTTACACGGCGCGAATAAAGAGCAATATTTATTTGACATTTCGTTGAGAGCATCCATGACCTAAAATTTTTCCTCAGGTCTCTCGTGTCGCGCGTATATCAAATCACCAGAGTGTACGAGTTACACGTTTTGTATACATGTGTCTCAAAAGAAAAATAGTATTTCTAAGAGTTTAGTAATCGATTTCTTAAATAGCTGAGAGAAAAAAAAAACTATATAAATTGGTAAAATGTGCTACGCGCATACCAGATACTTATCTACATGCTCCAGTATTATAGTCGACGCGACGCTTGCGAAACTATTCATGCATTGACTTTTGACACTTGGGTTACGTGTACTCGAACGGCAGTACTCCAAAATGATAACTTTGCCCTGTCATTTGAAGGTATCGAAAGATCACACACGAACTGACTTTCCACTTTCATGTCGCGTTTACAATAATAATACATTTCGTAAACGCCGACTGTTGTGATCATTATTGAAAAGATAATCGGTCTGTATCACTCGCCTCCCAAGTTGAATTACTCAAAAGCAAAAACATTCTGGCGGAGCAAAATAAATAAAGATAATTGTATATTTGAATCAAGCCAATTCGGACTCGCCGATTTCCAATGGGAGGGTCGGGTGACGGTAACGATAGGGTTCCTCGAAAACTTTCAAAGTTCCTATCATATCGTGACGTTACCGGCAAATTCAGGTCAACACCATAACTAGTCACCTATCTCTAGTTAATTTATGTGAATATCGATCCAACATGTCAGCCATATTGATATATCGATATACAGCAATCAATTTTACTTATTGACTATGTCGAATATAATCGATTCAATATATTAACTCATCAACTTCTGAATGTCCTAGCTTAGTATAACTGAGGCCGTCGAGAGAATTCCCAGGCCCGAGAGAAATGAAGTTGCCGCCCCCCCCCAAAAAAAGGTGGTTTTGAAAAGAAAGAAAACCCAGGCCCGAGAACAAACTTTCCAAATTACCCCCCCTACAACCCTGACAATATCACATTAGATTAAATGTTGTATATGGCAGGCTAGGCCTAGTTCAAATTTAGCACAGCCTAGTGTACTATTTGTAATGAAGCTAAATAAAGGTTCGGCACCAGACCCGACAATATTCGATATAAGACCTTAAAGTAAGCCACCAAGGCTCAACCAAGCTTGTTAGAGGCACTGGCACTGTTTAGTGGATGCTTTGCAATGGAAACTTTCTCAAAAATGTTGAAAGGCGGGCGTCTTTCCATCTATCCAAAAACCAAGAAATGCGACAGGCTGGCTGATGCTGGGGATCTTACAATCCTCTGACTCGGCTATCCTCGGCAAATTGTTTGAGAGGTTCATAGCTATCTGCGCTGGGGTTGTCGCAGAAAAGGTTCGCTTCTTCTATCATACATCAGGGCCCGAGAGACAAAATTTTCCTCCAAGTCTCTTTCTTATCATCATAATTACACTATGGCTAGAAAGTTGAAGTTTTTCTAATTCCCCCGCCTATCATATATTATGCCTTGAAAGCCAAAATTTTTACAAGCCCCCTCTCATCATATACGGATATTACGGCTCGAGAGTCTCGAAGTTTTTCCACGTCCCTCCGGGAACTTGGAAAATTTCGACCTCCAAGCAATAAATGATAGGAAGGGGACTTGAACCATTGATATATACCTCCCAAAGAACAGGTTCCCCGTTAATACGTTTTTCTAAGTTCCTCTTTTTTTATTCGATCCCCAATCACTTCCTCTACCTCTGATTCTAATTCACTTTGCCTCGACAACATTTTTTTTGGCTGTAATTTTTTCATTCTATCGATTTCTTGGTCCGTGTCTTTTTTGATGCACATACCTACCTTTCGAATTGTCATACGAAAAAACCGATTTCGTAGAGAAGTATGAAATAAATGGGGAAAGAAAAGTCTGTAGGAAACTGAAGGAACGAACTATAGTAAAATAATATGAAAATTCTGCTTAAACTTTTGTTCTCAGCAGTTCTACAATTTCGTTATGATACTTTGATTTACGTTTGCTTTAATATTTCTGAAACGTCTTTCGATAATTTCTTATTATGTACTTTATTGCAGTTATTGGTCCGTGGAGAGACCACGACAACCGCTAACCTATCAAGTTTTGAAACGTTTGTGCCGTGAACGAGGACACTTGTACGAAGATGCTGATTTCCCTCCTCATACTAAGTCATTATATACTACCAAAAAATTACCAGTTCAGCCTATCGTCTGGATGAGACCGCATGTAAGTATATTATAAGAAATAAAATTGTATAATTTTTACTCTTTGTTAAGATACAAATTTTTACGAGTCTTTCTATTCATACGTGTAATTAAGAAGTCGAAACTTCTCTAGGACACTCATCTGAATCGGTGTCCCCCTTCGTTTCATTTCGAAATGACTGCTGATGAAAAATGAAGATTTTCTTTCCAAGAACATGGGTGAGAAAGTAAGAGTAACTTTTCTGACGTCTTAGAACGCGAAATCTATAAGCTGAAGATTGTAATTACGCATACAATTTGGTGGTGATTGGCGTTTACTCCATTCGCGGATGGTACTGTATTTAGTGGCGTGTGGAGGGGTTGGAGGATCAACTTTCAATCAGCCCCGGCGCTAGACTTTTTGACGCGGGAGGCAAACTCAGTTTTTGGCGCCCCTTTTTTCAAGAAATTACGCTCGTTTTTTTCAACATATTATACTTTTACTTGTATCGGTATCAAAATTAATGAGCACATGCATATAACTTAATAGGTAGGCGTAATTACCAAGTGAGTACAACTTTACGTGCCTTAAGTTTAGCAAATTCGTAGATTACATCTTTCATAACTACACTTTTCGCTATTTCGTTTTCAATCGCTATGAGAGCAAGCTCTGAAAGACACTCTTGCCCAATTGTAGAACGAAGATACGTTTTAATGCGTTTCAATTTTGAAAAGCTTCGCTCTCCGCTAGCAACGGTAACGGGTAGGGTGAGAAGTATTCTTAACACAATGGCAGTATTGGGAGTGAAGAATTTGTTTTTTGCAATAAATTTTAATACTTCCGCCGGTGAAGTGCGCGGTTCGATGAGATTCCTCAGAGCCAACAACTCGTCGCATAATTGAAGGCCATCAATGTCGCATTCGTCGCCATCACCTAAGGCCATATGTAAGTCCTTGCAGTGTTTCTCTATCTCATCTTTTGAAAAGGTTGTTAACGAACCAATATCATAGAGAAACCAAAAAATATCTTGATGCTCTTGAAGTTGACCAAATCTTTCTTCAACGGACATGGTAGCAGCGTCTACAATGGTAAAAAATCATTCAATCTTGAATTTCTGCTTCGGATCAACGATTGGTTCATCGGAAGCTTCGTACGAGAACTTTTTTTTTTTTCGTTAGACGACGTGCTGTTACTGCAAGAGGAATTTTTTTTTCAATATCCAGTAATTCCGCTAACGACTCGGCTTCACCAATAATTTCCTCAAACTTTTCATCAGAACGACAATTTTTCAAAAAGGTCAACGTGCTTTTAAGCATGTCGACAGCCTCAGAGACATTCATGTTGATGTTTTGCAGCACTTTGCTTACTAAATTGGTTTGATTTAGAAGCAAGTGCCACAAAACAGTACAACAACAAAATGAAAATGTCGAGATCCTCACATCTAATATTGGCTTTAAAGGTCTCATCTTCGCTAATTTCTACCAGAGCGTCGTATATTTCTTCGGGGTTGTAACGGAATGGATGAACAGCATCGATACGACTACACCACCAGGCTACTCACTCGTTTCACGAAATATTTTCCTGCTAAATGCTTCATTAGAAATGTCGGTATTCAGTTAATCTTTGATTACTCATCCGTTGACCTTCGTATTTTTATCCTTTCTTCAACTTGCACGCGGTACTTCTTGCGACCTGAAGATGATACCTATGTATTGAAACGCGGTTAAAATGAAATATTTTTGCGATTGTATTCGTGATTCCTTCTGTCATATTTTTTTGTAGTGAAATTATGCAGGAAAAACTTCATTCTGTTTTTATTGTTGATCGTTGAATTGGCGCCCCCTTGACCTTGGCGCCCTAGGCAGCTACCTCCTTTGCTTCCCCCTAACGCTGGGGCTGTTTCAATCAACCTCAAATGAACATCGATCCAATGTCGATGTGCAGTCATCCCCTTGTAGCATGCAATAGGTTTGGTGACCTCGCTACTCACAGACAGAATGAGCCGTTATGGTAAAAGAAACGATCGATTTTAAGTCGACTTCGAGTCATTCGATTTTTTAATTTGAACGTATGATCGAAAAGTTCCAGTGTATTTCTTGAATCGATAATGTGATTGAACCCAAAACGATACTATCGATCACATTCAAGTGTTTTTGAGTGTCTTTGCGTCTTCTTGATAGGGAGTTAGCAATAAATGACGTCACGACGATTTAGTCTGTTGTTTAGTTGAGAAAGGGTTTTCTAATTGTACAAATCTACTTTATTAGTTGCTTATACAAGAGTACTTTCGGGTGTCGTCCCATCATCAGTTGTGTCGCAACTGGGGAACAAGGCCTTAACCATGAGTTTTTATAGTATATAATACTGTGATCTTATTGGCTATAACAATGCTGTGTTGTGATTGGTTCACTTCTTAGAAACTTATTCTTACAAAAATATGACATTATGCTCTTATTGGCTAAAACATACTGCTTTGTGATTGGTTCAATCACTTGTCTTAAATGCTGCGTTTCTATTGGCTACCTGGAATCCTGCCGTCTCATTGGTTGGTTCTGTTCTTCTTCTCTCGTCCAATCACCAGGCCGAATAATTTTTCGCTGTTAAATGTGATTACATTGTTCAAGAGGCAGGCTTTCTCCCTCTTGGCTTTTGCAATCTCCATTTGTTCCCAGAGTTTTCTTCTCTTTGTGCGATTCTCTACATGTATGACTTCAAATATTCCCTCTCCATCGTGGTTTTCCTCGTTACAGTGTTTACCAAACAGTGACTTGCCATCTTCTTTCTCCCTCGACGTTTTGTGCTCCTTTCTCCTGATTTCAAACTTTCTCCCAGTCTCACCAATGTAGATTCCCTTGCACTGTTCACAACTGAGCTTGTATACTCCGCTCAGGCTTTCCTTGTACTTTTGTTCCGTCTGGTCATTGCTGATTCTCTTCACTTTGGGTTGGTTATTCTGGATACCCACATTTACATCGTAGCCATTGAACGGCTTTATCACCTTGTTTGTGTACTTGCCTATATATGGTATCGATCCGGAGTACTTTCTCACTATGCCATCATGGGTTCCTTTCTTTGTTACCATTTTCCCAAAGACTCCATCCACCACGCCTCTGCGGTAGCCATTGGCTTCTGCGATCTGCTTTACTATCACGATTTCTTTCTTCTTCTCTTCATTGTTCTTGAGGACAAAAATTGCCCGACAGCAGTAGTTCTGGATTGCCACTAACTTGTGCCTGGGGTGGTGGTAGGAGTCATTTGGGATGATGGTGTCAGTATGCGTCGGCTTCCTGTAGATTTTGTATTCTATCCTATTGTTCTCTATTATGAGTGTCAGGTCCAAATAGTCGATGGTCTCATTGCCTTTTTCCACTGTGAATTTGATGCTCTCATTCATAAGGAATAGATCCACCTGTCTATCAGTGCCTGACCACACAATTAGGATATCATCTACATATCTGGCCCAGTGTTTGATCGAGTTTCTGAACTTGCTGCCCTTCAATATCTTGTTTTCCATATCATTAATGAATATCTCCGCCAGTATTGGTGACAGCGGTGATCCAATCGCACGTCCCCTATCCTCACTGTAGAACCTGTTATTGAAGCGGCAGTAGTTCTGGCTCAAGATCTCTTCCACTATGTTGGCGTACTTCGGCCCATCGGGGTTCTCATGGTATCTGTTGTTTTTGAGCAGGGTGAGAAGTTCCTCCTTCGGTATGGTTCCAAACATATTTGCCACATCAAAGGATATCAGTTTGTCGTTACTCTTGATTTCCAACTTGTCCAGTTGCTCAATCAGCTCTCCGTTAAACGCAAAAAACGAATACTCCGAAGGGAGAGTAAACAAATGCAACCGCAGAAAATATATAAGACGACGAGCGCTTTCGGTTAATAAGCCATCTTCAAGCCTGAAATGAAAGCAACTGACGAACAGAAAAGATGAGCAAGGTATTAAGATTGTCCAAGCGAGAAATCGCGGTGTTAATCATAAACCAGTTTGATCAGGCCATCTTCTGGAATGTACGAGTTGAGTACAGTGATACCGTCGGTGTTTAGATGACGCATTACCTCTATATGGTCAAGGGCGATGCGCTTACGATAGGAATTCTCCTTATAGAGGAACTTTTCGGACCCTCGAGGAAGCTGTGGCCACTGTTTATTAAATGATCAGCAAAAGCTGGCTCCCCTAAATGTCCCTTCTCCCAAGACTTCAGGTGCTCAGCTACTCTAACTTTTATTTGGTGGCTGGTCTCACTAATATAAAAGCCTCCACAATCCCCACATTCCAACTTGTGAACACCACTCCTCTCATCAACAGGTATGGGGTCCTTCAGCCTCACAAACAACCTCTTGACTGTAGTAGGGTTGTAAAACGCGGTCTGAAGCCAAACGGGCGGAGGGCCCGACCCAATAGGAGGGAGGACTTCCCCAAGAAACGGAGACTGATCCAACGCAAACGGCGATCACGGATCGTGTCTCGGTGGAGGGAGGTGGTGGATTCAAGAAGGCTCCTCGTAACTTTCCTCCGAACCATCACGTCAACATCGACATTGACCTCATTCACTCTGGCCAGCAGGTGTTTCATTGTGAGTAACTCTTTTTTGAAGGCAGACTGACTCAAAGGAATACGAGTCAGTCTGTGAACTAGGCTGTGAAAAGCAGCCACCCTATGAGCAACAGGACCGAACGAACCACCGTGGACTAAAACATCGGTCGTAGTATCTTTCCTGTAAATTCCAAACTTATGGATACCGTCTATTATAAAGATCGATAAATCCAAAAAGTTAATGGAAAATACCCCTATTTCCAACGTAAGTTTGATGGAAGGGTACCAGGAATTGTGATACCTCAGAATCTCACCAAGGAGATCTGGGGGACCAGTCCAGGTACATAGAACGTCATCAACGTACCTGTGCCAATAGTGAATAATTATGATTAAGTAACTCCTGGTTCGAGGAAAAGAGGTCAAGTTCAAACTTAGACGTAAAAATTTCAGAGAGAAGGTGATCCAATAGGGATCCCTACTTCATCAGGAAACTCGAACAATTTTTCTTCAAATTTACAGTAGTTGGGGGACCAGTAAATGTTCAGAAGATCGAAAAATTGCTGAAGCTCATTGTGAGGAATATTGGCTTTGACGAGTAGCTCACCCATACGCTGGATAATTGCAGCCTTAGGAATATTCGGGAACAAACCAACAACATCAAACGAGCAGATAGTCTTTCCCGGGGGAAGACTTACACCCTTCAGAAGGTCAGTTAAAGAGGCCGAATTCAAGACCGAATGAGGACATTCAAAATCAATGCGATTTTTGAATTAACGGTCCAGGAATTTGGCAAGGAGGTAAGTGGGGGAGGACACGAAAGAAACAACGGATCGCATTGGGGTATTGTTCTTATGCACTTTGGGCAGCCGGTAGAGGAGGGGTGGTGTGGGGTTAGGAACAAGGAGGGCTTTTTTCAAAGAAGGAGTTTGATAATAGCCTCACTCCTGTTGATGACACTCCTAACTTCTTTAACGTGCTTAGGAAAACTGCAATCCTCACTCTCTTTAGCACCACACTGCTGGAGGACTTCATGGATCGTGGATGAATAGGCCGACTTCTCCATCACCACAACAGCATTGCCTTTGTCAGCCTTAGTGACGATTAAATCTCCCTCTTTCATCTTCCTCTTCAAACCTTGAAGCACTCCTCCCAATTTATTACTCATGCGAGGGAGGGGGTTATTACGGACTCATTCGGCACAAACTTTCTGGGTCTTAAAACCAGGACCAATCTTGACCGCAAGATTCGCAACAACATTCGCCAAGGTTTCATCCTCCTTGAGGGGAGGTAAACTGAATTTCAAACCTTTCTCAAGGAGGGCAGTTTCGTCACTTCTAAACACTACCTGACTATTATTTATGAGGGGGGATGGAATTTATGAACGACAACACCATCACTCGCCCCTTCCTGAACTACCTCATCATTAACCTTCATTAGGGAGGACAACTTCTTATTTTTCTTCTCCTTGAAGTTCACCTCAAACTTCCGACACTTTTAATCAAACTCAAGGGAGAGAAGGACACCGGAGAGCCTCCGTTGTTTCTGATGCTTCACTGGGTGCAAATTGGTAATTTTCTTTCAGGAATGTGGCTACGATCTTCGCTATCTTGTAGCATGGTGATTGAATGTTGTTGACCAGGGGTCTCATCGGACGGTTCGCTTTGTGAAGTTTTACAAGTCCCTTGAGTTTTGGTGCAACCGGGTTCGCCTCAAGCGTCCTTCCATTGTCGGGTACATTATTATGTTTCAACACAGCTTTCAGGTCATCTTGGTATTTCCGTGTTGGGTCCTTTGTTAGCTCTTGGTATCCATTCACTGCGGTGTACGACTCCACTTTTTGGGTGTAGTCCTCCTTCTCCATTACCACTACCGTGCTGCCTTTGTCCGCCTTTGTCAAAATCAGGTTGTTCTGTCGGATCTTCTTTTGTAGATTTGTGACCTTCCTCTGCATTACTCGCGTCCTGTCATCGGTTCGGCACATATTCTCTTTGATGTCCAACAGCACTTTCCCAATTTTTGTCCGGGCTTCTGGTTGCACGTCGTCTTCCATGGTTTCGATTACTTGTTCGCAGCTCATGGCCATATTTTCAAGCTTACACTGGTTCAGCCTCTCGGGCTGCACGTACTTGATGCCTTTGTCCAGCAGTCTTCTTTCTTCTTCTGTGAAGGTGATGCTTGATAGGTTCTCGGTTCTGGGAGCAAAGTTGTGCACAACTCTCGCTGTCTCTTCCTTTCTTTGTTCTTTCTTCCGGGTCAGTTCGGGAAACTTCTTCTTGATCTGTTTTGTTTGGGCTTCCACTCGTTTTTCCCCCATAGTCCTCTCCTTTCTTCTCTTCTCCTCCTTTTTCGAACATCATCTCTTTAAATTCTAGCGGGTGGAGTAACCTTGACAGATGGAAATATTGATAATACAGTAAACCATTCAGCCTGGTGATTTTCTTGTAGAGTTCGCCAATTTCGTTCTTCTCTCTCAATCTTTCGGTTTGCATCTTGGTGCGTTTCACTGATGCGCTGTGTCCCGGTAGCCTGATAGTCGCATACCTGGGAATAATACCTCGTCTCAAGCATTCATTATTGAACCAAAATCTTCACATGTGTCACCCTTAGTTTGGCCTTGGTCTTCAGAAACTTAAAAACCTCGTCAACCATGTCTGGTGAGCTATTATCGGAACTCATAATGAGTGAGTGAGGTGTAAGTAGAGCACTAATATTGAAAACGGGTTTTCCAATTTTACAAATCTACTTTATTAGTTGCTTATACAGTTGCTTTCTTGTCTCGCTAGTTCACGGTTTCGTAACCATAAGCGCTCCGACCCAAGGGTAATGAAGGGAAGGTTAGTCCACTTTGCCAGGTGCAACACTGGGTTTACAGACAAAAACTAGTTTCAAAGTTCGGTAGAAAAATTCTGAAAAATACTACATCTGAAAGAAAATTTTAAATAGAATAAATTTTGTTCTTTTGACTTTTTCGAGAAAAACAATACTTCTCGAGATATTTTGGTTTAAATTTGTATAGACTCATAATTATGGCCTCTGTACGTGGAGGTTTACAGTGACGTCATTATTGCGGGTTGCGTCGTGAATGGACTAATCTTCCCTTTATAACCCTTGGCTCCGACCTGTTCGTAATATCTGTGACTCTTGTAAAACTCTTTGTGTTTACTCAATTTGAATATTCCTCCATTCAATTAGGATATCATAATTGACTCTGTTTGCTCGAAAATGAGAATGATAACATTTTTTGACTTTTCGACTGAAACAGCAGTCTATAATTGATTTTCAATTAAAATACGAGCAATTCTATTTACGTCAGCAGAGACAGAAATGCAGTTTCCTTCGTACAGACGAACTCTACTCGTACCCAAAGCGGAGCATCAAAAATTTTCTGATCCAACAATTGCTTTCCTGTGCGCATATATTTCGACAGACGGGTGAAAAAGTCTAGAAACTTTCGTCGCTTTCACACGTAAAAACTCCCGAGTACCTACGATTTAACATAATTTAAAAGTCGTTCCTCAGTCGCACATGGCTCGACGTATGATTTTTTTGCTCTCACTTTCTCGCCTTTTTCTGTTCGTTCATGTGGCCAAGTCTTTTGCTTCATCAAGTTTCATTCTTCGTCTCCTTTCGTCGCGCGTTGTGTCACCGTGAACCTCTCTTTCCCTCTTCGTCTCCCTCGCTCCCACATGTGGACGGAGATTCTATTCGTAATTAAATTAAAATGAATACGCTGTCACACCGTATGCTATTTTATCGATGAAACAACCTTTCGCACGTGTCATTTCTACTTACCGACACGCACTTAAGATCGGATGAAAAGCTGAATGCATCTTAAATAAAACGCGATTCAGGCATTAATGAATGCGTTTTGCGTCTAAACAAGATTATACACCAACAGTGATGTTGGCTCTCTTCGCTGTATTATCAAAGAAGCAAAATGACGCGGTGCGTTATCGATAATATAATTAATGTTACCTATGAGAAAATACACGACGACTATATAAAAATTACAGTATCCTATCTATCGAAGGTGTAAATAATCGGCGGTAGATATACTGCAGTTTTACATTTTTTTTTTTTTTTTTCAATCGTATATAATTATGATGGTCTAATAAATTAACCACGGTAAATTACGGCATAGCATGATTCGTTCTAACGCTCGTAATTTACGTCCGGAAGATTTTCAATTCTGTATAAAAAGTTACAGGAAAAATTTACGGTGCCAAAAGCTTCATTTTGACCTTCCAATCATTACTCGGTCTTGAAAATAGGTATCTAGATTCGTTAACTCCCTGGCAAAAATTGAACTTACATCGAAGGCGGTGGATGGTGATTCTTCCCTCGCACTTCGAAACAGTAAGTGAAAGATTTCGCAGGCATTCATTATTCATAATAAAATGATTTAGTTTATCGAAATGAAACTCATAATATTGCTAAACATAGGCAGGTGGGCAGGTTTGCGCACCCGTTGCGCATTTGCTTTCTTTTTCAGACCTGAAATTCGCCCATTATGGTCATTGGACATACAAGTATACAGCGCGTATACTCCTAAAACCTCAATTTTACATAGAAGGTTTTCACATTCTGTGCACCACACCTGGCGTATACGGCGCATTTTTGGAATATTTTTTTATTAATTATACTAATACCAGAGAACCATAATACAGAGACCGTACATATAGTTCTCTGACTAATACATACAAGTTAGCTTCCGACACAAATAAGAAGTACTGCGATCTATGGATAGGATGGCTTTTCTCATCTGAAGGAGGTTCTTTCTTTTTAGTCTTTCGCATAATATAACTAGACACACCGGCACCGTACAATCACGTACATATTCAGAGCCCCCCGAACCTCCCTTCCCGCTCAAAACACCCAAGACTCGTTCGTATTATGAATTAAGAATGACGCGTTCGAGGAGCTAGATTTTTTTATTTTGCAATTACAATAAAGAAACTCGTGACCCCATGTGAGATCACAGGGTTATTTTAAAAAAATAAATAGATAACAAGGTATAAACTGCATCACTGATTCTATGAACTGAAATTGAAATTTAATAATCACCATCGGCTATCATCAGTTACGAACACACTCCATCAACGCATATCCACATTCCTGGACAATCCCTAGGTGACTTGCATCCAGTCTGCAAGTATAAGAAAAAATTGAATCAGTACAAAAAGTAAATTCCTACTCCCGATAATTGGTCTGCTTTACCAATTTTTCAATTATTGAATAGTGATGTTCTACACCCCGCAGAGTGTCGACGGAGAGGTGAACGAGTGAAATTTCTCGATGATCTGGAGTGTAAGATAACGTTCTCAGATTTCCTTTTGTAGATGGGTAACGATATTTCTGTTCCCGCTTCTCCAAAACCATTGAATAAATTTCTTAGAAACTTGGGTATAGCTGAATCAGCGATCGGAGGAGTGGCTCTCTAATGATCCCCAATAAAAAGCAATTCATAAGAAAGGGGATTCTAACGAATTCTAGTACGCTTGAAAACTTTAAAAAAGTTGGGGTTTTGTACAACATTCAATTTTAATTTTATTATGTTCTCTTGTTTTGCATTTGCTTTGAAGTACACGCAAATGACCGATGGGCGACTTCGAATATTCTTCGATATTTAATAGCTCGAGAAAATTATTAGGTTCTCTGGTTTTCAAATAGTTTTAGAGATGTAGGGCTTGGAAAATGATGAAGTCCGAGAATATCTGAGTACTTTTAAAATAATTGTGTTTCTTCAAAGATGTAATACTTATCGCCAGACAAAACGAGGTATTACCCATTCACAATGCATTCTGATTGTGAAGGAGAACAAGAAAAAATAAAAAATAATAATTTTATTTCTAATTTTGACATGTTCCGTGTCTTTTCTCTCGCCGGACCCCGATTTTGAAACTCGCGAATACACCCCCCCCCGTCAAGAGAAATCTCTACCCCGTGGGTGATTCAGAAATTCGCGAGTACACCCCGCGTAATGATAATAAATAATTATATTAATTAATTAATTAATTAATGATTAAATAATTAAAAAGTTAAATAATTAAATAATCAAATAAATAAATAATTAATTAATATAAATAATTAATAAATAATTAAATAAATAAATAAATAAATAAATAAATAAATAAATAATTAAATAATTAATATAATTAATAATTAGAAAATCTCTACCCCCTGGGTGATTCAGAAATTCGCGAGTACACCCCGCGTAATGATAATAAATAATTGTATTAATTAATTAATTAATTAATAATTAAATAATTAAATAATTAAATGATTAAATAATTAAATAATTAAATAAATAAATAATTAAGTAATTAAATTATTAAATAATAAAATAATTGATATAATTAATAATTAGAAAATCTCTACCCCGTGGGTGATTCAGAAATTCGCGAGTACACCCCGCGTAATAATAATAAATAATTAATTAATTAATTAATAATTAAATAATTGAATAATTGAATAATCAAATAATTAAAATAAATAAATAATTAAATAATTAATATAATTAATAATTAGAAAATTTTCCAAGTCCCTCTTCCTATCATATATGGCTGGATATTCGAAATTTTTCCAAGTCCCCTAGACTTGAATTGTCTCATACCATTCCAATACAACAGCGAGACAGGGGGCGAACGAGCGGAGCGAGTTTGCGCTACCTCATATTTCTCATAGAAGACTTGAATTTTCTCATACCATTCCAATACAACAGCGAGATCGCTCGTTCGCCCCACGAAAGTTGATACCTCAAAATATAGAACACCCACAATTACCTCAAAATATTTCTCATACAAGACTTATACGACGCCAAGATAGGTAAAGGGGTAAACGAATAATATCTCACCAACACTTGACCTAGTAGAAGAATTAATAATAAATAAATAAATAAATAAATAAATAAATAAATAAATAAATAAATAAATAAATAAATAAATAAATAAATAATTAATATTAAATAATTAAATAATTAAATAAATAAAGGCTGGATAGTCGAAATTTTTCCAAGTCCCCTAGACTTGAATTGTCTCATACCATTCCAATACAACAGGGAGACAGGGGGCGAACGAGCGGAGCGAGTTCGCGCTACCTGATATTCCTCATAGAAGACTTATACGACGCCAAGATAGGTAAAGGGGTAAACGAATAATATCTCACGAACACTTGACCTAGTAGAAGCCTAGACTGAAATAATTTCAAGATGACTGATAAAATATAAAAGACATGGAACATGATTTTCATTTATTTGGCTATGCCAGAAAATTTTTTTTTTTTTTTTTATCCATTTGTGAGCTATTTGACTACTCCATGGATCATCAGCTTGCAAAAGGTGTCGTAGGTTGTTAGAGAAGAGGAAAGTAGTAGGTAGAGAGTATTGGAGAGAGTTAGTATTTGTTTCTGTAATGTTGCATAAGGTGGATGATAAGGAAGACGAGACGTTGAAAGATTGTCGTTGTTTTTGTAGGGCTGGACATGAGAATAGGTGTTTTACTGTTAGGTTATCCGCTTGAAAGTAGTTGCAAGACGGAGGGGAAAGATTTAGTACGAGGTGAGAATGAGTTAGTCGTGTGTGGCCAATCCTGAGTCGGCAGAGAATGATTTCTTCATGACGGTTGAAATCGTGGAAACATCGTATAGTCCAAGAATATTCTAAAACTTACTCGTTTCTCGAGATTTCACATACCGAAATATTTACTTTAATGCTTGATATGTACCTCGTGAAAAATATTTTTGAATCTTCGAGGTACATTTTGAAAATGTTTCCTAATCTCAAAACAACTCAAAAAGTACGCAAAGTCTGAAAATGCTTTCTGAAGTGAAATCTTCAAGAATTCCAAGTCTCGAATTACTATTTCACTGATGAGGACTCGATCGGATCATTATTGCGAACTACATGACGTCTAAAAGATTCAAATATTCTCGAATAGCCCCGTTTTCTGAAGCCACATTTTGAAATTTTTTCTTAATCTCAAAATAGGCCTACTCGAAAAATATTCGCGGTCCGAGAATACTCTCGCATTGAATCGTTTTCTCAAGCCACGTATGTGATTTATCTCAAGAAAGCCCTCCTAAGAGTCCAAAT
Source organism: Aspidiotus rigidus (assembly GCA_035079385.1). Lineage (NCBI taxonomy): Eukaryota > Metazoa > Arthropoda > Insecta > Hemiptera > Diaspididae > Aspidiotus > Aspidiotus rigidus. Next base: position 6,202,732 of record JAVHKY010000023.1, read on the forward strand.
TATTGAAATTTTCTGGTTTAGATTGAAAAAATCACCGACAATACTAAACACAATTTTTGGGACGCTCAGGTAGGTTCCTTTGCATTGAGAAATTCCACAAAAATACTACCGGACTCTGATCGTTTTTTGCGAGCCACATCTACGAAAATGATTCATAAATTCAAAAATATTCTCGAATTTCACCGTTCTCTTGAGCGATATTTTGAAAAGTTTTCAAAGACCTAGAATAATATCTACATTTTCAAATTATTTCTATCCACTTTCAAAAACTTCCTATGCCCAAAATACTCAAAAAATATTTATTGTCCGAACGTTTTTTCAAGTACATCTTAAAAAATTTTTCAAGTCCCAAAACATTCTCAAACTCGGATCGTTTTTGGAAATACTTATGTATTCCAGAATTTCATTGTTTTTTGGAGCTTCATTTTAGAAAATTTTCCGAATCCCAAAAGATTTTCAGACTTGATCGTTTTTGCAAGCTATTCAAAAAATAATTATTCAATACGGTTAAAACGAAAATAGCACAACTCGAGGAATTAAAATTTTTTTAAATGCGTTCAGGGATGAGAAAATTCTATTCTAAAAGTAAACGCTGTTATTCATTTTTTGTACTTTTTCTTCAATGATTTTAAAATAATAACATAAATGAGACTTTTCCAATACGAAATTTACAGATATTTTTAAGGTCACCCTAAAACTACGTATTTTTAGTGTTATCTGTAAACTGTGCACTTGTTTCATCTTAGTAATAATTAGAATCTGTGGCTCATCGGAAACCGACATAACACCAAAAAGTTGGTTAATTTTAGAAGTCCTAGAAAAATTGTAAAAAGTTAATGAGTACAAATTTTCAGTCTCGAAGCGAATTGCATAAATACATAGGTAGCTATTTTTCACTACTCTGAACGAATTGGAAGACATTTTTCTTCGAAAAGTGCAAACGAAATAAGTGCCATTTATGGAAATAAATTGAGTACGTACCACACCAACTTCAGTGATTGAACTGATGATAGCGAGAAAAAACAGAATGTAGAAAACTAGGATGCCCATAGTTATCATATTGCGTCTGAAAGAGAAATTTAACTTCGATAAAACATTCAGGCTCTGCTCGCACAGTAAAAAACAGACAAAGATAAATTTTGAAACAATTTTATTGACGTTTCGACCCAAAGAGTTGTCTGTTTTTTATTGTGTGAACAGAGCTTCAATTTTTTATCGAATTTATCATTCTGTGCACGAATAAAATCCTAACCTTTGAGAAATTTAACGATCAACGACTTCACGTATTAGAGATGTATTACAGGCAAAGAGTAGCTCGGTACTTCGACGAGCTTGAAACCAAGACCGAGCTAAACTGATGAAAGAGGGGTTTTTTGCTCTCCTTAAATACCGTTTGCGAGACGTAATCTTTTGTACAAAAATAGCTTGAAATACGTATTTGAAATACGGTATTTTCGATTTTATATACGTACAAACATCGTCAATCCTGATGAGCACCTGCGTAAAAGCAGTACCGACAATAGTTTTCTAATTTGTCACCCCTACTGATTGTTGTACAACTCTTCGTACCGTAAGTTACATTTAAAAATTGGGAAAGTTCCTGCTGCTTACTCTTTGATCAGACTATGCGCTGAGACTGGTGATCCTCCTCTACAATTCCGCTAATTATCTATTACTGTCAACTTCCTCGCGTCCATGGGTCAGTTTCCCCATCTCCCTATCTTTCTCTCCTCCCTTCGCTTTTGAAACTAACTACTTCTTTCATTAGAATCTTATCAAGAATACCGTCTCAATAACACTAACCCACCTCTCCCTAAGTATCGTCAATGCCTGGCTAACTTACCGAAATTGCCCTTCACAATCTACCTTAAATACATCGAACCCAAATGATCTCGGTGCCCAGTCCACGTACATAACACGTCATCAATGTGTCTGCGCCAGTAGATCAGATTCAGACTTGGACGTAACACCTCAGGGATTAGGGAACGCAAAGGAGACCCAATAGGAATACCCAAATCATTAGGGAACTCGGAAAATTTACCATTTGGAGACCAGCAAACATTCAATAAGTCGAAAAATTCACTCAACTTTTCATGAGGAGTGTTCAGGTTCATGAGGAGCTCACCCATCTTCTGCAAAATAACAGTCTTAAGGATGTTGAGGAACAGGCTCACGACTTCAAAGGAACAAACCTAATTTTTTAGGCTATCGGCCAGAGAAGAAGAATTCTCAACAGAGTTCGAACTGGACGAGGGATTCGCCCCACCGGTCTAAATATCTGGCGAGAGAGTAGGTTAGGGAGGAGATAAAAGAAACTACAGGCCGCATCGGAATATCTTGCTTATGGACCTTAGGTAAGCTGTAGAGGAGGGGGGGAGGGGGCTTAGGGTTCCAATTTAGAAGGTCTCTTTTAAAGGAGGCAATCTTGATAAAATGGTTCAGGAAATTGAAGCTGTCATTCTCTTTTGCTCCACACTGCACAAGAAGGTCATCCGTGTTAGAATTATACGATGATTTCTCCATAAGCACTATCGCATTACCCTTATCAGCCTTATTTACTATGAACTCCGCCTGCCGGAGTTTCCTCTTTAATCCCTTGATCACACCTCCCATGGTACTATTCAGAAGGGGAGTATCACGGACCATCTCGGCACACTTCTGTTGGATATTACTACCGGGACCTATTTTTATAGCTAAATCCGTAACTACATTCGCGAGCGCATCACCCGCGGTAACGCGAATTTTAAGGGTACGATTCTTCACTACTGAACTCGACCCGAGAGTGATTGAGGAGCCCAGGTCAGAAATTCTGAACCACGTTACCGTCACTGACATCTTCCCTAGCGACTCTCTTCCTTACACTCATTAGGGAGAAGGGCTTCTACTCTTTCTTCACCTTCAATACAATTTCCTTACTCTGGCGAGTAATTTTCTGCTGTTTTCGTATTTCTTTACTCTCTCGAGTATATTTTCATTAGTTGAGTTTTCCAGAAGTCATACCCGCTGCCGAGTATCAGAGGTCGGTAATAGTTTTTGAGGTTATTGGTAGGAGAGAATACGGGGTTGGACACTTTATGGAAGCCGTCGACTGCGTCATGTTTCGGTAGGTTCATGTGACCCGGGATCAAGAGGAATGTGACCGTAGTTGAGGTGGATTATAGAAAGTGAATGAATGTGTTGAACTAAGAGATTAGTTGAATGAGGGTCCTGCGCAGCCAGGGGAGGTGGGAGGAATTTGAGCTGACGGTCGGGGTGAGTGAGAGTGAATGTGGGCATCCATAACAACCCACCCATGGTCCAGAGAATAAGCAACGTCGAGACGGAAGAAAAGGACAAGAGGAACATAAGCGGAGTACGTGTACAAGCTCAGTTGCAAACAGTACGAGCACAACGGCTTAATATGAATGAGACTATTAGGAAAAAGGAGTACAAGACATCTAGAGAAAAAAAAGATGGTAAATCGCTGTTTGGAAAACGCTACAATGAAGAACAGCACAATGCTGAAGAAATATTTGAAAGCATACACATGGTCGTCCTCAGAAAAAAAGACGTGTGCAAAACGGGCGTGATACTTTTTGTAGTCTATTATCGAGTTGCAGGTTATGAAATTGCTTTTTCATTATTATTTTTCGTTTTTCTTCGCTTCGAACTTCACGTTTTTTTGAATCTACGAGTAAATTGTCTAGGTAGGTAACCTGTAAAAATAAAAGATGTAGAAATAATAATCGATCACGCAGTGCAAGAATGTTTTTGCAAGCGGCGCTCAAGTCATTGTGACACTGACAGACAATAATAGATTTGAGCAGAATTTGAAGGCACGGAGGGACGGCTTTTCAGAAAATTGTGTTTTTTTTCATCGAGGAAGCTGGTAGCAGAAAACCCGCTAACCTAACCTAAATAACTCGTGATTTAAAATTTTTCTGTCCTCAAAGTATGCAAGGTCATGTGAACGGTGGATTCTTTGAAACCCTTCCTTTATCCTAAGACCCTGATGGAGTCATGATTTGAGTTCGTGATTTCTTCGTATTTCGTTCATCGATTAGGTCAATCCATATGTGAACATGTCCGTTGAACTTGTCAAAATATTCTCCAGTCGCTGGAACGGTCTAGAAATGATAAAAAATCGAGAAAATCCACTCTTTCAGCCTGGAGAACCACGGTTTTTCGTACTTCGTTCATCGATTGGATAGATTCTTATGTAAAATCGTCTGCCGAGCTAAAAAAAAATTGACAAAAAATTCTCCAGTCGCTGGAATGTTCTGGAAATGGTGAAGAATCGAGAAAATCCACTTTTTCAGCCTGGAGAACCGTGGTTCTTCGTATTTCGTTCATCGATTAGGTCAATCCTTATGTAAACGTCATGTTCGTGAAAGAAAATAGTCGAAAAATTCTCCAGTCGCTGGAACGGTCTAGATGAAAAATCGAGAAAATCCACTTTTTCAACCAAGAGAACCGTGAGTTTTGGTATGTCGTTCATCTGTTCGGTTAGTTCTTAAGTGAACTGGTCCGTTGTGTTCGAAAAAAATAGTAAAAAAATTCTCCAGTCGCTGGAACGGTCTAGAAATGATAAAAAAATCGAGAAAATCCACTTTTTCAACCTGGAGAATCCTGAATTTTGGTATTTTGTTCATAGATTAGGTCAATTCTTATGTAAACACGTCCGTCGAATTCGAAAAAATTAGTCAACAAATTCTTCAGTCGTTGGAATGGTCTAGAAATACAAAAAGATCGAGAAAATGGATCCGGTTGACGGAAAATGACAGAATGCCACCAATCTGCAATAATTCTGTCGGGATGTGGGACCTATTCTGCCATCTGTTAGAATGTGAGGATTCTGTTAGTTCTGTTACAATTCTTTTGAAGTTGTGTCACTTCAGGTATCATTTTGTAAGAATACTGTTATTATGTGTGTAAAATACTGTGAGGTTCTGCTGTTGAGATTATGACAGAAAATGTGATAGAATGCTGCCAATCTATAATATTCCTGTCAAAATATCTCTCAAATTGCGTTAGAATATTGTGAGAATTTTGTCATCAAGATTGTGACAGAAAGCTGAAAGAATGCTGCCAATCTGCAATATTCCTGTCAAAATATCTCTCAATTTGCGTTAGAATATTGTGCGAATTTTGTCTTCAAGATTGTGACAGAGGAGCTACAAGAATATTTAGCCTATCAAGTTTCTTAGCTAAAAATGAGCTAGCCTAGAACCTGCTCATCATTTCCTTTTTTGGCTTCTGGTTTGCAGTCTGAAATTTTTTTTCGTGTTCTTCTCTCATAGTTCAGCTGTAAGGTAAACTTAGTTTAATGTCATCTTATGCGTAAGTTGACTCTTTTTCTCCAAAGCGTTTAGAGTCTCTTCTAAAAATGTTATGATCACATTCAACAGAGATTAAACTTCCTAATTCCAATTCTTTATCATTTTCAAGTTTCACTGAAAATTCAAGACGCTCATTATCGCTTACCGTCAACTTTCTTGCGGTCCTCTGAACCCCATAATGAACTTTGTTTAGTTAAAAATTCCTGATTTCTATCTTCAATTTGTTCCTCATGCCACGCGCCATAAAGAATTAAATAGTCATACTCGTAGAACGACTAAGAATTTAGCACACCCTAACTCACTTCTTCCTTTTCCCAGGGCTGTCCACTCCACCCTCATGCCAATACTGTCAAGCTGAGGAGTTATATGTCTCCCATTTCTTCACTTTTCTGTACCTCCTAAACCTCAAGAAACCATTCTCTGTCCCCTCCCAAGTCTCTCCTGTTCTCTTCAAAAACCAGAATCCATTACTGACGCTCTTGACTTCCTCCGGTCCTTATACTGTTACAAATTCATTCAACCCCAATATTTTTTCCCGAAGTAAAAGCTAACGACCCCCTGTGTATAATAAAATAGCTCGTTGAAAAAAAAAAAAATGACGGCTTCCTTAACGAAGTTAAACGAGGAACGCAGGGAACCTGTTTTATGATTCGAATGAGATTTGGTATTATCATATATGGCTCGAGAGTCGAAATTTTTCCAGTCCCCCTCCTATCATATATGGCTCGAGAGTCGAAATTTTTCTAAGTCCCCCTCCTATCATATATAGCTCGAGAGTCGAAATTTTTCCAAGTCCCCCTTCTATCATATATAGCTCGAGAGTCGAAATTTTTCTAAGTCCCTCTCCTATCATCTATAGCTCGAGAGTCGAAATTTTTTCCAAGTCCCTCTCCTATCATATATGGCTCGAGAGTCGAAATTTTAACAGGGAACCTGTTTTATGGGGGGCTATTTGAGAAATCTGCCGTGCGCCGTCCGCCGTCCAGCGAAAAACTTAGAAAAATTTCGACTCTCGAGCTACAGATGAAAGGAGGGGGGACTTGGAAAAAATTCGACTCTCGCGCCATATGTGATAGGAGAGGGACTTAGAAAAATGACGGCTTCCTTAACGAAGTTAAACCAGGAACGCAGGGAACCTGTTTTATGATTCGAATGAGATTTGGTATTGAAAATTCAAGGAAGCCTAGATCATATATAGCTCGACAGTCGAAATTTTTCTAAGTCCCCCTTCTATCATATATAGCTCGAGAGTCGAAATTTTTCTAAGTCCCCCTCCTATCATATATGGCTCGAGAGTCGAAATTTTTCCAAGTCACCCCCCCCCCTATCGTATATAGCTCGAGAGTCGAAATTTTTCTAAGTCCCCCTCCTATCATATATAGTTCGAGAGTCGAAATTTTAACAGGGAACCTGTTTTATGGGGGGCTATTTGAGAAATCTGCCGTCCGCCGTCCGCCGTGCGCCGTCCAGCGAAAAACTTAGAAAAATTTCGACCCTCGAGCCATAAATGATTGGAGAGGGACTTAGAAAAATTTCGAATCTCGAGCTATATATGATAGGAGGGGGACTTAGAAAAAATTTCGACTCTCGAGCTATAGATGATAGGAGGGGAACTTGGAAAAATTTCGACTCTCGAGCTATATATGATAGGAGGGGGACTTAGAAAAAATTTCGACTCTCGAGCTATAGATGATAGGAGGGGAACTTGGAAAAATTTCGACTCTCGAGCTATAGATGATAGGAGGGGGACTTAGAACAATTTCGACTCTCGAGCTATATATGATAGGAGGGGGACTTGGAAAAAATTTCGACTCTCGAGCTATAGATGATAGGAGGGGGGACTTAGAAAAAATTCGACTCTCCCGCCATATGTGATAGGAGAGGGACTTGGAAAAAAATGACGGCTTCCTTAACGAAGTTAAACGAGGAACGCAGGGAACCTGTTTTATGATTCGAATGAGATTTGGTATTGAAAATTCAAGGAAGCCTAGATCATATATAGCTCGACAGTCGACCTTTTTCCAAGTCCCCCTCCTATCATATATGGCTCGAGAGTCGATATTTTTCTAAGTCCCCCTTCTATCATATATAGCTCGAGAGTCGAAATTTTTCTAAGTCCCTCTCCTATCATATATGGCTCGAGAGTCGAAATTTTTCTAAGTCCCCCTCCTATCATATATAGCTCGAGAGTCGAAATTTTTCTAAGTCTCTCTCCTATCATATATGGCTCGAGGGTCGAAATTTTTCTAAGTTTTTCGCTGGACGGCGCACGGCGGACGGCGCACGGCAGATTTCTCAAATAGCCCCCCATAAAACAGGTTCCCTGTTAAAATTTCGACTCTCGAGCTACATATGATAGGAGGGGGACTTGGAAAAATTTCGACTCTCGAGCTATATATGATAGGAGGGGGACTTAGAAAATTTTCGACTCTCGAGCTAAGAGTGGAAATTTTAACAAGGAACCTGATTTATCCAACTATATTATATTACACTAATAGTTGGTCTAGGCCTTCTTTTTACTACCTTTCTCCAAATCTAGGCTTCCTTGAATTTTCAACACCAAATCTCAATCGAATCATAAAACAGGTTCCCTGCGTTCCTCGTTTAACTTCGTTAAGGAAGCCGTAATTTTTTCTAAGTCCCTCTCCTATCATATGTGGCTCGAGAGTCGAAATTTTTCTAAGTCCCCCCTCCTATCATATATAGCTCGAGAGTCGAAATTTTTCCAAGTCCCCCTTCTATCATATATAGCTCGAGAGTCGAAATTTTTTCTAAGTCCCTCTCCTTTCATATGTGGCTCGAGAGTCGAAATTTTTCTAAGTCCCTCTCCTATCATCTATGGCTCGAGGGTCGAAATTTTTCTAAGTTTTTCGCTGGACGGCGGACGGCGGACGGCGCACGGCAGATTTCTCAAATAGCCCCCCATAAAACAGGTTCCCTGTTAAAAGAAAGAAAGAAAGAAAGAAAAAAAGAAAGAAAGAAAGAAAGAAAGAAAAAGAAAGAAAAAAAGAAAAGAAAAAAATTTCAGGAATATTGAGAATCAAAATTGTTTTCACTTTTTCATTCAAAATTAATTAATTCTTCTCATGCCCTAGTTTAAAATATGTACATGTATTTTGGGCCGTCAAGAAAAACTTGGATAACTTTTCTGGACATTTTTTCATCCATCAACTCATTTTTAAATAATTTTGGTTGCCTTATACTTCAAAATTTATTAAAGTTTGAAATCCCTAAATTCATAAGAGTTTGATTATCTAGTTTGAGAGCTATGTTTCTTATTATAATTAGAGTCATGGTTTCTCGGAAATATTGTCAAAACCTTTTTCTAAGGGTAGGAAGCTTGGAAATCAGATAGAAGTTCAGTCTTTGTTTTTGAAAAGTTCTACAGATTCTTCGGGTCTTGGAATTTTTTTCGAGTTGCCTACCATGTACAGATCCAATTCGAACTTATATCAAACATTATAGATGGAAGTATATTTTGTATTTACGCGGAAAATTTGACAAATCCTGTAAATAAATTTTATTTTGCCAAAAATTGCCAAAATTGGGGCTTAGAGCAGAATGAGGCCGAAAATGACCAGTTTGATATAATATCTCGTCCAAAATTATAAAATCTTGAAAAAACTTTGCTGAATTTTGCTAAAAATAAGCAAAATTCAGCAATTTTGGTGAAAATTGGATAGTATTGTTTTATAAGTATTTTTAGTCCCAAATTAAAAAATTATAAATTTTGTTAGAAAAATTAAAAGTTTTGATAAAAAAATGTGCTATGGTTTTGTATTGATGGATTTAATCCCCAACATTTCTTTATTTTGGTGAAAAATCACGTGATTTTAATAGAAATTAAATAATTCTAGTTGTGAGTTTGTAAAAGCACTAAAAACGCGTATTTTTCATTTTTTTTTTTTTTTTTTTTCAATGCCAAATAATTCCAAAAATGTAACATTAAATTGCTAAAACTCCTCACTTCTAGTGTTGAAAATACGGGCTCTGATTAAAATTTTATTGAAAAATTGTAAATTGTGTTATACAAGTTTGTACAATTTTTCAATAATATCATTGAAAAACAAAAAAATTATTATCACTAAATCCGTATTTTTATTCTGAAAAATCATTCAAATTTCTTTTTAAATAATGGTTTGGTCATCAATTTGAAACAAAAAAATTATAATCTATATTTTTATAAAATGATTTGAATTCAATCTACACCAAAATTGCCTACAATCAATGTTTGGCCAGTTGGCGTCCTCCTTTAATCCACGGAATCAGGTAAATAATTTCATTATGTTTCTGTCATAATTGTGTCGTAATCCTGTAACATTCATGTCGTAAATCTGTCATTATATTGTAGAAATTGTGTCACAACTTCAACAGATTTCTGATACAATACTAAAGTGAAAACGACATTACATTTTCTTTTTTTTTCTCTCACATTTCTGATTTTACCTGACGTTTGTATTCTGTGACCATTCTGCTTTAATTCTGACACAATGATGACAGCAAAATATTTTGAGAATGACAACAGACTAATGGCAGTACTTTTAAATTCTGCCAGAATTCTACCACAACTCTGTCATAATGATGTTGTCTGTCTGACATGTTTTTGAAAGTGACAGTGAATAAAGTGAGTCTCATTCTGTAAGAATTCTGTTATCTGTCAGATTCTGTCAACCGGGGACTTTCTCAAGTTGGAGGATTTTTATTTTTTGTATTTGGATTTCCGATTAGGTAAATTCTTATGTAAACACGTCCGACGAAAACAAAAAAATTATTCAAAAAATTCTCCAGTCGCTGGAACGATCTAGAAATAAAGAAAAATAGAGAAAATATACTTTTTTAACCTGGAGAATGCTGAAGATTAGTATTTCGTTCATCGATAAGGTCAATTCTCGTATAAATATGTCCGCCAAATTCGTAAAAAATACTAAATATATCTTCCAGTCGTTGGAACACTCTGGAGGTAGTAAAAAATCGAGGAGTGCGAAGTCAAAGTCGAAGACGACGCGACGCGAAGTTATTGGCGAGACTCGACAACCGTTTATAAACCTCAATTTTTGGTGGTCTTCCACCCTTTCAAATTTCTGAAAAAAATATATGTTTTAGGTGACCATAACACAGGTTTCCTATTTGCCTCAATTAATAAAGGTAATGAAGACTACTCCGAGCAGCTCACCTCCAGGGCTGTTTCTCTTTGTTCCTCCATCATTGGTGCCTTCATAATTCAATGCTTCATCATGGTTCTTTTCGCTTAGCCCAGCTGGCTTCCGTCATCGCTCCAACTTTCAGTTCTAATATTCTCCCCATTGCCATCTCTACTAACTTCCTTCTTATTTCTACCAAGAATTGCCATTGCTAGCAGTCTTCGTCTTTCTATCGCTGCTCTCTTGCTACTCGCTGCTCTGCGACTGCGATTTCAGGAAATTGTTCTTTGAACATCGTACATCTTCTTCCTATATCCTGCGCGATCATTTCCTCACTGAGTACACTTATAATACGGGCGCATTATGTGTATGTTCATCCTTTCGGACTATTTAATTCGTTTGGCTCGAGTCGTTGGCATAACTGTGACTACCGCATCAGTTTGTGCTTTTGTTTGTGGTTTCCTTCTTCTTCTTAATTTTTACTTTTTATTTTTTTAGTAATGTCGTCCTATAATTGGCTTCCTGCTGTTACTTTAAATATTTCTTTTAAATAAAACAAATAAATAAGTATCTAACCTCTAACGACGACATACTCAACGATTAAAACGTACGGAGTAATTTGAATAGAGCCACAGAAATGAAAATACACCGGAGCGCTTTCGATTAAAAAACCATTGTCAACGGGGACGTGAAAGCAACTGAACCAACTCCGGCTGGCAACAAGAACTACCGAGGAGGACATGACTGAACTAGTGAGTCATCACAATGTGAATCATACTCGTAAACTAATTCAATCAAACCCTCATCAGGTATGTACCTGTTGAGCACATTTAGGTTATCGTTATTCAGATGGCGAATAATTTCGATGTGTTCTAGCGTGGTTCGTTTGAAAGCCGAGGACTCTCTCTATGGAGGAGGGACTCAGATCCCTCTATGAAACCATGGCCAGTGGTAATAAGATGGTCCGCAAATGCCGAATCACCCAATTTCTTCTTTTCCCACGCCTTCCTATGCTCATCTATTCTAATTTTGAGCTGACGTCCAGTCTCGCCCATATAGATTCCATTACAATCATTACACTCAATTTTGTAAACCCCGCTTCTTTCGACCAGTGGGATGGGGTCCTTTAACTTAACGAACAAGCTTTTTACAGTGTTAAGATTGTAAAACACTGGCCGAAACCCAAATGGGCAGAGGACACGACCTAATTGAGAAGAAAATTTCCCCAAAAACGGAAGCCTAATCCAACGTTTCCTAATATCTGACGCTGGATTACGGGGAGGGAGGTAGTGGAATCAAGGCATTTCCGAGTCAATTTCCTATGGACCATCAAGCCAATATCCAAGCTGATCTCGTTCACTCTGGCCAAGTGCTTTATAGTCGAAAGCTCCTGTTGAAAAGCGAGCTGACCTAATGGAATACTCGTCAACCGGTGGATATAACTATTAAAACCGGCATATTTGTGAGCAACAGGGCAGAAAGATCTGCCGTGGACAGTAATATCGGTCGAGGTATCTTTTCTATATATGGCGAATTCGTGGGCACCTTCACTATTAGAGATAGTAAGGTCCAAAAAATTTATAGATGAACCGCGTGAATTTGATGGATGGGTATAAACTGTTAAGATACCTGAGAAACTCCAAAAGGAGATCCTGTTGACCGGTCCACAAACACAACACATCGTCGACGTACCTGTGCCAATAATATATATGACCCAAAAACCCCTGACCAGAGGAAAAGAGATCAAGCTCAAATTTAGACATGAAAACCTCCGAAATGAGGGAACCCAGAGGAGAGCCAATAGGGATACCTACCTCCTCAGGAAATTCGAAAAATTTGCCTTCAAATTTACAAAAGTTGGGAGACCAACAAATATTGAGTAAATTAGAAAATTCTGCCAACTCTTCGTGACAGATATTAGATTGGATCAAAAGGTCTCCCATATGTTGCATGGCAGTAGCTCTAGGGATACTCGGAAATAAGCGGACTACGTCAAAGGAGCATAGGGTTGAATCAGGCGGAAGAATGTCATCCTTAAGCTTATTAGCCAAAGAGACCGAATTCTTCACAGAGTAGGATGACTCAAATTCCACTCTAGATTTGAACCAACGGTCCAAAAATTTCGCCAAGAAGTACGTGAGGGAAGACACAAAAGAAACGACCGGCCGCATCGGGGTGTCCCTCTTATGAACCTTAGATAGCCCGTACAAGAGGGGCGGCACTGGATTGGGCCCGAGAAGCATTCTTTTAAGCTTAGGGGTCTTAATTTTTAAATTACGTCGTGGTTACAAGGAAGGTTTTATTCGAAGTAACGATAAAAGAAAAGTACAAAACTGATTTTTAGATACGATGCATAATTTTGTACATAGCAGCCAATAATAATTAACGGGTGTCGTGCGCGCCTACCTACAATACTTTCCCTCGTTGATTATTCGCATAAAAGAAAAACTAAGTAAGTCCGGTCATCTTTCTCATTGTTGTTAGACGCGACCCGCTGAGCGGCTTTGTAAGAATGTCGGCTCCTTGAAACTCCGTGGCGACCTTTGTCACTGCCACTTCCCCCTTCTGCACATAGTCACGTATCAGCAGGTATTTTCTGTTGATGTGCTTAGTACGTTGGTGTAATTCCGGGTTCTCCGCAATTCTGATAGCCGCCGCATTATCTACGTGAATCGTTGCAACTTCCTTTGTTCCCCGGATTTCCCCGAGCATTCTGGAGATCCATAGCGCTTCTTTCGTAGCTTCGTTTGCGGCAATGATCTCCGCTTCGGCGGTCGAGTCTGCCACTAATGGTTGCCTTTTACTGATCCACGATATCGCTCCTCCTGCGTATTTTATGAGCACGCCCGATGTTGACTTCCCAGATTTGCACCCCATGAAGTCTGCGTCACTGTAGCACTTGAATCTCTGTACCCCTCTTCTGTACAGAATACCTAAATCCGTTGTACCTGTGACGTACTTTAAAACGCGTTTTAATCTTCATACGTCTTCTTTTGTAGGTCTCTCTAGCGTCCTTGATAGAAAACCGACTGTAAACGCAAGGTCGGGTCTGCTTCCCAGTGCTAAGTACATGAGCGCGCCTACGGCCTTCCGGTAAGGAAAGGTGATTTCCGGAGCTTCTTCTCGATCTTTCCCTGCTTCGGAACCTCCTTTCCCTGATGGTTGTGATGGAAGTTTTACCATAGGTGTTGGAGCGGCGTTGCATCCAGCAAATTTGAACCTTCCGAGTATTTTATTTGCGAATGCTTTCTGGCCAACTTTCAACCCTTGACTCGTCTTCATGATCTCTAAGCCGAGGTAGTACGTGGCCTCTTCTTTTGTCGTGATCTTGAATTCTCGCCGCAATTCCTGGATGAATGCGTGTAAGTCCTCTTTGTCCGTGGCTGCCATTAGCCCATCGTCGACGTACAGGACTAGTAACAATTTTCTCTGGTTTCTTTCTCTCACATAAAGACATGGATCATTTTCGCTACGTTTGAATCCTCGCTCTTGCAAATAAGTTCCAAACCGATTATTCCAGCATCTGGAGCTCTGTTTCAGTCCGTAGAGACTTCTTATAAGCCTACATGCTCTATCGCTCCCATCCTCATAGCCTTCTGGTTGCTTCATGAAGATCGTTTCTTCCAGTTTGCCGTAAAGAAATGCGGTCGAAACGTCAAATTGAGCTAGAAACATATTCTCGCTTGCCGCTATCGCAATTACCAGGCGTACTGTACTAAGTCGTGCTACTGGACTGAACGTCTGCGTATAATCAATACCTTCGCGCTGATTGAACCCTTTGATGACGAGCCTAGCTTTATACTTGTCGATGCTTCCATTGGGGTTCAACTTTATTCTAAAAGTCCATTTACTCGGTAGCGCTTTCCTATCTTTTGGAAGCTCTGCAAGTTCCCAAGTGTTGTTTTCTTTCAGTGAGGAAATCTCTTTTTCCATAGCTTCTTTCCACTTGAGGCTATCCTTGCTTTCAATCGCCTCAGAGTAGGTCTGTGGTTCAGTCTCAGAGTTATTTGCGGTTAGAACGAAAATCTCAGCCTCCGTCATCATTACAGAACTGTCGTAATAATCGGGTCGTTGAATCTTGCTTCTATCACGCAAACTCTTCCTTGAGACTGTAGGTTTCTCTTCCTCATCCTCTTGCTCTGATGCTGCGTCTTCATACGCGCTATCGTTCAGAGGTGATTCTGTCTCCGATTCGTGATGATCCTCCTTGTTTTCACTTTCGGGACTAGGCGCACTGGCGTCTGGTATCTCTACCTTCCTTAAACACTCTTGAAGTCTTTCTTGAAAAATTACGTCCCTTGAAGTAATAATCTTTCCGCTTTCTTTCAGGTAAATTCTATACCTTTCATCTGCGTCGTAACCGACGAGAAAACCTTTAATAGCTTTCTGGTCCATTTTTCTTCTCTTTTCGGTTGGTATATGTACGAAGCATAGCCAACTGATGATACGTAGGTGCTTGATTCTTGGCTTTGTTCCTAGCCATAGTTCGTACGGGCTCATCCCTTCTACCGACGACTTGCCTGTTCTATTCAATACGTAGACTGATGTCTTAACTAGCTCGGCCCAATAGCTTCTGGAAAGTTAATGAGTGACGTGTTTGAGTATTTGAAACTTCGCGCCATCTCGACTACCGTTCGATTTTCACGTTCGCTAGGATTCTGCTGCGGCGTGTAAGGAGCTGTAAGCCGATGCGTAATACCTTCTCTCTTCAGTATTCTTTTCACGTCCTCATTAACGATTTCGCCGCCATTGTCACTCAGAATTTCCTTGATTCTGTGACCTTGCGTCTTAGCGTGCGCAATCATTTCCTCTAGAGCTATTTTAACTTCCGATTTTTCTCTCAATAGAAAAATGTAACGAAATTTGGTGAAGGCGTCTTTAAATACTGTAAAATAACGTTTCTTACCAAATGAATCGTCAAAGGGCCCGCATACATCGGTAAACATTAATTCGCCAGGTGTCTGAGCCTTTCTTCTCGTACCAAATGGTTGACGATGAGTTTTACCATACACGCATGGTTCGCAAATTCTATCGTCTACATTTACTTTCAAGTGCAGTTCGTCCTGCAGCTTTTTCTTCACGTGTCGCTTGTCCTGGTGGCCCCATCTCTCATGGTACAATTGTAGTAGTGAGTTATCATTAACAGTCGTGTTCGCATCTGCCTTAAGTCAGCAACTCGCGCTTCTATTTCCGCTCTATACAGCGTGCCATGTTGTTCTCGAACTCCGTTCAAAACTTTTTTTCCCTTTTATCCAGAAGGAACAACTCGTTGTTGATGATATGAACTCGCTATCTGCGTTTCTGTCGTGTGCGGCTAGCACCGAAAACAAATTCCTTGAGATATTTGGAACGTACCATACATCTTCTAGCCTAAGATGAGACACTTTACCATCTATGAGGGACAAAATCTCAATGGTCCCCGACCCCACTGCTTTCAGGCTTTGGTTGTCAGCCGTCTTCACTGAGTAGGAGGTTGGGAACTCGTTAAATTTGACAAACTGTTCGCGACTATTCGTGATGTGTCGAGTGGCTACATTATCCACCCACCAGCTTCTTTTGTCATTTTCTACTACAAAAGCTTCTTTGCAGATCGAAATCAGAGCAACCTTGGATGTGTCTGGCTCTGTCACATTACTCTGTGCTTCCTTCTTTTTCGGAAAACCATCCGCAAACCATTTTGGGCATTTCCTTACCCAGTGGCCTTCATCAAAGCAATAGTTGCAACGGGTATTCTTTTTTAACCCTTTGTCAGTTCCTTTGCCTGCTCTTCTGCCTGCACCCGATCTATTTTTATTACCACTCGATTTTACAATTAGCGCTTCTTTGGTCAACTTCTCGCTACTATGCAGCGTGCTTGCGAAATTTCGTTCGAACATACAAAGTTGCGCAATGAGTTCGTCTAACGTCTTCACGTTGTCCTTTGTAAGCAACATCCAACTTGACCTAAAGTTTTCAAATGAACTCGGTTGCACATGCAAAATCTTACTTACGAGTAGTAGTTCGGGTAGAGGTTCAAGCTGCTTCAGCTCCAGGCCATTATTTAGATCTACCCACAAGTTCTTTAGCTTTGCGATATGAGTAGATACATCTTCGCCTGACGTCCACGGAAATGCGAAAAAGTCTATGCAAGTCCTGAATACCTGGTCCTTTGCGGTGGCTTCGTAATGCGAGTGAAGCATTTTCCAGGTCTCTGCCGCCGTCTCCGTATTCATAATTCTCTGGTACACGTCGTCTGTAACGGTGACACTAATTAAAGATTTGGCATAACTGTTAGCCTTACGAAATGCTTCGTCTTTCTTCTTATGCTCTTTGATTTCCGCATCCGATGCTCCCAATTCTAATGCCGTTGGTTTCTTCAATTTGTCTTCGATTACGTCGATTCTATTTTCGTGGTAGCCCAAAACGTCGCGAATCTTTCGCTTCCAAATTGGCCAGTCAACCTCTCCGCTCAGAGGTTTAATATTCTTCGCTAGACCTTCCATAACGCGAAATGAGTTCTAAAAGAATTTTTTTTCTTTAAAAAAAAATCAACTAAAATCTGTTAATGAACTCCTGGGCCCATAACCTTTTAAATTACGTCGTGGTTACAAGGAAGGTTTTATTCGAAGTAACGATAAAAGAAAAGTACAAAACTGATTTTTAGATACGATGCATAATTTTGTACATAGCAGCCAATAATAATTAACGGGTGTCGTGCGCGCCTACCTACAATATTAATAATAAATTCACAATTGCTTTAACACGTCTAACTTCTTTGACGTGATTTGGAAAATTGAAATCCACATTTTCCTTGGCGCCACACTGGTCGAGAACGTCATAGACCTTGGAGACGTAAGAGGACTTATCCATAACGACAATGACATTCCCTTTATCAGCCTTAGTAATGGTTAAGCCCTCCTCCCTGACCTTCCTCTTGATCCTCTTAATCACCTCAAAAGCCAGATCATTTATACGAGGGAGGGGGGTATGGCGGACAAAGACGGCACACGCTTTCTGAGTATTAACCCCAGGCCCAATTTTTATTTCGAGGTCCGCAACAACATTGGCCAAAGTGTTAGCATTATCAAGAGGGGGTAACCCGAATTTTAACCCCTTCTCCAAGAGATACAACTCGTCACTCTCAAACTCAACATTACTACAATTTATAATCCGCGGTTGAAACTTTTGGATAACGCTGACGTCAGTACTCACTTCCTGGACAGCGGAGGCATTCAAATTTAGGAGGGAGCTAAGCTTCTTATTTTTCTTACGTTTCAATTTAGCCTCAAAAGACCGACATTTAAGGTTAACCGACTTAATAAACAGATCCAACTCACCCGGCGAAAGTACATCGAAATTATTCGCCATCTGAATAACGATAACCAAAATGTGCTTAACAGGTACATACCTGATGAGGGTTTGATTGAATTAGTTTACGAGTATGATTCACATTGTGATGACTCGCTAGTTCAGTCATGTCCTCCTCGGTAGTTCTTGTTGCCGGCCGGAGTTGGTTCAGTTGCTTTCACGTCCCCGTTGACAATGGTTTTTTAATCGAAAGCGCTGCGGTGTATTTTCATTTCTGTGGCTCTATTCAAATTACTCCGTTCGTTTTAATCGTTGAGTATGTCGTCGTTAGATTAATATAAGTGTTGGAAAAGTTCATTTTTTTTTTCCAAATATAAAAACTGTGATAATTTGTACAACTTTAGAAGCTTATATTCTAGTATTAGTTCCGAGAAATCTTCTTATATCCGCATCCAACGGTTGTTGAATCGAAGAGATTCGGCGAGATGATAATCCATTAGCATTTGCGTTAAGATTTACGGTACAGAAATTCTTGAATAAAATTTTCGAACCCAATAGCTAAAAATACTATCGAAATAAAACAGTTTGATATGACCAGCATTTCCAAAGAGTTTCCTTCCACTTTCAGTTTACAATGATTGTATATACGTTTTGTGTGCATCAGCAACATCTGACATACATTTTGTACGAGGCCCCTTCACGTGGTAAATAAACCTGTTCAAGTTCCGTTACATTTTTTATTTATTTAGATCTTCAACTCTGATGTACTCTTCGTACTTCCTTTAAAAATACTCGTAATAATTACGTCCAGCGATATAGTACTTGACTTGCCCTCTTACGAATATTTGTTCGTATAAGTCAAAATACTGTTCCTCTTTATTTGTACAGTTTTGTTACGGTTGAAGTACAAAAATACTTTCTCTCGAAATACAGCTGACGGTCACACGTTTCGGCAAAGGGTAATCTAAAATAGAATTTTTCAAGACACTTGATGCGAAGATTCTTTAACCTTGGTAGTTTCAGATGAGAAGAGAAAACACTCGCAAGACTAATTATCCTTATTGGGAGAAGTGATATTGAGAATTTACTCCTTTGGAGTCTTGTTTGGAATTGCGTTGATATATTGTTCAAGTTGACCAGAAATCTGCGAATTCAAATTGATAATCTTAATGTTTTATCGGCACCCCAGCACCCAACCTACTATTGGAAATCTGCGAGTCCGGGTCCCCCCTCCCCCTGGACAAGTTTTGCGAAGACACATCCTCCTTCTTAGATTCTTGACTTGACCCTCAGCCAAATCCAAAAATTTGCGAGCCTGAACTCAGATGGACCTCTTGAACCTCAATTCAATCCAGAAATCCGCTAGTTCGAGTTCTTCAGGCCTAGCAACTAGTATGGCGTAGCATAGGTTTGAACTAGATATCTACCATCTGTAGCTCTATATACTAGTCGTATGCTTAGTTATAATAATGTTGGGTGGCCTCCCTCCCTCGCAATCCGACCCCAGACAGTAGAAAGCGTTGGATAAGACTCCCGTTCTTGGGGAAGTTCTCTTCTCAATTGGGTCGTAGATCTGGTTCTCGGCCTGTGTATTACAACCTTTATTCGTCAAGTTGAAAGACCCTATTCAATTAGTCGAGAGGAGTGGTGTTTCAAGGTGGAGTGTAATGATTGTAAGGGAGTTTACATCGGCGAGACTGGCCGTCGGCTACAAATTAGAATTGCTGAACATAGGAAGGCGTAACAAAAGAAGAATTTAGGTGAATCAGCGTTTGCTGACCATCTAATTGCTAGTGGCCAAAGTATAAAAGAGGGGTCCGAGGTCCTCCTCCATAAAGAAAACTCGTATATTAAACTTATTGCTTTCGAACACATTGAAATTATCCGTCATAAGGTGCTCAACAGGTACATACCTGATGAGAGGTTGATTGAACTAGTTTATGAGTATGATTCACATCGTGATGACTCACTGGTTCAGTCTTGATTTACTCGGATGATCTTGTTTCCACCCGTAGTTGGTTTACTTGCTTTTATGTCTCCGTTGACAATGATTGTTTAATCGACAGCGCTCCAGTGTTTTAAATATTTCTGTGGTAGAATCAGTCCGTTTTCCAAGTTTACGGTCATTCACTCTGAAGAAATATACTCAAAAGAGTAAAGAGGTGGATACACGAACCGCAATGAAATCACACGACCGAGCGCTTTCAGCTAAGCAGCCATTCTCAAGGTATAGACAGCGACTGAACCAAACACCAACAAGAACGAGTAACAACGGAGAGGAGAGCATGACTGAACCAGCGAGTAATCGACTAATTCAATCAATCCCTCCTCAGGAATATACCTGTTCAACACGGTAATGTCTTTAATATTACGGTGACGATGAATTTCGATTTCTTCTCACGTCCCTGTGAAGGAGAACTTCAGACCCCTCTTTGGGATTATGACCACTTTCAGTGAAATGGTCCGCAAACGCCGACTCGCCTACTTTTCTTTTTTCCCAGGCTGTCCTGTGTTCATCAACTCTAATCTGGAGTTGACGGCTAGTCATACCTATGTACACGCTAAGGCAATCGCCACAGGCCACCTTATAAACACCACCTCTCTCGGCATTGGATCTTTCAATTTGACTGAAAGGCTCTTAACAGTATTGGTACTATACAACACTGGCCGAAAACCGAAGGGACGGAGGACACGGCTGAACTCCGAAGAAAACCTCCCCAATCCATCGTTTTCGCTTATCAAGGTGCAGTTTGAGGGGGAGGGAGGTTGTAGAATCGAGACTTTTCCTTATGAAGTCTCCTACGGACCGTAAGGTCAATGTCCACCTTGACCTGATTCACTCTAGCCAAGTGCTTTATCGTCAGGAGTTCTTTTTTGAAGGCAACCTCGCTCAGAGGGAGTTGAGTGAGGCGATAGATTAAGCTATTAAATGTAGCTAATTTATGGACAAAAGGTACGAAAGACGACCCGTGGACGGCAATGTCGGTCGAAGTACTTCTCCGGTAAATACCGAATTCATGGACACCGTCAATGACTAATATGGATAAGTCCAGAAAATTTAAACGAATCCGTTCCTTTAAGTTACGGCTATCCATACTAAACAAGAAAGAGGAATACTCCGACGTGGAGTAAAAAAAATGCAAACCGCAGAAAAAATGAAAATACGACGAGCGCTTTCGGTTAAACAACCATCTTCGAGCCTGAAATGAAAGCAACTGACGAACAAAAGGGAAGAACGAGGTATTAAGATCGTCCAAACGAGAAATCACGGTGTGAGTCATAAACCAGTTCGATCAGGCCATCTTCCGGAATATACGAATTGAGTACAGTGATACCGTCAGTGTTGAGATGACGAATTATCTCTATATTCTCGAGGGCGATACGCTTACGGTAGGAATTCTCCTTATGGAGGAGCTTTTCGGATCCCTCACGGAAGCTGTGGCCACTGTTTATTAAGTGATCGGCGAAAGCTGACTCCCCCAAGTGTCCCTTCTTCCAAGACTTCAGGTGCTCAGCTACTCGAACTTTCATTTGGCGGCTGGTCTCACCAATATAAAAGCCTCCACAATCCTCACACTCCAACTTATACACACCACTCCTCTCATCAACAGGTATGGGGTCCTTCAGTCTCACAAACAACCTCTTGACTGTAGTAGGGTTGTAAAACGCGGTCTGAAGCCAAACGGGCGGAGGGCCCGACCCAATAGGAGGGAGAACTTCCCCAATAAAGGGAGACTGCCCCATAAAACAGGTTCCCTGTTAAATATTTACCATCAAATTTGAAAAAATTAGGCGACCAACAGGCGTTCAACAGGTTGAAAAATTCACCAAATTCATTATGAGGAGTACCGGAATCCACAAGCAATTTACCTATTTGTTGCATAGTGGCAGACTTATGGATATTGGGAAAAAGCCGATCGGCATCAAACGAGCACAAAATCGAACCTGGAGGAAGGTAATATGTGTCCTTCAATTTTCCAGCCAGGGCGCTCGAATTCTTAACTGAATATATATAGGGAGTCTCTACCTCCACACGAGCTTTGAACCATCTATCCAGGTACTTGGCGAGGGAGTAGGTGGGGGAGGAAACAAACGAAACAACCGGCCGCATCGGTACATTTTCTCTGTGTACCTTCGGCAATCCGTAAAGCAGGGGAGGAACAGGATTCGGTTCTAAAGTGGCTTTCTTTACAGCGGGGCTCCTAATGATAACCTCACTACCATTAATAAGTTTTCTTGCCTCTTTTGGAAAATCAAAAAGAGGGTCCTCCTTGGTCCCACATTGGCCAAGCACCTCGTAAACCTTAGAGACGTAGGAAGCCTTGTCCATAACTACGACAGCATTCCCTTTGTCAGCTTTAGTAATACTAACTAGCTTTTCCTCCCTAATCTTCCTCCTCAGACCTATGATCAAATCACTAGGGCCGATTCCCGTGCGTTTACCCGAACACGTTTTCCCGAATGGTTTTTAATCCGAATTACATTTTCCCGAATAATTATGACCTGAACACATTATCCCGATTTTTCTTTTCTCGAATGATTTTAACCTGGAAGTACATTATCCTGAATTTTTATTCCCGAAGAAATCGAAATTCATCGTCACCGTAATATTAAAGACATTACCGTGTTCAACAGGTATATTCCTGTGGAGGGATTGATTGAATTAGTCTATGAGCATGATTCACACTTCGATGACTCGCTGGTCCAGTCATGAGCTCCTCTCCCCCGATAAACCAAGTCGATCACCACTATATGGTCGACATTGGTTGGTTTTTGGTCGTACGACTGAAAAAAGACCAAATATTATGGTACCATCAGAAAATGGTTGATTTTTAGTAAATTTTTGAGATAAATCGACCAAATTTTGTCTATTCATTTCAGTTGATTGTTGGTCCCATATTATTCCTACTAAATTTTGATCTTATTATTGGTTGATTTTCGATCACTATGCGGAATACATTTCGACCCATTTTTTGGTCGTTATAATTGTCAACACAAAATGGAATTTTTCCTCGTTTCTTAGTCTAAAATTGATATTTTATTTATTACTCAATTTTGACTAAGATTTCTAGTCGATTTCTGGGCAGATATTTTGGGAGATACCTTGATCCATTTTGAGTAGATTTTTCCTCAACATCTACCAATATTTTTACTCTTTTTTTTTGGTCTATTCTCATACAAACCGCAGTCACTCATTTTTGCCCAAAATTTCCAGCCGATTTCTTAGGAATGAATCAACTGTCATATTGCTCGTAAACTCGCAGATAAATAAAGATATTTAAAATAAAATTTGAAATTTAAAAATTAATTTTCTTATTAATAAAATTGTTCAATAAAGAACATATTCTACTAATCATAAAAATATTAGATTTACTATATTCAATTTAAGGAGTTCCAACAGGAATAATTATTAAATATAATTATTTTAAATTTTAATTTTATATCAATTTTATTTTTCGAAATTAAATTTCAACTGTATTTAAGAAGTTTATAATAATATAATATTATTTCGAAAAAATGATGATCTTATTTAAATTTTCTTGATATAGTTGATTTAATCAAAATTATTAATTTTTTTTCAGAATAATTTATTTAATAAAAATATTTATGTTAATTTTCAATAAAAATTATTATAAAACAACTAAAAAAATTGAAACTAAATAACTTTTTATATCATTCAATTTATTTAACATATTTTATCCTTTAAATGAGAATTCATTATTTAATCATCTCAATGATTTTAATTAATCATATTGAACCAGAATGATATTTTTCATTTTTTTGTTCAATTTTACATTCAATTAATAGAAAATTATTAGGTTTATTTATGACAAATAAAAAAATTATTAAAAAACAATTTTTAAAGAGTTAATTTAAATAATAAATCAACATAAATTAAATTGAATAAAATTAATTTATAAATAATAAATTGATAAAGAATAATGATAATTATTGTATTATATCAATTAAATTATAATAATTAAATTTGAAATTAAAATTACGTAATAATGTACGAATTTTATAAATTAAATTCAAATAAATAGATACATATACATAATATTAAAAAATTATTTAAATTAAATGATTCAATTTTAATTAGTATAAATCTATGATAAATTCCACAAATTTCTAAACATTGTCCATAAATAATTGAAGGTATACTAATTAATATTGTAATTTTAGACCAAAATCGCACTGCTAACGAGATTGTTGCTATCTTCATTTCTTTCTTCTCTCACATGAGAAAGCCTTAAATTATATGGACTGGTTTTTCCTGTCGAAAATGGTGGTCTATTAATATCATCTAACTATAGACCGTTTTGTGGCGTCTCTATTGCCCAAAACTTGATTGTTCTGCTTTGTCAAAAGGGGTCTATTTGTAGTGGTCCGTTAATATCGCTTGAATATAGGCTACAACAGACTATTTTATAATCGTCTACATGACCCAGAAATCTACCAATCTTTTTCATCAGAAGAATTCTAATTATGGTGGTTTGTTGACAATGATTAAATATTGACTATGAGAAAATATTTTATATCGTCAAAGTTCCCTAGAAATCGACTCTTTTTTTGGTCAAAAATCGTCAAAATATAGTCAGTATGGCCAATGACTGAGGATAGACCGT
The DNA here is from genome assembly GCA_035079385.1 of Aspidiotus rigidus. NCBI lineage: Eukaryota > Metazoa > Arthropoda > Insecta > Hemiptera > Diaspididae > Aspidiotus > Aspidiotus rigidus. Next base: position 6,227,104 of record JAVHKY010000023.1, read on the forward strand.
TTTATGGTACCTACATCACCTACAGATCGACTAATTTTTTCATTCAAAATTTTGTCAAGTTGCTTTAAATGTGGTCTAAATATGGTAGGGAAGAGCGGAAGTAAATTACCGAAAAAGTTGGTCTATTATTCGTCTCTCATCAGAGCGCCCCTCAGTCTATTTTTGGTCAACATTTACTCAAAATCGACTGAGATATTTGGTCGATCTGGTTTATCGGGCCGTTGTTACTCGTTCTTGTTGGTGTTTGGTTCAGTCGCTTTCTATACCTTGAGAATGGCTGCTTAGCTGAAAGCGCTCGGTCGTGTGATTTTATTGCGGTTCGTGTATCTACCTCTTTACTCTTTTGAGTATATTTCTTCATATTTCTGTGATCTTCGCAAATTACTCTTCGTTGTACTCTTCCTTTCACTAGAAAGTTTGGTGGAAATTATGTGCCTCCAGACCCCGGGAAGGCCTTGGAGGTCGAAAAAGATAGAGTATGGGCAGGATTTGTTGAGGAATGAATCGTTAATTTGTAATTGGAGGTCAATGAGAGCTTGGGTGGTGTTTCAGCCTTTTCTAAAGCTGTATTGAAAGGAAGAGAGGAGGTTGTTTGACTCCAAGAACCAAAGCAGTCTCTTATTGAAGATTTTTTGAAATAGTTTACCAAGAACGCTGAGCCAGGGAGGATCTTCTAATTTCGTAGAAAAGTTTATTACTTTATCGGATCGTAAAACTGTTTATCAATTAGAGAACCATAAAACAAAAATGAAGGCAATTTTTACGTCTAACCGAATAATATATTCGCACTGCTAGAAAATCTATATAATAGTCGCGCGTATTCGAGTCGTATATTATTCTGAAAACCACTAAACCGAACCGAAGTTGTTTTATAATCGTCAATTAGTAGCAGAAGTACATTTTATTAGAGTATTTATCTGATCTATTTACATGAAACCGGTTACCGTTTGTCATCGGATCAGCACTAATTTGAATATAAGTTGTATGACAGAAGGGGTTTTGTCGCTCGCAACAAGTACTGTACATTGTACGCGAGCGCAAAATGGGAAAAGGAAGCGACAAAAAATAATTTAAGTATAGATGTGAAAGACAAACCTCTCGCTTCGTGGAATGCACGCGACACGAGAATACTTTTTTCTAGCTCCCTTTTTATATGCTCTCGTATTCACTGAAGAAAGAAAGGAAAAAAAAGTGTTAGTTCACCTTCTCGGGTCGTATAATAATTCTTCGTCATCTTCTGCTTTCGATTGGTCTATTTACATAAATATACTACTGGCGAGTTGCTGAATGGGTTTGTTGATAATTGCGTTCGCGACGATGCGGCGAGCTCCCGCGAGCGTGTAGGTGGACGAAGTAGAAATAGCGTTATTTAAGCGAAAGGAATGTAGCGTAACTGTTGCTTAATATTCACGATCGAAAGCGACGTATATTTATACATTCGTATTATTATGTATATGCATATAGGAAATATGCCAGAGGCCTCGATTCCTGCTGGAGAATAGAGCCGACAGCGAAGATAAACGATTCCAAGTCGAATGCGGCGAATTAGGAGATCCATCTTTTTTAGCTGCCGTTTCGACGCTGACTTTAACGCCGAGATTCTTACATCGAGTCGTTCCTCCGGACCAAAGTTTCGATCCTGCCGGCACCTATTGCGGATTATTCAGGTAACCGAGCCACTCCATTGAGGTGGAAAATTTAGTTCTTGTGTAATTGGCGTACGCAAGCACCGTGCTCGTCTCTAGCTACCGTATAACAATTCTTAACTGGTTAGAAAATAATCAAATGTGTCAAAACATGATAAATTTTAATACAATACCTCCTAACGATGATATCTAAGCCGCGTTGAGGCAAGGTTAATGGCAAGGACATTCCACGACTCTTTTTACGATCACCGGTTGCAAAATATTATTATCTTGACCGTTGACTTTTTATCGATATAATCGTGTTTTAACTACTCCAGTGTAGCGCTGCACAGCATCAGCAGAGGAAACCAGATTGGTTTCAGATCAACTCTTACGTTTGTTTACATTTGAATGCAGACTTGTTAGAAGCTATGTATATGTATATAGTTTTTTTTTTTTTCTAATTCTCGCTACACCTTTCTCATCGAACCGGTCATTCGCTTTGCAAGTATACTTATCTCGTTCCAATCGCTCTTTTGCAATTGCGTTAAAGATCGTGTGAAAGGGTGCTCGATACATTCTGTTTGATTTTTTGCAGATTCAGATTTTGGCATTTCGGAGAATGGAAGGAAGTGTTAGTAGATGATAAATTACCGACCTATAAAGGTCATTTAGTTTTCACCCATCCGACGAATACGACGGAATTTTGGGCCGCGCTCCTGGAAAAAGCCTATGCGAAGTGAGTATTCGCGTGAACTTCAATTTTTTACTGACATATAACGGCCGCGTCGCTTCTGGTTTCATTATAGCTAAAAATGCGCGCCTATATTCTTAAGACCATTATCACGCGGACGAGAGTTGAATTAAAATTTCTTCCGATTGGAAAACTTTCTTTTCATGAGGAGGAGTGAAGGTATTTGTAGCATAAAATATGCTGTATTTAATCATGTCTTCATCGTTAACCATCGATTCGTAGAGCTGACGAACAGAAAGAGAAAGGACTAAGAAAGACTGCGATCGCGAAAGCGAATGAGGTAGAAGTTAGAAAAGAGTTGTGAATAAATTTTTACAAGTGTCAAGCCTGTGACTTGCACTTTTCAATAGGCCGAGATTGACACAGCCTGCTCCGTTGAATTCTCACTCCGATTTCTTCATCTGAACTTCGTACCGGTCGCTGTAATCACGATAGAAAGAAGAACGCGACCTAAAAAGTTGTCGTCATCATCCTGAGTCGAGGTGCTATTCTACCCTTGGCTCTAGCCAGGTAAGGGGAGGAAAATGGCCTTGGTGGAAATTGTTCCAAATGTCCGTCAAAATGTTGTCTCCAGTGAGAAAACTCGAAACCCCAAAAATTGGACCCATCCGCTCACCCACATGGGCTGCAGAGTAATTTTTAGGCCTAAAATGCAAATGGCTGTATCTCAGACAATAATGATCGCACAGCAATGTAACTCAAAGGCATTTTAGTGTATGTGAACCTTCATCAATGGTATTTTATTCAACAAAAATCATTCATATTTTCCCTAGTTTTTATCAATAATAAAACTTCAAACTCGAATCTTGAAAAAAATTAGAAGCCATTGCACACGTTGCAATGGCAGCGGGGAGCCCGCAATTCCTTAACTCAACCTCTCAGGTGGTGTGGAACTGAGTTGATAATCTTGTCATATAATTCAAATCGAAATTATCATTCTACATTCCCTCCTATCATATAGCTCGAGAGTCGAAATTCTTCTAAGTCCCCCCTCTATCATATATAGCTCGGAAGTCAAAATTCTTCCAAGTCCCCCTCCTATCATATATATAGCTCAAGACTCGAAATTCTTCCAAGTTCCCCTCCTATCATATATAGCTCGAGTCTCAAAATTTTTCTAAGTTTTTGGTTGGACGGCGGACGGTAGCTCGAAAGTCAAAATTCTTCCAAGTCCTCCCCCCCCCCCTATTATATATAGCTCGAGACTTGAAATTCTTTCAAGTCCCCCTCCTATCATATATAGCTCGAGACTCGAAATTCTCCTAAGTCCCCCTCCTATCATATATAGCTCGAGACTCGAAATTCTTCTAAGTACCGTAACCTAACCTAACCTTAGGTTACTAACTTCGCGGACGCGGACCTTTTCTGAGGATGTAATCTCCTAACAAAATGGATAGCGGGTTCCCCGCTAAAAATCAGGGGGGAGGCACCTGAGGAAAATCATTCATTTGAAGCGCCATACCCTCTACTACAACATACATGAGTACCATAGTCCTCGGGTGCAACATTCCCAATTTTAATGAATTTCAGTGATTTTTCCATGAATAGTGGGGTGAACTATGACTGCTACCGCAATAGACCGCGAGAAATCAATGGTCAATGTTCGAGGTGAAAAATACGCACTCCTCCGTGAGATGAAATGGGAATATTGATAGACCAAAAATATATTTTTAGTACTTCGTTTATCCATTTTGTCAATTCTTATGTGAACACGTCCACCGCTGAGGTGGAGTACGTTAGATTGAGTAAAATAGTTGAAAAATTCTCCAGTCGCTGGAACAGTCTGGAAATGGTAGAGAATTGAGAAAATCCACTTTTCACCCTGGAGGACCGTGAGTTTTGGTACATATTTCATTCATCAAATAGGTCAGTTCTCACGTAAACATGTCCGCCGAGTTTGAAAAAAATAGTCGAAAAATTCTCCAGCTTCTGGAACCTTCTGGAAATGACAAATAATCGAGAAAATTCACTTTTTCATCCTGGAGGACTGTGAGTATTTGTATTTTGTTCATCAATTAGGTCGATTCGCATGTAAACACATCCGCCGTGTTTGAAAAAAATGGTCAAAAAATTCTCCAGTCGCTGAAATGTTCTGGAAGTGACAAATAATCGATCAAATCCACTTTTTCAGCCTGGAGGACCGTGAGTTTTTGTACTTCATTCATCAATTAGGTCAGTTCTTATATACGTGAACATGTTCGCCGAGTGTGAAAAAAATAGTCGAAAAATTCTCCAGCCGCTGGGATGTTCTGGAAATCATAAGAAAACGAGAAAATTCGCTCATTCAACCTAGAGGACCGTGAGTTTTGGTATGTCGTTAATCAGTTAGGTCAATTCTTAAGTAAACATGTCCGTCGAGTTTAAAACAAATAGTCAAAAAATTCTGCAAACGCTGGAACATTCTCGAAATGACAAATAATCGAGAAAATCCACTTTTTCACCTTGGAGGACATTGAGTTTTGGTATTTCTTTCATAAACTCACGGTTCTCCAGGGTGAAAAAGTGGATTTTCTTGAATATTTGTCATTTCCAGAAGGTTCCAGCGGCTGGAGAATTTTTTGACTGTTTTTTTCGAACTCAGTTGATGTGTTTACATGAGAATTGGCCTGATTGATGAAAAAAATACCAAAACTCATGGTCCTCCAAGGTGAAAAAGTGGATTTTATCGATTATTTGTCATTTCCAGAATGTTCCAGCGTTTGCAGAATTTTTTGACTATTTTTTTCGAACTCGGCGGACATGTTTAGTAAGAACTGATCTAATTGATGAATGAAATACAAGAACTCACGGTCCTCCAGGGTGAAAAACTAAATTTTCTCGTTTATTGGTCGTTTCTAGGAAGGCTCCAGCGGCTAGAGGATTTTTGGACTATTTTTTTCGAACTCGGTGGACGTGTTTACATCATATCCGTCCTGATTGATGAACAAAATACCAAAACTCGTTGTCCTCTGGGGTGAAAAAGTTTATTTTCTCGTTTTCTTTCCATTTCCAAAACGTTCGAGCGGCTGGAGAATTTTTGGACTATTTTTTTCGAACTCGGTGGACGTGTTTACATTATATCTGACCTGATTATTGATGAACAAAATAACAAAACTCGTTGTCCTCTGTGGTGAAAAAGTTGATTTTCTCGATTTTTTTTTCATTTCCAAAACGTTCCGGGCGCCTAGAGAATTTTTTGACCATTTTCTTCAAACTCGCCGTACATGTTTACTTAAGAATTGACCTAACTGATTAACGACATACCAAAACTCACGGTCCTCTAGGTTGAATAAGCGAATTTTCTCGATTTTTTATGATTTCCAGAACATTTCAGCGGCTGGAGAATTTTTCGACTATTTTTTTCAAACTCGGCGGACATGTTTACGTGAGAACTGACCTATTTGATGAATTAAATACCAAAACTCACGATCCTCCAGGGTGAGAAAGTGGATTTTCTCACTTCTTTACCATTTTCAGACTGTTCCAGCGACTGAAGAATTTTTCAACTATTTTACTCAATCTAACGTACTCCACCTCAGCGGTGGACGTGTTTACACAGGAATTGACAAAATGGATAAACGAAGTACTAAAAATATATTTTTGGTCTATCAATATTTCCATTTCATCTCACGGAGGAGTGCGTATTTTTCACCTCGAACATTGACCATTGATTTCTCGCGGTCTATTGCGGTAGCAGTCATAGTTCACCCCGCTATTCATGGAAAAATCACTGAAATTCATTAAAATTGGGAATGTTGCACCTCACCGAGGACTATGGTACACATGTATGTTGTAGTAGAGGGTATGGCGCTTCATATGAATGATTTTCCCCAGGTGCCTCCCCCCGATTTTCATCCGCTCACCCATATGGGCTGCAGAGTAATTTTTAGGCCTAAAATCTAAATGGCTGTATCTCAGGCAAAGATGATCGCACAACAATGTAACTTTAGAGCATTTTAGTGTATGTGAACCTTCATCAATGGTATTTTTTTCAAAAAAAATCATCCATATTTTCCGTAGTTTTAACAGGGAACCTGTTTTATCGGGGGGTAAACTGAAGGAAAATGACGGGCGCCGGGCGCCGTCCGGCAAGAAAAGGGACTTAGAAAAATTTTGATGAAGTGATAGGAGGGGGACTTATCCTCTCTGCTCCATGCAGTATATTATACTAGGTTTATACTACGTATTATACTAGGCGTATACTAGGTCCAAGCCTCCTTTATACTAGGTCTAGGCATCCTTCATACCATAAGCTTACAAGATCTTTATCAATAGCTTATACTAGCAGTTTGTCCTAGCTCTGTACTAGGTCTTAGGCTTCCCTTATACTATAGGTCTAGGAGGTCTGTATTAGTGGTTTTACTAGCTCTGTGACGTCATCAGATAGTGATGGCACGATGATCGTGACGTCACAGATCTCCATCGTGACGTCACCAGATCGTAACGTCATTAGATCGTGTGACGTCATCAGATTATGACGTCATCAAATCGTGACGTCATCAGATGTCCGAACTGATAACAGGATAGGCCTACCGGGGGTACCACACAGGCTGTAAAAATAAATAGCTAAAACTTGACCTAATGATAAGAGATCTCAAGGTGGTGAGGAACAAAGTTCACTCTACTTGAGACGAAAAAAGCAAAAAATGACACTCACATGATTACTCCCATAAAACAGGTTCCCTGTTTGCCTCAATTAACAGAGTTAATGAAGGCAATTCCGAGCAGCTAACTGTGTGGGCTGCGAGTTTTTTTATCAATAACAAAACTTCAAACTCGAATCTTGAAAAAAATCAGGGGGGAGGCAGCTGGGGAAAATCATTCATTTGAAGCGGCATACCCTCTACTACAACATACATTAGTATCATAGTCCTCGTAGAGGTGGAACATTCTCAAAAAAATCGATATTTAATAAATTTCTGTGATTTTTCCATGAATAGCGGGGTGAACTATGACTGCTACCGCAATAGACCGCGTGAAATCAATAGTCAATGTTCGAGCTCAAAAATACGCACTCCTCTCTGGGATGAAATGGGAATGTAGATAGGCTAAAAATATATTTTCAGTATTTTGTTTATCGACTTGGTCAATTCTCATGTAAACACATCCACGGATTAGGTGGAGTGCGTTAGATTGAAAAAAATAGTTGAAAAATTCTCCAGTCGCTGGAACAGTCTGAAAACAGAAGAGAAGTGAGAAAATACACTTTTTCACCCTGGTGGAGCATGAGTTTTGGTATTTCACTCATCAATTAGGTCGATTTTAATGTAAAGACGTCCAGCGAGTTCGAAAAAAATAGTCCAAAAATTCTCCGGTCGCTGGAACGTTCTGGAAGTGACAAATAATCAAAAAAATATATTTTTTCACCCTGGAAGACCGTGATTTTTGGTATTTTATTTATCAATTTGTTCAAATCTCATGTAAAAACATCCACCAAGTTGGGAAAATATAGTCCTCACTCAAACTATACTGAAAAAACAAAATCGACCTTGAATTTCACGAGCAAGTGGGATGATTGATAACTTGTCCTAATCATAAAAGCATTTATATGGCCTCTTTCTCCGTACCAAATTATTGATAAACGAAAAGAACAGCGAGTCCGTCACTGTTTTCAGAGGAAAGACATCAACGTCTCCGTCCAAAAAGTCTAATTACTTTTGCACTCTCGCGAATACGAGTAAGCTTCACCTTGATATTTTCACATCGCCCGTTTGTATGCAATCAATCAACAAATTTTCAAAAACGATCTTCACTCTTCGCTGTATTTCGCGCGGAAATTCTTACACAGCCACGATATCTGCAAACGCATATCACAACAACAGCCCAGCCCATAGCGTTCGACAGTTAATTGAGCGCACCGCTGGCCACTGATGTCGAGACCCCACGCTGGCGGTCATTTATTCAAATCAATGTCAGTGATTAAACCGTGCATTTTCAAGAGCGATAAAAATGATAATTTCTTTTGTTTCGCTAAGCGTCTCTCTCGGTAGCTACATCCATCCGGATGAAATATTGAGGCTCGGAGCATAATTTTTTTTAAAGAGAAAAAAGATCTAGTGATGAGAGAGAAGTTCAGGTTAGAAGAAGAGGAGGTCGTCAAAAACATCTAAAATAAGACTAAAAACTGAATATAGGGACTGCATGTCCACAATCTCTCTTCTCCTCAGCGGTTAGAGATGAAGGAAACCAGAAAAATAAAGAACAAAAGGCAGAACTCAGTACAAAAGTATCACGAACGACTCAATCCACTTTTGAAACAAACATCGAAACGGGCCCGATAAATCATATCGACCGTCACTTTGATGTCTTTACTTCCGGTTGACACAGACCTAGCGTCGACCGATGATCGAAATCAGATCGCCCGACAACTCACTTCTTTGAAAGTTAAACGAATACGTTCCTCAAGGTTACGGCTATCCATAATAAACGCGAAAAACGAATACTCCGAAGGGAGAGTAAACAATGCAAACCGCAGAAAAATATATAAGACGACGAGCGCTTTCGGTTAATAAACCATCTTCAAGCCTGAAATGAAAGCAACTGACGAACAGAAAACAAGAGCAAGGTATTAAAATTGTCCAAACAAGAAATCGCGGTGTGAATCATAAACCAGTTCGATCAGCTATCTTTCGGAATGTACGAGTTGAGTACAGTGATACCGTCGGTGTTGAGATGACGAATTATCGCTATATTCTCGAGGGCGATGCGCTTAAGATGGGAATTCTCTTTATGGAGGAGCTTTTTGGATCCCTCGCGGAAGCTGTGGCCACTGTTTATTAAATGATCAGCAAAAGCTGACTCCCCTAAATGTCCCTTCTTCCGAGACTTCAGGTGCTCAGCTACTCTAACTTTCATTTGACGGCTGGCCCCTCCACAATCCTCACATTCCAACTTGTGAACACCACTCCTCTCATCAACAGGTATGGGGTCCTTCAGACTCACAAACAACCTCTTGACTGTGGTAGGGTTGTAAAACGCGGGTCTGAAGCCAAACGGGCGAAGGGCCCGACCCAATTGCGAGGAGAACTTCCCCAAAAAAGGGAGACTGATCCATCGCAAACGACGATCGCGGATCGTGTCTCGGGGGAGGGAGGTGATGGAATCAAGAAGGCTCCTCGTAACTTTCCTCCGAACCATCACGCCAACGTCGACATTGACCCCATTCACTCTAGCCAGCTGTCTTGAAGGCAGACTGACTCAAAGGAATACGAGTCAGTCTGTGAACTAGGCTGTGAAAAGCAGCCAGCTTATGAGCAACAGGACCGAACGAACCACCTTGGACTAAAACATCGGTCGTAGTATCTTTTCTGTAAATTCCAAACTTATGGATACCGTCTATTATAGAGATCGATAAATCCAAAATGTTAATGGAAAATACCTCTATTTCCAACGTAAATTTGATGGAAGGGTACCAGGAATTGAGATACCTCAGAAACTCACCAAGGAGATTTGGGGGACCAGTCCAGGTACATAGAACGTCATCAACGTACCTGTGCCAATAGTGAATATGATTAGGTAACACCTGGTTCGAGGAAAAGAGGTCAAGTTCAAACTTCGACATGAAAATTTCGGAGATGAGAGAGCCTAAAGGTGATCCAATAGGGATCCCTACTTCATCAGGAAAAAGTCCCCCTCCTATCGTATATAGCTCGAGAAACGAAATTTTTCCAAGTCCCTCTCTTATCATATTTGGCTCGAGAATCGAAATTTTTCCAAGTCCCTCTCCTATCATATATGACTCGAGAGTCGAATTTTTTCCAAGTCCCCCTCCTATCATATATAGCAGTATTTCTCAACCGGTGTCCCGTGGTACATCACTGTACCGCAAGCCTGCCTCAGGTGTGCCGCAAAAATTTTGTCAAAAATATAAATTAAGATGAACTAAAAAGATAATTTTTTTTTTTTTTCATAATAATTTGACAAATTAATGATATTCTTTAACTAAATTTAATATAAATAAATATAATATTTAATTTCGAATTTAAAAATTTCATAAAATCAAAATAATTTCAATTCTGAGTGCAAAGTAAATTTTTAAAATTCAATTCATTAATTTAAATAAGAAAATGAATTTAAATGATTAAATTAAGAATATTATATCCTTGAGGATAACAGGATGATTAAATAAAATATTTTTCATTTGTTACCTCGATGTTGAATTAATAGAATTAAATTAAAATAATTTATATCATTTAATCTGTAATTCTATTTAATTGATTACGGATACAATCTATTTTAATATTTATTGATGGTAATGTTCATGAATGAATTACATCTTAATTTAAATGGAATACCCCGACGATATATCATTTTCTCTGATTTTATTCTATTTTGAAATAATTTATCAACAATAAATTATAGAATAAAAAAATTCTAATAATATAATATATTAAAAAAATTCAATTTAAATAATAATCAAAGAAATTTTTTATCAGAAAATAAGAAACATATAAAATTGAAATAAATAAAATAAATTGTATATTTTGTATTCAATTTAATTGATATAAATTAAATTTATAATTTATTTAATAATAATTATTTCAACTTTTATTATGATCAAAATATTGATTATTAAAATTTTTCAAAAATCGTTTTTTGAATATTTTTTTTGATATTTTGAATTTTTTTTTTTTATTTAAATTATTTATTAATGAAATTACTCGAAAAAGTAATCATAAGCACTGTCGGACCGATGTGTTCCAATTTTTGAATGCCGTCAGTTCCAGTTATAATATTACTTAAACTTGAGTTCAAACCTGCACTCATTGTCATAAAAATCAAGAAATTTCTGCGACTTGGCCAAAAATACAGATTTTATGTCATGTTTCCTGATGAATTTCGAAATTAGAAGAGCCCAGAGGGTTTCCAGTAAATGCAGGAAACATCCAGACACTTTTGTGTACATTGATGACAAAATTTTTTTTAGTCCCGGTAGAAGATATCTTGTTTCCTGGAACTGTAGTATAGTGAAAGAAGGGTGAAGCCTCATATAGCCATTTTGTAGGCCACAAATTCTGAAATTAGGAGGAGGAAATTTGTATAGACATGCAAATGTCAAAACGCACAAAAATTTTCGCTACAATTTGAAGTTCTGGAAATGCTGTGCCGCAGGAATATCGTCTCATGGAAAAATGTGCCGCGATATAATAAGAAAAGTTGAGAAACTCTGATATATAGCTGGAGAATCGAAATTTTTCTGAGTCCCTCTCCTATCATATATACCTCGAGAGTCGAAATTTTTCCAAGTCCCCCTCCTATCATATATAGCAGTATTTCTCAACCGGTGTGCCGCGGTACATCACTGTACCGCAAGCCCGCCTCAGGTGTGCCGCAAAAGTTTTGTCAAAAATATAAATTAATATGAACTAAAAAGAGAATTGCCTCTTTTTTTTTCATAATAATTTGACAAATTAATGATATTCTTTAACTAAATAAATTAAAAATATTTTATCAATATAAATAAATATAATATTTAATTTCGAATTTAAAAATTTTATAAAATCAAAATAATTTCAATTCTTAGTGCAAAGTAAATTTTTAAAATTCAATTCATTAATTTAAATAAGAAAATGAATTTAAATGATTAAATTAAGAATATTATATCCTTGAGGATAACAGGATGATTAAATAAAATATTTTTCATTTGTTACCTCGATGTTGAATTAATAGAATTAAATTAAAATAATTTATATCATTTAATCTGTAATTCTATTTAATTGATTACGGATACAATCTATTTTAATATTTATTGATGGTAATGTTCATGAATGAATTACATCTTAATTTAAATGGAATACCCCGACGATATATCATTTTCTCTGATTTTATTCTATTTTGAAATAATTTATCAACAATAAATTATAGAATAAAAAAATTCTAATAATATATTAAAAAAATTCAATTTAAATATAATCAAATAAAATTTTTTATCAGAAAATAAAACATATAAAATTGAAATAAATAAAATTAATTGTATATTTTGTATTCAATTTAATTGATATAAATTAAATTTATAATTTTTTTATTAATAATTATTTTAAATTTTATTATGATCATAATATTGATTATTAAAATTTTTTAAAGATCATTTTTTGAATAATTTTTTTGATATTTTGAATTTTTTTTTAATTTAAATTATTTATTAATGAAATTACTCGAAAAGGTAATCATAAGCACTGTCGGACCGATGTGTTCCAATTTTTGAATGCCGTCAGTTCCAGTTATAATATTACTTAAACTTGAGTCCAAACCTGCACTCATTGTCATAAAAATCAAGAAATTTCTGCGACTTAGCCAAAAATACAGATTTTATTTCATGTTTCCCGATGAATTTCGAAATTAGAAGAGCCCAGAGGGTTTCCAGTAAATGCAGGAAACATCCAGACACTTTTGTGTACATTGATGACAAAATTTTTTTTAGTCCCGGTGGAAGATCTCTTGTTTCCTGGAACTGTAGTATAGAGAAAGAAGGGTGAAGCCTCATATAGCCATCTTGTAGGCCACAAATTCTGAAATTAGGAGGAGGAAATTTGTATAGACATGCAAATGTCAAAACGCACAAAAATTTTCGCTACAATTTGAAGTTCTGGAAATGCTGTGCCGCAGGAATATCGTCTCATGGAAAAATGTGCCGCGATATAAGAAAAGTTGAGAAACTCTGATATATAGCTGGAGAATCGAAATTTTTCCGAGTCCCTCTCCTATCTTACACATATATGGCTCGAGAGACGAAATTTTTCCAAGTTTTTTGCTGGACGGCGGACGGCGCACGGCAAATTTCTCAAAAAGCCCCCCATAAAACAGCTTCCCTGTTAAAATTTCGACTCTCGAGCTATATATGATAGGAGGGGGACTTGGAAAAATTTCAACTCTCGAGCTATCATATAATTATAGCTGAAGAAATTTAGACTCTATATTATACTAGGCTTATAATAGGCCTAGGCCTCCTTTATACTAGCTTTATGTAGGTCTAGGCTTCCTTGAATTTTCAATACCAAATCCCATTTGACTCATAAAACAGGTTCCCTGCGTTCCTCGTTCAACTTCGTTAAGGAAGCTGTCGTTTTTCTGAGTCCCCTTCCTATCATATGTAGCTCGGAGGTAGGAATTTTTCCAAGTCCCCTTCCCCTCTCCGTGACGTCATCAACCGCGCTCGCGTTCGCGAACGAAAATTTCCTGGAAGTACCCCCCAACAAAAGGGATAGCGGGTTCCCCGCTAAAAACTGAAAATCCGAAATTGTTTCGGTCCCCTCTGTACTTTCATGACTCTGAGGGGCGGAAAAATGTGACACTACCTGGTAGAAAATTTTATAAGGAACACTCTTGGTATTTTGTAATTTTTTCAAAGGCAGCTTATTTTCCAAGATAATCGTAAAAAACTAAAATTTGAGGGTCCTTCTGCCCCCCCCCGTTGTTTTCCAGGGCGCTGGGGCACGGAACTGTCAGGGTACGTTCAGGGCATTGAGACGAACACATTTCAGCAATAAAACCTTTATCTCCAATTTATTCCGAGTAAAATGCCATTTTGCCTGGGCTACCTCCTTTTCCTTTGGCATCATATCTTCCTCCATAGTATTATACTTATTCCTATAAAGGTTTGCTTTCTTCCTAGATTCTACGGCAGTTACGAATGTCTCAGTCAAGGTTCGACGACTAGAGCGCTGCAAGACTTGACCGGCGGTATCGTCCAAAGTTTCGGTTTGAGTAATCAGGATCGTTATTTGACGTATCAAGTGCTGAACAGCGCCGTTCCTCGTTCCAGTTTGTTAGTCGCGTGCATCAATCTTGTACGTCTCAATTTATTAATTTATTCATTTTTGAAAAATTCGATAAATAAATTACGTATACGCGCGGTTATTTGCGCTCGACTGAAGCGAAATTTGATTAATGAGGGCTTACGGCGGCGGTCGTCGCGTCGCGCTTTTTGCAGACCGACGGAAAACGTCAATTGCGTTTACGGAACGGTTTGATGACGCAGCACGCGTACAGCGTAACCGGTCTGGCGAGGGTTCGCGGTCCTACCGGCGAAACACCGCTGGTCAGATTACGCAATCCGAGCGGTCAAGGCGAGTGGACCGGAGCGTGGAGCGAACGCAGTTGGGAATGGGACGGCTTATCGGCCCGCGATAAAGAGTTGCTGAGCATACGGGTTCGTAATGACGGCGAATTTTGGTAAGTAGATTTTAAATAATTTATTGTAAAAAATACGAGTCGAGTAAATTTATACCGGGCTCGTTGCGCTGGTAGGATGTCTTTCGAAGATTTCGCGAAACATTTCACTCAACTGGATATCGTACACGTGAGTCCGGACGATTGGATGACTGAACCGGCGTTACACTCGAAGCAACCGTGGCGGGCAGTGCTGGCCAGACGTCGTTGGCGCACTGGTTATAATGCTGGAGGAGGTCCTAGCCATACTGGTGAGTTCATACTCGCAGTGAGGAGCAATAGATCATCTTACCCCGAGATAATATCCATACGATGTATTATTTCAGAAACGACCGCGATGAATCCACAGTTTCACGTAGCAATTCCACGTTCGTCGAACAATAAGTGCCATGTCGTTGTATCAGTTACCCAGTATTACGAAACCTTGCCAGCAGCAAAGATAAACAAACAATTGCACGCGATTGGGTTTGCTGTGTACGAGGTGCCGCATTCGATGCCACGATTAACCAAACAGTTCGTCTCTGAAAATGTAATTAACGTTTTATGTCTGTAATTAAATTAATCGATTTGGTAGCGCAATCGTGGTCGACTTGTCCCAGTCATAATAATAACAGATGCAATCTCTGTAGGCTTGTATACGTTTTATAACATAATTCTTTTCATTGTCCGCTTGCAGAAACCTCTAGACGTTACGAACCATTCAGTTGCCCGCGAGGTGGTGACATTTTTCACACTGCCGGCCGGTGATTACATTGTCGTTCCGCAAACCAGTTCGCCAAACTGTGATACCAAGTTCCTACTAAGAATATTGACAGATGAACAAAGTAATATTTGGTAAGTGAGCATCGGTACCGAAATTACAAGTGAAATTTCACGTATACAATCTTTACGATTCGACTTCTAGTTAGGGAAGCAAAAAAATTTGTCCATGTTGGACATGCATATTTTGGAAAATCCGTGTGTGAACAATTTGGCCGTTTTCCTCTCACTTGAGGACATACAAAATTTTGTCTACTTCTATAAATAGGTCATTCGGGTAGATTCAGCTTTCCTCTCTACGATCATTCGAGACCGAGAACGTGACATTAGGGTGCTTTAGATTGAGATCATTTGGACTCAGGGTGTATACTAGGTCAACTAAGTCAAGTAAAGTCCACTTTTCTATCCGTATAGGTCAACTAAAAAATCCAAAAATGCATAATTGCATAATCTTGTGTAAAGAATATTGCATTTGTGATTTTCCTTCTTGTTGTGTTGAATAATCATAATCAATAATAACCCGGTTGACGGAAAATGACAGAATACCACCAACCTGCAATAATTCTGTCGGAATGTGGGACGTATTCTGCCATCTGTCAGAATGTGAGGATTCTGTTAGTTCTGTTACAATTCTGTTAAAATTGTGTCACTTCAGGTATCATTTTGTAAAAATACTGTTATTATGTGTGTAAAATACTGTGAGGATTCTGCTGTTGAGATTATGACAGAAAATGTGATAGAATGCTGCCAATCTGCAATATTCCTGTCGAAATATCTCTCAATTCAATAATAATAATAATAATAATGAGCCTTTATTCGGTAGGTTATTTTACTATTACAACATTGTATTTGATTTCTTAAATTAGTAATATTAGTAACGCCTACCGGACACCCTTTCCTGGGCATAGGCCTCCCCAACCCTTCTCCAAGTATCTCTATTTTTTGCTGTCCTACATAGTACTCCTAATTTTTGTTCTATTTCGTCCCGCCACCTTCTTCCCGGTCTTCCTTTTTTTCTTTTATTTCCATAAGGTACCCATTCTGTAACTACTTTGCTCCATCTTTTTTCTTCCATTCTCGCTACATGTCCTGCGTACTTTATTTTCATTTTCCTTATGGTTGTTAGAATGTCTTCCACTCCTGCCCTCTCCATCAATTCCTCGTTTCGTATTTTTTCTATTCTTTTTATTCCTACTATGTTTCTGAGTATTTTTCTCTGTAATATTTGTATTTTATTGCATTGGTTTTGTGTTAAGTACCAGGTTTGCGCACCATATGTGATCACCGGTATAATGCATGATGTCATGATTTTCATTTTCGATTCGAGGGATATTCTACTTTTAAAAATTCTTTTGAGGGACCAAAATGCTTTCCAAGCCTGTCTTTGTCTAGATTCTAACTCTTTATTCATTTTCTTTTCGAATGACATGATTTGCCCCAAGTACTTGTATTCTTCCACTTTTTCTAGTTCTGTTTCCCTTATGTATATCTTCCCTCCTTCTACGTTCGACATATATTTTGTTTTCCCAATATTTATTTCCAATCCCACTTTTGCACTTTCCTCTACCAGGTCTGAACACATTTTCTGGGCGTCTTCTGCACTTCCTGCAATTAATACTATATCATCTGCAAACCGTAGGTGGCTCAAGTATTGTCCCTGTATTTTTATACCCATATTCTCCCACTGTAATCCTCTGAATATTTCCTCTAGAACTGCATTAAACAAATTTGACGACAGGGGGTCTCCCTGCTTTACCCCTTTCCCTACTCTGAATGTTGGTCCGATCTTGTCTGTTTTAACATAAGCTTCTGAATTTTCGTACATTTTGTATATTAGATCAATTTCATTTTCGCTTAGTCCCTGTTTTTCTAATGTCTTCCATAGGTAGAGTTGGTTTACTGAATCGAATGCTTTTCGGAAGTCTATAAATACAAGGTGTATTTCCATTTGATATTCTCTTGTTTTTTCGAAGATTTGATTTAATGTGTGGATATGGTCGATTGTAGAATACCCTTTCCGGAAGCCCGCTTGTTCTGGAGGTTGGTTCTCATCTAACTGACTATATATTCTGTTTTTAAGGACTTTTGCAAAGATTTTGTATAGATTCGAGGTTAGGCTGATAGGTCTATAGTTATTTAGGTCGTATTTGTCTCCTTTCTTTTCTATTAATATTATTTCCGACTTTTTCCATTGAGATGGGACTTGCTTTTCTTCTATTATTTTATTAAATATATTTTTTATTGGAGTTTCAAGTTCCTTTGTAAATATTTTTAAAGTTCCACTGTCGATTTTGTCTGGCCCTGGTGCTTTCCCTACTTTTAAATTTCTGAATGCTTCGTTTATTTCTTGTGCAAGTATGGGTGGAAAAGGAAAAGCGTTTTGGTTTGTATCGTCCTTTGTTTGAACTGGGGTTCCATCCTCAAGCATACCTTTCTCTGTCTCTGTGTATAATTTTCGGTAATAATCTGTAGCTTCTGATACCAAAATTTTTCTGTCTGTTGTTATTTTGCCTTCTTTATCTTTCACTCCCAACATTATTTTCCGACTCTCTGCTAGTTCTTTCCATACCTTCTTTGTTGACCATGTGTCCTCTATTATTTCTCTCACCATCTTTTCTTCAAAGTCTTTACAGTCTTTTTTGATACTCTTCTTTATTAGTTTTTGTAGTTCGGCCCACTCTACCTTTTGCTTCGGGGACATTCGTCCAATTTTATTCATTTTTTCTCGTTTTTCTATTAATTTTTTTGTGGCTAACATAATCTTATCATCAGTGCTAGGCTCGAATTTCTCCTCTCCGAATTTTTCTTTTGTTTCTTTTATATTTTTTTCAAATATGTCGTATTTTTTCTGAACTTCACTACACTCTTTGCTATTTTCCATCAACTCGACTTTACTTTGAATATACTCTCTCGCCTCTTGAATCTTATGTTCTGGTATAATGAGTTTTTTCCTCCCTTCATGCTTACTGTATGCTTTGTATCTTGCCCTGTTTGGTATTTGTATTATGCCTCTTCCTATTCGATGGTCTGACGGGAAGTTGAAGCTAGAAATAATCGAGACATCTTTTATTATTGTTAAATCATTAGTCAGGAGGTGATCTATTTCGTTTTTTGTTTCCCTATTCGGAGATATCCACGTCCATTTTTTACTTTCTCTTTTTTCAAAAAATGTATTCGCAACTTTCAATCCACAGTTATAGGCAAAATTTATAAGGTTTTCCCCATTTTGATTCCTCTGCCCTAAGCCATGTGGGCCGATACATATGTCTTCTTTTTTTCCTTTCCCTACTTTGCTATTCCAATCTCCCATTACAATAGTATAGAACTCCTTTTCCTTCTCAACTGTGTCTCGTACTTTCTCATAGAAATGATTCAACTCTTCCTCTTGGGCTTCTAACGTTGGTGCATACACCTGGATCACGGAAATGTTAATTTTATTCTGAAGTTCTATTTTAATAGTACATATTCTTTCATTTATCCCTTTAATTTCTTTTATTCTGTCCCATAAACTACTTTTTATATACCAACCTACTCCTTTATGTCCCTTTGTTTCCCCAAAATAGTAAAAGTAGTTTCCATTTTTTCGTTTAACTAGTTCCTCTCCCTTCCTCCTTACCTCGGCTATCCCTACAATATCCCATTTTACTTTGTTTAATGCAAACTCTAACTCCCACATCCTTTCGTCACTAGTTAACCCACGGCAATTAAAGTACATAATTTTCAACTTATCTAACCTTTTACGAGCATCTGGTGTTTCTGGTTGGGGGTAGTCAGCCGTACTTCCCCACGATGGCTGAATTCGGCTTTGGGAAGATCTCTCAATTTGCGTTAGAATATTGTGGGAATTTTGTCGTGACAGAGGAGCTACAAGAATATTTAGCCTATCAAGTTTCTTACCTAAAAATGAGTCCAGTTCAATATTAATCGAGCTAGCCTAGAACCTGCTCATCATTTCTCTTTTTGGGGTCTGGTTTGCAGCCTGAAATTTTTCTTTAGTGTTCCTCTCTCTTAGCTCAGCTGTAAGGTTAACTTAGTTTAATGTCATCTTATGCGTAAGTTAACTCTTTTTCTCCAAAGCGTTTAGAGTCTCTTCTAAAAATATTATGATCACATTCAACAGAGGTTAAACTTCCTGATTCCAATTCTTTATCATTTTCAAGTTTCACAGAAAATTCAAGACGCTCATTATCGCTTACCATCAACTTTCTTTCGGTCCTCTGAACCCCATAATGAACTTTGTTTAATTAAAAATTCCTGATTTCTATCTTCCATTTGTTCCTCATGCCACGCGCCATAAAGAATTAAATAGTCATAGAACGACTAAGAATTTAGCACACCCTAACTCACTTCTTCCTTTTCCCAGGGCCGTCCACTTCACCCTCATGCCATTACTGCCAAGCTGAGGAGTTAAATGTCTCCCATTTCTTCACTTTTCCGTACCTCCTAAGCCTCATAAAACCATTCTCTGTCCCCTCCCAAGTCTCCTTTGTTCTCTTCAAAAACCAGGATCCATTACAGACGCTCTTGACTTCCTCCGGTCCTTACTGTCACAAATTCATTCAACCCCAATATTTTTTCCCAAAGTAAAAGCTAACGACCCCCTATGTATAGCACAATAGCTCGTTGAAAAAAAAAAAAAAACAGAAAGAAAGAAAGAAAGAAAGAAAGAAAGAAAGAAAAAAAGAAAAGAAAAAAACTTCAGGAATATTGAGAATCAAAATTGTTTTCACTTTTTCATTCAAAATTAATTAATTCTTCTCATGCCCTAGTTTAAAATATGTACATGCATTTTGGGCCTTCAAGAAAAACTTGGAAAACTTTTCTGGACATTTTTCATCCACCAACTCATTTTTAAATAATTATTGGTTGCCTTATACTTCAAAATTTATTAAAGTTTGAAATCCCTAAATCCATAAGAGTTTGATTATCTAGTTTGAGATTTATGTTTATTATTATAATTAGAGTCGGGGTTTCTCGGAAATTGTCAAAACCTTTTTCTAAGAGTAGGAAGCTTGGAAATCAGATAGAAGTTCAGTCTTTCTTTTCAAAGAGTTCTACAGATTCTTCGGGTCTTGGAATTTTGACATGTTCCATGTCTTTTCTCTCGCCGGACCCCGATTTTGAAACTCGCGAGTACACCCCCCCCCCCTCCCCGTCAAGAGAAATCTCTACCCCGTGGGTGATTCAGAAATTCGCGAGTACACCCCGCGTAATAATAATAATTAATAATAAATAAATAAATAAATAAATAAATAAATAAATAAATAAATAAATAAATAAATAAATAAATAAATAAATAATTAAATAATTAATAATTTAATAATTATATAATTAAATAATTAAATAATTAAATAATTAGATAATTAAATAATTAAATAAATAAATAAATAAATAAATAATTAAATAATTAATAATTTAATAATTATATAATTAAATAATTAAATAATTAAATAAATAAATAATTAAATAATTAATATAATTAATAATTAGAAAATCTCTATCCCGTGGGTGATTCAGAAATTTGCGAGTACACCCCGCGTAATGATAATAAATAATTATATTAATTAATTAATAAATAATTAAATAATAAATTAGAAAATCTCTACCCCGCGGGAGATTCAGAAATTCACGAGGACACCCCGCGTAATAATAATAATGAATAATTAATTAATTAATAATTAAATAATTAAATAATTAAATAATCAAATAATTATATAAATAAATAAATAAATAAATAAATATATAATATAATTAAATAATTAAATAATTAAACAATTAAATAATTAAATAATTGAATAAATAAATAATTAAATAATTAAATAAATAAATAATTAAATAAATAAATAAATAAAGAATTAATATAATTAATAATTGGTTAATTTTCCAAGTCCCTCTTCCTATCATATATGGCTGGATAGTCGAAATTTTTCCAAGTCCCCTAGACTTGAATTGTCTCTCATACCACTCCAATACAACAGCGAGACAGGGGTCGCTACCTCATATTTCTCATAGAAGACTTATACGACGCCAAGATAGGTAAAGGGGTAAACGAATAATATCTCACGAACACTTGACCTAGTAGAAGCCTAGACTGAAATATTTCAAGATGACTGATAAAATATATGGAACATGATTTTCATTTATTTGGCTATGCCAGAAAATTTTTTTTCGAGTTGCCTATATACCATGTACAGAGCCAATTCAAACTTATATCAAACATTACAGATGGAAGTATATTTTGTATTTACGCGGAAAATTTGACAAAGCTTGTAAAAAAATTTTATCTTGCCAAAATTGGGGCTTAAAGCAGAATGAGACCGAAAATGACCAGTTTGTTATCTCTTCCAAAATTATAAAATCTTGAACAAACTTTGCTGAATTTCGCTGAAAATAAGCAAAATTCAGCAATTTTGGTAAAAATTGGATAGTATTTTTTTATAAGTATGTTTGGTCCAAAATTGAAAAATTAGAAATTTTGATTAAAAAAATTGCTATGGTTTTGTATTGATGAGTTTGATCCCCAAAATTTGTTTATTTTGGTGAAATATCAGATAATTTTAATAGAAATTGAATAATATTCTAGTTGTGAGTTTGTAAAACCACTAGAAACGCGTGTTTTCCTTTTTTTTTTTTTTTTTTTTTCTCAATGCCATATAATGCCAAAAATGTAACATTTAATTGCTAAAACTCCTCTTTTCTAGCTTCTAGCGTTGAAAATACGGGCTCTGATTAAAATTTTATTGAAAAACAAAAAAATTATCATCACTAAATGAAAAATCATTCACATTTCTTTTTAAATAATCTATATTTTTATGAAATGATTTGAATTCAATCTACAACAAAATTGCCTATTATCAATGTTCGGCAAGTTGGCGTCCTCCTCTAATCCACGGAATCAGATAAATAATTTCATTACGTTTCTGTCATAATTGTTTCTTAGTCCTATAACATTCATGTTGTAAATCTGTCATTATCTTGGAGAAATTGAGTCACAACTTCAACAGATTTCTGATACAATACTAAAGTGAAAACGACATTACATTTTTTTTTTTTTTCTCTCTCATTTCTGTTTTTACCTGACGTTTATATTCTGTGACCATTCTGCTTTAATTCTGACACAATGATGACAGCAAAATATTTTGAGAATGACAACAGACTAATGGCAGTACTTTTAAATTCTGCCAGAATTCTACCACAACTCTGTCATAATGATGTTGTCTATCTGACATGATTCTGTCACAATTTTGTCATTTTTGAAAGTGACAGAGAATAAAGTGAGTCTCATTCTGTAAGAATTCTGTTATCTGTCAGATTCCGTCAACCGGGAAACTTTCCGTTTTCCTCTTCATATTTTATTTTTTTTTTTTTTTCATTTAAATTACAATATCAAGGTGTATCAACAAACGTCTGACTTTTAAAATGACACTTTTCTCAATTCAATATTAATTCTTGCTAACGACGAAAAAAATCCCAAAATTACGATATTAGATTTTTTTTATTTTTTTATTTTTATTTTTTTTTTTGGGGGGGGGGGAACAGTTTGACTTTTTTTAGGGTCAGATAAAATATCGAAAAAAGGTCAACTTTTCATTTTTCAATCCTGGTAAACACCCTGATTGCGGTTTTCGTTTCTAAACAGTCTCTGCGTACTGTTCCAGTGATAAAAATACTAAGCACAGAGATCGTTGAGTGACTCAGAAAATATGACCCCGTCTACAGAAACCCGCCTTAGTGTTCAATTACAATCACGAGAAAAGGTATCTTCCTTCCTCTGTAAAAGATCCTTTTCTCCTGATCGATATTCAACGCTAAGCCGGGTTTCTGTAGACGAGGTCACAAATGATAAATTGAAATTTGAAACATAACAAAGAATGTACGAGTGTATCTTTATTTTTTCGTTCGCTGAAAATTCTGTAATAAGGATAAGAAATCATTTCGTCGGAAATTTGTCATTTAAATTCTTTATTTTTTAATAGGGAAGTTAATGAAGATAATATGCTATACCGTAATATTCCTGGAGAACTACTGGACGATGCTGTTCTTTTGGTAAGTATAAAGAGAAAAACAATATTATTGTATAATATCTAAGAAAACAGAAATGCAGCTTGCGGAGTGGGTTAATCTCGGTTATGAAAATTGGAAAGGTAGGTACATAAAATATACTACAAGTTTTTTTAATATTTGACATAAATTTTACCTGAATAACGTTATCAGAAATTTATTTCAGCGCAGAAAGTAACTTTAATGACACCGTCAAGGACTACTTTTAGGGATCAAAAATAAGTTGTTCTTATTAGAATCAATTTGCAAGCAATTCGTTGCCGACGATTCATTGCAAAATCAATTCACCCCAGTTTTAACGTTCTAGCTTCAAGAATACGTGACAAAAATTAGCCACGAAAATTTATCAAAGGATTCCCAAAACAAACGAAAAAATTCATCTCCTCTCCGCATTTTAAAAATAGTAATTGAAAGAATTCCGATCTATTTATTATTGATTCTTAATTCAGTGATGTCTAAACATAGAAACGGAGACGAAATGATTTCCATATCAGAAAACGTACCATTAAAGCATAATTTATTGATTTTTCTCCTTTTTTTTTTCTTCAGCCTGATGGAAAGCCATTAATTTCGAAGTTATTGCTGAAATATCCTCCCGAAATTGATGTCCTTCAGTTGCAGAAGATCATCCGTACACATTGGAAAGGTACGGACGTTCATTGTGATCTGGTACAATTTTTTTTCGAGTTCATACTAAAATATATTGATTGATTTTAAACAGCTTGTTTATTAGGTCGGCCTAGTCTGGAACTTTGTAAAACGCTTGTCATGTTGAGAGATATGAACATTAGTGGCAAAATTAGTATCAACGATATACCTGTTCTAATGCATATGTTGAAATTTTGGAGAGTAAGTTTCATCGATACGTATACTATCTGTTTTATCGTCAAAGAACGGAAATATTGAAATAATTTTTCTATTTTTTTTTTCACCATGTAGGTTGCGTTTCAAAAATTTGAAAAAGGTTGTGCCAAAACATCGAGTTACAATTTGAGACCTTTGCTGTGGGAGGCTGGTAGTACTGTTAGTAATAAGGTTTTGGAGTGTTTGGTCTTGCGGTTTACCAAGAATACGATTCTTACGGCTGAGTGTTTTGTCATGGCCATGATTAGGCTGCATCTTGCTCATGGTAAGGAATATCCATTGTATTCAAATTCGTAATATTATTGTAAATCTGAAACTCACTTCCCTACACCATGATCTCCCTGTCAGCCTACCCGAACTCAACTCCACCATTCATAACAACCTCGAAAAAGCCGCCTTGGGCTCGGACAACATTCACGCCGAAACGCTCAAAAACCTTTACCTTTTTTCCCTGTTCAACTCTAACCTACTTTAATAGCCTCTCATCATGGTAGAACCTGTAGTCCTCTCAACTGCGAAGTAAACTTCATCCATATTGAAAACTGCCCGATTTCTGGTTCTCTTCGATTTGTTCATCACACCATAAAGAAATACTAATAGTACGACTAAGAATTGGACACTCCCGCCTGTTTGCGATTAGCTGATGTATTTTGACAGGAACGAAAAAACACAAGTATTTCTTTTCAGTTTGGCAAATCATTTACCCGAGTATAATTCTGATCAGCTACATTTTGCGAATCTCTAAAAATGATTAAACATTTGTCACCGGTTCAATACCTAACGATTCTCATTTATCTTTGTCATCTGTTCATAGTTATGACTTATAAATCAATTGTTTTTTTTTTTTTTGTTTTGCTCTACAGAACGATATCATAATTTAGACACGAAAATGAAAACGAATCCCTTGTCCTTAGAAGAGGTGAGTACTTAGTGAAATATGCATAGGTACCTATTATACAAAATACAAATAATTATGTTATCTTTTTGTTCTCACTTTTTCTTTCCAGTTAATCCTCATGACGATATATTCATGACATACAATACAAAAAAATTACAACATACGTAACGGATTGAACCAAAGAATAATAGTTTATTTTAGTCATTTTTATTATTTATTTATCATTTTACATTGTATTACAGTCAATCTAGAACTTACAAAGATTATGCTTGAAAATATTTACACGAGTGCATATTATATAGTACCTAAGAAAATGGATTTTATCCCACCTTATACCCTGAATTCGATAAACTGTAGTAGGAAGTTCAAACTTTCGTACACTTAAAGTAAGTAATTAAATATTATTAATATTACCTACCTGCTCAGTCTCTGGACTGGATAATTCATTCGACCGATTCGTTTCGGTCTTCATATAGTCTTACACTAATTAACCTGTGGCTGTTATATATTATCGTAAAATCAAAATTACATTATTTCATTATTACCTTATAAGCGACGATTCTTTTTTTTTTTTTTTCTTCTCATTAATAACAAATATATTACAATCTGTACGAGAGAGCTCGATGTTCACCGTTCAAATTTGGATATGCAGTACACTAATAAGCTTCGTATTGGACGGTGGATTTATTTTTGTTTTGTTTTTTCGTATTTTTTCGTATTTTTTCGTTTCTTTTTTTTTTGGACTTTCCAGTTTTTCCATACAATTATACCAAAGAAGGTTTTATTCTACTAATAAAACTATTCAAGACGCTATAATATACAGCATTCATACCTATAGTTTCTTGTTTGTACACTAAGTATTCTTGTCATAATTTAAGAATAATTTTCGACGAAATTTTCCATAAAATGATAAATATATTTGCGACGATCAATTAATTTCTTGACAATGAATCGAAAAATATGATTCAAAGTAGGCTATTTTACCTTCAGTAATTATTAGATTTTATATCGAATGTTATCGAATATGGAAGCATTTATTGTTTCGCATGAAAATAATCTTTTCAGATATTTTTTTGTTATTTCTAAGGTTTTCCCATAGGCTACTTTAGCAAAATCATAGTCAATTATCTGATCGCTCCGTCCACCCATGAAAAAGTATCTGACTAAATTATTAATAAGAGGTTTGAAAAGAGAATTACCGTAAATTTTTCAGGTAATCACCTAGACTGCACAATTCATTCGAAAAATCACTTTTATTGTATTATATTATTAGTCCGAAAAATCTTCTCGAAAATAAATGGCTCAAAAGTGTGTACACGTACTTTAACTGTATTTAAATAAATTTCATTCATTTCGTTTTCGTGCTAATTTGAAAAATATTTTCACTTTTACAGCATTCTGTCGAAAAAGAAAAATAATATAGAAGAAGGATTTAAGAAAAGTTAAACAACGATTCTGTGTTTTAGATACAACACGTTTATTTCAAATTTTCTACGTCAGTAGCTCCTAAGTTACATTTGAAGGTACATATTCATTAACAAAGATTCTAAATCAATCAAATTTTTTTCTCCTTGTTTCACGATTTTACCCTCAGGTAGCGCGTCAGGTTCGTACTTTAAACAGAAAATTGTGTCCTCTAAACATCTTTTCGATTCCTGAAAAAACGAAAATAAACATCGGTAATTGCATCTGATTGAAATAAATTATAAACCTGCGCATACGACCTCGAGTATATTATAGAGATTATAAAAGTGTATTACTAGTAATTTTGATCTGAGGTCGTCTTGATCTATTTGTCCTGATACCATTCTTCTTCTTGCACTTTCTGCGATTGCTGCATGCAACTCAAATTTCAACACGCCTCTTATTCTCCACTCAGCTATTTTGGAAAAAATAAATGAATTATTGTCGTTATCTGGTGTTCCGAGGTTGAAAATGATTGATATAAATGAAAATAATGAATGTTCAAATGATTGATATTTTCAGGCGCGGATCCAGACAATCACTTTGGGAGGGGAAATATTCAAAAAAAAGTCTAAAGGACCTTTTTTTTTTTTTTTTTTTCTTACATTTTCTTTGATACTACAGATTTTTTGTTGTTTTTTGGAGGTTTTGGGGGGAGGGGGGAATTTCCCCTAATTTGCATCCCCGTAGATCCGCGCCTGTGTTTTATTAACGTTACTGTTGCCATTTCATCTCGGATTGATAGTTTAGAAAAAATATTGATATTATCATAGCCTCAGACTACGGGTGAATTACGTACCGGGATATAACATATTTGCAAATTGTATGGATTGACGACAAACTGCAATTTTCTGCTCCAGTTCTGTATCTGATAGACCAGCGACATCTTTATCAATCGTCTGTCCATAGAGTTGAGCTAATTTCAATCGAACGTCAGTCAGAAAGTAATGGTTTGGGTGTATGATTTTGTTGGATTCATAATGTTTCAAGAAAATTTCGCAAGACGTAGTATCCTGTTTGTTCGTTAATGTGTAGTCTTGAGCCACTCGGCAAAGCATATTCTTGATCCTTTCTTCGTCTCCAACTTTCTCGCAAACGGTACATTTCCATTTTAATTTAGGTAAGCTAGCGACTTTATGAGGCTCGTGTGCGTGAGGTAACAAATAGCCATCACATTGTCTGGAATTTTGGAAAAGGAGATAGAGAAAATTAAAATTATTTCATTCGACAACAACAAAGTTTGTTATTCTTAACTCTTACGCGTCGAAGCAATTTTTCAAGTTGTGTTCACCGTCTATCTCTTTTTCTGTAAGCGACAACAGAAGTTGTTCATTGAATAATGTCAAAGGATTAGAAATGAAGGGCGTTGTATAATTTATAATAAATTTTGCTATTTTACTCTGATCCTTGGGTTGTACAAACTGTCCGTGATAAACAAAAGTTTTGTACCGGTAACATATGCGAGGTGCGCAACAGATCAGGATCACAATGAGCCACTCTTTGGTCCTTCTACTTTACTCTCCCTTGCCTCATTGTTATTTTTATTGGAATCGATATCTTCTCGCTAGCATTCTATTAATAAGTAAAGTCTCATCGTAGAGGATGTAGTTTTGCCAGGAAAGTCTATTATAATATAATACGATAAACGAGCTCGGGTTACAGGAATGTGGTAAGGGGGGTTTCTTGAAGGTAAACCTTTAAAACGGGGGGGGGGGGCTTTTCCCCTTTTCTTCTTCTTTTTTTGGTCTTGTGGAATTTTGTTTTTTTTTTTTTTTTGGGGGGGGGGGGGGTGAGAATCTGATTATTAGGGGAGTTCCTTCAGATACTAAAGGGGCTCACCGCACCACTGTCGGGTAAATATGAAACTCGCGTGTTTATGAAATCATTCGCAATCCATTCTTCAAATTATATTGGCAAAAAGAAAATTTTTTGTTGAAAAATCATTTCATCTAGAATCGATATCTAATATAGTTTACGCCTTTAAAATACAGTGGAATCCGCTTGATGTGATCGATTTCTTTCGAGGTAAAACTGATCACAGTAACCGGCTGATTCGAAAATGCGGCGGAGAAAAATTTTATTTTAAATCTTATTTTTAACAAAAAAGTCGACAATTCGCGTTTGTGTTTTCCTTTGTTCGACCACCGTCGTATTTCTTCAAAAACCTAATTTTTTCGGGTAAACACAAATCGCGCCGTGTAGGCGTACTCATTTCGAAAAAAAAACCCCAACTGCACCGTGAACTCGCGCACGTAGGTTCACTTCATGGTATGATAAGGTGGTTGAATGAAGAGAGATGTTTCTGACCTATACAATACTCTTCTGATCATGATCTTTCTGTTGAAAAACGTCAAGAAATTCGCTAGTTCGCCTAGTGCAGGAGAAAATTGATTCTATTAAACGAAACTTTGATCATAATACGCGGAAAAATTAACTATAGTCTGTTCCAAGTAAGACCAGCAAAAACCTGTGGACGATGCGGTATCACAGGGGAAGAGGGAAGTCCGAAATTCACACCAAACGCTTAGCGCAGGCGTCTGTGATTGGTTGTAAGAACGACGCGTGGAAGATTTTTCAGTGTGGTCTGCCCGTAGGTTTTTGCTGGTCTTACTTGGAACAGACTATACATCCGTTCCGTTCCTCCCCATTTAGCGGATTCTACTTTATTTGGATCTTAACGCAAAGGAGGCGCTCTCTACATTTACTATAGCGGCAAACTGTTGAAGCTTGTATATTGTTTAAGGGGACAATTTTAAAAAAGTTACTCGAA
This sequence comes from Aspidiotus rigidus, assembly GCA_035079385.1. Taxonomy (NCBI): domain Eukaryota; kingdom Metazoa; phylum Arthropoda; class Insecta; order Hemiptera; family Diaspididae; genus Aspidiotus; species Aspidiotus rigidus. The sequence continues at coordinate 6,256,446 of JAVHKY010000023.1, forward strand.
TAATCTGGAAATAGACTTATCTAAAAGAAAATTGAGAGAGCTACAATTTTTGTTCTCTTCATTTTTTGCAGAAAATAATTATTTCGAATGGTATAATCAATTTTATTAACATTGCGCCTAATGGCCTTATGGCCAAACAAGAAATTATTATCCCTTTTACTTACACCGATGACAGCGACACTCTCGGCGATTACATTGCAAATTCTTACGTTCCCTTCAGTTCCCTTCTTCTACCTGAGTACAGCGTCTACAGCGACTCTAGCGGTAATATCTAAAAATACTATCAAATCGGCCATCTTGAATCATGCTCTCGCGCTGACAACGTACCGCCATCTCTACGTATTCTCTATCGATCGAAGAACCGTGCCGGGGATATTGTGTTATCTTTAAAAATAATAATATCCTCGTACTCCTAATGAGACAGCTTACGAGTGCCTCGATGAAACCTTTACGATGAGCATTCATTCATCTCTCAATTATTAAATTCCCACCTAATTGGTTCAACGTCTCATTTCAGAATGGCGTTACATCACAGTTTCTGTCGCTCTCGTTGTCTGGTGCCGTTGACGAGATCCTACGCGCAGTACGATAAGAAACGTTTCGTGCCACCTATCTACGAAAAAGAGAAACTAGATAAACTCTGCGAAACCGGTGAGATAAATTCGCTAAAACATTTGAGCGTGAAAGCTGCTAGATGCAATGAAACGTACTCCAATTTCCACGACATCGTAGTAGAAAAATTTCTGAACTATATCATGACACAAGGAAAAAAGAAATTAGCTAGAGAACAATTGGAGAAAACTTTGTACAGAATCAAACAAATACAAGTGGAACAATACAACAAAGCCAAGGACGAGGAAGAGAAATCGAAGATCGTATTGGATCCGCTGCGTATCCTGAAACAGGCTATAGAAAATTGCAGACCGGTAATGAAACTCACATCACTTCGAAGAGGAGGCACTACATATCAAGTTCCATGCCCTATAACAGATACCGAATCCGTATTTCGAGCTATGCGATGGCTCGTACATTCGAGTCGAGATAAAGAGGGACCTACGAATTTTTACGTGCAATTGTCCAACGAACTGCTGGATGCTTTCCACAATCGAGGTCGAACAGTGAAACAGAAAATCGAATTACACAAAACTTGCGAGGCGAATCGTGCCTACGCTCATTACAGATGGTCGTGAACATATTACCATGTACGGTGTTAGAATATATTATTAAAGATATTTTTATCAAGTATTTATATTGTATAATTACGGTACGTACTTATTGAGGCAGTGGAAGGCGCTGTAATAGCTTCCCAATTCTGTTGGATCTGTGCAACGTGCGCACTGACAATGGAAAAATTTAGTCAGCATTAAGTGTTCTTTACGATTTACAGTACTCCATAGGGGATCTGTATAGCATATCGATATGTGTTGGCCTTTATTGATGCGTTCAGTAGCTCGAATAATCAGGCTTCCTTCTTTCAAAAACGTTTTACAGGTATTTGGCGAGCAACTATGCTCTAACATGGAAGCTGTTTCGAATACTGCTACACTAGATGGGTCAGTGAGTGGTATTTCGTGACCATTAATCTGCAAAAAAAACCAAGTAAATTCATCTCTAAAATTTCAGATCAAGCAGTGATTTTGCTGGTTTTAATACCTGTATAATACCGCATATTTTCAGAATTTCGTCTTCGCTGAACTCTTCGTTTTTTATTTTGAAGAATCTATATAAGAAATGCGCTACGAACATTCGATCGGATTCATATTTTTCGGTTTCTTTTCTCTCATTGCAGTGGGATTCCAAATTTATTAATTTCTCCCACAACGCAGGATTGTTGTGTTTTTGATACAAACATCGTATAGCAGTTATACATTCGTACGTGCGATGAGGAGTGACGAAGGTTCTAATTTTCACCTAGAGTAATTGGTTTTTATTTTTGAAATGGAAATCGTATTGATCTACAAATGTACATTCCAGTCATATACCTTTTCTTTGCGTTTTTGAACCGTCCAGTCGCATTCCGGTTGGTGATCAGTGACAGTGCCGCATGATTTAGTTCTACATAATGGCCACCCACATTTTTCGCATTCTTTGCTATTTTTCTCGTCGATACCTTGTAAACATACGAGACACACAGGACCTGTTACTTGAGATGGTCCCCGGATCAACGGAGACTCGTGTATTATTATTTCACCAGGTTCTATGTCTCTAGATGCTACCAGATATCTTCCGAGAGTCTCATTATGTTCGACCTACGAATAGTAATTAGGTACGTGCATAATGTCAACTTTCAAGTAGGATAGAATTATTTCAAGCATTGTTTGACATTGGAAAGTAAATTTTCTCTACTCTACCCCTCAAGTTTGATCCCAATACTAATGGAGAGAATGTTTCATGTCAAAGTCAACTAGGACTTATTTAAACAATTTATTATTTGCTTTAAATACACTAGATACATAAGAATACCTTTCCAATACTCACTTCAAATATTTTGTAATCTGACTTCTCTTCCATTGTAAAATAGAGAATTGTAGTTGCACGGAAAGAATTTCAAACACTGTCGAGGTATCGCGCTATTTCCCTTATATATGGATAAATATCGTTCGATAGAGGCGTCGTAAAATGAAAGATTTAGTACAGCAAGTTGATTGTCAATTATAGTATTTTATTTTGTTCAAACATTTGGCGATTAATGAGCCGGCGTCCGGTGAAAATGTGAATAGCATTTCCGAAATCCCTTCTGATAGAATGTACGTTCAACGGTATCAAAACTCGAACTTCGGAATAGAGGAAACAAACGTAGATGAGTGCCAAAAACGTTGGTTGCCAAAATAACTGACCTATCTTCCAACGAGCAGATCCCTATTCAGTGAAACACTTCGTGTATGTTCCCAGTTATTCATTCGTTCGATTTTATTCAATTTTGTAAATACTCTGAATGTGGTGTGGTTAACGGCGGTTAGTGTCGCTCAATAATAAAGAGACTTATTAGAAAAATATTTTATACTGTGATATGAAAAATGAGAGTAGATAGGTAATTTTAATTCTAAATGTTGTAAAATGTTTCGATATGTAATGGAAAACCTTCTGAAGTCGATACTTATGAAAATCTCCTGTGGGCGAACTATTTTTATGTTTTTGTCGTATACGGTACAGAATTTGCAACTGGATGAAAGTATTAATCAAATTTCTATGTATTACGCTTCGGTAGTCTACGAATTCTACTGAGTCTGGCTTTTAAATAATTTTTATGTGATTTCTCCTTTTTCTTTGTAACATTTAAAAAATGCTGATTTTTCCTTTTCTTTGTAACATTTTTTGTATTTTTATCTCCTGAAATAAGTTGAATAAAAAATGTGTTTCTTTGTTCCAAACAAAAACGAACGATAAAAAATTTTATTGAGAAGAGAAAAATGATACGCTTTCTGGCTTTCAGCAAATTTGTTTGGTTTATTTTCGTTCTACTTAGTTCTTTGGTTATTTACTTTTTTTCTCTAAATAAATTGTTTTCTATTTCTAGGCCTAGGTATTTCAGTAATCGATTCGAGGAAAAAGGATTCGGAAGTGATATTCTTCTATTCGATTCGATCTTGTACGTGGGAGGAAAGAAAAGATGAAATTTATCTCAATTAATAAACGATAAGATAGAAATGATAAAACTTAAACTGGAATACTTAGGCCTAACACTCAATCAGAATAAAACACAGATGCTTTTCTTATCTCGGAGACATAAAAAATACGAATTTCAAAAAAGAATGGAAGGAAAAATAAAGTTGGGGCAGGAGGAAATAATATTCCATACAGAAATGAAATATCTAGGAATAATCATCGACCAAAACCTAAACTATAATAAACACGTAGAATACATACAAACAAATTAAGAAAATATTATAATAAAATTCGGGCTTTATATGGTAACACTTTTGGTATGGACACATATAAAAGAGAAATATTGTACAATGCACTTTTTCGCTCAATAATAGAATATGGCTCCCTTGCTTATTTTGAGCAGCTCAGGAATACTGAGATTAAGAAACTAAAATCACTCCAAAGGACAGTATTAATAGGAATAATTTCAGCATACAGAACAGTATCTCATACAGCCTCACACGTTATAGCTGGAATAACCCCAATGGATTTGCAATTAAGCCAAACTAACAAAATAAAAACATTGAAAATTAAATTCAAAGAAAATAAAATAACGAAAAAAGAAATGGCAGAAAGCATAAAAACAATAAGATTAGATACAATTAAAAATTGGCAGGAACAATATGAAAAAGAAAAGACAGGTAGGAGAACGGCTAAATTGATTCCAGATATAGGGATAAGACTTGAAAACAAGAAATTGAAATCAAATTATTTTTTAACACAGTATTTGACGGGACATGGGAATTTTGCAACGTACCTCAAAAATTTCAATATTATAAATGATAGTCAATGCAGGGAATGCTTAAATTCTGATGATGATCCGGATCACACCTTTATAAAATGCAAAAATTTTGATCGTATCAGGGAGGATGCTAAAATAACTATAGAGGAATTGGGACAGTGCCTGCAGAACGGGGAATGCCACCAAAAATTGGATAGATATATAAGAAAGATATTAAAAACCAAAAAAGAAATCAAATAGACTGAGAGGAGAAGGAAGGAAAAAAAAAAATAAATAAATTAATTAATAAATTAATAAATAAATAAAATAAATAAATAAATAAATAAATAAATAAAATAAAATAAAAATGAAATAAATAAATAAAATAAAATAAAAATGAAATAAAAAAAATAAAATAAAAATAAAATAAAATAAAATAAATAAATAAATAAGATAATAAAATAAGTAAAATGAAATAAAAACAGAAGTCATACCCTCTTTCAATAGGTAGAGTTAAGTGTATAGTTATACAATGTATTTCGAACTCGTCATGAGAGGGGTGGGGAAAAACCATGGTAAAACCCACCCTACTCTCATGACTAAATGTAATGTTTAAATTTAAATAAATAAAAAAAAAAAATTATTGTTATGAAAATTTTAGAATATATATAACAATTTTCTACAGTTATTTATTTTGTTTGCAAACAGAATGATATACTTATGTTAGGTACCTACTGTTCTTTTTTTTTTTTTTTTTTTTTTTTTTCAATTCTGACTTTTAATTTCTTTTTAATCTAAATTGAAGGTGCGAAACAATGGAGAACATTTTGTAATGACTTCTGAAACATGTTTGAAAACAAAAGAACTGACGATTTAAATAGATAATTGAAGTTACCGTTTAGAGATTTCGGTTGCAGAAATTATAAGACTTTGCTTGATACGCTAACTTGTTATTGATCGAAAAAGAACACTCGTGTATTATTTTCCTAGTTGCTCTAACAAAACAGAAAGCGTTTCCTAAATGTGCATACCGAGATGCGGTTCTCATTTAGCTGTAGGTAGGTATCAAGATGTACAATTTTAATTATAGGTAGGTACTGAACAAGAATTTAAGAAAGTAGTGAATCTTTACAATTTTTGATATAGAATATTAAACTCCTCCTATTTCCTTATAATATTACCGTGGAATTATGCCCTCACGTTATAGGCTATTGAATAAATCAATGATACACGAATTAGTTATAATCATATTGGGTTTCAATTGTACAAAGAAATATCAGAATCGAAAATCTTCACTTTTTAGTAGTCTTACTACAGTCGGTTCGATTAGCTTGCGTTATTTCAGCATTCACCCTGCCCACTTTTTCCGCTGTACTCAGGAAATGGTACCTTAAGCTCTGCTTTGGATCAAACCAGATGCCCAGATACTTACTTCATCACCTTCTTGGAACGCCCCCCCCCACGAGTATAACTTGGTGTTTTACTGCTTGGATTTTTCGGCAACTAAGATAGGCTTCTGATCATTAGTTTCTTAGATTTCAAGTGCACAACTTAATGACGATGAAGTAAAAAGAAGAAAGGCCCTTCCCGCGCTCAAATTCGTAAATTGAACTCGGCATTGATGAAGAACACAAGCTGTTTGAAACGTTACCTGGTCAAAATAAATAAATGTGACCCCGTCTACAGAAACCCGGCTCAGCGTTGAATATCGATCAGGAGAAAATGATTTTTTACAGAGGAAGAAAGATTCTTTTTCTCCTGATTGTAATTAAACCCTAAGCCGGGTTTCTGTAGACGGGGTCACAAATTTTCGAATATTAGTGTGGAAATGAGCATTTCTTCTCTTCATTTCATTCATATTACTTTACACGGAAAAAGAATATTCACTTTCTAATGGAAATGAGCCGAACAATGATGACAGTCTAGATGAGGTCCATATCCTTCTCCTCCTCTATCCCCCATTGACCATGTCGACTCTAAATAAACTCATCTTTTCAACCAAAAGTCGACTCAAAATCAGTTTAATTCGGCACAAATGCCCAAAGACATAGCTCAAACGTTTTTTGCTGGTCTCCTTCTTCTCTAACCGCTAAGACGGAGGGTAACTGTGGACAGGTCCATTTCACCCCCCTCCCCCCACTTTCAGAATCTTGAGTTCGAACTTGCCTCAAGGAATTGTGCTCGAGTTGTGCTGAATTATGCTACAAAAATTATGTTGTGTGCTGCCCCCTTTCGAAGATATACAAAAAAGTCTCTAGGGGGGCTGGTGAAATGGCAGCCTCCCCTTTTTGGAAATTTGTAATTTTTGGGGGCAAAATGAATTGTGCTCGATTTGTGTTGAAATGGCTAAATTTTACGTTTTGCGCTTTCCACTTTCTTGAAATATTCACAATCTTCGGTGAGGCTACTATAAAAACATTATCCTCCCCCCCACTTTTCCAAATTTTGTTCTATGGGACTTGGAATAAATTTCGACCATCAAGCTATATCATGTGAAGAACATGGAGAAATATTGATTTTCAATCTGGTGGAAACTAACCTAACCTAATAAGGTAAGTGGAACTTGACAAAGTTGAAGAAGAAATTCAGGGAACCTGTTCTATGCGCAGAATTTGATTATGAACGCATTAAGAATTGAATTCAAAATTGGAGTCCCCTCCTATCATATGATAGCTTAGAAGTTTGAATTTTTTCAAGTCATCCAGCCCTACGCCATATAACTTGGTGGTCAGAAATTTTCCAAGTCTAACTTTGATTACAGGGAAAAAAAAAAAAAAAAAAAAGAGAGATAAGAAGGAAAAGAAAAAAAGAAATCTTTTCCCCAATACCAAATTCTTTTTAGGTTGGCAAATAATCTGCCTTTCTTCCAGACAGCGGACAAGAAGTAATAATGTATTTTTTTAGAGAAAAATTATAGAACAGATTCCCTCTTAGAATATTGACCTTCAAGTTGTGTTCAGTAATTCTAAGGGAGGAAGATTGGAAAAATTTTGACTTTGGTAATAGTGTATCCCAAATTTTTAATTATCAATCAAAATTAAATTTGTCCCATTATGTACATTTCCTGCGTTCCTTGCCAAACTTTGTCAGACAAGCCGTCTACGACAAAATAAATTCTTCCTCCTCTCCACCAAAATGGGACTCAGATTGTAAAATATCAGCTCGTCTTTGAATTTTGGGTTTTCATCCGGCAAAATAAATAGTACTCGATTTGTGCTGAGTTGTGTCGCGAATTTTACACGTACGTTTTATACTTCCTCCCTCCTTTAGAATGAGGTTCCATTTATAGAGTATCAGCAACCGCCATTTTTGAAATTTGAGATTTTTTTGGCTAAAAAATAAATTTTTCTCGATTTGTGCTGAATTGTGCCGAAAATTTTAGGTTTCTTGCTTCCTCCTCTCCTTCGGAATGGGGTTCCGTTTGTAAAGTATCAGCAACCCCCTTTTTTGAAATTTGAAATTTTTTTTGGCTATATGAATTGTGCTCGATTCGTGCTGAATTGTGTCGCGAATTTCACATTTTGTGCATGCCCCTTCCTCAAGATTTTCAAAGAAGTCTCTGGGGGCTGCTGACACGACAGCCTCCCCTTTTTTAAATTTGAAATTTGAAATGAGCTCTATGAATTGTGCTTCAGATGTTACGTTTTGTGCTCCTCCCCTATTTAAGATGTCCACAGAAGTCTTATAGGGTGAGCTTGTGAAACTGTAGAGAACTTCTTTTTTCGTTTCAAGTTTTGAATTGAGCTCGAATTTTGCTTTATCGTTCTGGAAATTTTTGACGTTTCGTACTTCCAGCCCTTCTCCAGAGTCGGGGTCAATCTTAATGACCGCCCCCCTTGATTACATTAAGAATCTTTATCTGGCCTAATGTATTGTGCTAGATTTGTGCTGAATTGTGCTGCAACTATACATTTCGCCCCCCCCCCCCCCCCCGTTTAAAGACATCGACAGAAGTCTTGAGGTGAAATTGTAAGACTATAAAGACCCTTATTTTTTATTTTTTTTTTGGGGGGGGGGGGGATTTCTATCTGTCAAAATAAATTGTACTCGATTTGTAATGATTGTGTTGCATATTTTACATTTTGTGCTTTCAACGATAATCAGGGTGAGTTTGCAACTTAACGCCTCATCCTTTTTGAATTTTAAACATAAAACAGGCTAAATAAATTATTCTCGATGCAGGCTCGATTACATGCGGTAATGTTCGCTTTTTCTTGCTGTTACTTCTGCAAAAATGTATACAAAAGTCTTGACAGATAAGATCCTGAAAAACAAGCACAATTCAGCAGCGCAATTCAAAAAGCTCATTTCACATTTAAAATTTGAAAAAGAGGAGGCTGTTGTTTCAGCAGCCCTCGGAGACATCTTTGAAAATCTTGAGGAGGGGCATGCACAAAACGTAAAATTTGCGGCACAATTCAGCACAAATCTAGCACAATTCCTTGAGGCAAGTTCGAACTCGAGATTCTGAAGGGGGGGGGGGGTGAAATGGAACTGCTGTAGATATGTGAGCCCCACTGATCAACTCTTAGTCCTACTTTATTTCTGTCCGTTGTGGTTCAACATGCTCCATACTTCGACTGGTGACCCCCTTTTCTTCTAACCCAAACTTTTCTCTTATATTCACTGCGTTTTTCTCCTTAAATAAAATTATGATGCCCCAATACCCTCATCATTCAGATATCAACTGGAATACGTACGTCGTGAAATCGCCAAAGAGAAATGCTCCTATATCGTTGAGTAATTTGCAGTCATTGGAACCGTCCTTAGGTTCCAATTCATTGAAAACTCTGCCTTTCGGTGAGCTGTTAAGGTGGTCAGCACATACATATGCACGGATAGAGTCAATGAAGAATAAAGTACATCGTACACTAGGCTAGAGTGGACTGGAGAAGGTTAAAAACAACGGGGGGGGGAGGTTATAGGGACGAGGCGAGCGAGCGGAGAAAAGGAGATTATCGTATTCTGGGTCTACATTTTTTATCTGAGGGCAAAATATTGATGAGGTCGTCCACGCGAGACGTGAAACATGACCCTTATTTGTACTTGTGAAAAACCCGATCTCGTTTTTAATGAATACAAACACCTAAAAAATCATGCTGTTTGCCTTTCTCTCAGTAGCTTTGTTAGAGTCTGATGCATCTGCGCCTAGACCCAATCCTGAAAAATTATTCGATACCCTCCCTGTCGTTTGTTTATTGCGGACTAACAAGACTACAAACAGACTTGAAAAAGAGCCTCCTGTCATTCTTGAATAACATTTTAAGATATCTCGTTTCTTGTGTTTATTCTGGACAAGGCTTTCTAATTTTTTTTTCTTTGCTTTTTTACGATTATAAACCGTACAATCTTTATACTTTATGAGCGAAACGTCGGCGTAAAATAATCTTGGCACACGGTTCACGTAATAATTTATACGTTTCGAGAGTATACAAAATAAAGGAGATGCATATTACCATAGCAGATTTCTGGCTCTATATACAATACGTTACATTTTATTGGATTAAATTATACGAAAAATGAACTGGCTGAATTCCATCGGAGAGTATAGTAGTGCAAATATAATATACTTTTTCTTTAGAGGAAACGATACCACACGGCACCGTGTACGAAAAATCTCGCGCGATACGCTCGGCTCTTCACGAATTAAATTTTAGACGCAATTTACGGATAATTTTCCGCTGGGGAGGCGCGCGGAGTCTGGGATAGCCTTTAGTAACGAACGATAAAGCACAGTTTAAAGATCGCGTATAAACGATAGCGCTAATTGGAGATCGTTCGTATTTTAGGAAAGGTGTCAATGCGAGTATTTTGATTGATGATTTCTTAATTCGCGGAATTAAATCATGTCACGTTCGGGAAGAAGATCAAATAAAAAATCGAAGGGCAGAAATAAAGAAGTAAGTTAATAATGACTATTTTAAATTTTTTCTCAATTCGAGTAATTTTTCCTTTGCCATTTGATCACTGTATGGTTAAAAAGTTTCGGTGAACGAATTCAAATGTTTTTATACCGGTATTTCTGTCATTCACTCTCGTCTAGCTCGTGCTTATCTGGAATAGGTAACGTGTTCCTCCTCCTTGGGATCTTTCCTTAAAATTAGGTTCGACTCATTCTTCAACTATTTCCTGATTTTTCAGTGCGGTATAGATTTGGTTCTTGTGGCTTTAAATGATTGCACTAATACGTATAATAGGTATTTATTTTATTTTCCATTGTTTGTCCCTATATACTTAAGTTTTTGCATCCATTTGACCAGCTGAATTGCGAGGTCAGTATATAAAATCAAGTGACTGTAAAATTGTAAAAACTGTCCCACGTACTTCTTTGTTTGTAACTTATGATTTCTTAACAAAAAAAGAATCTCCTCCAAAGACACCTTTTTTTTTTTTTTTTTTTCTTTATTTTTACACGCATTTAAGCTACGCTTTGGGCTATTAGCTTGATATACAGTATTATATTAAAGGTACAGTCAACTTGAAGGCTGATTTTACTATAATTTTATAGATAGTTAAGGTTTTAGAGTAGAGAGAAAAGTTCGGCTGAGGTTAGGTATTGTAGAGTTCTGTGTATGAGGTGTCAGCATGGGGTATGTTTAGTGAGTTTCGTAAAGTTGTAAGTTCAGGGCATGTAAAAATATGGTTTATGTCTAATGTATTGAAGAGACATTTTGGACAGTGGGGTGGTTCTGAACGTGAAAGAAGGTGTGAGTGGGTGAGGCGGGTGTGTCCTATTCTGAGGCGGGTTAGAACGGATGTTTCTTTTCTAGATGATCTGCGAGTTGTGGGTTTGAGAGGGTTAGCCTTGATAGGGAGGAGTTTGTTTTCAAGTTGGTTAGACCATGAGTAAGACAATTTTTCAAGTATTTTGGGGCAGTGGTGGTTTTTGATATCAGACGCTGGAATTTTCCATGACAGGGTCACGGTATCGAAATTGGTTGAGTTTTTGGCTGCTTTGTCTACTATATCGGCGCTCTGTTTTAGTCCGATGTGTGAAGGAATCCACACCAGGGTTATGGATGATGTAGCTTGTGTTATGGTGTTGATGATGGTGTGGATTCTTTGAATGATGGGGTTTTGCGAGAAGATATTTTGGATGGCTGAAAATGATGATAACGAGTCTGTAATTATGAGATACCTAATGCTTGTTTTGAGTGGAAATGGATATTTTTTCTAGGCATTTGAGGATCGCGAAAACGACGGCTTCCTTAAAAAAGTTGAACGAGGAATGAAGGGAACCTGTTTTATGAGTCAAATGGGATTTGGTATTGAAAATTCAAGGAAGCCTAGATGAAGCTAGTATAAAGAAGGCCTAGAACTGCTATAAGCCTAGTATAATATAGTTTGAGAGTCTAAATTTTTCTCGATTCTCGATGCTATACATGATAGCTCGAGAGTCGAAATTTTTGTAAGTCCCCCTCCTATCATATTTAGCTCGAGAATCGACATTTTTCCAAGTCCCCCTCCTATCATAATAGGTCGAGAGTCGAAATTTTAACAGGGAACCTGTTTTATGGTGGTCTTTTTGAGAAATTTGCCGTGCGCCGTCCGGCGGCCGCCGTCCAGCGAAAAACTTGGAAAATTTCGACTCTCGAGCCATATATGATAGAAGGGGGACTTGGAAAAATTTCAACTCTGGGACTCAGAAAAATTTCGACTCTCGAGCTATATATGATATGAAAGGGACTTGGAATATAGAGCTACGGAGATTCGAGAAAAATTTAGACTCTCAAACTATATCATACTAGGCTTATAGTAGGTCTAGGCCTTCTTTATGCTAGCTTTATCTAAGTCTAGGCTTCCTTGAATTTTCAATACCAAATCCCATTTGACTCATAATAAAACAGGTTCCCTGCGTTCCTCGTTTAACTTCGTTAAGGAAGCCGTCGTTTTTCTGAGTCCCTCTCCTATCATATATAGCTCGAGAGTCGAAATTTTTCCAAGTCCCCCTCCTATCATGTATAGCTCGAGAGTCGAAATTTTTCCATGTCCTCCTCTTATCACATACAAGCCGTAAGCCCGCTAAATATTATAAAATTTCAAATTATTTTCAAGATTCTTGATATTTAATAGAATTGACACGGTCCGAAACGTTACAGCTCGACATAATGACAGAATACTCAAAGAGTAGAGTAAACGAAAAACCAATTACAAAGACCGCAGATATAAAAGAGAAGATGCGAGATCTTTCGGTTAACAAACCATCATCGAGCAAAGTTAGAACGCCACTGACCCAGATACGACTCATAAAACAGAATACCAACGAGATCAGGATTGAACGAGCGAGCCCTCGCGAGGTGACTCAAACTCGTAGACCAATTCAACTAAACCTTCGTCGGGAAAATACCTGTTGAGTACGGTAATATCGTCACTGTTCAGATGACGCACTATTTCGATATTTTCCAACGCAACGCGCTTGAAGTAAGAATTCTCCTTGTGGAGAAGGGTAGCCGAACCTTCCTTGAAACTATGACCACTGGAGATAAGGTGGTCCGCAAAGGCCGAATCACCCAAATTACCTTTCTTCCAGGCCTTAAGGTGCTCCTCTACTCGAATTCCCAGCTGGCGACCCGTCTCGCCTATGTATACGCCGTTACAATCCTTGCACTCCAATTTGTACCCGCTCCTCTCCCCCCGCGGGATGGGGTCCTTTAGCCTGACAAACAAACCCTTCACAGTAGTGTAGTTATAAAAAGCAGGCCTGAAGCCAAAGGGGCGGAGGACACGAGTCAGCTTGGATGAAAACTCACCCAAAAACGGGAGCTTGATCCAACGTAATCTTTTATTATTATTACCACTCAGATCGCGGGGGAGGGAAGTGGTAGAATCAAGGCCCTTCCTCGTAAGTTTTTTACGGACCATACGGTCGATGTCCAAGTTGACCTCATTCACAGCGGCCAAGTGCTTAATGGTCGCCAGCTCCTTTTGGAAAGCTGGTTGACTTAGCGGAATGCTAGTCAGTCGATGAATAAAACTATCGAAGGAAGCGATCTTATGAGAAAATGGACAGAAGGACGATCCATGGACAACTGTATCGGTCCAAGTATCCTTCCTGAATATCGCAAATTCATGGTCCCCATCTCTATCAGAGATAGTGAGATCCAGAAAGTTTATGGAAGAACCTCCAATTTCTGTAGTGAATTTTATGGAGAGATACATTTTATTCAGATACTGAAGAAACTCACCAAAGAGCTCTTGAGGACCGGTCCACGCACATAATATATCGTCCACATATCGGTGCCAGTAATGGATGTGACTCAGTAGCACTTGGCCAGAGGAAAAAATTACGGCTTCCATAACGAAGGTAAACGAGGAACGCAGGGAACCTGTTTTATGATTCGAATGAGATTTGGTATTGAAAATTCAAGGAAGCCTAGATTTTGAGAAAGGTAGTAAAAAGAAGGCCTAGACCAACTCCAAATTTTTCTAAGTCCCCCTCCTATCATATATGGCTCGAGAGTCGAAATTTTTTCTAAGTCCCCCTCCTATCATATATAGCTCGAGAGTCGAAATTTTTCTAAGTTCCCCTCCTATCATCTATAGCTCGAGAGTCGAAATTTTTTTCAAGTCCCCCTCCTATCATATATAGCTCGAGAGTCGAAATTTTTCTAAGTCCCTCTCCTATCATATATGGCTCGAGGGTCGAAATTTTTCCAAGTTTTTCGCTGGACGGCGCACGGCGGACGGCAGATTTCTCAAATAGCCCCCCATAAAACAGGTTCCCTGTTAAAATTTCGACTCTCGAGCTATATATGATAGAAGGGGGACTTAGAAAAATTTCGACTCTCGAGCCATATATGATAGGAGAGGGACTTAGAAAAATTTCGACTTGCGAGCTATATATGATAGGAGGGGGACTTAGAAAAATTTCGACTATCGAGCCATATATGATAGGAGAGGGACTTAGAAAAAAATGACGGCTTCCTTAGAAGTTAAACGAGGAACGCAGGAAACCCGTTTTATGATTCGAATGAGATTTGGTATTGAAAATTCAAGGAAGACTAGATCATATATAGCTCGACAGTCGAAATTTTTCCAAGTCCCCCTCCTATCATATACAGCTCGAAAGTCGAAATTTTTCTAAGTCCTTCTCCTATCATATATGGCTCGAGAGTCGAAATTTTTCTAAGTCCCTCTCCTATCATATATGGCTCGAGAGTCGAAATTTTTGCAAGTCCCCCTTCTATCATATATAGGTCGAGAGTCGAAATTTTTCTAAGTCCCCCTCCTATCATATATAGCTCGAGAGTCGAAATTTTTCCAAGTCCCCCTCCTATCATCTATAGCTCGAGAGTCGAAATTTTTCTAAGTTCCCCTCCTATCATATATAGCTCGAGAGTCGAAATTTTTCTAAGTCCCCCTTCTATCATATATAGCTCGAGAGTCGAAATTTTTCTAAGTCCCCCTCCTATCATATATAGCTCGAGAGTCGAAATTTTTCCAAGTCCCCCTCCTATCATCTATAGCTCGAGAGTCGAAATTTTTTCTAAGTCCCCCTCCTATCATATATAGCTCGAGAGTCGAAATTTTTCCAAGTTCCCCTCCTATCATCTATAGCTCGAGAGTCGAAATTTTTTCTAAGTCCCCCTCCTATCATATATAGCTCGAGAGTCGAAATTTTTCCAAGTTCCCCGCCTATCATCTATAGCTCGAGAGTCGAAATTTTTCTAAGTCCCTTTCCTATCATATATGGCTCGAGGGTCGAAATTTTGCCAAGTTTTTCGATGGACGGCGCACGGCGGGCGGCAGATTTCTCAAATAGCCCCCCATAAAACAGGTTCCCTGTTAAAATTTCGACTCTCGAGCCATATATGATAGGAGAGGGACTTAGAAAAATTTCGACTCTCGAGCTATATATGATAGAAGGGGGACTTTGAAAAAATTTCGAATCTCGAGCTATAGATGATAGGAGGGGAACTTAGAAAAATTTCGACTCTCGAGCCATATATGATAGGAGAGGGACTTAGAAAAATTTCGACTGTCGAGCTATATATGATCTAGGCTTCCTTGAATTTTCAATACCAAATCTCATTCGAATCATAAAACAGGTTCCCTGCGTTCCTCGTTTAACTTCGTTAAAGAAGCCGTCATTTTTTCTAAGTTTTTCGCTGGACGGCGCACGGCGCACGGCAGATTTCTCAAATTGCCCCCCATAAAACAGGTTCCCTGTTAACAAGTCAACCTCAAATCTGGACATAAATATCTCCGAAACGAGAGAGCCCAAAGGAGAGCCGATGGGGATTCCTACCTCTTCAGGAAACTCGTAAAATTTCTCATTGAACTTACAGAAGTTAGGGGACCAGCACGCTTTAAGGAGGCCAAAAAATTCCTGTATCTCGTTATGAGGAATGTTGAACTTCACAAGTAGGTCACCCATATACTGCATAGTATGGGCCTTTGGTATGTTGGGAAAGAGGGATACTTGGACCGAACGAGGAACGCAGGGAACCTGTTTTATGAGTCAAATGGGATTTGGTATTGAAAATTCAAGGAAGCCTAGACCTAGATAAAGCTAGTATAAAGAAGGCCTAGACCTACTATAAGCCTAGTATAATATAGTTTGAGAGTCTAAATTTTTCTCGAATCTCCGTAGCTCTATATTCCAAGTCCCTTTCATATCATATATAGCTCGAGAGTGGAAATTTTTCTGAGTCCCAGAGTTGAAAGTTTTCCAAGTCCCCCTCCTATCATATATGGCTCGAGAGTCGAAATTTTCCAAGTTTTTCGCTGGACGGCGGCCGCCGGACGGCGCACGGCGCACGGCAAATTTCTCAAAAAGACCACCATAAAACAGGTTCCCTGTTAAAATTTCGACTCTCGACCTATTATGATAGGAGGGGGACTTGGAAGAATGTAGATTCTCGAGCTACATATGATAGGAGGGGGACTTACAAAAATTTCGACTATGATAGCTCGAGATTTGAGAAAAATTTAGACTCTCAAACTATATTATACTAGGCTTATAGTAGGTCTAGGCTTTCCTTATACTAGCTTTATCTAGGTCTAGGCTTCCTTGAATTTTCAATACCAAATCCCATTTTACTCAAAAACAGGTTCCCTGCGTTCCTCGTTTTTTGGCTGGACAGGCAAATTTCTCAAAAAGCCCCCCATAAAACAGGTTCCCTGGTAAATGTTCTGCAGTGTATACTGAGGCTGAGTTTCGTATTCAAAAGCTGAAGAGAGAATTATTGATCGAGAAGGCTACCCCAGTTTTATTGTGATGTTTTGAACCGTCGGTAAAACTAAGGATGTGTGTGAGTGGTAGTTTTTTAAGAAATTTTCAATTTCATTTTTGAGCTGTGTGTTGGGAGTGGAAGGTGAGAATTTGGTGAATTCGTCTTGGAAATTAGCTGTGTGTAGTGCCCATGGAGGGATGGAGTTGAAGATGGGTAGTAGAGGGTTGAAGGTGAATTTTTGTTCGTGACTTCGTTCCAGGTTGAGTTTCATGTGTTTTGTGGTGTCCAAAGAGAAATTTTCTATGTTGTTGGGGAGGAAAAAATGGTCGAAAGTCGGTGTGTTTGGGTTTGAGGATATGTTGGTCAGAAAAGAGGTCGTAAGTATCTGTCTGCGGTATTCGAGAGGAGGTTCACTAGCTTCAGCGCAAAGGCTGAGGCTAGGGCTTGTTCGAAAGGCACCTAGCGCAAGGCGGAGAGATGAGTTTTGGTTTGGGTCTAAAGTTGAGAGAGCTGGTTTCTTTGCAAGTCCATAAATCGGGGCCCCGTAGTCAAGCTGTGAGCGGATTAGGCTGCGGTATAATTGTAATAAAATTTTGCTGTTGCGCCCTGTGCTAGGATGCGCGAGATATTTGAGGACATTCTGAGTGCGATTACATTTTTCTCTAAGGTATTTAATATGTGGTCTGATCAAGACAGGACATTCAAGGGTCAATAAATTGAATCGTTTCTTCGTAATTGTGAGACATCGTTAACAGAAAATAAAATTTCGTTCAATCTTCCCATCCGTCCGGTTGTTGCTTTCTACACCGATGCTTCTCATAAATTAGCTAGGTATGGTTCCGTCTTCATTCTAACTTCTCACCTCAATAGGCCACCACAAATTCTTCCGATCTAGCTTCTAAATTGAAAAACTCATCCTTTCCTCCTACCTTCTCTGTCATGATGTCCTTCGATGTTTCCAGCATGTATACTAATACCCCAGTAGCCCTGAGTTATGCATCCTGATACCATTACCGAGTTCCGGGCCCTTGTTCCTCTCTGCCTTACTAGGTAATAATATCCGTTTCTAACATAACGTTCACTACGAATTCGTTGATGGCTTCCTTATGAGTGCGCCTCTCTCTTGGCTCGTGGCCGACGCTTTCATGAACGAACTCGAATCTGATCTCCTCAGCAGCACTATTCTTCCTCACTTCATGTTCTCACCTGGTTTTGTTACGTCGACAACATTCTCTGTGTCTCTATTCACCAGAACATCAAGTTCACTCTCGAAACAGGCGGCTTCTTCATCAACTACTTAGATCTCACCATCTCTCTCCCCCTCCGCCCTTCTCCTTGTTCCTCCACCTTTCGTAAGCCTTCCAATACTGAAGTTCTCATCAAGGGCGCCCTTTTCCATCACAAATTCTTTGCCTTGCTCGCCTTCATCCACCGCTTTCTCGAAATTCCTCTCTTACTTTGCGGTTTCAATAAGAAGAAAGCCCACATCAGCGAGCTAGTGCGCCTCAATAATATCTCCATCGATATCAACGAAGTTATTTCCAGAAAATCTCTTAAACGCGCTATGCAATCAAACTTTTCCTCACAACTCTTAGGGCTATAAAACTTCCAGCGGTTCGAATGAATTTTCTTCCCTCCACGAAGCGGATTTATCGGAAAAATTACTTCAAAAAACTCTTTTAAATCAATCGGCAAAATATTAATTTGTTTTTCTGCATTTTTTATTTTTTGTGTCATTTTCATGATCCCTTTGAAATTTTTACATCTTGTTAGTCGTCTGATCTAGTGTCCTCTCGATATTATTATTTCAAATATATGTACCTATCTGTCTTTAAATTACATCCATTTAAGGTATTTACTTATTTCAAGTTAGAAATCATAAAACTTTTTTTTTCTTCTTTTCAGGAGTTACCGGTGTATGATGACGGAGGGACGAAAAATCTAAACAAAAATTTCAGCGCATCGAAAAACGAAATTTATGCGATCCAAAAATCTGATCGACTTGGAAGGTACGACTAGGTCGTCTATAATATAAATTAAAATTAAAAAAACGTTTGAATGTCTTGGTATCTATCAATAATTAATATAGAATCCCGCACGCATGATGAAATTTTGAAAGGGTTCCAAAATTCGTACTGAGCCTACAAAGAACGCATACTCTCTCATCTGCTGCCAAAATAAATTTCCTGTTTCAGGTATTTAACGGCTAGTCGAAATATCGAAGCTGGAGAAATGATCGTCGAAAGTGAGCCTCCTCTAGTGGTAGGACCCGTTCAACAAAGTGAACTCGTATGTCTCGGCTGCTACAAAAGAATAATCGATGCACAGAATTCCAAGTACGCTCATTTTCATCAAAGCACGTTGGAGACGTGAATAAATAAATTAATTAATGGAGAAAACATATTAAAAAATATTCTCCTGTCCAGATGCTATAAATGCAAGTGGCCTATATGCACATCAAACTGTAAGGGCTGGCGTATACAAAATGGGCATACTTCTGCCGAATGTGATTTCTTGTCTAAAATACCGTTGAATTTGGAGTCGCCAGATCCAGATACAAATGTCTATAATTTTATTGTTCCTATGAGATGCCTGTTACTGAAAAATACCAATGCTTCGAGGTGGGAAATACTACATTCCATGGAATCTCATTGTGACATTCGTCGAAAAAATCCCAGCATCTGGAAATTCAACGAGATAACTGTCGTCCAGAAATTGAAATCTTTCTTCGATCCAGTTGAAATTCATCGTATTTGTGGAATACTGGAAGTAAGTACGCTAGAGTGACTAGACTATTTACTTTAACTGCGTACAATGTTTTGTCAATTTTTTCTCTCTTAAATCAACACCAAATCAGGTCAATAGCTTTGAAGTGACTGTAGATGAAATTAGCTTGAGAGCGTTATTCCCAACGGCTTATTTAATGTCACACGACTGCGTGCCGAATACCATGCATACGAATGATGAAGATTTTAATTTGAAAGTACGAGCTTCGGTACCAATTCCCGAAGGTGAACTCATCACCTTGAGCTACGCATACACTCTGCAGGTATTACACGACTCGAAGAGAAGAATATTACAATTTTGTTATTGACTGTTCTACTCGCATTGCAGGGAACTGAAAAACGAAGATCACATATTAGAGAGACAAAATTCTTCGACTGCACTTGTAAAAGATGTTCCGACTCATCAGAATTGGGAAGCAATATGAGTACCATTATTTGTCCAAATTGCTATCAATCTTCGGTGACGTCCTCTCACCCACTAGAATCTCAATCATCGTGGACTTGCAGAAATAAGAAATGTACTCAAAACACCGTAAAGTATTCATATGTGAATGGTTTAATCACGAGGTAAAGGACGGTAAATAACACTTTCAAATTTTTACAATAAAATATCAAAATACAGTAAATTTTTTATTACGTTAAAGACTAGAAAACGAACTAGCAAGGCTGCCCGAGAATAGTATAGGAGATTTTGAAAACTGGATTAACAACGCTAAGAAATATTTACACACTGATCACTATTTGATTGTTGGCGTCAAATATACACTCAGTTTACTCTACGGTAAAATAGAGGGCTTCATGATACACGAGATGGATGAGGATTCACTGAGAAGGAAAATGACAATATGTGAAGACCTGCTCAGAATAGGCGACATCGTAGAACCAGGCTTATCACGACTACGAGGTAACTTTTCAAATTAAGATACATCTCTCACAAGGATCTTTTTTAGTTCTAACTTAGTATTTCTATCGTAGGAATCATCATGTACGAACTTCAAGCTCCGATAATGTTTTTACTACAGAAATCGCGAACTGCACGAAAATCCAAGAAACATTTCAAACAGTCTTTGCAACGAGTGATTTCATGTTTACAACAATCCAGCGAAATACTCAAATTCGAATGTCCCGATACGATGGAGGGTAAAATGGCGCTCGCTGCTCAAGAAGCTTTATTCACCACTCGTCAATGGGAACCAATACACTGATCATTATGAAATTCGATTTCCAATAAAGACTTTTCTACATTAGTAATATATTTGTTTCCGTTGCATATCTCGAATTTCGAACGCGTCAGTCCTCAACTTCAACTTGAGTATCTCTCTCCATATATCCTGACGATGTTCCAAATCTACGATTCCCAAACGCAGAAGTTTTGTTTCATTCAAACGAATGAGAACTCTACCCGTGATATCATGCTGGACAGAGTAGGATACAAATCGTAAATTTCATGATAGTTGAATCGAGGATTTCGAAATAGATCAATCGAAGGAATACGAACTTGAGTGAATAAGTCACTGTACTGAGAACTGCAATCACTGCAGTGTCTTTTGAACCACTTCTGGACGTCGGCTACCGTCCATAGATATACTAGTTTTGGCCTGGCAGCGCGCGTCTGGAATCAATCGGGCATTAAAACTTGAACCTAATCGAACTTCGGCAACTTATTATTCATGAGAGTGTATGTTCAAAGTAACAACTTACTTTCGCTTTGTTCGCGTACGTACTTTCTTCCACCATCTTGTACGTTCTTTGTTAATCGAGATCACTGACTAAATTGCTTCAGTAAGAATGAATTGTGTCACTCTTACAAATTTTTCCGACGGTTCAGACTCAGAGGGCTCGAAAAAAGACTACCGACAACAAAAACAAAATCTCAAAATTTATTCTATTCTAGCGCCTTATTACTGATAAAATTTTGTCCATACCTCAAATTCTACAGTAGCGCTCTCTAAAACAGATACACAACAAATTGCCATCTTGATTCGCAAGAATTGATCCGCAGAAACGTCTTGCCCTTATGCGAAGTCAATACCAATAGCGATCCTTTTTGCTAGATTTTATTATCATTCTCATGTTTCCAATTCGAGACAAACAAATTATATCGATATTAAAAGTCGTAAAACTTGATCATCACGACGAGAATTCGATTTTTCCAGGATTGCGATTACGTGAATCCTTAATGAACAGCTTTGATCTTAATACCAACTTGAGCATAATAGAATCGAATCGTGAAACGTATTGTCCCTGATGGTTTCATCCCCAATATTATTTCAGATATTTACAGTCTTTACACCAAACAATACACTATGCAGTATGCAGCTCCTTACTATACTAATCGAAAGAAAAATATTGACTGATAGGCTATATCGATAGTATCGAATTGGAAAAATTCACGTATATTTTTGTATACGTACGGTGATAGCAAGTTTCCAGATTAAGATGTGAATGTGAACACTAATTTTTCTCTACATCCCGAGTATAGCCACGTTGGAAGATTCAGCGTTTTTGGATTAACCTCGGTTTCTCTTACGACATTGAATCAGCGGTAAGAAACATTTTCTCTTATTACTCTTTTCTTTAAGCTGACGTATCATCCGTGTACATCCTATTCATCCTACAAGTGTTAATGCCTGGATCAAAAATTGGTAAACGTAACATAAAATGATACCGGCTTTCATGACATTAGTACATAAATATCGTACGATAGCATTTTGTCTACGTTCGAAATTATTATGAGGCATTTCATATAGCGATCTGGAAGAAGTTCGAGCGTGAAGTCCTGTTTTTAAAATCGATTTGCAACTTGTCATTTGTTTGAAAATATTGTTACCGAATTGGGACGCTCCCAGGAGTGATGCTTTGTGATCACCTGAGTAACGTATGTATTTCCACAGGTTACGATTTCATGATGAAAGTTAAAGATTTAGAGAAGACAGTCAATCTAGCATGGTCTCCGAGGTCATCGTACCCAATATTATTAGCTGCAGGTACGACAGCTCAACAGTTGGATGCATCTTTTAGTACCAACGCTACACTCGATATTTACAGTGTCAATCTCGGCGATCCTTCTACGGATCTCGAACCCTGTGCTTCAGTATCTTCAGAATTAAGGTTGGTAGTTATTGTACGAAAGTCAACCCGTCGGTCTAATAAATTACTGAACCATATGTGCTTTCTCTTCTTTTCAGATTTCATAAATTAGTATGGGGAGGTTTCGGATTTGGCGATGGAGCGACGAATGGATTTATAGTTGGTGGGTGTGATGCAGGTCATATTCTTGTATATAATCCAGCGCAATTACTTAAAAACGAAAGTGGTATTGTCGCCGATCTTACAGCGCATTCTGGAGCCGTTAGAGCCTTAGATTTTAATTCATTTCAAGTAAGTTGTATCTATTGTGAGAGCATCCTTGAAAAATTCAGTGTACTTTCAAGTAATTCCCATTTCATTTAGACAAATCTCCTGGCTTCCGGAGCGACAGAATCGGAAATATACATTTGGGATTTGAATAATCTAAATACGCCTATGACACCAGGTCCAGTCTCTCAACCTCCAGATGATGTTGTCTCTCTTTCGTGGAATAAGCAAGGTTTGTGTTTACGTTGACGATGGAATTGGTTTGTTTTCGTATTGTTCATTTTGATCGACTTTACAGTTCAACATATTCTCGCGACTACATCCGCAACGAGGTGTATGGTATGGGATTTGCGCAAGAATGAGCAAATAATTAAACTGACAGACACTGCTGCTAGAGTAATATTTTCATTAATCGTGAACTCCTTGCATTATAAAGGTAGACTAATGTTGTATGCGCTTGTAGAGTCGATGGAGGGTAGTGACATGGAATCCGCAAGTAGCTACTCAGTTATGTTTAGCTTCTGAAGAAGATCAACATCCAGTGATACAATTATGGGATCTACGATTCGCCCAGTTGCCGGTCAAAACTTTTGAAGGGCATCAAAAGTGAGTATTATCAAAGAATCAATACGTTTTTGCAATTCACGGTTATCCATAATTAAGAAAGATACTCAAAGGAGTAAAAGAACAAATACAAAGATCGCAATAAATTTCAACGAATCTCTTTTACTCCTTTGAGTATCTTTCTTAATGAGTGTTATCGTCTTCAAAAAATATCGCAAATAAAAAAATTTTATCACTCGATGTTACGTGTTGCAGAGGAGTATTATCAGTTTCCTGGAGCAATGACGATCCTGATCTTTTAATTAGTTGCGGTAAAGATAACAAGTTATTAGTTTGGAATCCGAATACTGAAGCACAGGTTTTTCATTTTCAAGTTGACGTTTTCAGCTGTATTTCAAACGTGGCGTCGTTTAATCAGTTTTATTTTATTTCGTAGAACGGTGAAATAGTCTGTGATATGACCATTAATACCAACTGGAATTTTGAAGTCAGCTGGTGTCCGCGCAATCCATTTTTAGTATCGACATCTAGTTTTGACGGACGCGCTTCAATTTACTCTTTGTCAGGTGGTAAACCAGCTGCTCCAACGACAAATAAAGTACGGATTGTGCAGATTGAAAAAAATCGTCCTTTATTTTGAAAAAACGAGTTTTTAAATAATTAATTTTTAGATCGCAGATTCTTTTCCCGGTATGAGCCAATATCCTCGATCCCTACCACCGCAACAACTGCTTAATCATCAGTTACCAGTTATCGAATTGCTAAAGCCTCCGAAATGGATGAAAAAACCCGTCGGAGTATCGTTCGGGGTAAGAACAGTTGTAATTAAAAATCTTGGATTGTGTAAGTTTTACGTTTACGTGTTTGTTTTTAGTTTGGAGGAAAATTGATCAGTTTCGCATCTGATCAGAAGACTGTGTACGTTAGTCAAGTTGTAACGGAAACGGATCTAATGTTGAAATATCAAGAACTGGAAAACGTTCTTCAAAATAGCAACGCGTTTACGCATTGTTATAATAGAGCGGAACAAGCCACAGATCCCTTGGTCAAAGATGTATGGCAGTTTATCGCATGCCAAGTGAACGGTGAGCAGTCTTTCAGAAGTCAGGCAATATCGTTTTTGGGAATATCACCGCCGACGTTGAATGAGAAAGTGAGTTTTCTGACAACTTTCTTGGGTTCTATACAAAATGAATTGTAATATATTTTATAACTTATAGTTGCGAAGTTTGAATATTACTTTGGAGGATTCCAGTAGCAAAACTGAATCATCGGGTGTGAGTGATTCATTTTCGCATATTTCCCGTATCGTGAGTTCACAAAATTGTTATTCAATCGATAATCGTTTCTGAAAACATTTGATCTTATTGTTGACGTTTTTCTTTCTTTCTAGGGACCGGCTGACAATAATGATATTTTCGACAATCTAGCGGTGAATATTATTTTTACGAAAGTTGGTCAACCTACTTCTCATAGTTACGATATTCATGTCCGGAAAATTTTCATCCGCAGGCTAATCAACAGAATTCTTCCGCAAGCTCCGTCACGGACGGGGCCGGTGACTTCGAGATTTTAAAGAAGCCGCTGAAATTTCCTGCTCAAACCACTGATGTTGAGAGTGCCTTAAGTGATGCTTTACTTCTCGGTGATATAGAACTGGCTGTAAAATTATGCGTGCATAAAAATAGATGGAGCGACGCGATAATTTTATCAGTACATGGAGGGCATGAACTTGCAGTGAAGACGCGAGAACAATACTTCAAGGTAAGAATTATTTTCTTCGCATTGGCGTTATAACCTCTTTAATTCATTTTCTTCATTTCAAGCGAGTTCTTTTTTGTAGAAAAGCGATAATTACATTACTTCGCTAATTTCATCGATAGTAAACGAAGACTGGAACTCAGTGGTGGAAAATTGCGAGCTCGCCAACTGGAAACAAGTACTGGTTACTCTGTTGACTTATACTCGCGATGACGAGTTTCGTACGATGTGTGGTAGGTATTGTACTCTCGACTAACATTTACGCCGCATCATGTTCTAATTAGGTCATGTACGCGATAATTTTCACAGAATTATTGGGTCAAAGAATGTTGGTCGAAGGTGATAGCGTGATGAAGAGAAACGCCCTCATATGTTTCGTGTTCGCGGGTGATGTTAATCAATTGATTAGACACTGGAATTCGAATATTTCGTCACCGAGTGATATTCAGGTCAGTTTTGGATCAATTCAAGCTTGCTATTCAGGGAATCCAATGAACCATGTTGACCTCGGATCGACTCACCGATCAAAAGTCGACTCAGAATCGACCGTTTTTTCTTACCATTTACTCATTATTGACGTCGAAATCGAGTCGACTACCGGAAATTTTGATTTTGTGTCGATTATACGTCACCCATTGGCGTAAGACTTCCAATCGATGTCGAAATTTTATATATTTCAAGTGCCCAATTTATTAGAGTTTCAGAATTTGAATCAAAAATGGGTATTAAATTTCAATCCCGACTAAAAATCGACGTCAAAATTGCGTCGATTTTTTTTATTTATTTATTTATTTATTTATTTAAATTTAAACATTACATTTAGTCATGAGAGTTGGGTGGGTTTTACCATGGTTTTTCCCCACCCCTCTCATGACGAGTTCGAAATACACTGTATAACTATACACTTGACTCTACCTATTGAAAGAGGGTATGACTTCTGTTTTTATTTCATTTTACTTATTTTATTATCTTATTTATTTATTAATTTAATTTAATTTAATTTAATTTTTTTTTTTTTTATTTATTTATTCTATTTATTTATTTTTTTATTTTTTTTTCCTTCCTTCTCCTCTCAGTCTATTTGATTTCTTTTTTGGTTTTTAATATCTTTCTTATATCCATCCAATTTTTGGTGGCATTCCCCGTTCTGCAGGCATTGTCCCAATTCCTCTGTAGTTATTTTAGCATCCCCCCTGATAAGATCAAAATTTTTGCATTTTATAAAGGTGTGATCCGGATCATCATCAGAATTTAAGCATTCCCTGCATTGACTATCATTTATAATATTGAAATTTTTGAGGTACGTTGCAAAATTCCCATGTCCCGTCAAATACTGTGTTAAAAAATAATTTGATTTCAATTTCTTGTTTTCAAGTCTTATCCCTATGTCTGGAATCAATTTAGCCGTTCTCCTACCTGTCTTTTCTTTTTCATATTGTTCCTGCCAATTTTTAATTGTATCTAATCTTATTGTTTTTATGCTTTCTGCCATTTCTTCTTTCGTTATTTTATTTTCTTTGAATTTAATTTTCAATGTTTTTATTTTGTTAGTTTGGCTTAGTTGCAAATCAATTGGGGTTATTCCAGCTATAACGTGTGAAGCTGTATGAGATACTGTTCTGTATGCTGAAATTATTCCTATTAGTACTGTCCTTTGGAGTGATTTTAGTTTCTTAATCTCAGTATTCCTAAGCTTCTCAAAATAAGCAAGGGAGCCATATTCTATTATTGAGCGAAAAGTGCATTGTACAATATTTCTCTTTTATATGTGTCCATACCAGAAGTGTTACCATATAAAGCCCGAATTTTATTATAATATTTTCGTAATTTGTTTGTAATGTATTCTACGTGTTTATTATAGTTTAGGTTTTGGTCGATGATTATTCCTAGATATTTCATTTCTGTATGGAATATTATTTTCTCCTGCCCCAACTTTATTTTTCCATCGATTCTTTTTTAAAATTCGTATTTTTTATGTCTCCGAGATAAGAAAAGCATCTGTGTTTTATTCGGATTGAGTGTTAGGCCTAAGTATTCCAGTTTAAGTTTTATCATTTCTATCTTATCGTTTATTAATTGAGAGTCAGTCATTTTATTTATTCCCACTATTATCAGCAGGTCATCGGCATAGCTCAAGAGTTTGAATTTTTTAGTTTCCTTTACTGCTTCATGTACTTCAGTCATTGCAATATTAAACGATGTTGGCGATAAGGCTGAGCCTTGTGGTACTCCAGAGGATAAAGCATGTTCTTACTTTAGGTTATTATCTTTGTCAAAGAAACATATTTTTCTGTTTTCAAAGTAGCTCTGAATAATATGTATTAATTGACTATTAATCTTCTTTTTCTCCATTGTTTCTAGTAATCTTGACCATTTGACCCAGTTGAAAGCCCCTGTAATATCAAAACTGACTAAAATTACATGTTTAAATATTTTTCTAAATTGGTCCAGCGTTTTAGTTAATTCAATCAAGGCTGTTTCTGTGGATCGCCCTTCTCTAAATCCATATTGTTGTTCATGAAAAATGCTAAGTTTTTCAATTTCTTGATTAAGATAATATTTTATTATTTTCTCATAAACTTTTCCAAGGGTGGGCAGTGAGGTTAGTGGTCTATATGAGTATATTTCAGTAGGATTCTTATTAGGTTTATTCAAGAGTTTTATTTTACCTAGTTTCCATGTTTCTGGGAAATAGTTCATGCTTAAAAGTTTCTGAAAAATTGTTTTGAAGATTTCTGAGGACTGTTTGTTAATTATTTTAAGCATTTTATTGGAGATATCATCATGGCCATTAGCCTTCCTATTGTTTAGTTTTTTTATTATGTTTTTTATTAGGAGCTCGTCAATTTCTATGTTATTTCCTTGTTCATTCTCATATTCTTTGAGGGGATCATTCATGTTTGGGAAAATATTTAGAAAAATTTCTTTGTACTTTTCTTTTTCTTCAGTGATAATTTTATTACCAAGCTTGATGGGAGGGAATTCAAATTTCTTATATTTCTCCATTATAATTTTGTACGGTTTCCCCCAAACTGAGCTCTCGGTTATAAGATTCTTCCATATCTTATTTTTATTCTCTATTATTTCCTGCATATACCGTGATTTCAAAATTTTCATTAATTCTATTAGACTCTCTAGGTACATGTTTTTCTTGCCTCTTTTATATTTGTATTTAAGTTTAGTTAGCTTTTTAATTAGTTTTTTCTGGGTTTCTAATCTATCATTCCACCATGTCTCATTTTTCCTTTCTGTTATCTCAACTAGACATTCTTTTCGCTTACTCTTTCAGAGAATTCTATTAATTGGTTGTCTAGCTCTTTTATGTCCATACTGTTTTCAATTTTTTCCACTATTTCGTCAAAATCTGTTACTTCAATTATCCTTTCAAACTTTTCATAATTAACAGCCCATGTTTTGTTTTTTTCATGTTCAAAATTGCAAATATCTGTAATTTCAAAGTTTATTGATTTATGGTACGAAAGACTTTCATTTTTAATTTTAATGTTTTGAACCTGATTTTTAATCCTTTCATTGGTGATTATCAGGTCAATTACGCTAGATCCGTTTTTATTTTCAAATGTTTTAAAATTGTATGGATTTCCAACTGTTAGATTACTTGTCATTAAGAATTCTTCAAAGGCTTGGGCTCTTCTTTTATTGTAACTTATGGCGTTTAGTTTCTCATAAATAACTGATCTGGTATTAAAATCTCCTATCAAAATAATTTTTTCATTTTTCAGGTCTAGCATTATGTATTCCTGTAAGTCTCTAATTCTCTTTTCTATAATTTCATTTAATTCATTAGGCGACCAATATATTGCAATAATTACTACTTCCTCTATTTTTGTAATTATGGTAGATTGGTTCTTTTGAATTTCAAATAAGTTAATGCAATTTTTGTAACAAATTGCTATATCACCCATTGTGATTGCTGAGTAAATATCAGTTCTTAGGCCAAGAAGTTTTTCATTTTTGTAGTTGGGTTCTGCCAGAATTATTAGCTCGTTTTTACAATCTTTTAAAATTTCCAACTGTTGGGTCTTTTTTCTATCCATATTTAAATATTGAACCTTAATTTTATTTTCATTATCTTCTATTGTCTTATTGATTTTATTTAGGTTATTATTCGTAGTAGTTTTAGCTGGGTTAAATAAATTAGATCTAGTATTAGAAGTCATACCTTCTTACCATATTTTTAATAAGTATTGAGTATGTTGGACAAGCTTGGTGGTAAATCTTATGGTCTGTTCTGTTCACTGCCGCATTGATTGGATCTGGAATCCTGGGATGTAGTCGTTTAATGTCGTCATGATGTTTGATCGCGCAGGTTGGACACTTTCTTGATTCGGTGGCTTTTTTCCCCACTTGGATTGTTGCTTCTGTAGCACTACATCGGTCTTCTGAATGGCCGTACATTCTGCAACGTTTGCACACTCGGATTGATATATGAGTTTTATATTGAAAGCTCGAATATTCACACCTAAGTCGGTTAGGTAATCTTGAGATGAAATTGTAATAGTCTTTCTTTTTCAAATCGAATTATTACTGTTTTAGTTGAGGAATTCAATGACACAAACGTTGGTTCTTTTTCAATGACATTAGTTACAGCTAACTTGACTTCATCCTCAGTTACCCCTTGCACCCCAAAGTAATTTCTCGGTTAGTTTAACCTCAATGGTCGACATGGTTTCTCGTAATACGTGTAGTGTAACACTTCAATGAGATCGTCACTTCTAGAATATGAGGTTAATGCATTTGAATTCAATGGATTGATTTTATGTTCTAGGAATTGGTGGAATTGGGAATGGTTATGAGGGAAGCAGCCAAGTATCGCGGTATCAATATTCCCCTATCCGGAAGTTTAGCATCTGTTCTTGTTCAATACGCCGAATTGTTAGCGTCGCAAGGATATTTAGAAGCTGCCGAAATGTATTTGGGTGAATCGCAAGATGTATGTAAACTTCCGACTTCGTCTTATTTTATCGAACAGATTAATACAAACGACTGTCCTCGACTCTTAGGAAAATATTCAAGAGCTCAAAGAACGTTTATTGCACGCCGTGGGCAAAAAGACTGCCCACGCACCCAACCTTCCAGCGTCTATGGGAAGACAAAACATGTATTATCAACCCAATCAGCGAAGACAGTCTCAATCGGTGCGTACATTAATATTTTAAAATGTATAATATTATTTCTCGGGTACTAAGAGTTGAGAATTTTTGATTCACAGAATCCGTACAATTCGCCATTCCAACCGTCAACCTCTAACGCGTCAACGAAATTGCTTACGAAACCTCCTCTAGTGAACGAGGTTCAACCGCTCTCGTCGCAGCCTGCGGTAGCTCATTCATCCGTCCAGCCACCACCGGTCGTTCCGCCACAACCGTCATCGTTCGCCGCAAAACCTCCATCCGTTCCCCCTAAATCGTTTAACCTGACTACTCCAACTTCATCGTCTTTTGTAAGTAATGGCTATCCTTCTACCGGAGCGCACGTCCAGGCGTCACAGCCGATCCCACCTATGTCTGCGACAAATCTGTTTCCACCGGCAACGCCTACTTCGACTGTCGGAACGTCGACGGCGATGTTTTCATTTCCATCGCAAACATTTACATCCGCATCCGCCTTCAATCCAATTCAAAGTGCCTCGTCTTTCGCTCCACCTGCGAGTAAACCACCGTCCATGGCTGCCCCTCCGTTGAATCCATCACCCATGTCGCGGTCGACACCTACTCCTCCGGCACCACCTTTGTCTTCACAAGTTCCCTACAGTAATGCGAGACAAACTCCGGATCATGTCGCAGCACAAGGTGAGAATTAGTTAGATAACCGACAAGTGTATCAAAGAATATTTGTTTTGAGAAAAATATTATATGATTTGTAGGTAGAAGCAAATACGTTGTTGACCCATCCGTTCAAGGCGGTGGCGGTTTTCGAAATAATTTCGCATCTAGTGGTTTTCCGAATGCGCAACCGATCATGAATCAGCCACAAGCAATTAATCCAACGGGCCCTTTCATGTCGCAAAGTGATTCCTCTTTCTATAATATGCCAAATCAAAATGTCGTTTTCCCGACATCGCAACCAGAAGCGACATCTTACATTCCGAGTAAGCCTCAAAGTTAGTTTTGACAGGAAGATTTCATGAAATGAATTTTGTAATTTTTATTCTTTGCGTAGATTCAACCGTTCCCACAATGCCCACGTCAATGTTCCAACCTTCAGCAGCGCCTGTACAAGATGTACCTAGAGTGGCGCCAATGATGATGCCTGCTTCCTCAGCTCCTCCGGGGTGGAATGACCCTCCATCTGTATCCTCTTCCAAAGTTCAAGTACGTTAAAATTGATGAAAATGTACTCAAAATGGATTATAATTGTTTGATTAACAACTCCGTCTGATATTTCAGACTAATGTTGTGTCGCCGGTTAATCCAATAACACACCCGTTGTATGGTTCCACTCCCGAAAATAATGCGCTGAATCCCATGAATAATGCGTATCCTCCTGCCGGGGTGAGTGAATTAAATTCTGACCGTATAAGGAAATTTTTCAGAGCAGGTGATGATATACATTTCATATTTTTAGGCTCCTCCTCAACAAATGGGCAACTACCCAGGTATACCTAATGCATTTCAACAGAGTAACGCCCATCTAATGAGGCCACCTCGGGCACCAATAGTTGAGGAAGTACAACCAAAGCCAGCTTTACCCGAGGAACATATTCACCTACAAACTGTTCTCGATACCTTGAGACAACAATGTTACAATAAAACTATGAATTCGGTGAGTGTAGCCGCCAAATACTCGAATTATGTGTGATTTTGAAGTGCAAGGTTTCTTATAAGTTGTGTATATTTTCAGCAAATGAAACGTAAACTAGACGATGTGGCACGAAAATTGGAAATGCTATACGATGCGATAAGAGAGAATAAGGTAAGCTTTCAATATATCGAAAAAAGGAAGAGACTCGTTGATGATATTGATTTGTATTTTTCTTTTTTCTAGTTATCGAAGCATACGTTAGCTGGATTACACGAAATAGTCAACGCGATTCAACAACAAAACTACCAAAATTGTTTGGCACTGCATACGCAGTTAGTTAGCGGCCCTGATTTTGCGACCATAGCTAGTTTCATGCCAGGTATCAAAAGTCTCGTGCAGTCTGCTCTTCAGTTGGAGGTGTATTTGTGAGGCGTGTCCGTTCTCGTATTTATTTTCATGTTGATAGTGAATATTATTTACCTTTTAACGCAATTTCGTTTGCAATTTTTACGAATTTTATTGTACTTATTTATCTTTTGAATTATCTTCATAAAATGAAAAGTTTCAATTTTTACGATGGGTTAGATAATATCTGCCTTATAAGCGTAAGTCGTCGTTCTTGATACCGGGTACAGATAGAATTTAGATTTTTTGAAAACGGTATTAGAATCAGTTCTCCTAAGATTGTTAATTTTTAGTGACTTGACAATTTTTCGTCAAGATGTTGAGCTTCTTCAAAGGGGAAGGAAGTAGGTTTGTTTTTTTTTTTTTGTTTTTGAAAAATCGTCATTTCGATCGGTGTACGAAAACCGTAGCTTACTTCCTTATTCCTAGGTGACTGTTAATCGAATATTATAATCTATCAGAAACGTTGTCTATATACACTTGTTATCAATCTTGTGATTTATATATATTATTTTTTCCTGAATTTCTTTCTTCATTCCAGAGTTGAATAAATTTGTCTCCTTTGTGAGACGATGGAAGTAGAACAAGAGTGCTATGAAAACTTTTTATCATTGCCTGATCAGAACATTTTTCCGGAAATTTCAGTACTTTTCAGGGCTTTCAGCATATAGATGGATAAACCAGTAAATGTAGGTATGAGTTCAAACGTCTCCTTCTACTTTGTACTGAAAAGAATATATGCTTCTTCGATAACAAGACGTACCAGTTTCCTACGGGTCTTCCTATGGGTGATCCTCTTTCCTCCCTCCTCTGTCTTCATGGACCGATTGGAGCGTTGGGTGTTGATGTTT
Source organism: Aspidiotus rigidus (assembly GCA_035079385.1). NCBI lineage: Eukaryota > Metazoa > Arthropoda > Insecta > Hemiptera > Diaspididae > Aspidiotus > Aspidiotus rigidus. The sequence goes on from JAVHKY010000023.1 coordinate 6,289,474, forward strand.
CCTCGCCATACTGCTCATGTTATCCTCTGGTACCGTTTTGTAGACCACATTTTCTGTATTTGAAATGGCTCCGATGCTGAACTTGCGCATTTTCACCGCGACCTTGACTCTTATCATAAAAATATCTCTCATGGACATGGGAGATGAAGAACTTAATTTTCTGGACTTAACTACATCCGTCTTGTACCCGATAATATTGATGACAACTTACTGGTTCCTACATTTACTGGTTTATCCATCCATAATCGTTCGCTGCACCCAGTATCCCATAAGCTCGCTGTTATTCATGCTTCCATCAATCGCCTGTTGGCCTTACCGCTATCACCCTTTAAGGAAAGACGTGAAATCAATATCATCAAACTTATTGCTGCCAAGAATGAGCTAAATATAAACGTCCCCTCCATGGTCCAGAAGCAGCGCCTCCGTTGTTTACTTAATGAATCTCGGGCTCACCCTGATTTTAAGAATTTCGTTTCCAATCAATTCTGCTGTTCCTCCAATGACATAACTGTATACAACCCAAAAATCGAGATCGAAAACAAAAAGGAAAAGTGGTTTCTCTCTACTTTATTGACGCACAAAGAGGTAGACTAATCCATAATTTAATAATAAGACGCCATGAAAAAGCTCGCGTATTTACACTTATGTACAAATCTGAGGACCGTAAAGTAAATGACTTAGTTCTGTGTTTCTCCTTTGGTTACCTAGCAAACAAAAAAAAATGTTAGTTTCGTAAATCAGAAAGAATTTCGTCTCCGTAGTTCAAATTCAACTTACCCACGCTTCGAGATATTCAATCTTTCTTTCGAGTATGGTTAGTTTTTCGTTTAATGAAGCGATACGCGATCTGCATGACATATCTATAAAGAAAGAAAATGAATAAGAATTAAGGAGCTGACGATGAAAACAATTTTGAAAAATTCATTTGCGAGGATACGCGTACGCCACTCGCGCTTCCTGTGGTTTAACACTTTCGTTATTCTTGCACAACAGTTCTTCGTCTAGAAGTAACTCAAAATTCCTCAACATTTCCGAGGAAGGACATTTATTCCATCTAACATCCGGGACACCATCTGGAGGGAGAACTACTGATATAATATTATCTATCAATTTATATTTCAAGATACGATCGTTTCCTGTGGTTGATACTAAAGACGGCGACGAATTAACTTCAATTAGCCAAGGTTTCAACTGATTATCGATGATAATATCGTAACCGTAACACTCGAAACAGTGTCTATCATTCGAAATAATGTAAGAGACTGATTTTAAAGAATGTACAATCAACCATCTGATATCCTTGAATAAATTATCTGTAGCTGATTTTCCGCGAGTGCTTTCGAGGTACAATTTCAGGTTTTGTATACTAAACTTTCCACCATTGGTACTATTGTACTCAGAACCATGTTTTTGCACCGAAACATTAGTCAAATGGGCATACAGATTGTCCAATTCTTGACCATCCGCATCGTACTTGGTCGCGCAAAATCGGCAGAAGCCCAATTGAAATAGATACGTTTTCAATGGTCGAAATGACGTAACCAGAACATATAATCGTAGATCGAATTTCTTACCATCGATCAGCAATGGATTATCAATATACCGCGAAATAATACAAGATTCTTTCGCGACAGAAGGATTGAACGGAGTCTTACTTTCGCGAGACCATTTCTTAAGTTGGGATAGTTTATTGATCAGAACAATGCCGGCGCCTTGCGATTTGCCGCAAGGTTTCATAATCCAAGTACTCGAAGGATTTTTTCGAAATTCTTCGACGAACATACTGTAATCAGAAGGTAGCACAAAAGTAACCGGGACGAAATCTAAATATACGTATTTTCCAGGTCCTTCCCGTTCGGCCAACATGCTACCCTCTCGTTCCAGTTCTTTTCTATAACGTTTTATATTTTTGATCAGCAAATCCTTGCGCGTCAATTCGTAATGATTGGGGAAGTGATTTATAATTTGGTTATCGTTCATTCTATAGCCACTATCAATACTGAATACATTTCTGCAAGTTTGTGTACCAGCCCAGTAGAAATTCCAGTCTTCCTCGGGCCCAACGTGCAGCCATCCTCGTTTTTCGAAATTGGTAACTAATACCGATTTATCGAAATCGGTACAGAACGTAACCGGCATGACATAAACAAAAATTAAAAATCGGATTAGAATAAAATACTATACCAAAAGAATTTAAGAAGTCTGTTATTTTCTTTATGCTCCCGGTGATCACTTCGATGTATTCGCGATTGGCCCAATCTTGCTGAATTTGCTTTTGAATCGCTTCTCGATGAACGGTTGCCATAACGAAGAATAAATAAATTTTACCAGTCGATAATTACTAAGTTGATACCCTGAAACGCAAACGAAAATTTTAAAGTTCAGCAATGAAAAAGAAATGGAATAGAACTGGTGGCTATAGTACCGATAGATTACCCCGTAATAGACAATAAATTCTTTTAAACCACTTGAGATGTGAAATAATTCGTACGTATTCTACTCGCCTAATTTACCTTTAGATCATCCTATAGAAAGAATGTCCTCACTTTAAAATGTGCACAAATTTATGACTAAGGCCTTGGAGAAAATATTAAATGAAAAGTTGAAATTTGAGAACATATGATTAAGTTTTGAGGGTATATTACAGTGAATTACATGAACTAAACGCTAAAGGCATTTTTAATTTTTAGATATTAAGATTTGTCACTGTATGATAAGAGAGACATAGATGATGACGGTATAAACAAAGAAAGAATGAACGAAAGAGAGAAAAGAACGAAGAATAACTTTTTCGACCCGATTGTCCGTTGGGAGCGCTAAGATCAGAAACAATGAAGATGAATATCAGAGATGCGCACTGCTCAGCCACAGTCGAGCTTAAAGTTAGCTTAAGGCTTTTAAACTAATGGCCATTTTAAAAAAGAAAAATTCGATGATTTTGGTTTAAAATCCAATTTTACTCATGAAAAGAGCCTCGGAGCGTAGACCCGTGTGGATTTTCGGATTCTACGCTGGGAATCACATCTGAATTGACTACAAGCTCAACTCTGATACTTCACACAAAAAAGTACCATTCGGACCTAGCAGACCCGTTGCGCGCTAGCGTCGCGCCTTATCAACGTTAGGATGAAAATCAAAAATACGAAGAAACACGTTCGATACTTTTTTCTCGGAAAATATTGTACGTATGAGAAGAACTTCAGGGATATGTTTGTGGTGTCGAAAATTTTCTTTCAAATGAGTTATATTTCATAAGAATTGAAAGAATTTGAATAAAGTTATGAAGCAATTATACAGAACTCTCATGCAAAATTGGGAATTTCATCCTAACCTTGATAACAGCATCGTGTGTATGTATGTTTGTAGTGGTGTGTTGAAACCTAAGTTCTAAGAACTGCCGCGAGGTGTCAGCCACTCCATTGCTAGGTCCGAATACTTCCGACGACACAGATTTTCGGCCATAAATCGCTAACCGTTCGAGATGGGTTAAAAGTTTTTACGGCGTTGGATCGAGGTTGGAAAAATTTTGATTCTCGAGCTATATTATGATAGAAGGGGGGACTTGTAAAAATTCCTATCATACATGGATCGAGAGTCGAAATTTTTCCAAGTTTTTTGTTGGACGACGCACGGAAAATTTCTCAAAAAGCCCCACATAGAACTGGTTCCCTGTTAACATAGCTTTCAACAGCCTGCAACAATAGAGTCTACTACTGAATGATATTATAAGTAAGTATGGGTTGCGTGAGTAAATCAAAAAAGGTAAAAATTGAATCTAAACATGATACCTGCAGAGAATTGTTACTTCGCATAGGTACCCTTTTAATCCCTTATTTTATTGTGTGCTTGTGTGAGTGTTTCAGCAGCCTGTATGTGTAAAATATGCTTTTTAAAAGGTGAAAATGGACATAATACCTTTTAAATTCCGAGGATAAAACGTAGTAATGAGTTGATTCAACTATTGAATTGGAGAAAAACGTAAAATAGCATATTTTACACGTACAGGTTGCTGACAGACTCACACAAACACACAATAAAATATGGGATTGAAATGGTATGAAGTAACATTTCTGTGCGGGTATCATTTTTAGATTCAATTTTTACCTTATTTGATTCACTCACGCAACCCATACGTACTTATAATATCATTCAGTAGTAGACTCTATTGTTGCAGGCTGTTCCAAGTTATATTTTGTTGTTTACTTGTGTGAGTGTGTCAGCAGCCTGTATGTGTAAAATATGCTTTTTAAAAGATGAAAATGGACATAATACCTTTTGAATTCTGGAGATAAAACTGTATCTATTTTCACCTTTAAACAGCATATTTTACCCATACCACTATAAGCCTAGTATAACATAGTTTGAGAGTCTAAATTTTTCTCGAATCTCCAGCTATATATGACAGCTCGAGAGTCGAATTTTTTCTAAGTCCTCCTCCTATCACTTATGCCTCGAGAGTCGAAATTTTTCCAAGTCCCCCTCCTATCACTTATGGTTCGAGAGTCGACAATTTAACAGTTATGCCTCGAGAGTCGACATTTTTCTTAGTCCCCCTCCTATCACTTATGGTTCGAGAGTCGACATTTTTCTAAGTCCCCCTCCTATCACTTATGGCTCGAGGGTCGACATTTTTCCAAGTCCCCCTCCTATCACTTCTGGTTCGAGAGTCGACATTTTTCCAAGTCCCCCTGCTATCACTTATGGCTCGAGAGTCGACATTTTTTCAAGTCCCCCTCCTATCACTTATGGTTCGAGAGTCGACGTTTTTCTAAGTCCCCCTCCTATCACTTAAGCCTCGAGAGTCGAAATGTTTCCAAGTCCCCCTCCTATCACTTATGGTTCGAGAGTCGACATTTTTCTAAGTCCCTCTCCTATCACTTATGGCTCGAGGGTCGACATTTTTCCAAGTCCCCCTCCTATCACTTATGGCTCGAGAGTCGACATTTTTTTAAGTCCCCCTCCTATCACTTATGGTTCGAGAGTCGACATTTTTCTAAGTCCCCCTCCTATCATATATGGCTCGAGAGTCGAAATTTTTCTAAGTTTTTTGCTGGACGGCGGACGGCGCACGGCAAATTTTTCAAAAAGCCCCCCATAAAACAGGTTCCCTGTTAAAAGGCGTTCAAGGGGTGGATTAGATGCGTCTCGCCGCTTTCAATCCAACGCCGTTTGAATTTTTAACCTATCTCAAACGATTAGCGATTCATGGCCGGAATGTGATTAGAGAGTTTTTGCATTCGAACGTTATTGAAATAACGTAACGCTAACGTTAAATTTTCCCATTGCTCACAATGAGAAAATTTAGTGTTAACGTTACCGTAACATGATAACGTCCCAGTGCAAAAACTCTCTATTGATGGAAAACATAGGCTACGATACAGGTTACACGTTTAATATTAATAAATATTCATTAATAAAAATTCTAAATTTATTTCATCTAATTACATTATAATTTCTTTCTTGTTCCGGACCACGGTCCAGTCTTCGTTCCAGGCCATGATCCGGGCTACATTCCGGGCCACGGATCTATTCAGGGTGTCGAGACCCATGTTATACACCTCTTGAACGCCTTTTTACGACCATTTTTCAAAATTTATCCAGAGAGTTTTATTGCTGACTCGTCCATTTGTTTCATCTCTGTCAGTTCTATTTAATTTTCATCTCGCAGGTGATAAATGACGGTAATAATTTCTCAATCCCCGACATTGAACATACCATAAAGACTCGAAATATTCGAATAGTGATTTAGAATTCGTTTTTGTAATAATCACAATTCAGAATAAAATTGAGCTAGTTTTAAAGATTTGAAAATCAATTCTCTTAGTCATATACAAACAATCATCAGGTTCTCAAATTTTGGGGTACTGTAGAGTAAATCGTAATTTTAAAACAGTAAACAAGAAATAAGATCCAATTTTTCCTTTTTTTTAATTTTTTATTTTCTTCCACCATAGTACGATGAAAATTTTTACAAACATAATGTGATAAGGGTTATTATGATGATTAAATTCGTGCATTATTTTGAAAATCTCCGACGGAAGCTGTCCTCTAGTCGAAAACTGTCGCTACCGATGTCTATTCGATATAGTCAACAGAAATAAAGAAAAAATTCTCGAAGGTTTTAGAAGTTCTTTTCGCGAATTCGAAACTCTAATTTATGCTAGGCATATAAATTTCTCAACAATTCTATCCTCAAAAGACTAGTAAACATAAAATGAAAAATAAAATCCTCCCTCTCGACGAACTACCGTGTATAGCGATACGATGGTCAAAACTTTTAATGTTTCGACTTTCTACTCGTAATGCGATGTAGCGTTGGTAAAACTTGCTTCTTTTTTCTTTTTCTTTTTTTAAGGAGCAGTAGGGAGAATACATACAATATTACTATTTTTAAGCTATTAATCTTCGTTTTCACCACAGATTTCCTCTATTAATCTTAATTGAATTCCATCTCAGCTATACGATTCGAATATTCTATTAATCGCCCATATAATACGGCAGAATATGCGTCGTTTTAAAATGAAAAAACAATAATTAACACTTCGTTGTAAATATATAATTTGGCTTCACAGCACGTCCTCGTATTTAATCTTCATTCTTTTCTATCCTTCTACGATCGGTCTTGTATAATTATAATGAGCCCGGAGGAACATTCTTCGCAATACAAATTTGATAATATGGTGTAGGTACTGTAAAACTTTTGGAAAATCCATTTTTTATTATCGTACGATGGCTTATCTCCAGTAGACTTTTGTTTCAATTGAGGTACACAAGAATGAGTCGCGCTCAGCGAAACCATGTACTAAGTCGGAAAAAAAAATTCCGATTTTTGGTGAAATTTTCAGAAGAGGTCTTCTGCTTTCGAATAAAAAAAAATCAGAATTTTTTTTCCCCGACTTAGTACATGGTTTCGCTGAGCGCGACTCATATATGTATATGTATATATATATAACGTTGGTACAAATAAAATAATCAAGAAATAGTTTTATCGATGCTATGAAAGGCTCTAGCCGGGTAAGGGAGGGAAAATGGCCTTGGTCGGAAAATGTTTCAAATGTTCGTCAAAGTGTTGTCCCCAATGAGAAAACTCGAAATCCAAAAAATTGGACCCATCCGCTCACCCCAATGGGCTGCAGAGTGATTTTTAGGCCTAAAATCCAAATGGCTATATCTCAGCCAATAATGATCGCACAGCAATGAAACTTGAGGACATTTTAGTATATGTGAACTTTCATCCATGGTATTTTTTTCAAAAAAAACCATTCATATTTTCCCTAGTTTCTAGCTATAACAAAACTTCAAACTTGAATAAAAAAAAAATCGGGGGGGAGGCACCTGGGGGAAATCATTCATTTGAAGCGCCATGCCCTCTACTACAACATACATGAGTACCATAGTCCTCGGTGAGGTGCAACGTTCTCAAAAAAATCAATATTTAATGAATTTCTGTGATTTTTCCATGAATAGCGGGGTGAACTATGACTGCTACCGCAATAGACCGCGAGAAATCAATGGTCAATGTTCGAGGTGAAAAATACGCACTCCTCCATGAGATGAAATGGGAATGTTGATAGACCAAAAATATATTTTTAGTATTTCGTTTATCGATTTGGTCAATTCTTATGTAAACACGTCCACCGATTAGGTGGAGTATGTTAGATTGAGAAAAATAGTTGAAAAATTCTCCAGTCGCTGGAACAGTCTGAAAATAGAAGAGAAGTGAGAAAATCCACTTTTTCACCCTGGAGGACCGTGAGTTTTGGTATTTCATTCATCAAATAGGTCAGTTCTCACGTAAACATGTTTGCCGAGTTTGAAAATAATGGTCAAAAAATTCTCCAGTCGCTGGAACGTTCTGGAAATGACAAAAATTAGAGAAAATCCACGTTTTTACCTTGGAGGACCGTGAGTTTTGGTATTTCATTCATCAATTCGTTCAATTCCTAAATAAACATGTACGCCATTCTCCAGCCGCTGTAATGGTCTGGAAATGACAATAAATCGGAGAAATCCACTTTTTCACCCTGCAGAATCGTGAGATTTGGTATTTCATTCCACAATTCGTTCAATTCTTATGTAAACATGTCCGCTGAGTTTGAAAAAAATAGTCAACAAATTCTCCAGTCGCTGGAACGATCTAGAAATACTACCAAATCCAGAAAATCAACTTTTTCAACATGAAGAGCCCTGATTTTTGGTATGTTGTTCATCAAAAAGGTCAAATCTTATGTTAATACCTCCGCCGAGTTTGAAAACAATAGTCCAGAAATTCTTCAGTCGCTGGAATAGTCTGAAAATGAAAAATTGAAAATATCTGCTATTTGAACTTGGAGAATAGTAACTTTTATATTCTATTTATCAATAAGGTCAATTTTTGAGTAAATACATCCCTATTTCGAAAAAAATATTCAATAAATTCTCCAGACGCTCATTGGTATGGTCGATTCCTCTAAGAACAGTTACGCCGAGTTTTAAAAAAATTGAAAAAAATTCTCCAGTCGTTGGAACGCTCTGAAAATATTAAAAAATCAAAGATACACACCCGCCACAATGATTCATGTGTTACTTTTCCTCCCTCGAGTCGCAGCGGTACAAATTGTGTTACTGATAGCCGTGCACTCGCATGATATGTGGAGGAATCCTTTTCCGAGACACAAGAAGACAATCATCTCCTTTGTATTGTCATACTTATGAATTCCAATATTTGAAGCATTGTCACCTCAACTCGAGAGATTCCTGCACTTCATGGAAGTGCACAGCTCCCAGTAACACAGTTTGTACCTCTACCACTTCAGGGGAACAAAATAAACATTCAACACTTTAAAGTAAAGGAAATGAATCTTAGGGGTGGGTGTGTATCGGTTTTTTACTATTTCCAGAGCGTCCTAGCGACTGGAGAATTTATTGACTATTTTTTTCCAACTTGTAAGACTTATTAACATAAGATTTGACCTAATTGATGAAGAACATACCAAAAATCAGGGCTCTCCATGTTGAAAAAGTGGATTTTCCGAACTTGGTATTTCTAGCCCGTTCCGGCAACTGGAGAATTTACTGACCAACTAGGCGGATGTATTTACATAAGAATTGACCTTGTTGATAAACAGAATATGAAAAATCACGGTTTTCCATGTTGAAAAAGGGATTACCTGGAGTTTTAACTATTTCCAGGGTATCCCAGAAACTGAAGAATTTTTTGACTATTTTTTTTCAAACACAGCGGACATTTTTACATAAGAATTGAATGAATTGTGGAATGAAATACCAAAACTCACGATTCTCCAGGGTGAAAAAGTGGATTTCCCCTATCTATTGTCATTTCCAGACCATTAAGTACAGCGGCTGGAGAAGTTTTTGACTATTTTTTTCGGATTCAGCGGATGTGTTTACAAATACATAAGAATTGACCAAATTGATGAACGCAATACCAAAACTCACGGTCCTCCAGGGTAAAAAATTGGATGTTCTCAATTATTTGTCCTTTTCAGACCATTACGGCGGCTGGAGAAATTTTTGACTATTTTTTTTCAAACTTGGCGTACATGTTTATTTAGGAATTGAACGAATTGATGAATGATATACCAAAACTCACGGTCCTCCAGGGTGAAAAAGTGGATTTTCTCTAATTTTTGTCATTTCTAGAACGTTCCAGCGACTGGAGAATTTTTTGACTATTTTTTTCAAACTCGGCAAACATGTTTACGTGAGAACTGACCTATTTGATGAATGAAATACCAAAACTCACGGTCCTCCAGGGTGAAAAAGTGGATTTTCTCACTTCTCTTCTATTTTCAGACTGTTCCAGCGACTGGAGAATTTTTCAACTATTTTTCCCAATCCAACGTACTCCACCTAATCGGTGGACGTGTTTACATAAGAATTGACCATTCGATAAACGAAATACTAAAAATATATTTTTGGTCTATCAACATTCCCATTTCATCTCATGGAGGAGTGCGTATTTTTCACCTCGAACATTGACCATTGATTTCTCGCGGTCTATTGCGGTAGCAGTCATAGTTCACCCCGCTATTCATGGAAAAATCACAGAAATTCATTAAATATTGATTTTTTTGAGAACGTTGCACCTCACCGAGGACTATGGTACTCATGTATGTTGTAGTAGAGGGCATGGCGCTTCAAATGAATGATTTCCCCCAGGTGCCTCCCCCCCCGATTTTTTTTTTATTCAAGTTTGAAGTTTTGTTATAGCTAGAAACTAGGGAAAATATAAATGGTTTTTTTTTGAAAAAAATACCATGGATGAAAGTTCACATAATACTAAAATGTCCTCAAGTTTCATTGCTGTGCGATCATTATTGGCTGAGATATAGCCATTTGGATTTTAGGCCTAAAAATCACTCTGCAGCCCATTGGGGTGAGCGGATGGGTCCAATTTTTTGGATTTCGAGTTTTCTCATGGCATACATTTAATCGCACGCCTCAAAAAACGAAATTGCCCGCCTATCGATAATACGCCAAGGAAACAAAATTGACACGCCTAAGAAATGTATTACACGGATAAGAACGAAGTAAGTAGTGCACACATCCTTGTATAAGTTGTGCACTCAAGATCCAAAACACTGGAAATCCTATGAAACGGACAAATACACAAAGTAAGTAGTGCACATATCTTGATACAAGTTGTGCACACAAAATCAAAACACTCAAAATCCATTGAGAGGACAAAAACACCACCGTGTAAGTAGTGCACATATTTCCATATAGTGCACACTTAAGAACATGCAGAACAGTATGCGATCCACATTCAATTCATTCAACTATAATATATCAAGTAAGTAAATCTGATACAGGAAGAAGAAACAGGAAAGAAGATAATGGAATGCTTTGGTTATTGACAAGTCAGCACAAGCCTCAAGGCAGCATTCCGAGTTTTTTTTTTTTTTTTTTTTTTTTACCATCACCATAATATTTTATAAAGACATTACAATATTGATACATATTAATGCAATTAACAAATATAAGTTTTCAAATAATTTACAACGGCTAATTCCAACCGCTTCTTGAATAAATCTGAGTTCAAGACTACATGGTACCTGCCTTCATAATAACGATCGCCGAGAAGAGTCGAAATTGACATCCGCCTACCACTTGATATGTGCAGCGTGAAAAGTTTCCTGAAGATCGAAAGGAAGCTCCAAATGGGCCTGAAGATTAGACTCCATCAAGAACCTTGATTGCCAAAAAGGGCCTGCGAAAAGGAAGAGTGGAATTGGCAAATCACGGGAAGGATTAGAAGTGCGAATATTGTCAAAACGGCGAACTCTTGAATACAAGTCAATAATGAAACGCCCGCGGCTATTGCACTGATCCATATAACTACCGCGCATCCCCTTGGCATCATACTTCTGCCAAATTATATTGTTTTGACGACGAACCTCAGTATTTGACCAACCAAGGAAGATCTTACGATAATGCTCGAAATCCAATGCATTAACCAACTGACTCGACTGACTCCTCCGGGGTGGAATAACAGGAAAAACACCTCCATCAACAGTCATACCTCACTCATAAGGAGTTTGAGGTTTATTATGGGGAGGCAGTCTCTACTGCTGTCAAGCCCATCCTGGCTGGCTGGAGTTCCTCACAATAAATGCAGCAAAATCATCTTCTTTTGAAATGCGGGTCGTGTGCCAGTCCTGGTGTGCATTTATGGCGTTTGTCAAAGTTTCAACGTCGTGTCAGTTTTTTTCTATGGCGGGAGGGGAACTGACGGTCAATATAATTTTATGAGGCGTGCACTTATATATTTCCCGTTTTCTCATTGGGGACAACATTTTGACGAACATTTGAAACATTTTCCGACCAAGGCCATCCCGCCCCCCTTACCCGGCTAGAGCCTTTGAAAAGAAAATTTAAAATAGTGGCGTTTTCAGGTAGTACTGTCATGTTGAAGAATTATCTGTCTCCCATTTTTAATTCATACCTCTTGAACTATCCTTTTTTCATGCCTCCTTTACTTTCTCCAACAATTCAGAATCTCTGGTCCACATACCATGACAAACCCATTCAATTCTAACAATTCTTGATAATCCCCCGTGTAACTGAATGGCTCGTTTTCTAATAAGGACCATTGCGAGCGCCCGGTTTTTCTAGCGTTATTGAGTTTACGTCGCGGATGCTCGGATTTGCCAGCACCCTTGAGTATACAATGCGCATTTGGCGCGGTCGTTCTGGTTCCACCGGCGACTTCCCAACAAAATACATAATATAAGAAGCATCGTGGGTGTTTGGATCACTCCTGAGTTTATGTCAGAATAGCCGAGGACTAGTATTGGTTGCGCTTTCTGCATAAAATTTGTTGGAGAAAGGTGGTGGTTGGTTGGGAGTAGCCAAACTCCTTCCTTGACGTCGTTAATTGCGCCTCACATTATATATTGACAGAAATAGACGAATATACGATAATTATATCGACAGAAATATCTAGTCGTAACAGACTAATCATTTTTTCGCAACTTGAAATTTGAGAAGTTATTTTTCTTTCCACTCTTCTTGACCTATGGGATGTGAACCGTCATTTTCTTCCGAAAAGTTGGTACAGTATACCTAAAAAAGAAAACCATTGCAAATTATTCGAGTCAGGGAATCGATTACATTTTATTTTCTTTTTTACAAAGAAATTATGTGATACAAAGGCATATATTAGACACGAGAGCCGAGCCTCACAGATAATTGAAATTACAGCTATTATAGGTATCAATTCGAACACCTGCGTTTAAAATAATGTAATAGTTTCTTCGAACTTAGAATTCAGTATTCCTCTACAAAGTACATACATAAGTATAGGAAAAAGAAGAAGGACCGAACATAATTATAATCGTATAACAGCTCGAGATCGTCTTGTGCTCGTACAATACTTAATAAAAGAAAAGAAAAACCTCTCCAAGGTAAGAACTATGATTGAAATGGCCTGTCGAATTTTTTGAGCATGTTGTGATTCTTTCCTCCGAGAACTTTATCGCATAATAATTTGTGGTAATAAATTTTGAGAATAATCATACCATTTTGCTGTACTAAGTTGACGTGATACCTACAATAATTCATGTATAGTTGAGCAATGTACTCTTTCGAAATGGGGGAGAAAATAAGACACGTGGCGTAGAGTGCGTGGTTGGTCGGATCCTGAAATTTGAATATAAAGATTTTATGCATAGTTTACGGAGGAAAAAAAAAGAAGAAAAAAAAACACCCTATAAATCTTCTATAGACAGCGTTTTGTTTCCTCTAAGCCTGCCTCGGCTTTTAAAGTAATAGTCTTCGCGGAAAAATATCAACAAGAGAGAGGGATCACCGAAACTACAATATTCAAGAGTTTTATGGACCAGAGGTTGTGAAAACGATAACAAAAGCGGCGAAGTAATTCATATTAAATCTCGTTATCGGTCAACAAGTGGCGTCAAGAAAGTTGAACGATGAATTTGGTAAATGCGCGCATTATGCGTAAAATAACACTAAAAATTGTATCGTTTGAACTAATAATAATAAGGATTAAATTCTCAATCAAAAGTATAAACTATAAAGTATATTAATTCGTATTATAATTAACCAACAATAACAAGGGAATTCGCTTTTGAACTCGATGTAGAAAATAATTATTTACGTTTCTAATTTTCGCTTCCCCCGACCCGTTAACATAGTGGTTATTTTAAAATAAGTAACATATTATTCGACCTACACCTTACAAAAACAGCGCTGTATACATCGTTAAAGCTTTAATTATGCGGCCTCGTGTCCCAACGGTCATTATTCCTCATCACAACGTAATTTTGCACGAACTTTCTATCGCTTTCTGTCTGCAAGACCGAAATCATACTCTCACACTACTACAACTGTCCTAAATATACAATGTGAGGTTATTCAAGTGCTTCGTAATTTTACTACAAAAAATTTACTAATTCATTCACAATTAAAGAGACCTTCATATAAAAATTATACTTTCCTTTCGACATATTGTTCTATCTACGGATAGGGCACATCTACACATTTATAAAATTATATAACGAATTAGTAAAGGAATAGATGATAGAGATTAGATTACTGTGTATGACTAAGTATTATCACCCAATCCTAAAAGTACTTACTTCTGTTAGTACGATAGGATTGTATGATCAATAATGACTCTAAGACACATAACAAAATTACGCAGTTACTTTCCCCTTCCTTCACTCTCGTTTCTCTTCCATCGCTTCTTTCCGTAATTTTGGTGAAAATTACGAAACAAAATTTGGTAAAAAGGTAAATGACATATAATTGTTCGAAAAGTGAAACACATCCATACAACGACCTTACACAATAATAAGTAAAGTACCAATGAAAGTCTTATTGTGGTACATTCTCAGTGAGTAGGGCAGGTTACTTCTGACGTTGGGCCTCGCATGCTATCGCCTCTTTCATGATATACGAAATTTGCCGAAATAACGCGTTCCAGGATTCTTCTACTTCCGGATTCCACTGTTTCTCCAGAGATGGTTGTATTGCTTGAACAAATTGAGGTCCTATGAGCTGTAAATGAAATAAAAAGTTACATAAGTAGTGTTTGGTTAATTTACAACTGAGGATTTAAAACTAAAATCGAATTACTCTGAGAAACAGGCGAACTAAGAAAAAATGGAATTATGTAGCTTGACTCTTGATGTCTCAGTCTGGTAATTGAAAAGAGGGTTTTCCAATTGTACAAATCTACTTCATTAGTTGCTTATACAAGAGTACTTTCGGGTGTTATCCCATCATCAGTTGCCACATTCAGAGGGAAGTTGATTCCGCGGGTCTTCGAAGTTCTTGCGTTCGCACGCTCGCGTTGCGCGGTATTGCGTCTTGTGTTTTTGGACTTGAAAATTTTTTCGAAAATCGAAATATTTTACTCAAAAAACGACCGAAGTACCAAAATAATTGTATGGACTTCAAAAATTCTTTGAGATATTCTACTTGAAAAAACGATCAAGTCCGAGAATATTTTTGGACTTCGAATATTTTTCAAGACATCATAATAAAAAAATATCATTTTTCAAGGTAATTCACTTGAAAAAAAGACGAAGTACCAGAATATTATTGGACTTGAAATATTTTCCTGGATGATTTACTCAAAAAAACGTCTGAATCCGAGAATAATACTGGACTTGGAATATTTTTCGAGGTATTTAACTCGAGAAAACGACAAAGTACAAGAATATTTTTCGACTGGAAAATTTTTTTGACATGTTCCATGTCTTTTCTCTCGCCGGACCCCGATTTTGAAACTCGCGAGTACACCCCCCCTCCCCCCGTCAAGAATAAATAAAATAAATAAATAAATAAATAAATAAATAAATAAATAAATAAATAATAATATAATTAATATAATTAATAATTAGAAAATCTCTACCCCGTGGCTGATTCAGAAATTCGCGAGTACACCCCGCGTAATAATGATATTAATTAATTAATAATTAAATAATTAAATAATTAATATAATTAATAATTAGAAAATTTTCTAAGTCCCTCTTCCTATCATATATGGCTGGATAGTCGAAATTTTTCCAAGTCCCCTAGACTTGAATTGTCTCATACCATTCCAATACAACAGCGAGACGCGCTACCTCATATTTCTCATAGAAGACTTATACGACGCCAAGATAGGTAAAGGGGTAAACGAATAATATCTCACGAACACTTGACCTAGTAGAAGCCTAGACTGAAATATTTCAAGATGACTGATAAAATATAAAAGACATGGAACATGATTTTCATTTATTTGGCTATGCCAGAAAATTTTTTTTTTTTTGGTATTTTACTTGAAAAAAATAACGAAGTCCGAGAATATTATTGGACTTGAATTATTCTTCAAAGTATTTTACTAAAAAAAAAAAGGACAAAATACAAGAATATTTTTGGATTTGAAAATTTTTTCGAAAATCGAAATATTTTACTCCAAAAACGACCGAAGTACCAAAATAATTGTTTGGACTTCAAAAATTCTTTGAGATATTCTACTTGAAAAAACGATCGAGTCTGAGAATATTTTTGGACTTCGAATATTTTTCAAGATATTTCACTCAAAAATATTATTTTTCCAGGTAATTCACTTGAAAAAGACAAAGTACCAGAAAATTATTGGACTTATAATATTTTCCTGGATGATTTACTGAAAATTTTCCTGGTTGATTTACTCAAAAAACAACTGAGTCCAAGAATAATACTGGCCTTGGAATATTTTTTGAGGTATTTTACTCGAGAAAACGACGGAGTACAAGAATTTTTTTGGACTTGGGATATTTTTCTGGATAATTTACCCAAAAAACGACGGAGTTTGAGAATAATTTTGTAATTGGAATATTTTTAGAAATATTTTACTCCAAAAACAACCCAAGCACCAGAACATTTTTGGACTTGGAAAATTATTTTGAGATGTTTTACTTGAAAAAACAGTCAGTTATATCTCAGAAAATATTGAAAGTCAAAAAATGTTCTAAAACTTCATTCTTTTTTGAGAGTTCACGAGAAATATTCCAAGCTCAAAAATATATTCTGGTACTTTCCTTGTTTTTGTCATTTTCTTGCGTAAAATATCTTGAAGAATTTTCCGAGTCTAATATTATTCTTGGACTTTGTCTCTTTTCAAGTGAAATATCCCGGAAAATATTCTCATACTTTTTTGTTTTTTTAAGTCAAATATCTTGAGAAACCTAAAAAAATTTTCCAAGTCCAAAAATAATATTCTTGTACTTCGTCGTTTGTTAAAAAATACCTTAAAAAATATTCAAAGTCCAGTATTATTCTCCGACTCTGTCGTTTTTTTGGGTAAATCAACCAGGAAAACATTATAAGTTCTATAATATTCTGGTACTTTGTCTTTTATTCAAGTGAATTACCTGGAAAAATAATATTTTTTGAGTGAAATATCTTGAAAAATATTCGAAGTTCTCAGACTTGGTCTTTTTTTCAAGTAGAATATGTCAAAGAATTTTTAAAGTTCAAACATAGTACCTATTTTGGTACTTCGGTCGTTTTTCTGAGTCATTTTGAAAAAAATTTTCAAGTCCAAAAATATTTTTGTACTTCGTGTTTTTTCCGAGTAAAACATTTTGGAAAATATTCCAAGTCCATACACACCCACAGTCCGAAGCACGAATACAAGACGCAATACCGTGCGACGCGAGCGTGCGAAGGTAAGAACTTGAAAACTCGCGGAATCAACTTCCCTCCGAATGTGGCGTGAAATACCGACTCGTGAGTTTTTATAGTATAACACTGTGATCTTATTGGCTATAACAATGCGTGTTGTGATTGATTCACTTCTTAGAAACTTATTCTTACAAAAATATGACATTGTGCTCTTATTGGCTAAAACATACTGCTTTGTGATTGGTTCAATCTCTTGTCCTAAATGCTGCGTTTCTATTGGCTACCTGGATTCCCGCCGTCTCATTGGTTGGTTCTGTTCTTCTTCTCTCGTCCAATCACCAGCCGAATAATTTTTCGCTGTCAAATTGATTACATTGTTCAAGAGGCAGGCTTTCTCCCTCTTGGCTTTTGCAATCTCCATTTGTTCCCGGAGTTTCCTTCTCTTTGTGCGATTCTCTACATGTATGACTTCAAATATTCCCTCTCCATGGTTTTCATCGTTACAATGTTTCCCAAACAGTGACTTGCCATCTTGTTTCTCCCTCGACGTTTTGTGCTCCTTTTTCCTGATCTCAAACTCTCTCCCAGTCTCACCAATGTAGATTCCCTCGCACTGTTCACAACTAAGCTTGTACACTCCGCTCAAGCTTTCCTTGTCCTTTTGTTCCGTCTAGTCATTGCTGATTCTCTTCACCATACGTTGGTTATTCTGGACACCCACATTTACATTGTAGCCATTGAACGCCTTTATCAACTTGTTTGTGTACTTTCCTATATATGGTATCGATCCGGAGTACTTTCTCACTCCTTGCTTTGTTACCATTTTCCCAAAGACTCCATCCACCACGCCTCTGCGGTAGCCATTGGCTTCTGCGATCTGCTTTACTATCTCGATTTCTTTCCTCTTCTCTTCATTGTTCTTGAGGACAGAAATTGCCCGATAGCAGTAGTTCTGGATTGCCGCTAACTTGTGCCTGGGGTGGTGGTAGGAGTCATTTGGGATGATGGTGTCAGTATGTATCGGCTTCCTGTAGATTTTGTATTTTATCCTATTGTTCTGCATTGTGACCAAATAGTCGATGATCTCATTGTCTTTTTCCACTGTAAATTTGATGCTCTCATTATCGCATTCATTTCTGAAAGGAATTGATCCACCTGTCTATCAGTGCCTGACCACACAATTAGGATATCATCTACATATCTGGCCCAGTATTTGATCGAGTTTCTGAACTTGCTGCCCTTCAATATCTTGTTTTCCGTATCATTCATGAATATCTCCGCCAGTATTGGTGACAGCGGTGATCCCATTGCAAGTCCCCTTTCCTGACTGTAGAACCTGTTATTAAAGCGGCAGTAGTTCTGGCTTAAGATCTCTTCCACTATGTTGGCGTACTTCGGCCCGTCGGGGTTCTCATGGTATCTGTTGTTTTTGAGCAGAGTGAGAAGTTCCTCCTTTGGTATGGTTCCGAACATATTTGCCTCATCAAAGGACATCAGCTTGTCGTTACTCTTGATTTCCAGCTTGTCCAGTTGCTCAATTAACTCTCTGTTGTTTCTGATACTTCGTCTGGGTGCAAACTGGTAGTTTTCTTTCAGGAATGTGGCTACGATCTTCGCTATTTTGTAGCATGGTGATTGAATGTTGTTGACCAGGGGTCTCATCGGATGGTTCGGTTTGTGGAGTTTTACAAGCCCCTTGAGTTTTGGTGCAACTGGGTTCATCTCAAGCGTCCTTCTATTGTCGGGTACATTGTTCCGTTTCAACACAGCTTTCAGGTCATCTTGGTATTTCCGTGTTGTGTCGTTTGTTAGCTCTTGGTATCCATTCACTGCGATGTACGACTCCACTTTTTGGGTGTAGTCTTCCTTCTCCATTACCACTACCGTGCTACCTTTGTCCGCCTTCGTCAAAATCAGATTGTTCTGTCGGATCTTCTTTTGTAGATTTGTGAACTTCCTCTGCATTACTTACGTTCTGTCATCGGTTCGGCACACATTCTCTTTAATGTCCAACAGCATTTTCCCAATTTTGGTCCGGGCTCCTGGTCTCACGTCGTGTTCCACGGTTTGGATTACTTGTTCGCAGCTAATGGCCATACTTTCAAGCTTACACTGGTTCAGCCTCTCGGGCTGCAAGTACTTGATGCCTTTGTCCAGTAGTCTTCTTTCTTCTTCTGTGAAGGTGACGCTTGATAGGTTCTCGGTTCTGGGAGCAAAGTTGTGCACAACTCTCGCTGTCTCTTCCCTTCTTTCTTCTTTCTTCCGGGTCAGTTCGGCAAGCTTCCTCTTGATCTGTTTGGTTTGGGCTTCCACTCGAGCTCAAACTCTTAAGATGGTGAGGAACAAGGTTTAATCTTTATAGAAAAAGTATAAACAAAGAAACCCCCATATTAAAACAGATTCCCTGTTTGCCTCGATTAACTCACGTAATCAAGGCAACCGCTTGATCAGCTACGTACCCAGTATGTGATCCAGTTCTTGAACTTGCTGCATTTTAATATCTTGTGTTCCATTCCATTAATGAATACTTTTGCCATTATCGGGGACAGCGGGGATCCCATCGCTAGTTCTCTTCCCTCGCTGTAGAACATTTAATCGGCAATAGTTCTGCTTCACAATCTCGTCTACTATTCTAACGTACTTCAGCCCGTCAGGGTTCTTCTGGTAAGCTGTTGTTTCGCAGCAGGGTGAGAAGTTCCTCCTTTGGCATGGTACCAAACATGTTGGCCACATCCGAGAATACCAGATTGTAGTTACTCTTGATTTCAGTCTTGGCTGGTTGCTTTATCAGCTCTTCGTAGTCGCTGGGTGCAAATTGTATTTGCCGGACCGAAATAAGGACGTTCGAAACGTTGGACAAATAAAAAAATTTTTTCGGACGAAAGTGTTATAAATTTTATTTCCTTTAAATTTATGTAGCCAGAAAACGGTATGTACAAAATTTAAAATTTGCTGAACAAAATTATGGCATTAGTCGCGATGCGAAATTCCGAGGTGGGGGGCTGAGGACATGGACCTTTTCGATCACTTCTTCGCAGTTAATGGCCATATTTTCAAACTTATACTGAGTCAATTTCTCTGACTGGCTGTACCTGATGCCTTTTACTATCAGCCTTTCTTTTTCTTCTGTGAAAGTGTCGCTTGATAGGTTCTTGCCTCTGGGAGAAAAGTTGTACTTCGGTGTCGCTGTCTCTTTTTTCTTTCTCCTTTGTTTCGAGTCAGTTCGGTAAGTTTCTATTCAATCCATTTCGCTTGAGCTTCTACTCTGTTTTTCGCGTATTTCTATGTTGAAAACCATTTCTTCAAATTCTCAGTGGTCCAGCAACTTGTTCAGATAAAAATAGTGGTCATGCAGTGAACCATCCAGCTTGGTAGTCTTCTTGTACAGTTCGTTTATTTCGTTCTTAATTCTCAATCCTCTATCTAGCACCTTGCCTTTCACTGCTCCACTGCTCCACAGAAAGAAATGAATCGACCAACAGGATAACAGTAAACTTGGTAGCCAATAGAAAAGCAGTACATAGGTGGTTGAACCAATCAAAACACAGTATTGTTGTAGCTGATCAGATCACAGGTTAGACTAGAAGAACCAATGTTTAAGGCCTTGTTCCTCAGTGGTGATAAAACTGATGAGAGAGTGACACCCAAAGGTACTCTCGTAAGTAGAACTCTACACATGAAATTTCAGTGCTCTACTTATATCTCATCACATTCAATATGAGTCCCGACTCAACTTTCGAGCTGCTCCGAACTTCACGCACAAATACAGTAGTAGGATTTGAAGCAAGTAGTGCACTATACTAAACAAGTTGTCGGACTTCCTTTCCTGCTTCCCCCAATCTACGTGTCTGATGAGTACTAATTTTTTCTCTAAATGCAATTCGTAAAACCTTTAGAACGAAAACTTGGTGATGCTTAAAGTGCGAGAATGAGAGAGAAAAAAAAAAAATAATAAATTGACAAAAATGAAAGCTTACATCAACGTAACTTCGTTTCGCTCCGTATCCGTAATGTTTCTTCCCCAAATCTCGTATTAAACCGTCCAATTTGTCGGCATCTTGTAACCTGGCGATTGCTTTTTGAACGAAAGCCATAACTCTGGAACACGCGTTATAAATATATTAGTCTACAAAAATCTTGTAGGCTTATACTAGTGTTCGTATGAAAAAAAAAAAAAAATCTGTAGGTTTTTCTTCGAGATCTTTTATGCGGCGCTGCCTAAGATTTACGCTAGTATGATACAATATTCATAATAATACATATTTTCTTTACTACACTTGGCGGCGCGAGATTACCGTCTTCTTAAAGGACGAAATAAATTTTTGTAATACTTTCAAATTCTCGACACGTGCATTACGTTTCAACTCAATAATGAAGACTCATTTTTCGCGATTTTCATTTTTCCCCCTCCTCTTTTACCCTCTGTAATTCCTTTTTTTTTTCCATTTCATTCCGGTAAAAAGAGAAATAATACTTACAGCGTAATTACTAATGTCGATGAAATGTAAGGGAGAGAGGCAAAAAAAAAAGAGCCTGTGTCCTTTCGAAAGTAATAATGGTTTCCCTCGTTCTCGAACAAAACGCGAGAAAAAGAGGAAAAAAGCCGCTGAAATATCAACCGAATTGCTGCGAGTATTTTTTTCTTCTGACAGTAGTAAAGAGTAGGTATTCCGCATCTTTGACCCATAATACCTACCAGCCCGTTTTTATCCAGAAATTAGTATCGTATTATTATGGAAAATGAATAATTTTTTAACTAGTTTTTTAGAGCTTGTTGAAGATAACTTCCATCGCGTTTAACTTTGGTGTGAATCAAAAAGATGGTAAATTTAAACTAAATATTGTCAATTAACTAAATTTCTTAATAGTGAAACTCATATCGTGTAAGTGCGGTGAGGTGTATCACTGCCGATAACAAATATCGCGATGTCCGATTTTGAAGCAGCCAAACGCAATTGGCGAGTCGAAAAGAATTCGACGAGAAGACAATTTGCAGCTATTGAGGAGGCGGTATCTTCTTTTAAAGCGAAAACCGATAATATGACAGGTAATCTTGTAAAGTCATATATTAAAACCTTTCCAGATCAATTGAAACAATTTCATTCTCGGTGCATGGAATGCATAGAAACTTGTACAAGTGATAAGGATTTCGACAAGATCGAAGGTGAAATGATGTACAAATACGAGCTAATCAAGAATAATTTTGTCAGGTTAAGGACTGAATTCGATACTTTAGAAGCAGATTCGAATGGCTCGAACACGCCCAGTATACCTAATCAACAAAACAACGCATTTTTAACGCCAACGAGCCAGTCGGCGTCTGCTACGTTTTTTCCTGGTATAAAGATTCCCGATGTAGTTTAACCCAAATTTGACGGTTCATTGCGTGAGTACAACGATTGGGCTTCGCTCTTTGAGAGTATGGTCCATAACAGCACTGTTTGGTCAAAGTTGCAGAAACTGTATTTATTAAAGATTTCTTTAATCGGTGACGCGGCGCAAATTCTACTTATACGCTGTATGCCGAGCATGCTTATCTGGATGCGTGGGATGAAATTAAACGGTGTTACGATAGCAAGCGCGCTATTATTGCCGCGCACTTTAGGGATTTAGTCGAGTTACCACCGATAAATAGCGATTCCAGTATTCGTAATGCGCCGAGAAAAGTCTCTGCATCGATTCGTGGATTGGCCGCTTGCGGCATCAATGCCGTGGCCCTCTCCCCCATGATTTCTTATCTGGTGTCAAACAAATTGGAAGCTATACTCCGTCGAGATTGGGAAAGATCCATAACCGATAATTCAACTTATCCGTCTTTTGAAAATCTTCAGAAGTACCTACAGGTGGTGTTATTTGCTCACAAAAGCACACAATCTACTCAATGGAGTGAATCCAAATCCGAAAAACCTACTCAAGCCAAAGTTGATAAATTTGCTTACAAGCGGGAAAGAAAATCTACGTTTGTGTTATCGAAACCCCCTCCCATGGCTGTCCGCTATGCTCAGGGAGCCATTTCTTATCCTCGTGTGAAAAGTTTCTTGCAAAATCAGTGATGGATCGGTACAATTCAGCGAAACAGATGCGACTTTGTACCAACTGTCTGAAGTCCCACCACAAGGCCAGTGAGTGCTTTGGGGCAAAATAAGCCACACAACACGGTGCTTCATCGAGCCGAGAAAGGGGAGGAGAGGAAAAACCAAACAGCCACTAGCAGTGAAGAAAATAAAACAGATTTTACTGCCGTAAGTTGTAGCAGTCGAGAGGTATCCATCCTCCCCACTGCAGTGGTCCACATGGTACTTGATAATAAAGTAGTGAAGGCTCGAGCACTGATTGACAAGTGCTCAGATTTTAATCTGGTGTTAGAATCGTTTGTGAGAAAAAACCATTGCAATACCATAAAAAATCCGGAAACATTGTTGGGTGGTATTGAACCTGGAGTGGTAACCATATCCAAGTCCGCTCGACTAACGATAAGATCGAGATTTAACGATTTCTCCATTGTAATGGACGCAAAAGTGGTGTCAGAAATACCATACAAGGTTAAGAAATGTCAGCTGCAGAAAATTGCGGCAATGTTGAAGGAAAGCAACCTTGCCGATGAAGGTGAGGGGGAGGGGAGGTAGACCTCCTTATAGGAGTTGAATTTGTAAATTGCTGCCTCCTTGGTGAAAAGAAGAGCATGAACGGGCTCTGGATGGAAAAATCCCAGTTTGGGTGGATCTTATCTGGGGTCGTGGAGTCGTCGGTCAGTCAACCTCTAAATTATTGCAACCTGATATCCAACGTTGAAGAGCATTGAAAATGTTCTGGGCAATTGAGGAGGTGGAGGCGCCTTCTGTAAAATCAAATGAGCTGGAGTATTGTAACAAATTCTTTGAAGAAACAGTTCAACGACTACCAAATGGGCAATTTTCAGTAGCATTGCCGTTCAAGAAGGATCGAAATCAAGTCGCAAACACATACAGACAGGCATTGGCTGCCTTGAGGCGAAACGAAATAAGACTGGATGAAAAAACGCGTCGAGATTATGTTGACTTCATGTTAGAATACCAGAGAATGGGCCACATGGAACGGGTTCCAGAAGACGAGAAAGTAAAAATACCATGTTTTTACCTTCCTCATCTTTGCGTCAAGAGAGAAGTAAGCACTACAACACCACTAAGGGTAGTGTTCAACGCAAGCAGCAGGAATCAGTCTGGCTGTTCCTTAAACGAAGCGCTCTATGTTGGAGGAGTGCCGCAACCTGAACTTTTTGATACGCTCATCAAGTTCAGAGAGTCTGTTGTCGCATTCACAGCAGATGTATCGAAAATGTATCGACGCATCATGATGCAAAAAGAGGATCGTGACATGCAAAGAATCCTGTGGCGAGAATCGGCAAAAGACGAAGTGGAGGTATTCCGTTTAACCACTCTGACATACGGTACCGGTCCTGCGGCATACATCGCAACAAAATGTCTGACAGGGTTGGCGGATGAAATTCGCGAGCATCACCAGGAAGAGGCGGAGGCAATATCGTGCCAATTCTACATGGATGATTTATTGTGTGGTAGTACAGATATCGAAAGCGCACTTTTGAAGCAGAAGATAATCCATCAGACGCTGGAATCCGCTGGAATGCCGCTGCGAAAATATGCATCAAACTCAAGTGAATTTTTGGCTTGTCCAGATCCATCCTTGGTTGAGAAAAAGAAGGAAGTAACTCTGGAGGAAAATGCGGTTTCAGTGTTGGGAATACGCTGGGACACAAACGAGGATACTTTGTCGGTAAATACCAATTCAGTCCTGCTGGAAAAAGAAGGCCCTCCCTCCAAAAGAGCGGCTTTGTCGAAAGTTTCCAAAGTTTTTGATCCACTTGGACTAGTAGCGCCAGTGACGGTGAAAGGAAAAATCCTCATGCAGGATTTGTGGCGGGAGGAGTTGAAGTGGGACTCGACCCTTCCCCCGCTCATTAAAGAAGATTTTCAAAATTACTTTGCTGCCCTCAGCAAGTTGGAGATGGTGGCCTTTCCAAGACCTTACTCTACATTAAAGCCAATAAAGACCGAACTGGTAGGGTTCTGTGACGCAAGTCAGAAAGCCTATTGCGCGGCAGTTTATAGACGCGTCACCGACAAAGAGAGTACGGTCAGTTCAACGCTCGTATGCGCAAAAACCAGGGTTGCGCCAGTTAAAGCAGTTACAATCCCGCGACTGGAATTGTTGGGTGCAGTCATACTCAGCAAGCTAATCACGCGAGTTCAAAAGTTATTAAAAATCGATTCAAGCAACGCGTATGCGTTTTCGGACTCTCAGATAGTGTTAGCCTGGATTCGCGGAGGAGGGAAGAATTGTGAAGTGTTTGTACGGAATCGAGTCGCATTTATTGAATCGCAAGCTCCGTGCGCGTTGTGGGCATACGTTAGAAGTGAACAGAATCCCGCAGATCTCGGCACTCGTTCGTTGAATACTGCGCAGTTCTTGAAGTCATTTTCATTTTGGAGTACAGGACCATCGTGGATCATAAATGATTTTGATAGTTATAAATTGTGCGCAGATAATTATAATCTTGTAAATGAAAATATATTTGTGTCTGTAAAATTAGTTCACTTGTGAATTCAGTCCTACCTTCCGATTTACAGTTTTTCAATAATTTTTCATCCTATACCAAATGTATAAATGTTATGGCTCAGAAAGATCGATTTATAAATAATTGTCTCAAACCAGATTGTAAAATATCTCATACTGTACCAATATCGCCGGAGGAGCGTGATTTAGCGTTTAATCATATTGTAAAAATGACACAAGCTGTTTATTTAAAAGTGAAATCAAGTCTTTGGATAGTCATAAATCTGTAGCTCCTGGTAGCCCATTAAAGGCGTTAAATGTATTTTTAGACGACAATGATGTACTGCGCGTAGGTGGAAGATTAATTAATTCAAATTATTCATACAATGTAAAGCACCCAATTGTTATTCATCGCAAAAGTCGGTTATTAACTTTGTATATTGCCCATATCCATCATGTATTCTTTTATGCAGGTAAAGCATTTGTGAGCAATTATGTACGACAGAGATTTTGGGTCATCGGAGGATTACAGCAATTGGTAAAGAGTGCCATCTACAAATGCGTCCGCTGCACTCGAATCAAAGCGGAAACATCTGTGCAGCTAATGGGTAATTTGCCGCCTACTCGAACCAACATCGCGAGACCATTACCATCAACGCAGGGGTCGATTACGCAGGCCACTTCCGATTGAAATGCACGGGCCACAGATCAGTGAAGTTCAACAAAGTTTACGCTGCCTTTTTTGTGTGCTTTGTTTCCAAGGCGGTTCACATAGAGATAGCGGAGGATCTGTCGGTAGAGCATTCATAAACGCTTTTGACCGGTTCATAAGTAGACGGGGAGTACCAAGGAAGATGTACTCCGACAACGGCACCAATTTCGTCGGTGCAAGAGATACATTGTCGGCCAAATACGATTTGGAATGGCAGTTTTCGCCTCCTGGTTGCCCTCACGTCGGAGGCCTCTGGGAGGCCGCTGTAAAGTCTGGAAAGTCTTGCCTCGAGAAGGCTATAGGCACCCAGATTTTGAATCGAGAGGAATTTATGACCATCTTTGCCAGAATTGAGGCGATCCTGAACGCTCGTCCACTTTGCGCCTTCCGTTCAGGTGATTCCTTCGAACCACTCACGCCTTTCCATCTATTAATTGGGACTAGCTTTTGCGAAAAGCCACCTGCAGATGAGAAAAAAATCTCACTACCGCGTCGGTACCAACTTCTGACATCCATAATAACATCGTTTTGGAGGCACTGGTACAACTCTTATTTGGCTTAACTCCAGCGTCGTCAGAAATGGCTCAAGGAGGAGCCCAGTCTTCAAGTGGATGATGTTGTCCTGGTAAAAGATTCCCGTCACAAACCTGCGGATTGGCCGCTAGGTGTTATCCAAGCAACCTTTCCTGATAACCAAGGACAAATTAGGTTGTTGGAGATCCGGACGTCCAAAGGGATTCAGCGCCGTACAGTCCACCAGGTTGTAAAATTGCCTATTGAATAAATGAAATGGCTTCGATCCATTTGGGCCGGAAAATGTTGAAGATAACTTCCCCTAATAAATACATACGATAATTTTGTAACTGTAGATAACGCGCTATTCAGTTGTACATGTTAGTACTCACAATACATCACGTTTAAGCGAGATGCATCTTTTTGTGTTCGAATATACCTACGAGTATAATATTAACAGAGCTCACAAACGTTCAGGAAATGTTCCGAAAAAAAAAAACAAAGTGATTATTTACTCGTATTTCAGGCGTGATTTAGGAAAATCACCTCTACGTCATTTTGTTATGACACTTGTAGGACGACAAAGCGATAAGAGCCTCACCTTTATCTGCTTTCACGAGGACGCTATTGTTAGTTCTTATCTTTTGAGGTATGGAGCGGAAGGGGAAAAAACTGGTATCGAAATATAGAAAAGTAAGGTGTATTATAATATCGAAATTTTGATGTGTTGGATTTTAAACTTTCCGCATCAATACAAATAATATTACTTTTCTATTACTGTAACACTTTTCATAAAATGGAGCTATTCAAGAAAAGTAAATGAATTTTTTGCTGGTGTATTGAAGCAACAATCGAAGATGTCGAAGGAAGGCTGCAATAAAATTACGCTCTCATCTATAATTTACGAATAGGCCGTACTATTGAAAAAGGAAATATTTCATGTTTTCCTCTGTGGGTGATTTAACAGAGGAAAACGATGAATTTCAATCGATTCATGAATGATGATGCTCGAACGTTGCCTTTCTATGACATGATGAAAAAATTACCTATTCGTTTGGAATATAGAGAAATTGAAAATTCGTTTTATTCCTCTTCGGTTTCGTGTATTCGAGAAAAATTTATGGTTGATTTATGTATACTCATACGAGGAATGGAAATCTATGATATTATAATACCTCTGTAGGAAGAAAATGTTCGGTAATTTTTCTAAGGGCGACACTTAGAGAAATCTTACCGAAGGTTGAAAAATATTGCGAAAACAATGAATGATCCTCCCTGGTACAAGATGAGCAAAACGAATATGAAGACGTCGCCATTTCATTGGAGGGGTACTCAGAATCAAGATAACTGGAATTTAAAGTTGATTACTCTTAAGTTTAATGTTATATGTATCTGTGAAGTTAGTTTGGATGGTAAGTTATATAATATTTCTTTATCTACAATTTCTCATTTGTAGGGTGGCAACTATCTTCTTATTTTTTTTATTTTTTTATATTTTTTTTTATTTTTTTTTTATTTTTTTTTTATTATTTTTTTTATTTATTTAACGAGCAATGCAGCTGCGCTAAGGGCTTTTGAATTTTGAAAATTTTATAATAACGAAAAGATTTTTTTTTCTTTCGTTTTCTGACACCACTTGTCTTACCGGACTTATCATTTTTACGTTTTGTCGATGTATCGACTTGGGTTGAAACTCGGTCAATTGCAGCCTTGTGAGTCCACCATAACCTCCTTAAAAAGCATTCTTAGCAGTCTTCAACTCCAGCCTCTCGACTCTCTGTTCCTTCTTCGCCTAGACGTGAATTCAGGATTACCTTTTCAATTCTTGATATTATCATAGATCGAAAATAAATTATAATTATGTATTTTCTAATTTTTTATCGAATTGAATCGCAAAAAACATAAATTCAATTGTGTAGTTCGTCAAGTTGACATGCTCTGATTTAATGATTAGTTCGTTCGGTAGTTTTTCGCTTTAAGTTTACTCCAAAATAAAAATCTATATTGTATTTCATTTTCAGAATAAAATCATCTCGATTTACAACTACACTCATCTTCGGTATAATCTTTACACGTATACGAAATAATCCAGAAGGGCTTTTGAGTTATCAGACTAAAGTAAACATAAGAATAGAACACTTAAATGGCGTATAGTTTGTCTCTCTTAAAATTGGTACACGCGAAATCAGCTTCTTTTTCTATAACGTCGCTCGGAAAGATGTTACATAATCCTTTACAGCTTTAAATTTTTCCCCATAAACGATGAAGATGCACGTACAGTAAAAATGAATTTATCATTACGAGGAGAAAGCGATTATCGCTATGTAGGATTATTCTCTACATTGCAGGATTATTGCTCTTCTCTTTGATATTCCGCGGAATTGTCGGAGAATATCGCGTATTCGCTTTCGGCAACATCTCTAGCTTATTTTGTTCGTCTGAATGTACGTATCTACGAAATTCGATTTCGCCTAAATAATGAAAACCTATAGCTAAAAAAGTCTCGTAGACAGAGAAAGTCGCGATAAGAAAGTGTTTTAAGGCCGGGTACATACAATTTTGTATTGAATTTTTTTGGTTTATCGAATATTTTTACGTATACTTACATTGCTGAAGGAAATGTAAACCCATTGTCGAGACGAGAAAAATTTCTCATTTGAGGGCCAATTACGTTTCTTCAACAGCGGCATTTAGTTTTGAATGTCTGGCTGTACATGTATCCTCGAATGACTGAACAATCTCTGTGATATAAGCGAGAATGTATAGTTGGGAATTTTTCTAAAACTCTTGCCAGTGTTTCCTTAGTTTTTTTTTTTCTTCTTTTTCACAACGATCTCAGCATTATCACATCAACGTTGAGTCTCCGACGCGGATTATACAACTTAATCTAGACAATCTACAAGCAGCAATTTCTCCTTAATTCGACTTCACAGTACGTATGCCGGGTCTTTGACCCATAATACCTACCAGCCCGTTTTTATCCAGAAATTAGTATCATATGTTATGGAAAATAAATAATTTTTCCGTTCAGGAAATGTTCCGTATTTACTCGTATTTCAGGCGTGATTTAGGAAAATCACCTCTACGTCATTTTCATCAAGGTAGGTACCCAGTAAAATGCATCATCCAAGGTAAGCCTGCCTATCCGCCCAGTCGTCGCTTACTATACTGATGCTTCTTACAAGCTGGGTCGTTTTTTTGGCCGATGGTTTCGCCTTAGTGCCGCGGCCAACTTCACTTTCGAAGTTGGAGGTTCATTCATCAATTTTCTTGATCTCACTATCTCTCTCCATCTCGAAGCCAGCTCTCTTGTTTCACCTTCCAATACCGGCGTCTTCATCAATGGCTCATCGCTTCATCATCATTCTCACAAATCCGCTACTTCATTCACCGCCTCCTCTCTTTTCCCCCTTTCTCCGCGTGACTTCCACATCTAAAAAACTCATATCATTCATCTCGTTTGTCTCAATGATCTTCCTCACAACATTGACACTCTCATTTCTCGTAAATCTCTTAAAAGAGCCATGTCTTCTAATCATTCTTCCTTACGAACTGGTCCTCCCCGTCGTAAGCGTTGGATTCGCCTTCCTTTCTTAGGCCAGTATTCTTATAAAAAAAGCCAAAGTACTCGAAACTTTCGATTACCGGTGCGCCTCCTACTCGATCCTCACTTTAGGCCATCTATCCTCACTTAAGGATAAAACCGCCTCCTTCGAAGAATGTTGCGGGGTCTATCGAGCTAGTTGCACCATTCCTGGTTGCTCCCGCTTCCTACATAGGGCAGACTGATCGCTCTGACCATCGTATTGCTTTCCGTCGCCTAGACCCTGAAAAATCCGCCCTCGCTAACTATTGTATCGAATTGAAAAAGGGTTTTCCAATTGTACAAATCTACTTTATTAGTTGCTTATACAAGAGTACTTTCGGGTGTTATCCCATCATCAGTTGTGTCGCAACTGGAGAACAAGGCCTTAACCATGAGTTTTTATAGTATAACACTGTGATCTTATTAGCTATAACAATACCCCTTTTTTTCAATATTAGTGCTCTACTTACACCTCACTCACTCATTATGAGTTCCGATAATAGATAGCTCACCAGACATGGTTAACGAGGTTTTTAAGTTTCTGAAGACCAAGGCCAAACTAAGGGTGACACATGTGAAGATTTGGTTCAATAACGAATGCTTGAGACGAGGCATTATTCCCAGGTATGCGACTATCAGGCTACCGGGAAACGGCGCAGCAGTGAAACGCACCTAGATGCAAGCCCAAAGATTGAGAGTGAAGAACGAAATTGGCGAACTCTACACGAAAATCACCAGGTTGAATGGTTTACTGTATGATCAATATTTCCATCTGTCAAGGTTACTCTACCCGCTAGAATTTAAGGAAATGATGTTCGAAAAAGGAGGAGAGGGGAAGAAGGAGAGGACTATGTGGAAAAACGAGTGGAAGCCCAACCAAAACAGATCAAGAAGAAGCTTGCCGAACTGACCCGGAAGAAAGAAGAAAGAAAGGAAGAGACAGCGAGAGTTGTGCACAACTTTGCTCCCAGAACCGAGAACCTATCAAGCGTCACCTTCACAGAAGAAGAAAGAAGACTGCTGGACAAAGGCATCAAGTACGTGCAGCCCGAGAGGCTGAACCAGTGTAAGCTTGAAAGCATGGCCATTAGCTGCGAACAAGTAATCCAAACCATGGAACACGACGTGAGACCAGAAGCCCGGACCAAAATTGGGAAAGTGCTGTTGAACATCAAAGAGAATATGTGCCGAACCGATGACAGAACGCAAGTAATGCAGAGGAAGGTCACAAATCTACAAAAGAAGATCCGACAGAACAACCTGATTTTGACAAAGGCGGACAAAGGCAGCACGGTAGTGGTAGTGGAGAAGGAGGACTACACCCAAAAAGTGGAGTCGTACATCGCAGTGAATGGATACCAAGAGCTAACAAAGGACCCAACACGGAAATACCAAGATGACCTGAAAGCTGTGTTGAAACGGAACAATGTACCCAGCAATGGAAGGACGCTTGAGATGAACCCGGTTGCACCAAAACTCGAGGGGCTTGTAAAACTCCACAAAGCGAACCGTCCGATGAGACGCCTGGTCAACAGCATTCAAACACCATGCTACAAGATAGCGAAGATCGTAGCCACATTCCTGAAAGAAAACTACCAGTTTGCACCCAGACGAAGTATCAGAAACAACGGAGAGCTGATTGAGCAACTGGACAAGTTAGAAATCAATTCGACTTATAATAGGAGCTCTAAATTCTACCCCTATTCCAGCCTTTTGTGCTGAAACTGGCATTACTCCCCTTCAATTTCGTCGAAACTATCTCACAGATAGGTTCTTAATTCGCAGTATTATTTACCAAGACTCAAACCTTACAAACAATATATCATATCTTCTTAACCGCTGGAGATTTGTAGACTGGCGATTACCACTAATATGTAGAAGAGCTACCCTTATTTTTCGCTTCCAAAACCTCATTGTTTCAATTCCGTCTTATCATCTATCGGCCTTTTCCTTTCAACAACTCTTCGAAAGTATTGAAATTCACCAACTTCCCAAAACTTCTGGTCCAGATTTTGAAGAACTCTTTCAGTTATACACGCAAGAACATTTTCCTCATCATACACATATTTTCACTGACGGTTCTAAAGATCTTCAGGAAGAGGGTATGGCCTCTTTCCAACTCTCTCTTTTTTTTTTTTTTTTTTCTTATGATTTACTTTCTTTAAATTCTCAAGAGCGATTAAATCATACTCTTTTAATACAAGAAATCAAACTCGGCTCCAGTCCTTACAACGGATTGCTATGTCGGAGTACTATTGTTTTCATTTTTTTTTTTTAATACATTTATGCATGTGTGTAATTTTTTCCCCCTCTTTTTTTTTGTTTGTTTGTTTTATTTTATTTTGTTTTATTTTGTTTTGTGTTTTTTTTTTTTTGTTTTTTTTTAATTTTTCTTTGGTTGGATGTAATAAGAAAAAAAAAAAACGACAAGCTGATATCCTTTGATGTGACAAATATGTTTTGTACCATACCGAAGGAGGAACTTCTCACTCTGCTCAAAAACAACAGATACCATGGGAACCCCGATGGGCCGAAGCACACCAACATAGTGGAAGAGATCTTGAGCCAGAACTACTGCCGCTTTAATAACAGTTTCTACAATCAGGAAAGGGACTTGCGATGGGATCACCGCTGTCACCAATACTGGCAGAGATATTCATGAATGATATGGAAAACAAGATATTGAAGGGCAGCAAGTTCAGAAACTCAATCAAATACTGGGCCAGATATGTAGATGATATCCTAATTGTGTGGTCAGGCACTGATAGACAGGTGGATCAATTCCTTTCAGAAATGAATGCGATGAATGATAGCATCAAATTTACAGTGGAAAAAGACAATGAGATCATCGACTATTTGGTCACAATGGAGAACAATAGGATAAAATACAAAATCTACAGGAAGCCGATACATACTGACACCATCATCCCAAATGACTCCTACCACCACCCCAGGCACAAGTTAGCGGCAATCCAGAACTACTGCTATCGGGCAATTTCTGTCCTCAAGAACAATGAAGAGAAGAGGAAAGAAATCGAGATAGTAAAGCAGATCGCAGTAGCCAATGGCTACCGCAGAGGCGTGGTGGGTGGAGTCTTTGGGAAAATGGTAACAAAGAAAGGAACCCATGATGGCATAGTGCGAAAGTACTCCGGATCGATACCATATATAGGAAAGTACACAAACAAGGTGATAAAGGCGTTCAATGGCTACGATGTAAATGTGGGTATCCAGAATAACCAACCCATGGTGAAGAGAATCAGCAATGACCAGACGGAATAAAAGGACAAGGAAAGCTTGAGCGGAGTGTACAAGCTCAATTGTGAACAGTGCGAGGGAGTCTACATTGGTGAGACTGGGAGAATGTTTGAGATCAGGAAAAAGGAGCACAAAACGTCGAGGGAGAAAGAAGATGGCAAGTCACTGTTTGGGAAACATTGTAACGATGAAAACCATGGAGAGGGAATATTTGAAGTCATACATGTAGAGAATCGCACAAAGAGAAGGAAACTCTGGGAACAAATGGAGATTGCAAAAGCCAAGAGGGAGAAAGCCTGCCTCTTGAACAACGTAATCACATTTGACAGCGAAAAATTATTCGGCCTGGTGATTGGACAAGAGAAGAAGAAGAAAACCAACCAATGAGACGGCAGGATTCCAGGTAGCCAATAGAAACGCAGCATTTGGGACAAGAGATTGAACCAATCACAACACGGCATTGTTATAGCCAATAAGATCACAGTGTTATACTATAAAAACTCACGAGTCGGTATTTCACGCCACATTCGGAGGGAAGTTGATTCCGCGAGTTTTCCAAGTTCTTACCTTCGCACGCTCGCGTCGCACGGTATTGCGTCTTGTATTCGTGCTTCGGACTGTGGGTGTGTATGGACTTGGAATATTTTCCAAGATGTTTTACTCGAAAAAAACACGAAGTACAAAAATATTTTTGGACTTGAAAATTTTTTTCAAAATAACTCAGAAAAACGACCGAAGTACCAGAATACTATGTATGGACTTTAAAAATCCTTTGAGATATTCTACTTGAAAAAACGACACAGTCCGAGAATATTATTGGACTTCGAATATTTTTCGAGATATTTCACTCAAAAAATATTATTTTTCCAGGTAATTCACTTGAATAAAAGACAAAGTACCAGAATATTATAGGACTTATAATATTTTCCTGGTTGATTTACCCAAAAAAACGACAGAGTCGGAGAATAATACTGGACTTTGAATATCTTTTGAGGTATTTTTTAACAAACGACGAAGTACAAGAATATTATTTTTGGACTTGGAAATTTTTTTTAGGTTTCTCAAGATATTTGACTTAGAAAAACAAAAAAGTATGAGAATATTTTTCGGGATATTTTACTTGAAAAGGGACAAAGTCCTAGAATAATATTAGACTCGGAAAATTCTTCAAGATATTTTACGCAAGCAAATGACAAAAACAAGGAAAGTACCAGAATATATTTTTGGGCTTGAAATATTTCTCGTGAACTCTCAAAAAAGAATGAATTTTTAGAACATTTTTTGACTTGCAATATTTTCTGAGATATAACTGACTGTTTTTTCAAGTAAAACATCTCAAAACAATTTTCAAAGTCCAAAAATGTTCTTGTGCTTGGGTTGTTTTTTGGAGTAAAATATTTCTAAAAATCCCGTCGTTTTTTGAGTAAATTATCCAGGAAAATATCCCAAGTCCAAAAAAATTCTTGTACTCCGTCGTTTTCTCGAGTAAAATACCTCAAAAAATATTCCAAGTCCAGTATTATTCTTGGACTCAGTTGTTTTTTGAGTAAATCATCCAGGAAAATATTATAAGTCCAATAATTTTCTGGTACTTTGTCTTTTTCAAGTGAATTACCTTGAAAAATGATATTTTTTTATTAAAATGTCTTGTAAAATATCCGAAGTCCAAAAATATTCTCGGACTCGATCGTTTTTTCAAGTAGAATATTTCAAAGAATTTTTGAAGTCCAAACAATTATTTTGGTACTTCGATCGTTTTTTGAGTAAAATATTTCGATTTTCGAAAAAATTTTCGAGTCCAAAAATATTCTTGTATTTTGTCCTTTTTTTTTAGTAAAATACATTGAAAAATTATTCAAGTCCAATAATATTCTCGGACTTCGTTATTTTTTTCAAGTAAAATACCAAAAAAAATTTTCCAGTCGAAAAATATTCTTCTACTTTGTCGTTTTCTCGAATTAAATACCTCGAAAAGTATTCCAAGACCAGTATTATTCTCGGATTCAGACGTTTTTTTGAGTAAATCATCCAGGAAAATATTTCAAGTCCAATAATATTCTCGTACTTTGTCTTTTTTTCAAGTGAATTACCTTGAAAAATGATATTTTTTTATTAAAATGTCTTGAAAAATATTCGAAGTCCAAACATATTCACGGATTCGGTCGTTTTTGCGAGTAGAATATTTCAAAGAATTTTTAAAGTCCAAACATATATCGGTACTTCGGTCGTTTTTTGAGTAAAATATTTCGATTTTCGAAAAAAATTTCTAAGACCAAAAATATTCTTGTACTTCGTCTTTTCTTGAGTAAAACATTTTGGAAAATATTCAAAATCTATACAGACCCCCTTGATACTGACCCGCAATTCAAAGCATGAACACAAGACGCAATACCGCGCAACGCGAGCGTGCGAACGCAAGAACTTCGAAGACTCGCGGAATCAACTTCCCTCTGAATGTGGCGTTTTACCGACTCGTCAAAAACTCATGGTTAAGGCCTTGTTCTCCAGTTGCGACACAACTGATGATGGGATAACACCCGAAAGTACTCTTGTATAAGCAACTAATAAAGTAGATTTGTACAATTGGAAAACCCTTTTTCAATATTAGTGCTCTACTCACACCTCACTCACTCATTATGAGTTCCGATAATATTGTATCGAAAGTGGCGAAGACTTTAACTCCATTAAGTTCAAATTGATTCATAAAGCCACCGAGGGTCGTCTATTAAATCGCTTGGAAGAAGTTAAAATTGTTGCGTCTTCTTCTGATTCTGGTAGTTAATCTCTCTTGAACGATACTCGTTTTGTTTTCACAAATCCTTTTATTTTCAAGTTTTATAATGATACATCTGTCGATAGATAAAGTCATTAATATGGTGTGAAGAAGAAAATTATTAAGGGATGATTCTTCAATTTGAAAGGTTGAGGTCGAACTTGATTTGTCGAATGTTTCGATCCTCACGGAGGTCATGTTGGCAGTGAGACACGATGATGGTAGATTCAAGAAACCAGAATAAGCTTTCCTTGAGGATTTTTTGAAAGAGTTTTCCTAGAATGGAAGTTATGGTGATAGGACGATAGGATAAGGGGAGGGAGGGACCTTCACAAGGTTTTAGAATTGGAGGGTAGTGGTTTGTTTCCAGGATAAGAAGCATAAACCTTAGAGTATGTTCGAGTTCAAGAGAGAAAGAAGGTAATGAAAGTAATTGAGGTCGTTGTCAATGGCGTAAGAGATTTTCGTAACAGAATTTAATTATTGATCGATTCGTCACCCAGAGTTCGGAAAAGTTGATATTAGCAAAGAAATGAAACTTTTTGGGGAAGCAAAAACAGTAAAATATTATGCATACGAAATTGCGAGAGACGGACGCTAGAGAATTACGAAAAATTTCTCAAACTACAGAGAGGAAGAATGGTATGAGAATATTCCGTCGGATGTGAAATAATATTTCGTAGATTGATTTCGAAGAGGAAAAATGATTAGAACAAATACTTCACATTCGCCCCACATTCCACAGCGAAGTCGAGAGGATACTTTGAATAGTTTTATAGAATCAATTTTTGATTCGTGATATTTGGATAAAAGTATTTCGGATTACCAGCGGGGTGAAAGGATTGTAGCGGGTTTCAAAGGGAACCTCGCATTAGCTCCCTCTTTTGGAAAAACTGTAACATATTAACTTTAACTCCGAACTTAATTTATCAACAGGGACGTCGAGGATAATGCTAGCTTACGCTATGAAAGCTCGGCATAATTTTTTTAAAAATATAAAATAGGGTACGATATTTGTCGGTAACGTGAACAAATGTAGTGTTTATCGTGCCGCTTATGTACGGCGACCTCTTTTGTTTAATGAAAAAACATCAAATAAAGCGATAATAAACCGATGGCTACGCGAGTGTATAAGACTTAATAAACGAAATATATTTATGGACGCTTGATATAATATTTCCTTTTCATTTTTTATCCTTTTCGCTATATAGAGAACTTTACTAGTACGAGTATTTAGTTATAGGATATGTATTTATTCACGCGATAATGGACGAATGATTACCGGAGCGAGACAACGTGGTCAAAGCCGAGGTGAACCTCATTCAAGCTGATAAACTGGCGTATCATCCTGATTTTTTTCCCCGAGCAACAGCGTTACAACAATTATTCTTATAGACCTACTCGCACTCGAGCAGTAATATCAAAAGTTCGCGAGAGATAAAAAAAAAAAAAAAAAAAACATCGTGTTGGAGAGTATTATCAGGAATTTTAAAGATTCATGAACGTTTATTGCTGCATGTTATTTTTATTTTCATTCTTGGTTCTTGTATTTCCCTTTTTTCTCTTTTCTTTTCGAAAACATTCGAAGCAATACCGCATTTTAAAGCATTTTGTATCTTTTCAAATATAATGTTTCAAAACGCTACTTCATATTAAACATTCAAGAGTATGAAATAAGCTCGAAAGAAAAAAATTGCACAGAACGAAAGGAAAACCAAGTTCAGCGCAATTATCGCATTTTTTCCGCATGAATACGAAAATTTTTCAAGATGCTCCGCGAAGACTAAAATGTTTAACAAAGTGGGGTGGATAGAAAAAACATAAGCATGGCGAAATAATATTCATATGCTCACCTGAGTGCGTGAGCGCGCAGCTGTTTACTTTGTGTAAGTTCTTCCAGTTCGATCCCTCGGAATGGCATGAAAACTTGTTGAACGTCTGGATGCGTTTCGAATAAGCTGTAACAACGAGCGGAAAAAAAAAGTATCTATTTAGTTAACTTTGAACACGTGGGACGCGATAGAATCGAACGAAAATAATTATATTATCTCGTTAATCACCCACGTAAGGATGTAATTCTCAGGAGCATTCGAGCTTCCCTAATTTCGACGATAGAAAATAATGAAGATCTAGCGGACCTGGGCTAAAATATGATGTTCGAAATTACTCAACGGTTCTTCCAAACAGATGCAACAATATGAGAAAACGAAGTTCAACACACTTTCGTATTCGTCGCACCCATAGTAGTACAGGCAGTCAGGAAAGAATTGTGCATTTCGTCATAAAAGCATAAAATTTGGTATTAAAGTGTATGAAGGTGTAATAAATGATATTAACAAGAGTGCCACGCAGAAAGTCCATTTTTATGCCCCCAGGGGTCCCGTTTGGGGGGGGAGGGTTCATTTTGAAAATTATTGTTGCAGAAATTGGAAATAAATTATAAAAGATATATTAATCATGTGATTTATAGGAAAAATGTATTACAAAATTTGTTTCCTAGGCGCGACCTTCCATTAGGGACCTTGGACCCAAAATTTCACAAAATTGTACATGTAATCAGAAAAACTTCAGACTTAGGAAAATTTCGACTCTCGAGCTATAGATGATAGGAGGGGGGTCTTAGAAATAATTCGACTCCCGCGCCATATATGATAGGAGAGGGACTTGGAAAACTTTTGACTCTCGAGCTATATATGATAGGGGACAAATTTTCCCAAGTCTCCCTCCTATCATAAATAGCTCGAGATTTGAGAAAAACTTGGACTTTCAAACTACATTAAAAACTAGGCTTATTTTACGTCTAGGCCTTCTTTATACTAGCTTTATCTAGGTCTAGGCTTCCTTGAATTTTCAATACCAAATCCTATTTGACTCATAAAACAGGTTCCCTGCGTTCCTCGTTTAACTTCGTTAAGGAAGCCTTCGTTTTTTTTTTGGGGGGGGGGGAGGGAGATGCTTATTGTCAACACTATTGTTGTGAAAATTGGAAAAAAATTATATAAAATATATGTGTTACAGTTAAAACCCGAAATCAGTAAATTCTAAAATTCACTAGTCAAAACTAGTTGCCACAAATGACTTTAGTCAGAACTAGTTTCGACTAGTTAACTCTAGAATTTACCGTGACCCTCAGCGTTGGAGCTAGTTTCAACTTAAATAATTTCAGGTAAAACTAGTTTTTACTAGTGAAAACTAGAATTGACTAGTAAAAAGTGAAATAGAGAAGAAATTATGATTGTCGGGGAACACTAGTTTTAACTAGTGAAAACAAGAAGGGTGAATCCAATCAGTAAAATGAATTTCTTCCCTAGTACAAATGTAAATGCACTTTTATCAAGGGTGTTGGAGTAATTTTTTTTTAGAGGCCTCCAGAACGAATACAGAAAATGACTCTCCGACTCCGGTTGCCTCCAGTGGACACGTTTGGAGGCGTCTTCTGACCTCCAAAGTATGTCTCTGGAAGTACCTCCAAATGCCTCCAGCGCAATTACTGAGATTGGAGAAAATGCCTCCGGAGGCACTGTCGAAGAAACCGAAGACGTCTTTGGAGACGCCTCCGAAGGCACTTGTAACGTTGATCAGTGTGACCAGATGTAGCATATTGGCCTACCAGTGTTGCCAGATGACAGATGATACTCACAAGGTGTATTTAAAACTTTGGCTTTTCTTCGAACCGAGCAGCGCTAGCTCAAAGTGGCTGAATGAGGGTTCGAGGAATAGAATACTGTTGAAAAAAGTGCCTCCTAAAGGATCTTTGGAAGCACCTCCAAGCCTCTAGGTGGAAGCAAGGTACCTCCGGAGGCAAAATGCTCTCCAACATCTTGGTTTAAATCCTCACCATTTTCGCCTCATTGGAGGCGGAGGCAAGGTACCTCCAGAGACAAAATGCCTCCATCCTCCAACACCCTTGAATTTTTATTTTTCACAAAACTTGTTTGTACTTGAATGGTGTGCGTCAATTAGTCACTGTTAGATTTGCTCTTGTAACGTTTATAGACCGACGAATTCGTATGATGTACGGTTTAATGTGTGAATTAAGGAAGAAAAATTTAGAACTTTTTCGTATATTTTATTCCAGTGTGAGCTACTTATCCTCAAAGTTGAGCAGAACTACCAAATATCTATCAATTTGGCCGAAGTATGTCTGGAAATACCACCACCTTTTGAACTCGAACGATTTCAATTCATTTCAGTCATAACTAGAATTTACTGATGAATTCAAACAATTTTTTTATTCTAGAATTAACTAGTCAAAACTAGTTCTGACTAAAGTCATTTGTGGCAACTAGTTTTGACTAGTGAATTTTAGAATTTACTGATTTCGGGTTTTAACTGTAACATATGCATTGAGTGAGTTGTTCGAAGAAATGCTGCGAGGAATTTTTTTCTATACATAGACCTTTTCATTGGGGATCTTGGGGCCCAAAATCTCACAAAATCATAAATTTCATTAGAAAAACTTGAGATATAGTACATAGGTGAAGGAAGTTGTAATGAATAATATTAACTGGGCCTATTATTTTTTTTTGGGGGGGGGGGGGGGCAAAGGCTTCATCATTTTAAAACATCTTGTTGCCAAACTTGAGAAAAAAAATTATACATAATGTATCTATTGGGTGATTTGTATGAAAAAAAAAAAAAAAATGGTGCGAGAAATTTTTTTCATGTATAGTCTCTTCCACTGAGGGCTCATGGGCTATATTGTGAAGTCATTATTGCGCCAAATTACTTGGGTGCCATAAATGTAAAATGTAAATTTTGTGGAGCTCTGCATGTAACCGAAAAGTAGAAAGTATTCACCAAGCGTTGCATGGGAGGGAAATATATTGTTGACTTTGATTTTGAAGTGCCTTCTTTAATCAAGGAATTCTTGTGTGATAGTAATATTGAAAGCAAGCAATTCCGAGGAAGTATTAGACAATATAATTCGGCGCTAGCTTTTGCATCTCTTGGTGCCTCAGTTTCAATGGGTAATGTTTAGAATGTGTTAAGATCTAGGCCTCTCTGTTTCAAGATACAAGGTATTCTTTCCATTTAAGTAGTAATTTTCGAGAACAAGACGCTCAAAAGAGACTTAAGTTTGGCAAATAATATTCGATAAAAACGGAATCCAGAGTTTGTCCCACTACATTACGGTACATGATAATAATTTTATTAAATAAATCTTTACAATTTGCGTTTTCTTTTGTCTCATAATTTGTATATATTAGGCCTACTATAATGAAGGCTAAAATCTTACATACGCACCTGATGAAATTTAGAGTTCTGTGATATTGGGAGCCCATGAGCCCTCAATGGAAGAGAATATACATGAAAAAAATTCCTCGCACCATTTTGTTTCATACAAATCACCCAATAAATACATTATGTATAATTTTTTCCCCAAGTTTTGCAACAAGAAGTCTTGAAACGATGAAGCTTTTGCCCCCCGCCCCCTCCGAAAAAGTGGGCCCATAGGGGCACAAAAATGTACTTATTCTGTGGCATATTCTTGTTAATATTATTCATCACACCTTCCTTCACCTGTGTACGAAATTTCAAGTTTTTCTGATAAAATTTAAGATTTTGTGAAATTTTGGGCCCCAAGGCCTCCAATGAAAGGGTCTATGTATAGAAAAAAATTCCTCGCAGCATTTCTTCGAACAACTCACTCAATGCATATATTTTATATAATTTTTTTCCAATTTTCACAACAATAGTGTTGGCAATAAGCATCTCCCTCCCCCCCCCAAAAAAATGGCCCACTGGGGGTACAAAAATGAACTTACTGCGTGGTATTCTCGTTAATATTACTCATTACCTCTTCCTTCACCTGTATACCACAATGAAGTTTTTCTGATTACATTTACAATTTTGTGAAATTTTGGGTCCAAGGCCCCTAATGGAAGGGTGTGTCTAGGAAAAAAATGTCGTAATACATTTTTTCTACAAGTCACATTATTAATATATTTTTTAGAATTTCTTTCTAATTTCTGCAACAATAATCTTCAAAATAAACCCTCCCCCCAAACGTGGACCCCGGGGCCCATAAAAATGGACTTCCTGCGTGGGACTCTTGTTAATATCATTTATTACACCTTCATACACTTCAATACCAAATCTCATACTTTTATGACAAAATGCACAATTCTCTAGAATTTTGGATTAACAACCCGTCTCTTCCTTTTTTTTACTCAAAGAATCTCCTGAAAGCTCTGGATAAGGCTGTTCAAATAATAGCCCGAACCAGAATTGGAAAATACTGTTAGAAATCAAAGAGAATGCGTGTACGTACGGTTCCCCGTCGAATTGGCACAAAGATGACGTTGGCGCGGACGATTTGACGCCGCGCTCAATTTGGCGCCAAGTACTTCACAGAAATAAAACTTGAAGAGAAGAAAACTCTGGGAACAGGGGGAGATTGCAAAGGTA
Source organism: Aspidiotus rigidus (assembly GCA_035079385.1). Lineage (NCBI taxonomy): Eukaryota > Metazoa > Arthropoda > Insecta > Hemiptera > Diaspididae > Aspidiotus > Aspidiotus rigidus. The sequence goes on from JAVHKY010000023.1 coordinate 6,332,398, forward strand.
AGAAGGAGAAAAGCTAGCCTATAGTCTTTTGAACAATATAATCACGTTTGACAGCAAAACACTCAGCTCGATGATTGGACGAGACAGGAAGAAGAGAATCGACCAATATGATAGCAAAAAAGCTGGTATTCAATAGGAACTCAGTATAGTAGCGGATAAACCAATCAGAACGCAGTATTGTTGTAGCCAATCAGATCACATTGTTAGAGAATTAATGTTTAAGGCCTTGTTTTTCAATTGCGATATAACTGATGATGGGGCAACACCTGAAAGTACTCTGGCAAGTAATGTAATGATTTTTATGTATGAAATCTATTGAAATCGACTTTGAAAACATCGATCCGATTGAAAATACGTACGAAAAAATCGATGATTGAAAAATCAACCTCTTTTTCCAAATTGATACAAAAGGTGTACTCCCGAAAGAGTAGCGAAATATTTAAACCACAAGATCTTTCGATTAAACAGACCAAATTTCGTGAAATTCCGTTTCTATTCGGCCTGCGACTCTACTACAAAAAAGTTGAAGGGTTTACATAACGGTCAAATGGATAAGAACAGAACTGAGGAGGTGGTATGGATAGATGAACGTCACTACAAGACTTGCTCGTTCACTCAAGGCTTTTTGCCCTCACGGCATACATAGTAGTTACTGTGTGTGCGCCTGAGTTATAGTTACCCATTTTCTGATTTTTCTAGTCCTTCCTATGTTGGCCCCCCGGACCACGTTGCGGCAAGTTACACCATCAACCCCAATTTTATACCCAGAAACGGGGTTGACGTTCATTGATGACCCGTCCAAAGATCCAGATTATGTGCCTTCAGGGCGTGAGTCAAGAAGAATGACAAGAGCTGGATGTGGAAGGTTAGGACCAGCTGCTGCTGGATCAAAAAAAGATGTGCCTCCGCCGGCCCCTTTCCCCACCACTGTTCAACACCCACAGTCGTCGTCGAGTGCAGTTCGTCGTCCACGGGCACCGGAGGCGCCGCAACGCCAACAAACGAAGCGGAGTTGCACAGAAGGTCAAGCCCAAGCCAAAAGATTTCACCGAGTGAGTGTTGTTAATAAGATGTGACTATTATTCCTTCTTTCCTCTCCATCTCTCCTCTAATGCACTCATTATGATCTCACAGGACGACTGTGTTCCTGCGTCGAGTTGTCCACGACAAACGAAGCGGAGTTGTACAGAAGATCAAGCCCAAGGCAAAAGAATTCACCTAGTGAGTGTTGTTAATGTGATGTGACTATTACTTCTTTCCTCCCCACCTCTTCATCTCCTCTCTAATGCACATGATTCTTCTTATCACAGAAGGTGCAGCATCCTGGAACAGCTGGAACGAAAATGGGTAGAATAGGAGAAGAAAGGTCAGGACAAAGAAGGGGAAGGTCAGCATGGAGTCCTAGGAAGGTCAGGAGGTTGTAGAAGGACAGCTGGACCAAAAAAGTGTAGTGTTCCGACTGATGCTATTCAACAACAACATGTGAGTATTTCGCCAAAGGCACCTTTCCTCCACCAAAGGCTACCACCACCACTTTCATCTCCCTCCTCAAATGCCATCATGATTCATTATCTTCTCACAGGACTGTCCGTTACAAGAAAACCAAGACGTCGACGATCCCAAGGACGTTTTCCTACAAGACAGCAGCGGCTTCTCCACACGACGCCTTGGGTCTAGGTTGTGCAACTACTGCCATCCGTTGCAATACTTTTGGCTGTCATTCCTCCTCCTCCGCCACCATCAACTGCACTTATTGAAAGGACATACAATGTACCAATTTAGAGATTTTGGGCGTCGGAAGTGTGATGTGCAATGTCTAGCCGAGGCAGGACATGAATCTAGTTTGGACCATAAATTCATAAAGAAAGGTGATTTACAAAAACATTAATCACATAATGAGAGAGATGTTTCACATAATAATACTTATTTCTAGAATACACAAAGGCAGACAGGGACAATACCCGATGCAAATTAGTGTGTCTGTATTCGATGCATTCCGCATCCCACATGAGGAATCATTATCGTAATTATTACAAAATAATAAAAAACGTGCCAGATTCGCCGGGCCGCGTTCGAGGAAGCGGCGGTTAGAGAAAAGAACCGCGCTCCAGGGAGGGGCAGATTGCTGCAGCTCTTCCTGAAGCAGCTCCAAATTGTCCAGGCCAAGCAAATTTGCACCAAGCGCTGCCTACCATGAATTTGAACCAAAAGTGGGCAATACTCCGCGCATATTGAAATGCATACGTTAGCCTCATCTTGTGTCCGCCTGGAATAGATGCATGCATACACGAAGAATTGGCGGCGTCGACGGCCGAGGAAAGATCAGCGGCACATACGGGTGTTCTTCTCAGAAGAATTTTTAACCAACATCCGGACAAATCCGCATACATTCGCGGACACAATAATGGCAGTCAGGGAGCATACGTGCGCGCCATTGGAAGATGAGTTACCCCTAGCGGGGATAAATGACTTAACCAGAAGGTATCGGCCATTATAATACACAAGGTTCTACAGATCAAATCTTGTGATTCTAGATACATCCTCAGTTCTACAGATTTTTTGTTTATTGTTGTGATTCTTGGAACGAACGCTTGTCCGTTGATTTCTACTTGAAAGAGTATTTCCGAGGGAGTCTTCTGCCAAAATTTTCTCAAATTTAGAAATGATGACGTCAGTAAGGTTATGGATGACGACGTCACAGACGCAACTGAAGTAACTGTTCAAAAAGTATCAAACTAAGCTGATTCTATAATACTGCGGGAGAGGGATAAACTAAGCAAGTTGGATTAAGGCGGGTAGCTGTAAGTTGTACATTAGCCTAAACTAGGCTAGATGTGTATGGACTAAAAAAAACTATTGGCGGTGTATATCGGTTGTTCAGGCAAGTAATTCACACGGTTCTTAACGCCATTTTCGACAAATTCAACTTGGATTATACCTCATTTCAGGAAATTCAGGGCTACGTTCACCTTTTTTTTTTTTTTTTTGTTTGTTCCTATACTGTAAATCTCTCACTCGCGGACAATGTATAAATTCTGGGACGAATCGCTTGTTCTGTTTTAATTTAAGTTCCTCGTGTTTATTACCGGAGGTATGCCCCTATTTTCCGCTCGTTCATTCGCGCCATGTTTTTATTTATTTATTTTTTTCTCATAAATGTCCGACACATTTCTTTTACATTGCGGCCTTTGAAATCGCTGCTCGCTGCATTCTGTTTTATTCCTTTATTTATTCGTTCACGAGGTATTTGTGTATACGTAATTCAACTTCGTACGAATATATTTACTTTATATCTGGCTTGTACCTTTTTTGTCAAGCTTTTCACATATTAATGTGGGTAGAGTACGCAAAACTTCATTTGTATCGTGCTCGAAGCGTATCATTCTCGACTTTTCTAGTTTTTCGTATCTCTCTTAACAATAATTATTTTTCGCTAACGTTTTAGTAAGTCTCAGTTAAAACTTTCCTTTATGCTCGTGCAAATAATATACATCAGCATGATTCAAGGCCTTCTTTCACAACTGATGACGTATGAAGTGAAAAGAAACCAAATGCACAGTCTCGTGGAAATGATTTCTATGTAAGTTGCGTATTTCTTCTTTTCTCGAAGAATGATGCGAAAAAGATCCGAGTTTCATCGGATCCGAAAATAATATAATAAAAGATTCGTTTAAGTTTATTTCTACGATAAGGCTTGGCGTAAGAAGATCTCAATCTTGGGGTACATACACGGTAAGGCGGAAATTTCCTCTTCTGACAGTACTCGTGCCCCCGCCTTTTCTTTAAGCCACTGAAACTAACTTCTGGATCTCATTTCTACACATTTCGAGTTTCAAATAGTTTTAAACAGATGAAAATGTTTGGTGGATGCTCTCAATCTGTGTAGAAACTAATAATATCCGTATCGTAAAAACGCAACCGAGCACTCGAATGATCGGAACGTATTTCTTTTGCTTTCGCAAACGTTCGTATTCAGAGTTTCAGCGCCCTGTGCAAGGAGGATTTTTCAAATTTAGAATTGAATGACATTTTTGTCGTTCTTCAAATAAGAACATTTTGAAATTGGGAAAAGAAAAGAGGGAAGAAAAAGAATTACTGAGGAACAACTAAAGAAGAGCCTCGATGAAGTGGAAATAATGTTTATTGTAAGTGGCGTTTCTTTGTGAAATTATTACATTTTGCATCTTGGACACGAGATGTGCACTTAATCGTAATTGCAAAGGTTAGTATTGAAACATTTTTCGTCGGTGAAAGGTAATATTCCGTTTTATTACCTTTGATCCTTGAAAATGTTGATTTGAACATTGGATATTTATAAATTAAATGAAAAATACTCAAAGGATAGTGAATTATAATTTTCTGAAGAAAAGCTTACGATAACATTTTTTTCTTTGACTTTTTCTTGCGAAATCAGGACATCTCCTGTAAGTATATATGCATGGAAAAAACGACGGCTTCCTTAACGAAGTTAAACGAGGAATGCAGGCATTCTGTTTTATTAGTCAAATGGGATTTGGTATTGAAAATTCAAGGAAGCCTAGACCTAGATAAAGTTAGTATAAAGAAGGCCTAGACCTACTATAAGCCTAGTATAATATAGTTTGAGAGTCTACATTTTTCTCGAATCAGAGTTGAAATTTTTCGAAGTCCCCCTCCTATCATACATAGTGCGATAGTGGATATTTTTCCAAATCCCCCTTCTATCATATACGGCTCGAGAGTCGAAATTTTAACAGGGAACCTGTTTTATGGGGGACTTTTTGAGAAATTTGCCGTGCGCGGTGCGCCGTCTGCCGTCCAGCGAAAAACTTGGAAAAACGACGGCTTCCTTAACGAAGTTAAACGAGGAACGCAGGGAACCTGTTTTATGAGTCGAATGGGATCATATATGCCTCGAGGGTCGAAATTTTTTCAAGTCCCCCTCCTATCATATATAGCTCGAGAGTCGAAATTTTAACAGGGAACCTGTTTTATGGGGGGCTATTTGAGAAATCTGCCGTGCGCCGTCCGCCATGCGCCGTTCAGCAAAAAACTTAGAAAAATTTCGACTCTCGAGCCATATATGATGGGAGAGGGGCTTAGAAAAATTTTGACTCTCGAGGTATATATGATATGAAAGGGACTTGGAAAAATTTCAACTCTCCAGCCATCATAATATAGCTGGAGATCAATTTAGACTCTCAAACTATATTATACTAGGCTTGTAGTAGGTCTAGGCCTTCTTTATACTAGCTTTATGTAGGTCTAGGCTTCCTTGAATTTTCAATACCAAATCCCATTTGACTCATAAAAAAGGTTCCCTGCGTTCTTCGTTTAACTTCATTAAGGAAGCCGTCGTTTTTCCAAGTTTTTCGCTGGACGGCACACGGCGCACGGCGAATTTCTCAAAAAGGCCCCCATAAAACAGGTTGCCTGTTAATAAAAGTTTACATAGTCAGCTTTCGTATCTTGAATTTCAGGTTGAGGGTGGAATAATTCGTTGGCGCTGGATCGTTCCTTAGATTTTTTCGTTTGGATTGATCTTCCACCCTTCCAACCTTTGGAGGGAGGGAGGGAGGGAGGGAGGGAGCTGTAGACATGCAACTCTCCCCGGTCGATTTTCAGTGTGGAGAAGGACTGAATCGTTTGTGCTGGCTTGTACTATAGAGTTTTATGTTTGTGCTGGTCTTCTTCCCCTCCTACCGTTGGGGAGGCCTTTAGAAGATGACGGTTCTGTCGAAAGCACACTTGTGATAATTTAATTTTAATTTTAATTAATTTAATTTTCATAATATGATCGTTGCAACGAAGTTTAATAATTCAATACCTAATTTCGACAATTAGATTTTTGGGACAAGTATTGACGGAATTATTACTGCTGAATTGTGCCATCATCAGCTGTGTCGCAACTGGAGAACAAGACCCATAGTATGACACTGTGATCTTATTGGCTATAACAATGGGAAAGTGCTGCTGGACATGAAGGAGAATATGTGCCAAACCAATGACAGAACGCAAGTAATGCAGAGGAAGGACACGAACCTACAAAAGAAGATCCGATAGAACAACCTGATTTTGACAAAGGCGGACAAAGGCAACACGGTAGTGGTAATAGAGAAGGAGGACTACACCCAAAAAGTGGAATCGTACATTGCAGTGAATGGATACAAGAGCTAACAAAGAACCCAACACGGAAATACCAAGATGACCTGAAAGCTGTGTTGAAACGCAACAATATACCCGGCAATGGAAGGACGCTTGAGATAAACCCGGTTGCACCAAAACTCAAGGGGCTTATAAAACTCCACAAAGCGAACCGTCCGATGAGACCCCTGGTCAACAGCATTCAATCACCATGCTACAAGATAGCGAAGATCGTAGCCACATTCCTGAAAGAAAACTACCAGTTTGCACCCAGACGAAGTATCAGAAACAACGGAGAGCTGATTGAGCAACTGGACAAGTTGGAAATCAAGAGTAACGACACGCTGATATCCTTTGATGTGGCAAATATGTTTGGTACCATACCGAAGGATGAACTTCTCTCTGCTCAAAAGCAACAGATCCCATGGGAACCCCGATGGGCTGAAGTACGCCAACATAGGGGAAGAGATCTTGAACCAGAACTACTGCCGCTTCAATGACAGGTTCTACAGAGAGGAAAGGGGACTTGCGATGGGATCACTGCTGTCACCAATATTGGCGGAGATATTCATGAATGACATGGAAAAAAAGATATTGACGGGCAGCTGCAAGTTCAGAAACTCGGTCAAACACTGGGCCAGATATGAGGATGATATCCTAATTGTGTGTTCAGGCACTGATAGAGAGGTGGACCTATTCCTTCCGGAAATGAATGCGATGAATGAGAGCATCAAATTCACAGTGGAAAAAGACAATGAGCTCATCGATTATTGGACCTTACTCCCACAATGGAAAACAACGGGATAGAATACAAAATCTACAGGAAGCCGACGCATGCAGACACCATCATCCCAAATGACTTCTACCACCACCCCAGGCACAGGTTAGTGGCAATCCAGAACTATTGCTATCGAGCAATTTATGTCCTCAAGCACAATGAAGGAAAGAGATCGAGATAGTAAAGCAGATCGTAGAAGCCAATGGCTGCCATAGAGATGTGGTGGATGGAGTCTTTGGGAAAATGGAAACAAAGAAGGGAACCCATGATGGCACAGTGAGAAAGTACTCCGGATCGATGTCATACATAGGAAAGTACACAAACAAGGTGATAAAGGCGTTCAATTGGTAAGATGTAAATCTAATATATAAAGTGGAAAGTTCGTCTGTCTGTTTGTCCTTTTATAACTCGAGAACCGCTGTACCTATCGACTTGAAATCTTCGCCACATATTCGTATTATTCCAGGATAAATTTTACGAAGTGATTATTCGAAGGTACAGTACCGACGAATAAAACGTTATTCGAAGGTACAGTACGGACGAATAGAACGTACGTTATTCGGAGGTATACAGCAAGGCAATATTATAGTAGCTAATGTTGTCCGTGTCAATGCTGGCATACAGTCGCGGCAGATAAGACAAAGATTGTGTATGTACTAACTGGTTGAACTTTCTTCTGAGGTGTGCAGAATAGTAGGGTGTGAGGGGAAAAATGTGTATGCTCAATTTCTCGATAAGTCATCGCTCTTACCCTCGTTGATTTACCATCGAAGTACCTCAACCGCTACTTCTTCAATGGTATCTGATGTCACTACAAATGGCGAATGTGGAGGCCACCACTTTGTAGACGAGGATGACCCTGAAGAGAGAACCCATGCAGGAGAGGATATACAGGCATTGACTACCCGCGATAAGTACAATAAAATGCTTCCTGTGATGCTGAACATAGCGACCCTAGCCGCCAGTCACGGAACTAATCAATTTCACAATTATTTAGAAGCGATGCGCCACGTCGAGAGGCTTATCAGGCTGGGTACTGATGTGAACGTCAGTGCAGCAGGATGCCGTAAGTGGAAGGAAGAAACAATAGCGACTGACGAGTGTAATGAGAAGCCTAATGAAGAGTCTAATGAGAAGCCGTACGAGGAAGATGCTTCAGTTCCTTTTGGCTAGCACAGGGAAATTTGAAAACCTTCAATTTCGCCCAAAATTGAAAGCACGAGGACGCCCTAAACGTCCTCAACGACAACTTTGCTCGTTCAATAAGGGTACTGCTGACAGAGAAGGTGAACGCTCGGAAAGTGCCCGTCGAGGTAGGAGACGACCAGCAACAACTGCGAGTAGAGATCCAGCAACAACAAGGAAACGACAACGCCTTTCAGATGACGCCTCCCACTTCTGTCCAGTTTGTGCTCGCGTGATCAAACCCGGCGATAATGGAGTGACATCTACTGATTGCTGCCTCACACTCATTCATACTGTTTGCTCCAGTGAAATAATGGCAGGTCCGTGTCCAGACTGCAACGCGTAAATGTATATTTTCATTTCAACGAGCAGTTCGGTGCTTACTTACGTTTTTTGTACTATACTTGTACTTCACATTAAGTCATGTACATATAATTAGTATGACATACTTATATTTTTCCTATAATAAAACAACTTTTCTATTAAATTACGTGTTTTGTCCAGTACCTTCGAATAACGTTTTATCCGTCGGTACTGTACCTTCGAAAACGTCATCCTAAATTTTAAACTATAAATGAAAATTTTAGCTCCCATAGAAAAAAAGTTCTTATTAAAAATTGTGTGCCCTCGCTGTACGCGTCACTTGACGTGATTCGATTCACCGAAGAAGGGTAACTACACACAACTGTCTACTGTATTTCTATCCTACCCTCACATCCTGTATTCCTGAGAACCGGATTTTGGTGCTACCTTCTAAATTGCAGCACGTTAGAGGTGCTGTTCTTTTAGCGGGGAACCCGCTATCCATTTTGTTAGGAGATTACATCCTCAGAAAACGTCCGCGTCCGCGAAGTTAGTAACCTAAGGTTAGGTTAGGTTACGGGACTTGGAAGAATTTCGAGTCTCGAGCTATATATGATAGGAGGGGGACTTAGAAGAATTTCAAGTCTCGAACTATATATAATAGGGGGATGGGGGACTTGGAAGAATTTTGACTTTCGAGCTACCGTCCGCCATCCAACCAAAAACTTAGACAAATTTTGAGACTCGAGCTATATATGATAGGAGGGGGACTTAGAAGAATTCCGAGTCTTGAGCTATATATGATAGAAGGGGGACGTGGAAGAATTTCAAGTCTTGAGATATATATGATAGGAGGGGGACTTGGAAGAATCGTGACTTTCGAGCTATACATGATAGGAGGAGGACTTAGGAGGGGGACTTGGAAGAATTTCGACTCTCGAGCTATATATGATAGGAGGGAATGTAGAATGATAATTTCGATTTGAATTATATGACAAGATTATCAACTCAGTTCCACACCACCTGAGAGGTCGAGTTAAGGAATTGCGGGTTCCCTGCTGCCATTGCAACGTCTGCAATGGCTTCTAATTTTTTATTTTCTTAACGTTGTCACCGGAAGTAGGGAAATCTGACAATGTTTGTCTCACTGTCTGTAAAAATGCGACTGTGACAACGATGATATGTTTGTATGCCTGTTATTTGAACGCTTTTACCTATTGACGTGCAGTATTTTCTGAAAGGCTTTTTTTTATTCGTTCTAGATAAATTTCAACGCTCTGACTTCTTCTGGATGGAGTAATGGGCGAAAAACTAAATGGTAAAAAACGATAAATTCCGACGTAGTAAAACTGCTTTTCACTGTACACGTTGTTCCAAATGTTTAAACGCGTTAAGCCTCAGAGTTCTAAAAATTCAATTATTGTATACCTGACACAGATATCTACTCAAAATAGAGCTGGCGGTCAGGCGCGCTGGAGGCGCGCCGCCAACCGCCAGTGTGGGTATAATAAACAACCCATAGTGAAGAGAATCAGCAATGACCAGACGGAAGAAAAGGACAAGGAAAGCTTGAGCGGAGTGTACAAGCTCAGTTGTGAGCAGTGCGAGGGTATCTACATTGGTGAGACTGGGCGAAAGTTTAAGATCAGGAAAAAGGAGCACAATAAGTCGAGGGAGAAAGAAGATGGCGAGTCACTGTTTGGGAATCATTGTAACGATGAAAACCATGGGAAGTCATACATGTAGAGAATCGCACAAAGAGAAGGAAACTCTGAGAACAAATGGATTGCAAAAGCCAAGAGGGAGAAAGTCTGCCTCTTGAACAATGTAATCACATTTGATAGCGAAGAATTATTCGGCCTGGTGATTGGACGAGAGAAGAAGAACAGAACCAACCAATGAGACGGTAGGATTCCAGGTAGCCAATAGAAACGCAGCATTTGGGACAAGAGATTGAACCAATCACAAAGCAGTATGTTTTAGCCAATAAGAACACACTGTCGTATTATTGTAAAAATAAGTTTCTAAGAAGTGAACCAATCACAACACAGCATTGTTATAGCCAATAAGATCACAGTGTTATACTATAAACACTCATGTTCGAGGCCTTCTTCCCCAGTTGCGACACAGCTGATGGTGGGATAGTACCCGAAAGTACTCTTGTAAAAGCAACTAATAAAGTAGAATTGTACACTTGAAAAACTTCTTCACTACAGTATACTAGGCTATACTAGGACTGACATACAATATACTAAGGGCTTCATATTATACTGTATTATTAAGCTAGCTAACTATGCTTTCTCTATTCTGGGCCTAACATATACAGTATACTGGGTTTTGACTGAGACCACTCCTGGAATAACCGTTACGGATTTTGTCAAACCTAATGACGTCATCAGTAACCTTGACCTCCTTCAAGGATAAAAAACTATCAAAGGTAGAATCGGTGAAGGAAGTTGATACATTCTGAAAGCAGTTAGCTGATCAAAAATTTAAGAACTTCTCCGGGTTTATCCAAAAAAGTGTATACAGGAAAGTTTTTGAAACAAAATCGTCCCAGAATCAAATTAAAAACTCAGAAAGAAATAAGAAGTGTCGAGGAAAAGATGGAGGAAAAAACAGTGTTTCAGCTTGTAATTGAAACATAGGAAGCAAGCCTAATTGTGAAATGTTGAACCACTTGTCTCTGAAGGAAACATGTTAGCTTCTATGCTGTGTGTAAATATTGTATATGAAGGTGAGTATATTTTGTATTCGTTTCTAACTCTACTCGTTCGGCGAGAAATAATTTTACGACCTATGTATTCTAATGAAGACGAAACTTAGTCTATCCTCATCGATATAATATTGGAACGATATACAGTAGCCGACGGAAGACGGCACATCTGTTAGCAGTTTAGCTGCTACAATCTTAAAGTTCGTCAAAATGACGTGTGGAGGATTCTGGGAACTAAGTCGTAAAACAAGAGATGCACCGTGTAAATTGTAGGTTGGGTTCAACACGTACAATATTCGGCTCAGGAGCCGACTTAATGCTTGAAGGACTTCAGAATACTGGCAAATTTCGAAAACTGGCTACCTCGAAATAGCAAATAAATATAGTTTAGCTCTTCCTTCGAGTGTGTGCGTCTAGCAGTGAACGTATTTTCTCCTTCTCGACGTATAGTGGTACGAAAAAGGTGAATTAACATTGTACGTGTATTATTGGAGTGCTAAGTGGGTGCTAAGTGAATTTGTGTGCGGCAGTGGGGAGTAATCACTGAGTTCTTCCCTTAAGATACTGACTAGAATTTGATTAATGGTCTGATAAGAGTCTATTAGGACGCTATAAATTTAATGTAAAGTAAAAGTATAGTTACTTTAATTTTAGAATCAGAGCACAGCTGAGTAATGGTCTGAACTGGTTGAGCATTTAGTACGCAGTGGTTAATTTGGGATTTTCTACAGGGGTCAAGAAGAGGTTGACCAGATGTACCACAGAAGCGCACCTGTGGATCAAGTTTGAGTGGAGGACGAGTCTTGTCTGTGAAGTGGGGCAGATCGTGGATCTGTTAGTCTTCAATGTGGTTGGAGATAGCCCAAGTTGTGGACCGTGTTGACGGTATTGGTTTCTAGTTTATCCTCTGGTGAGATGCTGGAGAAGACTCCTGAGGGAGTATTGTTTTATGGGTACCGTGCTGGTGAGTGTTGTAGCACAAATCAGACGGTAGGTTCTCAGCTGACAGGTGGGATGCCGGTTAAGCTGGGGCCGGAAGTCGAAAACGTAGATCCGAAGCGTAGGGTAAGAGCGTTTAGGTTCCTCCTTGTTGAGACACTACAGTTGGTGAGATGCCGCTGTAGCCCGTAGTGGGGACTCGTGACTCATTTGGTAAATAGCTCAGTAGTTTCTTTATGGTGATCTGTGCCGCTGAAGGGACTGATGACTGCATTTTGGCAGTGAGGATATCTGTGCACTGAATTATTCGATTATAATGTAGGTTAAGACTCGACCGTGACTTTTACAGTTCTAGATGAATGGCTGAAGGTGTCTTGAAGTCGGTTCCACCCACCAAGAGCAGGCTGTTCGGGCATTTTGACAGGTATTATTTTTGGAGTTAGCTCCGATAAGATCCTATAGCTTGATGGGGTCTTACATGTGTCATGGTTTCTCTTTTTCTTGATCAACAAAATTGTAAGAGTGTGCGTTGAACGCAACTCTCTCACAAAAAAAAAAAAGTTTTCTCAACAGGAAGTACACAACACACTTGACTACTTTATACTTTTGGTCCAACCTATTTCCAATACTACTTCGCCTTCACTGGGCTCAATATCTAGGAATTTCTATTTCTAATAATACATTATTCTCGTCAGCAACAGAATACCACACTCAAATGGGATTTTGCAAAATACAGGAAATTCTTATCGATTTTCAACCATACCATGATTAAAAGGTCGCCAGAATTCCTAGGTCTCACACAACCAACCACACTATTCAGCTCATACGCGAATTCTTGTGGTTAATTAACAACGATACTTTCGGATACTTGTACCCTCGGTATGGTGAAAAATGCCTCAAACTATTATAAACGCATCACGCGGTATACAACGTACCGCATTTTAGAACGCGAGACTACTGAAGGGGATGCCACTGAGAAGCGAGACAAGTATAACGTGCAAAACATGGACAACCTCTACTCTGTAATCTGATGTGCCCATCTCGTCTTCGTTTGTCATACGTCGATTAGAAACACACGTTTATAATGAAACCACTGACCTCATTTCCATCAGTATTAGTCGTATGTGCCGCGCTTCACCGCCCCTTACAAAGGTAGAAATACCGATCGCCGACTAACATCCATTACTCAAATCGAGTTTCGCTTTTTACTATCGAAATGCACAAAGCTGAGCTTACAACATCGTGTGAAACTTGTTTACACCACGCTTTGACGAGTTTAAATAGGCGATCCTTTGAATTTCAAAATTATTTCACGAATACAACGCGTGATTAGCTCCTAAATTTCTGTCCGATGTGAAAAATCAATCAACATCGAGACAGAAGCTCGTGACAAAAACATACCTAATTTAATCTAGACACTCGATGTTTCTTTGTCATAGAACAATTCTGAACATAGTACTTAGTTGAGTATAAGTGAAAATATATGACGTGTCATCATTTTTTGAATCATATGATTATATCACGGGTTTACAGTACCTCTCAGTTTCATAAAACTGATTCGACAATGTTTAACGAGCTACAAGGTATTTGAGAGTAAAACGAATTATGAGGAAACTGCAGATTGTCTGTGAACGCGGTTGTTTGATCCAGCTGGTTGCCTCACTCGAGTATATGTGTAAATTGCGGAAAAAAGGAAGATACTATTTTCCCAGCGCGAAATTTGATATTACGACTACGGCTTATTCTTTTTGAATGTATAATAGTGTCGTATTGTAGCTCCGGAACATTAACTTTTTTCTCGGCTGGTGTATATGAAAAGAGAGCGACAGGGAAAAATATTGCGTTTACGACGAGAAAAAACGATACGACACGCGACGGTCTCGTTATCACGTAATGAATATTTGCGAGCAATTTATTCGCAAGAAAATACGTAAAACGAAAACTTTCGTAATCTGTGTGCGACGATTTAAAGTAATGCCCATAATTCGACACGTAGCTGAACCCATGCTCGAAAAATATCTACGGTACCTGGGTCGATGCAATCCGAAATTATTCAATTGAACCGATTCTTATAATTATTCACGATAAAGTGCCAAAAGAAAAAAAAAAAAAAAACAGAAGAACAGCGAAATACATTCTCGAATGAATATTTGAATTTTTCGCCGCCGGCTGCGCGTCCATTACAGCTCATTTTCGTCGTTTCTCTTCACTTCGTTTCCGGCTTTTTATCACTTAAAAAATACAAAAAAAAATCTGCCCGATATCTGTCATAGAAGATACAAAGCGTAGACTCGAACTTTTTTCGCCACAGATTTGACGCAGAAAGTGGGACTTTTGGAATTTTAAAAACTTTTCTGGTACAAAGCGAGAATTCGGAATATCGAAAATAAAAAAAGAAGCACGAAAAGGACGTACCTCTATTTCCTGTCAATAGATTATAGCCCAAAGGCAGGATGGTGCGGTGCCTCGAACGTGATAATTTAAATTTTTGTAAATTATCTGCTTATTTTGGTCTCTCTTTACCGTTATAGGCTCACTTTGCTCGAAGCGCGAGTTTTATTTTTTTAGAATGTTCCATTATCATCATCGAGCAGCTTTATAGCTTTATGAAGCATTACAATAGGTCCACGCGGCGTCTTTTTCGGGCTTCATCGATCTCTCGTCTTCGGATCAACGATTTTCCCCATAAGATTTCTTGTTCACCTTGTTACTGGGCAACCCTCTAAGAAACCTTTTTAATGGAAAGGTAATTAGTTTTTTGAATACAACTCTGTACGTAGTTCACATTTACACAATCGCAAAATTTTTCATTTTATTGAACAAATAAATATGAGTACTTTCGGCACAGTAGCCATTCTCAAAGAGCGAACACATACAACTGATACCAGACTAATAAAATTTACATAAGCTACTACTATCAGGAATTAACAGAAGGGGCCAGCGATGGAACACCAATAAACGGCAGACGCCAATGAGTTATTAATCGACGCTTTCCATCCAACTGAGAACGCCAACGAAGTTTCAATGACATATTGTGCCTTTGAGACGGTTCTGAGGACGCCTTGCATAGTTCTTTTCGTACCTTAATAACCTTTATCCCGATATTAAGTTCACTTTAGGAGAAGGTACATATTAAAATTAGCCAAACGAGAAGTCGCGGTGTGAATCATAAACCAGTTCAATCAGGCCATCTTCCGGAATGTACGAGTTGAGTGCAGTGATACCATCGGTGTAGAGATGACGCATTATCTCTATATGCTCGAGGGCGATGCGCTTACGGTAAGAATTCTCCTTATGGAGGAGCTTTTAGGATCCCTCGCGGAAGCTGTGGCCTTTGCTTATTAAATGATCAGCAAAAGCTGACTCCCCTAATGTCCCTTCTTCCAAGACTTCAGGTGCTCAGCTACTCTAACTTTCATTTGGCGGCTGGCCCCTCCACAATCCCCACATTCCAACTTGTAAACACCACTCCTCTCATCAACAGGTATGGGGTCCTTCAGTCACACAAACAACCTCTTGACTGTGGTAGCGCGGATCGGAATCCAAACGGGCGGAGGGCCCGACCCAATTGGAGGGAGGACTTCCCCAAGAAAGGGAGACTGATCCAACGCAAACGGATCGTGTCTCGGGAGAGGGAGGTGGTGGAATCAAGAAGACTCCTCGTAACTTTCCTCCGAACCATCACGTCAACATCGACATTGACCTCATTCACTCTAGCCAGGTGTTTCATTGTGAGTAACTCTTTCTTGAAGACAGACTGACTCAAAGGAATACGAGTCAGTCTGTGAACTAGGCTGTGAAAAGCGGCCATCTTATGAGCAACAGGACCGAACGAACCACCGTGGACTAAAACATCGTTCGTAGTATCTTTCCTGTAAATTCCAAACTTATGGATAGGTCCCGTCTATTATGGAGATCGATAAATCCAAAAAGTTAATGGAAAATACCCCTATTTCCAACGTAAATTTGATGTAAGGGTACCAGGAATTGAGATACCTCAGAAACTCACCAAGGAGATCTGGGGGACCAGTCCAGGTGCATGGAACACGTCATCAACGTACCTGTGCCAGTAGTGAATATGATTAAGAACCACCTGGTTCGAGGAAAAGAGGTCAAATTCAAACTTAGACATGAAAATTTCGGAGATGAGAGAATCTAATGGTGATCCAATATGGATCCCTACTTCATCAGGAAACTCGAAAAGTTTTCCTTCAAATTTACAGTAGTTGGGGGACCAGCAAATATTCAGAAGATCGAAAAATTCATGAAGCTCATTGTGAGGGATGTTGGCTTTAACGAGTAGCTCACCCATACGCTGGATAGTAGCAGCCTTAGGAACATTTTCGCGTTTATTGTGGATAGCCGTAACCTTGAGGAACGTATTCGTTTAATTGAGAACGCTTCTGCGGCGTATTCACAGTTTCTTTTTCTGAAATTTCGGAAGAAACGCGCTTCGTATTCCTCTCATATTTGGTTTCTTCGTCTGTGTTTAGTGTTGTATTTTTGAAGCTTAAGTTCGTTAAATTCCGGTTTTATTCTGATTGTAAGATTACGATTAAGAAACTGGAAAATCATATGAGGGTGAAGTGGATAAGAACAGAGTTACGAAGATGGCATGGTAAATACAATATTACGACTAGATTAAACCTTATGGTCCATTCGAGACTCTCCGGTATGCTCCTCCCCCTTGAGTTTGATTACTTTATGCGGGACGTCAATGAAAAGTGTCGGAAGTTTGAGGTGAACATGAAGCAGAAGAAGAATGAGAAGTTGTCCTCCTTAATGAATGTTAATGGTGAGGTGGTTGAGGAAGGGGTGAGTGACGGTGTTGTCGTTCATAAATTCCATCCCCCCCTCATATATAATAGTCAGGTAGTGATTAATCGTGACGAAACTGCCCTTCTTAAGAAAGGTTTGAAATTCAGTTTACCTCCCCTCAAGAAGGATGAAACCTTGGCGAATGTTGTTGCGGATCTTGCGGTTGAAATTGGTCCTGGTTTTAATACCCAAAAAGTTTGTGCCGAATTAGCCCGCAATAAACCCCTCCCTCCCATGAGTGAAAAATTGGGGAAGTGATTCAAGGTTTAAAGAGGAAGATGAAAGAGGAAGATTTAATCGTACCTAAGGCTGACAAGGTCAATGCTGTTGTGGTGATGGAGAAATCCGTCTATTCTTCTAAGATCCATGAAGTCCTCCAGCAGTGCGGTGCTAAAGGGAGTGAGGATTTCAGCTTCCCTAAGCACGTTAAAGAAGTTAGGGGTGTCATCAACAGGAGTGAGGCTATTATCAAAACTCCTCCTTCGAAAAAAGCCCTCCCTGTTCCCAACTCTACACCCCCCCCCACCTCCTCTACGGGCTGCCCAAAGTGCATAAGAACAATACCCCGATGCGACCTGTCATTTCTTTCTTCTCCTCACCAACCTACCTCCGTGCCAAATTCCTGGACCGTTGGTTCAGAAATCGTATTGATTTTAAATCCCCTCATTCGGTCTTGAATTCGACCACCTTGACTGACGTCCTGAAAGGTGTGAGTCTTCCCCCGCGAACGACCATCTGCTCGTTTGATGTCGTTGGTTTGTCCCCGAATATTCCTACAGCTGCTACTATCCAGCGTATGTGTGAGCTACTCGTTAAAGCCAACATCCCTCACAATGAGCTTCATGAATTTTTCGATCTTCTGAATATTTGCTGGTCCTCCAACTACTGTAAATTTGAAGGAAAATTTTTCGAGTTTCCTGGTGAAGTAGGGATCCATATTGGATCACCATTGGACTCTCTCATCTCCGAAATTTTCATGTCTAAGTTTGAATTTGACCTCTTTTCCTCGAACCAGGTGTTACTTAATCATATTCACTATTGGCACAGGTACGTTGATGACGTTCCATGCACCTGGACTGGTCCCTCAAATCTTCTTAGTGAGTTTCTGAGGTATCTCAATTCCTGGTACCCTACCGTCAAATTTACGTTGGAAATAGAGGTATTTTCCATCAACTTTTTAGATTTATCGATCTCTATAATCGACGGTATCCATATGTTTGGGATTTACAGGAAAGATACTAAGACCGATGTTTTAGTCCACGGACGTTCGTGCGGTCCTGTTGCTCATAAGATGGCTACCTTTCATAGCCTAGTTCACAGAATGACGCGTATTCCTTGAGTCAGTCTGCCTTCAAGAAAGAATTACTCACAATAAAACACTTGGCTAGAGTGAATGGGAGCCTTCTTGATTCCACCACCTCCCTCCCCCGAGACACGATCCGTTTGCGTTGGATCAGTCTCCGTTTCTTGGGGAAGTCCTCCCTCCAATTGGGTCGGGCCCTCCGCCCGTTTGGCTTCAGACCCGCGTTTTACAACCCTACCACAGTCAAGAGGTTGTTTGTGTGACTGAAGGACCCCATACCTGTTGATGAGAGGAGTGGTGTTTACAAGTTGGAATGTGGGGATTGTGGAGGGGCCAGCCGCCAAATGAAAGTTAGAGTAGCTGAGCACCTGAAGTCTTGGAAGAAGGGACATTAGGGGAGTCAGCTTTTGCTGATCATTTAATAAACAGTGGCCACAGCTTCCGCGAGGGATCCGAAAAGCTCCTCCATAAGGAGAATTCTTACCGTAAGCGCATTGCCCTCGAGCACATAGAGATAATGCTGCAACTCAACACCGATGGTATCACTGTACTTCTGTTCGTCAGTTGCTTTCAGTTCAGGCTTGATGATCTTTTATTAACCGAAAGCGCTCGTCGTTTTATATTTTTTTTTGCGGTTTGCATTGTTTACTCTCCCTTCGGAGTATTCGTCCTCTCGCATTTATACAGGAACCTTATTGTGCGACCACATTGCTTTAGGAAACCCACAAGACCACAGAAAAGTCAATTTACGGCTAATTCGAGCTTTCTTTAGGCCTACTTTTCAGCCAGTATAGACTAATAATTATACTATATTATGCTAATAGTGTAAAACTCGATCTCGGGTTCGCATATTTCTGGATCGCGTCCAGGATCTCTCAACGTAAAAAGAGGGGTGCAACTTGGATCGCGATTTTCTATTGGTGGAATTAGTGGTAGGTGCCGGTAATGACAATAAAAATGTCAAAAGGATGGTAATGCATGCGGACGTTCACAAAGAAATTTATATACATATATAGGGAGGGAATTTTTAATGTTCGCAGCACTGAGTAGCCGGCAGGGATCACTCGCGCGACACGTTTGGCCCTCTTCTTGGTCCAGTGACAGTCTTATCATGCAATATAGTTCGTCATCGGGCTCTGAAAATCCTCAAGTTGCGACCCAAAAACAAATCCTGATTGGGTTCAGAAGTCGACAGATTAAAACCCAAAAACGAGTTCGTGATAGGTTTGTTGACAATCCACAAGTTGAGATACAAAAACGAATTTTGATTGGATTCTCGAAAATCCACAGATTAAGACCCGAAAACAAATAGAAAAGACATTCTGTGTCCTCATTGTTTTAGGAAACACAGATTTTAACTCTCACTCTCGAGCTATAATACATGACGGGAGAGGAACTTAGAATTTTCCAAGTCCCCTTCCCCGGGTCGATGAGAAAATTTGGTGTACTTCATCCGAAATCGACGCCAGATCGTCATCGATAGATGTCGACCAGCCTACATTCATTATTCGAAAACCACAAATCGACACGAAATCGATTCAACATTGCAGTCGAGTTCAGGTCGATGAAAAATTTGGGGAAGTCGACGCAAAATCGACTCTATATTGGCGTCGTTTAGAAATCAACAGGGCAGTCGAGTTTAGGTCGATAATAAGAAGTGGAGAAGTTGAATCGAAATCGACGGCGAACGGGTCTACAAATGAGTCGAAATTTGTCGATCCTCGACGTGACGTTGATTTTGAAAACATACCGACGTAATTTCAACAAAGACTTTCGGTCGACATCAATTCGAGTGTCGACATGGTTCGTCGGCTATAAAGGAAATGGAATGGGACTAGTCGGACCACAGGGTTAAGTCAAGAAGATAATGACTGTAATGATTTTGCTGAGATGAGCGGGATTAAAGTACGCAACATGAGACGACAATACGGATCAAACTTATGATTACAATCATCTTACGTAAAGGTGATTGGGGGGGGGGAGGAAGAATCCCCTCTCGTACAAAGGATGAGGTCAAGAGCTCATAAACATTCCAAGATGAAGTTGAGTTCAAGTCGCTTTTAGCTATGAAAATGAATATCATTGACGCGGTGATAGTAAGTTTCATCCATCGTGACTTCATTTTATAGACACTCGACGCTTGAAAAATATAATTCGTAGTAGAATTCACCCACTAATTCTCTTAACCTGAATAATATTGAATTCTTACCACAAATTATAATACTTTGTCACACCAATTTCGAGGAATGCGACTCTCGTGGTTGTGTACGCATAAAACTGTTCAAACGTATGCACAATGATATTAATTGTGACAGAAATTATACGAATGAGGAAAGGCCACTGTAGCCGTCTTACACAATACAATTATTGTTTTACGAACAAACACCATGTTGAGTTCGTCCCATCGAAATTACTAACATCCTGTTAATAAATATTCCCAAGAGGTACACTTCCTTCTTCATCCCCCACATCTTCGGGTAAACTCATATTCGGAAACTAAATCTATTACGTGTGGTTTGTCGGCTATATATAGGCCGTAAATCTAGAGTCTTCGATGACAGCCGTCGCGCCTATATTTTAATACGATAAATGCAAATATTTCGCGAACTTACGAAGTCAAATTCAGCCGTTGAAAGGCGAACACCGAACCACTGTAGCGGTAATGTTGACGGAATTTGTCGGGTTTTTGTCGAGAAGAAAATATTCGCGAAAAGGGTGCGTTATTATTTCTGTCAACAAAAGAGAGTAAACCACTATACCTGTGCGTATTTGAGAACAACCCCCGCGAACAGAAGAAACTAATTTAGTCGACACTGCGCTCAGGAATGGAATGCGTCGAACTGGGACTTACGCACCTGTGGCGAAATTATACACAATATACAATAGAACGGGGCAAGCGGATGATAAGACAGCTCAAACAAATTAACTTCACGCCGCCGTTTTTATCTGAGAGTAGGCGACCCATGTTCGAGCGAGAAAGTAGCGCGAATTAATTGCGAGAACTTACGATAATGTATTGTTAATTTTTACGAAAGGATGCGAGAATTAGTTTTGGTAAATTAAGGAAGTTGAAAGAAAAAGCTTGTATCTTTCGGTACCAAGCTGGGTAGGGATTTGAATTTTTTAGCGTAATTGCGTGAACGCGATCTTGCACTTTTTGCAAAGAAATTTAAAAAACGACGACAGAACTAGTTTTTTGTCAACGTGAGTATACGAGGAAAATCGAAGAAAGAACTTCAAACAAAAGTCTCTTTTGGTGTAATCTTCTTTACTGCAGATACAAATTGGACGACCATGTATCCACCTACTCAGAGATGTTCGTAATCCTACGCATCGTTCGACCTGTATGTACGGCACAGGGATTCAGAGACATTAAGTTGACTAAATTTGCATACAATGGAAGACAGAAAGGAAAATATTTGTACTACCGAGTTTCGTTCTCATCTCAGAATGCTGGAGGGGAAATGGAATGAGTGATACAATTCGTTCAATCAAACTATGAGAATCATACCACAAAGTTGCTATAATATGCTTTAGAGCATTGTCAAATTCGACCAGATGAAACACACGAGAAAGGAAATCCAAAATGTGATAAAAAGTCTCAAGGAAGAGATCAGAGATCATGATATACAAGCGAGTAATGGATTGAACAACTTAGGGTAGAAAAATGATGCAAAAATCATAGTCAAGCAGAGCCCAAGAAGACATAAGACTTCAATTTTCAAACGAATACGTTCCTCGAGGTTACGGCTATCAATAATAAACCCGAGGAACGAATACTCCGAAAGGAAAGTAAACAATGCAAACCACAGAAAAAATATAAGACGACGAGCGCTTTCGGTTAATAAACCATCATCAAGCCTGAACTGAAAGCAACTGACGAACAGTAGAGAAAAACAGGGTATTAAGATTGGCCAAACGAGAAGTCGCGGTGTGAATCATACCGTAAACCAGTTCAATCAGGCCATCTTCCGGAATGTACGAGTTGAGTACAGTGATACCGTCGGTGTTGAGATGACGCATTATCTCTATATGCTCGAGGGCAATGCGCTTATGGTAAGAATTCTCCTCATGGAGAAGCTTTTTGGATCCCTCGCGGAAGCTGTGGCCATCACTGTTTATCAAATGATCAGCAAAAGCTGACTCCCCTAAGTGTCCCTTCTTCTAAGACTTCAGGTGCTCAGCTACTCTAACTTTCATTTGGCGACTGGTCTCACCAATATAAAAGCCTCCACAATCCCCACATTCCAACTTGTAAACACCACTCCTCTCATCAACAGGTAAGGCTCCTCGTAACTTTCCTCCGAACCATCACGTCAACATCGACATTGACCCCATTCACTCTGGCCAGGTGTTTTATTGTGAGTAACTCTATATTGAAGGCAGACTGACTCAAAGGAATACGAGTCAGTCTGTGAACTAGGCTGTGAGAAGCAGCCATCTTATGAGCAACAGGACCGAACGAACCACCGTGGACTAAAACATCGGTTGTAGTATCTTTCCTGTAAATTCCAAACTTATGGATACCGTCTATTATAGAGATCGATAAATCCAAAAAGGTAATGGAAAATACCCCTATTTCCAACGTAAATTTGATGGAAGGGTACCAGGAATTGAGATACCTCAGAAACTCACCAAGGAGATCCGGGGGACCAGTCCAGGTGCATAGAACGTCATCAAAGTAAATGTACCAGTAGTGAATATGATTCAGTAACACCTGATGGTTCGAGGAAAAGAGTTCAAGTTCAAACTTGGACATTAAAATTTCGGAGATGAGAGAGTCTAAAGGTGATCCAATATGGATCCCTAGTTCATCAGGAAACTTGAAAAAATTGGTCCTGGTTTTAATACCCAGAAAGTTCGTGCCGAATTAGTCCGCAATAACCCCCTCCCTCGCATGAGTGATGAATTGGGAGGAGTGATTCAAGGTTTGAAGAAAATGATTAAAGAGGGAGATTTAATCGTCACTAAGGCTGACAAGGGCAATGCTGTTGTGGTGATGGAGAAATCCGCCTATTCTTCTAAGGTCCATGGAATCCTCCAGCAGTGTGGTGCTAAAGAGGGTGAGGATTTCAGCTTCCCTAAGCACGTTAAAGAAGTTAGGTGTGTCATCAACAGGAGTGAGGCTATTATCGAAACTCGTGCTTTGAAAAAAGCCCTCCCCGTTCCTAACCCTAAACCCACCTCCTCTACGGGCTGCCCAAAGTGCATAAGAACAATACCCCGATGCGACCTGTCATTTCTTTCTTCTCTCACCAAGCTACCTCCTTGCCAAATTCCTGGACCGTTGGTTCAGAAATCGTATTGATTATAAATCCCCTCATTCGGTCTTGAATTCGACCACCTTGACTGACGTCCTGAAAGGTGTGAGTCTTCCCGCGGGAACGACCATCTGCTCGATTGATGTCGTTGGTTTGTTCCCAAATATTCCTACGGCTACTACTATCCAGCGTATGGGTGAGCTACTCGTTAAAGCCAACATCCTTCACAATGAGTTCATGAACTGATCGATCTTCTGAAAATTTGCTGGTCCCCCAACTAGTGTAAATTTGAAGGAAAATTTTTTAAGTTTCCTGATGAAGTAGGGATGCATATTGGATCACCATTAGACTCTCTCATCTCCGAAATTTTCATGTCTAAGTTTGAATTTGACCTCTTTTCCTCGAACCAGGTGTTACTTAATCATATTCACTACTGGCACAGTTGCGTTGATGACGTTCTATGCTCCTGGACTGGTCCCCCAGATCTTCTTGGAGAGTTTCTAAGGTATCCCAATTCCGGGTACCCTTCCATCAAATTTACGTTGGAAATAGGGGTATTTTCCATTAACTTTTTAGATTTATCGATCTCTATAATAGACGGTATCCATAAGTTTGGGATTTACAGGAAAGATACTACGACCGATGTTTTAGTCCACGGTGGTTCGGTCGGTCCTGTTGCTCATAAGATGGCTGCTTTTCACAGCCTAGTTCACAGACTGACTCGTATTCCTTTGAGTCAGTCTGCCTTCAATATAGAGTTACTCACAATAAAACACCTGGCCAGAGTGAATGGGGTCAATGTCGATGTTGACGTGATGGTTCGGAGGAAAGTTACGAGGAGCCTTCTTGATTCCACCACCTCCCTCCCCCAAGATACAATCCATACCGTCGTTTGCGTTGGATTAGTCTCCCTTTCTTGGGGAAATTCACCCTCCAATTGGGTCGGGCCCTTCGCCCGTTTGGCTTCAGACCCGCGTTTTACAACCCTACCACATCAAGAGGTTGTTTGTGAGGCTGAAGGACCCCATACCCGTTGATGAGAGGAGTGGTGTTTACAAGTTGGAATGTGGGGATTGTGGAGGGGCCAGCCACCAAATGAAAGTTAGAGTAGCTGAGCACCTGAAGTCTTGGAAGAAGGGACACTTAGGGGAGTCAGCTTTTGCTGATCATTTGATAAACAGTGGCTACAGCTTCCGCGAGGGATCCGAAAAGCAACTCCATAAGGAGAATTCTTACCGTAAGCGCATTGCCCTCGAGCATCTCAACACCGATGGTATCACTGTACTCAACTCGTACATTCCGGAAGGTCGCCTGATTGAACTGGTTTACGGTATGATTCACACCGCGACTTCTCGTTTGGCCAATCTTAATACCTTGTTTTTCTCTTCTGTTCGTCGGTTGCTTTCAGTTCAGGCTTGATGATGGTTTATTAACCGAAAGCGCTCGTCGTTTTATATTTTTTCTGCGGTTTGCATTGTTTACTCTCCCTTCGGAGTATTCGTCCTTTCGCGTTTACTTCAATTTTTCTGAAAAAATTCTCAAATTGACGTCATTGACCAAGACATGAGAACATCGACCTGGAAACGGAGAACATAGAGCTGATTTTCTCATGAAATGTTAGGGACACTCTCTAGAATGTAATTTCAAAGCCCCGCTGACGAATGCACATTTGGCTTCCCTTCTCAGAGAAATGCGGGTGGAAATCGAGTTTTCCTGTCAATAAATTGATAGCTATTCGGGTGGAACTATTTGATATTCTTTAGCAGGAAAATCGCTTTTGTTGAGGGGCATTCTCAAGAAATTTTATTGAGCGCAAACTTTGATGACGTCATCATTCTTGGGTTCAAAAAAAAATTCTCATTTATCACCGCATGACGTTGAAAAGTGCCGCATACCGTCTGTCCAGCTGACATTGATGCTTATAATTCTCCAAAAAAAAACATTAGAGTATTCTTATGACGAAGGAGTGAATTTTTTTCATTTTGTGTCGCCTTTTCTCATTTTTCTCGGCGTTCACTCAAATGTTTATTGTTTTATAGGTGCTTTTTAATTTAGATACCACGTATACTTTTTTCTTCGTTCCACTCTATAGTGATTATTTACCCGAGAAGATTCGAATCGAAAATTTTCGACCGTATTTTAAAAGTCAATTCGTGCAAAAAATACTCGGTGAACTCGAATACACCTCAATTTATGTTGATGCTTTGGCTAGAATACTCTCTGGATAATAACGATGGTGACCTTGAAGTCGTACAATCCTCGAGGCGATGATAGCTTGACGACAAGCTCTGTAGATTTTGTGAAACGCTACAAAAGAAAATAAATAATGGTTCTACACAAAACAGTTCAAAGAGACAGAGGAATTTTGACTGAAATATACGCCAAAGTGGGTTATTTTATGTCTCTTAGTTCGTCAACATATAATTGAGATTCGGCAGCGGTAATTCGGGTATATTAGCTACACACCATTAAATTTCAGAACCCATATTCGAACTAATTTCCAACATTAAATAAGCGAGATGGATTATTCCACGGAGATTCACTTAGTGGAGGAGTGAATACTCAAAATGTTGCATAACTTTTCGTAAATCCAGCGCCGCTACGCGATCGAAATGCTTTCGATTTTATTGAATTAATTCCGTTTAATTACTCGATTTAATTTACATCCTTATCTCGTGCTCAGTTTACCAGTGCGCGGTTTACACTTCGCACACAATATGCGAACAAGATAATTCTCTGTTTCCAATACAGTTTCCGTACTGCTGCAATCAAAAATTAACATTTCAGACGGAAAAATCGTCGTGACCTTCGGTGTATTTGTTCAAGTGTTCAATTTTTCCTTCTTTCAAAAGTCGCGATAGGTATGCGAAAAACGCTCCACGTGGCTCAGCTGTTCTGCGCCGTGATTTTCAATTCGTAATTAACGTCTAGCGATTCGTGCATAATAGAAAAGATTCCTCTGACCTCTTCGAGCTTACAGTATATTTTGCTCTACAGGTCATTTATCAAACGAAATATTTTGAAGGATGTCGAGAGAAAGCCCGCGGCCTACGTAAGGCAAAACTGAAGAGCAGGAGAGAAAAGACATTTCAAGAAGGAGATAGCGACCGCATGTACTCTTGTATCCATCGTATAACCACTCACGCATTATGGCTGTCCTACTGTTTTTGAACTCGTAAAAAAACTGCTCCAGATTCTTGGCGATATCCGACATTATATCGGGAAAAAGAACACGTCAAAATTTTATCAGCCGAATGAAGCACGTGAAATGAATAACATTTCTTAGTGTAAATAACGAATTCTATTTATTTATTGTACCATTATCTCGCACCTCATCTCATTCCTACATTATTCATTCTTTTGTCGAGTTCATATTTACGCGTTTTATTTTTCCGAAATAATTTTTTTCCTCTCGTTTTCTTTTGTCGTCGTACTACAGTATTTATATTTAGTTGGAGGATAAATTGCCCGAGCAAAAAGGGCAGACGCGATGCTTTTAACATCCCTTTACACGTATGTGGCCCAGTCGTGGGAATCGTTGAAAAATGCGCTGCCCTCGAGACTGGTGTTGATTTTTACTCTCGAGTAAACAGTGAATGGACAGCGATAATGAAATTTCAGTAGTTTGTAAATTGAAAAATTGATACAACCCGATGTCTCTACACACATTTTCTCTTACATGCAATTCGAAACTCTTTGTTTTCAACGTTGCCACAAATTACGGAACAAACGTTATAAAATTTGTGTGAAATAGATTCTGTGTGACAGAACTCTACGCAACAAAAGAATACCAAATTCTCTCATATTTGCTCTCGTCAGTCAAGATACTCATTGAACCTACAGTGAGAGAAGAATTATAAGTTCGAAATCATGGGTGTGACCCTAACATATGACGTCGATAGCTTGATCAAAGAGCTGGTGAATTCAGACAAAAATTCATCGGTACTAAGTCGCCAGATGAGATAATCATCATAATTCTTTCCCCGAGTTATAGAACCAAAGCCTTGCGGTTGGCAAGGTTCGAAAAGCTATAGTCGGGATAAGATGGCTTTGGTCGCAAATTGTTCCAAATTTATTTTGATAAGTGCACGCGCCCGTGAGAAAACTCGATATCCAAAAGTTTATTCAGTTCTTGTCCCCTGCAGAACTACTCGAAGCCCGGGGCATTTTTCGATCATTTTTTGCATACTGTGCGCATGATTTTACCGATGAATCGATCATATATTTAGCAGGAGGAACTTCAGAAATCACGAGCTGCCTCCTCTCTTCAGGCTAAAAAAATTGATGTTTTCCTAATATGTACGTGCTAAATAAAATACTTTTGAAAAAAGAAACGGTGTTGCTGACAAGGTTTATCGAATGGTTTTGCGCTGTCGCTAAAAAACACCATCCGTGTCACAGAAATATAATAAAAAATACTACGAAATGTGAAAATATTACCGTGTGATTGCCCGCAACACGCTGGAAAAAGTTTATGCCCTCTGTACAAAGTTGAATTGATAACTCAACGTACATCCAAATCAACGATCAGAATGGTTGTGATGACAAAGCCGAGTTATTGTATTATTAATACTATGTGTATTCTAGTCTGTCACAAAAATACAACGACCAACAAGTCGTTTATCTCTTACGCAAAAACTTTGACAATAGATACTAAATATCACAAACCAATCCCATATACTCGATTCAACGTAAGAACTGCCCGTGCTGATGCGATGGACACTTGTGTTGCAAAGAGGAAAGGGAAGTCGTCTTGTAATGCAAGGGCAGTTGTTAACGTGATTTTAGTGTCAACCAGAACACAGGGTCGTCGAGAGCTCCAGTCGGGCCCGGGGACAAAATTCCTAGTTGCCCCCCTCTCGTCAGGCCTGCCAGAACAACAAATATTTGAGAGCAACGAATGTCCGTCCCTTCATCCTCAGCACACACAACGGCTCCCCGCAAGCAGCCGCATTCATTTATTTACATAAAAAGTGTGCCGATGCCGTGCTCACGTGAGGCTGAAGAAAATAACATTCACGTAGTAGCGTGAGTAGTACACGACTGTTCTTCCCACACATTCAAAACTCATTAAAAAGTCACTCCCACTCTTCAGAATATATATCAATCAATCACCTATAAATCAAACCAGATAGGCTATTTGTAGAGTGAACAGTAAAACTCAATTAATAAAGTCTATCTATCCCCATAACGTCTTATCACTTATTTATCAAACTGATAACAGAGTAAAAGTACCCTTAAGGAAACCTTTAATCCAAAATGAGAAATTTTCTCTACAGCGTTAATATTATTACTTATATTTGGGACAATGTTCAGAATTATCATCTATAATGACCGAAACCGCAAATGAAAAAACGTACCTTAAATGCTTCTTTCCCAAATAAGAAAAAACAAACTTCCTAATTTCAAAAAAAAAAAAAAAAGTAATAATAATAAGAACAGAAAAAATAGAAAATAATATTCTCATCTCTTGAGACATCTTAAATCAACTATAAGCTACCGGTACCATCAATTATGAGTACACAAAAATGTAAAAATACTTCTTTCAATCACCATGTGGTTGAAAACCAAGAAAAACGTATTTTTGGTTTTGTGATAGTTCATACTTTGACCGCAAGATAGCGCTAAAAGACTGAGCCTGGTGTTTACATGCTGTAGTCCAAAACCCTTATGTTAAAGCCATTTTTGGCTTTTACACAACAGTTTTGCGCTGTTGCTGGAAGCGCCAGCTGGACATTTGTTTTTCAAAAATATACTTGCGATGCATGCGTGTGTTAATACAATGTTTACATGTTTGGAATTTCTTTTCTTGTAAATTTACAATACTAGCTCTCAATTAAAATTGTATTTTATTTTTTTGTAACCGAAAAAAAAAAAAAACGACTTTTTATCGGGTGCATTATTCTTGTTCTTGGAGTTTTGAGAGCTTAGGATGGTATTAATCTCAAAGCTCAAGGTGTTGAAGATGAAGGTTGAAAATATTATCTTACTGATTGAAAATACAAGAACAGGTGTTAATTGAAAGTTCATTGTTGAAAAAAATCACGCAAACGCTTTGGGGAAATACCGTTCTTTGAGAAAAACGAATGCTATAATGATACAGATTGATTTTTTCTGAACTATTTTGATGGAAGATGTACAAACCCGTTAAACCAAATCAACTATTACTAAATGATGACAGAATACCGTGTCAATTCTATTACTAAATGGTCGATATTGGTTGGTTTTTGGTCGTACGAACTAAAAGAGACCAAATTATTAGTACCATCAGAAAATGGTTGATTTTTAGTAAATTTTTGAGGTAAATCCACCAAATTTTGCCCATTCATTTCAGTTTATTGTTGGTCTGATATTATTCCTACTAAATTTTGACCATAATTTTTGGTTTATTTTTGATCACTATGCGGAATACACATTTCGACCCATTTTTGGTCGTTATATTGTCAATACAGAATGGAATTTTTCCTCGTTTCTTAGTCTAAAATTGATATAGTATTTATCACTCAATTTTGACTAAGATAAGTCAATTTCTGGGCAGATACTTTGGGAGATACCTTGATCCATTTTGAGTAGATTTTCCCTCAACATCCATCAATATGAGTGTTATGGGGAGAGCCATATAGTCACTCACACAATTTTGAACAAAATTTCCAGCCAATTTCTTGGTAGATATCCCTAGAACATATCTTGGTCCATTTTCAGTCGATTTGTCTTCAACATCTACCTAAAATTTTACTCTTTTTTTGGTCTATTCTCATGCAAATCGCAGTCACTCAATATTGCCGAAATTTCCGGTCAATTTCTTCGGAATGAATCAAGTGTCATATTGCTTGCAAACTCGCTGATAAATAAAGATATTTAAAATGAAATTTAAAATAAAATTTGAGATTTAAAAGTTAATATCGTTCTTAATAATCAAATTGTTTAATAAATTAACATATTCTACTAATCGTACAAATATTAGATTCATAATATTCAATTTAAGGAATTCCATCAGGATTGATAATTTAATAAATATACCTAATTTTTCAAATTCAATTTTATATCAATAATTTTTAATTTTTGAAATTAAATTCTTAATTTATTTGAAAAGTTTATAATAATATAATATTATTTTGAAAAAATAAAGATCTCATTTAAATTTTCTTGATATAGTTTATTTAATTAAAATCATTAATTTTGTCTTTTAGAATTATATTTTGTTTGATGAAAATATTTATAATAATTTTTAATAATTTATATTATAAAAATCATTATAAAAACACTAAAAAAATTTAAACTAAATAATTTTATATAATTCATTTAATTTATTTGATATAATTTATTTTGATCCTTTAAATAAGAATTGATAAAATTATTTAATAATTTCGATGATTTTAAATAATAATTATTTACAACTTGTAATCACATTGAACCAGAATGATATTTTTCATTTTCTTGTTCAATTTTACATTCAATCAATAAAAAATTATCAGGTTTACTTATGACAAATAAAAAAAGTAATTATTAAAAAATAATTTTTTTAAAATTAATCTAAATAGCAAATTAAATTATAATAATTAAATTTAAAATTTAATAATAATGTAGGAATTTTATACATTAAATTTAAATAAATAAAAAATATATTAAAGATTCATTTTGAAAAATTATTTCAATTAATTGATTCAATTAATATGAATCAATTATAAAGTCTACAAATTTCTGAATACAGTCCCTAAATAATTGAAGGTCCTATAGTAATTAATATTGTAATTTTAGACCGAAATCGCACTTCTCTCAATATAATCCTGCTAACGAGATTGCTATCTTCATTCTTTTCTTCTCTCACTTGAGGGAGGCTTAGATATAGCCTGGTTTTTCTCATCGAAAATGGTCTGTTAGTATCATCTAACTATAGACCGTTTTATGGCGTTTCTATTGCCCAAAACTTGATTGTTCTGCTTCGTCAAAAGGGTCCGTTGATATCGCTTGAATATAGGCTACAACAGATTATTTTAATATCGTCTACATTGCCCAGAATTTGACCAATCTTTTTCGTCAGAAAAATTCTAATTATGTTGGTCTGTTGACACTGATTGAATATTGACTATGAGAAACTATTTTATATCGTCAGGGTTCCCTAGAAATCGACTGTTTTTTTGGTCAAAATAGGTCAAAATATAGTCAATTGCAGATGAAGTATGGATAATGACTGAGGATAGGTCGGGTACCTACATCACTTATAGATCGACCAATTTTTTCATTCAAAATTTTGTCCAAGTTGGTTTAAATGTGGTCTAAATATGATAGGGAAGAGCGGAAGTAAATCGACCGAAAAAGTTGGTCTATTATTACTCATTCATCAGAGCGCCCGCTCAGTCTATTTTTGGTCAACATTATTTACTCAAAATCGGCTGAGATATTTGGTCGATCTGGTTTATCGAGGAACAAATGATTATTGATGTCAGCAAATTCTACAGAATGCCAGCGAGAATGAGTGAATTTCTGGTATGTAAATGAATCATAATCAAGTCAAAATACAAAGTACCTAAGTCAGTATGGAATATTTGAGGATTCTCCATTAGTTAAATCAATCACATCTTAGCCGTAGAATGTATCTCAACTCACAATTCTGCTTGAAAATCAGCGGCTTAAGAGACATAAAAAGGAATGAATGCACAGAATGTGACAAAATGTCTGTTCAGAATATTTAGCCACACTGAACTTTTGGGACACATTTAAACGTGTAATATATATAAGTTTAGCTCATAGAAGTCTTACTCACCAAGATATGCATTTGCAATCTTCTATGAAGGAATTTTGAGGTTTTTGAGGCACGTTTTTTAGGCAAAAAAATATTTAATGAAACGGAGAAGCTTCTTAGAATCACAACTTATTGAACAGTTGGGATATTATAAAGAAACAAATTTATTAAAATTCAACAGACACACAAAGGAATAATAAGACAATCGGTTTCAGACAAATTTACTGCCCATCATTAGGTCTAAATAAGGGAGTAATAAATCAACCGGTTTCAGTACTGCCCGCCATCAGGTCTACAAGGGTACTGGCCAGGGGTGGGTTATTCAATTTCTATAAGTTGGTCGCGCATTTAGCCACCACGCGCTGAATACATCCACTGCAATCGCATGAAAACTGGAACAACCTGAAAACACCAAACCTAATGCAAATACAGCTCTTTTAAAACTTGGTCGTACTCGACATGAAACTAGCTGCAGTACTTGAGTTGACTACTCGCTAGGAAAATGCAATGCAGTTAGGAAAAGAAGCGAGAATTGAGGAAAAAAGACGCGCAGGATCAAGATATGCGACGTGAATGATCTAAAACCAGTGTTTGAGTTAAGATCGAGTAGGGTGGTATTGTTTTGATATCATGTGACTACAATTTTATTATTCTCATTTAGTTCGTGCTTCATTTTTTTGTTGTGCGTGAATACATACAGCAGGCCTTCGTTCATTTGTCCGTCTCTTCTGACCGTTTCCGACTTTAAAAACCAATTCCGCCCATTTCCTCACCTCTCAAACTTCTTTCTTGTGTATAAGGGTAGAGAGAGAAAGAAATTCCGAAGTAGGGAAGAGATATTTTTGGTAAAAACGCACTAGCGGATTCCAATGTCCGTGTCGGAAATTTCAATTCTGGGTCAATTAGTTAAAATCTTTACGTCAAAAAAAAATAATAATATTTCTTGATTTATCTAATTTTCTTAAAACTCTTACATTCAATTATAGCGAACGGTTTTCGTTTCATATTCGATGGACGTAGAATTTCAATGGGTCAAAGAGTCTTGGCGATGTTGCTTCAACTGAAAATTAACTCCAAGTTTTGTAAACAGGAAAAAATTAAAAAATAATAATTTCAAAATGACGGACAGGAATCGGCCGTGGCCCTTTCAAAAATTAGAAAGAACTTTTGAAAATTTTATTATATTATCAAGTTTAAATGCGGATTTCGCCCGCTTCTTCGTAAATTTCGCTCCGAAGCGGAAAACTGAAGCGGCTATGCTCTGTTTTCGAAAGGGTTTAATGGTGAGCGCAGCGTTGACTGTATACAAAATGTGACTGAATTCAATTTTAACGTGTTATCATTTGTTCGAGAAGCAAGGAGAAAAATGAACGTGGAACAAAGAACGTTCTACCTGTCTAGCATACTGTTTTCCTATAATACATTATATTACAGCGGTCTTTCTCCAAGGTAGAAAAGTTTATATTTTCGCAATTTTGACGAAACCTACGAAAAATATCGCAGCGTTATAGCGCAATAGGGGCGAGACATGGAAAACTTATCACGGAATACGATTAAGGAAAATTAATTTTAGCAGTTGATTGTAGAAGCTGCAGCCGCGGCTCATGCTACATCCTGCCAACTGGCGTCGCGTTGTTCATTACCTTCAATGAGCTGAGAAAAACTTCAAAACCTTGGAAAACTGAGCGCCGAGAATTTTTAATATTATACTTTCACACTCTCTTTCCCTCCCCCCCTCATGACATCGTAGCTTGTTCCTCCGTAATTAAAGCTCATATAACTGCGTTATATTAAACTGAACACGTTTAGACCGCGTTTATTCCGCGGATGTCTTCAACGTTTTCAATAATCTCCCAAAATTATATGTGTTCATACATTCATCAAAAGGAAAGAACATGCCTACCTAAAAGCGAAACGAGGGATCCTTAACTCGACGAGGCATTTTTCTAAATATATATTATTCGTAATCCGTCACTAAACTGTCTTCAAATCAGTGCAACAAAATGAAATGAAGCGGGACGTAAATTTAATATGTAAAATGCGAAACGAACGAATATACCTCAAATCCCTGGCCCATAATACTGAATGGTCATTTGGCACGCCTCGTTACGCATATGCGCTTATTTTTCTTGTTTTTTCCTCATCGTTTTTTTTACAACTATAGACCACCCGGCTAAAATTTCTAAATACTGATGAAAGTGAACTTATTTATTTTCAACTCGCATCGCGTAGATCTATCTTCTGTATGCCATGCATGTTCGGGGTTTCATGTTTTTTTTTTTTTTTTCATTATGACAGTAGATCTCAAAGCGTACTCTTCCTGCTCTTCATTTTCTACTATCTTATACTAAAATAGGAGAAAAAATTCTGAATTAAGGATAACAAATTCGAATTTCCAATGAAGGTGTGGAAACCATTTTTCCACAAAATGATACAAATTCATGCCTTTCTTTTGGCAGAACTTTTTGGCCGATATTTTTTGACAAAATCTTTTTTAAAGTACTTTTAATGGCCTATGGTCACGTTCTTTCTATCGTGTTTCTGAAAAAAATTTGAGGCATGCTAACATGTCTTCTTCAGAGACAGGTAGTGCTGCATTTTATATGCTTGCTTCATCCTTCGACTAGACAAAGGCTTTTAAGGAGGCTAGAGACTGTTCACGTTAAGAAACGGCCAAAGAAGATGGGTTCACTCAACTTCGTCTTCCTTAACGCGAACAGACTATAACTATTATCGGAACTCATAATGAGTGAGTGAGGTGTAAGTAGAGCACTAATATTGAAAAAGGGTTTTCCAATTGTACAAATCTACTTTATTAGTTGCTTATACAAGAGTACTTTCGGGTGTTATCCCATCATCAGTTGTGTCGCAATTGGAGAACAAGGCCTTAACCATGAGTTTTTATAGAACACTGTGATCTTATTGGCTATAACAATGCTGTGGTGTGATTGGTTCACTTCTAAGAAACTTATTTTTACAAATATATGACATTGTGTTCTTATTGGCTAAAACTTACTGCTTTGTGATTGGTTCAATCTCTTGTCCCAGATATTGCGTTTCTATTGGCTACCTGGAATCCTGTCCTCTCATTGGTTGGTTCTGTTCTTCTTCTCTTGTCCCATCACCAGGACGAATAATTTTTCGCTGTCAAATGTGATTACATTGTTCAAGAGGCAGGCTTTCTCCCTCTTGGCTTTTGCAATCTCCATTTGTTCCCAGAGTTTTCTTCTCTTTGTGCGATTCTCTACGTGTATGACTTCAAATATTCCCTCTACATCGTAGTTTTCATTGTTACAGTGTTTCTCAAACAGTGACTTGCCATCTTCTTTCTCCCTCGACGTTTTGTGCTCCTTTTTCCTGATCTCAAACTCTCTCCCAGTCTCACCAATGTAGATTCCCTCGCACTGTTCACAACTAAGCTTGTACACTCCGCTCAAGCTTTCCTTGTCCTTTTGTTCCGTTTGGTCATTGCTGATTCTCTTCACCATGGGTTATTCTGGACACCCACAGTTACATTGTAGCCATTGAACGCCTTTATCACCTTGTTTGTGTACTTTCCTACATATGGTATCGAGTCGGAGTACTTTCTCACTAGGCCATCATGGGTTCCTTTCTTTGTTACCATTTTCTTAAAGACTCCATCCACCACGCCTCTGCGGTAGCCATTGGCTTCTGCGATCTGCTTTACTATCTCGATTTCTTTCCTCTTCTCTTTATTGTTCTTGAGGACAGAAATTGCCCGATAGCAATAGTTCTGGATTGCCGCTAACTTGTGCCTGGGGTGGTGGTAGGAGTCATTTGGGATGATGGTGTCAGTACGCGTCGGCTTCCTGTAGATTTTGTATTCTATCCTACTGTTCTCCACTGTGAGTGTAAGGTCCAAATAGTCGATGGTCTCATTGCCTTTTTCCACTGTGAATTTGATGCTCTCATTCATCGCATTCATTTCTGAAAGGAATAGATCCACCTTTCTATCAGTGCCTGACCACACAAGTAGGATATAATCTACATATCTGGCCCCGTGTGTGATCGAGTTTCTGAACTTGTTGCCCTTCAATATCTTGTTTTCCATATCATTCATAAATATCTCCTCCAGTATTGGTGACAGCGGTGATCCCATCGCAAGTCCCCTTTCCTGACTGTAGAACCTGTTATTAAAGCGGCAGTAGTTCTGGCTCAAGATCTCTTCCACTATGTTGGCGTACTTAGGCTCATGGTATCTGTTGTTTTTGAGCAGAGAGAGAAGTTCCTCCTTCGGTATGGTACCAAACATATTTGCCACATCAAAAGATATCATCTTGTCGTTACTCTTGATTCTTGTCCAGATGCTCAATCAGCTCTCCGTTGTTTCTGATACTTCGTCTGGGTGCAAACTGATAGTTTTCTTTCAGGAATGTGGCTACGATCTTCGCTATCTTGTAGTATGGTGATTGA
Source organism: Aspidiotus rigidus (assembly GCA_035079385.1). Taxonomy (NCBI): domain Eukaryota; kingdom Metazoa; phylum Arthropoda; class Insecta; order Hemiptera; family Diaspididae; genus Aspidiotus; species Aspidiotus rigidus. The sequence continues at coordinate 6,369,001 of JAVHKY010000023.1, forward strand.
ATGCTGTTGACCAGGGGTCTCATCGGACGGTTCGCTTTGTGGAGTTTTACATGCCCCTCGAGTTTTGGTGCAACCGGGTTCATCTCAAGCGTCCTTCCATTGCCCGTTACATTGTTCCGTTTCAACACAGCTTTCAGGTCATCTTGGTATTTCCGTGTTAGCTCGTCGTATCCATTCACTGCGATGTACGACTCCACTTTTTCGGTGTAGTCCTCCTTCTCCATTACCACTACCGTGCTGCCTTTGTCCAACTTTGTCAAAATCAGGTTGTTCTGTCGGATCTTCTTTTGTAGATTTGTGACCTTCCTCTGCATTACTTGCGTTCTGTCATCGGTTCGGCACATATTCTCTTTGATGTCCAACAGCACTTTCCCAATTTCGGTCCGGGCTTCTGGTCTCACGTCGTGTTCCATGGTTTGGATTACTTGTTCGCAGCTAATGGCCATACTTTCAAGCTTACACTGGTTCAGCCTCTCGGGCTGCACGTACTTGAAGCCTTTGTCCAGTAGTCTTCTTTTTTCTTTTGTGAAGGTGACGCTTGATAGGTCTGGGAGCAAAGTTGTGCACAACTCTCGCTGTCTGTTCCTTTCTTTCTTCTTTCTTCCGGGTCAGTTCGGCAAGCTTCTTCTTGATTTGTTTTGTTTGGGCTTCCTTTTCACATAGTCGTCTCCTTTCTTCCCCTCTCCTCCTTTTTCGAATATCATTTCTTTAAATTCTATAGCGGGTGGAGTAACCTAGACAGATGGAAATATTGATCATACAGTAAACCATTCAGTATAAAAACTCATGGTTAAGGCCTTGTTCTAGGGGAGGTTGTAAAGTTTAGAGGAAGTCGAATTTGAGACAAAAGACCGACTTTTTATCCCTACTTTCAGACAAGATGTAACTAGAAGAAGTTGTGGTACAGCGAACTACGCGAAATCACTCCTTCTCTCCCCCTCACTTACTTACTTTTACGAGAAAAAGTGATTGCAATAACGTCAGCCAGCGAGCGCGTCGACCTTAAAAACACAAAGACTTGGCTAAGACGAAGATCTAAAAATAAGCCTGGGGAGCCGGAGGTAGAGTCGCCTCCAGCTCCTGGCTCTCTTCAACTCCGGGTCCGCACCTAGCTTTTGAGGAGTAAGAGCCAGGAGCTAGAGCCGTAATTTAAGTTAAAAATTAGCCAGAAAACTCTCTCCACAACTCTTTTGGAGCGGCTTCTTGAATTCTCCGCTAAAGAAGAATAATTTTTTAAAAATAAAGGAAGTGAGAACCTTGCGTGAAAGCCCACACTAAGTGAAAAGAAAAGTTATTTTTGAAGCCATTTCTGGGAAAACCTTGGTCCTGAAACGTGAAAAAGACTTCCTTGATCCAAAAAAATCGTCAAACATAATCTTTATGGTTGCTCCTCGGCCGAAAAGCTGACTCCTAGTGCGTCTGAAATTGAGCTCTGGCTCCGAGTTAGCTCTACAGCTCTTCAGCTCCAATTCCACTCCCAAGGTCCATATCTTCGACTCGGATCCGAAGTTAAAATGTAAAATGATCAGGATTATTCTACAAAACGAAGTCGAAAAGCTCGAAAATACCCATTGGTCTCATCCAACTTCGGCTTCTTGATTTGGAAAGGAGTAAAATTAGAGAAAAACTGAATTACTAGATTTCACGAGAAAGCGCACACAAAATACACGCATTTACGAGCTCCCAACTGCGTTACAAACGAGTGCAAAGCACGAGTCAGTGTCAGCTCGCAGGCCCAGCCGCCATGCCACTCACCGAAGGCTTTCAGTACTATATAAAGCCTCTAGTATATTATAAATTAGTCTTAGTACAGTCTAGTAACTGTATAATTATTAGACCTAGTACTCGTATAATACAGGCTAAGGATACAGGTGCGCCTAACATATGAACAAATAGATCTATACAGACAATAAGAATAACTCCAATGAGTTACCGCGTAAGGGTGAGTATTCTCTCTTCGTCTTTCTACTCTTACGATTGTAGATGTTGAAAAATTTCAAGGGAAAAATCTAGCGGACCTTTTGCGTTGAATGTCAAGAGAACTCAGATGAGGCGTAGTTGTGGAAACTCGGTTACGGAGATTACATCGCAAATTGACCCTCTTCCGTAGGAAACGATTAAGAATTTCGGTCATTGATTTTCATCTCATCATCTTTATTCTTTTATTCGAGTATATCATTTTACTCGTAAGAACTCCAGAAAATTTAAGTTTGAACTAGATAACGAAATTTGTTGACAACCCTCTCATTCTTTCTTTATTCTTCTTCGCATTATTATTTAAATTTTTACCGAAGATTCGGGTGGAGGATGACAAGCTTTTTGGTGATAATGTCATTTACATATTCTTTCGCGAGGACACGGGTTTGCATTTTACTTTCTATACGACGAAACTCTTCTACCTGCACTTCGGGCTCGAAAGTTGAAAAAACTTTTACTAACAAGAAAATAAACTTCCTTTTTCTTCCGTTGACGTCGTAACGAATTGAAACTTATCTACGCAGCACCTTCTCATGTAACTTAGCTCCATTCAAGATGAACTGGGTAAGCAATGAATAACGAACGGTACATCAGTTTGCAAAAAAAGAATGCGAAAACTTTTGCAGTACATTGACCGAAAGTACAGCGTCATAAAAGAAAAAAATATAAATGATTGAGATGACATACAACATTTCTGGGGCAGTATAATGAGAAAGAAAAGTCCGAGTTTACAAAATTTTTAGAGACACTTCACGTTATTTATTTTTCTGTTTTAACTTACTAGTATGCGATAAAAGTCTAGCAAATCTTACAGGAAAAGAAAACGACTAAAGCGCAATAGGTCTCTATGGGCTCGAAAATTCTACAATAAAATCGCCTGAGTGGAACGTTAATCTTCAAATTTTATGAACCGTAGATGAATCATTATTCCTTCCCTCATTCTTTGAAAAAATAGAAAACCTGATTATTCGACGATATCGAGTTCACAATCGTATCATGAGTCGAAATGATTTTCCCTATTAAATTTACAGATGCGTATAGATTTTGCAACTCGGGTCTCACGAGAAAAACTTATTAAAAATAAGAGCCCCCGTGTATTCCATCAGAATTGGAGATGATCGTATTAAACGCTATTCTTATCTAGTCTGAGCAAATTAAAATTATTAAGCGCTTTATAAGCTAACGGGAGTTTTCTCATAAAAATCCTCTGGTGCCAAATGAATAGAGATTATTTCCAACGTTTTTTTTTTTTTATTTTAATAGTTGTTCGATCCAGCCACCAGTGAAGACAAAATAATTTTCGATAGACATCAATCAGCTTAAAACTCTTCCTGACGTCAACATCCGTGACGTCTACCTTTCGGGGACTCATTCTTGATATGGTATCCTAAGCCAACTATTCTGGATCAAGTCAAGGATTCCTCGTAAACTTTCTGGGGAGGTTGAGGGATGATCAACTCAGATTTGGACTCACCGATTTCCAATATAGAGTCAGACCCGAAGATTTCCAATAGATGGCTAGGGTGCCGACGCCGGTAAAGACATTAAAAAGAAGAAGCTCAGTCCCAAACTGAGGAATTCAAGCAATTTAAACCTCCTTGTGACGTTATCCGTTGAATCTGTATAAATTTGTTAATTAAGTTGATTAGTTGTAGTGGTACATCCCTTTCTCCCAATCGCTCCTTTTCTCCTAATTGTAGCCCAAACAGCTCCTTTCTCTAATTGTCAGAAGCTGATGGATCATTTCACGCACGCCGCCGTTGCAGCTTGTGACACTCTATAAAAACCGTAGAATATCGCAGTTCAGTTAGTTCAACTATTGTGGGATTACAAACAACCAACCGGTCAGGTGGCCAGCATCCTTACTTCCACCGCGGTACAATGGTCAAAAACCGACGCAACTCTAATAGTTGAACTCGCCAGTAGACATCATCACCATCAAAGTCATTCATCAAATGTACACGACTCTTTGAGTCCTCCTCGTGTTATTGGCTACCAAATAGACGTAACAGTTGAATTATTTTTCGATAATTTTTTTTATTCATTAATATTCTTAATTTATTAAAATTGACAAGTTGGAAGTATTATTAACAAATTCTTATTTAATAATTTCAAATTTTATTTGACAATTATTTTTATTTTGTAATTTAAAATTTTGATTTGAAAATTTCAAATTTGAATTCATTGGTAAATTTGATTATGTATTAAATACAAGACGTATTGTTTGAATTGTATGTGTCGTAGCCACTTAGCGTAAAATGACTTTTCACGAAATGACCAAAAATTTGGTCAGGTACTGTAACATTATTTCATTACAGTATGTGATCAACTTTCTGGTCATTTCGTGAAGTGTAAATTTAAAAACAGACAGATGATGTATCAGAAGCATTACAGCAAGTGACCGGTCATTTCTTAAGATAGCGGTACCTGGTGGGAAAAAATTATTCACAGCATCAGTACTGGAAACAATATAATGTAATATTATCACTGAATGATCACAGTATACGTAGCCTAAAAAAGGAAATTTTAAAATATTTATAATTAAGTGAAAATGATTCTTCCTACCAGAGAGGTAAATAGAACGTCAACAAGTTAATTCTTCCCTACGAAAATCATTTATTTTGACAAGGTGAACTATCATGACATCGACTATTACACATTGCGCCTTTTCTGAAACAAGCGCATCGGTTCGTGCGGCACTGCTTCGTGGATGGTTTACAGTTACATTTTGCAAATCCCTGTCCTATATGGTCGAAGGTCCGCCAGTAGTTTTCGCGACTGCTTCTCTCACTGATACGAAAACATCCCGATTTACGTCGTTTACGGCAAGCAATGGGGTTCGAGTGGCCAAAAATGTTTCAGCAGTAAACCATTGCTTAATGATACCTACTGGAGAACCCATCGTGTTACAATGATTCGTTCACTATCGGCCGAAAATAGATTGTGCGTTTCATGAAATGACCAAAGATTGATCACATACTGTAATGAAATAATGTTACGGTATCTGACCAAATTTTTGGTCATTTCGTGAAAAGTCATTTTACGCTAAGTGGCTACGACATATGCATTTTATATTGGTTTTATGTCTTTAAATTAAGTTCTAATGTGAAAAGTTGATTTAATATTAGGCCTATTTTGAAAAAATGAACATCTCATTTGAATTCTATATTGAAAGTATAATCTTTTCTTCTTCTTTTTTTTTTTTTTTTTTTTTCAAACTAAAAGATTTATCAATTTAATAAGTTCGAAATTTATTTTCTTTTTTCAATTTCAAGATATATTTCAATAATTTATTGCAAATGAAGTTCTTTTCTCTACATTAATAATTGATTTCATCATTTTTGAATTGAATTATTGTTGTAATAAATATAAATGAAAAAAATAATAATTTTTTAAATAATTGATGTTGAATGATATTATTACTGACGGAATAATGATTATTGATTCGAAGTGAAATAATTAAAAATGATTATAGTATAAGTAAAAATTATGGAAAAGTCAATTTGAAAATTATTTATAATAATAAATCCTGATTCTACTATATTGCAAAAATTTTGATTAATAATCAATTTATCAAATTATCATTTCAATAATTGTAATACAATTTAAAATTATAATTAACAAATAAACTTCTTTTATCAATTTACGTTAATAAATTAAGTTAATTACATTCAAAGTAATAAAAAATAATAGATGATTGGATAAAAAGTCTTATTTATAATATTAAAATTGATAAGATTGAAAGAATTAATCTAACCAATTCAATAAAATTAATAATTAAAATTAGTCTTCATGACGTTTTTTTGATGAAAAATATTCATAAAAATACATAATATCATTTACGCAAGCAAAAATGCTATCAAGCCGCAGACTCACACACTCCCCTATTTTGCCTAAATAGTCTCCTAAAAATTGAAAGAAATTTTGGCTTTACTACCACACTAAATACTCGCATATTACCAAGCTCGACGTTTCGCCGCGCCCAAGGACCAAGCCTTGTATGGGCCTAATATAAACCTCAGTAAAGATATGAAATATAAGAAGCAGTCTACAGTTACATCCTATTCCTTGGTGAGATAAATGATTTCATATGAGGAGTCCAGGAAACTTTCTGATCGAAAATGATCCCAAGAAATTGATTTTGAAGTTGTGAAGAGAAAATAACTTAAGAAGAGGGCTTGGAGAGCGGCGGTGTCGCCATTTTAGAGATATCATTTGATTGATGATGCCAATTGTATAACGGAGTGATTCTTCATGTATACAACGAGCTTTTCACAAGCTTTTCTCGTTACATCCATTTTACACACTAAAAATATGAACAATCTATCACCATGTACTACAATGACCAGAAATTCAATTGTAATAATTTTAATCTCAAAATACGAAGCCAGGTTTTCAAACATTTCTCGCTTTAGGCTTTCTGAAAATAATACAGCTTGCTGGGAATCTTAGCCAAATTGTCTCAACATGCGTTGGACGGAAACGTGACTTTTAAAAAAGTTCAGTTCTATCGGTCCTACGATACAAATAAATTTCTTGATTTCCCTTGGAATCTTTGGAAAATGTCGTCATTAATTAATTTCCAACCCTTGAACTGTACTTTACCTAATTCTAAGAGAATGTTAACTCACCCGCTTACGACCTGAACTCGGTCACAATGGGAAGGTAAATTTCATTATTTGGCCACAGGTTACAAAACCGTTGGTCATTTTGCCACGTGTAAAGTTGTGCCGAAAGTTCGACGAAGAAATGTACAACTGACGATGCTGTAAGATTGGTTTCATAAATTTTTCAACCAACGTTTTTGTACGTATAATTGCAAACAACGACGAACGAAAAGTGAGTAACTGATGTAAGAAAGTACGAGTATTTCTGTACGTCTCTTAGGTCTAAGAAATAAACTACCGCAGAAAAAGTGAGTTTATGAATTACGCGCATTCGCTCCCTCGTTACTCGTGTATGTATATCGCAAATTTACGTGCACTTTTATAGCTGTACCAAACGTTCACAGTTTAATTTTGAATAACGCCAAGGAAAGCCTTTACAGTGGCCAAATTGCCCGCGCAAGCAATAATGACCCAGCAAATAAAGAAGTATACCTCTAAATCTTAACGAAAATTCGTTGGTATAACTCATATATGTATTTCTTTTTAAAATGTTGCGAAAAATAAATTCCTAAGAGCTTGCAGCTAGGATTTTTATTTTGCAATCTACGCTTTTCTCTTTTCAATGCTTTGATATAACCGAGACTTTGGACCTAAAATACTCTCATAAAGTATATAGAAGGAAAATATACAATTTTCCTCGTGATCTAAGTTTCTTCGAATACACGCGTAAAATGCCTGTAGGTAAATTCTACACATCCTTTCGTAAATACCTAAGTTTTCTTCCTGTGATAATTTCTGCACATATCGATGTCGAAGGTTAAATTTACACGATATATTTTTCGTATTATTCACACGCGAAATCGATTTGGAGTTTGTTTTTGTTTTTGTTTTTTCTCTCTCTCTCTCTCTCTCTCTCTTTGATTTTCTTACCATACCGTCTTCAAACATCATTGCGGAGCCATTTTTCAAACAACCATTTTTCAAGATTCGCTAGGGCTTAAACTAGACCAGTACACTAGAGTATATTAGCCGTATACTAAGACCTAGTATGGCTTAGCCTATAACTAGGCTACACCAGGTTTAAACTAAGCGTAGCATGGAACCAAATCCAGAAATCTGCTAGTCCAAAAGAGAAAAAGAGGGGAATGTTGATGTCACAAGGAGGTTAAGACTTGTTGATGCCTTTAATGTGCCTTCATCTGTCATTGAAAATTCGGAAGTTTGAGACTGGATTCCCTCTTTTCTACGTCTTTACAAGCACCTCATTGGAGATCTACGAGTCCAAGTCCGAACTGATATCCTCCCACCAAAAAAAAAATCGCGAGATTCCTGACTTAATCCAGAAATCTGCAAGTTTGAATTCAAAGGCCAAAATAGCTAGCTCAAAATATGTTTAAACTTCTATTAGATTAAGAATGAGGACGAACGAGCGCGGTAGAGCGAGTGAGAACACGAGAGCTAGTTAGCGTAATATACACAGGTATACTTGACTCAAACGAGACTACGAGTGAGGACGGACGAGCGGAAGCAGCCTAGTATACAATCGCTATATCGACACAATTAACATAGATATATTGACAAAACCCCCATAGACTTATTAACATAATTTAATATTTTCTCATGGAACGGAGAAGTCTACTCTTTTTAGCTGTACTAGGCTTAGCTATACTATACTAAGCTACACTCGGATTAAACTACGCTGAGCATACAAGGCACTGGGTTAGTAGGCTTCTGTTTTCTTCGCCCGTCGATGGACTTGAAATCTTCGATCCAATTCAGAAATCTGCGAATCCCAAAGAGAAAGAAAGAGAAAGTAAAAATAGTGAGATTCTATTTTGATGACGTCATAGGCAGGTCCAAACTAATGACGTCATGAACAAATGACGTCACAAAGAGGTTTCAGTAGGCTTGTGTCTTTACTGTGCCTCTATCCGCTATCAAAAATTATTTTATTTATTTGGCTCTACTAGAAACTTTCTTTTTCCTAAGCTTTTTTGTACTTATATTCAGCCTGTTAGCAGAATTTTCCCAAATTCAACTTCAGGCGTAAAATTGAAATTTTTCGAATTGTTTTTCCATCGTACTGGTTTAGGCCATTACCAAAATGTTTTCAGTCCCCTTCTCATTACACTCATTTGGTTCCTCGAAAAAATCTTTCCGAGTCCCGCCATTCATATAAATTAGTTTATAACTAGTAACCCAGGAAGATTAGGCTCAAAAATAAGAATAAATGGAAATAAATACCGGCAAACATTTTTTTTTGTGGATTATGTTTAAAATGGTCTCCTGACAAACATACTAAAAGTCCACAGCGATCAGAGAGCGGGCCCGCCCCCAAAGGGGGTCAAAGTACTACGAAAATTCGTTTTTTGAGAATAAATCGAAAACTAAGCATCAGAGAAAAAAAAGTTTCGAACAAAAGTTGTTCCTCATCAAATTTCCTATAAATTTCACTACATGTATGTCAACTTAGCCGAAAAACTCGAGCTGAAAAGTTGGATTGAAAGTTGAGCGATTTTCTAAAATTTTTTATTTTAGTGTTAGTGTAGTCAAATTAGACAGGTTTCGGGAAAAAAAAAGAACATTGCGACATAGTAAAGGACTGATTGCTGGAAATGGTCAAGAATGAAGTCCAAAACAACTTACTAACTTCTCCGCGTTTTTCCCCAGGAGCATCTTTTTTATGGGGATTGAAGCCCCCTCAAAATCAGTTTTTTGTAAATATCCCGCTTAATACGCATTTTAGAGAAAAAAGTCATCGGTCAAAAATTATTCCTCGTGAAATTTCCTATCGGACTACGTATTTCATTTCTAACCTACACGTGATATTAGCTCAAAAATTCATGGAAATTGAGCCTCCGCCATGCAAATCAGTGAATAACGCGCTCCTTGTCGAGAGATGACGTCGTTGCGCGGTGGTTACGCGCGAAGGTAACGTTAATATTTCGCTAGTACGTACGATGAAACGTATACTAATTTTATTAGTTTTAATTAATTGTCACAGGGAATTTGCTGCACGATATTATTTTGAGAAAGGTATAATCAACTGCCTATCATACATGAAAAATAAAGTTTTCCATACGTGCACAGACATTTTAAAAATTGTTTCTTATGCATCTATGATATGTAAAAAGCTGAATGGGGGGCTGTAAACATGCGAGCCCATCCCCCATTTCGATTTTTCTAGTTTGAATACGTGGATTCGTTTGTACTGGGATGTGCCGTAGAGTTTTCCGTTCGTGCTGGTCTTCTTCCCCCTCCAACCTTATGAGGGGGCTGTATGCCCGGCCAGGCCAGCATGTCGTGCTGCATTTTCGGACTGAAAACAGGCTGAATTTCGTGTGCTACGTTTTTGCTGTATTATGCTCTCATTCTGGTAGTTTCAAGCGATGATGGGAATGGATGTGGTCTTCTGTTGTGGACTCGCGGTGAGATTTTAACTTCGACCCGCGTACAATTGAAGTGGGCTAACGTGATGTGGAATTGTTTCAAGCAATGGAACGAATGTCACCCAGAAGCTTGTTATTGTTGTGTGCTCCCACAAATTCAAGAAGAATCGCCGCAGTACAAATCCGAGAATAACGCGCTCCTTGTCAATGTTGGCGTAGTCGCATGAAGGTTTCACGTTGATAGTTGATTGAGTCAGGCAAACTTGCTCCGCCATTTCAGGCGATCTCCCGAGAAGCTTGTTTTGTGGTGAGAGATTGACTACATGAGTCTTGCAATTATCAAATCGGAGAAACAAGAGTTAACAAGTTTCTTTGTATCATTCCCTATATCGCCTAGAACAATAAGAAATTCAGCAAGTTTGCCTGGATTTCACGAGGAATAATTTTTGACCGATGACTTTTTTCTCTAAAATGCGTATTAAGCGGGATATTTACAAAAAACTGATTTTGAGGGGGCTTCAATCCCCATAAAAAAGATGCTCCTGGGGAAAAACGCGGAGAAGTTAGTAAGTTGTTTTGGACTTCATTCTTGACCATTTCCAGCAATCAGTCCTTTACTATGTCGCAATGTTCTTTTTTTTCCCGAAACCTGTCTAATTTGACTACACTAACACTAAAATCAAAAATTTTAGAAAATCGCTCAACTTTCAAACTAACTTTTCAGCTCGAGTTTTTGGGCTAAGTTGACATACATATAGTAAAATTTATAGGAAATTTGATGAGGAACAACTTTTGTTTAAAACTTTTTTTTCTCTGATGCTTAGTTTTCGATTTATTCTCAGAAAACTGATTTTTGTGGTACTTCGACCCCCTTTGGGGGAGGGCGCGCTCTCTGATTGCTGTGGACTTTTAGTATGTTTATCAGGAGACCATTTTAAACATAATCCACGAAAAAAACCTTTGCCGGCATTCATTTCCATTTCAAAACCTAATCTGCCTGGGCTCTAGAAGGTCAACATTTTTTGCCATAGGTGAAGATTGATTTGACGTCGTCTTGATCACAAATTGACTCATTTTTCGACCAGAAGTAATTTTAAAATTCATGTCAATCGCCTAATTTTGACTGCAAATCGATGGAAAATGAATGAAGGCGGAGAGTCGATGAGGTAAGTGGTCGGAAAAAAATTCAACCGATTCGTTTCAAAATTGTAGGGGTGGTAGTCCTAGATAATATGATCTTCACGGCGAGCTTATTTTCATAGAACCCCAAAGTCTCGAGGAGCCTATACCAACATACCTGAATTTTACATTTCTGACCAATATTTTGCGTGCAAATCATCTTTCCGTATGTATGAACGTGTGACCTTACAAATATATTATTTTTTGTCAGATCGAATCACATATCCGTGATTTAATGTTTTTCCTAATAGGCAAAATTCCTCGAATTCGCTTTCTTTTTCTCCTTCTTTCAGCATGCCGTTCATTTAGTATTAGAATTTCCTATTTTATACATAATTTGAATAACTTTCAGTCTCGCTGCGCAGCGCTAGTATCGACCAACTACTCTTCATCAGCGAATAAAAAACTTGCAGCCGCCTCGACACCTTTCTTCTCGGCTCGTACTCGTGAGATGTACTCGCGAGTAAATAAGAGAAAAATTTATTTAAGCGGAAATAAAGATTCTCAAACTTAAAAATCATTCATTGCCTGACTCGTATACGGTGAACGTCTCCGCTTTCATGAATTTAAAATTAAGAACAATTTTATCGCATCATGACTTGGAGCATTTAGGTTGGAGATGAATTATTCAACAGCCGTAGATATAGTGTTCCTCACAGTTAGTACAATCACACTGTATGATTTCATAGATGTGTTTCTGTCGCGTCAAAAAACTAGAAAGATGTTCATGCTAAAATATTTTACAGGCATTTCGTATACCGTACCGACATCTCAGTGTTCAAATCGTTTCACATTATAGGGAAATCAAATATGTAGGTAAAGAAGGTCTTGGAATTTAAGGAAATCGACGAATACGGACGTTTTGGGTAGTATTATGGAAAAAGAGTTTCTCTCTTCTAAATTAAAGGGTTGGAATAGCCCAGGTAAAATACTACAATATATTCAGAAAAACGACATTTTTAAGAAAACAAGCCGACCCTTTTTTATGTGTAGTATATGGGTGTAACTTCTTGTGAAAATTTTTCATTTGTCGGTATACTAGCCTTCCGGTTCTAACCTTACACGAGTAAAATCAGAATGAAAATACCGTACAGGATAGCAAAAAGTAGAACTCGCAGCTCGCTTTGTCGCCTCCATATTTCCCCTACTACCAAGAAAACAATTTAACAGTTGACCATTTTTTCTTCTGCCCCCAACTCTCATCTCTCCATTCTTCCACAAATACGCCCTCCTCCCTTATACAAAAGCACTCAAAAACAACGGCAAAATCATTTGTGGTAGCCTACAATACTTCCAACTAACTAACTTTTCACCCCGAAATCTAAAAAAATTTAACTGTCCGCACTAATTCTACTTAACATTATTCTATAAAAAGTTCACCTTCCTCTCTGCGTTTTTAGTTTAACAACATAATTATTCAATAATTTTGTATACCGAGCTAAACAGTCCCGATGCAGATGACAGCTCGTTAAAATAAAAATTATATATAAATGAAAAATCGACAAGAATTTTAAACGTCATGTGGGGTTCTCATCATTGCTCGAGAAAGTTTAGGAGAATTTTCCAAGTTCTGCAGTAAATTTTTCATCAAACCGAGTATAATTCTCATTTTATTACCATTTAAAAAGAGGAAAAAATTGTCTGCAGCGAGAAAACAAACATCATGTTTCATGTGAATGACGTCATCAATTAGTTTGTCTTTGAATTTTATACGTATCTGTAAAATTTGTCATCTCACTTATTATGGCTCGTAAAGACATACGAGTATCTTCTCTCAAGGCCTAGTTATACCAAAATTTCGAGAAGGGGAGGAAGGTTGAGACTTTTTTTTAGTCGCATAAGAACAGATTAGAAATTTTATGGCGATTGACTTCAAAAATTTCGAGGGATTTTGACCCCAACCCGCTCCTCACTGGCCAAGCCTACCGTATGCCATCATATTGGCTTAGTTTGTAAGCTTATTTAGCATGGTATATTCACGTATAAGGCTTTTCCAGTATTCTTTTCCTACGTATTATCAGTCTGGTAGTGTTTCTTACACCCAAACAAACTAGACCAAATTAAAGATATTCCCATCCCATGGGACTCTTCAAATCTGTCAACACGCGGAGAAGAAAATAGTCATCACCCGTCTCAGAATCGGCCACACCAGACTCACATACACCCATCTCATCTCTCATCTTATGCCTCTCTCATGCCCTCATTGCGAATCTGAACCCCCTATCCGTTCAACACATCCTCTGCTACCCCAGCTTGACCCAACTCCGTAATTCCTTGTCCATCCCTCACAACCACTCAGAGACACTATCAGCTAATTTCCTCTCCATCCCCAACTAATTCAACTTTTTACAACAAGCAAACTTCCTCTCACGCATAATATAATCACGCAATCTTGCCGAACTCATAGCCCTAAAAGCATGCTGCTATAGTAGCTCGTAAATTAAAATAAAAAAATAAAAAAAACACGTTGATCTTATGGTTGCTGCTAAGTTGCATACTTATTTTTATTCCAGGGTGTTCGCTATCAGATCAATGTTAGAAACACTCATTGATAGCTGTAGGAGAATAAGTATGCTATATGAAGTAATGGAAAAGCTTTATATCAGTGAAATATACTCAAGGGCACTTTTTCGACATTTTTAAAATTTCATATTTTCCTTGAGTCATATCGAAGTAAGAGATGACGAAATTTTCAATCCGAAAAACCTTCTCATAAAATAGATTTTCCATCAGAAGGCAATAACAACTAACTTTTTGGAAGAATTTGAACGATTTCGTATGAAGTTTATAAAGCGTCAGATATGCTATCGTTTAAAAAGATGACACGAAACTGTTTGATGATTCAAATATCGTTCATAAATTCTATCATTTCAAGTTGAAAAGTAATTATAATCACTACCACGTAAGCTTTCTCATTTTCTCATTTCAGTAAAATTTTAATGTCCAATATGTAAGCGGTTTTCTCGGAGAGAAAAAAAGAAAATTGAACTTACGTTTTTAAAATACCAAATGTCGATCGCATCCACCCGGAAAAACGGAGTAATTTTTCGTCTTCATTGCTAACGACTGCGTTGTAATTTTTTATACTTTCAAATTTTGTTTTATAAGAAGGTCGGCGTCGGTTAAAAAATGTAAATGATTTCATTTTAATTCGGGCGTCCGAACTCTTCGAAAATAGAAAATAAGGTTAGAGGACGTGATTGATGATATATATGTATACCTTTTTTTTCCTACAAGACATTCCCTACTGGACGAGATGAAAATTTTCTTCCTTCATAATATTTTTCGTTCGATTCAGTTTTAAAACGAGTCCGGGCGACGGCTACTGTTTTCGTTTCATTTCCTTCTTTCTCAATCTTATTTTCTCTCTCTCCCTCTTAGTGTTTGAGTAGAAGAAATCAGAATTTAGATATAGGACTGATTTAAAAGCTGAACCCTTTGACTTATCGAAAAGCGAATGAAGACTTCAGGAGGCGATATTTCACTTCGTATATTGTTGTTCGTAACCACGCAGTTCTACGTCGGCCAATAAAGGGTAAAGAAAGAGCAAGACAAAATAAGCTCTTATTCGCCGTTGGCTTATTCGCTTGTTGATTGTAGGTAGCCTATCCTTTTTGATAATATAATGTATCCTCTGCAAGATCCATCGTTGTTGATAAAATTCTTTTTAACACTGTTTCCTCGTCCTTGTTTTACGCTCCAATCAGTTAGAGGGTTATGAAAAGAATTGAGATGAAGATAAAACTGTATTACGAAACAAGAGTCGTACCTTCTTTGATGAAAAGTTTAAAGAAAAGTTTAAAATTCCCGTATTTTCTCCTACCAAAAAAGTGAAAGGCTCCTTCGATACAAGAATATTTCCGTTTATTAAACCTAAATGTTTTTCCTTTTAATTAAGAAAGAATCTCGGGATTTATTTGCCTTTGATGAATTTTCTCTTCTTTATTCTTTAAATAAAATTGAACTGCTGGTCCAGGCTGACCAACATTGCGCCTCAAGCGTTTAGAACAACTTATAGGTTCGCGGATCAAGCTTTTCGCAGCCTATTTTCAGATTCCCTCACTCTCTACAAATATGGTTTCCGCGGATTGTTCCCGAAACTTTTAGAAAACTATCTACAAAACCGTTCACTCTCTTCTGTTCACATCTAATCTAATGAAGTTTCACGAGGGTTACTCCTCAGAAGAAAACTTTACATGATCATAATAGTAAGTTATATCTTCAATACCATAGCTTTCCTCGTTGAGCCAATTGTGTATTTTTAAGACTTGAGCATTCACTCACAAAGAAATAATCAACTGCCATCCTCCTCCAAGCCCTGTATCGTAATATTCAACAGAAAACGAGTTAAAACCCCATTTCCTCCCCTCCTCCTCAACTCCAACGCCCCGAAAGCTAGTAGCTTTTATACGAGGCTAAACCTACTACTCCAGCCTTTTTCAGGCCTAGTATGATGAAGGCTTAGCTCAGGTATCCTAGTAAACTATATATTGAGCTTTGTTATTATAAGCCTGTATAGGTCTAGTATTTGTGACGTCATCAGATAGGTCTAGTATTCGTGAATCCCCCAAAAGCTATTGACATGAAATATTCTAAAGTAGACTTACACTAAACGCGAAAGGACAAATACTCCGAAAGGAGAGTAAACAGAGTTGCGAAGATGGTATGGTAAATTTAATATTACGACTAGATTAAACGTTATGGTCCATTCGAGACTCTACGGTATGCTCTTCCCCCTTGAGTTTGATTACTTTATGCGGGACGTCAATTTAAAGTGTCAGAAGTTTGAGGTGAACTTGAACGAGAAGAAAAATAAGAAGTTGTCCTCCCTAATGAAGGTTAATGATGAGGTGGTTGAGGAAGGGGTGAGTGACGGTGTTGTCGTTCATAAATTCCATCCCCCCTCATAAATAATAGTCAGGTAGTGTTTAATAGTGACGAAACTGCCCTCCTTGAGAAAGGTTTGAAATTCAGTTTACCTCCCCTCAAGAAGGATGAAACCTTGGCGAATGTTGTTGCGGATAGCGGTTAAAATTGGTCCTGGTTTTAATACCCAGAAAGTTTGTGCCGAATTAGTCCGCAATAACCCCCTCCCTCGCACGAGTAATAAATTGGGAGGAGTGATTCGAGGTTTGAAGAGGAAGATGAAAGAGGGGAATTTAAGTGTCACTAAGGCTGACAACGGGAATGCTGTTGTGGCGATGGAGAAGTCGGCCTATTCTTCTAAGGTCCATGAAGTCCTCCAGTAGTGTGGTGCTAAAGAGAGTGAGGATTTCAGTTTTCTTAAGCACGTTAAAGAAGTTAGGGGTGTCATCAACAGGAGTGAGGCTATTATCAAAACTCCTGCTTTGAAAAAAACCATCCTTGCTCCTAACCCCACACCACCCCTCCTCTACGAGCTGCCCAAAGTGCATAAGAACAATACCTCGATGCGACCCGTTGTTTCTTTTGTCTCCTCCCCCACCTACCTCCTTGCCAAATTCCTGGACCGTTGGTTCCAAAATCGCATTGATTTTGAATCTCCTCATTCGGTCTTGAATTCGGCCTCTTTAACTGACGTTCTGAAGGGCGACGTAAGTCTTCCCCCGGGAATGACCATCTGCTCGTTTGATGTTGTTGGTTTGTTCCCGAATGTTCCTAAGGCTGCTACTGTCCAGCGCATGGGTGAGCTACTCGTCAAAGCTAATATTCCTCACAATGAGCTTCTGGAATTTTTCCATCTTCTGAATATTTGCTGGTCCCCCAACTACTGTAAGTTTGAAGGAAAATTTTTCGAGTTTTCTGATGAAGTAGGGATCCCGATTGGATCACCTTTAGGCTCTCTCATCTCCGAAAGTTTCATGTCGATGTATCTCAATTACTACACTGTCTTCTCTCTTTGCGGCCCATTGTAATAAACATTCCTTGACACTAGCCAAGACGGTCATAAAAATGCAAATAAATTATAACATTTTCATACCGCAATGTTCCATTTACAAGAAAAAAGAAATAATTT
Organism: Aspidiotus rigidus; assembly: GCA_035079385.1. Lineage (NCBI taxonomy): Eukaryota > Metazoa > Arthropoda > Insecta > Hemiptera > Diaspididae > Aspidiotus > Aspidiotus rigidus. The sequence goes on from JAVHKY010000023.1 coordinate 6,386,148, forward strand.
ATTCAATTCTTGAGCAGCATGATAGTAGATATAAGATATTCATCCTGGCACAGTTTGGCACAATCATGGATTTCATTCATTTTTGACCTAATATTTGAGGAAATTTAACATATTCAGAAATCCATCATTTTCCAAACCAATATTTTCAATGCATAAAAAAATCACCAATTTCATCATTTTTGACCTAATATTTGAGGAAATTTGACACGTTCAAAAAACCACCATTTTCTTCATTTTTGAGAGAATTTAATACTTTCAATTCTATAAAAAATTCAGGTGAGATTTTCTCGCTTTCTGTAATCTTAACTGTATATCATATTCATCCCAACGCAGTCTAGCACAGTCACTGCTTTCTCCATTTTTAAGCTTATATTTGAGAGAATTGAGTAGTTTCAATTTTTCACCATCTTCTAGGAGGTACTATCTTATTCTTGTTATATTACTTCATTTTTAACGGATTTTATAAACTTTTCAACGTATTTAATGAAAGGGTCTAGCACAATTATATTATTTAATTTTCAATAACTCCCTTTTTATTAAGATTTTTTAAATGTTGAATAAAATTATTTCTTTCTACATTAACATTATAATGAACCCAAGGTAATGTATCAGTTTGTCCATTAACTAAATATCTTTTATCATCAAATGAATTTAATCCTCTTTTATTCTGTTCAATGGTATAAATTTCATGTTTTGTACTCCTTATCATCTTCTGTTTAATAATCTTAGTTATTTTATTTTCTAAGCATATTTTATAATCATTATGAGTTATCTGATTTTTAATAATATTTTTTTTCACTCCCTTAGCTTTCTTCATTTCATCATCATTTGATTCAAAAACTTTATTAGAGTATAACTTTGAAGCTAGTCCAATAAATTCTTCCAAGATTTCACCATTCATTTCATCTTTGAATTTACCCAGTACCTTTCTATTAATTTGTGGTACCTCATAAACATTATCTTCCTTATAATCTGATGTATCAAATTCATCAATCATTCCTTTCATGTCTTCATAGAAGTCTTTTGTCTGTACAGCTATAATTAATGAATCAGTATCAGTATATAATAATTTTATTCTATCTCCATATCTTTCCTTCAATCTATAATAGAAATCATACATTAATGTTTTTGAAATATCTAAAATTGCTACTCCCACATAAATTGGTTGATTGAATCTTATTACTACAGTTAGGATTTTTCGGTACCGATAAATTAAAATTCGGTTTTTTGAAATGTCATTTTCGGTATTATTCGGTATTTTCCAAATTTTTGAACGTAAAAATAATAATTACCAAAAAAAATGGTAAAAAAGGGGGTATTTCGCAATAATTACAACCAAAATTATGATTTTCGCAGACATTCATGCTCAGTTTTAAGAGATCTCAATAAACCTCAAAACGAGTGCTCTACCCAACGCAACGTGAGCTTCACGTTCAATTTCTTTTGAAATTAGTAGATTTTCCAAAAACAACCAATTTTTCTCGTAACTCACAATATTTCTGTAATATTTTGCAAAATCTCGCTATTTCACGCGTTGCCAGCAGTTTTTTGGGAATTTTTGGACGTTTAAGTCAATTTTCGGTTTTATTCGGTGGTGAAGTCCATTTTCGGTGTTTATTCTGTTTTCGGTATTTTTCGGTGAAATAAAATTTTTTTCCTGGCCTTCCTACACCCTAAATCGTGTTCATCTTTCATTATTTTTGACTCGTCCTCAAAGGAAATCATTTGACAAAAACCGGCAGATCCTAACTCTACTTATTACAGTCCTTCTCATCTGTACAGCAGCAAGGTTTTTACCAAAGAATGTTGATTTTTCAAAATTTGGTTTCGAAACATACTTAGTATATTTATTACCTTCGGAAATCAATTTTATATCTACATGCTTCCTAACATTCATCATAGTTCTTCCAAAAACAGAATTATTCATTAATTTAAAGAAATCTTTTTCAAAGTCATTCTTAGCTTCTTGTCTTAATTTTGTATTTTTTTTCAGTATATACCTTCATCCAATCTGATTGATCAAATTTTATAACTCTATGAATCTTCTCTAATTTTAATCCTGCTTTAAGAGCTTGTTTTAGATTTAAATAATGACAGACGTAATTTTTCTTATCATATAATGTTGTAAATAATTTTGGAAGTTGACTATCATTAATTACATTTTCAGGACAATAGGGTAAATCAGAATGTTTATCATGTAATCCTTCTGGGTATTTTAAATCCACTTCAAAAAGATATCCAATTTTCTGATCATCTTTCATTTTTAGAATTCTTTCTTCATTAAAATATTCTGGTTTTCTCCATTCAAATCCTCCATAAGGTAAGTATTTGCTCATAGCCCATCCATATAAATTATTTGCATCTAAATATTGAATGAATCTGAATCCTTATTTTTATCAAATTTCTTTCCCATGTACTTATTATTAGCTTTGGCATATCTATTTGAACATTGAGATATTCCACCACGTTTAGCTCTTTCAAACATTAATAGCATGTCCACATTGGTCAATAATTCTAACTTTTGTTTGGTAGTTTTAAGCATACAATCCCAAGCAAATCCAGGAGTTGTGTAATACCAAACTGGATCTAATTTATATATTCTAAGAGAGGTTTCTCTAAAGTTTTCCATAATATAAGTTAATAAGAGTACATCTATTGTATTGTATAACATTGTAAATTCTTTCATATTTTTAATATTAAAATACTTCCAAATTTTTTGAGCATAATGATATTCCTTTTCATTAACATACTCATCATTCAATAGATTATTGTATGATTTTATACTGTATTACGCAAACACACACACGCACAGCACTGTAACTGTTAAGAAATATATTTGGCGGACTGTCTACCGTAGTAGTGTCCTGGTTTATTCCATAAAGGAAAGAGTCGCGAGTTTGACTTTAATTGCTATAGATATCTAAAATGGGAGATACCTGTTGTCCTTTCCGATCTATCGAGGCCTCTCTAAGCGGGCCGCACGGAAGTCCTTAATATTCCGACGAACACAGTCCGGACAGAGCAGGCTCCGCGCACGAAACTACCTCCCTAGCTGTCGATACTTGAGCGACTGATTTTAACCTACTTATTTTAGTGTGTCATTGAAGCTATCTTACCTTTACAATCAGCATGATTCATAATCTATTGTCCGTGGTCCTTTATGCGCCTAGGGGTTAACTTTCCCTCACGTACAGGTTTATACAGGTTCAATGGTGCGTAGCTTTCGTTGTGAGAGTAAATTAAATCCCTTTGTATGAGATTTTATACATCCTCCCCCCTTGAGACATTGTCTCAAAATTGGTAAAATCAGTGTTGTAATTCAAGCAATCCGAAGTTTGATATAATGCCTTTAGCAGAGACTTTCTCAATTGAGGATGTTATACTTTTCTTGAGTAAACAGTCATTTCCTCGTCTGACAGGTTTTATCACGGCGCAGGGAATAATAGCTAAGCTGAGACAACACTACTCTATGGACATGGCAATCTTGTCCAACTTCAGTGGTACTACTGAAGCTAAGGTCTCTCGTGGACCCACCTGTCTCAAAGTTACTCTTAGAGAGTTGCTGTATAATTAATGTGTACCAAACATTACAGAAAGTTGGCCAACTAATATTGCCTTTATTTACAATGCATTTACAAATAATTTGTAAGTAAACAACAATTATTCAGTATCCATGTTGTTGCTAGCACTGTCAGTTGTCTCCTTACTCGTTTCTGCGCACAGTGAAAATAATTGAGTTAATAGTAACGCTATTAAGAAGTCTCTATCAAACGCTTGAAATTTGTGGTATCAGCTCTAATCAGTAGGCAGGTAAACCAACTTCACTATTGGCCTCTTAAAAGAGCCTGCCTCCGTTTTAACAGTCGCTACACGACTTAGACCATCCTTGCCTTTGTGCAATTCTTGAATTCGTCCTTTCCTCCAGGTTAATGGGGGCGTATTCTCTTCTATGATCAAGACCAGATCATTTACCCTCAATTCATCTTTTGTAATGCGCCACTTACTTCTCTGCTGTAGAGTATTCAGATACTCCATTGACCACCTCTTCCAAAATAACTGCATAGCTTTCTCACGCCTTAGATACAATTTGACGCGATTTTCTGGAAGGTCAAGCAGAGGTTCGGTTGGTAAGGCCGTTAGAGGACCTCCTACAAGGAAATGACCTGGAGTCAAAACACCCAATTCATCTGGGTCTGCTGATAGAGGAGTCAAAGGACGTGAATTCAAACAAGCTTCTACCTGTGCAAGCAAAGTAGTGAGTTCTTCAAAGGTGAATGTTCTCTCCCATAAGACTGTTTTTAAATGTGACTTCATCGACTTGACCGCCGATTCCCACAGACCTCCAAAATGAGAAGCACTAGGTGGGATGAAAAGCCAATTTATTCCTTTGGAAAGAGCAAACTCACTAATTTCCCTTTGGTGTTCTTCTAGGAAGGTGTGTAGACGCTTCAACTCTGAGTTTGCACCAACAAAAGTTGTACCATTATCAGAGTGAATTTCAGCAGGAATTGCTCTGCGACTTACAAAACGGGTCAATGTTGCTAGAAAGGCTTGTGTAGTTAAATCAGAGACAAGCTCCAAATGCACAGCCTTCGTTGAGAAACACACAAAGATAGCAACATATGATTTCACATATACCCGATGTCGGCCACCTTTCCCTATGATAGTATATGGACCTGCATAGTCAACACCTGTTATGTGGAAAGCTTTGCTTGGAACAACTCGCTGCCTAGGTAAATTAGCCATCATCTCTTCCTGTGCCTTCGCCTTCAAAGTTATACATGTATGACATCGAATGATGCATTTTCTGACTAAACTATTGAGACGCAAAATCCAATATCTCTTATTAATTGCGGCCTTCAACAAACGAGCGCCAGCATGTAAATGCGATAAATGTTCATACCAGACTATCAATTTAGACAACTTATGTTCAGGATGAAGTACAATTGGGTGTCGTTCATCCCAAGACAATTCAGAATTTTCTAAGCGCCCTCCTACTCTTAGTATGCCCTTTGAATCCAGGAAAACACACAAACTATGTAATTTGCTGTCCTTATTCAACTTCCCTTTTGCCTTCAACATTTTAATCTCTTGAGAAAAGGATTCCATTTGTGCAAGTTTAATCAAGGTGTCTAATGCAGCTTGGTATTCTTCTATGCTCAGTGTACCATTTTTTATAAGTTCTGTCAAAAAACGAGACCTTTCAGAATCTGTCATATTTTGAAATATTGGACACTTTCCAACATAATGTGCGGAAGCACATTTCAAACATGGCTTTGACAACTTATCAGACTGAGGTTTACTTTGCAACAGAAACCGCTGAATCCAGGCTGTAATTCTCACTAATTTTGTTAGTCCCTGCCTCAAACCAACTGTTGTTGACCATTTTCCCGTCATGGGCTCTTCAACGAGTGAAAAAAGACTACTGAGTCTCGTTTGGACAGAGAAAGAAAATTGTATTGCCTTCCTCTCAAGAGTTTCATTCTTATTAGGTTGATGACTTGTCAATTCATTCCAGGGCTCATTATGACTAGAAAGCCACTCTGGCCCATTGAAGAAAAGGGTTGAACGTTTTAATTCAGCAGGTAGAGCACTTCTTGAGAGAATATCAGCAGGATTTGACTCAGAATCAACATGATCCCAAATGCAATCAGCAGTCAATGACTGTATCTTGCTAACTCTATGCGCTACAAAGACGTTCCACTTAATTGACTCTGAAGCTATCCAGGCTAACGTCACCTTTGAATCAGACCACAATCGGATCCTATCAATTTTTAAGTTTTTAGATAAGGCAACTCGCACCTTTTGAGTTAATTCTGCTAATAATAGAGCGGCCTTTAATTCCAGACGGGCAATAGAAAGCTGTTGAAGCGGAGCTACCTTGGATTTAGAACACAATAACTGAACGTGAACTTGACCAAGGTCATCTACAGTTCGACTGTAGATAGCTGCCCCATATGCCTTGGAACTAGCATCAGCAAAGCCATGTAACTCAAAAAATAGGTTTGTACGAGTATGAGAGATGAAACGAGTGATATTAACATCGCTTAAACAATGTAAGCTTTGTGAGAATTTTTTCCAAGCTTCTAATAACTCATCTGGAAGTCGTTTATCCCAGAATGTTTGTTTTCCCGTAGAACAATTCTCACATTCAAGTCGCACCCACCTCCAGATAGACTGCATCAAACACTTTCCAAACACTATTGTAGGCCCAAAAATGCCTAAGATATCGTAGAAACCAGAAATTGCAGATAGAACGTGTCTCATAGAAGTAATTTCATTCGCTAAACCATCAGCAAAGCGAAACTGAAACGCGTCTTCTGTTGGCAACCACAATACTCCTAGTGTTTTGATTGTCTTTGTTTCACCTAGACTAAGAGGAAAATTACTCTCAATGTGTTCCTTTTCAATTCCAGCTAAAATTTTCGGTTCATTTGAGCACCACTTGCTTAATTGAAAGCCTCCCTTCGCAAGCAACTCCCTCAGCTCTCTTTGAACAACCAGTGCTGACTCAATAGTGTCGGCCCCACCTAGACAATCGTCTACGTAAAAGTTATTCAATAAAACCTGTTTAGCTGCTGGGAAATGGTCTCCATATTTCAGAGCCAACTCCTTTAAACAACGAGTTGCAAGGTAGGGAGCAGATTTGGTTCCAAAAGTAACAGTTTCTAACTGATAAACCTTCAACTTTTCACTGGAAGAACTGCGCCAAAATATGCGTTGAAAAGGAGCACAGTCAGGGTGCATACACACCATGCGATACATCATCCTGATGTCTGTCACAAAAACATATTTGTGCGTGCGAAAAGTCAAGACTGTTGAAAAGAGATCTGGCTGGACTACAGGCCCCAACATTAAAATGTCGTTTAGAGATAGACCTGAAGTGGTTTTCATGCTTGCATTAAAAACAACGCGACAAGCTGTGGAAGTTGAACTTTCCTTCATTACGGCATGATGCGGTAAATAATAAGAAGGGGTAACATTCATTTCCGTATCCTGGACTTCTCTCATATGACCTAAGGAAATATATTCAGACATACATGCTACATACTGTTCACAAAGAGTAGGATTATTCTGTAAGCGCTTTTCAAGATAGTAGAACTGTTTTAAGGCTTGTGTTCTCGAGTCGCCTAAAACTTCTGGGGACATTTTAAAGGGTAACTTCACTACAAACCTACCATCGGCTCTCTGAAACGTGGTTTCAGAGAAAAAATGCTCGCATGCCTTCTCTTCCTCATTGAGAGGAAAAGGTAGGTTGTCAAATGATTCATATGTCCAAAATCTTTCCATAGATTTTAACAAAGCTTCATTATCTCTGTGCACACAAAAAACAAACTTATTTTCTGCTTGATTAGTCAACTGCAGACTGCCAGCTACAATCCACCCTAAGTCTGTACCGCGCAATGTAGGCAAATTTACACCTAAATGTAACGTTCTATTACCTAATACCTTCCAAAATACGTCTAGATTTAACAGTAAATCTATATGGGCAGGCACGTTAAAACACGGGTCTGCTAACGTTATATGAGGAGGCACATTCCACGAACTGATATCAAAATAGTCTGATGGAATCATAGAATCTAAAATGCAGTCTACAACGTAAGCTGTTATTTCCATTTGAAAATTTGTGTGACAGGACTGAATAATTATCTTTGTACATTTAGCTACCGATCCTGCTTCCCCAAAAATACCATTAATTTCACATAATATTTCTACTACTTCAGCCTGAAGAATATCAACTAACGCTGAGGTGATAAAATTTATTTGACTTCCATTATCTAAGAAAGCACGCACCTCTCGCGGTACTTGAAATTTGTCGAACATAACTTTCACTAATGATGTTGTCAAGAGAGACTGTCTCTCATTATGTGTAAGAAGACTGCTGGCTACTATCTTATTAACTTTGCACAGGAAGGATGGCTTATGAAGTTTAGGCTCTAAGGAGGTCTTGTTAAAGCTGTTACCACAATTACTACCAATAATACTTTCAAAAAACTCACCGGTAGCGGTTTCACGCTCGGCAGCATTTCTAATGTGCAGCGTACTGTGATGGTACCCCTTGCACGGACACATGAAAAACTTCCTGGCGCACCGTTTTGGATCCTTTGCTCCATCACATGTTTTCGTCAAACAGATACGACAAAACGCATTTTCAGTCACAAATTTCGCGCGCTCTGTTTTATTCATTTCGCGGTACTGCTTGCACGCGGATAAGAAGTGCGCTTCCCCACAGATATGGCACTTCAATGGTGGTTTCGGGGACCTTTGTGACTTCTGTTTGACGACCATCACAGTGCCTTTCTTCTTGATCGAAGATTTGTTACCAGATTCTGGTCGTGCTGGAAGTGACTGTGATCGCTGTTGCCCCTTTGCAGCCCTTTCTAAAGCACCGCACTCTCTCTCTATGAAACTATAGAAGTTTTTTAGAGAACAGTGTTTAGCTCCCTTCTCGCCTACCTCCTTTTCCCAAGCCAGTCGAACTGGCTGAGACACTTGGTCTAGAAAAGAGGAGATGACGAGCATCTCGTAGGCATCCACTTTTAGCTCATTAAGAGCTAAACGTAAACCAGAACTATGCTGGCGATGCTCTACGAGCATGGAGCGTAAGGATACATTGCGCTCACCTAGAGTTTTCCTCTTCTGCAAATATTCCATGTGCATTTGCGCCCTGCGAAAAGGTTGGTCGTATGTCGCAGTGACAATCTTCCAACATTCATCAAAGGGTGATTCTTTCATGTTCGGAATTAACGATTCAGCTTCCCCTTTGAGAGCCATCGTTAAATAACGGCGCTTCGCATGGTCATTATCCTTAACACGAGAGTCGTCTAGGAGATTGAGAAAATCAGTCTTGAATGCTGCCCAAGTCTCAATCTTCCCATAGAATTTGGGCACATCAAATTGAGGCAACTTAAAGGGTGACTGGTGCTCAACCCGCGGATCAACGCCATGACTGGTGCTTTTTGGCTTTTCTCCAATCTTTCCAAGGAGAACTTCTTTAGCGTCTCGAAAAGCCGAGAGAAAGCTTTTTCTTCGCTCAAATAAGCCAGTTATTTCACCAGTCAAAAAGGTCTCGTCGTACCTACGTTTTAGTGACATCAAGTCACTAAATTCCGTTTCCGCTAAACCTTTCGATTCAATTTTGCTCGCACCCTCAGCGATCCACTGGACTTCAAATTCCAGTTGAGCCAATTTGTTTTTCACTATTTCATCTTCTTTCGGGTTCTCATCGGCTAGGAGCATATCTTCGTCAACACTTTGATTGGAGGTATTCGAATCTTCAGCCAAATTAACGGGCTGATTGTTCAATGTTTCGCCTTCGCTCACATTCGATAACTGATCGTTAGACGCATCCATTTCGACAACACCGAAATACTCAAAATATCGAAATACTCAAATATCGTAAGCGAAATAATTTTCAAAATTCGCGAATCACGTTTCCAACCAACAAACTGACAATTTACGTAGTGTGCTCTTACGCTAATACGGGACTCAGTAAATAATAAATCACACGAAAAGGCTATCGTCGAAAGAGAGCTATCGTCGTACTACACTATGAACATAGGATTAAATATTACCTGTCTGTAGACCACGGACTCTGATTGTAATAATCTAGGTTTTTCCAACTAAGTTGAATCTGTAGCTTATCAATTTGCGTAAGAAAATTTCCGGTTCTATCCGGACCGTGAGGACCATATGTATGATTTTATACTGTATTACGCAAACACACACACGCACAGCACTGTAACTGTTAAGAAATATATTTGGCGGACTGTCTACCGTAGTAGTGTCCTGGTTTATTCCATAAAGGAAAGAGTCGCGAGTTTGACTTTAATTGCTATAGATATCTAAAATGGGAGATACCTGTTGTCCTTTCCGATCTATCGAGGCCTCTCTAAGCGGGCCGCACGGAAGTCCTTAATATTCCGACGAACACAGTCCGGACAGAGCAGGCTCCGCGCACGAAACTACCTCCCTAGCTGTCGATACTTGAGCGACTGATTTTAACCTACTTATTTTAGTGTGTCATTGAAGCTATCTTACCTTTACAATCAGCATGATTCATAATCTATTGTCCGTGGTCCTTTATGCGCCTAGGGGTTAACTTTCCCTCACGTACAGGTTTATACAGGTTCAATGGTGCGTAGCTTTCGTTGTGAGAGTAAATTAAATCCCTTTGTATGAGATTTTATACAATTATAAAAGCTTTCTTTTGAAGGTAATTCCTTTTCATTATACTTTTCTAATGAATTCATATAATCATAGGGATATGCTAATTTCTTACTCAATAATTCAAATAAATCCTTTCTCTCCCTCTCGGATAAGTTTTTTGGTACAGTTTGATCAAACCATTTCTTTAGATTTTCTAAGTGACATCTTTTTAGATTTTTAGCTAATTCACACAGTGAACTTGGCAAGAATTTATATGAATCTAAGAATCTAAGCTCAATTTTACTATATATGACTTCATTTTTGGGATTCCTAAACCCTCCATCATATTTTACAACTTTTGAAAATGATATGTATTTTTCTTCATTATTTGGAATTAGCGTAATATCATTATAATCATCTCCAAATTCTTTAACAATTAAATGAGCATCATATCCTGAGAAATTATGAAAATAAATAGGAATAAATCTAGGAACCTTATAATTAAGATTACAAACACTATGAGCTGCTCCTCTAAATTCTCCAGTTAGATGATCATGATCTCGAACTTTCATTTTATTCACAAATTCATTACTGTACACAAATTTTATTTCTTTTACCCAGTTTGAAAGGTTTGTATTTAGTTCTTCTTTCTTCTCAATATTATATTTCCTATTCTTTACAAATTCAATAAGTTCATTCAGTAATTTTTCTTTCTTTTCATCTTCCAATTTTATATTTTTTAATTTAAGTATATAGTTTATATAAAATGTATTCTTATCTCCTCCCTCTTCCTCATATTTAATTTTTGCTTTATCTACAATTTCTTTAAACTTATCTTCCTGATCTTTTATCCACAATAATATCTTACAAGTAATATCAATTTTCTTATTCAATATTCTTAGGTCTTTTTCAATAGTGGGTGGAGTATCTTTGAGATTCCTTTCACAAATATGACACTTCTTAGCATTTTTATATTCCATTTTTTGTGTTTCAGATAGATCTTTCATTTTTGTTTTTTTATCTAAATATTCTTGTGCAATAAATAAAGCATTTTCTCTTAATTTCTCATACAATTTCCTTGGTGCATCTAAGCCAAAATGTTCAAATAGATTTTGTAACTTCCCCATTAGCATATTTAATATAATAAACAAAACTGATTGGAAGATGTTTCTGAATTTTAATTGTATAAGATTCATATTTTTCAACATCTTCCTTTGTTTTATTCAATTTCTTTGCAAGTTTTTCTATTTTCTTATTCATTTCTTCTATTTTTTTGAGCTTCTGTATAAGACTTTCAAAATCACCATATATAGCAAATGGAACTTTCATAGAATGATTATAATTTTTAAATTCAACAATATTATCGCTCTCATCAGGTAGAACTACTTTGGCAGGTTTATTCAAACTACAATAATTCTTATGATCAGATGATATTTTTTCATTAGGAAAACTATGTAAGCACATTTTACAAAGATGTCTTCTCTTATGATCTGTTGTGATTTGTTTTCCAACTAATTTCCATAAATCTTTAATTAAACAATAATGAGAATTTCCTTTATTATTTTTTAAAAGTAGTAAATCAATATGATTTTCCACTTCATCTTTTGTTATTGATAATGGATATATTTTACAACTATTATTATGATGATATATATTAATTGATAAACCACCTTCTACTAAATTAAGTTTATTCACTCTATTTAGAAATTTTTCATTATTTTCAATTTTAAATGGAAATTCAATACCTTCTAAGTACCCTCTAAATTATCAGATATATTTTCATGTCTTCCTATTATATACCTAGTAATATCATTATTATATATCATTTAAGTTGGAGTTACGAAGAAATACATAATTTTCTGTTTGTAAATACATTGGCTCAATCTGAATAGTTTCTGTATGACCTCTTCTTCCATAAGTTGCTGTGACACAGAAATTAGCTCGAATTCCTTCATGCAATCTCAACCATTTTTTGAGAAGACCAAAAGTAGCATTTTTCATAATAAGTAAAAATTCATTTAAATCTTGTCCCAAAATTTTCATCTACACATTGGGGTCTAATTTTTATATTACTCCTATTATTTGATCTAAATATATCATCATAAAATTGGAATGGAGCTCCAGTAAGCCATGTATTTATTTCCTCCTTTGTTAATGTAAAAGTAATCTGTCTTACATTTGGTTGGGGCAATCTAGATTGAGTTATTTTTTGCAATAATATAAAATATAAATCACTCAATTTTGAGGTTACTTCCTGTCCTCTAAAACCTATATAAATTTTATACTTTCTTAAATAGTGTTCTATTTGTCTTGTTGTTTTATTTGAATAGAAGTTATGGACTTTGAAAAACTGAAACCATTGAGCAATATTTGGGTCTCGTCTTCTAGTTTCATTTCTTATGACACTTATTGTGATCTGATTTCTTGTATTCATTTTTTCCTTAATGAGATTTTTCCTTTCTATTTATTAGAGAAAAATTTTTAAAGGAAATTATTTTTTAATCTGTTGTGTTAATTCTAACATATCCTTATGTATTTTAGATTTTAGATGATCTCTGAGAGAAACTAAAGAAATAGTTCTTCCACATTCACAAACAGTTTTCACTTCCTTACGTTTATAATTTTCTTTAGTTACTAATTTATGGTTATCTTTATCCTTCTCATAATATTCTTTCATTGATTCACTTTTACACTCTTTACACCAATCCCGTCCAAAGTTCTTTTGATCCTTTACAGACTTACATCTTGTACAATATCTTTCATTTTCAGACAATTCAATTGTTATTTTATTTTTAACATCAGCACATTCCTTACACATTATTGGAGAGATATTTTCAATTGATTTAAGAGGTTGATTAAATTCTTTCTCATTCTTTACCTTTTTACATTTAGAGCAATATCTTTCATTTTGTGATAACTTGATAGTCAGAGATTTGGGTGCCATCTTTTTTTCTGATTATTTATATGGAAGAAATTTTTTAAGAAGAAATTTATTCACTTAATGATGTAAGAATGTTTCTAAAATAGACAACCAATTAACACATAGGTAGTGACATGAAAACCGTCAGAAAACCTTCCTAATTCCTGTCCAAATCCTTCTCAATACCTTCTCAAATCCTGTCCAAATCCTTCTAAAAATATGTTCAATCAATAAACCTTCCTAAAATGACCTGTACAAATTCAACAGTCAGACGGTACACCTGTTCAAATTCAACAGACAGACAACAGTTCACCTGATCAAACTCAACAGACGCATGTTCAAACTCAACGAACACCTGTTAAAATTCAACGGCCTGTTAAAATTCAACAGCTAGTTGTCTGTTCAAAATGATGGTAAAGTCATCTTGTCAGCTATGTTAAAATTGGCAATCCTTTTCAAAAATATGTATTAGATATATTGTACATTTTTCATTTTTTGGGAATTTCTGTGACAGCAATGGCTTCAACATCTTTCAGTCGTTTGTTTTTCAATTCATTCATTTTCTTAAGCTCATCATGAGAATAAATTTTCTTTTTTAAATCTCTTACTTTTGTTAATGATGTTTTTAAAGTATTTTCTCTATAAGTAGATAGTTTTCTATCATGCCTTGTTCTAATTATCATATCTATTTTCTTCTGCAATTCCTTTTGACTTTCTGAAACAAGTCTCTTACCCTCTTCAGTTTTACTAGCATGATTTTGAAGTTTTTCAATTATTTTATCTTTATGAAGCCCCATTTCAATTGATTTTTGAAGTTCTTCAAATAAATCATTATTAATATATTTATATCCATTCAACTCAATTAGTATATTTGTAATCATTAAAAAGACAGTTTTTATAAGTTTCTTCTCTTCAGATGAATAATTTGAGCATTTATCAAGTTCTAATGAAATTTTTGCAAAGTCACTATTGAATTCTTTAGATATTTTTTTTATCTCTGGATAATCTTCAATAATATCATCTAATTCTTTTAGATTTGGTATATGACCACGTGTATAAGTTTTTATACGATCCATTTTTAATAGAAAAATTTTCATCATAAATTATCCTTCACTAACTTCTACTAGCCCTCACTAACCTTCACTAACCCTCATTATCCTTCACTAACATCTACTGAATATGTCAAAAAAAAGACCAATTGAAATAAAAGACAGGATGTATCTTTTAAAAAATATAAATACAGAAAATGATTTTAAAATTTGTAAGTTAAAAAGTTGGGCGTCTTATAGAATGATCAGTTTGAGAGAAATTAAAAATTCAAATTATAGATTTGATCCAAATTCTCAATATAAACATCTATTGGGTAATAAATGGGATATTGTTTTTAGGGGTGAATTAGATATAGGATATATTGATATTAAAAAAATAATTGATAAATTTATTGACAATTCTCATAAATCTGTATCCACAAATAAAAAAGAAAGAAGATATGAAAAGCATGAGAGCGAGACACAAAAAGAGTATATTAATAGGATGATGAACCAAATAGAACAATCCTGTGAAGATGAAACTGATTGAAATGCTGCATAAAATTATAAGAAATTGAAAAAATAGTATAAATTATTAGATATGGATTAGCTAACCAAAATGATGACTTCTAAAAGGCATTGTATGCTTTGTGGTAAAAAAACTAAGCATTCAATTATAGAGGAAGAAATTAATTCCACATTGAAAAAAGAAGTAAGGACATGCACTCAATGTAAAATCTCTCTCTCTAGGGTGATAAGTACCAAAGATAAAATCACACTTGTCTGTTTTAAATGTAAAGATAAAACCAGGCATTTTATAGAAAAATGGCATTATCAGTGTACAATTTGTGGGAATTTTAGTAAAATAGGATTCTAAATAATATTAAGTCATTTTTATTAAATAGAATTATACAAACCTTGTGTTTTTCTTCAAATGATGAGAGTGATTGAAGATTTCAATTAAATCTTGTAAGACTGTAAACCTCAATGCAAAATCCTTAACAAATTTCCTGAAAGTTATGCAAGTTGGTACTTTAGATAATTCAGCTTCATTGAATCACAACCATGAAAGATCCAGGAACATGAATGGAATTCTTAGGGTACATCTAAACTAACATCTTCAGAGGTTTGTAGATAATCAAACACACAAGGAAAAAATCCAGCTTGCAAATTTTAGCATTTTGATTTTGTAACAGAGTAGGGATGGTTCCGATCTAGAGAATATGTATCAGAATGATTTGCTGTCACTTAGGGAAGATAGGATTGCTTATAACGGGGTAGAATAATAGACGCAGTTATTATTAGTTGAACAAGTCCTTATAATCAAATGAAGATGATAGGACATAATATATAAATGCAAATACGTGCATAGTACATCAGAGAATTACTAAATACATTTTTTCATCTTATCAATTAACCTTTTAATTATATTATTCAAGAAATTTTATTATTTTTTTCATTTCAGTCAAATAAAAAAAAATTATAATATTTATAGAAAACTTTTTAAATCAAAAAGCGGGGTTTTCTCTGATTCAGATTCAGCCACCTTTTTAGCGCAAAAGAATTTCAGAATGTAATATGGAATAATGGCAGCGGCCGGTACCTGACATCTGTAATACTTCTTTTCCACTTGGTACACCACACTCATACTGGTAGAAAATTCTGTGCATTCGTTTAATGCGTAGCTCACCGCTTGTAGATAATGTAATATAGTTCCTTTCTGAGGTTTAACAAACATATGCGACTGTTTTGCCAAGAACAACCTATCCGCATCATCAAGTTCTTCATATATCACAATTTTTACATCAGCACATGCGTTGTTGAATATGTTCTGGTTACAGGTGACGTTTATGTTATTGTGCCCTAACACTAGATGTCTACATACATAGTTTTGAATCAGACTATAGACTTTCGATTCAGGTTTCTTCGTTAAGTCTTCCAATTTCTTGTTTTTCACTTCATCTCTGCATTCATCGAATACATTATCAATTAAAACTAGACCTATATGTTTTGCTATTTTTTGAATTATTTCTATACGATTTTCAGGAAAAAGAATAAGAATTTTTAGTTTAGTTTGAGGCAATTCCTTTGTCAATTTTGTATGATTGCCCACATGGCTATCCAACAACATTTTCATATTTTTGCAGGGTTGTCGTATTTTTATTTGACACAATTTCAGCAGTTTCTTCATCTCAATTTTTTCTTCCATTGTCATTGAGAAATCCGAGCTCAGAGATTCATCCGAGCTATCTGTTGGAAGATCATCTATGTTTGACTTTTCGAAGTCAATCATTTTATGTGACGCAGTAGGTTGGAATCCGATTTCAGATAACGTTGAGCCTGCTGCATTTCGGCGATAACGCTCTAGAATATCCTGGGAAATCTCTATTGGCTTGTGGAGACATTTGTCAATAATCTTTACTAGCGGAGCAGGGATTTCAATTATAGTATATGAATCGTCTAGAATTTCGACGTTTATTTCGTTGGTGAAAGATAGTAGTATATCGTCGAATCCGATCAAACAATATTTTTGGAAGAATCTCGCCATGTTTGCTAACACATGATTATAGGTATTACTTGCGTCCTCCCTATTAGCCATCACGGCATAAAATAACCGCCGAACTTCTACATCAGTTTTTGACAGAAAATTTATCTGAAAATCCTGAAGAAAAAAAAAGAAGAAAATATAAAATCATAGATTTTCCCAAAGGAAATGTCTCTTGGACGAAGAAAAAATTAAATACAATCGAACTAGGAGTACGATTTACCAAGCATCATGATACCTAAAAATTTTGCTGATTGCAGCACATAATACATTACAATTGTAGTATAAAAATGATGTATCGAATCTGAAGAAGTTAATCAACGACAGTACCCTTTCAGTTTGAAAAAAAAAAGAAGAAATTACAGGAACTCGAAAGCACAGGATTTTCAAGGTGAAAATTGAGTAAGACAGATTTTTTCAACTAGATGATCGATTTTCAAGAAATTTAACTCGTAGGTAGAACGAAAGCAGTAAAGCATTTCCCATGGCTTAACACTCCATACAATATCATGAAAGTTTCGTAAAGAGATCATGTAAATTTAGATGAAAGAGAAAAAAAATAACACACGTACCAGATTAACAACAGTATCTCTGGGCCGCTTATACGCTCCTGCCGTCGGTTGATCCGCTTCACGTTTCTTCGCACGAAAATCATCAACGTCAATACGATCCAAACTATTTGCTTGATTGTTCTAATAAATGAAAGATGAAAAAGTTTTAGATTTTAGTTTGATAAACAATTCAAAGAAAAATGAAGGTCGGCTCTAATTTAGATCACGTTCCCGTATAATCACGGAAATTCGAAATGCGTAATTTGAAAAGAACAATCTCGTCATTACAGGAATGTTACTCATCAATAAAAGAAACCAAGAAAATGAAGGTGTACTCGTCAACTCCAATTAAGATCGCGTTCCCCTATAATCACAAACATGACGAATTTTGATACTTGTATTCAAAACGCGTATTTCAAAAAACAATCTCGTCATTACTTTAC
This sequence comes from Aspidiotus rigidus, assembly GCA_035079385.1. NCBI lineage: Eukaryota > Metazoa > Arthropoda > Insecta > Hemiptera > Diaspididae > Aspidiotus > Aspidiotus rigidus. The sequence goes on from JAVHKY010000023.1 coordinate 6,403,784, forward strand.
CGTTTTTCAATTCAAAAACGAAATAATTTACAATTATTACGCAAAAAAAAACATTACTCAACTTTTTTGTTTCATGATAAGCTGTACGTAGAGAATTTAACGAAAAATTAATCATATTTTCGATGGTTGAAATATCTCATTTTCGTTATGAATATTAAGGAAAATCGAAGACAGTACCCGTTTTTTTTGTTTTTTTTTTTTCGATCAGATCTTGATCCGGAAGGAACCCCTACTGTAAAATCTCGACTATCTAAACTTCAAACGAGACGAACTCTTTCGACAATCTAATCCGATGTATTCACATACATAAAATGTTACAACAAAAATAATGAACACGACAAAATTCATCGATTTATCGAGTCAAAATACTCAATTTCGAAACACTCAAAATTTTACTCGTAGTATGAAAGCATGGAAGACAAACACGATCATAAAATTCGCGAAAAGATGTACCAAATCATCAGAATCTTCAAGTTCTAAGAGTGAATTTGAATCATTTAATTACAGAAATGATATGGTTCTCGAGGATAGCTCATTCGAAAAAAAAACTGACAAGAATGTTCTCGAGGATAAAAAAGGGAACATAATTTAAATCGATGCGAGTCAATTCGTACACGAATGATAATTCATGAACGATACACAGAGATGGCAAACGACTTTTCCCTTGAATTCAACACGTAATTCGTATCACGTCAAGTTCCTCAATAAGATCAAAAACGAATGATCAGATACGAAGACCTATTAATTCCCTTAATAAACTCGAAAATTCTCGCACAATTTCATCAGTGACGATCACTATCAATACTCGTATTTGAAATGCGTACAAAGATTCATGTGAAAAAACTGATCTCGTCAGCACACAAATGTCACGTATATACAGGACTAGCCTATGATTTACTTACATCTTTTGATCCCGCCACTGCCGGCAGTTCTTTCTCTTTTTCCGTCTGTAATGAAACATCAATGACGTAAGAAAATAATAAGAAAGAAAGGAATGAAATTCACAAAATGCAGAATTTACTTACCTCTTTGACGTGTTTTAAAATTTTGAGAATATGACCAAGCACTTGTATACCTATTTCGCGAAGACAATTATCATCTAAATCCACTAACAGCTCAGTTTCCATTTCTTCTTTTTTGAACAGTAAGGCATATTCCTTTGCGGGCTCAACAGGAATTCCAGCATTCAGAAAAAACGTTTCCCATTCAGCTGAAATAGAAATGTAAAGTTATAATACAAACGTGAAATTCATAATGGCGAGAGAATAACAAACTGTACGTACCCATTCTTAATCACTGACAGCATCGACAACTATGATTCAATAATTGAGCACCTGAGTGAATCTTTTCCAAAACGAGTCAACTTAAAAATGGGATAGTAATCGAAAGATAACGTTTCATAGAAAGAACCTGAGCAATATTTCAGTTTCGTGATGAATCTCCCTGGAAGGAAAGGTTGATACAGTATCGAGACACGTCAATGGTATATCTCTCTATTACACCTCGATGTAATGAAGTGATAATACACGAAGATAACTTACCGAAAGAAGAATCCTAATTTCGACACAGGCACGTAGTTGATAAGATCCGGACGATTTGCGTATCCTATATAATAAAATCCTATTATAATAAAGCGCGGTTTGGTTACAAACCGTCGAACGTGGTGTCTGTCGATCAGTGGCCACCGGGGTGCGCTCACTCGGTCCTGCGTGTCGACAGCAAGGGTGCTATCGGCTATCATTCATCACAACATCCATACGTTGAATATTTTCAGAAAATTTTTATTATTATCAAAATTCATACCTATGTCATTATTATCATTCTGCTATTTTGTGTTCGAAACTTTGAAATTGAAAGAGGACTGAACTGAACAACTGAGAAACAATTGATATTCATTTTTCAGCCAGAATAACGAAACAAAATTAAAAATTGTTCGATAGGATAGTGTTGGAAAACATAAATGGGTATCATTGATTTGTGATCGCATCTAGCTTCGGTTTTTCGTATACTGGTATTATATGAAATTTGGAACGAAATAGGATCAGCGAGAAGTTGAAATTCTAATTTCCTAAGAAAACCAATTACGAAATGAACGGCCAGGTTTTGTGTTTTCTGTTGTGGATGAAGTCTATCGGATGAAAAGATCAATAAGCCCAAGTGAACTATTACTCATTAACAGGAGAAAGAGGTTGAAAATAGTAAGTACGGTAGGTTGATGTGCTCTTGATCGATTGTAGAAATAGAATCGTGATTCGAGTTTTGAATACAGAACGTGATTCTCAATCGCATGAAGTGATACTGCTCTTACTTATTTATCAATCCAAGTATCCGATACTGGTAGATGAATTTTCCTTATTGTTAGACTATTTTGTAGGTCCTATGTTTTAGTCCGCAAGTACTTGAATTCTCGAAATCGAAGGAAAAACTAGCCTGTGAGATTTATTTCACAAATCGCGGAACAACATTAGAAAATGTTCCATAATGTCGTAAGAGGTAGATATTTTAATTGACAGTACTGATGATACTTGATCGCATATAGTTTCTGCTTTTTGTGAATTATGAAATTTCAAATTATTTTGTAGGTTCTTATGTTTTGGTTCTCAGGAACTCGAATGCTCTAAATCAAAAGAGAAGCGCAATGAGATTTAATCTACAAATCCCAAAAGTAAATAGAAAAATATCATCTGAATAGTAGGAGTAGTTTGATGTGTTTTTGATCAATTGCGATGAGTTTTTGATCAATTGCGTAAATACAATAGGCTTATGTAGAATCGTGATTCGAATTATGAATACAGAACGTGATCTTTGATTGTTTGAAATGATATCTACGCTTATTAATTTACTTATCAATATCAATCGGGTATCCAGTTCCAGTAGAATTTTATTATCAGAGAAAGTGGTTAGATGTGGCTGTCGTGATATTTAGTGATGTTTTAACAGGAAACCTGTTCTATAGGGGGCTTTTTGAGAATCTTGCCGTCCGCTGTCCAACAAAAAACTTGGAAAAATTTGGACTATCGAGCCATATATGATACGAGAGGGACTTAGAAAACTTTTGACTCTCAAGCCATATATGATAGGAATTTTTTCAAGTCCCCCTTCTATCATATATAGCTCAAGAGTCAACATTTTAACAGGGATCCTGTTCTATGAGTGGCTTTTTGAGAAATTTGCCTTCCGCCGTCCAACAAAAAACTTGGAAAAGTTTTGACTCTCGAGCTAAATATGATAGGAGGGAGACTTTGAAAAAATTTCGACTATCCAGTCATATATGATAGGAAGGGGATTCGAAAAAATTTCGACTATTGAGCCATATATGATAGGAGAGGGACTTGGAAGGTCTAGGCCATCTTTATACTACTTTATCTAGGTCTAGGCTCCCTTGAATTCTCAATACCAAATCCCATATGACTCATATTGAAGAAATTCTGAAAAATATAAGACTATGATAGTCAGAAACCCACACCTCGGTCTTGACAGAGCTAGGACAAAATTAGCCTTTACCCATGCCAGCGGGCTGTTTGTTGGTTGAGTTTGGAATTGCGTGTGTGTGTGTGTGTGTGTGTGTGTGTGTGTGTGTGTGTGTGTGTGTGTGTGTACTGGTGGGAACAGTGAACTAGATGGCAAGTAGTGGGAATACATATTTGACTATTGAAAGTTCAAACGTTATGAGCTCTCATGAAATATGGTATCTTTCAGCAAGTGATAGTCCGTCGGCGGCGTGCTCTTTGCGAGCGCGAAGCGTGAGCCTGTCTGGCGCCGCAGGCCTAGCCGCCAGGCGGCTAGTGTATTATAAGATGCAGGTACTCGTGTTTGCAGAATACAGCGGTGCGATTTGACTGTATATCAATTTCAACGATGATAAAGATATCGGCGAAAATGGATTCCGAATACAACCTGCAAATTTGTACAGCATTCAATAACTGTACTCGATCGGGACGATGGAAATTAGACAATTAAGATTCGCGTGAGCTTACTTGTAAATATCCTTTCTAAAGTTGATTTCGCAATTTACACTTCAAATTACTCGTTTTCTTAGTTCGAGAAGCCAACTAAAACTTTTGGGTTAACGTACGAAAAATTACTGTCAATCGGGAAGAGGATAGAGAACTCCAACCAAACTCACAATTATTCAGAAATATTGATATAGCTTCGATACAGAAGCAACGGAGTAGAAAACAGTCAGTCGACCAGAAATAATGTTCGACTAGCAAGACGGCACGCCTACGGCGTGCCTCTCACGTTGTCACATATTTTAGACATTTTTTGGAATTAAAAAATGTATATTTTTTATTTTTCAATACTTGTGTCATATAAATTTTCAAATATTTCTTCATATTGCCTATCATTTATTACAAAACAGAAGTGAGAAATTGTCAATGAATTTCTGGCGATGCAAATTTCTTATGGAAAACTAATACGAATAATTTTTAATAACCTCGGTAAATAATGTAGATATTTCCACTCCGGGAGAAAAAAAGTAGAAATTCTGTATTACTTTTCTGTGGACCTGTATTCAAAATTTTTCTGCAAACTCTCCTTCTTTTTCAGTCTTCTCAGAAGATTTTCACAATTGTAACATCGCTTCTTCAAAATTAACAGTTATAAGTTGTAAGGATTATACAATTTTGAACAGCCCATTGTTTTTCGGGACTGCCATCAAAATTTTTGGAACCACCCAAAATGGGCCCAGCGGTACGTTGAAATGGGCCCTGGACTCTTCTGCATCCATCTCCTCTAATTATCCATATCCTAATAAGTCTTGATTTTTGTAATTCACTATTCTTTCTTTTGTTAAATTGTGATCACGTCAAGTTCTTCTTCAGTTTATAATGTAGTCATCTACCAATTTAATTTAAGGTTTAATTGGCGACCTTTTCTATTTGGATGGGGGGGGGGGGGGGTTCTTGAAAATTTTGATGTCTTGTCATGTGCCAAGAATAATGATTGAAATTTTTTTCAATTCCTCCTTGTGTCATATAAATGTCGGAAGTTGAAGTTCCATATTCCTCTCTCATTATATTATAAAGCTTGAAAATCAACATTTTCCCAAGATAACCTGTTGTCCTAATTGTATAGCTCGATGTACAAAATTTTTTCAATTTCAACTCGTCTGGTGGTTCAATGTTTCCCAAGATCCTTTCCTGTTATACATGGCTCGATTCCCAATAATTGAGCTGTTTTCAAATCTGACTCCTTTGATAGCAAAAATTTTTCCTAACCCTCCTCTATCATACTATCATATAAAGCTCAAAGGACTTGATTTTTCCAATTTTTCTGAGTCCCTCCTGCATTAGTTGGCTCAATTTTTCGATTTTAGAAATTTTATCAAACCCGACCCGTTTTTTTCGAGACTCTAATTTTGAATTCAATTCTCATTTCTCAATATCAAAATCAATCCATTTCATATAAGAGGATCTGTGAATTCCTTGTTTAACTTTGTTCATAACGCCATATTGTTTTTCATTACAACTTTCAATTCACCTTTTTAATTGAATACCTAATATAAATCTGATTAAAGACTTCTTTACAATATTCATTTAGTCCGCGTCCTTGCAGAATCGCACCCTCCATTTTTTCTGAATACATCTCTCTCACATTAGGCTTAAGCTTATAATTTCCTACCCCATCTCTAAAAAACACACCCACGTATTCTTCATACTCCATCATTATGTACATTTCCCTCAGACGGGTTGAAAATGACTTATTTTCTTATTTCAGCGCGATAACGGCTTTTGATGGCGCGTAAGAATGCGTAATCTGTATTATAAGGTCGCGTAACGTAAGTCGGTAAAAAAAAAGTGAACGAAAATTATATTCAAAAAAGGAAATTGCAGTCAGAAATAATTGTAAGCTTACGCTGAGCTGGTAAAAAATTTTATAACAAGTTCGAATTACTTTCATCAACAACATTCCAGTTAATGCGCGCATCTGTTTTTCTTCACTCCCGTTGAAGAAAAAAAAATCTTTCAAAATTTACGAGACTTACTAAATAATGAAAGGTTCTTTTTCCCCGATAAGTTTTTTTTTCGGAGAAACATGTGGGTACAGAGCAACAAATACATTACGTAAACAAACCATCGCCGTTTTAATGAAGGAAAGTCCCGTTACAATGATTGTTCGACTTTATTTCATGAGCCGTACGAAATTGAATGTGGTAAAAAAATTATACACAAGTGACTAGACAGAAATCAGTATCTGCATGGTAACGTCTACAAGTTCTATTCCTTTTTTTTTTTTTTTTTTTTTACCAAATTTTTGTTGCTCGAAACCACGCGCGATTTTTCTTTTATTTGTATAAAATTCCATTGACAATAATTTCGTTTTCTATACACCGACAAATCTATTTTTCCTCTTTTGAAAATTTGTTTCTTGTTTACATTTATAGACTTCATAAATCGTTTAAATTTCGATGCATATATTTTCAGTGAGACGATAAACTTGTAAAATACTTGAAACGGCTTAGTATTGCGGGAAAAGAAAAATGAGAAAAAGATTTATCGAAAGTTCTAACTTTGTATACTTACCGAATTCGGTAAAGAGAATATTTCTCGAAATACCAATCGGATTGGATAAAAATGTATTACTCAAGATATGAAGAATGAATGAAGGTCATTTTTATTGATAGCGAGAATAATAATGCGGAATAAAACTTTCTCAGCGCATTTGATCTTGGCGAAAAAATTTATACGGGGGAGCTTTTCCTGCTCTGAAAAGGTTTCAGTTTTACGAAGTTTGATACGTTTAAGTATTTTATATTTTGGTCTTGGGTGCAAATAATAGATATTAGTGAGAGTAACGTGCCTCTGAAGATATGTGAGCATCATTTTATTAAAAACCAAGATTTGAATATCGATAAATCTCTATTTAATTAAGACGTACCTACCCAAAAGTTTTTAACAACACTGACGAAAAAGTGTACATAATTACCTGTGGAATTCCCGAATTGTACAATTTCGGACTTCGCTCTAATAGTCCAGTCGATAAAGACATCGTCTGTGCAATTCGGGTGCAAGTTCTACTTTTGACGGAAATGTCTCAGGTTTGGTGTCAGAAATAACATACTTAAAGTTTAGACCCCTCACTGCATGGCTTGCGGAGCTGTGGCACGTTCTTGCTTTTTAAAATCAATTTTTGTCAATATTTCGAATTTGGTTAGGCCTAGAGTACGTGATGGGAGCAATGTAGTCCCTACATGTAATATTATTACAATACGTATACTGATAGTGGTATTTACAACTTGAATTATGAATGAAATGTGTTGATATCATCACCTGTATACCCCTCCTTCCCATTCCCTGCCTGCCCAACTAAAGGAGTTGGTTGTTGACAAGAGCGGTTGTCCGAGCCCAGTTAGCCTGCCGACTTACTGAGGTCTTATAGGTGAGGAGGGGTCTTCATTGTTTTTACGACTCCTGAACATCATCAGAGTCGTCGTCAGCCTCATCAATTGTCATAACATCGTCTGAGTCGTCGTCATTTGCAGCTGGCATATCATCGTCTGAGTCCGGAGGAAAGTCACCGTCATCATCCTTGTCCAGTAGAATTGAGTCTATCCTGTGGTCCTTTTTGTGCCCTCCAGCGTTCAGGCAAGACGGTCCCATACACCCGCTTCAGCAATTCATCAAGGGCAGGGGCTGCATTCATCTGGGTAGGCAGAAGAACTCCGTTTTCCAAATTCCAACCCCATCCTATCGGCAAGAAATTATTTCCTTTCCAAGTCTGCACCTGGTGGAAACACCGAAAGGCATGGTGACTGACCGCATCGACGGTTAGTGGGAGAGACGCCAGATACAGAGAATTTTTCATCGCGCTTCCAAGAAAGCTGACACGACGGTGATTTTCCAACGACTTCTTATTTTTTTGGCGTGATATAATTGCAGCATATATTTACAAGCGGCAGCTGTAATTTCTCCTTTTGCACTACCACTGTCATGGAACACAGCATATCTTGTAAATATAAGTGAGAGCATTTTGCATAACGATGACGACCAGTTGCATGAAAATACGGTAGCATATTTCTGACGCAGGCTAGATGTAACTCCCAATCTCCACTCCTCCACTCGAATAAAATTTTCATTATGTTCACCAATGAAGATATTGGATCAGAGTTGAGGTTACGGCTATCCATCATAAACGAAAAAACGAATAAATTTAATATTGCGACTAGATTAAACCTTTTGGTCCATTCGAGACTCTCCGGTGTGCTCCCCCCCCCCTTGAGTTTGATTACTTTATGCGGGACGTCAATGAAACTGATGTCCTCAAGGGTGTAAGCCTTCCCCCAGGAACGACCATCTGCTCGTTTGATGTTGTTGGTTTGTTTCCGAATATTCCTAAGGCTGCTACTATCCAGCGGATGGGTGAGCTACTCATCAGTGCCAACATTCCTCACAATGAGTTTCAGGAATTTTTTGATCTCCTGAATACTTGCTGGTCCCCTAACTTCTGTAAATTTGAAGGGAAATTTTTCGAGTTCCCTGAGGAAGTAGGGATCCCTATTGGATCACCTCTAGGCTCTCTTATCTCCGAAATTTTCATGTCTAAGTTTGAACTTGACCTCTTTTCCTCGAACCAGTTGTTACTTAATCATATTCACTACTGGCACAGGTACGTTGATGACGTTCTATGTACCTGGACTGGTCACCCAGATCTCCTTGGTGAGTTTCTGAGGTATCTCAATTCCTGGTACCCTTCCATCAAATTTACGTTGGAAATAGGGGTATTTTCCATTAACTTTTTGGATTTATCGATCTCTATTGTAGACGGTATCCACAAGTTTGGAATTTACAGGAAAGATACTACGACCGATGTTTTAGTCCACGGTGGTTCGTTCGGTCCTGTTGCTCATAAGATGGCTACTTTTCATAGCCTAGTTCACAGACTGACTCGTATTCCGTTGAGTCAATCTGCTTATAAGAAAGAATTACTTACTATAAAACACCTGGCCAGAGTGAATGGAGTCAATGTCGACGTCGACGTGATGGTTCGGAGGAAAGTTACGAGGAGCCTTCTTGATTCCACCACCTCCCTCCCCCGAGACACGACCCGTGATCGCCGTTTGCGTTGGATCAGTCTCCCTTTCCTGGGGAATTTCTCCCAGCAATTGGGTCGGGCCCTTCGCCCGTTTGGTTTCAGACCCGCGTTTTACAACCATACCACAGTTAAGAGGTTGTTTGTGAGACTGAAGGATCCCATACCGGTTGATGAGAGGAGTGGTGTTTATAAGATGGAATGTGAGGATTGTGGAGGCTTTTATATTGGTGAGACCAGCTGCCAGATGAAAGTTAGAGTAGCTGAGCACCTGAAGTCTTGGAAGAAGGGACGCTTAGGGGAGTCAGCTTTCGCTGATCATTTGATTAACAGTGGCCACAGTTTCCGCGAGGGATCCGAAAAGCTCCTCCATAAGGAGAATTCCTACCGTAAGCGTATCGCCCTCGAGAATATAGAGATAATGCGTCACCTCAACACTGACGGTATCACTATACTCAACTCGTACATTCCGGAAGATGGCTTGATCGAACAGGTTTATGATTCACACCGTGATTTCTCGTTCGGACGATCTTAATACCTCTTCCTTCTCATTCGTTCGTCAGTTGCTTTCATTTCAGGTCTGAAGATGGTTGTTTAACCGAAAGCGCTCCCTTCGTTTTTATTTTCTGCGGTTTGCATTTGTTTACTCTCCCTTTAGAGTATTCGTTTTTTCGTTTATAAAGTCGTGAACTCCTGAAAGCCACCTAATCTCAGAATTACACGATTCAGTAACGCAATTTGGGTGAGCCTTAATATAAAGTGGCTTCCACCAAAGAAGAGGAGAGCCGTTTACTGGTGGACCAACAAGATTGCCGACTTAAGAAAAGAGTGCAACCGTCAGCGCCGGATATACCAGCGTAGTAGTGGCCGCGAAGGGGCGCGGGCGGTTGCACCTGAATACCAGCTGGCTCGTAAAAGGCTGAAGAAGGCCATCAAGGACAGCAAGAGTGCTGCATGACGAGAGCTATGTGAGATGGCAGATGACGACCCGTTTGGAAGGCCTTATAAGATAGTGCTGAAGAAGCTAGAGGGCCTCTCAGCAATGAGCCGAATGAAGCCGGATGTTGTGGGTCAAATCATTGATGGCTTGTTCCCACAACAGCCACCACCGACGGTAACGCTACCAATAGTAGAAGAGGATGGTATATCCCTCCTATGCACCGAGGAGGTGGATGCAGCAGTCAATAGACTGCGGGGTAAGTATTGGAAGGCTCTAGGCCCGGATGAGATTCCAATTCCAGTCTGGAGCGCCATACATTCAGTTAACCCAGCACTGCTTGTTGATACATTCAATGCGGCAATTGTTGGGGGACTGTTCCCTGTGCGATGGAAGAAAGCCAGGCTAGCGTTGATCGATAAGAAGGATAAACCACCTGGTCTACCATCCTCTTATCGTCCACTTTGTCTGCTAGACAATGTCGGGAACTTCTAGAAAGAATGATAGCCAATCGTTTGGAGAGCTATCTGAAGGAAAGAGATATAATCTCTGATAGCCAGTGCTGGGGTCCGGCTGAAGAGGATAGCCGAGTCAGCGATTGTTATGCGTCAGTTTTGCGCAGCCGTCAGCCTCGACATAATCCAATTCCATGGAAGATGATATTGGAAGCTCTTGCGTGGACGCAGGAGTGCCCGCATACCTGCTCAGGATGATCAGCAGCTATCTTAGCTGCCGTGAAATCCAAGCAGAGACGTCTGCTGGTACAGTAGAGCGTCCTGTTACTTGTGGGGTGCCGCAGGGGTCGGTCCTTGGGCCGCTTTTGTGGTGCGTTGCATTTAACGGAATCTTTAAGTTGATGCTGCCACCGGGGGTTAAGCTTATCTGCTATGCAGATGACACCCTGATGGTATGCACCGCCGAAACAACTGTAGCAGTGGGGAGCAGGGTAAACCGAGCCCTAGAGGATGTGACGCGTTGAATCGAGTTGGCTGGACTTGAACTTGCAGCAGGTAAGACAGAGGCCATTTTATTCACGATCCGTCGGAAGCTCAAGCCACCCCATCTTTCGCCTGCAAGGTGTGGAAATTGAAACGAAGAAGCAAATGAAATACCTGGGCATCTGGTTTGACTCAACGCTGAGCTTCAGGCACCATTTCCTGATGGCAGCATAGAAGGTGGGCCGGGTAGTTGGATACCTAAGCCGCCTGATGAGGAACCTAGAAGGACCGAGAGAAGCAAGGAGAAGGATCATGATGAGCACCGCCTTGTCGATCCTCCTATATGGTGCGCCAGTATGGGCCGACTCCATGAAGATACCATACCGAAGGAGAGAGATGGTAAAGATCCAACGAAGAGCTGCGCTGAGGTGTGTTAGTGCCTACCGCACTGTCTCGACGGAGGCTCTTTGTGTATTAGCACGTTCACCACCAATCGAGCTCCTTGCTGAGGAGAGAGCGGTGGTGTTTGAAGCAAAGAAGAGAACGACAAAAAGTACACCTAGTACATCACGGACCTTTCTACAGTTTCATCGCACGGATTGATACTGGTCCCTAACGTCCTAGGTGTACTTTTCGATACAAAGAGGTATATACGTGGTGTTTACTATTGTATCACATCAGAAGGCAATATAACCTGTGACCCATTTTTTTTTTTTTGCTATTGGTGTATACTATTGTATCACATTGGAAGACAATATGAACAGTGATCCTTTTTTTTTCCTCAATCACCTTCGGAGAAAACGGACAAAAAACGTTTATTAGGCCATCAACCCTCGCCAGTTATATGGTAAAAGGAGATCGGTCAAAGTTTTTTTTATTTGGAATGGACCCGAGGCGTTCAGATGTCATTTTCTTTATTACATTATCACTCGACTATATACCACAAGCCTGATAGGTTGTGGCAGTGTATGTTTCTAATTGGTGATAAGTTCTTCCGTGACAGTTCTGCTTTTGGAATTGGCAACAGTTTATCGCACAAAATGAAGAAAATGCCCGAAAAGGTGAGTAATGTCTAATATTACCTATTTATCGTTCAGTTGTTCCCTTCTTTTTACCCAACCCAAAAATTTCCTCAATTGAAATTATTCCTAGAAAATGAATCACTATACGTAAATTTCTTCCATGAAAATTCCATGTAATTCTACCTGATCTCATAACTTTAGAGGTTTTAAAGAACTATGAATTTGTTGTTTGGTATTCGATTGGCTCCACCTATAAATAATTTTTCTACATCTTTTTGCAAGGGATGGCGTAAAATTTTTTGTAAATCTCAGTTACCGTTAATTTCAACCCGCATTACTTATAATACTTTCATATTTCAAAAAATATAGTTGTAAAAGTATTTTTTGATATTTGGAAGACTTAAGAGGAAAGAGGTTCAAATATAGAAAAATAGAACACATGTGGTTTCCATAATACTTATAGCATTTCGATACAACCTCAATTTATGCTCCCAAAGATAGTGCTCCAGGGCAAGCGCGTTAATTAACGTTTGCAATTCACCATTTCCCTTCAGATACTCGAGAAAAATCTTTGATGGTAAGCCTTTTCAAAATAATTTCACGGTCCTTACCTACTACCATTCCCCCTCTTATCACCCTTTAAACCCATAATTAAATTTTACAGTATCTTTTTATCGCTATACAAAGGCTTTGTTTCTGACTTACTCCTGAAAAAAAAATAGATATACTATTTTCTTTTCTTGTAAACTCTCATTACTTCATGTTCGACATCTTAATCGCTTATCAAAATTGTTTTCGCATAGCTCAAAACACTCCTTGCAATGATTTTTGAAGGAACTTTTGATCTTGATGGGGAGTAAAATTTTTTCCCAGTACGGTTCACAGCTAAACTTCCTCCGCCTTTAATCCCATTCATGTAAATATTTTTCAAATATTTCTTATCACTCGCGGCGAATCAAAAATCTTTTTTGTACAAGCCGTAAGGTTCACTGACTGAGTCTTTGCGGCAAAATTTCGAATGGAAAGGAAAATAAAATCATTACTGTCACATAATGAAAAGGTTTGCTCCAGAGCTCCTATTCCCAATCTTCCTCCGGCAAAATTTCAAATGGAAAGGAAAATAAAATCATTACTGTCACATAATGAAAAGGTTTGCTCCAGAGCTCCTATTCCCAATCTTCCTCCGTGAGGATTCATTTACTTTACATTCTTGCTTTTACTGGTTCCTCTGTCGGCACGCTCCTCTTCTTCTGCTTCTTTCTTCTCATTTGCTAGTACGAGTACTATTGTCCTCAAGTGTAACACACTCTTTTAAAAGTTTTTTTTTTTTTTTCCTGTGGGTTTTTATAACCTTTTCGCCTTTTTTTTTCCTAGAGTACATTATTTGAAAGAAGAAAAACATACATTATTTGAAAGAAGAAAAACAATCTCCTAAGACATGTATTTTAGAAAGACTACCTACCCTGACTGGTCTGATAAGGATTGAACCAACAAAACATTCACAAAGTAACATTCATGCATTAAAGAAGAAAAGGTTTTTTGCAGGAAGTGGCGACGACGCCACAAGTAAGATGTGACTCTGTCTGACAATGATTCTATTTTTGCAACCTCCCTCGAAAGTATAGGTTAAGGGTTTCACCTGATTTCGTATGGAAAAAAATACTAACTAAAAACTAGACACAAAAGAAAAGAGATACTGCATGTAGAGTATACCCCGTAGAGTATACTCGACAATATATGTTCGATCGACAACACCTTCAGGCGCCTGCACTAGACCGTTGTGGCTTTACCGCGGTCGCGTTATGAGTGATTCTACTACTCCTGCCTTTCGTCACTGTTTCTTTCTATTGATAATATTACGTACAGTACTTTACAGGCAAATAACTTTGAATTAATTTTATGAAAAATCCAGAAAATAACGACCAAGAGGCTTTTCTCTTTCATAGTAATTGAATAAATTTATCAGGACAAACTTAATTGGTTTTGTGGTTAGAAAGTAACAAAGTGGAATTGGTCAATTATTATTAATTACAAAGAACAGTTTATCGAGAAGTCTAATTAAGGGGTGAGAGATTATGAAACAATGAAAAACGCACGAGTTGATGATGCTTCGATGGAGTTTGAACCTGAGACCATTTGCCTTTAAGGCGGTTGCCCAAACCAATCTACCACAGGTGTGCAACAATTTATCGAGCATTATGTACAGTCGGGAAATTTCCCAAAATTTGACTTATACTAACTCAAAATTGTAAAATGGAAATGGTGGGTGCTTTTTTACCTTTGTCATATAGCATGGGATATTAGAGACTATATATTCGTAAGCCATAATGGTAGACAACGACTACAATGCCAAAGACTTGAATTTCAAAACTGAATCGAAAAAATTTTGATATCATACTAGTACTGTATAATATACGCCTCAAAAAATTGCCCACATTTTTGAAGAAATCATGGATACTATTATCACAAAACTTATTGGAGGGCCACCAATTGTAGTCAGAATTAATCAGTTGTCTAAGAATTTAAAGAGACAATGTGACGAACCAAACAATGAGTCAGAAAAAAAGTTGCACAAATTTATCAAATTTTGGAAGGGTTCTAGAGCGGCTCACGCGAGATAGGCATTTTATCTGTTTTTAACGCAAATTTGAAAAATTCAATGGGGCAAATACTGGTATATCACTTGAAGCGCCGTATCATATCACTTCACATGTTCTTAGGTCTGATTTTGGTTGTGCAGGTATGGAATAAAATCGTTTTACAATTCAGCGCGGTGACTGTCTTAATTGAGAGAAAAAAATGTAGGTAGGACGTAGAGCTATAGATATCTTTGTCTCCTACTGCACTTGATAAGATGATTTGGTATTGTAGCCTACTTACTCAACTTATATGTTATTGTTCTAGAGTAGGAATTGGGATTTTCGATCACTTCTACGCATACACGTGGAGCTTTCCTGGAGCTTTCCTCGGAAGGGGCACCCGCTAAAAAAGGTTACTTCTCTGACAGGACTTTTCAAAAATTTTTCCTACCAAAATAAGAGTCTTACAAATGCCCAAATTGTACAATAAGTTTGATGAACGATTCAATTCAACAGAAGACACATCTGTGATAATTTAAAACTGGGGAAATTATATTTTAACAAATTGTATAGCATCAAATTTTAGAGATATGGCATGAGGAAAAACTAAATTCACCAAAATTTTCGTACGAAATTGTGGTACCGGTACTTTTTAAAATATCTTTCTTATAGAGGTGATTGTACACTCACAATTGTACTTGAGTTTTGTAAAGCCTAGATTTTAGAAATGAGATTATAAAAACGTTTGTTCTCATCTTTCCTTTGAAGTCCATATTCCATTCCTGGAAAATTTCCCATCTCTGTTGCTACTTCTTCCTGTTCTTAACTATACCGTGAAAAATAAAAAAAATTTTTGAACAATTTTGTAGCCACGGATATTCCGCTCGAGAAGCGAGTTCATTTTATCGCTGGTTCCTTCCAAAAACCTTGAGTCGGATGATGAAAATTGTGATATGACTCCTCATAACAACCAGTCAGATGATGAAAATTGTGATATGACTCCTCCTAACAACCATGAAGTTGAAGGCGGTAATGATATTGAGCAAAATGATCTACGCAGTCATCAAAATGATAGTGAGAGATCATCGCCTGTCCCTTATCTTCCTACAACAGCATGGGATTATTTAGAAGATATGCTACACAGTCCAGAAGTGATTATTTCAGAATCATTTATTGCTGATGAAAATATTAATAAAGGAGCCGCAATAAATGAAGCGATTGAAGCTGATATTCGAAATTTTGGCTTGGCTACCGAAGAAATGTTTGTTGATAATGAGACCGTCAGTTTTGGCTGTACTGCTAGCTCAAATACTAATGTTGATTGTGGTATGTTTACTCCAATTTCTGTCGCCTCCTTGTCAGAAGACTCCTCGTCAAAAGACATTACAACTTTAAGTGCCATCACTCATACCTCTCATGCACCTACTCCTGTTCTTTATCTTTGTAATTCTCTGGAAAGCACTATTTCTACTGCAAATATAGTGACCACTGCTAAGCTTGCAACTCATCAAAGTACTAGTAGTACAAGTTTTGTTGCACCAAGAACGTTGAGGAACAGAAAAACTGAAAATGTTGCCATTCCTGATAAAATTCCAGCAGTAATAGCCAGAGTTACCAAGAAGAAAAAAAATGTAGATGTAGCAATGTCCCCTAAATCGCCAATACCTACAGTACCTAGTAATAGTACTGTACCAACTAAAAACTTGCGTCAGAAATGTAATGCAACTGTAAAGCCGAAAAAAATTACGCAAATTAATAAAAGGAAGAATAATAAAAAGAGGACCATCCGCCTCAAAAAAAAAGGTTCAAAATTACCTCACAGCTTATCTTTCAACTTTGTACATCCCGATGATGCTTCTACGGAGTTTCCTGTCGTTGATTTTGATAGCGTTTTTCCCAGTCCACCGGTGGAAGTAGTATCGCCACTCTCCTACTTTGAAAAATTCTTCAGCGATGCAGTTGTCGATTGTGTCCTTTTTGAGACCAACCGGTACTATTTAGAGAAGACGGGCAATCAAGGAAAATTCGAAAGAGGAGATATAATACGGTACATATGCATCCATTTAATAATGGGAGTAATAAAACTCCCATCCTACCGTGATTACTGGAATCCATTCCTACGAATCAAGTCAGTAGCTTCTGTGATGACACTAAACGAGTACCAACATGTTCGGAGATACTTACATTTCTCCGACAACAGCAATCCATCAGATGATCCTTTTTTCAAAGTGGGAAACATTTTTGAGATAATACGGGAAAACTGTCTGAACGAACCGGAAGAAAACAAAAGTTTCAGTATCGATGAAATGATGATCCCGTATAAGGGCAAAACAGCCGGCAAGAAAAAACAATATGTGAAGAATAAGCCAGTTAAATGGGGTTATAAGATGTTTGTGAGAAGTAACACATCAGGTTTTGTTCACGATTTCTTCCTCTATGGTGGTGAGAAAACGTTCGCAAAGTATCCATTCACAAAATTTGAGGAGTCTCTTGGTTTTGGTGCCAAAACAGTATTACGCTTGTGCAACTCCATCAAAAACCCACAAGGTAGTTACGTTTTTTTTGATAATTTTTTTAGTTCTTTAGAACTTATTTGGTACCTCCGAGAGGAGAAAGGCATACTTAGTCTAGGAACTGTAAGATCAAATCGTTTACGAGGCTGTATTCTTGAAAGTGACAAAAGTTTAGCCGCAAGAGGACGCGGCAGTTACGATGTCAAAGTTGATATCAATAAAAAAATATGTCTCGTCAAGTGGAATGATAATAAAAGTGTAATCTTGACAAGCAGCTACTTGACTCACGAGCCAGTTACTACGATCTCGAGGCATGTAAGTGGCCAACGAAATAAAGTGGATGTACCATGTCCACAGATCATACACCACTACAATAAGTATATGGGTGGTGTAGATTTGTCCGACATGTATATCGCCCTCTACCGAACCAAGCAAAAAAATAAGAAGTGGTATGTCAATATTTTTTTTCAACTTCTCGACATTTGCGTGATGAATGCTTTCATTAAATATAAACGAGAGGCACAGGCATTACATAGTGGAAGAATACTGAGACTAAAAAGATTTCGGATCCAAGTCGCTCAATCATTCCTCACATCTGCCATGAAAAAAAAACCGAAAATAATACGAAAAGTTCAGCAAACACGGACTAATCTACCCCATGACACGATTCGCTTTGACCAAAAAAAACATTTTTCCAGTAAACACTCCAGTGGGAGGTGTTCTTATTGCAAGTCGGGCCAGACTACAAATTATTGTGACAAATGTTTGGTACGACTTTGCAATAATAAATCAAGAAATTGTTTTTTCCAGTTTCATCAAATAGAAAATAAGTAAAGAAATTATAACTTTATTTCTACTTTTCCTCCAGTACCTAGAGCTACACCTTACCAATTAAAATCTTTTTAATTATAATTAAGTATATACTGATATTATACATCTCTCCCGAATTGTTTTTGTTGTACGTCCACCTGTCATCCCTGATTCTTGATATGTGACCGGCCCAATTCCATTTTAATCTTCTTGTTGCATGTAGAAAGTCCTTGCCATTCTTAAAATTTTCTTTTATTTTTGCAATTTTTATTTTGTCCCTTAGCCTTATTCCTAAAATTTATCTTAACATGGCATGGTACGTGGTTTTGATTCGAGTGGTTTTGATTCGAACGTATAGGTAGCACACAGCTATTCAAAATTTAAATTTTGTATTATATCTGATGTATTCTACCCTTCGGTATTTTTTTCCTCTTTCGTATCTTATTACATAGATTTGTTACCGTTTTAATTAGCTGTTTTCCTCAAAATTTAATTTGTCCGTTTTTAATACTGTCAGAGCCTGCTGCTTTGTTTTATTTAAGGTTGTTTACAGCTTCCTGTACTTCTTTCTTGAGAATAGATGAAACTTGTTGAACTTCATTTATTCCTTCTCTATCATAATAATTATCCTCATTATCTTCTCATCTATTATGAGTTATCAGGGTTTTACCTCTTTTCATCATTTTTGTGCTTTTCGTAGTTTCCATAATTTTTTCTATCAATTGCTCGTCCTTTTCTCTATTATATCCTCTCGATTTCTTTTTCACTAGCTTGCTTATTTCACTTATTTTTACTTTTTCTAATATTGTACATCTCTCCCTAACCTTTTTTGTTGTATAATTAACAATTCTACGCCTATTCTCGGTTTGATATGATTTACCTTTTTTTTTTTTTTCAAATTCATATTTTAAGTTACTAGGTACTGTATAATAGATTTAATTTGTTAGAATTCTTTCAGTTTGCCCTTGTATTTCTCTGTATTATTACTTATTAATCATAGGCAAGATCTTTTGATTAAATTACTGGTAGCACCTGTCTCCCTGATATTTTGTGTCTCTTGTTTAACTCTCAAGCCTCTTCTGTTTGTATAATCGTTTTGTTTTTTAATTATTATTTGCTTTCTCTTTGTTTTTGAATTTATTTTTCCTGAGATTTACTTTTGCGTGCAAGATTTATATGTATTACAAATAAAAGAATACGGCTCTTCCCGCACAAATTGAACAAATTTTATTTTAGTTACGATTTGAACAACTTATGTTCTTTATCAGACCAACAAAAGATTCTCAGTCAATTTTAAAGGATTACACAAAATTCGACGCATGATAATCATCATCATCAGTTCAATCGAAACGTCAAATTTTCTGTGAATGATTGATGTAAGCTTTTTCTATACTTTTTCTTGCCTCAATAAACGTTAGAAAATTTCAAACCTTATAAAAAGTGAATTCGCACAGAAAAGTGAGCTAGAAAACACTGGATACATATGAATTACACCAAAAATGGGAAACAAAGAGAAAATAAAAATAAGAAAAAGCGAATCAGATTGAAAGAATAATCATTTAGAAATAATGGAAAAAAGACGAAATCAATATCAGACTCTACGTATCCTATAATTTAACCTAAAAATCTTCGGAATTTATAAACATAGAAAAGGGAACTTGTAATTTTTTCATTACTCTAAGAATAAAGTAAGACATCAACCCAACCCGCTGAAAAAATTCACTACTCCCTTTGGCAGTCACTCTTGTGACAGGTGTAATACCTCTTTTTTCCTTGTTGAAAAGTCAGTAAAATTTGATTGAGATATAAAGATTGACACGCAACCCAGAGAGGCTATGGACATTATTTAAAAAAGAAAAAAGATTGCATGAAATACGCCACCGTGCGCGAGGTATTTGTACATCGTCGGGTTCCTATTCTTACATAAGAAGTTATTTTCTATCGGAACTTCTGTCCAGTTATCAACCGCGACTTCAAGTCTAGTATTGTGCGACCTATAATCATGTTTGGGAGTGTAACTACAGTAGAGATGTCCGTCCGTAACGAGAAAAAAAGAGAGGAAAAAAAAAGACGATCAAGGGGAAAAAAAAAGGTGAATACTATTGTGTACATTCTACCTACTACACCCGCCCGAAGAAGAAATGTGCATAGACTCGCTGAGCATTAACCATCCCATATACTGTGTATCGAAAAGTGCACATAGGACGATCCCGGAAAATAACATTTCGTAATTATAAAAGCTAATAGAAAGTTTATTCTGAACGTGAATTGTACTGGAATTGGAACAATTGTATATTTAGAGGTAAGGTATCAGTACATGTCAACAATTTACGTTTACTAGTGGAAACGAGTCCGTAATAGCATTTTTGTCGAAATTACAGTAAAATTGAGAAGGGAAATCATCGAATAAAGCAACTTTTGACGTCGTTATAAAAAAATGTGAAAAAACTTGTATAAAAATTATGTTTTCGACCAGAAAAAATATGAAAATTACCGTACTATACGAAAGAACTTGATATTTAGTTTTTACAGTTTACACCCGTAACGTCCTACGTGTACTTTTTGATACATAGGCTCCCCACAAAAATTGAAGGGGTGGATCTAAATTTTTTTGTGGTTTATGTGATCTATAGCGATATGTTGATAAGATTTTGCGTATGAATACATAATTTTCAAACTTTTCAAAATCCAGTACATTAAGGGTTAAATGAACTTTTTATGCTAACGGTTGAACTTAGGCTAACGATGAAATAGTCTATCTTGTAGGAAATTTTACGAGCAACATTTTTTGTATAATAAATTGTTCTCTAGGCCTGACCGAACTCGAAATATTGACAAAAAATTGATTTTAGGGGGCAAGAACGTGCCACAGCTCCGCGAGCCATGCAGTGAGGAGTCTAAACTTTTAGTATGTTATTTCTGACTGCAAACCTGAGACATTTCCTTCAAAAGTAGAACTTGCACCCGAATTGCACAGTTTGCCTTTTTTTGTGTCTTCATCGACTGGACTATAAACATAATTATGTATACCTTTTATCCAAGACGGTAATAACACGTGGTTGAAGAAAGTTTGAAAACCCCAAACTTTTCGCGATTGTAGTGGAATAATTTACTTGATTCCGTTAGCGTTTTGAAGCGAGTTATATTTTGTCAGATTCTTCATATGACACGAAAAAGACTTCAAGTTTTAAAATGAAAAAGTCAACGTTTGCATTGATAAAAAATTGGGTCTTCCAATGTAACACCACTGTGGTCATACATTTTAGGCGTATTTCATGGTACGCGAACGGATGAAAATCCGTCGATTCTTGGTTTTATATTTCGCGATATTTTCAAAAGGATTATATTATATAGGCTGATGCGGCAAACTCGCTAAGTTGTAATAAATAGGAAGAAGTTACTCGCAGTGTATAGCTTACAAAAAGCGTATCAAGCGCCGTTTACCAATAATTAACTTTCTAATCTCAATCTTGCGTCACTATCGGTTAACGCTGAACATAATTCGCTTGATTTGTGTGCGTTCACGAAATTTGATAGGGTAATTTTTCAGCGTTATATCCTTTGAAATACGCTAACATACGAAAATCGAACGTCGCATCCGCAATTGCTCGGGAGGAGGAACCTGCCCCTTACTTCGAATATATCCGTTACCTATATTATGTATATATTATCGGTAGGTATGTCAATATTTTGAGTGGTGTTCGACTATTGTGCGAGGCCCTCCAGTTAAAGTAAAAAATGTACACTCGAAAGTACGATACGCGAAAGACTGATCTAGTTTTCTCGGAACTTTTATCAAATTACAGGGAAAGGTCGGAGCTATACATCCGTATTACGAACCGATATACGGATACCTCTAAAATTATTTTATACGAAACTAAAACAGGAATATAGAAAAGTGAGAGATTGTTCCTTTTTCTTTCGTCTCGAGCGTGGACGTTCCTCTTCGTTTTGCTTTAAAAATCTACGAAAGTGGTCAACAATGAGTAATGTAACGGAGATAAATGTTTTATGCTCGGTACTTTCTTCACTATCATCGTTTTTGTAGAGAAAATAAAATTTCTTTTCCTCCTTTGAGTGGAAATGTACGAATAAAGTTGCGGTATCACGTAACCAACACTTCTGTGGCTTTGAAATAACTTCCTTAGTTTTACACACTATTAACTACATACTGTCTTCGTATCAGTCTGACAGAAATTCAAAATTACATCATTTACGTGAATCGGTAATTGACCTGGCATCGATCAATCCACAAATCAGACGCGACAAATTTCTGCTTACTCATACTTTCTTATATGTATAACCTAATTTCCGAATTTGAGATAACTCGAAGTATAGTCACAATATCATGAATTAATTGAGGCGAGCAGGAAACTCGCTTTCTCGTAGGTCGATGGTGGGAAATTTTTTAGTCTCTAATGTAGATGAGAAGTATAAAATACTCTCACCCCACCTCGAAGCACAACTTGCTGGAAAAACATTTTTTACTTTTGTGTTTAGAGTGCAGGCTAGTGAGGGGTACAAATCTTTTATAAACACGTAAAAAGTTCTTTTTCAACAAAACTGAAAAACATTAGAACGAAGTGTGGGAATATGAGAAAGGATGCCACGTTCCTGACCTATCCCGTTGGCAATGAAAGCTCACATGCGAATGGTGATAGATATGAGTCGTAAATTTTACGATACTACATGAATTACAAATTTCGTTACGAGCATAAATTTTGTCAGAAAGAAAATAGCCTCGTTCATTTTCATTTAATGAAGCGCTCGCACCATTATCAGACCCCCCCCCGCACCTATTCACTTCAAATATTTTTATTCCTTCTTGCGACTCAATTATCAATATGGTTACGCCTAGTAGTAAATACTATCGAAGCTGAATTACGAGGAAATGAGATGACATTTTTTGTATTTTTTGTATTTTTTTTTTACGTTCTTTATTTCTTGTATCTTCCAATCAATTTGTCGCGATTTAAAAACCTTTTTGTAGAATTGGCTCCCACTCATGATGTGAAAGCAAGCACAAATTAGATCCGTCCTGAAGAAACTTTGCAATCCGAGTTGAGAAAAAAAAAAACAACTTGTCCCTTGTTTGAAAAATAATATTCTAACGAAAACGATATTTTTTCTATCGAATTTCGCCGCTATGCCTCGTGACGCCTACATTATTCCTTCTACGTCCTTATATAAATTTTAAATAATGGTTTTGGATCTGCATTTCTGCCTATTTTTACTTTATTTATTTCCGAATCTGCTTTTTCTTTGAGCAACACTGTTAAAAAAAGGAGGGAGGTTATTGGTCCCTGTATAATTCTATAGAATTGAGGGCGACAATTAACTGTGCTCTATGTTTTGAAGTGTGAAAATTTTGAGACCGAAACTTCAGAAACATACAAGTATAAGTTTTTTTAATCGTTTGTAATTTCATTTTCTTTTTGAATAAAGTATTCGAAATGTTGCGGGGTAACATATGAATGTCTCCTGTTAAAATATCAAATCGAAAAATAGTTCACCTCGGGGGATGAATAATTTTTCAGCGGAAAACCCGCTCGCTATCTGTTTTATTTGGGTAGAGCACATCCTCAGAAATCGTGCGACTTCGATGACGTCGTCAACCTACATTAGGATTGTTACGTTGTAAACGAAGGACCGTCCTCAAGAAACGCCCGCGTTCAAATTCGACGTCATCAATTTGTGACGTCATCATTGGCTTGATGGTAAGGTACAGAGAATGACGCGGATCCGTCGTGTAATGAGACTGTTTGAGTAGGGATTTTGACGAACCTATTACTATTTTAAATTATATTATACAAGAAAAGTTTTGGCGTAGCCAAATAAATATGAAGATCATGTTTCATATCCCTTATATTTTATCACACGCTCCGCTCGTTCGCCCCCTTTCTTGGTGTCGTATAAATTTGGTATGAGAAATATTTTGAGCTATCAACTTTCGTGGGGCTCACTCGCTTCACTCGCTTCACTCGTTCGCCCTCTTTCTTGGGCCCTGGCGTGGTTTAGTATAAGTCTGAAATAAAATATTTTGGGCTATCGCCTTTCGTGGGGCTTCCTCGCTCCGCTCGTTCGCCCCCTTTCGGTGTCCTATAAATCTGGTATGAGAAATATTTTGACCAATAAGGAAGCTACTTATAACCTTCTTGATCTACGTGTGCCCTAAGGGCCATACTTGCAAATTTCTGAATCACCCACGAAGTATATTTGCAAGAGCACGTTCCGTCTAGACGGGGGGGGGGGAGAGGGGTGTACTCGCGGATTTTCAAATGGAGGTACAGTGCGACAAAAGAAAATTAGCGGTGGGGAACCCGCTGTCCCGAATCCCTCTCCTATCATATAAATCTTGGGAGCTTGAGGTTTATTTAAGTCCCAAAAATGATGACGTGACAACTTGAACGCGCCACGATTTCAAGGAAGACGTCGTCCCCCTCCTGTCATATACAGCTCAACAATGAAAATTTTAACAGTGAACCGGTTTTATGGGTCTTTTTTTGAGAAGTTTGCCGTACGTCGTCCAGTGAAAAACTTGGGAAAATTTTATACAGATGGTGAGTCAACATTTTTCCAAGTGCCCCTCCTACAATATATAACTCGTGGGTCAAAATTCTTTTAAAGTCCACCCCTCCTATCATATATAGATCAGGGCATTTTTCCAAGTCCCCTTCCCCCTCTCCGTGACGTCACCGTTACGGTCAGCGAGCGCGAGCGCGCCATGTGTCGTTCGGCGAAAAACTTGGAAACTTTTGACTCCTACCGTATATAGCTTGCAGCATGAAATTTTTCCCAAGAAAAATAATGTCGAATCCTATTGTATATGGCTTGGAGGATAAAATTTCTTAATCTATCATAATATAGCAAATTTTTCAACAGGGAACCAGTTTTATGGAGGATTTTTTGAGAAATTGGCCATGCGCCGTTCGCCTTCCGACAAAAAGCTTGCAAAAAATTTCGACTCCTATCGTATACCGGGTGGACCAGAAAGGTGTTACCAGTTAAATGGGAGTTGGCACTAGATCTGTTCTATAGCGTAAAAACACGAAATGTTAGACGTATACTTCAAATCTACAAAATTTCTATCTCAATTTTATCTTCAATTTGCGCCCCTACACAACTTTTTACGACTTTCCTGAGTCGAGTAATGGACCAAAATGTGCCAAAAATTGACCAAATTGCCAAGATTTCCAAAATGAAAAATTGAAAATTCCCCACTTTTAAGCTTAATAGGGTTATTTAGATATTTTTTTCGGAATCAGCGTTAAATTTCACTTTCAAATCAAGGAAAATATGGAAGTTCCAACGATTTTTAGAATTTTGGTAACTTGGTCAATTTTTGGCACACTTTTTTCCAAGTCCCCCTCCTTTCGTATACATAAAGCTCGGGGGTCGGAATTTTTGCGAATCCCCTCCTATCATAATTATATCGGGTGGGTCAGAAAGATGTTACCAGTTGAATGGGAGTTTCTGCTAAATCTGTCGTAGCAGGAAAACGCAAAAGGTTAGACGTATAGTTCAGATGTAGGAATTTTGTATCTCAATTTTATCTTCAATTTAGCCGCATCCGAAGTTTCTACGACTTTTCTGAGCCGAGTTGTGGACCAAAATGTGACAAAAATTGACCAATTTGCCAAGATTTCCAAAATAAGAAATTGAAAAATCTCCCACTTTCAAGCTTCATAGGATTATTTAGGTATTTTTTTTTCGGAATCTGCGTTAAATTTCACTTTCAAATCGGATAAAATAAAGTTTAAATAATTTCTAATTTTTGACAATTTTGGAGAATTGAACAATTTTTGGTACGTTTTGGTCCATAACTCGGCTCAGAAATGTAGAAAGTTGAGTAGGGGCGCAAATTGAAGATAAAACAAATTTTTTAGATTTGAAGTATGCTACTAATGTTTCGCATTTTAGAGCTGGAGTGAATTTAGTTCAAACTCCCATTTAACTGGTAACATCTTTTTGCCCCACTCGGTATAGCTCGGAGGTTGAATTTTTCCAAGTCCCCTCCCCTCTCCGTGACGTCATAAACCTCGTTCGTGCTCGCGGACGAAAATTTCCTGAAAGTATCCCCAATAAAAGGGATAGCGGCTTCCCCACTAATATGAAACATGTCAAAACTAAAGCCGAAGTTGATATCATTTCCCAAGTATTGCTGAGCCTGATTCAAGCCAAACGGGCGGAGGGCCCGACCCAATTGGAGGCAGAACTTCCCCAAGAAAGGAAGACTGATCCGACGCAAACGGCGATCACGGATCGTGTCTCGGGGGTGGTGGTATCAAGAAGGCTCCTCGTAACTTTCCTCCGAACCATCACGTCAACATCGACATTGACCCCATTCACTCTGGCCAGGTGTTTTATTGTGAGTAACTCTTTCTTGAAGGCAGACTGACTCAAAGGAATACGAGTCAGTCTGTGAAAAGCAGCCATCCTATGAGCAACAGGACCGAACGAACCACCGTGGACTAAAACATTGGTCGTAGTATCTTTCCTGTAAATTCCAAACTTATGGATACCGTCCATTATAGAGATCGATAAATCCAAAAAAGTTAATGGAAAATATCCCTATTTCCAACGTAAATTTGATGGAAGGATATACCAGAAATTGAGATACCTCAGAAACTCACCAAGGAGATCTGGGGCACCAGTCCAGGTACATAGAACGTCATCAACGTACCTGTGCCAATAGTGAATATGATTAAGTAACACCTGGTTCGAGGAAAAGAGGTCAAGTTCAAACTTAGACATGAAAATTTCGGAGATGAGAGAGCCTAAAGGTGATCCAATAGGGATCCCTACTTCATCAGGAAACTCGAAAAATTTTCCGTCAAATTTACAGTAGTTGAGGGACCAGCAAATATCCAGAAGATCGAAAAATTCCTGGAACTCATTGTGAGGAATATTGGCTTTGACGAGTAGCTCATCACCCATACGCTGGATAGTAGCAGCCTTAGGAATATTCGGGAACAAACCAACAACATCAAACGAGCAGATGGTCGTCCCCGGGGGAGGACTTACACGCTTTAGAACGTCAGTTAAAGAGGCCAAATTCAAGACCGAAGAGGAGATTCAAAATCAATGCGATTCTTGAACCAACGGTCCAGGAATTTGGCAAGGAGGTAGGTGGGGGAGGAGACAAAAGAAACAAAGGGTCGCATCGGGGTATTGTTCTTATGCACTTTGGGCACCTCGTAGAGGAGGGGTGGTGTGGGGTTAGGAGCAAGGAGTGTTTTTTTCAAAGCAGGAGTTTTGATAATAGCCTCACTCCTGTTGATGACACTCCTAACGTCTTTGACGTGCTTAGGAAAACTGAAATCCTCACTCTCTTTAGCACCACACTGCTGGAGGAATTCATGGACCTTAGAAGAAAAGGCCGACTTCTCCATCACCACAACAGCATTGCCCTTGTCAGCCTTAGTGACGATTAAATCTTCAAACCTCCGGTCCTGTTACTCATAAGATGGCTGCTTTTCACAGCCTAGTTCACAGACTGACTCGTATTCCTATGAGTCAGTCTGCCTTCAAGAAAGAGTTAGTTACAATAAAACACCTGGCCAGAGTGAATGGGGTCAATGTCGATGTTGACGTGATGGTTCGGAGGAAAGTTCCGAGGAGCCTTCTTGATTCCACCACCTCCCTCCCCGAGATACGATCCGTGATCGCCGTTTGCGTTGGATCAGTCTCCCTTTCTTGGGGAAGTTCTCCCTCCAATTGGGCCGGGCCCTCCGCCCGTTTGGCTTCAGACCCGCGTTTTACAACTCTACCACAGTGAAGAGGTTGTTTGTGAGACTGAAGGACCCCATACCCGTTGATGAGAGGAGTGGTGTTTACAAGTTGGAATGTGGGGATTGTGGAGGCTTTTATATTGGTGAGACCAGTCGCCAAATGAAAGTTAGAGTAGCTGAGCACCTGAAGTCTTAGAAGAAGGGACACTTAGGGGAGTCAGCTTTTGCTGATCATTTGATAAACAGTGGCCACAGCTTCCGCGAGGGATCCAAAAAGCTTCTCCATGAGGAGAATTCTTACCATAAGCGCATTGCCCTCGAGCATATAGAGATAATGCGTCATCTCAACACCGACGGTATCACTGTACTCAACTCGTACATTCCGGAAGATGGCCTGATCGAACTGGTTTATGATTCACACCGCGATTTCTCGTTTGGACAATCTTAATACCTTGCTCTTCTTTTCTTTTCGTCAGTTGCTTTCATTTCAGGCTTGAAGATGGTTTATTAACCGAAAGCGCTCGTCGTCTTATATTTTTCTGCGGTTTGCATTGTTTACTCTCCCTTCGGAGTATTCGTTTTTCGCGTTTATTATGGATATAGCCGTATTTGTTTAATTTCTCCACGTCCTCCCTTCGAAGTTCGAAGTAGGTCAACGGATTCGTGCGTATTTTACCGACTTTTCTAACTAGAAAAGTGAGGTATTACACCCGTAGCAATGTCAACAGGGGGAGTGGGTAATGAACTTTCTCGACGTTTTAGGGGTCCTAGATCACAACTAGCATAAAAAAAAATTTCAGGTTTCCTTATATATATATATATTTTTTTTGTCCGCGGAACTCCTCTGAAACTACCCGATGGATTTTTTTGTAACTTGGCCATATTGTAGTAGTATATCTGAAGATGTGCACCTGCAATTTTTTTGAAAATCAGATGAGTAGTTCTCGAGAAATTTTCAATTTGTTGAGAAATTTTGCAGTATTTCGAGTACCTTTTTGTCCGCGGAACTCCTCCGAAACTACCCGATGGATTTTTTTGTAACTCGGCCATATTGTAGTATTATATTTGAAGATGTGCACCTGCATTTTTTTTGAGGATCGGATGAGTAGTTCTCGAGAAATTTTTACTTTTGTTGAAAAATTTTTCACTATTACGAGCAGCTTCTTACGAATAGCTGCGAGTAGCTGCTTACGTTAGGAGAAGCGGATTTTCCTATACGTTTACCACTTTCGTTATCAGTACGTGTATTGTGAAGAACCTTTCATCATTCGACAGGTTCATTCTTCGTTCGTTCTTTACCAAGGGTTCATTGGATTTTATTTCTGATGAAACCTTTTCGTTCAAATTTAGTACACTTGTATCTCGCTTCCCACAGCCCCTAGAGCGTTGAATTTTGTTTTGTCAAATTTTATTTGTTTTGTTAAATTTATTTTTGAACGGATAGTGGCAATGGCGAGTTGTTCATTTTTCTACCTATTTTTCATTATTATTAGTCATACTCGATAGTTTTTTTTTTTTTTTTATTATTATTTTACGAGCATTATAAACTGCACGAGGGTTATTTGCTCGGCGTTACAATCTTATTTTAGAACATTACTTGAATTAGGTTAAATTAGGTACGTATTGGTGGAATT
This sequence comes from Aspidiotus rigidus, assembly GCA_035079385.1. NCBI lineage: Eukaryota > Metazoa > Arthropoda > Insecta > Hemiptera > Diaspididae > Aspidiotus > Aspidiotus rigidus. The sequence goes on from JAVHKY010000023.1 coordinate 6,432,981, forward strand.
GAGTGGCGATTGAACGGAATTTGTTGGTGAATTATATGAAGTTGTAGAATTGAGTGGTGCGTAAATAAGTTAGGGTTGAGTCGATGGTTTCGGAGTTGTTGTTTAGTGCTGCATTGATATTGGAAGATATATTTAGGGAGGTTCGAGTGGGTTGTAGGACGGGGCATGAGAAAATAAAATGATCAACTGATAAATTTTCTTGGAGACAGTGAGGGCATGATGGAGGAGCGAGATTAGTGAGAAGATAAGTATGAGTAAGACGAGTGTGGCCTATTCGCAGCCGAGCTAAAATGACCTCCTCTTGCCTTGAATTTCGTTGGGATGAGGACCAAAATGTGGGTTCACGTTTTATTTTTCTTAATTTGTTATTCGACTGATTTTAGTGAAAACCTTGAGTTTGAATGATTAAGTACAATTTTTTAATCTTCATCAAGTGTGCTGATGCGAGACTATACCTGGGTGATTTCACTCTTAATTAATAATTGATTTATTTGTCATTTTTTCATGTATGGGTACATAATTAATAGTGGTTCATAGTTGATTTGAGGTGTCAAAAGAGATGGAAAGATTATTTTCAATTTGGACTGGCTTTTTTGAGTGAGATTTGAGATTAGACTAACGAGTAAACCGGGCTTGGGTGCTATATATTTTTACCGAATTTTCTAGCTAGAAAAGTGAGGTATTTTGTTAATACGTTTGGAATGGTTGAAGCGTGAGGGAAGGAATGAGGGGTTGACTATTGGGTGATTGGTTGCTTCTTTCGTTTCGACATCGATTTTTTTAGTTTTTCGGGATCTCGTTGTAGCTGGATTCCCAGATGAAGAATGTTGGGGTGGAGTGTGCATAGAAAATGGTGATATGATAGCGTGAAGGCAATTTATGAGTGCACGAGAGGAATAGCAGCTCGAGATAGCTTTAAGAGATGCCAGAAATCGGAAGTGATAAAGAATTGAACCACTCATCCTAATATACAGTATACTAGACTAATAATATGCTAAGAATAAGGTATGGGAAAAAATGATTGTAGAGCTCTTTTTTATTAGAAACAACTGTTATAGCCTCGTAGCAGTTTGGACAGGGGGAGGGGGAGTGGTTTTTCTGGAGACGTTTTGTAGGTTTTAGATGACTCTTAGCCTAAAGTATAACAAAATTCAGGTTTCCTTATTGGATTATAGGTATCTTTACTCTGTTATCTGTTGATGTGACATCGTAGTGATAGAATTTATAAACTGAGTTTTATTGTTTATTCTACAAATGTTTGATATGATTGACAGGTCATTGGTATTTAATTTAAAGAGAGGGAGTGACTCTCTCAATGTTTCTTGCATTGTGGGAAGAAAAGTCGTGTACTACTCACGCGACTGCGTGAGTGTTTTTCCCGGATACATTCTTCTTAATGCTACTTTTCCAGAAAATAGGCCCCCACTCCTAATACCCCTGATAGCTCAACGGCAAGGATTTCACAGTAGATTCTCCGTCCATAGGTCGAAATTTTTGTTAGTCCCTGATTTAGAGAGAGGATTCCTGCACATTTCTCCATAATACAATTTCCAGGACAGCTCCCCAACTCTTTTGCAACCCCTTGCTGGAAACACGGAGGACAGCGTACATTCTACTCATCGAATAATTCGAGCTTTCCCCTCCTTTTGGGGGAAAAAACTAAGAGAAAAATGGTGATTTCAAGTTTTTTTTTCACGAAAAAAATCGAGTTTCCCACCCAAAATTCTACACTAAATCGGCGCCGAGTCTTCTATCAATGATTCAAGTCATCACGCTCATTATATCCGAAATATCGTGTACAAAATCTCGTGAATATACTTATAATTGTGATTGATTTCAGTTGAAAATATCATATCGATAGAAACGCCTTCATGTTACTCTCGAAAAGTGATACGCATTCTCGATAGAACACGAAAGCACGGATACGGGGTATTTTATACGTGCTTCGTTGGTAATTTTTCTTTCAAATTTGGCAATTCATTCGGCCACGCGTCAGTACCTACATTTTATTCCATCGTCAAACCGTCGCGTCGACACGTTTGCCTACTTTCAAACTTTGTCAGGTACTGGAGAGAAGCTTTTTCCGCGTACGCTTCCTGTCTACTCGAAAAACTCATTTATCTTATGACCTTGCAACAAACCACAAAATCCGCGCGAGAAGTTCTATTTTGTACAATTTTTTTTCTAACGGTATGGTCCAAGCGAGATGAAGTGTAGCTTAACTTGTTTTCTACCCGCGAGAGAAGAAAAAGTTCAAGACATTTCTTTTGTATTTAGGAAAAAAGCGCGAAACAGAAGAAGAGTCGACACCGGACGAAGAAGAATTATTTTGTCGAGGAAAAAGATGTTGCTGGAGTGTATAATAACCATCCGTGTATTGTAAAAAGGCGACGCAGCCGCCATATCGCGCGCTCTACGATTGTATACGGAATCCTACATAAAAAATGATTCCTCTCTAACTGATATTTGATGCGGAAAAAATGTTTCTCGCGATTCGTGATAAATAATAAGAAAACGAATAAAAGGTTTAATTTATTGCGCAACGAACGTCGCGTCGTCGTCATCATCGTCGCCACTGCCGCCTCTATATCGAGAGTATAGAATCTCGCAACCACGAAAAATACATGCTTACGAAGTAGAATACAGGCCGCCGCCTCTCTTCCTATCAAGTGTTTAGACCACAAAGAGAGATAAATGTGTTGGAAAATTGACTCTACAAACTAGCGAATATAGAATATAAAAGATAGATCGTCTGTTTAAACTTTTTTACGCATCAACCAGTGATCTACACGTGCTTTAGTAAGTGATTAAAAGTAACTTGATTCATCCGTGAAGACAAGATTTCAAATTGTTTCCTCACACTTTATATAAACATCCCAATATTTTCATTTTACTTACCATCATTTAAATTGACTTTCCTTCTGATCAGATAAACCTCATAAGGAAAGATACGGTATGAAGGATAAACTCCACGTTGGCTTACCTGAAAAATGAAATAAGACATTTGTCAACAAATTTGCACCATGTACGAGTAAATTGAGTGGAAGGTACATCATTTAACATAAATTTTTGAGAGGATGGCTAGAGAACATAATTTATTTCAAGAGTTGGTACTACGGTCTTCTATTTGACAAAAATATGATATGGACTTTCCCACATCAAACTTTTTCGTACCGAGTATCTGTTTCGTAGTCCATCGAATTCTCATCTCACCCATTCTTTGGTTTCAACCGAAAAATCCTTCCAGCACTACAGCTTGCTTCCGGCTCATGAATAATAATCAGACTACTGAATCCTCTCTCAAATTTGAAGAAACAATCTAATTCTTTTTAATGTAACCATGGGAACTCAGCCTTTGCGCCGAAGAAGCCGAATCTCCATTCTTTATTTAGTACGCGTATTATTGTGAACTGGTTCACTGTCATGGAAACATTTTTTTATTTTTCAGAAGCTTGTCATATGGAAAACCTGAAGCACTTCTTCTTTCCTGTCCTTCTAAGAAACTCTTTTACTTTCTCCTAAACCGCCCGGCGTTTTGTACCCTCTACAAACAATTATATGAGTCTACTCTTCCCTCCTCATATAAGCCGTCTTAAATTTGTCTAGAACTGTCCATCCTCCGCTAATAATATCTAAAACATAAGCGAATATCTTGTCTAGCACAAAAAATCTGTGCTCCCATTTACGGAACGTCCTTTTGTCTAGCAAATTCGTCCTCCATCCCGACGAACCATGATGATTGTCGATTTGACGTCGATTATTATTGATCGGCGCTGGGAGTCGACTAAAATCGACATCAAATTGACTAAGAATTTACTACTTTTGTAATCTTCGCCATCGTTACGGTATGTTATTGAAATTTACCCGATATGTGGTCGATAAATTTCGACTTCATTTTGACTCATGCATTTGCAATTCGATTCAATTTGGTTTCTAGTCTAATTCTCCAAATTTTGACAGGGGCCTATTGTGTGGTGAGTTATTCCGAAAAACAATTGCCGTGCGCCGTATAATGTTCGGCCAAAATGAAAATGTTCCAAGTCCAACATCATTTGAAAAAAGGTCCAAGTCCTGCCTCCCCCCTGTCATATATTATAGTTCAAAGGTTGGACTTGGAAAAATTTCGACTTTTGAGCCATAATATATTATAGGAGGGTAACTATAAAAAATTTCGAAAGATGAAAAATCTCAACTTCCAAACTATATTATGATAAAAATGGACATGAAAAAAATGCCTTTTTCAAACTATATATGATGGGGGAGGGACTTGGAAAAAATGTTTACCTCTGAATCGTAAGTTATGAAAGGAAACTTGGAAAATTTGCCGCCCCCCCCCCCGCATCATATTATATACATCAAAAGTTGGATTAGGAAAAATTCTGATTTTCGAGACATAATATATTATAGTAGGGGAACTATGAAAAATTTTGAAAGACAACCCCTTCCTATGGAAAATTTCAACCTCCAAACTATATATGATAAAAGGAAGACTTAAAAAAAAACGACTTTTTCAAACTACGTATGATGGGGGAAGGACTTGAGAAAAATTTTGACCTGCGAGCCATATGTGATGAAAGAAGACTTAAAAAATTTGCCGTACGCCGTCTGACCAAAAACCTGAAAAAATGTAGACTAGCTTTAAATGATAGATGGGGGACTTGGAAAAATTTCGACTTGAGAGCCGTAATACATGATAAAAAAGGCACTTATGGTGTTTGAAACATTGCATATCTGTTTCATTGAAGGGGCTTGGTGAATTGGTGTATGAAGGATTGTATGTTTAGCTACTTGAAGGAGCTATCCTAATGCGGGTCATGTCATGTATTATTTTTCAACCCCGTAGAACAGATTCCTAGCGTTCCTTGTTTAATATTAAGGAAACCGTCGTTTTTCTATTGGCCTCTTGAGTACATTAACAGTCGATTTTCAATTTTCTGGGAATTTATGAACGTTGACTTTATACCGAGCTCAAATCAACGTCGATCTTCTGCCCATTTGGTTACTTTGCTACTCGCAGATAGAATGTATTACCATACTTACAGCTAATGAGAACCATTGAGAATCTTAGCAACCCTTGACCAGTGCAGCAATGGTCAAATATCAACGCACTGACATTGATTGTCAATGGACATAAAAGAAACTGGTACAAACTTTCTGTACGAGTTTAACCTCCTTGTTGATCTACAACAAAAGTGCTTCTCCTTCCATCTTGTGGGTTTATGAAAAACTTTCCTATCCTTAATGTCCACATTGTGATCAATGATGTCAAGGTAGTCTTGTACTAAATCTTGGAGGATCGCCAAGATATGATGCCTTCACCAAATTTACATCACCAACCACAACAGAGTCACGTACACATTACATCAAAACATCAGATAAACCCGTACAAACAAAACCTTGCCCTGATGTTGTCAAGAAGGCAAAAGAGAAGATTCAAAAGTTACAATCATTTTTGATTGGTAGTTTGTTCTTTCTTATATTTTTAGTATACAAATAATATAATTAAACACTTTAAAATTTCCAACTCTCTGATGACGCCATAGAGCAGGTATGACCTTGACATGCAATTAAGAAGAATTTTCTGCCATGGCGAAGTGGATAAAGATCATGTTTCACATCTTTCTCAGTGCATTACCGTGGAATGTCAGTAGGACCGTGGAATACTGATATGCTTAGCAATCTCTATTACCTGTACTATACCTTAGTAGATACCAAGGGGGTGGCTTTTCCAACCGCGATATTGTAACTATTGTGGCCTTGCAAAACTCGAAAATTTTCCCCAAGGTATAATTGCTGTCCATTAGGAGGGGGGGGGGGGGGGGGTGGCCTCACAGAAAAGTTGTAGCCTCGTGGAATTTTAATTTCTGTTTGGGGTTTCAAATGAGATTTGGTGTACAAAAAATGTCAACACTAATGGACATTTGTTGTCCTTCAGACGTCAAAATCATACTGGAGCCCGCCGGGGGTGACAAACATAAGCAGCGACATACGTATCTATGGAAATTACCAATAACCTAAGGTGATGCACTTGAACAAAACTGTCCAGCAAGAGTGTGGGAGTTACTAGGATTCTTTTCCGCTAAATGATCCCTCACCGAATAAAAATGGTCCACAATTGACCTTGAACTGCTGAGAATTGCCAATGGAATGGACACAATCCATTCCTCATCTCTTAGGCTGGTTTTGGGAGCATTCAGAACGAGCCGTAGTCTTAGTCTGTGTGCCGAGGCAGCGGAACCACCTCTATCTGTTCGCCGATCCACCCTCTCTTCGAATCTTCTTATTTCGATATCTCAATTTCCAAATTCCCCCGTTTACAAATCTTTAATCTCTGAAATTAATCCAATTTTTAATCGTCAACCAACGAAACATATCCATACTTGCTTAGAAACTTCTCTCGCTCGTAATCTCAAAATTTCAAACCTTCCGCCTATCCTGACAGCTACCCCCTCCCCATGGCCCTTCTCCATTCCTGATATCAGACTAGACCTTACGGAAGTTCCTAAAGTCAGCAATTCAATTTATCGAAAACATACAGCAAAACTTATCGACGAATTTGCAGGTTATACCCTTTGTCTCACTGATCGCTCAAAATATCGCCATAGAACATCTTACGCGTTCTCCATTGGTGGCGAAATGGAGGCATACCGCATACGAAATTCAGCGTCGGTATACACAGCTGAATTAAACGGTATCCTTGCCTGTATAACACAAATTGTGCAACCACTACCGGAACAAAAATACCTTCTTTTGACTGACTCCCTCTCGTCTCTAAAAGCCATTGCGGATCCTTTCTCAACTAACCCCTTAATTCAACGTATATTTTTGGCTCTGCACACTACGAAATTAATAAACTCTCATATCACTTTGGCTTGGATTCCTGGACACGTTGACTTTCCACCTCACGACTCAGTAGATAAAGCAGCCAAACAAGCAACATCTCTTCCTAAAATAACGGACCCTATTCTCTCACCGGTAAAAGACCTAAAAGTATATTACGCTTCCTTAATTTCCCAACTTTGGCTTTCCTCTTGGAAAAATTTAACTGACAACAAATTGAGAAAAATTAAAACCAATCCCTCTTCTTGGTCCTCATCCCACAGACATTCTAGACGAGAGGAAGTCATCTTAGTTCGACTGAGAATAGGACACACTCGTCTTACTCATACTCACCTTCTAGCAAACCTTGGCCCACCATCATGTCCGCACTGTCTCAAACACAATTTAACAGTTGAACACTTTTTATCTTGCCCGACTTTACAACCTCTCCGATCTTCCCTCAACATTTCTATTAATATACAACAATCTATAAGATATTGACGTGGATGAGGGAAGAACGTCAAGAGGTAGATGTTACTCCCAAAATATGCGTCATAATCTAATGGATACAGTCCTTTAAATCTTATGACACACGTTTCAGCTAACTTTTGCATCGACAGAGTATGGGTGTGGAGAAAGGTTTCCGTACACACCGTATTTTTATAAATTAAAAGTCTCGTCTTTGGGTTTGGCGGCAAATCCTTCCGTCTTGTCCTGCGGATTGCCTTCTTCAAGGATTCTTGTTCCGGTAGCTGAGATAGAACCTCAGGTGGAACATTTGCCAATTCATTCTTCAGCAATCGTGCTGGAGGTTCCGCGGGATTTTCGGCAGCCTTTCTCTTAATATCGTTGTTTTTTTGTAGAGTGCGCACCTCCTCTTGATTTGGAGGGTGCAAATGCGGTGATTCACTTCGCCCTTTCAGCACAACCAGCGGTTGGCCAGGATTGGATTCGTTCGTTATCGCACGGGTGGTGCTTTTTTTGCTCTGAACTTAATGCAGTCCCAATACTGCTTATTATTGGCACGCCTCGACCGGTAGTAGATGTACCCGTCCAGTAACAACTTATTTCCTTCCACTGCAGGCTGCATTGTACGAGTACACACTGAGAGTAGAGGGAAGTTGGTCGCAGCCGGGGTATGATACTTTTTTGCATGCCATGGAAATTTCATAAACTGAGGTTACAAGAATACAGAAATAGGTAATAGAAATCGTGTTCATCGTGACGGTCGATGCAGGTTGCGTATTTATTAGGCAAAATTGCTGGCCTGGAATTTTCGTGGGGAAAAATTTTTGTGAAAATATTTTCGTGAAATTGTATTCGGGAGAAGAAATCTTCGTGAAAATGTCTTTCGTGAAATGGGCTTTTCGTGAAAGTGGGTGGAAAAACAATGACATGACATCGACGAATTGGTGATGTTTTTTGACTGAATTTCAAACACTTATATATCTCAGTTTCAACATGCGCATAAAATTTCATCCTCGATGTACAGAAAAAATCGTCTTAAATGTTATCACGATACAGCATTTTTAGAATGACTCACTGTTTATCATAGTATGTTATTAAAAAAAAAAAATCTATGTAGGCTTCAAGCGCTACTTTCTCGTATCGTAATAAATCAAGCGGATGTCGCATGTACAAAAGATGAGGAATATACCGTATAAGAGTTCAGTAACGCTCTACTATATTAGTAGAGTAGAATAGGTCCACATATAAGTACGAGTCAACCCTTTTTGCGTATGCAATGAATCAGCAAAAGGTATTTCCTTGAAATTGCTTCACCAAAATATGTTGCCTTAAATTTATGAAATTTATAAAATTTCAATACTTATCATCCGTCCTCCTAGGTCATACCCATATGTTTCACACACTCTATCATTTTTTATTTCTCGAGTGAAGGCTACCATCTTTTTGAGTATAATACTGTAGAAGGTAAAAGTGGGAATTAGGCGGCCCGAAATCAGATAGTGGATTTACTTACATTCTTCAATTTTCCACTGTTTTTATCACCTATCAAACATTTCTTCAACTACAAATTCGTACCAACTTTTCAAAATTACTGACAATGTAATAATGAAATAATTTTTTAAAAATTGTATAAATAAATCTTGAATTATTGAATAAACTGATAAAATAAATTAATATACCACACGTATTTACAAAAATATATAAACAATGTTGAACTAAAAATTGATGAAAAAAAAAAAGTTTTACCAAGAAATCTTGAATTTATTAAAATAATGGAATATTGTACATTAATTTTTTAGTTTCAGCTCGATGAAAGATACTTTAGATACGTAATTTAGTATGAAATTGTATTTTTCTACAAATAATGCCAAAGTTTTTCAAATAGATACGATTAGAAGAGAAGGAGGAAATGTAAACAAACATAGATACTTTTATTATGACTTCTTAGACAGATTCGTTGGTATGTCATTAGGGAAAACTTTCAGTCTGTTCGAATATACCCTCTTTTTTTCTCTTATAGATGCTCTCAACATCGATTATATAATATATCATCGAACTCCATCTTCATTTTAGCCGAAGTTATACAACGCTGAGAGTGTCTTTGTGCTCGTTGTTGTTGACCTTTCATTTACTTCATCTTGACAGCCTTCCATACGTTAATAGAAGAAGGTAATTTACTTTTATAAACCCTCTGGCGTTGGCGTGATGGAAAAAAATAACGAAAAAAATAACTTTGTACTTTGAATCACGTTCAGCAGGATTTAGGAGATGAAAATGAGAATTACCGTTAAGGGAAGAAAGATCGTCTCGTTTGAGGACTTCAAAGCGAAGAGAGTATACAAGTATATACCTAAAGAAAATTATAGGTTAATTTTCTTTAAATACCATTCCATTTATTTGAATCGAGAATATCGTTGAGAAAGGTGGGATTTTGAAGAAACTTGGTAAACCTGAAATTATTACCATCATCGCGAGATTTTTCAAATTTTCGATTAAGACAAAGAAGAGAAAAGGGAGATACGAGTAGGCTAGTTCTAGTAAATGTCCTGAAGTACTTGCCTGTAGAATTGAATTTCAAAACCGGAAATTTTTTTAGGACCTCCAACTTGGAACTTTTTTAGTATACTCACAGGAATTTATTTCTTCAAATCTTTGAAGTAAATCACCCCTAGTATATCGTCAATAGGCTGAGATGAGACTTTTCATATTATGCTCTCTATTACGCTTATAGTCACAATATTTTCCAATTTATAACTTATAGTATAGTTCAAAAGTCGACTATTTATGAAATTTTTTAGCCACGATTGTACAGAAATATAATTTAGCATACCCTATATACAAACAGCATGATTCAACATTTGTTTTATTACTTGAGTAATTTTCTGTTCTTGACAATGAAGCTCAAGACATACGATGAACTGAGCGTAATTTTGCGAAAACTCGGTTATCATCTGCAATAATTTCACGCTGTAAGAATTCTACACTCTTTTTGAAAACGCGTGAAATTGCATAATATGAAGGTAACCCCTATACCGTATAAAGAGCGTGCATATGTAAACATTTTATTCAGACGTGGCTTGTCTTAACTTCAACCGTGACTGCAGACGTACAAGGATAACAGTAACTAGAAATGGATCCGTGTATTACAGTTCCGTATTCGCAAATTTGATTTACTTTCTAGTGCAGCTATTCAGCATTGGAGAAGGTAAATAGAAAGAAAAAAAATGTGTAATACCTATACTGTCTCGAGTACATGCGGTGTTTATGTTCCTCTTAGCCTTATCCTCATTTTGTAAACTGCTAAATTCAATGAATCCATAATCGACAGCTTCCTGAACATTTTGTATCAGCATTCAAGTTGTGGCACATATTAGGTAATAATAAATGATGAAAGGGGATTTCTATTGGCTTGTATAAGTTTTATCAAAAGTGGAACAAATGATAGTGCCTCTGATTACTGCGTACTCACTAATATTTATGATATAAGGGAATATATGTCATAAGTGGTAAAATACTTCGGTTCAGCCAGAAAACACAAGGACAATTCCTATGAAAGAGGTCATAAGAGTTTTCGTTGGCAAGAGCGACTTCTGTCTCTTGGAAAGCGACAATATAGACTGAAATCCCTCTTGTCAACCTAAAGAAAAATGGATTCATCTTCCCTACCTTGGCAAAACATCTGAAAAACTAGCAGGCATTCTTCGGAAATATGGTTATTGTTAAGAAAATAAAAGGGGTTCAATGATGAGATTACCTTATACAATATCTTACTACCTGCTCGATAAAAAACATCAGCCTAAAGCTGGTCAAAGGTACGTTTTGACCCCCTCCACATATCTTTAAGGGTAAGAAAGAGAAAGTCAATGAACAATATATTCTCGATTCTACCCGATATACAGATATTTATAGAGGAGTTAGTCCGGTCTAAGTCGTCGAACATTCAAGTTCAATTATTAACGTACATTTGGTGCATTGGCCGGGAAAAACCGTAAAAAATTTTGTATCAACGCTTGCTATCTATACGAGTTCGCATTGTGATTGTGATTGTTTCATACAGTTTTATTCAAGTTATACGCGCAATTTACTTAATTCTTAATTTGTTGTTAATTCGGATTGTTTGAAGTTATTTCATTTTCGCGTTCTTAAAAAAGTTAATCGATTAGTTCGTAAAAATGAATAGTGCTGATGCAGAAGCACAATTGGTGAATGAATCTTCGATGCTTGGCGATGAATATGATAACGTTGATAACCCAGGCGATACGCATACGAGCAGCTCGACCGATCTACATACGCCCATGGAAATTAATGACGAAGTTATGCAGGAAATTATTAATGACGATAAAGCTGATGAAGCTGATGATCAATGTTCGAAAGAGTTTGCACCTGAAATTAACAGGTATTTATTATTGTGTAGGTCGTTAGAGTCGGATCTTCGGCTACAGGAAAACTCATTGGCGCAGTTAACTGGTGAAGATTGTGAGTATGTGTTACAGGCCGAATTAGACGATCTTGAATTGCTCAGGTCGAAATACAATTCTGCCTTTGAAAACCTATTAAATTTTGCATCAAACTCTGCGTCAAAGTATGATTTAAAATTAGCTGAAGCACGAAGGGGTAGATTTATGACAACATTTAAGTGCGTTAGGCAAACATTATTTCGTCTTAAGCCATCCACTTCCTCTGCTGCGACAACTAGTACATACTCCAAACTAAAAAAGCCAAAAATAGACATTGCCCCTTTTAGTGGTAATTTTAATGAATGGCATAACTGGAAGCAAATATACATGTCATTCGTACACAATGATACCTCTCTTGAGGATTTTGACCGACATCAATTTTTGCGAACCAAATTACAAGGAGACGCAGCAGTTCTAGTTTCAAAAATTCCTATTACAGGAAAATACTATGAGTTGACGTGGGAGCAGTTAATAAAGACATACGACGATCCACTACAATCCGTGCCTAAACATATTAGGTCGTTGAAAAGCTGTGCGCCAATAGGATTTAAGAAACAAACTCTTAGAAGTTTAATTACAACCTATCGTGCTAATGTGACGGCTTTAGAAATTATTTTTGACGAACACAAATCCATTGACGCGTTATCTCAGTTCGTCATATATGATTTTCTTCAAAAGGTCGATTTACCAACCCGCACAAGTTGGGAGGAGGAACAGACACGAAATAAAAAATATGCAAACTTCGAAGAATTCCTGCAGTTCATGGATCGTCGCTGCGTTGCCATGGAGCGTGCAAATCTGGTCAAAAATGATGTCAAGCCAGTTCAGAATGTTAATGAAGGCAAGGTCCTTGCTTTAGAAGACAAAGAGCAGCCTAGAAAAAGGCTACAAGCTCAAAGGAGAATATGCCGCGTTTGTGGAAGTTCTGAACACAAAATTTATAATTGTGACCAGTTTCTCAAACTGACTCAGCTAGAACGCCTCAAGGTCATAAAGGAGAAGAAACTCTGTTACAGATGTTTGGGTTTCTGCAACCGTAAATGTAAAATGTTCTGTAAAATCTGCAAAAACAAGCACAGCAACCTAGTTCATGAAGCGTTTCCATCAAGCAGCACTGCTGTGGCGAAAGACAATTCGGGTGAGTCAATTAAAATTAATACTGAAAATTTAAATAAAAATAGCGATAAATTAATCAATGTAGTGAGTGAACCAATTGAAATTACGGTTACCTCTATTAATGAAAATTCAAGTAAAGATAATGATCAATTAATTAATGAAGTGTCAGATCAACATTCTAGTGTCACAGATCTGATGCTAGAAGGGTGGACAGGTTCTTTAATTTCGAATAACATTTTTGCCTTATTAGCCACCGCCGTAATTGATGTTATCATACCAAATAATTTCACAACAAAATTTAAATTTCGCGCGCTATTAGATTCATGTAGTCAGTATAACATTGCTTCGTCTGAATTTGTAAATTTATTAAAAGTTGAAACCACACCCGCTCATAGTTTGATTAATGGGGTGGGTAGCTGCTCAACGTATTCACAAAAAAATGGTTTCCTTAAGGGTTTGTTCAAGATATAAAGGCTATCAGCAAACAGTTAATTGTATCATTATGGATCATATTGTAGATGAAATGCCTAATCAATGTTTATCTATTGAAGAATGGAACCTTCCTGAAAACATATTTTTAGCGGATCCCAAATTCAACATTCCGCAAGGAATTGATTTATTATTGGGTGCTGGAGTATTTTGGAAGGTGTTATTAAATGATCACATATCGTTAGGTACGCATTTACCACGCTTACAGGAAACCAATTTAGGGTGGATCATATCTGGAGAAATTAAACTATCAGATTTCAAATCAGTTTTAGTAGATTACACATGCGTACTTTATGATGAGACAGACAATGCACTCTCGAATGCAATCGAAAGATTCTGGTTATTAGAAGAAATACAGGGTGATTCCGAACGTACAGGTGAAGAGATTCAGTGTGAGCAACACTTTCTAGCAACTACCTCGCGAGACAACTCGGGCAGGTTTATAGTTAGATTACCTTTTCAGCTCCCTAAAGAACGACTCGGACACTCTAAAACACAGGCATTGAAACGGTTTGTTTGGTTAGAAAAACGATTTGCTAAAGATCCTTTATTCAAGGCTCAATACGTCGCTTATGTACAAGAAATGATGAATTTAGGTTATTTAAAGGAAATCGTTGAAAAGGAGAATGAATTGTGCTATTATATACCACATCACGCTGTACTTAAATCTGCATCCACAACATCATCGCTTCGAGTGGTGTTAGACGCTAGTATGAAAACCTCATCTGGGGTCTCATTGAATCAGTGTCTAATGAAAGGATCAACAGTACAAGCTGATTTGTTTAGCATATTATTAAAATCACGTCTTCATAGATATGTATTTATTGGGGATGTAACAAAAATGTATCTACAATTTCGGAGACATCCGGATGACACTTGTTTTCAACGTATACTCTGGCGAGCCTCAGAAAAAGAAAGATTGAAAACTTATGAAATAACAGTTGTTCCTTTTGGTCTAAAATCATCTTCTTTTCAAGCTACACGATGCCTTACACGTTTGTCTGAGCTAGAAGGCGCAAATTTCCCAGCTGCTAAAAATATTCCCTTTGAGGATATGTATGTAGATGACGTTTTTTCAGGCGCTGATTCCATTCAATCAGCCATACAAAAACGGAAAGAATTGACAAGTATGTTGGGAAAGGCTGGCTTGACTTTAACTAAACGGGGCTCTAACGCCGAGGAGATTATTAATGATATTCCCTTGAAGGATAGAGGGACTAATTTTGTTTTTGATACCGACAACACAGTTAAAACTTTGGGTTTATTGTGGTGTAATAAAACAGATACATTCAAAGTCTGGATTCAAAAGCCAAAGGTAGAAGAGTCGTATTCAAAAAGAACAGTTTTAAGCACTATTGCGGCGATATTTGATCCATTAGGCTTCTTGGGTCCTATAATTATGGTGGCTAAATTATTCATGCAGTCCTTGTGGGCACAAACACACCATCTAAAAAGTAAAGAATCCCACTGGGATAAATTGTTATCTACCCACGAAGTTGAAATTTGGACAAAATTTATAAATGATCTCGAGTACTTACAATCTATATCCATACCTAGATTTATCTTTGATGAATTTGAAAAACCAAAGGTAATAGAGCTACATGGGTTTTGCGATGCATCCATCAAGGGTTATGGGGCAGTGTTATACATCAGATCAATATATAATGATAAAGTGATGGTTAAGATGCTCTGCTCCAAGTCTCATGTTGCCCCATTAAAGAAACAATCCTTACCTAGATTAGAACTATGTGCTGCTGTCTTATTGAGTGAATTAGCAGAGAAGGTTATTAAACAAATCACAGACATCACACCTATCAATTCTATACGGTTATGGTCTGACAGCGAAATTACGTTTTATTGGATTAATTCTCCTGCCGAACGTTGGCAGCAGTTTGTAGCTAATCGGGTGAAGCGTATACAGAATGGATTAAAAAATGTTACTTGGGATCATGTGAGGTCTAAAGACAACCCTGCTGATTGTTTATCTAGAGGTCTAGACGCCAAAAACTTAAAAGAATGTGAATTATGGTGGTCTGGCCCTGAATGGTTGACCTTAAATATACAACCTACTCCCACAGGGTCAAAATATGTATTTAAAGAAGCCTGTTTATTGGAAATTAAAAGACCAAAGCCTAAATTTACTCTACTTACCGTTAATCCTAGCTTATTATTTAATAAATTTTCCCAATACACTAAGCTCCTTCGTACTACAGCATGGATAATGAGGTTCATGTGGAATACACACTGGTTTGGTCCTAAAATTTTCGGGGAACTTCGATTATTTGAATTACAGCATGCTGAGGCGCAGTTAATTAAAATGGCTCAAAAAGAATGTTTTGCTCAGGAGATAGACATGCTTGAACGCGGCCTACCGCTTAAAAACAGCAGTAAATTATCTTCCTTATCGCCATTTTTAGATGCTATGGGTTTAGTCAGAGTGGGTGGTCGTTTACAGAATTCAGAGTTGTCATTCGAGCAAAAACATCAAATTCTTTTAAGTGCTGACCACCCTCTGACGAAATTAATTATACAATACGAACATATCCGAAACTTACATGCTGGACCTCAATTATTAAAATCGGTGTTAAGGAGAAAATATTGGGTTTTATGTATTACCAAAGCAGTACGGTCAATGATTTTAAGGTGTCACCCTTGCATAAAGCAAAGAGCTGCGGTCCGCAATCAATTGATGGCCCTTTTGCCGAAAAACAGGGTGGTTCCAAAAAAGGCGTTTTCTAATTCAGGTTTAGACTATGCTGGCCGAGTAAAGCTTCTAGGAAAGGGAGGAAGGCATAAAGTCATCATCAAGGCATACATAGCTATTTTTGTGTGTTTTGCTAGTAAGGCCATACATCTAGAATTAGTAAGCGACCTCACAAGTGAAGCGTTCATTGCTGCTTTTAAACGATTCATTAGTAGAAGAGGCATCAGCGAAATTATAAAATCAGACAATGCAACGAACTTTGTGGGTGCAAAAAATATATTAAATGACCTAAATGATAAATTTACCCAATTTTGGGCTGAAAAAGGAACGGAATGGGAGCTCAATCCCCCGGACGCCCCGCATTTTGGAGGTTTATGGGAGGCTGGAGTAAAGTCCGTTAAGACGCATATAAAAAGAGTGGTAGGAGACGCTATATACACGTATGAACAATACTCCACCTTACTGTGTGAAATAGAAGCGTGCTTGAACTCCAGACCTCTCTGTGCTGAATCGACCGATCAAAACGAGCTTAATGCTCTAACACCAGGGCATTTTTTAATTGGTGGTCCTATTACAGCACTTCCCAATGCGGATCTTACTGAAATTCCTACAAATAGGTTAAAGTATTGGGAGAAAATTACACAAATGACTCAAACATTCTGGAAACGATGGAGTCTTGAGTATCTCCATACACTTCAACAAAGAAATAAATGGAAATTAAAAGAAAGGGAATATCAAGTAGGTGATTTAGTGGTAATAATTGAAGACAATCAGCCCCCTCACAAGATGGCGTTTGGCCAGAATAATTGAATGTCACAGAGGTAGAGACGATTTAATTCGAGTGGTAACAGTAAAGACAGCTGTCAATCAGTTAATTAGACCAATTACAAAACTCGTCTATCTACCCATGGACTAATAAATGGAAATTTTTATTTGTGTTTCAGAGACGTAAGGCAAAAGAATGATATAAATTTAATTCAATTGGATTGGAGACAAGTACTCCAGTTACTTGAAGAAAATTGATTTTGTTATGTAAAAGTAAGCTCAATAATAAAGAAATTTTTTTTTTTTGTTTCGATTCGAAAAAGCTCTTATGAATTAATTTATAAATTTCATTATACCGGTATATACTTTAGGTCAGCTTGGGCACTCCTGCTTTTGAGCTTACGATTTGAATGTTCACAATTCCAAGTGAAATTAATCTAATTGGACAGGTAAGCCGTTAGGCTTCACTTTGTTAGTGCCAACAAAGTTTAAAAAAGAGCAACCAAAAAAAAAAAAATATTAAATGTCGCCTACATTAAATACAACACAAATGATTATTATATAATTTTTAATGAATATGATTGAAAAACCTGTCAAGATCAAGTGTAAATTGAACCACCAATGAATGATGAGCTCTTGCAGCTCATGGGGCAGTGTTAAGAAAATAAAAGGGGTTCAATGATGAGATTACCTTATACAATATCTTACTACCTGCTCGATAAAAAACATCAGCCTAAAGCTGGTCAAAGGTACGTTTTGACCCCCTCCACATATCTTTAAGGGTAAGAAAGAGAAAGTCAATGAACAATATATTCTCGATTCTACCCGATATACAGATATTTATAGAGGAGTTAGTCCGGTCTAAGTCGTCGAACATTCAAGTTCAATTATTAACGTACAGTTATAGTACTGGCTTCTATCCCCTATCTACCACCTCTAACCTGATCAAGCTAAAAGATCCACTCCCCTCCCCCATGGACAAGTCAGAAGTCTACCGTCTCTCTTGTGGCCAGTGCCCGTCCTTCTACATCGGGTAATCTGGTCGAAAATTGCGTCTGCGCCTATCTGACCACCTCGCCGCCATCAAACCCAACAGTCAGAAGAAATCCGCTGTCGCAGACCACTGTTGAGCAACCGGTCACAGTATTTGGCAGGCTGAATGTAAACTCATTCATGCTTGAAAGAAAGGACGGCGGTTAAATAGACTTGAAGAGAGCGAGACGATAGCGGCGGCAGCTACAGCAGGCTCGAACTTGCTTAATGATAGAATCAATCCGTTTTTGAAGTTTACGGTCATTCATTATGAAGAAATACAGTATACTTGCGAAGAGTATATTTCTTCATTGCTTAATGGTCTTTCGTCGGTCTTTGTGAATCCGTTCATTTGTTTCTATTACTATTACTCATAATCTTCCAAGCTTTATCTTCTACCATTGTCATCGACGTTTCCAGTACCTGAAGATGATCTCGCTATGAAGGTCGAAACCGGTCGTCTCTTATTATTGTGATTAGGAATTCTCGCGACATTATATTTTTAATTTTAATTTTTAATTTTACTCCTTTATATTTTACCTTTCAACTCGTATTTTGGACTTAAAAAAAATTTTTGATAATTTTCTGTGTTACGGTTTCCGTATGCCTTTAAGCACCACTTTTGACCTTTCAAAATTTCTTATCTTTCAACTTTTTAAATCTTTTCCTCCTTTTAATTTTACCTTGTGTTTTTTTGTTTTTTGTTCTTTCCCGCGTTTATCTTTCCTTTCTATAGTCTTCCTAATAGTGGCAGGATAAAGACCAAATTCCATGCAATTCATGCGTTTCTGGATCAAAGCATGAAACTTGGTACATATCTTTAGGTGGAGTACTTCAAAATGAGATATGTTGCTACCATTGGGGGAGTTGCTGACCATCTTTCCGCGGGGGTTCTGTACCCCCAAAATCAGTCTTTTGCAAATATCTTGCTGCGTTTCAACTTAACAGGAAAAAGTTTCAAATAAAAGTTGTAGAGCGTAAAATTCCCTACAAAATGATACATTCATGTGTTAGCCTAGATCTATCCGTTCGGACTCAATGCGCGGATAAAGAGCGCAAATTTTGGAAGAATCATTATTTTTTGTACTTTTACAGACCGTATTGAGCTTGGATGGAGTTTTAGAGTAAAAAATTTGAAATGAAAGTTGTAGAGTATCAAATTTCCTAAAAATGAAATATAATTGTAAACGCTTACATGAAGATGTAGGTATCTAGGCTAGAAATTCTAATGATCGTACGCGTAAAATACGGCTTTTTAGAATGTAGTAAAGTCTCGATATCGAGTGAAGGGATTGAACGAAATTTGCTCTATACCGAGGTTCGGACAATATGGAGGTGATAACAAAAAATGAAAAAATGAAAAATGATACACAAAAAAAAAAAGTTCACGAGGGGCATACGAGTCGATTAAACGAGGGAGAACATCCGAAAGCCATTCTTCTGTACTCTCATTGCTGAGGTTTGTTGATTCTCCAGGAATAGCACGATAGGACACTATGGCTTTGTTTAAATTTTTGTAACCAGCCGTTTGTAGCCGAAAAGTTGTCAATGTTGAACTTCCTCGCTATTTGCTGCGCCTCCTTTTGAAGGTTTGGTCCGCTGAGGGGTGTATCATCATACAATTTTTGGCGATTACTCACGCTTTTTCGCACCAAACTTTCACTTGAATCAATTGACTTTGCAAATGACGTTGTTGTCTCTGTTGCACTCTTCTCGTCAATTTTCTTCGAAATGACCAACTTTTCAGACACAGTCAGCTGTTTCCTCTTTCGACTACTCATTTTTCAAAACAACGGAAACGCCGTCAAAATATGAACGTGTAAGTAAGCAATTGCTCCATCAGAAAAGACACCAACTCAGGATGCAGGGAGCTTACACGTTCGTCGAGCTTCACATCAGGCGCAATTGTGGAATAACACAATGACATCACAGCTTCCCATGCTAAATCCGGAAGAGTGGGAATGACAGAAATTTGAAGGTGGTTGCAAGCCAATTTAGAGAACCAAGCCTGTTGCTGCTGAATCAGTTGTTGCTTTGGTGCGTTGCAAGTGTAAAAAAACTTGCGCAAATAATCGTTGCAAGTGCAGGGCCAATTCAATTGTATGTTGTAATTTATGTAATTGTGTTTGTGCTGACAAAAATTAATAGAATACTCTCTTGGTGAAAAATTTCCAGGACACTTTTTTGGAGCTCTTGCCTCTAGCATGGCAAAAGCCCCTATGCAATTGCGAAGAAAAATGTGTTGTGACGTCACTCAAGTAATACATACATTCTCTGTTACTCGAGATTTTATTTTTACATAGCAATTTTTGTTTCCTATCAGTTAAGCTAAATTGTCGATGAAAAAATCGAGAAAGTACAAATAGCACCGTACAAAAGTCGTGATATTTTTCCATCGAAATTGGTGAATCATAAAGACGTTCCTCGTAACACGCTCGAAATTACAAGCGGCCATCAATCGACTCTCAATTCGTATCTCCAAGCGATTTCGTCCAATTTCGTCAAAGTAAAAAGTTTTTATTTATAAACGCATACATACTTCACGATGAAAATATGCAGCCAGAAGCATCTGACTTTCATCCCTCGCCACGGCATTGAAAGAGGATATTTTTATTTTTAACCCCCCTATTCTCGATTCTGCACTAATAGGAAATCACACTCAAAGTTTAAAGGAAATCGGTACCATACAAATGGAGCCTTCTCGTCTAAAAAAAACGCTCTTCTCCTTTATAGTATAGAATAGAAAATATAATTTTTATAACTCCTGCTACGAAAGTGTGTTTTTTGTTGGTCGATTTTAGGTGCGAAAGTAGCTGAGCTACTTTCGCACCTAAAATCGACCAACAAAAAACGGTTTCACGTCACTTTCCCTAATACATTCTCCCTAAATAAACATTCCCTAAAAAAAATTTCCCCAACGACAAATTCCCTAAACAAGAAATTACCTAATGGAATTTTCGCTAAAACAATTATCGCTAACGACAAATTCCCTAACGCGTTTTCTCTACTTTGATAATATCCATTTGCATAGCAATTCCAAAATCAGTGAAGACGTTGGCAGTTCGCTGAGTACTTGTCAGTAGTGCAGCAAAATGCCACCACAGTTCGATGGAAAGCAGATGACCCTGGATGGATACGTTTACCAGAAAGCGCTGACAAAAGGAGGACGTACATACTGGGTATGTAGATTAGCGAAGCGCAAGGAGTGCAAAGCCCGTGCCGTAACTACAGATCCAACAAGCGGCCAGCCAATGATGGTGTACAAAGGTCCTGATGAATCGAGACATGACCATCCGCCAAACGTAGACGAGAATGTTGCCCGACAGTTGACAAGGTCTATACAACGCAAAGCAGCAGAGAATCCAGCGCAACCTCCGTCACAGCTGATTCGTAATGAGTTGCAAGGTGTAGAGGAGGAGGTACTGAGTCAGATGCCGACCCAGCCTGCACTTGTTCGATCACTACAAAGAATACGGCGTAAGGAGCTTCCTGGTAATCCAATAAGACTGTCAGACCTTGGAGAATTGCCAGCGAGATACCAAAAAACATTGTTGGGAGAACAGTTTGTTCTCTACGATTCCGGACCTCCTCCTCAGGCATGTGACGACGATGATGATGAAGAAGGAGAACAACAGGAAGAGGAGGACCAGCCAGTAACACAAAGAATAATCGTTTTTGCAACTCGAAGAAATGTAGAGATGCTATGCGCCAGTTCCATCTGGTTCTTAGATGGAACTTTTAAAACGGCCCCAAACCTATTTTCGCAACTGTTCACAGTTATTGGTTTACGCACACGTGCTAGCCACCCAGGTGAAGTCGTCGCAGTTCCATTCGTAGCAAGGATACAGTGAGATGTGCCTAGTTGAGCTTTCTATGGGCAAGAAAGTTAAGGCTGCACCAACTGCTAAATGGATTGAACTACAAAACCGGTTGGAAAGCATAGCAGCTGAATACAACACGTGCCCTCGACTTGAATACCTACGTTCTATCGCGGCAAATGTAACTACAAATATTTCATGAAACAATTAAATTTTTCATTTCATTAATATGGTTTGCTGAAAATATTTTTAGGGAAAATGACGTATTAAATTCTGTAGTGAAATTTACTTTCGGGAAAATGTCTCTTAGGCAATTTGTCGTTAGGGAATATGTATTAGGGAAAATGTCGTACAATTGTTTGAGAACTCATCTACTTTGCAGGTCGTCTATTTACTTTTCTATCGTCTTCTCTCATTTTACCGCCCGCTTGCTACATTACCACCCTGAATTCACACTTTTCTGCCCGCTCCATTCTCGACGGCCGTTTTCTCTTTATTATTTTTTTTTTGTCTCCGCGATCGGGGCTCGAACCACGCACTCCTGACTTCGCAAGCCGTTGCACTACCAGCTGCGCCGCATTGCTCCATATCGATAGTGGGTGATAATGTTCTATGTTAGCAGCAGGAGAAATTGCGTGCAACGGCGACCGGGTGACGAGTTGACGACAAAACAAAAAACGCACACTCGTAGCCGTCGTTATAAAAAAAATCTTCCAAGACAAGGAGCGAAGCGACTCGAGTGACTCGTTTGGCTTGCTCCGCTCGTCTTCGACTCGCGTCGCAACTACACCGAACTCGTCACTCAAAACGTCGCTTTCGCACCTTGTCATGAAATATACTATTTTTTTTTTTCAGTTTTAAATAAAGATAAGAAATTAGATTCTCAGAGAGAGAGAGAGAGAGAGAGAGAGAGAGAGAGAGAGAGAGAGAGAGAGAGAGAGAGAGAGAGAGAGAGAGAGAGAGAGAGAGAGAGAGAGAGAGAGAGAGAGAGAGAGAGAGAGAGAGAGAGAGAGAGAGAGAGAGAGAGAGAGAGAGAGAGAGAGAGAGAGAGAGAGAGAGAGAGAGAGAGAGAGAGAGAGAGAGAGAGAGAGAGAGAGAGAGAGAGAGAGAGAGAGAGAGAGAGAGAGAGAGAGAGAGAGAGAGAGAGAGAGAGAGAGAGAGAGAGAGAGAGAGAGAGAGAGAGAGAGAGAGAGAGAGAGAGAGAGAGAGAGAGAGAGAGAGAGAGAGAGAGAGAGAGAGAGAGAGAGAGAGAGAGAGAGAGAGAGGAGAGAGAGAGAGAGAGAGAGAGAGAGAGAGAGAGAGAGAGACCCGTATACTGAGGCGCCTGGCGACTCAGTCTTGTTTTTTTTTCTTCAATATTTTGCTGACCCTATAAATTTGCCGCTACATGCCATTTGCCTTTGATCAGAAGAAGAACTGAAAAATATTTTGTATGAATTTTATCCAACATATTGGCAGCTGAGTATCATTTTTTTATTTATACATACGTTGAATTATAGTGTATTTTGCACGCGAAATAACAATAATTTCTACCCTAGATGCCTATATTCGGGTGGTAAGTGTTTGTGATTGTATTTCATTTTGTAGAAAACTGCATACTCTATATTTTTTGTTCAAAAGTTTGTACTCTAAAACTCCATCCAAGTTCAATACGGTCTGTAAAAGTACAAAAAATAATGATTTTTCCAAAATGTGCGTTTTTTATCCGCGCATTGAGTCCGAACGGATAGATCTAGGCTAACACCATATGAATACATCATTTTGTAGGGAATTTTACGCTCTACAACTTTTATTTGAAACTCTTTCCTGTTAAGTTGAAACGCAGCAAGATATTTGCAAAAAATTGA
Source organism: Aspidiotus rigidus (assembly GCA_035079385.1). Lineage (NCBI taxonomy): Eukaryota > Metazoa > Arthropoda > Insecta > Hemiptera > Diaspididae > Aspidiotus > Aspidiotus rigidus. Next base: position 6,456,496 of record JAVHKY010000023.1, read on the forward strand.
TTTTGGAGGTACAAAACCCCCGCGAAAAGGGGACCTCCCCCAATGGTGCCAAACATATCTCATTTTGAAGTACTCCACCTGAAGATGATATGTACCAAGTTTCATGCTTTGATCCAGAAATGCATGGTCGTGGCTCTCAACTTCCTTGTGTTACGTGCCTGTGTGTTCATTCTACTACCTACCATGGCTCGTACCCACGAGGAAACTGTCCAAATTATCCTGTGCGTGTGTGTCCCTGATGATTTTTGAGATTCCTTCTCCTCAAGAAGTTTTACATATGAAGATAATAATTGGCATGGGATTTGATGACAGAAAGACATTTGAAATGAAACGATTTCGGACAACATATATATTGTATAAAGTCTGCACCCTCAACAACCTAGTTCAGGACGCGAACAACAGAAACATGCGTAAATACCTATCATAATATTAATCGAGTGAAAAACAATGAAAAAAAAAAGGAAAGCGCTGACTGTCAAAAACAAAACGTCCAGGTATAAATATGACTACCACTGTATTGAATTTAACGAGGGAAAATTGATGCTGTGGTTGGAGTGTGTCGACAAGTATTCTAAATTAATTAACCGCAGAGTGTAATTTCCTCTCGACTTTCGTGCAATGCGCCACGCCACTTAATAATAAATAGGTGTCATCAATCGTAAAATGTAAATTAATAGTTCAGCTTATTGTTTCATGAGATGTTCACAAGACGTTATAATTTAATGTCCGATAAGCAACTCCCTATACTTTGCTGTATTCGACGTGCGATGGATGTTTCTCAACAACGAACTGACAAATACGTCAACTAATATACCATAGAAGGCAACATTTCGACAGCGATAATAAAAACCTTTTCGTCGGATCTCCCACACTGAATTTTTTATTGTGGTGGGTAGATATTAATAAAATAATTTTTCACTTCCCTCGATTCGCGCAAGAAAGTTTCGTTCAACTTTTGAAAAGGTATTACGACGAAAAACTTAAACGTCATGTGATGTGTACTACGAAGTGCCACCCTAGTTTTTATCTACACTCGTGGTACGCGCAAATAAAACGACAATCCTCGGAATTTGACGTAAAAAATCGTTTTCACGCTGGGGGTATCGAGTGAATAATATATACATACGCATACATCGAATAGCAAACGTCTGGAAAATTTTTACGTAGTTAACGTTCGGAGATTTGAATCCGATAACCGTACGTCGCCGGTGGAAGTCACAAAAGATTCGTGCTGACCTTATTGTCTTCGGTAAAATGCGCATGAAATAACTGTGCACTATAATAATATAATACTGTTCAACACATGCGAACATGTCGAAAAACTAAGAACGGTGCCACGCAATTTACATGTTAGATTGTCCTCCGTATTTCGAGTACCTACTAGACTATCATATTATGTATAGAGTGAGAATGAAATATCGTGGTAATTCATGAGATTCAATCATTTCATCATTTTTTGTTCAGACTGAGGTTTTATTGCGGTATTGGAGTGGAACAAAAATAGGTGCGTTATAAATACTAGAAAATCTTTGATAACATCGACACCAGTAAAATGAATGATTTCATCAGCGATCGTAAATGCTGAAATCAATGGGTACATACTAACTTCGATTTTCTAGGAGCACTTATAGTTGTTCCATGGTTTGGGTGTACATTTAGTAAACAATATTACGTGCAAATAGTGCACTAAAACCATAATGATATCCTAGATTTTAAAGGTGAAACATCTTTGAAGATAGAGTGTTTCCACCTTAGGTGTTTTTTTTTTTTTTTTTTTTTTTACGAGCACTAGAGCTGCACGAGGGCTATTGGCTCGGCGTTACAAAAGTTATGAAAGTAATATTATAAATAACACATAAGAAAGGGAGGTTTTAAGGAAGTTGGTGAAGTAAGGAAAAGTGAGGAAGGATAAGAGGATGGAATATAATGTCGAGTGTAACTGCTTCAGGTAATGGTGTGTAAAAGTTTACAATGTGTAAGGTTGTAGAGGTATAGTCGATGTATGTGTTCAGATGTGAGCGTAAAAGTCAGTTTGTCTTAGGTAATGTAGGGTATTCGAAATGATGTCCTGGTTGTTTTTGAGTGCTTGGGGGGAGTGAAGAGGGGGTATCCGAAGAAGAACGAAGGGGTAAAAGTCTGGGGAATGAAAAAAAGTGTTCCACTGTTAATTTGTCTTTTTGACAGTGGGGATATGAGGGAGGGGTTAGGATGTAGGGACTGATGAGGTGGGTGTGAGTAATTTTTGTGTGACCAATTCTGAGACGAGAGAGAATTACTTCTTCTCTTCTTGTGTTTTGAATGGAGGATACCCAAGGAACCGGTTTTTTTTTGATACTGAGAAGTTTATTATTTGTTTGATTTTCCCAAAGAGTGTTCTATGATTGTGTGATGAGAGAACGATAGTAATTTTTGTAATCTAGGGTTGGTAGGGGTGAATTATCAGTTATTTGACTGAGGGAGATAGCTTGTTTAGCGGCTTGATCAACTGCGTCGTGGTCGGGGAAATTGGTGTGTCTAGGGATCCATAATGAAGATAATTTGAGTGTTGATTGTTTCCAAAGTGTGTAGTGTGAGGAAGATGCGTTGGATTATAGGGTTAGAGTTGTATGCGTCTGTAAGGGAGTGGAGTGAAGAAAGTGAGTCAGTGAGAATAATGAATTTACCGTTTGGGGGTAGTTGAGAGAGGTGGGACAGGCAGGAAAAAATGGCCATCAGTTCGGCTGTAGAAATAGAGGCTATATTTCGGATGCGATGAGAAGATATTTCCCCGTCGATGGAGTATGTGTAAGCTGCTTTAGTAGATGTTTTCGACCCATCGGTGAGGCAAAGTGAATGGTCAGGGTATTCTTGAAGTAGTTTGTTGATATGTTGGGTAAAACCAGGTTTGTCAGATTTTGGGATTTCGGTGAGATCTAGGCGTATTTTAGGTTGATGGAAGGTCCGAGGGGGGAAGGTTGTGTATATGGGTTCTAGGGGATGTGCTATGAACGGTTTGTTGATCAGATGATTGAATTGAAGGCGAAGATGTTTGGTGGGGGATTGGTTGTGATTGTGGTGAAAGATTCGGTTAAAGATTGGAAGTTGTGGGAATTGTGCTACAGAGGATAAAAAGTTGGAGGTTAGGATGAGCCTTCGAAAGTGAAGGGGAGGATCTGGGGCTTCTGCACATAGGCCAAGTTTGGGGCTGGTGCGATAAGCTCCCAGGGCAATCCTGAGAGAAGATGTCTGGATGGGGTCGAGTAAGGCAAGGACGGTTTTTTTCGCTGTGTTGTAGATCGGGGAACCATAATCTAATTTTGAGCGAATAAGACTTTTGTATAGAAGAAGAGGTAACTTTCTGTTGCAGCCTTTAGATGGATGAGATATGTATTTTATTATGTTTAGAGCGCGTGTGCATTTGGCTCTGAGGGTTTTAATGTGGGGGGCCCAGGTAAGTTTTTGGTCAAAATGTAAGCCGAGAAGTTTGCCGTAGTTACGAGATGGGATTTGGAAGTTTTGTAGAATTAGAGGAGGTAAGGAGGGGATAGGATTTCTTTTTTTGAAAATAACTGAGTAGGTTTTCGAGGAAGAAAATCTGAATCCTCTTTTTGATGTCCATGTAGTGATTGAGTTAAGGGTATCCTGTAGGAGTCTGTGGGCTCTTTGCGGATTTGCCGAACGGATAGTGATGTTATAGTCATCAGCGAAAAGACGCTAGGTGAGGGGGGGGGGGGTTTACACATTTGGTGATATCATTTATTGCTATTAGAAAAAGTAAGACACTGAAGACTTCTCCTTGAGGGACTCCATTTTGGACCGAAAGGGGAGGGGAGGTTATGTTATTGATTCTTACTAGAAGGGTTCTGTCGTTGAGAAAAGTTTGTAGGATGTTAGGGAGGTGGCCTCGGAGACCAATTTCGTAAAGTTCGGTAGAGATGAGGTGTCTCCATACCCGGGGAAAGGCCTCTTGGAGATCAAAGAAGATAGAGTATAGGGAGGATTTGTTATTGGTGACATCGTTGATTTGAGATTGGAAATCATAAAGGGGTTGTACAGTGTTCCGTCCTTTTCTGAAGACATATTGGAAGGGAGAGAGGATGTTATTGGATTCTAGATACCACAAGAGTCTTTTGTTCAGAATTTTTTGAAATAATTTGCCAAGAACGCTAGAAAGGGCTATGGGGCGATATGAGGCAGGGAAGAGAGGGTCCGAGCCAGGTTTCAATATGGGGAGAATGATGACTGTTTTCCAGAAGATAGGATAGGTGTTTTGTGAAAAAATAGAGTTGAATAAAGAAAGAAGATAAGTGAGCGAGTTTGGATGGAGATTCTTTTTCATGGCCGCGTGAATGTTGTCAAGTCCGGGGGAGGCGTTTCTCAGATTTTTATTTATAGTATTCGATAATTCGTTTTCGGAGATGGGGAGGTTGTATGGAAGAGGTTCATTTGAAGGAGGATCAAAAGATATATCAAATTTTTCTTGTTGGAGTTTGTATTCTAAAAAGTCGGAGTCGTAGTTAGCGTTGGAGGATACTGAGGTATAATGTTTAGCTAGGATTTCGGAGATTAGTAGGGGGTCTGAGGTTATTGAGTGATATGTTTTTAGTTGACTGATAGAACGAAAAGAACCATTACCCGTGAGTTTTTTAATATCTCTCCACATGGTGGAGATAGACACAGGATGGTTCAACCCCGCTACAAATGTACTCCAGGACTGTTTCTTACCGGAACGGACCAGGACTCTTGCTTTCGCGCGGGCTTTTTTGTATAGGATCAAGTCGGAGTGGGTGCGAGTGGAGTTGTACGTGCGGAGGGTTTTTTTGCGGTTTTTAATGGCTAGTTGGATCTCATTTGACCACCATGGAACTTGATTTGGTTTCTTTTTTCCTGAAGAGCGCGGTATGGAAGATTCTGCGGAGTCGGTAATGAATTTTGTGAAAGTTTGTAGGGCTGTGCCGCAAGATTTTGTTCAAAAACATGAATTAAAATGAACTAAGGAAAGAATAACAATTTTTTATATTTCCTCGAAAAATTAATCACAAGCACTGTCTGGCCGACGTGTTTCGGCTTTTAAAGGTAAAATTTCTTAAACTTGAGTTTAGAACAGCACCAAATTTTCTAATTAGTCAAAATCTTTCTGCGACGTGGCCAAAAATACAGATGGTATTTCATGTTTCTCCACAAAAATCGGACTAGTAGAGCCCAGCCTGTTCCCCAGTAAATGCATGAAACATCCATACCTTTCGCTTTCATATATAGATGGCAGAACTCAAAATTTTCTCGGGTCCCGGCAAGAGGTCGCAAAGCTCCTATTTTCCGGAACCGCAGTAAAGGGAAAGAGGGTTGAGGCCTCATACGGCCATCTTGTGCGGCCACAAATCTTGAAATTAGGAGGAAGAAATCAGTATGGACAGGAAAATGTCAAAACGTAGAAAAATTTTTGATACAATTAGGAGTTTTGGAGATGCTGTTGTGCAGGAATATTGTCTCGGAAAAATGTGCCATAATGTAAGAAAGGCTGAGAAACACTGAGTTACAGGTACCAAAATTCAGTAGGTATGAAAGAAATATATATAAGGCTGCTTTCCCGCTCAACAAACATTGATGAAAAAAGAGCAATGCAAGATTTACGCGTATTGCTCAATTTCACTGTCGTAGTCAAGATCGGAGGCATCAACTTGTCCTCTTACGAAGGAAAATAAGTTGGGTAGAAAAAACGGAAAAACTCTCATCTAGACACAACTAGTCCAGTAAAATAAGCCATTGTAATAAACAACAAATGGTACAGAAGCAAGACTCCGGAAAATTGTTCGGGACCCTCTCGTGAGTCTTTCCACAACATTCCAAGACGCGCTTTTTCCCTCAGAGGGAAGCAAGCGAGTATATTTTGTTTGCTTTCCAGCTCTAACTTATGAACAAAATGATTTTAGGGGGAAAAAAACTTCAAACAAAAATTGTTCCTCGTATAGTTTGCCAACAAAAATGTCGACATATTTTATCTATAATAGCCCAGGTTTCTGTGACGTCAAACAGTAAATAACCGCTAGCAAAACTACCAACGTTGATCCAACTGCCATGTTGACTCCCATTTGAATAACACATGGAGCTAAGATCATCATGTTCCTGATTGAGAATAAGGAATTTCTTAATAATTGGCGGTTGATGATCAAATGCTGAGAAGTTCATAGATTCTAAATATATACATCTGATTTTTTAATTAAATCTTATTCCAAATTATTTGCATAATGATCTTTGCTCTCCATTTTATTCTTATGGGAGTCACGTTGTCAGTTGGGTAGTTTTGACTAGGACCGATGCAGATATTGCTCAAAAGTTGAAAATTTTCCAAGTCCTACCTTTCTTAAACTTTTTTCAGAATGAAAACATACTTTAGCTTTCAATCGCAAAAAGTATAGTTCTCTTAAGAGCAATTTTGATGACCCAGTTTGGTGAACCAGTCAAAATTGTAGGCTCACTCATGCATTCTCTCTTTGTTTGATCGGTTGCAGTTCGAGAAATACTGAACCGAGAGAAAATTCAAGTTTCTTATAATTTAAATGGCCAACGACAAGCATTCTTATTAAAAATTGAAAGAAAACTGACACGTTAGGTTCTTAGAGGTAATGTGGGGGCGAGGTCTCATAAGGCCATCTTGTACGGCCCCAAATCCTGAAATTAGGGCGAAGAAATCAGTAGAGAAATGAAAATATATCAAAACGAAGAAAATTTTTTGATACAGTTAGAAGTTTTGAAAATGCTGCGGCGCAGGAATATCGTCTTATGGAAAAGAAAAGTTGAAAAACACTGAGTTACAGGTATCAACATTCACTGATGAGAAAAAGGCAATACAAGATTTGTCCACAAAGTCTCAAGTTGGGAGAAAATTTCTGAAGCGTTGAAGGTTTAGGCATAATATCAAAATGAATTTAAAAAAAACAAAATATGTAATTGGCATTTAGAGGTCATTTCCACTTTTATAGTCTGAGTTTTCTACAATCTAGAAGAAAACTTGTTCAAAATAATGGAATTTTATTGTCGGTCTCGAATTCTGATTTAGGCACACGATTAGAGTTTAAACTTCGCCTACCCTCTACAGGTAATGAATTATGAACAACGTTGAAGTCCAATCAAAATTGACAGATTGTTACAAAAAGATAAAAGTATTAACTTTTCTGAGCTGTTATAGAAGAGAAAATAGGACGCGATGAGGAAAAAATGAAAATAAAAACTTTTCGTACATGAAAAGAAGATTTTAGTTCATAATAACGTTTGTAAACACTGCATCCTATTGTATTCCTACTTGTTTGAAAAAAGCTCTCTTCCATACAAAAAGCATAGTAACAAAAAAAATACTACTTTCAGTCTATACCGTCAGCAGTATTTTACTTTTTCTTTTCCAATGATAAGAGAAGATCAAAAACAAATAGATTCTACTCCAAATATAAAAAGAAGAACTATAAGTTATATACCGTACTGTCTACCGAGTACTATGTAGTAAATGTATATACAAGTCACGAGCATTTTACGAGCATGTGAAAGACTTCTGACGACACCAATAATGAAAAGCAATAAATGTAGTCTACGAATGGTAGGTAACCACTTTCAAGAACGATGGTACCTCGAAACGGCTTGCAGAGTTACTCTTCTCTACTTTTTGTATTCTAGGCTTTCTGCGCGAACTACTAACTTGTTTTTGAACACATTTTGTGACTATGTACATTGGGTGAAAAAGCAGAAAATTGAACTAGGTATCGAGGATTCGATAGAAAAGAAAAAATCCAAGAAATTTCAATCGATTTAAATACGAGGAAACTTGATTTGAGAACCATTCATAAACAAGAAACTGATCAAGAGGTGCATGATACAGAAAACTGCCAATCTAGTCATCATCAATATTTTGAACGCTTTAAGATAAAAACAGTCTAAATTTATTTTTTCTTCATTGTTTTCTCAGAATTTTTTCTGAGAGATTATGTCTTTGACAAATTCTCTGATTCTTTTCTAAAAATCAAAATTCTTACTCATCTGAGAGCCTCTCATATTCAAAATAAAAAGATTCAAGAAACCGTATCTTTAACATTTTATCAAAAAACATTTCATAAAATTCTACTTTAAATTACACATTATTCGTATAAAAACACATAAAAATATGAAATCTGTTATTCACAATAAAAATCATATCTTATTTACAATAGGAGTAACATCTGTTCATTACGATCAGGAATCTTTCCTAGAATTCGAACCCATTATGTGGACGTGAGTAAAACCCTTCCTCTATCCGTGCATTCTTAAATTTATATATCACCAAGAACAATATCAGGTACACAGCTATAAAATAGAGACCACAATTAGTTTTCAATACGGCCAGAATTGACACACTTCCAACTTGACTAGTAAATATAAATAAAATAAATTCTTCAGGTTTTAGAGCACCTTTAGCACTTCATTTTCGAACAGCTGAAGAATGTTGAATAATGACTTCTAAACTCACCCAGCATAAGCGAGAAGAATAAAATTATCGTCCATTCTATCCATTCCGATTTCATTTCCGGAACGACAACTGGCGGTGGTGTCAGCAGCATAAGGAAAGACAAAAAGATAAGAAGCGCTAGCACAGTGCTCGTGATAATGCCGACGAAGATATACCAATAAATAATACCCCACATCTCCTGCATCAGAATGAACGAACATGGAAAACAATCGACAAATTTTTAAATCGCGATACCAACAGTCACCATTCTTGGGGAAAAAAAAAAAAAAAGTGGTAAACGTGAAACAAAAATAACCTTGATAATTCCAACGAGAAGAAAGCAATGCACCAAAATGAAAAGAAAATGCCCAATACTCCAAGTCACGATACTCTTAGTTGGCCCTGCGAAAGAATTAATGAAAAATATTTTCGTATTTTTTTAGCTGAAAAAAAGAAAATAGAAATTCAACTAAAAATAGGTATATACTATAGTATGTTTTGATACTGTAAGTATTTTAAACGTAGGTAAGCGGGTAACTCAATCATTGAACTCAATATTTCCCGATAATAAACCATAGAACAATACACATTACTTTTCTCTTCAATAGAATTTAAAAATCTTCGGTACTCTTGTACGAGTAGTTATGCCGATTATGAATAAACAAAAACGAATATTTTTGACCCATTCATAATTGAGAGGGAAATTCTAGGGAAAAGTACATAACAAAACGGCTCAATCTCCAGTTCACAGTTTAACAACCTCATCTCACAATATCAGTTCGGATCACGTAAGAAAAGAAGCACCACCCATGCTCTAGCCGACTTACAATACTACATTCAAGACGCACACATATCGAAATCAAGCCTGTAAACAATATTTTTTGACCTTGAGCAAGCCTTCCCGCGAGTCTGGAGATATCTTACTGTCCAAAAACTACAACCATGGTCTACGCGGAAACCTCCCTAACATACTCAAAACATTCCTTGAAAATAGACTTATGACTGTACGGATCCAAAATAAGACTTCATCACCTCACAGTATACAAAATGGCATCCCTCAAGGGTCGGTATTCAGCGTCTTCCTGTTCATGGTCGCCATAAACGATATAACCAACAACATACAACCCCCTCTTACCCAAAGACTCTATGCAGACGACTATAGTATATCCATCAAATCCAAATTACCAAGCCGAGCACATCGCCTTCTCCAAGACAACCTCAACAACCTATCAAACTGGGCATCAGAAAACGGTTTTCATTTTTCAGAAAAGAAAACACACCTAATAATTTTCCGCCACAGAAGCACTATCCCAACTATACCTCCCCTCACACTAAACAAAAAACAAATTCACATCCTTAATACAACAAAATTTCTCGGCCTCATATTCGATCAAACTTCAACCTGGATACCAAATATTAAATACCTTAAGGGAAAACGTAATCGCACTCTGAATGTCCTCAAATATCTCGCGCATCCTAACACAGGGTGCAACAGCAAAATTTTATTACAATTATACCGCAGCCTGATCCGCTCACAGGTTGACTACGGGGCCCCAATTTATGGACTTGCAAAGAAACCAGCTCTCTCAACTTTAGACCCAATCCAAAACTCATCTCTCCGCCTTGCGGTAGGTGCTTTTCGACAAGCCCTAGCCTCAGCCTTTGCGCTGAAGCTAGCGAACCTCCTCTCGAATACCGCAGACAGATACTTTCGACCATTTTTTCCTCCCCAACAACATAGAAAATTTCTCTTTGGACATCACAAAACACATGAAACTCAACCTGGAACGAAGTAACGAACAAAAATTCACCTTCTACCCTCTACTTCCTATCCTCAACTCCATCCCTCCATGGGCACTACACACAGCTAATTTCCAAGACGAATTCACCAAATTCTCACCTTCCACTCCCAACACACAGCTCAAAAAAGAAATTGAAAATTTCTTAAAAACCACCACTCACACACCCTTTGTTTTACAAACGGTTCAAAACGTCACAATAAAACTGGGATAGCCTTCTCAATCAATAATTTTCTCTTCAGCTTTCGAATACGAAACTCAGCCTCAGTCTACACTGCAGAACTTTTCGCGATCCTCAAATGCCTAGAAAAAATATCCACTTCCACTCAAAACAAACATTATCTCATAATTACAGACTCGTTATCACCATTTTTAGCCATCCAAAATATCTTCTCGTAAAACCCTATCATTCAAAGAATCCACACCATCATCAACATCATAACACAAGCTACATCATCCGTAACCCTGGTGTGGGTTCCTTCACACATCGGACTAAAACAGAGCGATATAGTAGACAAAGCTGCCAAAGACTCAACCGATTTCAACACCGTGACCTTGTCATGGAAAATTCCAGCGTCTGATATCAAAAACCACCGCTGCCCCAAAATACTTGAAAAATGGTCCTACCTATGGTCTAACCAACATGAAAACAAACTCCTCCCTATCATGGCTAAACCTCTCAAACCCACAACTTGCAGACCATCTAGAAAAGCAACATCCGTTCTTACCCGCCTCAGAATAGAACACACCCGACTCACCCACTCACACCTTCTTTCACGTTCAGAACCACCCGAATGTCCAAAATGTCTCTTCAATACAATAGACATAAACCATACTTTTACAAGCCCTGAACTTACAACTTTACGAAACTCGCTAAAAATTCCCCCCTCTAGAATACAAGCACTCAAAAATGACACCTCATACACAGAACTCGTACAATACCTAACCTCAGCCGAACTTTTCTCTCTACTTTAAAACCTTTAACTATCTATAAAATTATAGTAAAATTAGTCTTTAAGATGACTGTACCTTTAATGTAATACTGTATATCAAGCTATAGTCCAAAGCGTAGCTTAAAAGCTTGTAAAAATAAAGAAAGGAAAAAAAAAAAAAAGTTTAAATAAAAGGACAGATAGCGGCCCTAATTTTAATTTTCTCCGCGGAAAAATACTTTTGTACGTACAAACAATCGCTCAGACAGAATTTGAACATTATTTTCAACCTTAGAATCCTCTGCACAATATTCACGTATAAGTACCACTCAAGGAGGAGGTCCCTCATTTTACGTCAACGGAACATTGGTTTCTTTGTATTCACTCTGTACTGAAAGTTACGGCAACAGGAAAACAAAAACAAACAGAAATCCTTTGCGATGATAATATAACAGTTGCATATCACTTGACTAGTTCTTCAATGGTCTTGCAGCCTTTCTCACTAAAGCATCAAAAGAAACCACGAGACCATTCGTAGAATTCTACAATACGTACAACTACAGGCACGGATCCACGGGGGGGGGGAGAGAAATTCTCCCTTCCACAAAAAACAAAAAATAACACTAAATTTGTAGTATCGAAGAAAATGTAAGAAAAAAAAAAGGAAGGTCCTTCAGACTTTTTTTGGATTATTTCCCCTCCCAAAGTGATCGTCTGGATCCGCGCCTGGAACTAATCAACTTTTACTCCAACATATCTGAACAAATCGGCACAAATTCCACTCAATTTTAATCTCGTTCCTCTTATCCTTCATCTATCCTTGCTCACGTCCATGTTATCATTCATTGTACCACCGAGATGATAACCTTGTAGTTTTAAAGGCTCGTTAAAAAGAATACAAATTGCAGAATGAAGAAAGGATTAATATCTTGTACTAGATAGAGTAAAAAGTGGGGAGGGGATTCATTGTTTCTTTGAAACTGAATCGTCTTCCATCAAGTATAGTTCATTTGGGTAACGAAAAACTTTCCTCGTCTTACTTTCTATTAATTCGATGCCAGGGTACTGAGGCTCCTCTTCAGGAAATTTTATTTTTGAAGAGAATGCTTCTTTTCTTTAGTTTTTAATTAATGTTAAAGTCTTGATCCACAGAGGAAGTTCGTCGATGATGTAAAATCTTATAGATGCGAGTGTAGAGAGAATCCTCTTACATCTCGATTATCGTTTTTAGCTTTAATAAAATAATTGCTCGAGTACAAAGTAAAACAAAAATCTCTTCATTCTCTTTTCTTCTTCCGAAATAATTTAATTTTTTTTTTTTCCATTTACAGAAAACAGGTTTATCCGTATTTCAGACTGGCCGCTATCTGAACTTTTTTTAAAAAATAAAATTTACACAAATAATTGAACTGCGAACCCTGAAAACACGATGCCCCCTCCTCAAAGAAATGTCCATATCTTGTCTTTCTTCCAATTCTTCACGGTGACGTATTGACGGACAACAACCCCCGGCCTCCAGAACTGAAAAATTTATATTGAAAAGGGAAATTTTATTCAAAACCCCCTCCAAAAAGATTTTTTTGCTCAAAACCCTCCGGAAAATTTTCTCGCCCAAACTCCTCGCCTTTCACAAACTTTCTGGATACGCCTACTCGCTTCTCAATTGCCAGCTAACTACCAGTTGTTAATATTACCGTCAATAAAACGACAGTTGCAGACAATCAGTCGTGCAACAGCTCTGATTTGCGAACTGACTGTTCAGTTTTTGATAATCAACTTATGCGAAATTCTAAAATCACAGAACCGTTTCTAAGAAGAGACAAAAAATGGTAATTCCCCTCCAAAGTAGTTCACTAGTTACAGAAGAAATCCATAAAAATCTAAGATCTCAGGATACAGAGCAGCAGCCTGTGACCATGATCATTTAGCTATGCCATAAAAGGGGTTTAGCCTGAAGCTAACGAAGCTAAGGTTGGCTGGGCTGAAAGAGGAGTTCAGCTAAAGCCTCTTCGGCCTAATTTCCATAACTCCAGAGCAATAACAAAAAACAGTCTCACGAATCTTCAAACGGTTGTGAACAACATATAATACTCTACTTCAACTATACTTCGAATGTAAATATCGTACAAGATTTTCTCTATTTCGGAATCTAGGTCATAATCAAGTCACAAACTGACTAGTGACAAGTAACTGGCAATTAGCTCGCAGCTGAAGAAGCCTTTCAAATGAGATTATAAAACCCGATAATATTATGTTGTACAAAATTTTCACGTCAATTCTACCCAGATTTCTTTCACTTAAGTATGCTATTTCATCATTACTTGACTATAAAATTGTAAAACCTACGCGTCATTTGCTGCCCGGGAGACTGAGGCTCCTCAATATGATTCTCACTGGGTGAAATTAAGTCATGTGTTTCTCGACTCGTCGATTCAACTATAGAAGTCGACGATTCAAATGCCTCCAACGAACTGAATTTTGTTTCAATTACAAAAGTTGATGAATAAAAAGCTTCCGTCGAGTTCGACTGTTCAGATCGTGCTAACATATCATAATCTGAAAAATTTATTTCTTCAAATAATAAACTCAGTTTTCTGCAAATGGAATATCGTAATAAACTTCAAGCGTACTTGCATTAGCATCTTCTGTTGAAATTTTTTCTTTCGACGAATCAGTATTCGTGATCGAAGGTTTAGAGTCAGTTGTCGATGTGTTATCGTGTAATTCAAAAACATACACGACTTCAAAAGAGAGACTTCTTATACTTCTCGAAGATTGAACTGAGTCATAAGGGTCTGAGAAAACAAAAATTTTTGGATTATTGTTGTAAAGCCCTTTCTTTTCACTCGTTCACTTAGTTCTTTATTTTATCACTCAACCTCCTTCGAAAGTTGTCTTACACAGGGCCCTCCTCATTTAGGTTGAAGTTGAGAGAGGTTTTGATTTGAGTTTCGTTGGAGGAAGCGTTCTCTTTGTACAAAAAAATGAGGCGAAATACAGATTAAAATTTTAATCAGTTCACCAACCTTCTGTGAAAGTCAAACTTCCTCGAAACCGATATAAGATATTTTATTTCTACTTTCACAAGTGATTTTCCACTAGCATTCAACAAAGGAAATTATTTGGCGACCAAGCAATTCTGGCTTCTCTTAGGCTCTCAAATGTAGTCTTAAATGGAGAGCTGACAAACGGAAAGAGAAGAACTGGTGAACAGAACAAACGTTTCAGAGATCAGCTTCCCATCCTGCTAAAGGGAGTTGAAATTGCGAAGGATTACTAAAGTCTAGCAGAGGACAGGATTACATAGAGGAAAACTGTTCGGGAGTTTAAGAGGCTGACTGAACTGAAAACGAGAAGGAAAGCACGGAACCCTACCATCTTCACATGCAATGACTGCCAGACCCATTTAGGGATTGATGAAGAATAGGAGGGCAATGTTCAAGGACGAACTACCGGTTCTATTATTACTTATGGACTCGACAAATTAATATATGTCGCTTTTTTCAATAATACATGAGCATACAAACTCCCATAAACGTGAAATGGCTAGAAGACCATTCTACTGGAGAAACTTCGCCTTTTCCCACGTCTCAACTTTTTAGAGTTCATAGTGGGTACAAAGTTCAAGAAGAATACAGTACAAGATTTCAACTACCTACCTACTTATTATACTTTCCTGTATAACAGTCTACATACCATATGACGAAAAATTATCTCTCCAACCAACTCTCATGAATATAGGTAAATAGTTCCAAGACATAGTATCCTGTTCTGAAATTTAACACAAGTTCCATGTTCTTACTCAAAATATTTTAAAAGTTGAGGCTCGAATGATGAATTCGATGTTTCCGTTCTCACCTGCGCCACAGATCGTCATAAACAGGCAATAAATCAAATCCAAGGAATAAATTAGCTAGAAAATTTACTGAGAATTAATGATTCCGCGTAAAAGCCTTTCAATCAAGTCTGAAAATTACTTACTATCAAAATACTGAATAGAGTTACAGCTATATTCTTCCAGCCATTACCGGTAAATTCGCACATTTCAAAACTTGATGATCCACATCATTCTTAGAAGAGAGCTCCAAATTATACGTCGCAATAAAAAACGCATAATATTATAGGGACAACGTTCGAAATTGACGACTATACGCATAATGAAATCGGGATTGACAAACTCACGCTGAATCTCGAAGTTTGTTGTCCGTGTTGTTGAAATCATTTCATAAACTTAAGACAGAGTTCGTAAATATCAACACAGACTCGATTAGTTTTTCCGGTAATACGCGACAGAATTATTGGTATATTGTTGACAAAAAAGCCTACCAAGAAAATTACCGAGCTTCTCGATATTTTTAATCAGATGACGAAAAGTTTCGTTCCCTATCTCTGAGATGAGACTCAAATTAAAATTCGACTGTTTATTAAAGATACCTAATGATATCATACCACACATTTCTGAAGGAAGAGAGTTAGAGAGTTGTCGGGGTAGGGAAAACGAGAGTCATATACAAGAAAATTCAAGGTATCGAGGTCGTCCTGGCACTTACATCTCACCCCTGGACGATAAAAAAATGGATCATAAAATACTCCCGTAGTGAGTTAATAAAAGAATTCTTAAAGATCACCATAAGTATCCGCGGAGGAAGGTACTCCGACAGGCTTGAAACAATTTCAACTGGGTGAAAGAGTGATGCATATGATCTGGTCTGACAACTCCAAAAAATTTTCCAAGGTGACCGTATTAGAGGCAAAGAGGGCTTCAACTTAGATTAGGAATTATTCGGGAAAATTTCGAGGTAAAAATGTATTCCTAAAGAGCAGATCGTGCCTCTGAAAAAGTAGGGCTCTGACCTACAAAACTTTGCGAAGGTATTGAATGATATCCGAGAGAGAGGAAACTCTTGCTCATATGAGACGGGTAATGAGAAAAACTGCGATATCTTTCGCCGTTTGTGAGGTAAATTATGGTTCCAAAGAGAGCGAAACCTCCTATCTAGTTTCGGGTCTTGTGTCCGCCATCCATCGTTCATCCGTAGAACTGATTATAGTCCCGATGGGAACGGTCACCTAAGAGATTTTTCCAACCAAACAGATCGTGACGACCCAACATAAATGAAAAAGCGCGGACAAGCACCTAATGTACTTGGTATTACTTTTTTTGGTTAACCCTTGACAAAATCTCCAAAGGGTCATCTGATCATGGACTCTGATTTTCAGACAAGAAAACAGTAGATGATAGTGTTTCAAGAAAGAAACTCGCGTCAGGCCGTCTTTTTCTTTTTGGCATCGACAAAACTTCACAATTACCATCCAATCAACTGCCGAGTTCCTTGGAACCACCTTCGACGCCACAACCTCCTGGATCCGCTATAACAAAATCTTGAGAGCAAAATGCCTAAATCTTTGATCTTCTCAAATACCTATGGCTGAATCCGTGAACACCTGCTGCAACTCTACAATAGTCTTATACGCTCCCAACGTGATTACGGTTCCCCAATTTACACCCACTCCAACAAAACAACCTTAGAACTTCAGCACTAGATTTTCGAGACTTCAACGGCCTCTTGTCGCACTACGGACCAGTCATTCATTGAGTCAGATGATCCTCTTCTCCGTTACCGCGCTTTTTCACTTAATGCTAAGTTTCTGGCCTCAACAGCCCAATACCCAAATCTTTCCATCTTTCCAAATGCTCGCAGACCACTTAATTCACCCCTTCTGTAACTTCAATGCGATGAGGACAATCTTCTTGGTCATATTCCGTTTGCTTTCTAAAACAACGAGCTACTCACGTGTATTTTCCCGCATCAATCATACACGGGGTTGTAGCGGATCTCTCACCGCGAGCGATCAGCAGAGGACAATGTTCTCAGTCATATTCCATTTACTGTTCAACACAACAAGTTACTCACGTACACTTGCCCGCTTTAACCATACGCGGGCCAGTAGCTGATCTCTCACCGCAATTGCGACCGACAGAAGACGATCGTCTTGATCACATTTTATTCTTTGCCGGAAACAACGAGCTTCTCATGTGCATTTGCCCGCTTCATTTGCACACGGGAACCTGGCCAATCTCTCTCCACAAGCTCATATTGGAAGACAATCTTCTTTCTAGCACAACCATCTTCGTTTGGAACATCGAGAAATCGTTGTGCAATGACCCACCCCAATCATACGCAGGGCTTCACCTCATTTCTCACCGCGAGTGCTGCTCTGTACTGTACCTTCTGTACCTTCCATTGTCGCGAAAACAACGAATACCTGAATGTTTGCCTGCAAGGCATTCACCGACTTCTTTCCGGGAGCATTCAACAGTAGACTAGCCTTTCGGTCACATTCTCCCTAGAAGCCAACAAAACGAGGATTGGGGCACATTTTCCCCTTTTGATTCAGGTAGGGACTTCAGCCAATCTTTTGCTGCTAGCTATCAATAGAGAAGCTTCTCAGTATTGTTTCCTCCGTCCCATGGAACTATGATAAACTTCACAAATTGCCTTCTTCGATCAAATACATTGCCCTAGCTGATCTTTCACAGCCAGAATACAGCAGAAGAATTGTTTGCTTAGTTTTGGACACGTTCTCTTCTTTCGAAAACCTGAACAATTTCCTGTTTTGAAGAAATGTTGTTGGTCCCATTAAACCATTTGGGTGCTGTTCAGAATTTTTAAATAATTTTTTCCGGAATCTACGCTAAATTTCATTTAAGAATTGAGTAAAGTCTACAAGTTCGAGCGATTTTTTGCTTTAGGGAAATTTTTATCCTTTTTGAGTCCATCAACTTGTTTTGGTGTTTTTCAAAATGTTTCAATCATATTTTTTCAACTCTACGCTGCGTTTCCTTCGAGTAACATCAATTTAATTCTTAAAATACTCAAAATTCATTTAAATACTGTAAAATGAATCATTATTAGGCACCGTAGCTATTTTTTCACCGTCAGTTTACAACGGATGACGATCTTCCCTGAAAATTCACTCTTTCGACTGACACAACAAGAATGATCACACTCTTGCCCGCTTTCATCGATAGAGGCACTCTGGCTAATTTTTCATTGCGAGTTTACAACGAAAGACAAGCTTCTTGGTTCCATGCTTTCCCTCATCGTCTGGAACAACGAGTCTTCCACCACCTTCAATCATACTCAGGGTCTTAGTCGAACTAAGCTCAATTTCGGAAGACAATCGAATAAAATATGAAAATTTGAGCGATCTTTTAACTTGTGAGTATGTGAAATCCCTTGGGACCCTTTCACTGACTTTGGAGCTTTGTTAGGTAATTTTCGGGTTATTTTCCGGACTCAGCGTAAAATTTCACTAGTAAATTGTACAACATTTTGATGATAGAGCAATTTTTTTGTTTGGAGAAATTTTGACCCTCTTTGAGGCCGTACATCCATTTTCAGGATTCGTGAGGTGATTTGGGTGATTTTTTCGGACTCAGCACGAAATTTTACTTTAGAATTCTACAAAATTTTCAAAGATCACACTTTTTTTTTTATTTGGGGGAATTTTGACACTCTTTGGTCCATTTTCGAGCTTCGTACGGTGATTAGGGTGATTTTTTCGAAGTTAGCGCAAAATTTTACTGAAGAATTGAATAAAATTAAGTATGTTTCAGTCGCCTTCTATACCTCGAGAATGGCTGTTTAGCCGAAAGCGCTCGGCAGTGTTATTTTATTACGATTTTTGTACTTGCGTTTTGTACTCTTCGTGAGTATACTTCTTCCTTTATCATCAACTTAGAAAAGAAAGAGAAATTTGATGTTTGTACCAATTACACTGCGCATCTGATTAAGCAATATTATTCTGCTTCCAAATTGATATTAATGTTTTGACTCGCAAAGAATAATCATTGTTATAATGACCGTAAGCCTCCGTGCAATGTCGCGATGATAGGGTGATTTGTATCACTTGATACCGTGATCTACTTCATCATCTTTTATGCGTTATTTTGTTGGTTTTTCAAGATTCAACGCAGTAGGCAAAAAGAAAATAAAATTTCGTATCCATTTTTTTGACATTGAAAAATTTTAGTGTCTCAACCTATGTAAAATATACTATTCATTCCAATTACGAAAAACGTAGCCATCAACTTCCCGTCGGGAGAAATTCTGTCATTAAACCACTCATTGGTCGTTTTGCGAAAGACCAACTCTCAGCGAGCGAAACAATTCTCCGGAGAGTCATTTTGAACACTACGTTATTTCTAGTGGAAATTCCCGAAATCTTTGCGGAGTAGGTTTATTACCATCTTCTTAGTATTTTCACTGATCCCTATATTTCATGCTCATGAAATTTAAGATATATCCTTTTATTTCGGGGACACAAGTTGTCCTCACGTACTTCAAAAAAACTTGATTTACTTTTATGGAATATTGTGAACACATTTCTCGAGAAGATTTTCTTACTACAATGTCGATATTTTTTCAATACTATCTTTTTCAGCTTTAGAAATGTATCAAAGGCGTGTTTTAATAGTTATATTCGCAAGGAGAGACACAATTTTGTCAGTTGTGCACTACATGGACGGTGAAGTTCGCGATAACAGTGAAAAGGATACGGCTCGCGAAGTACAAGAGTAAGTTCCCTAATTAACTTGCCGTCTAGAATAACGATGAAAGGTCTGCTTTATTTGAATTCCGTAAAATTTTCATGTTAGATTCTTATACTTTCTCTGAATTCCTTCTTAATTAGAGGGCTCGCAGCTCAAGAATTCTCTCTCTTTGACGGAAAGATTTTTTCAGTATACTTCTCTTTGTTAAAGCGCTCAGAATTCGGAGGATATTTCAATGATAAAAGTTTTGGACCCCTGTCACTGGAAAATTAGAATGCCAAAGCTTAGAATCCCATTCTTCGTTGGTCTCCGGCTCTGTTTCACTCCTTCCATTCTTCTCCCATTTAGGGTCCTTCTGTCAACTAATCACCATGAATGTGTCTTCACCACGGTTTTAAACCTTGTACAGGTACACAAAGGAAACAATCCATTGTCTCGTACATCACTGTGCACAAACAGCAATTGAGTAAACATCTCGATGAATAAGTTGACTTTGTAAAGTATCCATCTTTTCGTGCGTGTAAACTGGTGTGTGAATCAAATACGTATAGCTATCTTTCTCTCTCCATCTTTCTCTGTCTCTTTCCTGTATTTCTTTCCTTCCTTTTCTTTTTTCCTTTCTATGGTTTTTCCCATCATCAAATATTATGTATTTGATGATTATTCTCGTTTTATCCTGTTCCTATTTCTTCCCACTTGAGTTCATGACCATATTTGGTCATGAATTTGGGTGCTGTTTTCCTATTCGTCTATTCCAATATCTTGAGATGGAGGGGGCAAGCTATCTTATCGTTTTATTCGAAGTTTCGGTCGACGAGCGTTTCGCTCGCTGCACGAATACTTCAGTTAGGTTTGCAGACCATGCGGAGACCCCACATCCTGCACCGAATTGTGACCATCGTCGGGCCTACTCCATATTTTTCTTATGAATGGTGTGTTAGACCAGTTGACCACGTTTCATATTTTAAATGTGTAAAAATCTCTGGGTACAATCCTCTCTTTGAAATCGATACCAACTTGTCTGGGATTTCTCGCAAGATGAAGTGCGCGCCTGAGTACTGCCTCTGGATACCGATGAGGGCGTAAATCGAGTTACCAGTTCACAGTCTAAAAAGTAAACGCTAAACTAGTCGCTGCTGGGAGTCGCTTCCTATTGCGCGTAGCGGAGACTCTAAACGAGAAGTCCATGGTTTTAGTCGTCGTTATCCATGCCAACTCTCACTAAGTATAGGCGTAGACCTTGTTCCTTACGGAATTCTTGAAGATCACTACATCGAGGACGGACAGTCGTTGGACGGAGGAAACGCTCGACACCCTGCTACCAGCCGATAGGCGGATAATTAATTGAAGTATCATTATTCGAATTTGGTAACGTACGATTTTTTCTTAGTCTTGCGACGTAATAAAGATATGGTTGCTATAATTAAAGTAATTTTTTTTTTTCGTTATTCGATACTAAGCTCTCCTTCATTGGAAGAGAGTCCCCCTTTAATTATCTAGAGCGTCAGGGTGTGCTCAGCTGTCCGTTTCTTAAGATTCCATTTTTTTTTCTCCCCTCTGCGAATCTTGTATGTGGGTGGGTTTTCTGAATATCAAACTCAGCTGTGGAATTACCTGGGGAGGCGGAGTCATTTCATACCTTGTCCAACTTTGAGCCATTCGTAGGGTTTCCATCTTCTTTCTACAATAGTTTCTCCTTGTTCTTGTTTTTGGTTTTTCTAAATTTTTCTTTTTTTAGTTGGTCGTTGTTTTTTCTTTTTTTTCTTGGATTGACCATCCACGTTCGATAGCCAGTTCTTCTCTTCTCCCCCCACTGGGATTACCGTAGGTGTGTAGATGAGAACGTAGTCTATCTCCCTACGAAGAGTCACAGTGCCCATTCGGTCATATAAAGTTCATCATTAGTCCAATAGCCTTGAATCAGGGACAGTTCGTTCCTTACCTAGTGAATCCGTTCTCGGCCCGTCTTGAGATTGCTCATGTTCCACCACTGCTTAGCTAGTTACGGCCAGAGGACGCCTCGAGATAGAGATATTCTCCTGATTGTGTCGAGTTCGTGAGACACTATGGTAGAATCAGTTTTTCTTCTTTTTGATTTCTTTTCTAAATTTACCCCCATAAGTAAAGTAAGAAGAAATCTCCATCTCGACGTCGGTGCTACGGGAGATCACTCTTCTGAGTGACAGATGTAAGTCGGTTTATGTCGGTGTGGACAGTAAAGGGATACACCACAACTTAACCGAGCCTGAATTAGGGGCTGAAAAAATGATTGGACCTGTGGTGTAGTGAAGGGAAGTGGATGAGTCAATCTCCCTTCTCCGTCTCAACGGGTCGATCGCCAGCGTTCTCGAGCAATTGTCAAAAAAAAATTATTAATGTCTCAAATTCTTGATAAAGATTGAAAATCGAGTGTACGAGAACAAATTTACGAGTGCCATTCTAATTTCTATCATTTTTGTATTACAAGTGTTAATGAATCATATAATATTTCCTCCTCTCCTCTTTTTTTTTGGTCGATCGTGGAACATTTGGAAATTTTGAAAGTTGATCGTGGCTCAGAAAAGTTGAGTACCGCTGTACTAGGGCTAACAGTATACTAGGCTATACGAAGCCTGACAAGCAATATCAAGGACTTCATGTACTTTGATAAAGTCCAACTAGGGCGAGAGAGAGAGAAAGAAATCGGAGCCTAGTATCGAACGACTGAGTGAAGCGAGTTAGCTAATCGACCTAAGATACAGGATACTAAAATTATACTGGACCAAGAATGGGGCGATCGAACAGAGGGACTGGGCCATAACACTAGTCAGTCTGACATGCGGAATACTCGGTTTATACTATGCTGGCGACGTTACTCTGACGTTATCATGACCAACGTATCGAAAGTCGATATAATAGGCTGGATCGATATAGTCGATCTTCAATTTTGATCAATCACTTGCATATTATGAAGTGCTAGACTACGAGTACGTGTCTCTGAAGGAGACATATCCAGAGACACACCTTTCTTGATACAGATCGGAGCTTATTGAAGGGTAAGGAGGACCAGAAATCATACCAGGGAGAGAGGATGAGGGATTAGTAATAGGATTTGACGGAGAGGGAACAGTTATTGAAGATGAACACAGTGACTTTTTGCGGCAAAGTGCTTAGCGTCACGTTTCTTAAGGTAGATGTCTCCCGATGTCTATAGAAAAGAGTCGTAGATTGAGAAAGAAGAGTGAGGATCCATTAGAATATAGAATTGTAGAATAAGGGTGGAAGTAAGGATGATAGAGAATCCGATAGTGCGAGGAATTTCCGAAAGGAGAAAAGCGACGACGGTGGATATGGAAGCGGAGTTTCTCATACAGAAGGATGAGATGTTACTTCGAATAGAGATTGTATGTATGTGGGTACACAGAAGGTGGGAGAGAAATTCTGAAGACAAGATTTTGTTGCTTGCATACTGGGAAAATTGTGTGTTCTGTTGTATGGGATTTTGGGCTAAATTTGTTCTAGCGCAAAAACGCTAAACGATAAATGTATACTCCAAATGTACGAGAATTTTATCTGAGTTTAGCAACTTTTCGAGCCTAGAATGAACTTTCTACGACTTTTCTGGGTCGATTCATACCGAACATATGTCAAAAATTGATAAATTTGGCAAGGTTTTCAAAGCAAAAGTTGGGAGAATTTCTCTCGAAACATTATAGGGTCGTTTAGGTATTTTAACAGGAAACCAGTTTCATGTTTTTTTTTTTTTTTTTGGGGGGGGGGGAGTTTTTTGTTTGCCGTGCGCTATTTGAGTCGTAATGTATGATAACAGAGGGACTTTTAATTCTCAGAACCAATTTGACTCATAGAACAGGTTCCCTACGTTCCTCGTTCAACTTCGTTAAGGAAGCTGTAATTTTTTTTTTTTTTGAATCAGCGCTAAATTTTACCAGTAGGTAGTGTAAAATTTGAAAATTCAAGCGATTTTCTATCCTTCAGAACCTCGGCTTCAGCACATTTCGGCCCAGAAAAATCATAAGAAGTTCAAGTTCGGTCTAGGCTCAAATTGTTGTTAAAATTGAGTTACAACTAATTGCTACATTAATTCAACGAATTTAGTCCAAATTCCCATTCAACTGTCAACATCATTTTGACGCACCCTGTACGTATGAAATTAATTGTTTTGGGAATTCCAATAAGATCTAAATCGATGTTAGGAATAGGGATTAACCAAGGGGTAGTGGATAAAAAAATGACGTAGGAAGGGCCTACGTTTGAGATGATTAAACGAATACGTTCCTCAAGGTTACGGCTATCCATAATAAACGCAAAAAACGAATACTCCGAAGGGAGTGTAAACCATGCAAACCGCAGAAAAATATATGACGACGAGCGCTTTCGGTTAATAGACGATCTTCAAGCCTGAAATGAAAACAACTGACGAACAGAAAAGAAGAGCAAGGTATTAAGATTATCCAAACGAGAAATCGCGGTGTGAATCATAAACCAGTTTGATCAAACCATCTTCCGGATTGTACGAGTTGAGTACAGTGATACCGTCGGTGTTTAGATGACGCATTATCTCTATATGCTCGAGGGCGATGCGCTTACGATAGGAATTCTCCTTATGTAGGAGCTTTTCGGATCCCTCGCGGAAGCTGTGGCCACTGTTTATTAAGTGATCGGCAAACGCTGACTCCCCTAAGTGTCCCTTCTTCCAAGACTTCACTCTAACTTTCATTTGGCGGCTGGTCTCACCGATATAAAAGCCTCCACAATCCCCTCATTCCAACTTGTTAACACCACTCCTCTCATCAACAGGTATGGGGTCCTTCAGTCTCACAAACAACCTCTTGACTGTGGTAGGGTTGTAAAACGCGGGTCTGAAGCCAAACGGGCGGAGGGCCCGACCCAATTGGCGAAGGAACTTCCCCAAGAGAGGGAGACTGATCCAACGCAAACGGCGATCACGGATCGTGTCTCGGGGGAGGGAGGTGGTGGAATTAAGAAGGCTCCTCGTAACTTTCCTCCGAACCATCACGTCAACATCGACATTGACCCCATTCACTCTGGCCAGGTGTTTTATTGTGAGTAATTTTTTCTTGAAGGCAGACTGACTCAAAGGAATACGAGTCAGTCTGTGAACTAGACTGTGAGAAGCAGCCATCCTATGAGCAACAGGACCGAATGAACCACCGTGGACTAAAACATTGGTCGTAGTATCTTTCCTGTAAATTCCAAACTTATGGGTACCGTCTATTATAGAGATCAATAAATCCAGAAAGTTAATGGAAAATACCACTATTTTCAACGTAAATTTGATGGAAGGGTATACCAGGAATTGAGATACCTCAGAAACTCACCAAGGAGATCTGGGGGACCAGTCCAGGTGCATAGAACGTCATCAACGTACCTGTGCCAATACTGAATATGATTAAGTAACACCTGGTTCGAGGAAGAGATGGCAAGTTCAAACTTAGACATGAAAATTTCGGAGATGAGAGAGCCTAAAGGTGATCCAATAGGATCCCTACTTCATCAGGAACTTCGAAAAATTTTCCTTCAAATTTACAGTAGTTGGGGGACCAACAAATATTCAGAAGAATGAAAAATTCCTGTAGCTCATTGTGAGGAATATTGGCTTTGACGAGTAGCTCACCCATACGCTGGATAGTAGCAGCCTTAGGAATATTCGGGAACAAACCAACAACATCAAACGAGCAGATGGTCGTTCCCGGGGGAAGACTTACACCCTTCAGAACGTCAGTTGAAGAGGCCGAATTCAAGACCGAATGAGGAGACTCAAAATCAACGCAATTTTTGAACCAACGGTCCAGGAATTTGGCAAGGAGGTAGGTGGGGGAGGAGACGAAAGAAACAGCGGGTGGCATCGGGGTATTGTTCTTATGCACTTTGGGCAGCCCTTAGAGGAGGAGGGTGTGGGGTTAGGAACAAGGAGGGCTTTTACCGAAGCAGGAGTTTTGATAATAGCCTCACTCCTGTTGATGACACTCCTAACTTCTTTAACGTGCTTAGGAAAACTGAAATCCTCACTCTCTTGCCTAGATGGGCTCGAAACGGCAGAAGGAGTGAATCATTGATGGGAAGATTTTGGGCATTGGCTGTTGTGGAGTGAAAGATTGCGGTAACGGAGAGGAGAAACATATCAAGCTGAGTAAAGGGTTGGTGCATAGTGAACCGAGGGCCATTTGAAGCCAGGAAGATCGAGTTGAGTCGAGCAATATTTGAAAAGTCAATATCGGGAGAAATCTATGATCAGCCTTTTTTTCTTCAATATTACGGAGGAGGAGAACGAAGTTTCAACTCATGTAATTTATGTACGTAGTCAGTCTGGCCTAAACAGATCATCGAAGATGAATTGTACAGAAGAAAAACGAAAAAGCTCGTTTACATAATTATGTCCCCATAATGAAACAGAATATCACACGTAACAGACAAGAAAGGGGACAGAAGTTTGAAAGTTGTGCATCGGAAGAAAAGATATTTCAGCTGTTAAGATAGAAAATTTCCTTTTTTGAATCGAGTGTTTCAGATTAAACGAGCTACGAAAAGAAGATGAATTTTGTTCTAATATAAGGTCGTATAGAAATCATGCCGCTCAAGAGTTGAATAAATTATTCCTTTTTTCTTGTAAATGGAACATTGCGGTATGAAAATGTTATAATTTATTTGCATTTTTATGACCGTCTTGGCTAGTGTCAAGGAATGTTTATTACGATGGGCCGCAAAGAGAGAAGACAGTGTAGTAATTGAGATACTTCGACAATATTGCTTGAGACCAACTCATCAGAAAGAGAAAATGAAGTCTAACGCGTGCCTACAGCAAAAATTTGGTACAAGAAGAGAATGTTGAAGAGGCGTTATGCCGAGGAATCTACTTATCGTAAAATACAGAAGACCCAAACATTTTTGATCTGTATACCAGATCAAGTGTCTCCTCGCGAAAAAGAACGA
The DNA here is from genome assembly GCA_035079385.1 of Aspidiotus rigidus. Lineage (NCBI taxonomy): Eukaryota > Metazoa > Arthropoda > Insecta > Hemiptera > Diaspididae > Aspidiotus > Aspidiotus rigidus. The sequence continues at coordinate 6,483,184 of JAVHKY010000023.1, forward strand.
GCCTTTTTTTCTCTTTCTTTTCTCTTTTCGAAAAAATAAGCGAATTTCCGTATACTGCGAAATATTTGTGACCATTTTCCCGACAAAGGACGAACTTTCTGATGAAGTTGGAATTCAAACTGAAAAAGTCTTCCGCACCGAATGTGTTCGTATGAGTTTATATTAACGATATAAAAGTCATTATCGGCAATATACAGCACTAACCGATTTCCAACGGTTGCCATGATACAGTATAGCTTTTATTCGTGATCTTTTTCTTGCGATAAAATACGTAGGCCTGCATACATAGCTTTCGTATAACGCAGCACGGTGGCCGTACAGAATAATGTACAGAGCACAGTAGTATCCCGTATACACAAGCCACCAGCTGTTCACCTAATTTCAAAAAGCAGACTACAGGTCTACGTCTTTATTAAGCCAAATTGGGAGTGTACCTACTTAAAAAATGTACGTATTTCCCTCCCGTGGGACGTTCCTACTTCAAAAGCGTGATTTATGAAGTGTACGTCCTATGATGAGGGTGTCTTTTCTAGTTCTGAGACTTTTGTCATCGCAAACTGAGAGTATGTGTCATAGGTTTCGTGAAAGTTATCGTATAAGTTTGGAATGTATGATGTATAGCTTGGGGCAGCCCGGAGGAGTTATTCTACTCGAAGCTTATTAAAAGTTTGAATCTAATGATGAGCACATAATAACATAATATATTGGGCGTCTAGCGACTATTTTCAGTGCTTCAACGACTCGAAATTACATTTTGAATCTCGGTTATTTTGACTTGGCGAGGAAAAATTTCAATTGTACAGGAAATCGAGGCAAAAAAATTTCGATTTTTTTATTCAGGTACATAACAATTTCTACTATGGTGATGTATTTCACACTATAAGTTCATTAATTTGGTGTAAGCATTTCAAGCTTTCTCATGCGATTCTGAGCGCGTATTAGACTCTTCGAACTTTTTCTAATGACCTGTTGACTCTTTTTAAACGTAACGATCTTACACAATCTGTAACCACGCGACGTTTGCTTGCCTTAATTTTTTTTTTTTTTCGTTTGTTTACCATAAAACCTACTTGCAGTAAGCCGTACACATATTTTACCTTTCATTTATTTTCACCCTTATTTGTCTGTCTCGTAATATTACGCACACCCACACGTTGATTTTTCTTTTCTAAAAAGAAAAAAAAAAGCAGGGTTCGCTCGATCTTTGTGTTTGTAATCAATATAGCATATATAAATGAGATTTCTGCAAACGACGTCAAGTAGGCCCATTTGTATGATTGGTAATATTTTCTTTTTCTCCTTTGCCTATGTAGAGCAGGAGAGCTCTTTCGAGTACATATGTAACGTTCAATGAGCTGTGTCTCAAAATTACCCGCGTAATACGTATAGGTAGTGAAAATGAAAATCTATTGAATATGATTAGCGAGCGTTTGCATTTTGACTCAATTTCGAATAATGAAAAATGAGACTGATTCAACCCGGCGATGTTCGAATAATGGCCTTTCACCTTGAACCATCGATGTGTTACAAACGTCAGAAATTTGAGGTACTTATTTGAAGCCAGGGAAGAATTTGTTCATGAAGACAAATATAAAGCTAAGCTTGGTAGGCACAAAATTACTTCAAGATGGAAGTAAAGATAGAAAATAGCTAGAAATTCAGTTTCACAAAATTGGGGATCGTGTACTCAGTCAGAGGGTAAAGTTACATCCTAATGTAATGAATTTTAGCATTTTTATATACTTATATACTTTTACTCTTGAAAAACCGTCACGGTTTCTTGATGGTTAATCAAAAGTTTCGGCAAGGACTACTCCGTCACGAAAAAGTGTCACGGTTTTTGTCACGCTTGGTGACGTCCTCAATGACCTTAACCTACTTTAGAGCTTTGAAAAAATTTCGAACTTTGGCCGTCATTATACCTGGCCTAAATTAAGTAGGTTTAGCTACCATTTTATAGGCCTAATATATAGTAGTATGCTAGACTAAGGAGGGGGCGAACGCGGAGCGATAGAGCCCCTGAAAGCCAGTTAGCTTAAAATATTGTATACTAGACTTATACTAGACTAAGAGAGGGGGGCAAATGAGAGGAGCGAGTGAGCCCTCAAAAGCCACTTAGACTTAGCTCAAAATATTGTATACTAGAACAAGTAGGGGGCGAACGAGCTTTTGTCACGCTTGATGACGTCATCAGCGACCTGGACCTATTTTAGGGAGGCCTAAAAAAAGTACTAGGTTACCTATGCTAGATTTATACTATAACCCAGGAAGATTAGGGAGAGCGGACCCTCTCCCAAATGGGGTCAAAGTACCACAAAAATTGGTTTTTTAAGAATAAATCGAAAACTAAGCATCAGAGAAGAAGAAGTTTCGAACAAAAGTTGTTCCTCATCAAATTTCCTATAAATTTCACTATATGTATGTCAACTTAGCCCAAAAACTCGAGCTGAAAAGTTGAAAGTTGAGCGATTTTCTAAAATACTTGATTTTGGTGTTAGTGTAGTCAAATTAGACAGATTTTGGAAAAAAAAAAATTTGTAACTTGGTCATATTGTAGTATTATTAAATTTTCTGGCATAGCCAAATAAATGAAAATCATGTTCCATGTCTTTTATATTTTATCAGTCATCATGAAATATTTCAGTCTAGGCTTCTACTAGGTCAAGTGTTCGTGAGATATTATTCGTTTACCCCTTTACCTATCTTGGCGTCGTGTAATTCTTGTATGAGAAATATTTTGAGGTAATTGTGGGTGTTCTATATTTTGAGGTATCAACTTTCGGTGGGGCGAACGAGCGATCTCGCTGTTGTATTGGAATGGTATGAGAAAATTCAAGTCTTTTTTGAGAAATATGAGGTAGCGCGAACTCGCTCCGCTCGTTCGCCCCCTGTCTCGCTGTTGTATTGGAATGGTATGAGACAATTCAAGTCTAGGGGACTTGGAAAAATTTCGACTATCCAGCAATATATGATAGGAAGAGGGACTTAAAAAACTTTACCTATCTTGGCGTCGTCTAAGTCTTCTATGAGCAATATGAGGTAGCGCGAACTCGCTCCGCTCGTTCGCCCCCTGTCTCGCTGTTGTATTGGAATGGTATGTGACAATTCAAGTCACATGGAAAAATTTCGACTATCCAGCCTTTATTTATTTAATTGTTTAATTATTCAATTATTTAAATATTTAATTATTTAATTATTTAATATTATTTATTTATTTATTTATTTATTTATTTATTTATTTATTTATTTATTCATTTATTATTAATTCTTGTACTAGGTCAAGTGTTCGTGAGATATTATTCGTTTACCCCTTTACCTATCTTGGCGTCGTATAAGTCTTGTATGAGAAATATTTCGAGGTAATTGTGGGTGTTCTATATTTTGAGGTATCAACTTTCGGTGGGGCGAACGAGCGATCTCGCTGATGTATTGGAATGGTATGAGAAAATTCAAGTCTTCTTTGAGAAATATGAGGTAGCGCGAACTCGCTCCGCTTGTTCGCCCCCTGTCTCGCTGTTGTATTGGAATGGTATGAGACAATTCAAGTCTAGGGGACATGGAAAAATTTCGACTATTCAGCCTTTATTTATTTAATTATTTAATTGTTCAATTATTCAATTATTTAATTATTTAATTATTTAATTATTTATTTATTTAATTATTTAATTATTTCATTATTTAATTATTTAATTATTCTATTATTTTATTGTTTAATTATTTAATATTATTTATTTATTTATTTATTTATTTATTTATTTATCTATTTATTTATTTATTTATTTATTTATTCATTTATTTATTTATTTTCAATTCTTCTACTAGGTCAAGTGTTCGTGAGATATTATTCGTTTACTCCCTTTACCTATCTTGGCGTCGTATAAGTCTTGTATGAGAAATATTTTGAGGTAATTGTGGGTGTTCTATATTTTGAGGTATCAACTTTCGTGGGGCGAACGAGCGATCTCGCTGTTGTATTGGAATGGTATGAGAAAATTCAAGTCTTCAATGAGAAATATGAGGTAGCGCGAACTCGCTGTTGTATTGGAATGGTATGAGACAATTCAAGTCTAGGGGACTTGGGAAAATTTCGACTATCCAGCCATATATGATAGGAAGAGGGACTTGGAAAATTTTCTAATTATCAATTATATTAATTATTTAATTATTTATTTATTTAATTATTTAATTATTTAATTATTTAATTATTCAATTATTTAATATTTATTTGATTATTTAATTATATTAATTATTTAATTATTTATTTATTTAATTATTTAATTATTAATTATATTAATTATTTATTTATTTATTTATTTAATTATTTAATTATTCAATTTTTTATCAATTAATTAATTAATTATTTATTTATTTATCTATTATTAATTATTATATTAATTATTTAATTATTTATTTATTTAATTATTTAATTATTTAATTATTTAATTATTTAATTATTTAATTTTCAATTAATTAATTAACTAATTAATTATTTATTATTATTACGCGGGTGTACTCGCGAATTTCTGAATCACCCACGGGGTAGAGATTTCTCTTGACGGGGGGGGGGGGGGGGGGGGGTGTACTCGCGAGTTTCAAAATCGTGGTCTGGCGTGAGAAAAGACATGGAACATGTCAAAAAAAAACATTGCGACATAGTAAAGGTCTGATTGCTGGAAATAGTCAAGAATGAAGTCCAAAACCACATACTTACTTCTCCGCGTTTTTCCTCAGGAGCATCTCTTTCATGGGGGTTGAAACCCTCCTCAAAATCAGTTTTTTGTAAATATCCCGCTTAATACGCATTTTAGAGAAAAAAGTCATCAGTCAAAAATTATTTCTTGTGAAATTTCCTATCGGACTAGGTATTTCATTTTAACCTACACGTGATAGTTAGCTCAAAAATTCATGGAGATTGAGCCTCTATCCCTTTTGTTGGGGGGTACATTCAGAAAATATTTGTCCTCATCAAGCGCGGGCGCGAGCGATACAAGGTTAATGACGTCACAAGGTTGATGACGTCATGGAGAGGGAGAGGGAGAGGGACTTAGAATAATTTCGACCTCTAAGCTATACAGGGTGAGGTCAAAAGATGTTACCAGTTAAATGGGAGTTTGCGTTGAATCTATCGTAGCGCAAAAACGAGATGTATACTTCAAATCTACGAAATTCGCATCTTAATTTTATCTTTAATTTGCGCCAAATACGAAGTTTCTACGTCTTCTCTAAGCCGAGTTATGGACCAAAATGTGCCGAAAATTCAACAATTTGCTAGGGTTCCAAAATAGGGCTTGAAAATTAATTAATTTACAGTATTGAGCTGAATTTCGAACATTCCGATAATTAAATTAGTGTTCCTGAAGTGAAATTTTACGGGGAAAACGAAAAAAATAGTCACAAAATACTGCTAAGTACAAAAATGGGTTCATGAGCCCAAAAAGGGTCGAAATGTCCCGAAGTTGGATACTTCTTCATGATTGACAGCCGTAACATTGAAGAACAAATTGATTCTGTCTATGATAAAGGCTTGCTAACGGGTCACTATTTCAGTGACTTGGTCACTCTTTTCTTTCTTGGTTACTACTCGTATTTGTCACTATTGACCCAAAATAGCTGGTATTGGTCACCATTTTTATGAAATGAAGAACAAAAAGGGGAGGGGAGAAAACGATAATACAGTAGATAACAAGTGCACAAAGAAAAATATTTTCGAATCTGTTACCCCGTTTCCTCGTGAGCTCAAACGAGTCCTCCTTTCCTCAGGAGTAAGTTTTCCCGAGTCCAAAAAATCACGATTGTTGAAAACGACATTTCCTTCCCAACGAACTCGAGTTTTTCTGCTTGCCAAAAAAATATTCGTTTTCTTCCCCTCTTATTAAGTATCGAAGATGAAATACGCTCGAGCTCGCAAGGAGAAGCGGGGAACAGCAGATGCATCGTACTCTTCTCAATCTAGCACCACAAGGTATGTTTTAGCCCTCGCTGGTCCGTGGTCAATGCCTGGTGGGTTCAAGTACTCTTCCTTCTACAAAGCTGCTTCTATGTCCTCTTCAAACTCCTTTCACGCAGGGAAAGACGGGTCGAAGTCGACTAAGGGATTGGAGTCTCTAGCATTTTATATGCTTATAAGACTGAAACTATTCTAAATGGACTTTGCAAAAATTGTAATAATTCGTCTATTACGAGTACTATGGACAAAGTCGTCGCAGTTCGGTGACTTTTTCCGAAAGGAGGCAATTCTTGGGGAAATCGTCTCGGTACATATTGTGTCATGATAAACGAAAAAACGAATACTCCAAGGGGAGAGTAAACAAATGCAAACCGCAGAAAATAAAAACGAAGGGAGCGCTTTCGGTTAAACAACCATCTTCAAACCTGAAATGAAAGCAACTGACGAACGAATGAGAAGAAAGAGGTATTAAGATCGTCCGAACGAGAAATCACGGTGTGAATCATAAACCTGTTCGATCAAGCCATCTTCCGGAATGTACGAGTTGAGTATAGTGATACCGCCAGTGTTGAGGTGACGCATTATCTCTATATTCTCGAGGGCGATACGTTTACGGTAGGAATTCTCCTTATGGAGGAGCTTTTCGGATCCCTCGCGGAAACTGTGGCCACTGTTAATCAAATGATCAGCGAAAGCTGACTCCCCTAAGCGTCCCTTCTTCCAAGACTTCAGGTGCTCAGCTACTCTAACTTTCATCTGGCGGCTGGTCTCACCAATATAAAAGCCTCCACAATCCTCACATTCCATCTTATAAACACCAGTCCTTTCATCAACCGGTATGGGATCCTTCAGTCTCACAAACAACCTCTTGACTGTGGTGAGGTTGTAAAACGCGGGTCTGAAACCAAACGGGCGAAGGGCCCGACCCAATTGCTGGGAGAAATTCCCCAGGAAAGGGAGACTGATCCAACGCAAACGGCGATCACGGATCGTGTCTCGGGGGAGGGAGGTGGTGGAATCAAGAAGGCTCCTCGTAACTTTCCTCCGAACCATCACGTCAACGTCGACATTGACTCCATTCACTCTAGCCAGGTGTTTTATGGTAAGTAATTCTTTCTTAAAAGCAGATTGACTCAACGGAATACGAGTCAGTCTGTGAACTAGGCTATGAAAAGCAGCCATCTTATGAGCAACAGGACCGAACGAACCACCGTGGACTAAAACATCGGTCGTAGTATCTTTCCTGTAAATTCCAAACTTATGGATACCGTCTATTATAGAGATCGATAAATCCAAAAAGTTGATGGAAAATACCCCTATTTCCAACGTAAATTTGATGTAAGGGTACCAGGAATTGAGATACCTCAGAAACTCACCAAGGAGATCTGGGTGACCAGTCCAGGTACATAGAACGTCATCAACGTACCTGTGCCAGTAGTGAATATGATTAAGTAACACCTGGTTCGAGGAAAAGAGGTCAAGTTCAAACTTAGACATGAAAACTTCGGAGATAAGAGAGCCTAGAGGTGATCCAATAGGGATCCCTACTTCCTCAGGGAACTCGAAAAATTTCCCTTCAAATTTACAGAAGTTAGGGGACCAGCAAGTATTCAGGAGATCAACAAATTCCTGAAGCTCATTGTGAGGAATGTTAGCTCTGATGAGTAGCTCACCCATCCGCTGGATAGTAGCAGCCTTAGGAATATTTGGAAACAAACCAACAACATCAAACGAACAGATGGTCGTCCCTGGGGGAAGGCTTACATCCCTGAGGACGTCAGTTAAAGAGGCCGAATTCAAGACCGAATGAGGAGGTTCGAAATCAATGCGATTTTTGAACCAACGGTCAAGGAATTTGGCAAGGAGGTAGGTAGGAGAGGAGACAAAAGAAACGACGGGTCGCATCGGGGTATTCTTCTTATGCACTTTGGGCAACCCGTAGAGGAGGGGGGGTGTGGGGTTAGGAACCAGGACGGCTTTTTTCAAAGCAGGAGTTTTGATAATAGCCTTACTCCTGTTGATGACACTCCTAACTTCTCTAACGTGCTTAGGAAAGCTGAAATCCCCACTCTCTTTAGCACCACACTGCTGTAGGACTTCATGGACCTTAGAAGAATAGGCCCACCTCTCCATCACTACAACAGCGTTGCCCTTGTCAGCCTTAGTGACGATTAGATCTCCCTCTTTCATCTTCCTCTTTAAACCCTGAATCACTCCTCCCAATTTATTGCTCATGCGAGGGAGGGGGTTATTACGGACCAATTCAGCACAGACTTTCTGGGTATTATAACCAGGACCAATCTTAACCGCAAGATCCGCAACAACATTCGCCAAGGTTTCATCATTCTTAAGGGGAGGCAGACTGAATTTCAACCCTTTCTCAAGGAGGGCTGTTTCGTCACTATTAAACACTACCTGACTATTATTTATGAGGGGGGATGGAATTTGTGAACAACAACACCGTCACTCACCCCTTCCTCAACCACATCCTCATTGACCTTCATTAGGGAGGACAACTTCTTATTTTTCCTCTCCTTCAACTTCACCTCAAACTTCCGACACTTTAATTTGACGTCACGCATAAAGTAATCAAACTCAAGGGGGGGGAGCACACCGGAGAGTCTCGAATGGACCATAAGGTTTAATCTAGTCGCAATATTAAATTTACCATACCATCTTCGCAACTCCGTTCTGATCCACTTCTCCCTCATATAATTCTCCAGTTTCTTAGTCGTAATCTTACAATCGGAATAAAACCGGAATTTGACGAACTTAGGTCTCAAATGCAAAGCTAAACACCGACGAAGAAACCAAATATGAGAGGAAAACGAAGCGCGTTGCTTCCGAAATTTCGTTTATTGTGTCATGGTTGATGACGTCATCAGTGGTCCGGGCTTGGCTACTTTGAAACTTGTATCCTTCACCTTCATTATACTAGAGCAGCGGTCCTAACTGAAACACTAAAATTTTGTCCATGGGAAATGAAAAATCTAAGTAAATACTATCATCTCCGAATTCCTACGCGTAAAAATCAAGGCCTATTCGTATCTATGAATTTCTTCCAAGATCCCCGTTTTCTCCTTCATCAACTCCTATCACACGACGAAAAATTTCCTTTCCCTTTCGTGAAAAATGATGTGTTATTATTAGACCTCCCGTACTGATGGCTCTAACTGAATTCTTGAAGCGGAGGAGCGTGATGTCATCAAGGGAACAGGAAAGCAGAAGGTGAGTATCGTTGACTTGACGTCGACATCAAAACGTAACTCCATCAGGCTATGACTTGGTCTTGGAAACTCGAAGGAATTTTGGCCAAAGAGCAGAGAGAGGGAGGTGACCGTCACATTCGACAAACTGGACAAAATTTCAAATCCTAAGCTATATAGAGGAGAGGGGATTTGGAAAACTTTTGACCCGATAATAGATGAGGGATATCGGCTGAATTGGTTCTACGGGAGGGGTCGTAATTTGTTCTAAATAAGTGGAACGCAGTGAATTCAATACGAGTCTTATAAAATACTGTCAAAGTTGGTTTCCAACAGAGAAGTCTTGGATAGAATTAGAGTGCAAATAAAATGTACCATAAAATATTGATGCAAGAAATGAGATTGATAACGACGAAATAAATACAAAAAAATAATATTACAATTGATTACATGAAAAAGCGAAAAGGGGATGGGCAACGTGAGATAAAGTGCAGGAAACTTACACTCACTTGAGGTCAACAGCAGTAAATACAGTCGAACCTCGATAAGTCGTACTCAGATACGTCGAAAAAAAAGCTAAGTTGAACAAATTAATCCGGTCCCGACGCATTCCCATTTAAGTGAGTACATTTTTTGTCGCTGCTTGTCGAAAACAACGGCTAAGTCGAACCAAAAATTATTCACTTTCATCTCTAAAAGTCGAACGTTCAAAAAATGACTCGAACGTTTTGCCTTCTCTTCCTGTAGAAACTTACAGCTCCTGACCCACCCGAACACTACTTTTATTTGATATCTGCCTAGTAGGCTAAAGCACATAAATGTACATAATACTGTATTAAAAAAAAGTCAGAATTCTTACACGTACACGCTTTATTCTTTTAAGGAGAGATGAGGAAGTCGAATTCTTTCTTTCACTAAGTCGAATTTTCATTGCTCCAAGTCAAACTTCAAGAACTCGAAAAATAGCAAACTCGAACAACTTTTTTGGTCCCTTTCGGATTCGACTTACCGAGGTCCGACTGTATTGATATTTTTCTATTTTTTAAAACATCATTAATAAAACAATTCTATTACATCATTGAGGGGCTGATAAAGTCTACGCGTTCCCTCGGCCACTTACAATGTTTCAGAGTCTTTTTCTGGAATCATTGTACGATAAAATTTCATCTTTCAATACAGTCGTCTCGTTTCAATTCTCGTCACTACCGCAATATTATTTATAAGTTCGAAACATCCTGATACAATTATTTTCCGCAGCCTTGTCTTCATAAAACTTAGCCGAGCAAAGTAAAATCCGCCGCAATAATACGGTAAACTTCTAATTTTATTTATTTACATCCTCGATTTTGACTGGGGTAGAAATAGTAATTAAGCTTCTCAGATTCCCTGAAGTGTATTCTGCTGTTTATGCGGCACTTTCTATAGCCAGTTACACTAAAAACGAGCCTTTGATTGTGTATAAACGAAGCAGTCAAGTTGAGTAAACAATTAGATTTATTCTTCCTGGAAGATGACGAATTTTCATTTGATAGCTTTACTCTTCGTCTGTATGAGTCGTCTTCTTTCTCAAATTTATAAAATCAACTCGCTTCTATGGTTCTATTTGTAAGGGTATAATAATACCTCACTCTGCACAATTCTGTGAAGATACACTAAGGTCCAGGAAACGACTGCCTTTCTCGCACTCCACCCGCATACCCGTGTTCGACCTTATTTCCTTCTCTTTCTCATCTCATTTCGATGAAGAAAATGTAATGTGTTTTCGTTGCTTTTGTCCGGTGTGACGTGTCTTTGTTCGAATTTTAAATTAAAATATTATTTTTGTATACACGGCAAAGAACATCACAAGAGAGGGCAGCATTTTTCAGCGCGTAATGTATGATTGCTGAAAACTCATTGAGGAAATGGCCCTACGGTAAAACGCTTTTTACAGCCGACGTGCCCGCTCGCAACTTACAGGTTGCTTCGACACACGTACTTCTTTTCCATTGATGTTGGCCCGCCTATAAAATTTGAATGCGAAAGCACCATTTCTTTGAGTTCTCTGAAAAGGTAGTCCGTATCTCCAACGAGTACCAAAAAGAAAAGGTACCGTCCGCGCGCATTAATTTAATCTCGTTAGAATTTTCATGACACGCTATCTCGCGAAACATTTAATCTGTATACACGATTTTTTGACGTAACAACAACTAGAATCGAACACCGAAACAGCTTCCCTATACCGTGACTGGCCTCGAGTAAAAGTATTCAACATAGAGATAGAGAGGGAAAAAAATAGGTTTTATGAAACATCAGATACGCAATATTTCATTTGAAAATGAAGTTGCGATTCGTCTCTACAAATGTGAAAAAAATCGTAATCAAATTAACTCGCTTCTGTTTTGCTGCAATGTTGGTTATTATTACAAAGAAAATGAAATAGCCTATGAATACGTGTGTATTGATGAAAAAAAAAAAAAAAAAATTAAATAACTCGTTTTTTGTTCGTACTCAACTCAACCATCATACATAATTGGATAACTGTAGTATCATTATGTTTCGAACTCCGAGTTCATTTTTTGTCTTTTTTTTTTTTTTTTGTAAAAAACTTGTCACATTATCACAATCTGCACAGGAATAGACAATGATGGATTTCTGCTTTGGATCAGTGAATCAAGACTGTTCGTATTGTGCAACCTAACAGACTGTATGAGCTGTTTATGGGTAATTCTAGTAGGCCAATCTCTCATTGGCCAACGACCTTCACCATCATCTGTTTCTACAGATTTCCATACATAATATTTATTAAATTTTTCAACCACTTTTCCATATTCTTATCTTCGTTGAGACTTTTTCAATATCGACCATCGAGCTATATTTATGTCAAATGGCACAGGGGCGGAGGCTATTCGAGAAAGTGTCACCGGTTAACTGCAGACAAACCTTCTGACCTACTTCAGAGACTTTGAAAAAATATTTAAGGGACTTTGTCAACGACGGGCGGGAGGGTCGCAGTTATTGATTATTTATATTATCGATTCGTTGACTTAGCCTCATTTAGCAAGCTAAGCGGTTTCACGTCACTTTCCCTAATACATTCTCCCTAAATAAACATTCCCTAAAAAAAATTTCCCCAACGACAAATTCCCTAAACAAGAAATTACCTAATGGAATTTTCGCTAAAACAATTATCGCTAACGACAAATTCCCTAACGCGTTTTCTCTACTGTGATAATATCCATTTGCATAGCAATTGCAAAATCAGTGAAGACGTCGGCAGTTCGCTGAGTACTTGTCAGTAGTGCAGCAAAATGCCACCACAGTTTGATGGAAAGCAGATGACCCTGGATGGGTACGTTTACCAGAAAGCGCTGACAAAAGGAGGACGTACATACTGGGTATGTAGATTAGCGAAGCGCAAGGAGTGCAAAGCCCGTGCCGTAACTACAGATCCAACAAGCGGCCAGCCAATGATGGTGTACAAAGGTCCTGATGAATCGAGACATGACCATCCGCCAAACGTAGACGAGAATGTTGCCCGACAGTTGACAAGGTCTATACAACGCAAAGCAGCAGAGAATCCAGCGCAACCTCCGTCACAGCTGATTTGTAATGAGTTGCAAGGTGTAGAGGAGGAGGTACTGAGTCAGATGCCGACCCAGCCTGCACTTGTTCGATCACTACAAAGAATACGGCGTAAGGAGCTTCCTGGTAATCCAATAAGACTGTCAGACCTTGGAGAATTGCCAGCGAGATACCAAAAAACATTGTTGGGAGAACAGTTTGTTCTCTACGATTCCGGACCCCCTCCTCAGGCATGTGACGATGATGATGATGAAGAAGGAGAACAACAGGAAGAGGAGGACCAGCCAGTAACACAAAGAATAATCGTTTTTGCAACTCGAAAAATGTAGAGATGCTATGCGCCAGTTCCATCTGGTTCTTAGATGGAACTTTTAAAACGGCCCCAAACCTATTTTTGCAACTGTTCACAGTTATTGGTTTACGCACACGTGCTGGCCACCCAGGTGAAGTCGTCGCAGTTCCATTTGTTTATGCGTTACTCACGGGCAAGACATCAGCAATGTACCAGAAAGTACTGGAAGTCGTGAAAGAGGCAGTAGACACGTTCCATATTGCGCCATGCACGCCGGACAAAATTATGACTGACTTTGAATTGGGGATAATCAACGCTTGTCGTGCCGTGTATCCTGCTGTACCAATTTCGTGTTGCTACTTCCACTTAGGACAAATAATATACCGACGGGTGCAGGAGGAAGGGCTGCAGGAACAGTACAGAAGTACTGAAGATCGATCGGTCAAAAGATTTACCCACATGTTGTTAGCCCTTGCCTTCATGCCGGAAGCAGATGTGCCTGCCTCATTTAGAGCTTTACGCCGTGAGTGTCCACCCGATCTGCGTGACCTGTATGACAGATTCAATGAGTACTTCATTGCCGGGAAACCTGCCAGAGGACGACGAGCAGCCGTTCCACCGCGGCATCCACCAGCGCTGTGGAACCAGTATAACACGGCAGTGAATAAATCGCACCGGACCAACAACGTGTCGGAGGGGTGGCACAACCGCTTCCGACTCGTTGTTGGTCGGCACCATCCGGACATATATACAGCAATATCGGAAATCCAGAAGGAGCAAGGATACAGTGAGATGTGCCTAGTTGAGCTTTCTATGGGCAAGAAAGTTAAGGCTGCACCAACTGCTAAATGGATTGAACTACAAAACCGGTTGGAAAGCATAGCAGCTGAATACAACACGCGCCCTCGACTTGAATACCTACGTTCTATCGCGGCAAATTGTAACTATTTTATGAAACAATTAAATTTTTCATTTCATTAATATGGTTTGCTGAAAATATTTTTAGGGAAAATGACGTATTAAATTCTGTAGTGAAATTTACTTTCGGGAAAATGTCTCTTTGGCAATTTGTCGTTAGGGTCAATTGTTTCAGGGAAAATTTCATTAGGGAATTTGTCGGTTGGGGAATATGTATTAGGGAAAATGTCGTACACTTTCCCTAATACATTCTCCCTAAATGAACATTCCCTAAAAAAAATTTCCCCAACGACAAATTCCCTAAACAAGAAATTACCTAATGGAATTTTCGCTAAAACAATTATCGCTAACGACAAATTCCCTAACGCGTTTTCTCTACTGTGATAATATCCATTTGCATAGCAATTGCAAAATCAGTGAAGACGTCGGCAGTTCGCTTGTCAGTAGTGCAGCAAAATGCCACCACAGTTCGATGGAAAGCAGATGACCCATTCTTTCAAACTTTTTTTCACCGAAAATATACCGTGTCATAATATGAATTTCCACGCAATTTATGGTCCTGAAACCGATAGGTTTCTTATTATTTGAACTAAATTGAATCGATTGAAAGCAAATTCAAGGGTTTACCATCCTACATCCTTCTCGACCTGGTATTCGTCGTTTACGAACTACGGAGTAAAACCCAGAAGAACTCATTACTGGAATAGAGGATTAAAGAAGAAGCGATATCCCTTTGTAAGTATGTACTATAAATATTTCGATCTTATAACTTTAATAAGACTTCATCACCTCACAGTATACAAAATGGTGTCCCTCAAGGGTCGTTATTCAGCGTCTTCCTCTTCATGGTCGCCATGAACGATATAACCAACAACATAGAACCCCCTCTTACCCAAAGACTCTACGCAGACGACTATAGTATATCCGTCAAATCCAAATTACCAAGCCGAGCACATCGCCTTCTCCAAGATAATTTCAACAACCTATCAAACTGGGCATCAGAAAACGGTTTTCGTTTTTCAGAAAAGAAAACACACCTAATAATTTTCCGCCACAGAAGAGCTATCTCAACTATACCTCCCTTCACACTAAACTAAAAACAAATTCACATCCTTAGTACAACAAAATTTCTCGGCCTCATATTTGATCAAACTTCAACCAGGATACAACATATTAAATACCTTGGAGGTCGTACTACAGAACCTGAAAGAACAAGCGGAAGCGAACCCAGCACAACCACCCGCGCAGTTAGTGCGCGATGCATTAGCTGATGTGCCTCCTAGTGTACTCAGCCAGATGCCAGAAAGAGAGAATTTACGGAAAGCCATTCGTTGTGAGCGCAGGAAAAATCTGCCCCCCAATCCGCAGTCCTTAGAAGATCTAGATGTCATCCCTGAGCGATTCCAAAAGACATTGTTAGAAGAACCTTTCCTCCTGCTCGACAACTGGGATACGGACGACGACCCAGACGAAGGAAGGGTTCTAGTGTTTGCAACAAGGAAAAATGTAGAAATGCTGTGCAAGAGTCCCGTCTGGTTCGTGGACGGGACCTTCAAGGTCAGCCCGACCATCTTCACGCAATTATTCACAATAATTGGAGTACGCAGGCGGGCACACGTAGACGGCGAAGACACACCACTACCATACGTTTACGCGCTCTTAGAGGGAAAAAGTCAGGATGAATACGCGAAGGTGTTGCAGGCTGTGAAAGATGCGGTTGCCAGGTACAATGTTAACGCGTGTGCCCCGGAAAGAATAATGTCAGACTTTGAACTCGCGATCATGAATGCGGGTGAGGAAGTATTTCCTGGAGTCACTGTAATTGGGTGTTTCTTCCACCTATGCCAAGCGGTTTACCGCCAGGTGCAGTCCTTGGGCCTACAGCAGCAGTACAACGACCCCGACGATGACACAGTACGAACATTCACAAAAATGTTGACAGCGTTAGCATACGTGCCAACCACGGAAGTAACCGGCCTGTTTCCAGTAGTGGCTGCCTCCGCTCCGGCAGAAACGGAAAAACTGTACGAGTACTTCGACAGGTACTACGTCCGAGGTGTTCTTCGTCGGGGAAGACGGCGTCCGGTCAACCCGCGGTACGCACCAGCCAAGTGGAACCAATATGACGCGGTTATTGCCAACCTTCACAAGACAAACAATGTAAGTGAAGGTTGGCATAACCGCTTCCGCGTCACCGTAGGGAAACATCATCCCAACCTATACAGCGCTCTCGGGGAACTACAAAAAGAACAAAGCAACACGGAAGTCTGTTTAGCGGAGCTTAGTCTGGGGAGACGAGTGAAAAATTCACCAGGTCAGAAGTGGCTCTCCCTCCAGGAACGTATACGCAAGGTGGTATTGGAATTTGATGAATACAGCATTGAAGACAACGAATTGGAATATTTACGCAACTTGGCCCACCCCACACAATCGTTTTAGCATAACAGAGAACAATGTAAAGAAACCAATTATACTAAAATAAATTGTCGGGTTTTACATTGTCGGGTATGGCGGTGTCGGGTATTTCAGTGTCGGGGAAATCGGTGTCGGGTAAATCACTTGTCGGGTATTTGGCATGTCGGGCTATTCGATTCGGGTTTTTGACCCAGAATCCTTTTTTTTTTTTTTTTTTTTTTTTTTTTTTTTACGAGCAATGCAGCTGCGCTAAGGGCTATTTGCTCGGCAGATAGTTCTGCTATTACAAAAACTTAGTATTTAATAGAGTAGAAAAATTGAAAACAAAATACATGAAAAAGAACCGAGATGAAACAAAAATACAAAGGAAAACAAAAATATTCTTTTTTTTTTTTTTTTTTGTATCATTGTTTGGAGTTAAACGTGGTTGTAAAAGTCAGTAGATCGTAAGTAAGTTAGAGTTGAGTCAATTGTTTCGGAGTTGTTATTGAGAGTTTGTTGTATATTAATAGAAATGTTGAGGGAAGATCGGAGAGGTTGTAAAGTCGGGCAAGAGAAAAAATGTTCAACTGTGGCTCGTTCTGAATGCTCCCAAAACCAGCCTAAGAGATGAGGAATGGATTGTGTCCAAAAGAGCTAAAGACGATTTATTGGCGAGATTGTAGATAGGGGCTCCATAGTCCAGTTGTAATCGGATTAAACTTTTGTACAGATTTCGGAGTAATTTTCGGTTGCAACCCAGTCGGGGGTGAGAAAGATATTTTAGGGTATTCATCGAGCGTAAACATTTGGCTTTTAGTAATTTGATGTGTGGAATCCAAGTTAGTTTTTGATCAAGTAAGAGTCCGAGAAATTTAATTGAATCAGTGGTTTTAATTGGAAAATTTTGAAGATAAAGTGAGGGAGTTGATGGAGGAGATTTCTTTTTTTTATGGAAAATGATAAGGAATGTTTTGTTTTGGGAAAATTGGAAGCCGCGGTCAGATGACCAAGAGGAAATATTGTCTAAGGTTTCAGAATCCTTAAATCTCGTACACAGCAAATAACAAGATATAAATCACAACAGAGGGCGGGAGTATTCCAAACGCACGGTAACGACCTTCGAAGGGGGACTACAAATCCCCTCATAATATAGATTACTTACTCGCCTCCATTAATGTAATTGATGAAACGGATCCCATTGTAGCAGCGAGTTTTTCACCTCGTTCAGAGTTTTGGTATCGAATTTTTAATTCCGTGTTTTTTTTTTTTTTTTTTTTTTTTTTAAACGAGCTATTCAACAGTAATGTACATCAACTTTATGTACAAATATTACCAGAATATACGAGGAGCCCATACGAATATCAAAACCGTTAATACGAGCTAAAAGCTCGCCACGCGTAAAAACGATTGAAATCCTCAATCCTTAATTTTGAGTCGTGTTCTCTCTTTGAATACGTAAATTATGGCGGCCTAGTATACTGTTGCACAAAGAAGTTCAAATAACCGCAATGTTTCCAACATTTTCTTCTCTCTCATTAGGTTACTCTGGATTTCATTTTTGCGCACAAATACGGCAAACTTGATATAGTTCGTCGTGCGAATAATTTAGGGGACGAAAAGATACATACGTTCATATATTCGAATTTAAAAAACATGAAAGGGTAAATTTGATAGACAGTGTGTTTCGTGTACACATCGAGGTTTTTTTTATGCTCGAGTTGCTGCCATAAATGACGGTTTTCATCTTTCGAAAAATATTTATATTATGTTCATCAGGGAAAACTTGTCAGGTCTGATGATCAATGAAAAATAAGAGAGCAACAGAAAAATATACGAAATAAGAAAGAAATAAAAAATTCAATAAAATTGAATTCGTCACTTTCAAACCTACCGTAAAAATGGGATGTTCCGTCTTTTGTGAGTAAATATGTGCGATGCGGCTGTTCGCGAATATCAAATATAATATTAACAGCGCAGAAAAAAAAAAAGTCGTTCTATGTGTTATCATTTGTTCGAATTCCCTCCCACCCTGATCCTCCTCCAACTTGCGGTTGATGAAGCTGAAAATTTTCATTTTGTCTGTAGCATATTGTATTTTTTCTCATTAGTTCTTCGTATCCTCTTTTCTTCTCGTTTATATTATATTTATTCAAACTATGTTCTCTTCTTTATATTCATATTTTCAAATTTACTATAATATTGCACTGATAACTAAAAAGGTTATCGTTGTTGTTCATTTCGAGAAGTGAAAATCCTAATGAGTAAATAGAATTGGGAATTTGCGAAAAAAAAAAACAGAAAAGAAAGACTCACGCCTCGCGGAAACGGTTTCCTTGACCGCCTTGATAAAAATATTATACAGGCCACCTATTACGATAGACTTATTAAAAATTTTTCAATTTTTCTCTTTAGGCACAATTATGGTTTTAACTATCGAAATTCTTATAATAGTTCAGCAAAGAAAGAATATAATTTTCATAATATCCTGCAAGTCTAGAGTTCATAATTATCTGAATATTATTCAGAGAAAGTATCGAGCAAATTACCTACGAGTATCTTCCCAACAAATAGAGTATAATGTCGAAAAATTCAGTACAACTGTCTAATATCTTGTAATTGCAGTAACGCTTGTGTCCTATGATATGTGCAGCCACCCGTCCTTCATTGTGGAAGGGTGCGGATTGCATATACATTAATTTTGTTTCTTCCAACACTGGTACCGACTCTTTCGGGTATAACTTCAATATGTTAGAAGAATCTCCTCGGCAAAACCCTCTCTCAGTGACACCAGGCACGCAAGTTTTAGCACACACCAACACCAGACACAATTTAGAACTAAAGTCACTGTTAAAGCCTCTTCTTCTTTCTTCACGTCCTACGCTTAACCTTCTTTCTGCTGAGTGTCTCTATAAGTCGATGGTACAGTGGTGTTGAGGAGGCCATTGTGCTTCCTCATAACCGTAGGTGCAAATGCAGACATCTGGCTCTATGCTTCTTCAGAATCTAGCATGGTGGCTACCAGGCTACTCCGAGCCAGCGCTTGATCGACCTTCAGCTCTTGAAAAAACCAATAAAACCTGTCTCGCTTACGCCTCACCTAAATAAAATGTGCTGTAGTCTATCATCCCGCCCCCTTGATTGGAATGCGAACACGTTGACTGCTTAATTTCCTGGACTTCTCATGAGAGTACTTGTTGAAGTCGCCAAGGCAACACCTGCCTCACTCTGAGCGATTCTGGCTTTCCATTTCTCAAGAAAGGAGGACCTGGCTTCCTGCTTAACCTGTGAAGTCTTTGTCCTCTTCTTCGCAGCGAACACCATCGCTCTCTCCTCAGCGAGGAACTCGATTGGTGCTAATACGCAAAGAGCCTTCGTCGTGACAGTGCGGTATACACTAACGCACCTTACAGGGAACTAAAGTCAGCCGTCCGCCGGCCGGCAAAGCTCGGAGCTCGAAATTTTTCCAAGTCTTCCTCCTCTAAAATATAGCTAGGGCCGGGGCCTGTGACGTCACCGTTTGTTTACGTCATAGGTCAGTCTTGTGGCGACACACTGACCCTACTTGCCCCATAAAACAGGTCCCCTGCCACCCCTTGTTCAGTTCCGTAAAAGAACCCCTAAGGTTTCTATCGCTTCCTCATGGAGTCAGCCCATACTGGAGCACCGTATGGGAGGGTCGACGATGCAATGCTCATCATAATCCTTCTTCTTGCTTCATTCGGCCGTCTTAGGTTTGTCGTCAGGAAACTTGCCTAGGTGTTTACCCTGTCCGGGTTTTCCATTGCCATCAGAAAATTGTACCGAGAGCTCAGCTGTGAGTCAAATCAGATATCTAGATACTTCATCACCTTCTTGATTGTAACTTCCACACATTTCTGGCGGAAGGAGGGTGGATTGAAATTTCGACGGGGGTCGTGAACAATATGAATTCCAATCTGGCCGACTCGATCCAAACGCGTCACTGCTTTTAGAGCCTGGTTAACTCTGCTCTCCACTTGATTTGGCAGTGCATACGACCAATTATCTGCACACCAGACAAACTTGACGCCGGGTGGCAGCTTCTCCTTGAAGATCCTATTGAATGCGACGCATCGCAAGAACGACCCAAGAATCGACCCCTGAGGCACACCTCAAGTAACTGGGTACTTTAGCGTACCAGCACACACCTCTGCTTGGATTTCTCAACAGCTAAGATAGTTGCTGATCAACCTGAGCAGATATGCAAAAACTTCTGCGTCTATACGGGCTTCCGATAGCTTCTCTCATGGTATTGAGTTGAACGCACTTCTTATATCGCGGTTGACGGCGGCACAATACTGACGCGTAGATATTGCTGTCTCGGCTATCGTTTTCAGCCTGGTCCCAGCATCTATGGTCCATATTAGTAACTCGAAATTATACTTCTTTCATTCGGATATCTCTCCAGGCGATTGGCTGTCACTCTCTCTTTAAAAGTTTGCCCAGGTTATCTAGCTGGTAGCCCAAGTGCTTTATTCTTTTCTCGATCAACGCTAGCCTGACTTTTTTCCACCGCATAGGGAACAGTCCCTCAGCAACTGCTACATTGAATATATCAACAAGCAGTGCCAGGTCAATTGAGTGTATTGCACTCCAGACTGGATTTGGGATCTCATCCAGACCCCGAGCCTTCCAATACTTAGTCCGGAGTCTATTGACTGCCGGGTCCACCTTCTCCGTACCCATCCTCTTCTACTATTTATAACGTTAACATTGGTGGTGGCTGCTGTGGGAACAGGGCATCAATGACTCGCCCCACGGCTTCCGGTTGCATTTGGCCAAGATAGGCGCTTCAGTTTCTTCGGCACTACCGTATATGATTTGCCAAGCGGGTTTTCGATAGCAGTATAAAAATATTTTTATGTCTACAAAGTCAAGTCTATGCGTCAGAATTTCTGAATCCAACATTTAGTTTAAAAAACGATTTCCATAACTCTTTCTAGATTAGATGTTCAGAAAACAACATATTATGAGAATTTTTCCTGAAATACTCAACATTTTCTGATACTCTTAGATGATGGAACTTTTTTTCAGAAAGATTTCTAGTTAGACTTCTCAAAGTGGATTTTCAGAAAGGGGTATGAGTTTAATGGGTTTGAGGAAAGTCTAAAATTTTTTTTCATAATAAAATATGTATTTGTTAGCAATCTTTTCATAAACATATAGTTTTTGGAGTCATTAGAAATTACAAAATATATTAGGTCATAAAAGTACGTTGATTTTGTTACGTAGATTCTAAAATTTGATATCGTCCCTAAAGTTAATTTACCTATTAATGGAATTTTGAACGAAAGATTATTCATTCGTTAAGGAAAAAGAAGTAGAGAAGAACAAGTTATCGTTTACCAACTTTGAACTACAAACAAAAAATTCAACTCGTCTTGGTTGAAGCCTATCTACGCACCATAAGTATTGAGCCTGCCTACTCCCGAATGAATTGCAATAAAATACGTTTCGAATATAAAAAAAAATACAGAATAGCCATTTTTTCCCCTTCAAACGATAGATTATACAAAATATTACGCATCGGCGTTGATCTTCACTCCGACCAATACAACACAGCATTCTTTCAGTTTTTTTTATATTTTTATTAGCATTTTTACGACCTTCTACGCCATAAGAAAAGCTGTTCACTTCAATTATACTGATTGACAAAAAAGTCACGCTATCCTGACTCGACTACTAACCATCATAGCGTATTTTCCAACGTTTTCGACTTTCTATACCTATTTACAGTTTCCTAGTACGTATGTTATTGCACAATATTCAAAGGTTTCAAATACCCGTATCAATCGCTGGACTTTTTCACTTCGAAACGAAAACGAGATAAAAAAAACTTCGTTGATTACAATTTTTTTTTATAAATATTTTCAACGAAAGGAAAATTTTTTCGAGTGCAAAAAATTTTATGTGGCTTTATCGGACTACGTGAAGAGTAATATAAACGTACATAAGTATTTTACCGGTTTTAGACGGCAATTTTCAGAAAGTGTGACGAGAAACATTCACACCAATAGTAAAAGAAAGAAAGAAAAAAAAATTGAAATAATGGAACATAATCAGTTCACAAATACACCACGTTTTTCCCTCAACCTGAAAATTACAATAATTTTATGATTTGTGAGCTATTTTTTCACACGTCCGATCGTAAATTGTTTTAGTAGATAAGAATTGAAATCTTTTTTTGCACACTGCCCCACACAGTTTCTTATACAAAACTGTCTCTTTTATCACAAAATTTTTCAGTGAAGTGTAACCAGGTTTACAACGATTAGGAAGAGCGCGGACGATTTTCGTTCAGAAGAAAGTATAGTATTCGAAGAAACTTAGGAAGTCCTCGGACGTTCAGAACCGTCTTATTTTTAATTAACTTTCTTCACCGTACAATCGATGAACTTGAATATGGATGGGGAGCACCCCACCTCTCTCTTTTTCGGGAGCATCCTAGGCATTGAATTTTGAAAGCAGCCCTCTTGTTATCTGACTCAATTAGACCCGACTAAAAAGTTGACTGTTTTTCCATGTTCCAAACTTCATTTTATTTTTTTTTTCTTTATATTTACAAGCTTTTAAGCTACGCTTTGGGCTATTAGCTTGATATACAGTATTACATTAAAGGTACAGTTATCTTAAAGGTTAATTTTCCTAGAATTTTATAGATAGTTGAAGGTTTTAAAGTATAGAGAAAAGTTCGGCTGAGGTTAGGTATTCTACGAGTTCTGTGTACGAGGTGTCATTTTTGAGTGCTTGTATCCTAGAGTGGGGTATTTTTAGCGAGTTTCGTAAAGTTGTAAGTTCAGGGCATGTAAAAGTATGGTTTATGTCTATTGTATTGAAGAGACATTTTGGACATTCGGGTGGTTCTGAACGTGAAAGAAGGTGTGAGTGGGTGAGTCGGGTGTCTCCTATTCTGAGGCGGGTTAGAACGGATGTTTCTTTTCTAGATGGTCTGCAAGTTGTGGGTTTGAGAGGATTAGCCATGATAGGGAGGAGTTTGTTTTCATGTTGGTCAGACCATAGGTAAGACCATTTTTCAAGTATTTTGGGACAGTGGTGGTTTTTGATATCAGACGCTGAAATTTTCCATGACAGGGTCACGGTGTTGAAATTGGTCGAGTCTTTGGCTGCTTTGTCTACTATATCGCTCTGCTTTAGACCAATGTGTGAAGGAATCCACAACAGGGTTACGGATGATGTAGCTTGTGTTCTGATGTTGATGATGGTGTGGATTCTTTGAATGATGGGGTTTTGCGGGAAGATATTTTGGTTGGCTGAAAATGATGATAACGAGTCTCTAATATGAGATACTGTTTGTTTTGAGTGGAAGTGGATATTTTTTCTAGGCAATTGGGGATCGCGAAAAGTTCTGCAGTGTATACTGAGGCTGAGTTTCGTATTCGAAAGCTGAAGAGGGAATTATTGATTGAGAACGTTATATCAGTTTTATTGTGAAGTTTTGAACCGTCTGTAAAACAAAGGATGTGTGAATGGTGGTGTTTTAAGAAATTTTCAATTTCTTTTTTGAGCTGTGTGAAAAGGGAGTGGAAGGTGAGAATTTGGTGAATTCGTCTTGGAAATTAGCTGTGTGTAGTGCCCATGGAGGGATGGAGTTGAAGATAGGAAGTAGAGGGTAGGAGGTGAATTTTTGTTCGTTACTTCGTTCCAGGTTGAGTGTCATGTGTTTTGTGATATCCAAAGAGAAATTTTCCATGGTCTTGGGGAGGAAAAAATGGTCGAAAGTCGGTGTGTTTGGGTTTGAGGATATGTTGGTCAGAAAAGAGGTCGTAAGTATCTGTCTGCGGTAGTCGAGAGGAGGTTCGCTAGCTTCAGCGCAAAGGCTGAGGCCAGGGCTTGTTCGAAAAGCACCTAGCGCAAGGCGGAAAGATGAGTTTTGGATTGGGTCTCAAGTTGAGAGAGCTGGTTTCTTTGCACGTCCATAAATTGGGGCCCCGTAGTCAAGCTGTGAGTCGGTCAGGCTGCGGTATAATTGTAATGAAATTTTGCTGTTGCACCCTGTGCTAGGATGGGCGAGATATTTGAGAACATTCAGAGTGCGATTACTTTTTCCTTTAAGGTATTTAATATGTGGTATCCAGGTTGAAGTTTGATCGATTATGAGGCCGAGAAATTTTGTTGTATTAAGGATGTGAATTTGTTTTTTGTTTAGTGTGAGGGGAGGTATAGTTGGGATAGGTCTTCTGCGGCGGAAAATTATTAGGTGTGTTTTCTTTTCTGAAAAACAAAACCCGTTTTCTGATGCCCAGTTTGATAGGTTATCTTGGAGAAGACGATGTGCTCGGCTTGGTAATTTAGATTTGACGGATATACTATAGTGGAGTGTCGCCGGACAAGAATGAAAGAATTTTCGGCAAGAGCTGTCACGATTATACGCAGCAGTGATGGCCAACTTGAAGTAACCAGAGGCCCGCAGGAGTCGGAACACTCTCATCCACCTAACTGAGAAGAGAGCACAGCAGAGAAGATGGTTGCGAGGCTGAAAAGGAAGGCCGGGGACCATCCAGAACAACGACCTGCGCAGATGCTCCGCGATGAAATGCAGGGGACCTCCGCTGGAGTCCTGAGCCAGTTACCGGAGCAATCAGCTCTAGTACGAACCATCCAGCGAACACGTCGGAAAAATATGCCCGCCGCCCCGACTTCATTGAATGGCTTGCATGACATACCTGATACGTATCAGAAAACGCTAGTCGGAGAACAGTTCTTGCTGTACGACTCCAGGGACTCCGATCAATCGTCTTCAGCAGAAGAAGAAGAAGAAGAGGAGGAGGAGGTAGATGAGGAGGGAAGAACACTACAAAGACGACGTGTGATTGTGTACGCTACTCGCAAGAATATCGAGCTGTTATGCGAAAGCTCCATATGGTTCATGGACGGTACGTTCAAAACTTCTCCATCCATTTTCACACAAATATTTACAGTGATGGGATTGCGGCGACGTACAGGATCAGAAGAGACTGTTGCCGTACCACTTGTTTACTGTTTGCTGTCAGGAAAACAGCAAGAACTGTATGTTGAAGCGCTCACAGCAGTGGACAACGCCGTACGTCAGTATCGCATAAATGTTTGCGTTCCTGCAAAAATAATGACGGACTTTGAACGCGCAATTATCAACGCATGCCAGCAAGTATTCCCTGGTGTTCCAGTTTCAGGGTGTTTTTTCCACTTAGGTCAAATTGTGTATCGCAAAGTGCAGGAAGTCGGATTGCAAGTGCAGTACAACGATGCAGATGATCGCAGCATAAGAGATTACACGCATATGCTTCTCTCTCTGGCATTTGTGCCAGTTCAGGATGTTCCTCGTGCCTTTCAAACACTTCGCGCGAATTGCCCGGCGGAACTGTATCCGGTGTTCGATTTTTTCAAGAAAAACTATGTTGGCGCATCCGGAAGAGGCGGCAGAGGAGCACGGCCGAGATATGCTCCACCCCTGTGGAACCAGTACGATACTGCCCTCGAAAAGTCACACCGCACAAACAACGTCAGTGAAGCGTGGCATAATCGCTTCCGTGAAGTCGTGGGGAAACATCATCCTGATGTATATGCCGCCCTTTCGGAGTTCCAGAAAGAACAAGGTTATACGGAAATAGTTGTACAGGAACTTGCTCTCGGTAAAAGGGTCAGAGGTGCCCCACAAAAGAAGTGGCGTGACCTGCAAATTCGCCTAGAGAACATTGCCGCGGAATATGGGAATGTTCCGACGTTACAATACTTACACAATTTATCACACAATGTGAATATTTCATAACAAATAAAATTTCCTTTCAACTTTGTCGGATTATTGTCGTGTCGGAGAAATGTCGTGTCGGAAACATGAACTGTCAAAGAAATGTCGGGTCGGAAAATTTGTGTGTCGGAAAAATGTCGTGTCGGAAATTCGTAGTCGGAAAAATGTCGTAGAACCGCGTAGAGTCTTTGGGCAAGAGGGGGTTGTATGTTGTTGGTTATATCGTTTATGGCGACGTTTGTCAAAATCCCTTCAGATCAAAATCATTAGGCTCACGAAGAGTTGGAACTGAAACTTAGCCTCACACAGAGGTCAGTGAACAAGGTAAGCAAAGCAAAATAACCCCACACTGGTGTTGGAATGGATGGCGCGCGACTGCCTCCTCTCTCTGACTGCGCAAGTATAAAATTTTGTACATAATATTTCATATCTTTCTTCTTTTTTTTTCTTTTTACAGAATCCAGTAGTGGAGAAGTCCCCTGCGGTAGCGGTATCGACAGAGGTCAGTGAATCTTGTATTGTAATTTTACAAAGCAACATCTAGTAGTCTACCATTGTCAATTGGGACTAGTTTGAGGGCCGAATTTGTTAACAGGGACACCGAGCAAACCACTTACTTGGAACTTCAAACCTACTTTTACTGGAGAAAGACATGAAACATTATCTATTTAGACCTGCCAGAAAATTTTTTAATGATGTCTATAATATATATTTGTGACGCTACCGCGCCACGCTCTTAAGAAGCATACAAAATTAACCTGTCATTTTCCTCAAGAATCATTCGAATACAATTTAAACACGAAAATCGTTTTCCTTCTACTATTATAAAAATAATCCAACGTACACCTTCTGATACACCGTTAGTTCCCGGCCTCAATATTAAACATTGCATATGCTTATCCTTGCACTTTTTGGCTACTCGCGTCGAGCAGCAAGCACATGTCCCCTTCACCTACCACGTAGAAATGTAACATATATTTTGAGTCCGATATTCGGCGATAAACCTATACCGGTATGTATTCTTTTTCCTAGTTTAGTCGATCATAATTATGCCCGGTTCGTAAATACACCTAATCGGAAGACTGTTTCGCTCAAATTATTTCGTTCGAGAATCGACTCGCCACTTACCCGTCATCACAATATTAGATTCAGTTTCAGAAATTATTCCAGATATGTACTTCAACAACTTGACATTTCCCTCTATTTGTTTTAGAAAGTGTCCTGGAAAAGACAACATCTGCCAAGAAAAGAAAAATTGGTCGCGGCAAGAATTGGGACTACATATATACGAATAGAATATCATCATTTAGGCGAAAGACCAGTTTATAAAGATGACGAAAAACGAAAGATTTACGTGTGTCCCTATTATGATCCAACTATACAGGGGAAATTGGAACCGTGTCGTGTCGGGTTTTTTTATCCTCGCGACATGAATGAACATAAGTTCGGCAGTGTATCGACGGACGATATTCACAAATTGGTCCAAAACCGTCTTAAAATACTACCTTCGAAGATCGAGCGTTGTCCGTTCCAATGTTCAATGACATTGGAGGACCCGCTGTTTGAATTGCATCAAATTACTGATCATAGGGGTGGCGGATCAATGGATATTAAAGTACCCGCGAATCTACTCGACCCTACAACCTGCGAATATTGCTGCAACTTCCGGGTTTCTTCAAAGGGAAGCTTGGAAGAACATCGTAGGCAAAATCATGCAAAAAAGAATCAAATTTTCAAACTGCCAGAAATGGCCAATGTGGAGAACATTTACATATTAGACGACGATCAAAGGCAGGCCATGGATGAAATCTTAGAATATTGGTCAAACGACAGTAATCTGGAAAATGGTCTGGAATTGGCCATAAATCGCTCGCCGGAATTGAAACCGATTTTTTCAGAAAAAGCATTGGAATTTCTCAAAGAAACATACCACGACGATTGTGAGAAGTATCGTGGTGTTATAGTACACATTGTTGAAAAATTAGAAGGGGGCTCGAGGTACACCATCCCAATTGAAAAAAAGGTGATTAAATCAGTGGCCAAGAAATTGTTTACAGACGGCGGGGCGACATGCCCTGCGTAAGGGCACCGTTCTTTAATAAACACCTGATGTTGTCATATTGCACCACGTTTTCATGAGTTGAAAAGTTTCATTTTGTGGGGAGTAAGTGGATCCCCACACATGATATTTTCTTACTGTTACCGTTCTTTTATATTGCTTTGGATTTTCTTGACCGATTTTTTAAATAACACCTTTGTTTTATATCGCGCAGCATAATTGCATCATAATTGCGAAGTATTTACAATTCTGTGCCGTTCTTTTGTTATTACATGATATTTTCTTATTGTCACAATATTTTATAATGTAAAAATTTTATTCTTCTTTTTTATTAATAATAACCATGTGAATTATGTGTTAGTAGTAGGTCGAGTTCACTGTAGAAATTTTTCGAATTTTCTCGTGTAGGTCGAGGTCATTTCGGATCAGGAGCGTGATGTAAAACTTCCTAAGGTCAAGATTTCACTAGAAAACTTGGACTTTGCATTTTCCCTCCCCCCATGTACAGATCAAGAAACTTTCTGAAGATATTGAAAGATAGGTCAAAGTCAATTGGGTTCGGATGTGTGACGTCACAGTCTTCTAGTTTCAAGTTTTCGGGCTAACTAGGAGACCAAAGCGGAACCATAGGCCTAATTAGGCAAAAGATAGCTACACATCTAGCGACGAGTTCGAAATTTCGCCATATTTCTGAGACGAGGGGAGCGCGAGTGTACCGACGCCAATCTAGGAGGAAAGCCCGAATACCTCCCATCTTCCTCTCAACCCATTTTTGGTCATTTTCGACTCCTTATCATCACTTGACGCCATATCCAACCACACTTCCTCCCACCCACTCATAAGTCGTATATACACACTCTTCCCCTATCCGTTCAACACATCTTCTGCTGCCCCAACTTGACCCAACACCGTAATTTCTTATCCATCCGTCACAACCATACAGAGGCACTATCAGATGACTTCCCCTCCATCCCTAACATAATATTCAACTTTATACAATAAGCCAACTTCCTCTCACGCATGTAATCACACAATCTCGCCGAGCTCATAGCCCTGAAGGCAGGGTGCTAGTAGCTCGTAAATAAAAATAAAAATAAATAAATAAATAAATAAATAATAATAAAAAAAAAAGTATGAAACATGCAAAACAGGAGTACAATAGAATTTTAATAAATAATGGGAAAAAGAGAAAAAAATGACCTCAATCAATAAATACACCAAAGTACCGTCCAAGCGCCACAGTTCCGCAAGTAGAAATGAAATATGAATGAAGAGAGAAAAAACCGAAGACGCGAGGGTAGAAAAGAGAGACGAGAAGTATTGAAGGTTCTTCAAATAAAGTACTCGTATTTTCAAATAATTGAGTTGATGTGATTCTCCAAATTACGGTTAAAATATCGAAAAGATGCTTTCATATCTTGCTAGATGATGTTTGTTGAATCGAAAGCGCTACGTTCTCGTATTTAATTCTTCCTGCGGTTTTTACATTCTCAAGTTTACTCCTTGCAGTATTCCTTCTTTCATATTCTCAAATATTATAACTGATCATATTTAAGCTTATCAGCCACAGAAGTGACGTAGCATAAAGAGAGCACGAAGACGAATTTCGACAGGTTACTAAGAACAAGATTAGGGAAGATACGAGAAAAAAATGCGCTTAGTATCTGCGGGAGTTCCGCCTTGAGGGTACAGAGGCTGTCCGTTGTACGAACGTGACGGGATTGTGACGGCGAACACTTGCGTCACAGTTGGGTTACAAAGAGGGATCACTATGTGCTTTTTGAATGGGTGATTGCCGTCACAAACTACCGTCACAGGCGTCATAAGTCTCTTTTGTTGTCAACTGTTACGGTATATAGAAGCAAATTTGTGCATATATGTGAAGAGAACAAACGAACTCTCTACGCAATGGGGTTGGTTTCAACCGACTTCAGTGAAGATTGAATTAGAGTTCGTAATTAGATTGTCATTAATCTAGTATTCTCCTAAATATCACGACAGTCGAAAGTATTTCAAATCCTACACCTTATCATATTAATTGTAAAATTTACAAAAAAAAAAACCGCACGTACTGTATTCGTCTTTAAGAATACCTTAAAAGTCACGGCACCGTTAAGAAAACTTCCCTCCTTTCAACGCATATCCACAATAGGTATGTAACCTCAACTTCTGCGATTCTATTAAATCTAGCGCCTATATAAGGCTCAGCATATACTATATAACCAACGCGAAATGGTAAATATGTGCATTTACGTTTCAACTCGTAACTCTTCTCTTTTTTTTGAACTATGTAAATAAATACGGTTTATTAAATTTGCGTTATTTTCTACGTAGGAATGCGCAGCATGAATTCTGCGGGAAACAAATTACATTTTTCTGCTTCGAAATATTGTGAGAAGAAAATGTTATGGCGAAGTTAACTTCGATTTCGCTTTACTCGCGATTACCGAATTACGAGCGCTTTTTCCTGTTATAGTAAATCGCGGAAAATAAGTCACAAAGGAAATTGCTACGTCGAAATGAAACGAGTAATTCGTACATCGTCTATATTGTGCGTGCATCGTCCTCTTATACTTTGAAGAGCACATTTACTAACGTTATTTACAGGAAATAGGTCCACTCGTAAATATTGGCTTCGAGGTTTGAATGAAAAAAAATAGGAACGAATCTGAAGATACGAAAATTTTGAGTAGATTTTATCGTATACCAGTAATAATGATGTTCGCCATCTGTTGATCTAATGTAATTCGTCAGTACAGGACTCGTACAACATATCGAAACACTCAATGCTAATAAAGAAGGAAGAAGTTATAAGAGATTCGAATTATACGAATATTTCATGCAAATATTTACAAACAAGGATAAGATTTCCCAGCAATTAAAATAGATAGTTATGTACTTAATCAATTTTTGGGAAGTGCGACATTTTTCCGACTACGAATTTCCGACACGACATTTTTCCGACACACAAATTTTCCGACATGACATTTCTCCGACACGATAATTTTCCGACCTAAAATTTTCCGACAAGCAATTGTGCCGACACGACAAATCTCCGACAGATGAAGTTTGCATAGCAATATGGAAAACAAAGAGGACCCCCTCGTACCTGATACTAATTTTGTCATTGTGTAATGCGACAAAATGCCAGCTGAAATAATTGCGAATAAACTCCATCTTGATGGGTTTATCTACCTGAAGACGCGCGAACGAAATGGGAGAACGTACTGGGAGTGTCGCCGGACAAGAATGAAAGAATGTTCGGCAAGAGCTGTCACGATTATACGCAGCAGTGATGGCAAACTTGAAGTAACCAGAGGCCCGCAGGAGTCGGAACACTCTCATCCACCTAACCGAGAAGAGAGCACAGCAGAGAAGATGGTTGCGAGGCTGAAAAGGAAGGCCGGGGACCATCCAGAACAACGACCTGCGCAGATGCTCCGCGATGAAATGCAGGGGACCTCCGCTGGAGTCCTGAGCCAGTTACCGGAGCAATCAGCTCTAGTACGAACCATCCAGCGAACACGTCGGAAAAATATGCCCGCCGCCCCGACTTCATTGAATGGCTTGCATGACATACCTGATACGTATCAGAAAACGCTAGTCGGAGAACAGTTCTTGCTGTACGACTCCAGGGACTCCGATCAATCGTCTTCAGCAGAAGAAGAAGAAGAAGAGGAGGAGGAGGTAGATGAGGAGGGAAGAACACTACAAAGACGACGTGTGATTGTGTACGCTACTCGCAAGAATATCGAGCTGTTATGCGAAAGCTCCATATGGTTCATGGACGGTACGTTCAAAACTTCTCCATCCATTTTCACACAAATATTTACAGTGATGGGATTGCGGCGACGTACAGGATCAGAAGAGACTGTTGCCGTACCACTTGTTTACTGTTTGCTGTCAGGAAAACAGCAAGAACTGTAAGTTGAAGCGCTCACAGCAGTGGACAACGCCGTACGTCAGTATCGCATAAATGTTTGCGTTCCTGCAAAAATAATGACGGACTTTGAACGCGCAATTATCAACGCATGCCAGCAAGTATTCCCTGGTGTTCCAGTTTCAGGGTGTTTTTTCCACTTAGGTCAAATTGTGTATCGCAAAGTGCAGGAAGTCGGATTGCAAGTGCAGTACAACGATGCAGATGATCGCAGCGTAAGAGATTACACGCATATGCTTCTCTCTCTGGCATTTGTGCCAGTTCAGGATGTTCCTCGTGCCTTTCAAACACTTCGCGCGAATTGCCCGGCGGAACTGTATCCGGTGTTCGATTTTTTCAAGAAAAACTATGTTGGCGCATCCGGAAGAGGCGGCAGAGGAGCACGGCCGAGATATGCTCCACCCCTGTGGAACCAGTACGATACTGCCCTCGAAAAGTCACACCGCACAAACAACGTCAGTGAAGCGTGGCATAATCGCTTCCGTGAAGTCGTGGGGAAACATCATCCTGATGTATATGCCGCCCTTTCGGAGTTCCAGAAGGAACAAGGTTATACGGAAATAGTTGTACAGGAATTTGCTCTCGGTAAAAGGGTCAGAGGTGTCCCACAAAAGGAGTGGCGTGACCTGCAAATTCGCCTAGAGAACATTGCCGCGGAATATGGCAATGTTCCGACGTTACAATACTTACACAATTTATCACACAATGTGAATATTTCATAACAAATAAAATTTCCTTTCAACTTTGTCGGATTATTGTCGTGTCGGAGAAATGTCGTGTCGGAAATTCGTAGTCGGAAAAATGTCGTAGAACCCAATTTTTGATAAAGGTGATCGAATAAATAAATACCCCTCATGAGTTCTTTCGCTTGGGAGTATATTATTTCGGAGGGAGTCCTTTGCTCGTTTCAACAGTAAAGGAGTTTTTCAACCAATAAAGCTATCACAGCCAATAAAAAAATCAAAGTTACTCTGAACTTCTTCCAATCGTTTGGCTTTTCTACAGGTTCTGGACATCATTGGAACAAAACGATTTGAACCATGAAAATAATACCTAAGAGCTATTGTACGATAGGAGGGGGACTTGGAAAAATGTCCACTCTCAAGCTATATAAGATGGGCGGGGCACTTGGAATAATTTCGACTCGCGACCCGTATATATTATGATGATAGAAGGGAGAATTATGGTGTTTGAAGCATTGCATATGTGGCTCCATGAAGGGGCTAAGTCGATTGGTATACAAAACATTGCATTTCTAGTTACTTGAAGGGGCTATTCTAATGTAGATCATTAAATGTATTATTTTTCAACCCATTGAACAGAATCCCTGCGTTCCTCGCTCAATATTGTTAAGGAAGCCGTCGTTTTTCTGTCAATACGTTCCTAAAGATGACCACGGATAAGTTTTACGTATAGACTTAGTTATGAAAATCTATGTGAGCTATACGGTAAAAAGTGATTAAGGGTGTGCTTTACTTGTTCGGAAACTCCGAAACGGTGTACGATGAGTTGCATAAGCATTCCCAAAAACCCTGCAAGGTTCGGGAAGCCAGCGGTCACTACGCGACGCTTGTCGGGCGTGCGTGGGTAGTCCTCGTAACAAATGACGATGAATGATTTTGCAAGGTCACATCTCAGGGCTCCATTTTCTGACGAATTTTTTCAATCTTTGGAAATGTTGTACAGAAGGGTTCAATGGAAGGCGCTATCGGAACAGAATCCTGAATTTTGGCTCTAGAAGAATTTCACTCTCGTCAGAAAATGGACGAATTTTTACCAAGTTCAAGGTGTAATTGAGAAAGTATAATGAAAATTTTTTCAATTCTGCTTCGATAGCGCCCCTGGTTGAACCTTTCTAGAAAACTGTAGTAGAGTATAGTTTAAAATATGGTAACACTGTTTTAATATTTTGCTTGTTCTAATGTTTAACTCTTTTTATCTGTCATCGCATGTAGTCAGTTCTTTTTTTGATATAGAAACCGGTACCGGATGAATTGCGCCCTTTTATGTTTTATGTGTGAATGTAATAAAGTGTATATAGACAAGTTCTCGCTTTTAATCAATGCTGCATGGATACAACAACTGGCGACGAGGATGGGATAATCTTCCTCAACAATGTGTCGGTTGACTGTGACACTATAATCGGCAGTAAGACGAACGCTACCATCCGCCTTTGGAACTGGGCAAATTGGTGTCGCCCATTCTGAAGATGTTACTGGTGTGTAGATATTTGCTTTCACCAAACGATCAATTTCACTTTCAACGCGCTCTTTCAAAGAAAATGGCACAGGACGTGGTCGGCAGTAGATAGGTATTGTACCCTCGTGTACTTTAATTTCTGTTTGAAAATTTTTCAGATGCCCAATTTCTTCTACAAAAATATCGGAATATTCCTTGATTAATTCTTCCAAACGGACTTTCATATCTCCTTTATGCGCCGACAGCTGATTTATGGGAGCTTCCAATGCTTCCTCCAATTTGAACTGGAGCGGAAACCACCAATCTCTTCCAAAAACTGCATCACATTTTCCATCCACTACATACAATTTCAATTCTTTTTCTATTGAACGATATCGCGCGCGGACGCAGATTGACCCAAGCAATTTAAGATCAAACTTAAAGTCAACAGGCTCAATTTTGCCTTCAATATTATATTTACGCACATCATTTACCGACATTAATGTAAAAGTAGCACCCGAATCTGCTTCAATATCATTTATTTTTGTATCATTAATAAAAAGATCCGGCACAAATATTTTCTTACGACGGTCTTGAAGTTGGTCAATTTTGGCATTTTTCACAACTTTAACTGAGAATTGAGGAAAACTGAGACGTGCTAGCAAAAAATGGGAAACAGAATTGTTTTCAGCGTGAAAATCTACTTTAGAATCAACTTTTGTTTTCAATGTTCCCAAAACACTGTTGGACAGTGTTATTTTTAGAGCTAACATTCCTTGGAATATGTCAATTTTGTTCTAATTAGGGCAAATGAGATCTGATCAAAGATGAGTA
This sequence comes from Aspidiotus rigidus, assembly GCA_035079385.1. Classification (NCBI taxonomy): domain Eukaryota; kingdom Metazoa; phylum Arthropoda; class Insecta; order Hemiptera; family Diaspididae; genus Aspidiotus; species Aspidiotus rigidus. Next base: position 6,518,282 of record JAVHKY010000023.1, read on the forward strand.
CGTTTCAGACATGAAGGACCCCCCAAAAAAATTTTTATGTTTCCAAAAATAAAACGTTAAAATTTAAAATAAAACATATACATTTTACCTCGAAAAAGCGTATGTAGATAAATTCTATAGGTGTTTCCACTTTCAAACCTGACAAGGAATTGAACGGATACAAAAGTGAGGAATCATGTAACATGATTGATTGTGTGAAGGGCGAATGCCTGGCACATGGAATTCATCGCATATCTGAAAAAGTTAGTGATATCTTCCCAGATATAAACCACCTCATTAGTTCATCTCGGAAAGTTTTTTTGAAATGTCCTGCTCGAATTGACAGTTAATGCAGTGCGCTACCACCAGATGTGGTTGTAACCCGTTCGGGTACATAGTTATCTGCTGCAATCTTTTTTGCTACACACTTTGACAATTTCTTACAAGTGGTGAATGAATTAAGTGCCGACGAATGGAAGTATGTTGAATCTCTAAAAGACTTCATGCACAAAACGTCAATTCGTGTTGATCTCGCATTCATCAAAACGTATTTATCATATCTTCCGGATGAAATTACAAAGTTGGAAAAAAGAGGACTCTCGCTGAACGACCAGTTACATGTACTCTACGACGTTACCTCTAAAATCAATACAATTCCAGGTGTTTGAGGGCGTGATCTTCAAAGGAAAGTGAATTCGATTTTGAATAAGAATAAAGGACTGGAACAGCTGCAAGCAGTTAATGATGCTGTGATTCATGGCACAGTTGCAAGTGATGTCATGGTGAGTTCGAGTGCATATACCTACGCCCCCATTGTGTCTGATGATGTCGAGCGGTCCTTCTCTGACTATATTGATCTTCTCTGATAGGAGGCAGTCATTTACAGAGGAGAATATGGAGAAACACCTAATCATTATGTTCAATAGTTGTTTTATTTAGATCATTTGGTTGTAAACTCATTTTTTTCATATTAAAATTACCCTTTTTTTTTATTTTGCCAAAAGTGCCAAATTGTTCAACTTTAGTGCCAAAAATCTCATTCTAGAATGCCAAAAAAAGCGAGCTCTAGTTATTTTATTTGAAACCTATTGCTAGGTCCATGTCACCAGCTCCCCCCCCCCCTTTCTGATTTTGGGGTCCAAACCTATATGAGTCGTTTGTACTGCGTTAGTACTGGATTGTATTGATTTCAAATCGTTTGTACTGCCCCCGCCCCCAAAGATATGATGTAGAAGTCAATTAGGGGTCCTTGAACCACCCTCTTCCTGTTATGAAGTTGAGAATGTATTCAATCGTTTGTACTACAAGAGTACTACATGAAAATCACATAAGTTCCTTTGTATCTTCCTCAGATCACTTCCACTGCCTCAGCATTGAGACATTGCCTTATGGGAGGGGCTGGGTACTTGCATCCCCCCCCCATTCTGAATTTTGGACTGAAATTATGCTGCATCGTATTGAATACATACTCAACTTCGTAATAGCAAGGGGGTGGTTCAAGGACCCCTAATTGACTTCTACGTTATATCTTTGGGCGCGGGGGCAGTACAAACGAATTTCTGTCAATACTATCCCCTACTAACGTAGTACAAACGATGCAGCATAATTTCAGTCCAAAATTCAGAATGGGGGGGATGCATGTACCCAGCCCCTCCCATAAGGCAATATCTCAATGCTGAGGCGGTGGAAGTGATCTAAGGAAGATACAAAGGAACTTATGTGATTTTCATGTAGTACTCTTGTAGTACAAACGATTGAATACATTCTCAACTTCATAACAGGAAGGGGGTGGTTCAAGGACCCCTAATTGACTTCTACGTCATATCTTTGGGGGCGGGGGCAGTACAAACGAATTTTTGTCAATACTATCCCCTACTAACGTAGTACAAACAATGCAGCAAAATTTCAGTCCAAAATTCAGAATGGGGGGATGCATGTACCCAGCCCCTCCCCCCAGACGATCTAGGGGGGCGGGAGCAGTACAAACGATTTGAAATCAATACAATCCAGTACTAACGCAGTACAAACGACTCATATACGTTTGGACCCCAAAATCAGAAAGGGGGGGGGCTGGTGACATGGGCCTCCTATAGCATCAAAGGATAAAGGAGAAATAAGATTTGAGTGGACCAACAGGATTTTTATGATCATGAACAAGCAGAATAGATTTAAGCCGAACCTGCTACTATGGATATAATTGAGGGTTGGCACATAGGCACGTAACGAAAGAAGAATAGTCTCGAAATCACTATATTATATTGAAACACATAAATTACACGAAAAGAAAAATTATTACGAAAAGAAAAATTATTAAAAATTTATTATTAATAATTTTTCTTTTCGTGTAATTTATGTGTTTCAATATAATATAGTGATTTCGAGACTATTCTTCTTTCGTTACGTGCCTATGTGCCAACCCTCAATTATATAATGGCTCGTACCTTTGAGGATTCAATCTTATTTACTGCTACTATGGAGCCTGCAACATAACTTGTTTGAGGCTGAAGTGCGGCCAAAATCCGTTGCCTTTTTTATTTCTTTTTTGTTTATCGGATACAAGTTTTTGATCGAATACTCTTTCGTTGATGAAAAAATTATGCTTCTTTTTCGCAAGTTTTAAAAATTTGGAAACCGGTTGCGTAGAGTAGCTTCCTCATAGGCTATGTACGTTTACTGTACCTACTGTGTTATAAAAAGTGTGAGGCCTACGTGCGTGTTCTCCTTTCTCACATATGTGTATTGTACGTATCAGACAAATTTACATCGATAAACCTTCAAATTCTATCTTAAAATGAATGAATTATCATCTAGAAAAAATGATTAGGATCGTTTAATCACGGCACTGTTCATCGTATGAAAGCGTAATCGCGATTAACCGCGGCTAGCCGGTTTCAATACTTCGGAAGTCGATTTTTGTCCACCTCGTAGTACGAAGTAGGTTTATGTGTCCTTCAACAAGTTGCTCGAAGATGACACGATGACGTTCTGGTGATTTTCGAAAAATATAAACCTTATCACACATGCACTTTTTTTAATAGGTGTACGATATGTGTGCTCATAACGTACGAGCGTTTTTCACCACTGCCCTGTCGGGCTGTATACTGGTAAGTAGTTAATTTAGAATTAATGTAGGTATTTATAAGAAATCGTACTCCCGATCAAAATCCTATTGCTTATCTCATATTATGGAACAAAGATCACCTCTAAAGCCACTCGATCGTTTTACAATTTGTAAAGTATTTTTTCGGTATAGTACTTATACGTACCTCTTCGTCAATCAGTGATGAGAATGTCGGACGTTCTCTCTGTTGATCGATTGAGAGTAGCGTGTACTAAGAATGTGATGGTGAATTCTCACAACTGCACTCAATACCTCTGGCGCAGAAAGGCAGCATCCATCCGTACTCAAAATAGCAGCGTGATTTTTTTTTTCTCTCTTTTTTTTCCCCTAATTTTTATTTTTATTTTCAGAGAACGAAGCCTTGTCGATTCTATTGTTCTTTGTGCTATGCATACCTCGTGACTCGCATCTATACTCTTTTTTTGGTTCTAACTGGTTTGAATTTGGAATTTGTAAAATAAAATTTCAACCTATTATAGTTGCTCCAATCAGCGAAAATCAACTTCAAGGACCGGTATTTGTTTCGTTTACTTATTTTTTATTTCTCAGCTATTCTTCAAAAATTTCCATTTGTGCTACCTATCTTTCTCTCAATAAGTTTTTTTTTTTTTTTTCAATAAATCTACAGTGAGAGACGTGAAAAACAGTTTTATTGTTTTCATGATTTGTGTCGTAAAATATCGTGTAAGTAAATTAGGAACGCGAGGAGAGTTATTTTGTACGTTACACTCTTTTCCATATGGAAAATTGAAATTTCGACAGGTCTTAGAATAAAAAATTGAAGGATACTTCAAAAAATTTATGAAAACTCTTCCCTCGCCCGTAGTACAAGATTTCACATTTGCGGCACAGTGGCACACGTACTCCATACTTTGGTCTCTTTCGGGGAACATCAACGGAACACCTGTGACGGTCCCATGGGTTACGCATACCCAGGAGGGGAGATGATGTGCTGTTACCATGCCGCTCACGAAGGAGTCTCATCAGCGAACCAGTGTGTTGGGGCACAGGTTTTTTCAACTGAGACGCTGATAAGGCAGTCATGAAGAAATCACACTACTCGTAGACAATGTTTGGAGAATTCTCCATATAAGGAGCAATTTCACGAACTCATTTGCGGAACATATTCTTCACATATATACTTTTTTAGACTACTTAGATCACATGGCGTCATATCGTCACATCACCAGAGGCTTCACAATGTCTTTGAAGAGTTGAAACAATTCTGTCACTACCTCAGAATCGGACTCTCAAAACTGCTACTCTTTCCAACCTGAATGTGTCGCAGTTAAACCGCGCGGCACATTATTGCTACACTCATAAGTTCCGCAAATGTTGTATTTTTCCGCTCATTTGCTTGTCCATCATTGGCTTATCAGTAGCACTCTTAGGTCACAAATTACCGGCACTGATGGCACATGGCTTCCGCCACGGGGCGGATACCTACTGTCACTATCGAAAATGTTTCAAACTAAGTTGAAGCCTTTAAATCTCCTCGAAACCATAATTTGTTAGACGACGAAGATATCGGCAATGTTTTATATAATATAAATTACCAAAAGATTCTGATTGTTCGCATTCGCCAGACCCCCTCACCAAAATCGTAAAATTTTGTATACCTACTCTTATTTCATTTCCACAGGGACTCGGTTGCCACGAAACTCAAAACCTTCTTCAAATTTCTTCTCAAAGGAATCGTGAGTTGACAAGCGTTTCTTGTGGTTGCTCCAATGAGTATTCGTTCTTCTTTCGAGTCATAAGTTTTGGATTAAACCATTGGAAGTGTTGGAAAAGATTACTTTTTTAAGTAAGATTATCTTCGTGCTCTCAAGTAATGAAATCGATCGACACCAAGAAAGAGGAAGGTACTAATTGTATTGATGGTGAGTTTGATATTTAAATGTATTTTTCTCATTGCTTCACAAAAATCAGAAAGCAGTGCGCGTCGAAAAAAGTTGCCTACCCGTGGTCAAGACTGTAATGGATATACTTGTTTTCGTCAGCAAATTGATTATTTGCTTCAACTATTAGAGCTTTAATCTTCTTCTGGACAATTTTCCGGATAGTGTCGAGTCACCTCCGAAAGTCAGCAAACTTTTTGCGCAGTTCTTGGGTGTGGGAGTGTAGACAGATATCGACGGTGTTGAAGTTGATGCATACTAGGTGGAAAATTCTTCTCTCTTTGCCCTTTCGTATCCTTCGCTTTTCGCACACATCACTTTAAGCGATAAACTTGCCGCATCCACATTGTCTTCGTGAATTCATTTCGTACAGCTTATCATAATACTAATATACACGTGTCTTGACGCGTCTCAACTTGGTACAAATTATACCTAGGCTGTAAAAACGATAATTTCACTCAACGCAAAAACAGACAAATATACGTCATAAACTTGAACCGATACGTATGAGAGATAAGCGATGAAGTTAACGTTTGAAAGTTGAAGGACGTGATAGTCCGTAAAAAATTTTTTCAAAGAGGAGTTCATATCTTGTTCACCTGATGATGGTATCATCGAATACCGCGAAAGCTCGCAAAATATAACTGGTAGAAAAGCCTCTTTTTCTGCAAAAAAAAAGTTGTGAAAGTTGTTCTGACATTGTTACGATTGCCGGCGCCCCTTACGACGCGCGCGCGACGTTCGACGTGATCTTAACTTAGAGTGTAGAAGAAGCTCCGCAAAATGTATAGGTGCGCGCGCAGCACGACGCGACGTTCGAGTTTGCGGACCTGGTGCCCGCGCACTGCACCGAATCCACTAGCCTAAACCTGACCACCCCGTCGGGAACCAAACCCGAGACCTCTAACGCTGAGTTACGAGGACGATCAAATCTTCCACGAATTTTTCTAAGTGCCAACAATGAGAACATGTACGTCACAACCTGCAACTGCGACGAACTCTCATCGAGTGAATTTTTAGAGGGAGCGAGCATAGCTTTCATCAGACCTCGAACGAAACAACCTGACAAAGGAACTAAACGAAAGGCAAAATACTTGCGTGCGGGGGTGAGAAATATTCCCGCATGTAAGATATTCTTTCCTTCGTTATCTAAAGTCCAAGTACATTGAACTCGCATCTAGCTGTTGGTTGTTTGTGGGTCAGAATAGAGCGAGGAGGGACAAGGAAGATTTTTTGTTTGTGTAGGTAGGTACTCTAATATTTTTTTAATAACTTCTTATGTCAAAATAAAACAGAGTAGGAGAAATCTTAGCGCTCTAAAGATCGTTTCTGCAGACTGTGAATAGATAGATTAAAAAAAGTCACGTTATTTGCCGTATGTTTATAGCAACTCTCACTCCTGACCAACAATGTCGCGTCTTCAAACGACGGTGGCTGATGCTGTTCTTGTTCACTTTATGCTCTGTAAGCGTCTCCAGCAACTGGATTCAGTATTCTATAATTTCAAATGTGGTCACAGATTATTATCACGTGTCTCCGATGATAATCGAATGGACATCCTTAATATTTATGGTTGTATATTGTCCTCTAATTCTTCCAGTAACGTGGATGCTACAAAATAAGGTCTCAGTTCTAGTACGAAAATATAGGCAATCAATGTGATCATCGATTCAAGAAATGTGTTACGCTTTTTCAGGGATTGAAAGCTTCGATTGGGTTAGCTGCATTGCTATTATTTGCTGGTTCGTTGTTGAAAGTATTTTCTGTCGAAAAAAACTATTTTATCATCGGCTTTGCTGGACAAACTCTTATTGGCGTCTCCGAAGTATTTGCATTGGCAACCGCGGCTTTTCTGGCTGCAGTATGGTTTCCAAGTCATCAAGTTTCGACTGCTACAGCTTTGGGGGTCCTTAGCGACCAGGTAAAAAGAATATTATTAGCAATTTTATGATAATTGTACAAGCCATCATTTTTATTCTACAGTATTTCTGCTGAATTAAATAACGATTTCCAATTTTTGTAAGTGCACGAGAGGGGCGTTCCAAAGTCTCTGGCCTAAGCTGGTAATAAGAATTAGAAAAATTTGTTTAGTATACCGCCGTGTTCCTCAAAGTTGTCGAGACACGATCGACTTTTCAAAATCAGACATGGTTTGCAATCGACCGCAAAGAAAAACGACATGAATTCAAGTCCGACTGAAGATCGATTTCCACCTGTACTTCACGAACATCTTCCAATGGAAAATTCTCATGTATGCAATCAGAAACTTCTTTCACATTTGATAGTTCGGTAAATGATGACGACCTAAATTGAGCCAAAACAAATATCTTCTTGATGTCTTGAAATCGGCGTGAAAATTCGACTCTTAATTTTGAAAGAATATCAACCATGGGTTCTATAGCCTGCACGGTGGTTCCATGCTAACCTCCTCTTCGATGTGTTCCTCAAGACAAGGGAAGTACGTGAAATCACCGTTTAACAATGCTTGCTCCTACAATTCAAGTTTCCTCGAAAAAGAGGAAATACCTGTGAAACCATAGAGCTGAAATTCGTATTCCTCCGCTGCAGCGGAAGATTAAAGGCGTTCAATTTTTCCGTGATATCGCGAGAAATCTTGAAGCCACACTGAATCTTCAAGCTGAGGAAAAATGATCTTCGGCTCATTGTTATAAAAAACTAGACCAGAGTAGGCCAGAAATGCCGTCGCGATCGACCGTTTGAGGAACACTGCTATACTGTATTATATAAGACCAAGAGACTGAGTTTTTTTCTTCAGCGAGGAACCCGGTATCTCTTGTGTTGGGGGTATCTTCAGAAAATTTCCGTGAGCGCGAGCACGTTCGAAGTTGATAACGTCATCAACCTAAAGTTACAGGACTCAGAAAAATGTCGATTTCCGAGCTATATATGATAGGAGGGGGACTTGAGGAGATTTCGAGATAGGAAACAGACTTAAAAAAAGACTGCTTCCTTAAGAAAGATCAACGAGGAACGAAGGGAACCTGTTTTATGAGTCAAATTGGTTTTGGTTTTGAGAATTCTAGGAAGCCTAGACCTAATATAAAGCTAGTATAAAGAAATCCCAGACCTACTATAAGCCTAGTGTACAGGGTGAGGCCAAAAGATGTTACCAGTTAAATGGGAGTTTGCGTTAAATCTGTCGTAGCACAAAAACGCGAAACGTTAGATGTATACTTCAAATATACAAAATTCGCATCTCAATTTTATCTTTAATTTGCGTCAAATACGAAGTTTCTACGACTTTTCTGAGCCGAGTTATGGACCAAAATGTGCTGAAATTTTGCTGCAGGGGTTCCTAAAGTGTTTAATTATCAAAAGAAAACATGATTCGGTTTTAAAAAATTGCTTGATCTTTGAAATTCTGTACAATTCCGAAGTAAATTTCGCGCTGAGTCTGAAAAAACAACCCAAATCACCCTACAAAGCTTCAAAATGGATATACGGGCCCAAAGTGGGTCAAAATTCCCCCAAATAAAAAAATTGCGTGATTTTCGGAAATTTAGTAGTATTCTGAAATAAAATTTCGTGCTGAGTCTGAAAAAATCACCAAAATCACCCTATGAAGCTTCAAAGGGATGAGTGGGCCCAAAGAGGGTCAAAATTCCCCCCAAGTTGGAAAATTGCTCCAACCTTCAAATTTAATCAATTAACTTGTGAAATCAAAGTTCGAGTGGAAAGATTGCTCGCGTGATAATCGAATAAGGCCTGCATATGATCATAGTGGGTGGAAGGGCGAAAACTCTCGTTGTTTCAGGCGATGGAGAGCGTGGTATCAAGAAGTTTATCTTCTGTTGTGAACTCGCGGGGAAAAATTGGCTATGGTGCCTGTAGCGATGGAAACGGACAAGAGTGCAATCACTCTCGTTGTGCCAGCCGCGAGAGTGAATTCTTAGGGAAGATCGTCTTCCGTTTTGAACTATGGCTAAGAGTGCCTCTTAATCTATGAAAGCGGATTGTTGTTGTGCCAGCGGATAGAAGGAATTTTCAGGAAGATCGTCTTGCATTTTGAACTCGCAGTAAAAAATTGGCTAGTCTCGGGGTGAATGGTTCCAAAAAGGGGAATAAATTTAATACCCAAAGCAAAAAATTGCTCAAACATCCAAACTACTTAATTCCCAAGCGAAATTCAGCGTCGAGTCCGGAAAAAATTATTAAAAAACTCTGAAAAGCAACAAAATGGGTCAATGGGCGCAAAAAAGAATCAGACGAAAAATTGTTCGGAATTTCGAACATCACTCAATTCTCTAGGAAAATCTAAAGTTATAAGTTTTAAAAAAATGGTCAAAAATGCCGCGTACTCGTCTTCTGTCTTCTTGCACTCGTTGTTCGATATTAGTCAGGCTTCCGCGTCCTATCAGAGTGGGCAAATGCAAGACAGCTAACTCTTCGTCATTCGCAACTGTGAAGGGAATGTAATCAAGAAGATCGACCTCCGTTGTTAGCTCGCGATGAGAGATCGGCTAAAGTGCCATGTACGATCAGAAGTGGATGAGAATTCCTCGTTATTCCAGGCGATGGCAGGAAAGTTACCGAGAAGACCATCCTCTGGTCTAAGTTTGTGGTGAGAGATCGACTGAAGTGCCCGCTTCGATCATATGTGAAGCTTTAACCGATCTCTCACCACAACCCAACAACGGATGACGATTTTTTCGGTCATATTCCATCCTCCACTTGAAACACCGCGCTGCTTTCGTTCACTTGCCCGCCTTAACCATTCGCGGGGCTGTAGCTCATCTCTCACCGCGAGCGATCAACAGAGGACGATCCTCTTGATCATATTTCATTCACCACCTGAAACACCGCGCTGCTTTTGTGCACTTGCCCGCCTTAACCATACGCGGGGCTGTAGCCAATCTCTCACCGCAAGCGATCAACAGAGGACGATGTTCTCAGTCATATTCCATTTACTGCCCAACACAACAAGTTACGTACGTGCACTTGATGCCCGCTTTAACCATACGCGGGCCAGTAGCTGATCCTTCACTGCAAGCGACCGACAGAGGACGATCGTCTTGATCATATTTTATTCTCCGCCGGAAACAGCGAGCTTCTCATGTGCATTTGCCCGCTTCATTTGCACGCGGGAGCCTAGCCAATCTCTCTCCACAAGCTCATATTGGAAAACAATCTTCTTTGTACATAGCACAACCATCTTCCTTTGGAACATCGAGGAATCGTCGTGCATTGGCCCACCCCAATCATACGCAGGGCTTCACATGATCTCTCACCGCGAGTGCTGCTCGGTACTGTACGTTCTGTACCTTCCATTGTCGCGAAAACAACGAGTACCTGAATGTTTGCCTGCAAGGCATTCACTGACTTCTTTCCAGGAGCATTCAACAGTAGACTAGACGTTCGGTCACATTCTCCCTAGAAGCCAACAAAACGAGAATTGGGGCACATTTTCTCCTTTTGATTCAGGTAGGGACTTCAGCCAATGTTTCGCTACTAGCTATCAACATCAGCTTCTCAGTATTGTTTCCTCCATCCCATAAACTTCACAAATTGACTTCTTCGATCAAATACATTGCCCTAGCTGATCTTCCACAGCCAGAATACAACAGAAGAATTGTTTGCTTAGTTTTGGACACGTTCTTTTTTTTCAAAAACCTGAACAATTTCTTGTTTTGAAAAAATGTTGTTGGTCCCATCGAATCATTTGAGTGCTGTTCAGATTTTTTAATAATTTTTTCCGGAATCTACGCGAAATTTCACCTAAGAATTGAGTAAAGTCTAAAAGTTCGAGCGATTTTTTACTTTTGGGAACTTTTTATCCTTTTTGAGCCCATCAACCCATTTTGGTGCTTTTCAAAATATTTTTATCATATTTTTTCAACTCTACGCTGGGTTTCCTTCGAGTAATATCAATTTAATTCTTAAAATGCTCAAAATTCATTTAAATACTGTAAAAAGAATTATTGTTAGGCACCGTAGCTATTTTTTCACCGTCAGTTTACAACGGATGACGATCTTCCCTGAAAATTCACTCATTCGACTGACACAACATGAATGATGACACTCTTGCCCGCTTTCATCGATAGAAGCATTCTGGCTAATTTTTCATTGGGAGTTAACAAGGGAAGACAAGCTTCTTGGTTCCATACTTTCCCTCATCGTCTGAAACAACGAGTCTTCCACCAGATTTAATCATACTCAGGGCCTTAGTCGAACTAAAGCTCAATTTCGCAAGAGAATCGAATAAAATATGAAAATTTTAGCGATCTTTTAACTTGTGAGTATGTGGAATCTCTTGGGAACTTTCACTGAACTTGGAGCTTTGTTAGATAATTTTCGGGTTATTTTTCCGGACTCAGCGTGAAATTTCACTACAGTAAATTGTACAAAATTTTGATTATGAAGCAATTTCTTTGTTTGGGGAAATTTTGACCCTCTTTGGGGCCGTACATCCATTTTCAGGAATTCTAAGATGATTTGAGTGATTTTTTCGGACTCAGCACGAAATTTTACTCCAGAATTCTACTAAATTTTCGAAGATCACGCAATTTTTTTATTTGGGGGAATTTTGACCCTCTTTGGGCCCCTACATCCATTTTGAAGCTTCGTAGGGTGATTTGAGTGATTTTTTCGAACTCAGCGCAAAATTTTACTGAAGAATTGAATAAAATTAGCGATTCTCCTACTTCGGGACATTTTGACCCTTTTTGGGCTCATTAACTCATTTTTGTGCATCGCAGTATTTTGTGACTATTTTTTTCGTTTTTCTCGTAAAATTTCACTTCAGGAACAGTAATTTAAAAATTGGAATGTTCGAAATTCAGCTCAATACTGTAAATTAACTAATTTTCAAGCCCTATTTTGGGAAACCCTGGCTAATTGTTGTATTTTCGGCACATTTTGGTCCATAACTCGGCTCAGAGAAGACGTACAAACTTCGTATTTGGCGCAAATTGAAGATGAAATTGAGATGCGAATTTCGTAGATTTGAAGTATACACCTAATGTTTCGCGTTTTTGGGCTACGAGATTTAAAGCAAACTCCCATTTAACTGGTAACATCTTTTGGCCTCACCCTGTATAATATTAGTGTAGGCGAATAAGGAAAAATAAAAACACTCCGGGCCATAAAAGCTTTGATGGCTGAAAATGGTAGAGAATGATGTCTAGAGTGACCCTCTAAAAATCTCGCTGAATCCCTCGGAGCATTTTTTTTATGGGCCTTTGAACCCCCCAAAAATCAGTTTTTCGCAAATATCTCGCGAAATATATGAGTTATATGAAAAATACCTAAGTTCAAAATTGTTCCTCATCAAATTTCCTATAAGATAGAGTATTTCATCTTAAGCCTAGTTCTCCCCCTCGACCGACAAAGTTGATGAAAGTATTTCCATATATAGGACAAAGTACATTCGTGAAAGGTTCTACCCCCCCTCCCCATTATTTATTCATTGAAAATGTTTTTCATGCATCTTATCATACTTTTACACGTTGTTAAGCCCGTGAAACGCCGTTACTCTACTTTGTAGAATGCTATTTAGACAGGTTTTGAAGAATAGGAGTACTTTCATCAACTTTGTCGGCCAAGGGGGAGAACTAGGCTTCAGATGAAATACACCATCTTATAGGAAATTTGATGAGGAACAATTTTGAACTGAGGTATTTTTCACATAACCCATATAAGTTTCTTATTGCAGGTTGGTATTGGTATTGGTTTCCTAATTCCTGGAATGATTGTGAATGAGAATTCCGAGGATTCCGATTTTATTGGGCACGAATTGTTCATACTTTTCCTAGGAAATGCCATCGTCGCCACTTTGGTATTCATACTCATACTCATTTGTTAGTCAAGTTTTTCATCGTGTGTGCAGATATCTCATTAACGATAAAATCTGGTAAATTACGACTTTTCTTCACAGTTTTTCAAACAAAACCTCCATCGCCACCAAGCGTCGCTCAAAAATTATCACTGGCTACAAGTATAGAAGAAAAATCTTACCGAGCTTCACTCACCCGTCTAGCAACCAATTTGGACTTCTGTTTATTATTAGTCGGTCTTGGAATGATGGCAGGAATTTACATTACACATCAGATGTTGTTGAATGAACTTTTAGCCTCTTTATTTCCGGTAAATAAACTTATAATTATGTTGGTTTATTGATGCGTATTTCGATCACGCCTCACATTTTACACGAACCGTTTCACCGAAGGCTGCTGCTGGAAGCGCAGGAGGATTAGGCGCGGCCTTAATCATCGGGAATATTGTCGGATCACTTGTCTGGGGTATCGTTCTGGACAAAATTCAACTTTACAAGTTGGTCTGAGGAAATATTTAAATAGTCATTTGATTATACATTATGCACCAATTCTATAGCTCCGTATATATTTTTGGTTTTAGATACATAGCTGTTGGACTGAATATATTTTCCACAATATCAATAGCTTTGATAGTTCATTCACTTTGTGAGAAATTATTCATCTGTACTTATGTAGCTTCTGCATTTTTTGGGTAGGTATAAGGTCAAACAAAAATTTACGAAGCGCAATGACTACATTATGAAAAGAAATTACTTAAGTGACTTTGCATTTTATGGACGTTAGTGATAAAGAAGTCTTATCAATGTATTTTTTTTCCGAGTTGCATTTAGTGTTTCGAGCCAACATTGTAAAATTATTTTTCGTTTTGTAGATTTTTCAACGCGGGTTTCGTGGTTATAGCATTTCAATTCGGGACCGAACTAACATATCCAGTATCTGAGGCGATATCTACTGGTTTACTTGCTGCCAGTATGCAATTAGGCGGTGTTGCTATTTCTCTCATTCTTGGAGCGGTATTAAGAAATTGGGGTAATTTCCGTTTCACTCGAACATAGAAAGTTGAGAAAATGAACTAATTTGAAGGTTTTTATCATACATAGGTGCATGGATAGCTGGCGTATCTATGATCGGTCTATCATTCCTCAGTGTGATAATTTGTTCCTTTATTTGTGGCAATGAGCTGAAAAGGTCGGCAGCTAATAGGAAGTCAAAGGAAAATGTACCTATATGTGGTGCGGGAACACATTCGTATACTTAAGATAATCCTACAATTGTTATTTTTATCATCTTCATCTGATAAATTATTTTCTACACATCCTGAGAAATACCCGATACCCCTCTTCTAGTCGTCTCTCAGCATCAAATACTTGTAATATGAAGAAGAACAATCACTTCTCTTTGAGAATTCGAATTTTAAGACCCAAGGTTTCTTAGTTAGGCTGTACAATGGGTGACAACATTAGGTAGGCAGAGTAAGTGATTTCAGTGATCTGATTTTACAGCAAAAGTTTGAAAATAAGATCATCCCCCTGCAGCAAAAAGCTGTTCGAATAAAATATTTTTCTCTCTCCATCACCTTCATATAAGGGTATCTTACGTTATTGTCATGAACACGAACCCGCGGAAGACGAACACTAAAATAGCATGTTGGATACGTATAGCCCGCGGTATCATGATTAACGCGCAGAAGATACTCTGCTCTGTCAAATTTGCGGAGCTTTCATTCTGTATATCACGGTGCATACCATTACCAACTCTAGAACGATTTTAATGAACATAGATAATTGATAAACACACGTGAAGTGGCTTGAACTAACTGTGCCTGACAGCTGTTAATAGCACTACTGTCGCCTAGAAGGGACAAAAGATAGGCAGCGAGAAGAAGAAGAAAAATATTCAAACTTATTATTTATTTAAAAACGTTTTACAGCTTGAATTCTTTCGTAGCGTGCCAGATTGACACGTTGTAATTACCCTCGATGCTACAAGTGAATTTGCTTCATTCGACAACGAGTCATTATCCAAATTGTAGACACATCGATCGGCGAATATTTGAAAAATAAATATCGAACAAATTGAGGGTTCCGATGATAATGAATCGTGCTCGGATAGTCATTAAAAAAAGTTTTAATAAAAAATGTGTTGTAAGAAATACCTAAGTACGTATTTTAGCTACCTAACAATTGTACACATTAAAAATCAGAACTTTTACGTGACTCGCTTTTCTTTTATGTACTTCCCCTGATGAATAAATTTCTGTAACGTGATTTCTCCGTTGCAATTTTTAACAAAGATTTTTTCCGAAAGGAATTTCTTCGTTCATACGAGTAGAATATAATTTCTAGCCCTGAATGTATTTCTTTTCTGGGGCAAGGAGAAAGAGAGAAAAAGTTGAGTACGGTCATATCCAAATGTCAATTTTCAATCATGTATTCATCTTCGCGTCCTTTTCTTTCTGGTAGCTATCAACGATAATCCACTCAATACCAAGTATCCTATCTCTTGAAGACTGTTTGCAGACGACTACAGTCTCTCACGCCACTCACATAACCCGAATAGAGCCGACAGGCTTCCAAAGGGTGCCCTTAATGGCATTTCAACTTGTTTATATCCGAACGAGGATTTCAATTTTCATCACAGATAACCAACTAACTTAATTATTTTCCATAAAAGAAAAATCCCTCTCCTCAGCCTTCAGAATTTTTAAATCGATAAATTTCTGGGCCTCTCCTTTAACGAAACCCTCCATGGGTTCAAATCAACAAAGACTAAATAAATGTCCTTAAACAGCTTTCCGTCCCGGACGAGATGCAATCGAAAATTATTTTAAAATTTACACAAAAGTCTCGCTCGATTTGAGCCACCTCGCTCCACCCGCCGAGCTCTTCTTTCATCCAACCTCCTTGTTTCCAGAACTCCACATCCATAAATAATTCTTTCTCACGTTAGTCTTGTCTTCATTCATCATCCAGAAAAACATCTGCTCAGGATGATCAGCAGCTATCTTAGCTACCGTGAAATCCAAGCAGAGACGTCTGCTGGTGCAGTAAAACGCCCTGTTATTTGTGGGGTGCCGCAGGGGTCGGTCCTTTTGCCGCTTTTGTGGTGCGTCGCATTTAACGGAATCTTTAAGGTGAAGCTGCAACCGGGGGTTAAGCTTATGTGCTATGCGGATGACACCCTGGTGGTATGCACCGCCGAAACAACTGTAGCGGTGGAGAGCAGGGCAAACCGGGCCCTAGAGGATGTGACGCGTTGGATCGAGTCGGCTGGACTTGAACTAGCAGCAAGTAAGATGGAGGCCATTTTATTCACGACCCGTCGAAAGTTCAAGCCACCCACCTTTCGCCTGCAAGGTGTGGAAATTGAAATCAAGAAGCAAATGAAATACTTGGGTATCTGGTTTGACTCAACGCTGAGCTTCAGGCACCATTTCCTGATGGCAGCCGAAAAGGCAGGCCGGGTAGTTGGATACCTAAGTCGCCTGATGAGGGTCAATATAATTTGTTACACCTTCGGGTTGTACAATCTTCTTTGTAATTCGTCACTAGGCTCAATAGACCTTCGCTTCCATACGTTTGTTTTCAGTTGGAGTAGAGACCCGTATAACGTCAATTTATTGATGAAAAAATTCCTTGTTGTGTCAGTTTTTGTCCATTTGTACTTCATACATTTCATGTTTCTGTTCAGTGTTTCTAGAAGAACGTCTCGCAAAAGCTGAAAACGCAGGTGGAAGAAACTATACTAACTTCTACGTCTATCATCATTCTCTATGTAATACAACGGTTGTCTCAATCAACTGAGCTGAAGTTTTGAAAATGCTTTTAAAAATAGCCGAGTCTTCAGGAGCAATGGCTCGGAAACTATCGAATACACGAGAAATAACGACATTGACCCCAACTTTCATTCCGAGCCTAAATTGGTATTTTTCTTTTTTCCTCACCTTAGAGCGTCGAGAGAAACTAATTTCACTTCTCTGTGTTATTTGGCTATACCGAGAGAAATATTTCTCTTTTCTTCGAGAAGAGAAGACGATAAAAAAAGAAGAAAAGTAAAGGCGAAATGTTCACTACCTATTTCAGAAATATTAATAAATGTGCTACCGCACGTCAGTTTACAACGACGACGTACGTACAAATATCTTTTGTTTATTAAGCTTATACGGGTTTGCTACGAAGCCACTGAAATTACGGTAATTCACAAACGTCGAAAAGTTGCGACTAAGAAATTTTCTTGCCGTTAGAGGACGTGAAATTCCTTGAATAGGAGAACGTTCGTCTAGATTTATTACAAGAAAAAACTTCTAGAAAATACCGTGATTATGCTAACTTCGTCAACGTTAGAATCTCTAGTGAAGCAATGTGGAAATAAGTTTTTTTTTTTTTTTTTTAAGTTTAATTAATAAAAGCTTAGAAACGACGGTATCCTTTTGGTAGAGAAAAAAAAAAAAAGTGTAATATAATATAATATAATCGATTTCTTTTTTGTACTTTTATGAGGGTGAGGTATTGAATTAATTGGAGGAAAAGAAAACTAATCAAGCGGATAAAGTATCAGTTTTATAAGTAAGGTGAGGTAGAAAGTTTTGCCAGTTATAGTTACACAGAAGTTTACTCTTGTTTCGTGTATGTTAATGCAAGTTAGGTACTTGAGAACATTTGTCGTGCATGTTGAACGTTTAATAGTTTCCAAAATTAAAGCTGCGATGGCTTATCTCTATTCGCGAGGCAATAGTAATGTGTAATTTTCCACAGAAAATAAATCACTAATAAATACAATATATCGTTTTACCTAGACTTTCGATGTTCGTTGTGAATACTCAAGTGTTGATCTGGAGTTTTTTTTATTGGTTTTTAGTTGTTGAATACGTATTTATAGTCAACTTGACTCATCTTTCTTAATACACCCCTATTAACCGAGAATTTTATTGAATAGTTGACTAATTTTCCTTCCGCGTTATTCATCATTATATCTGACGTTAGATGCGATATTTTGAGGACAGATAGTTTGGGTTGTAAAAAAGGGCACGTGAAAAAAAAAACGTCTTAATGGTAAAAATCTTTTTTTTTTTGTGTCTTTTTATGGTTACTTGATGCTGCTACTAGTTAAGACTAAATAATTTTTGATAGCGTATGAAGGTACAGGAAAGACATATATCAGCTCACTCTTTGTGACGTCATCAACATCCGTGACGTCATTCGCTTTGATCTACCAGCGACGTCAAAATCAGTAACTTGGTATTTCTTCTTCCTCTCTCGGATTTGAGGATTTCTGGATTAGGTCGAAGATTCTAAGTCCATCAATGGGAAGGAGGCGCAGAATCAGCTTAAATTTACGTGTGACGTCATGAAGACACTGCATAGCTTAGTATACTATAATATTATGCTGGCCTCGAGAACCCGAACTCGCGGATTTCTAGATCAGGCCAAAAGTGGAGGGGGTGAACTCGGCCTCAAACTGGGTCTAGCAGATTTCCAATAGTGATCTGGGGGCTGGGGTACCGATAAAAACATTAAAATTGTCGAAAAATGATCCACAGTTAGATTTTCGTCCTAGCAGCGAGATTTGAAAGAAGGTATGTATGAGTGAGACGAGAGTAGCCTATTGCTAGTCGGGCTAAGATGACTTCCTCTTGTCTGGAATGACGGTGAGATGTTGACCAATTCCGAAGTTCAATTTTTAATTTTCTTACTTTTATTGTTAAACCGTTTTCCCCAGGGAGTGTACAAAGGATTGGAGGACGTAGTACCGTAATATATTTTCAAGTATTTAGCCGGGATCAATATGAGGTCAATTACTTTGAGTAATGAAGTTGCTTGCTTTTCTGCTTCATACACAACATCGTAAAGGGGGGGGGGTCACATGGCCCGGAGTTCAAGCTAGAGAGAGATGTGGAAGTCAATTGTTTCTGATGGTTTATGAGCCAGAAAAATTCGTTGTATGAGTGGGTTGTTGAAGAAAACATCGGTAATAGCCTGAAGAAATGAGAGAAAGTATCTTAAGATAAGATATTTTTATCGCGGTTGAAGTTGAGCTAACAGCGATACTCGGGCTAGTATCCCAATTAGCTCAGCTGAAAATATTGACGCAGTATTTCTTCAACGGTAATCTGATATTTCCGGATCTACATATCCATAGAATGCGTGCGCCGCGCCGCTTTGTTATTGAGTTTTGACCCTCCAGGATGCGTAGGGTATGGTCTGCAAATCCGTCTAATATTTTTGTAATATGCCCTCTGCTATACGAGGTATATCAAAAAATTCCCGGACGATTATTTGTATGTGCCAATTGGCAACACTGGCAAGAAAACCTAATTAAATCTTGTTTTGTTGTACTATCGATCATCAATATTCAAAATTTCACGTTGATTCATGGCATAGTTTGTCATAAATCAATTTTTTGAGGAATGTTCTTGAGGGTCCGTGCCGATTCCGTCTCGATGCCTTCTGTAGGCTCCAAATGCTCCCATCCCATGGCCTCTCATAGTCGGTCAGTTAGGAAGAAGTCCCTACAAGTCAAATCAGGCAAATACAGGGGGTCGTCAAGCACTGGTGTTTGATTTTGGGCAAAAAAAAACTTTGATACCAAAGGCCGTACCTTAGTCGTACACGCCAACAAGCCTTCATGGTTGAACTCATGCATCAAAAATTACAATGACATAGTCAAACGCTTTTGTGACTGCCGCTGATACTACTAGCAACATCTCTAGACGATTTCTGACGAGTTTCCACTTCATACTGTTGACGACAGATAGGGCGCACGCATAAACCGCTTTACCAGCATTGTTACCGACTCTTGCCCCACCCTAAAACGACTGAACACGTTGTACAACACTGCACGCTTCTTGATGGACTTTGATTTTCTGGCGTAGATTCTTAACCGAGAGACAAATATCTAGGGGGGAGTAGGAATGGAGTCTTTATGAATTACTCCAACTACCCGGTCACACTCAGTGATGGGACGATGCTGGAAGTATGGTGCCAGATCTGCAACCTCCCTTATTTCCAGATACTCTTCAATCAACATTCCTTCAAAACCAATTCAAGACGTTATGGTATCCCCCTCAAGCTTGTGAGTTTTCTTGCCGTCAAGCTCTGATTGTTTCAAATTTTCCTTCTGTACGGATTTTAGCCAAAAATCGTTCTCTGTCTGATGATGTCAAGTCCTTCTGCGTTACATCCTTTTGCTTTTAATTTTTCCAAAGATCCCTCCCCCCCCCCCCTCTTGAGGGAATAAGAGAAGAGAGTCAGATCTCTATTACTGTACTTAAAGGCGCCTAGGATAGGAATTTTTGAGTAGACCGAAAACAATTCACCAATACTTTTTCAAAAATATGCTAATCTATAAACCAAAAAGCAACATTTATGACTTTCTGGCCACGAGATTAAGACTCATATTTATCGAAAAATGGATTTTTATTACACTGTAGCGGTGATAGAAATTTTACAATTGATATGTAAATACTTCTTCGGGTACAATAAGGTGTCGTAACCGCGAATATAATTGGAAATCTGTACAGTGCACTCGACAACAACGAAATGTAAAAAGATGAAAACAATCCTTAGGACTGTAAATTGAAAAAGAAAACTAAATCGCGTGCGAGGAAAGGTTAGCTCGCCCTCTTTGTATAGAATACAGTGTCGAACGTGATTCACAAATTTTTCGTAACGTCGACTTTATACAGTTTGTACAGTGTATATCGATACATCAGCAAATATTGTAAATTGAATTTAACGCTAGGTCTCGAACCCATTTCCCGCGAGACCAGCATTTTCACGAAAGAAGTATCACGCGTTTTGAGGAGTGCATCATTTTCTGTACCGACGTAGATAATTTCTCGAGTCTCGGCGCGAAGAGTCCATTTAGGGTATTCTCTAGGTACTTGTGGACATCTCGAGTGAAAATTTCTCTCGACGACCTCATTGAAAATTGAAGCGTAATTTCTTCAAACTATTTCATTTCGCTCTACAGCAACGAAGAGAAAGAGTATTCATCCGGAAAAAATGAATGAACGCGAAATTTCGACGCACGTCGAGTCAAATGATGTACACGTCACATCAACCGCATCTGTCACACCCCTCTCTCTTCATCCAGAACTATTTCGTACCTACGTTAGAAAAAACACCTTGGCTTTTCTTCACGATGCGCGCAAAACTCGTGGTACGACTCGCCTACGTATATAAAGAAATAAAATTTATGTTCCTCTAATCTTCGGAAATTATTAGCTTTTGGGTAAATGGCCTTTGCCAACGACCTCGATCGGATAACGAGAAAAAAACTACCACAAAAAGAGCGGAAGTGAACCTCTTAAACGGAGTAAAGATCTTGGCTTCTTTTTCCGACTTGGACGTCATTAAAAGCTATTTTGCGGTCCATTAATTACCTTTAAAAAATTCCCATGATACGTGCTATCTTACATCTCGTAGTCTGCAGTTCTGCGCTAATGCGGTATATTTGCATGTTGAAATTCCGGATATTTTAAATGATCTCATCGTGTTTTAGAATACGTAATTTCATTGCAGCCTTTTCCGTTAACAGTGATTAAAGAAACTCCATCTCTGGTTTATTACAGATTCGCGGGGTAATTATTTTCATTATAAGGGCAAAGGCTCTACTCGAGATTATTATACTGGATCACTTTTATCTTAAGTTCACATTGGGTAGCGTTGTGCTTCATTTGAATGATCGAATTAAATTTGATTGCACGTATTAAATTATTGAACCGAAGAAATCAGCGAATTACTTCACTGCGATAAACAGCTCGTGATCACGATTATAGCGAGTAGGCCTTAATGATGGTTAGTTCAATAGTGGAAACGTTTCAATCTCATGGAGATCTTCATCGGTTTGGACTTATCTCTCTTTTTCTCTTTCTCGCATACTCACGCACTCACTCGTTCCCTCCTCTAGAAATGTTTTGAACCCAGGACAATCTTCACTTTGATTTGTTTTTTATTTTCTTTTTTCTTTTTGTCTCGTAGACTTTTTCTGTCCATTACTTTCGCCCTTTTGATTTTCACTCGAACATTGCCCATCTGATGGAACTTCCCCCTACTCTTTTCGCTCTCACTCTCCCCCGCCCCCCAAAAAAAGGATATTTATTCACCTACCAAAAATGTTATTTGCACAGTAAAAAAATGAATAGTAAAAATCAGGATTGGGAGGAGTAAATTAGGAAATGCGGTTGTGATTTATCGGCCCAGGAAAAATAGTTGGCCGCACTGGAAAAAGAAGCCATTAACCCCGGATTAGTAATAGTTGAACGACATAACAAATTTTCAACAGGAAAAAAAAATCAAAACAGGAACGAAAGTTTTAAAACGTTATTTTAAATATAAAAAAAAAAGGGAAATAAATTCTCACCGACATTTTAATATTGTTTGAGCTCGATAAAAAAAAATTCACACAGGAATCGGAGGACCGGGAAATAAGAACAAACTAACGGTACATAAAAACAAGCACCCCGCGGGCGAGGTGTGATGAGGGTCGGCGAATAAGACTGTGTTATTTGTGATAAGAAAAATATCGATGGATACACGATGCAGGAAAATAAAATGATAGAGAATACGGCTTTGATTTCCAGCAAGCTTCATTCACGTTCTATCGAATAGAACTGCAACATCGGATTTGAGACGAGATTAGATGAAAACACAACAATTTGCTAACATGAAATACAATCATTGTAACTAGATATCAATTTCATGATCAGGGTACCTACTCAACGATCATTCATTTTATATTTTGCTCTACCTACCGCTTCACCATTCACATTTTTCAGACCAATTTCAAAAATTCATATTTCATCACTCTCATTCTTTTCCATATCGCAATTAAGACGTTTTGTTCCTTTCCTAGTCATCTGATAATCATTAAAATGAAATAAACTTGAGATTTGACTCATCAAATTTATTGAACTACACCGATCTTTTCCATTTGCGAACGTTCGATAATAATAAAGACGCTACTATTTTTATTGTTCCGGACGGTCGAACTTGAACACAATCAAAACGCGATAACATGCAAAGAGCCGAAGACTAGAGACTATACAGCATACAGCTCACTCGACCATGACGTCAGCGTCTTGACTGAGACGAATGAAAGAAAGAAACAACAAGCTATGTCGCGGGCGACATAGTATCAGGGTCGGCCTGAATCAGATTGTAATATTATTTTTTCTTTATGAGTACTGCATCCAAAAAAAAACTGTATTATTTAGTGTTCTGTTCCCTTGTTTGAAATTTGTATTTGTATAAAAAGAATTTGAATTATGCGTATTCAGTATGAGATAAGTCGGTATTATAAACTTCCTTGGAAGCAATTAATGCAGAACTGCATAATTCATTTTTGGCTTCAACATGAGTATTAACAAAATATCTTTTAATTATGACTATGTTTTTAGGTTCGTGCTCAACTTACAAGTCACAAACCAGTGTCAATTGCTTTTTTCCCTTTTTTTTTAGTTCAGGGGCCGTTCCCTTGAAAGCTTTGAATATATAATAACTGCTAAGAACAAGTCTAGTTATTTGGTAAACACAGAGACAAACGACAATGAAAATATAAATTTAATAATAATAGCAAAGGAAATGTGATGTAATGCCCCTTTATGAAAGAAAAGATATGATTCTATTGAGGATTTGCTTACAATCCTTTTGCTTTTTGCTTTTTTGAGATTTGTTTCGCTTTTTGTTTCTGCTTTTCGCTTCCAAATAAATGATATCACCAAATGTGTAAACCCCCCCCCCCTCACCCAGCGTCTTTTTGCTGATGACTATAAGATCACTATCCGTTCAGCAAATCCGCAAAGAGCCCACAGACTCCTACAGGATACCCTTAACTCAATCACTACATGGACATCAAGAAGAGGATTCAGATTTTCTTCCTCGAAAATCTACTCAGTTATTTTCAAAAAAAGAAATCCTATCCCCTCCTTACCTCCTCTAATTCTACAAAACTTCCAAATCCCATCTCGTAACTACGGCAAACTTCTCGGCTTACATTTTGACCAAAAACTTACCTGGGCCCCCCGCATTAAAACCCTCAGAGCCAAATGCACACGCGCTCTAAACATAATAAAATACATATCTCATCCATCTAAAGTCTGCAACAGAAAGTTACTCCTTCTTCTATACAAAAGTCTTATTCGCTCAAAATTAGATTATGGTTCCCCGATCTACAACACAGCGAAAAAAACCGTCCTTGCCTTACACGACCCCATCCAGACATCTTCTCTCAGGATTTCCCTAGGAGCTTATTGCACCAGCCCCAAATTTAGCCTAAGTGCAGAAGCCCCAGATCCTCCCCTTCACTTTCGAAGGCTCATCCTAACCTCCAACTTCTTATCCTCTGTAGCACAATTCCCACAACTTCCAATCTTTAACCGAATTTTTCGCCACAATCACAACCAATCCTCCACCAAAAATATTCGCCTTCAATTCAATCACCTGATCAACAAACCGTTCATAGCACATCCCCTAGAACCCACATACACAACCTTCCCCCCTTGGACCTTCCCTCAACCTAAAATACGCCTAGATCTCACAGCAATCCCAAAATCTGACAAACCTGGTTTTACCCAACATATCAACAAACTACTTCAAGATTACCCTGACCATTCACTTTGCCTCGCCGATGGGTCGAAAACATCTACTAAAGTAGCTTAACGCCTACTCCATCGACCGGGAAATATCTTCTCATCGCATCCGAAATATAGCCTTTATTTTTACAGCCGAACTGATGGCCATTTTTTCCTGCCTTTCCCACCTCTCTCAACTACCCCCAAACGGTAAATTCATTATTCTCACTGACTCACTTTCTTCACTCCACTCCCTTACAGACGCATACAACTCTAAGCCTATAATCCAACGCATGTTTCTCACACTACACACTTTGGAAACAATCAACACTCAAATTATCTTCATATGGATCCCTGGACACACCAATTTCCCCGACCACGACGCAGTTGATCAAGCCGCTAAACAAGCTACCTCCCTCAGTCAAATAACTGATAATTCACCACTACCAACCCTAGATTACAAAAATTACTATCGTTCTCTCATCACACAATCATAGAACCTCTTTGGGAAAATCAAACAAATAATAAACTTCTCAGTATCAAAAAAACCCCGGTTCCTTTGGTATTCTCCATTCAAAACACAAGAAGAGAAGAAGTAATTCTCTCTCGTCTCAGAATTGGTCACACAACAATTACTCACACCCACCTCATCAGTCCCTACATCCTAACCCCTACCTCATGTCCCCACTGTCAAAAAGACAAATTAACAGTGGAACACTTTTTTTCATGCCCCAGACTTTTACCGCTTCGCTCTTCTTCGGATACCCCCTCTTCACTCACCCAAGCACTCAAAAACAACCAGGACATCATTTCGAATACCCTACATTACCTAAGACGAACTGACTTTTACGCTCAAATCTGAACACATACATCGACTATACCTCTACAACCTTCTACGTATACACACATTGTAAACTTTTACACACCATTACCTGAAACAGTTACACTCGACATTATATTCCATCCTCTTATCCTTCCTCACTTTTCCTTACTCTACCAACTTCCTTAAACCCTCCCTTTCTTATGGGTTATTTATAATATTAATTTCATAACTTTTGTACCGCCGAGCCAATAGCCCTCGTGCAGCTCTAGTGCTCGTAAAAATAAAAATAAAAAAAAAAAAAAATGTCACCGTTTAGTTGACTTCGTTAGGCAAACCCTAAACTACAAATTTTGATGATGCCCGTGTCTTGAGCTATCTTGGATGAACTCTGTTTACTCTGTGACTAGAAAACAGTGATCATCAAGAAAACATCCATTTCAGTCAAGAGAGACTCGTAAATTTTTCTGATCGTTGTTTCTTTCACTAAAAAGTACAAACTTGAAATACTTCTGCTATATAGCTTATACTTTTTGCTTTTCCAACATTTTTGTTTTTCTTTTCACTTCCAAAAATTGTCACCGCTTTTCGTTTAAAACTTTTCGCTTTTCAGTTAATTTCCATCTCTGATCTAGATATCTTAATAACTTCTTATCCTCGAAGAATCTAGTTGAAAATATTTCACAGTTCCACAATTTGAAAATAATCCCAAGTCCACAGTTGAAAATATTTCTAAGTCCAAGAATTGAAAATGAAAAATTTTCAAGTCCAACAGTTGAAAATATTTCCAATTCCAAAAATTGAAAATGAAAAATTTTACAAGTCCAAGAAGTACGAAAATATAAGTTCCGCGGCATCATTCTTACTCGCCTCTTACTCCGAGTATGGCAGTAAACCGACGTGTTACCCCATCTCGGTTACATAAAATAAACTTGCGGGTGAAACGACAGAATATTATAATCAAAACGCAATAACGCATAAAAATACCCACACCTTACTGCGTCGTGAACAGGCCGTGACGTGAGCGTCTGAACTTACCCCAAGAAAGAAAGAAAGAAAAAAGTGATTACGACACGGTGGGCTCCGCGATACGCGCCGACCCTAAAAATATCATTGCACTAGTAAGACTTTTTTAGCTTTAGCTGGGCGTCCACGCTTCAATTTTTGGCCTAGTGGAATGCACTTTGCCTCTCATGGCACTTGCACCAATTTCAATTTAATCTTCATCCCGATTGAGTGCTTCTAGAGATTCTTCTTTAAGAAAAACGGACAAGTACAAGATATTGCGTCGTCAGACCTCATTTCGATTTTCCACAATGTGCACCACATTGCTGACTTGCTGTTAGCTGCAGTTACACTTCCCCTCGGCTTTTTGACTATACGTGTACCTCTTATGGACTGAGCTAAGACGACGTTTACATGTGGAAAGATATGATAAGAAAATAAAATGCGGAGGACTTAACATAGGCGACGCAGTTGATTGCGGAGGGAGAAGAAGCTGGTACTCCTCCGCGCATTCACCCGCACTGCCTACGTTGGAGTCCTCCGCATGTTATACATGTTTCCACGCTCGTTTAACATTGCAGTATATGGGCGAAGCTCAGTCCATAAGAGGTACATATATTGTCAAAGCCTTGGCCCGAGCCCGAGTAAACAAACAAAATGTAAACAACAGATTTTACATGTAAATTCCCTTTAAAAAAACTGGGTTGCTTAGATAACCAAAATTTGAAAAATTATAGATTTTTTAAAATCTTGGTACATAATTAGATTCATCAAGAAAGAAAAAAAAAGTATGGTATTATACAAACTTTGATAATACAGTACAACTAAATGTAATGAGCTATAATTCACGAGTACATTCTGATATGCAGAAGAAAAAAAATATTGATGATGGTGTCCCGATTTGAGATTTGGCGTGTGGATCGAATTCTACTCAGAAAAATTACAGAGTATGACTCAGAAAACCAATACTAATGAAAGCATTAAATATATTAGAAGATTATAATATTTTTGAGCAGATTCATCATATTAAAAATACTATGCGTATGCAGAAAAACACGACGTACTGTACCGTGATGTCGAAAAACAACCCCTTTTATAATGTTAAACTTTTGTACTCCGCAATGTTTCTTCCATTCACAAATACGAGCCTCCAACCTTTTCTTGTCAGAAAAAAAAAATAAAAAATAGAGAACGAAAAAAATATATTTCCGTTGTATGTATAACTCAAGCTTCTACGAAGTATAGAATATTTTTTCAAACACGAAAAACGTAGCTAGACCTAAAGAAAAAATATACATTCATGTTATTGCTGTACAAAACATACAAGATGTATATCAGGGAATTTCTTTGTATACGTCCAGTTTTACTTTTGTTGTAGCACCAGCAAAAGGGGGAAAAAAAAAACGAGAAAAAAGGGTTTATTAAATTAAATAGCGTAATACGTTCTAATTTTTCATGAAATATCTCATACCCATCGTGAAGAGTGTTAGAAAAATTGTTGATTGGAGACTTTTATTATGCAATGAGAGAGGAGGTGAAAACTTCGAATGAGTGCGCAGTCATATCAAAACTTCGAGGGGGGCGACTGCTCTGTACAAAAACAGGATTTCCGATTCCATCATCATGAAAAACTGGAAATATTTGGTAAAAGGAAATAAAACGCGCTATTAGGTCCATCCTCTCCCCGGTGATAATATGACACCCATTCAGCCCGCTTACTCACGAAAATAACTGCTCTTGATTGCCCACATTTACTTTATATCTTGCTGTCCATCTCTTGGACATGCTAGAATTTGCGTGCCTGGGGGTGCTACAGCTTGGCGGTGGCCATGAAGAGACGATTTCGCGACAGAGATTCTTCCAATGCTGATGTTATACCCGTAAGAGTTGATCCGGTGTTGAAGTACAGCATGTGCAACCCGCACCCACTTCACAATGGAGAACGAGCGGCTGCACATGCGACACAAACGATCTTACCACCTATCACATTTTATTCCTTCGCTCATCCACTGCCAAAATCTGAAATGCCCGCGCTCATCATAAATAATTTTTCAACCTTATACAATCATTCGAGTACAGCATCTAAGCGTAGCGATAACTGCAGCAGGAAACTGCAGGTTTTAACGTTCAAAAGTGAATAGTGCGATATCGTCGATTTGTACTACGTGAATTAAAGTTTTGCAGCAAAACTCACAAGATGGAGCAGAAATTAGACAAGATTTTAGAAAAAATCGACCAACTGAACGGAATCACAATGGAGGCGCGTCAAATGATGGACCCTCTGGCTGAGAAAGTAAACATGTTGGAAGAAAATCATGAGATAATGGAAGATAAAGTTTACAATTTTCAGTGTCAAGTAGCATGGCTCGAACAATATGGTATGAAAAACGATTTAATTATTAGCGGGTTACGCGAGGAGAAGGACGAAGATGATTTAAATAAGATTGCGCGTAATAGAGCAACAAAGTTAACAGTTACTAAATTAGCGGAAAAGATTGAAGTAGACTTAGAATTAAAAGATATTGTTACGGCCCATAGATTACCACCAAGCAGTAATAGTGACGGCGAAAAGAAAAACATTCCGAGGATAATAGTCAGGCTTGTGTACTCTGAAAAAAAGATCAGATGATGATAGTGGCATCAAGAGAGAAAAAGCCCAAAAATGAGGAGGACGGAAATATTCATTGTAACGAACATCTATTGCAGTACACATGGATGCTGACAAAGGAAGCGAGACAATATAGAGATGAAGGATGGATTCAATATGTATGGATCCAGGATGGTAAGGTGCTAATTAGAGAGAATGATGGAACCAAGTCGATAAGGATATGGAGCCGCAGCCACCTGTCCAGTATTATCAATCAAATGAGCAAAAAGAGGAGAATCGGCATCGGCCTGCAATTGTGGGACACTCAAGCCAGAAGGAGGGAGTTATAAACAGTATGCAAGGGAACAAAGAAGATAGAAAAGCAGGAAAACAGTATAAGGAAAGAGAACTACGTAAAAACATTAATAGCAAATATAGAGGTCGATCGACGAATCGCGGGCAAATGTCTATATTTCATTATGCGAGAAAGAATGTAAACAAATGGTCTGCAAAGCAAGCGACTCCTATACCGGACTCTTCCTCCCCAAGCCGGACCTAGTCACCGAGGGAAGGGAAAATGACTGAAACCTCCAAATCTTTCTAAAAACCTCATTAGTAGGGAAAAATTATCAAATATAAAAGCGAAGGACGGAAAAGAAAAACAGTAGCGGCACAGCAGGGAATAAAAGGGTTACACATAGAGTGCCTGAGGAAAGATCGGATACTGTTAAAAAAATTGGAAGAAAGAAAAGATTACATATTCTACATTATAATTGCAGAGGGCTAGCCAATGAAGAGAGGCTACAGGAAATAAAGTGGGACATAGTAGGGTTATCGGAGGTGAGGAAGCAAGGAGAAAATCTGGTAAGAAGGAATGGCAAAAACTGGTACTACTATGAGGAAACAAAAGGATACAGAGGAATAGGTTTCTATGTAAGAGGGGACTTACGGAAGGATGTGATTGAAGAGAAAAATATCTCAGAAAAGATAGGAGTGTTGAAAATAAGGGTGGAGGAGAAGGTAGTATTATCAATAATACAAGTGTAGGCACCTACAAGTGAGAAGGATGACAAAGAAGTGGATGAATTCTATAGAATTGCTAGAGAAAACAGTTAATGGAAATAAATGCTTCTTTAGTGTGGAGTAGGAAGGTCCCCCCTTTGGTACACTTGTACTGAAAGGGTGACTATATGGAAAAAATAAAATGAAATAAAAAAAATTTAAAAATGAAAGAAAATAAAAAATATATATATATAAAATGGTGACTGCATGGAAAAAATAAAATAAAATAAAAAAATTTAAAAATAAAAGAAAATGAAAAGAATATGTATAAATATAATATATTTATACATATTTTTTTCATTTTCTTTTATTTTTAAATTTTTATTTATATAATATATTCTTTTCATTTTCTTTTATTTTTAAATTTTTTTTATTTAATATATTTATATATTTTTTTCATTTTCTTTTATTTTTAAATTTTTTTCATTTTATTTTATTTTTTCCACGCAGTCGCCCTTTTGGTACAAGTGTACTAAAGGGGGGAACCTTACTACTGTGTGGTGATGGTGGACTGGAACAGTAATGTAGGAAAAGGAGAGCAAATTGAAGGGATTTTGGGGCCCCAAGGTACAGGAGAAAGAAACGAAAGGGGGGAGAAGCTAATAGAATTTGCAGTAACAAAAACCTAAAGCTGGCAGCGTCATTTTTTAAGAAAAGGGAAAATAGAAAATGTACGTGGGTATCACCTGATGGCAAAACAAAAAATGAAATTGATCACCTCCTTACTAATGATTTGACGACATTAAAATATGTTGGTATCCTTGCAAGATTCAAATTTTCCTCTGATCACAGGATTGCCCGTACGAAAGTTGAAATTCCAGAAAGAATTAGGGTGAAAAAGTATATTATGCAAAAAGATAGGACATTGAAAATGATACCACTAGATAAATACGAGGAAGCAAAAGACTATCTACAAAAAGAGCTTGATGACGGGAATAAGGAAGGAAAACTCACTGTTCAGGAGCTCTATGACAAAATTGAAAAAAGTTGAAAAAACGCTGTAGAAAAATTTGGAGAAGTGAGAGACAAAATTACAACAAACTTGGAATCAACAAGTGAAACAAAAAACCTGATAGAAAGAAGGGAAAGCTTAAGAGAAAAGGAGAATAAATCACGAAAAGATCAAATTGAACTATGCGAGTTGAGAAAATTGATTAAAAGAGGGATAAGGAAAGATATAAAGATGTTTGAAGAAGAGCTAATATGCGAGATTATAGAAGAAAGTGGGTCAACAAAGAAAGTCTGGAAGGAAGTTTCTCAAGGACAAAACCTATTGTTAAATATAAGAAGCAAGAAAGGGGCTCTAGAAACACAAAGATAATCATGAATACAGTGACAGAATTTTACAAAGAATTGTATGGAAGCGATAGTGAAGATGAAGAAGAAGAAAATGAAGCTTGGGAAACTGAGCCGAAGATAATGGACTGGGAAATTGAAATGGAGCAAGGAAAAGCTCCTGGGCCAGACAACATTAAGAACAAAAACCTATAAGACTTCATGGGGGTCCTAAAGAAGCCGTTAGAAAAATTATTTAATGCGATCATAGAGAGGGAGAAAATACCAAAACAATGGGAAGAGATGGAAATAATGTTGATCCAAAAAAAGGGTAGTAAAGGTAGTAAAAGTAAAATCGAAAACTATCGTCCAATTAGAACCTCAAACTTGTGTAAGCTATTTATGAAAATTATAAAATATAAACTATATGATACTCGTAAATTGGATTCTCAGCAGCCGGAGGAACAGACAATGTTTAGAAAGAAATACTCTACGATAGATCATACTGAATCAAGTCATCGAAAAAGCAAATGAATACCAAATGAATCTCCACTTCTTATTTATTGATTTCCGTAAAGCTTTCGACTCGGTTAAGCATAAGAAAATATGGGAAGGATTAAAAATTCAAGGAATTCCGAGCATAACAATAAGAATTTTGAGGAAATTATATAGGAGAGGTCGAGCGTACATAAAATTAAATAGAAAAGGTAAGACATTTAAAGTTAGAAATGGAATGAAGCAGGGTGACCCCATGTCTTCAAACATATTTAAACTGCTTGCTGGAAGAGATATTTTGTAAAATGAAATGGGAAGGCAAGGCTATACAAATTAATGGGTGCTACCCTTATAACTTAAGGTTTGCGGACGATATCGTGCTATTGAGTAGGTCAAAGGAAGAGCCTCGAGTGATGGCAAAAGAGCTGGAGAAAGAAAGTAAAGAAGGGGGACTGGAAATGAATTGGAAAAAGACAAGCTATAATATGAGTAACCAGGTAGAAAACGACAAAGACTTTAAAATAGGAAAGATAATCATAGAAAAGGTAGAAGAATATGAATATCTAGGGTAAATAATAAATATTGTGGAGGGTATAATACGAGAAGTAGAAAAAAGAAGAATTAAAGCATGGGGAAAATTTTGGTCGTTATCAAAAATACTCAAAAGTAAGGTAAGCCTGAGAGGGAAAAGTAAAACATTAGAAAGCTGTGTCACCCCTACACTTTCCTAAGGGGCCGAAACTTGGGTCTTGACCAAGGATAGTAATCGACCTTCAAAAAACGAGCAATATTAGGGGTAAGAAAAATAGAAAGAATAAAAAACGAAGAAATAAGAAGGAGAACAAATGTCATTGACATAGGTTATGTAATAAAAAAGAAAAAATGTAAGTTTGTAGGTCATATGAAAAGAGGGAGTAACAAAAGATGGTTTAAAAAAGCAACGGAGTGGACCCCATATGACCAAAAAAGAGGGAAGGGAAGACCGAAAACAAGGTGGAAAGGTGAAATTAAAAAAAGGGTCGGGACTGCTTGGGGGAGGTATACCTGGTATAGATGGGTCTGTAGAATGATTGGAGAGGCCTATGCCCGGGAGTCGCTTGTTGAGTAATACCCATACTGTACACAATTCATATATTTTCTTTCATGCATCGCCATTACTATTATTATCATCATTACACAATCATTCACACATCCTTCCTCTAACGTTGACCATCGGGCTTCTGTTCTTAATAATCCTACACAGTCAAGAGTACCTACAAATGAATAAATAAAACGTAAAATACTCCTTCCAAGTACTATAGCTACATGCCAAAGCACACGCGAGTAAGAGTAGAAATTAAACTTGCGTCACAAATATTTTATAACTCTCACATTTATAAGTGAGGAAACTTCGCTGATAAACCTTGCTATTAAATTACGTGTCCTCAAATGTATAACTCGTTGTCAACAACAATCATATAAGCAAATACCACGACTTAATTCACCTTCGAGACTAAAAATGAGGAATCGAGAGAGGGTGGGAAAAGTTCAACGAAGTGAACCGCGAAATGACAATAGTATATTAATACGGTTTTAGGATTTTCCTTTTATACAGAATTTCAGCAGAGGATTTCAAGCACAGAAAACAAATGTGTAACAATATAACGCTACGCACGAACGAAACGATAAAATGCTGACGTGAAAAAACTTTTACTATCTTTCAGAAAATATCTTCATAGAAAAATTATCAGGGCGCACAAATCACGTTATCAGTTTTTGCAGTCAGCTACAATCAATCAATTCCACGGGAGCGTACGAACAGACAATATTTTTCACACGTACATAGTGTTTCTCATCAAGACTAAAATACAGATCTCGAATTCGTGAAATACGAAAAACGAAAGAAGGATTTTGGGTTTATTTCGACGAAAGGAAAATTTCTATTCTTCATTCGAATTACCGCATGAAGCAGTCACCGCAGAAAATACCGACAGACATAACCGGAGTGGTTATTATTAATCAATTTCATTATGATGGCAAGAACGAATGATTCTTGGAGTTTACAAAACAAATGGATTTGAATGCTCTAATTTAGGTACCCACTTCTTCGTTTACAAAACTTTTAGCTGTCAATATTGATCGCGTTTTTTCTAAGTAGTCTCGGTTATATGAGTTGTATGACAATTAAGAAAATTGAAACTTTCTTTTTGACCATGTTTATCTTTCCCGACTCTTATACTTATTACGAGTCTGCTTTTTCTCGTGATTCTATCACGCGTGCACTTCCAATTGAAATACAGACCAAGGAAAGAAGAGAAACGAATACGTAGTTGTTGAAGATAGGGTCTTATACTAGTACTTTTCCTTCAAATCATGCCTTTCAGAAAAATAATGACACCATTTATTTTCTTTGAAAACAACAGGCTGTAGCCTCTGCCGCTATAAGGTTAGGCGATATTTTGACGTCGAACAAAATTCTTTATTGTGCTTTAGAATGATTACGAGAAAATTGAAAAAAGAAAGAGGAAAAAAGTTGAATTTTTTTTTAACGAGCTATCAACTACACTAGGGCTATTTAGCTTGGTGTATAAGGGTATTGGATAATTGGGTTGTGAAATTAATAAGGTTGCGAGAAAGGTGAAATAATATTGGGTGGAATTGGTGCGGACAGTTGGGTTTGTGCAGAGGTTGGAGTAAAAGTTAGTTAGTTTTAATTATTCTAGGGTACCATAAATGGTTTTGTGGTTGTTTTTGAGTGCTTGAGTAGAGAGGAAGGAATAGAGTACTCACATGCAGTCAGGCGCAGAGACTAATTTCTGTCATTTTTCATTCAATTTTAAAAATACAGAAAAGGAGGGCCCAGTGGTCGGAAATTGAAAAAAGCTGGACTCAATTCTTCCCATCTCTACAGTCACGGATAGGGAAGGAAAACAACTGGTCTCGTGCATATTTTGGTCGAGCTAACCCCTCCCTAAAAAGTGCCACAGAGGGTACAAAATCATCAAAATTCGAAATAGTTGTGTTTTTGTATTACGTGTAAGGTGAGAAGCTGGTCAGGAAGGTTTTCTGGGTCGCTGAATCCATTTTTAAGGTCATTCCTGAGCTGACCCTTCCCTAAAAAGAGCCTCAGGGGGTTAATACCTTCGAAATTTCAAGTAGTAATGTTTTTTAATTTGTAAGGTGAGAAGCTGGTGAGTGGGGTTTTCTGGGAAATTGACGATTTATTATGTTGGCCCCTTCAAAACGTCTGGATAGGCAACAATGTTTGCATGCATGCATGCTGAACTTTCAATGCTGTGTTTTTTGATGCTATTCCTCACAGAAATCGTTGAAAAACCCAACATTGCTATGATACGGCGTATTTTTTTGTGAGAAAGGCTATGTGATGAATCTGGGAAGCTTTGTAATTTTAGGTTGGTAAGGTGGTAACACTGAGCATGTTCAAAAGATGAAAGGTCGAAAGAGCTAAATATTTTCATATATTTCACGGTGTTCTGAAGACTTTCAATTTTGTATTGAAGTCCAGCTTTTTTCAATTTCCGACCATTGTGGAGCGCAGGGGTCAATTTCTTTCGATTTTTCATTCAATATTTGAAAATCCTAGTGAAGCGCTTGGAGTAATTTCTCTAGCACACTGAAGCGCAGAGAATAATTTCTCTCATTTTTTCATTCAATTTCAAAAATCCAAAAAAGATGCGTCTCATTTTTCGTTGAATTTCAAAAATTCAAGAAGAAGCATAGTGAAGTGCAAGGATTAATTTCTCTCATTTTTAATTTTTTTAAATCCTAACAAATGCATTAATAGTACATACATGTAGACAAAGAATCAGTGACTAATTTCTCTAACGCAATCGACCATTCTCTCTGTGTTTCTCATGTAGGAGTTGAGACGTACCAATGCTCACATACATATTATTCATTATCAAAATAAAAAAAACACTTTTTTTTTAAATTTACAAGCTACTAGCCTGCATTCAGGGTCATGAGCTCGGCGAGATTGTGTCATTATATGCGTGAGAGGGCGTTGGCTTGTTGTAAGAAGTTGAATATGTTGAGGGATGGAGGGGAAGTCATCTGAAAGGGTATCCGGTCACTTGCCCGAATACAAATGCCCGAAATAAGAAACGCCCGAATGCAATTTGCCCGAATGTAGTTTGCTCGAATAAACAAATGCCCGAAAATTAAGTGTCCCGAAAGACAAGTGCCCGAATAACAGAAAATTGAGATACATTCCTGAAAACATTTCGCCCGAATACATTTTTTCCAAATAAAAATGTGTACTCGAAGAAAATTTCATGTGAGAAGTACCTACCTCTTTTAAATTTTGTTTGAATGAATTTTTGCCGGAAAGTACCTCTTTTTTTGTGAAGGAATTTGTGAGAGTGGGTACTGCATTGAAAAGATACTGAGGAAAACTTGAAATGTATTTTGCTAAGGAAAATTTAAAGTGATGCGTACTCGTTTACGTTCTTCCCATGATTGGTTCAGTACAAGTATGCACTCGCGAGCAATCAGCGACATAATGGCGCCAAAAATAGTCGGTAAGCAGCTCCATATAGGCGGCTACATCTACGTTCAGGCAGAGTCTACTGGGACTGTCGGTTACTTCGCCGAGGAACATGTACGGCTCGAGCTATTACTAGCGACTCAGCAGACGGAGGTGATACAGAGGTGTTCAAGGGTCCGGATGTTTCGAAGCATAGCCATCCGCCTAACCGTGAAGAGACAAACGCGGAAGAGATAATCGCAAGTGTGAAGAGGAAGGCGGTTGAACACCCAGCGGTGCCACCTTCTCGTATCCTGAGAACCGAATTGCAAGGGGCCTCAGCGGACGTACTCAGCGAGTTGCCAGCGCAGCCAGCCATGCTGCGAACGATGCGACGAGAACGTGCTGCACTCGCACCAGTGAACCCGAAGAAGTTGTCGAAACTTCGCGCCATTCCTGATGAGTACAAGGCCACGATGACGGGTAGTGGTCCACCGGACGACGAGTCAGATTTAGAAGATGAGTCAGATTCGGACGTTGATGACGAAGCTGGAGTGGAAGAGGAAGAGGTACCACCGCCAACCAATGTCTTTGCGAAAGCCAAATATGGTTCGTCGACGGAACCTTAAAAACCGAGCCGCGTATCTTTTCTCAGGTGTTCACTATTTTAGGTTTACGGAAGAGGACGAGCAACAGAGCCACCGAAGAAGTAGTTCCAGTGCCGTACGTGTATGCTCTCCTCTCGGGAAAGCAGACGGAGAAGTACGAAGAAGTTCTTGTGGCAGTACGCGATGCGATCAATGCATTAGGCATGCCGTGTGCGCCAGGTAAAATTGTCATGGATTTTTAAGAAGGCGCAATCAAGGCCTGCGCAAAAATTTTTGCCGGAGTTGCGCGTTTTTCCACCTGGGGCAGATTGTATATCGGCGCGTGCAGGCCGCTGGCCTTCAGGTACAATACAACAATCCACATGACCGAACGATCAAAAAGAACATTCATATGCTGCTATCGCTAGCATTCGTCCCGATCACGGACGTCCCTACAACGTTTCGCCGCCTGCGGCGTGAATGTGCACCAGACTTACGCGATCTATTCGACGACTTTAATCAGTACTACGTTCTTGGAAAGCCAGCGCGAGGAATTCGTCGAGCTGTGGCCCCTCGGTATCCACCACGGTTGTGGGACCAATACGATACAGCCGTACAACGAAGCCACCGCACGAACAATTGCGCCGAAGGCTGGCATGACAGATTTCACACGCTAATGGGGAAAGACCACCCCAATCTTTACTCGTTCATTAAGGAGATACAATCGGAGCAGAGACACGCAGAGATTTGTCACCGAACTTGCTCTGGGAAAGCGAGTCCGGGACGCGCCGAAGAAGAAGTGGGAAGAATTACAGGTACGCTTTGAGAACATCGCGACAGAATACAACTTGAACGACATAATGGATTATCTAGACCGCATATCATCGAACGTTCGCATATCTTGACTTATTGGTAAATTGGGGACCAATGAAAAATGTGCTGTGAGGGTTGGATAAGGAATTACGGAGTTGAGTCAAGTTGGGTTAAAGAAGATATGTTGAACGGATAGGGGGTGTTCGGATTTGCAATGAGATCATGAGAGAGGCATAAGGTGAGAGATGAGATGGGTGTGAATGAGTCTGGTGTGGCCGATTCTGAGACGGGTGATGACCATTCCTTCTCTGCGTGTTGGCAGATTTGAAGAGTCCCATGGGGTGGGAATATTTTTAATTTGGGCTAGTTTGTTTGTGTGTGATTTGAGATCAGACCAAGGAGTGAACCATGCTTGAGTGATGAATTTGTTGGTGTGTTTGGAGAGATCTGAGCATGAGGGGAGGAATGAGCGGTTGACTGATGGGTTATGGATTGCTAGTTTGACTGCTTTGTCGACATTTTCGTTTCCTGGGATACCCTTGTGACCAGGTCCAGATGAAGAATAATGGTATGGGTATGGTGTGAAAGGTGGCAGTGAGAGTATGTATACGAGTTATGAGCAGGTGGGAGGAAGTTTGGTGGGATATGGCGTGAAGTGATGATAGGGAGTCGGAAATCACCAAAAATGGGTTGAGAGGAAGACGGGAGGATAGGTTGGTGAGGATGTGTTCTAAACAGCTAAAGATTGCTTGTAGTTCAGTGGTGAAGACGGATGCGGTGTTGCGGTGTCGGTGAGACACTGTGATGTGACCTATTGAGTATGCAAAGCTGGTTTTGTTTTGATATTTAGATCCACCGGTGAAACATAGTGTAGGGCAGTGAAAGTTGTTAAGAATTTTGTTAAACTGTGCCTGGTATTCTTCGGAAGAAGTTGAAAAATGAGGGGGGCGTCTTAGGTCGCGAATGATTTTGGGTGGAATAAAGAGTTGATGATACTTATCTCTTATATTCTCCGCATATCGTACAATGATGTGAAAAAGTCATCTTAAAATACCTGGGTTCTTATTTTGTACATTAATAACAAATAAGTATGATTAAATTTTATATTCATCATAAGTACTTGTCATTGTAGAGAGAGTGATTTTACATTGAATGCATGTTCTAATTTCTTTTTTTTTATACATACAGACCATTAATCAACTGTTTTTGATAGGTAGTCACAGGTTGAAGTCACGAGTTATACCCCGCGTACGTAATTTGTATGTCGTCGGGTTCTTGGCAGAACTCACCAAGTCACATTATAGTAATTTTACAGGAGAGCAAAAAAACTGTTGGTGAATTCTGCCTGCCCAACACGACCAAGATGCTATTCACCAAGTCCTCATAAGGTTAAGATGGGTGTAGTGAGTTTTACCAGCCGAGATTTTGATGTTTTGGACTTGGTGAAAAAGAATATCGACAATAACACGAATCCGTTCCTTTAAGTTACGGCTATCCATACTAAACAATAAAGAGGAATACTCCGACGTGGAGTAAAAAAATGCAAACCGCAGAAAAATTGAAAATACGACGAGCGCTTTCAGTTAAACAACCATCTTCGAGCCTGAAATGAAAGCAACTGACGAACAAAAGAGAAGAACGAGGTATTAAGATCGTCCAAACGAGAAATCACGGTGTGAGTCATAAACAAGTTCGATCAGGCCATCTTCCGGAATATACGAATTAAGAACAGTGATACCGTCAGTGTTGAGATGACGAATTATCTCTATATTCTCGAGGGCGATACGCTTACGGTAGGAATTCTCCTTATGGAGGAGCTTTTCGGATCCCTCACGGAAGCTGTGGCCACTGTTTATTAAGTGATCGGCGAAAGCTGACTCCCCCAAGTGTCCCTTCTTCCAAGACTTCAGGTGCTCAGCTACTCGAACTTTCATTTGGCGGCTGGTCTCACCAATATAAAAGCCTCCACAATCCTCACACTCCAACTTATACACACCACTCCTCTCATCAACAGGTATGGGGTCCTTCAGTCTCACAAACAACCTCTTGACGGTGGTAGGGTTGTAAAACGCGGGTCTGAAGCCAAACGGGCGAAGGGCCCGACCCAATTGCTGGGAGAACTTCCCCAAGAAAGGGAGACTGATCCAACGCAAACGGCGATCACGGATCGTGTCTCGGGGGAGGGAGGTGGTGGAATCCAGGAGGCCCCTCGTAACTTTCCTCCGAACCATCACGTCAACATCAACATTGACCCCATTCACTCTGGCCAGGTGTTTTATTGTGATTAACTCTTTCTTGAAGGCAGACTGACTCAAAGGAATACGAGTCAGTCTGTGAACTAGGCTATGAAAAGCAGCCATCTTGTGAGCAACAGGACCGAACGAACCACCGTGGACTAAAACATCGGTCGTAGTATCTTTCCTGTAAATTCCA
This sequence comes from Aspidiotus rigidus, assembly GCA_035079385.1. Classification (NCBI taxonomy): domain Eukaryota; kingdom Metazoa; phylum Arthropoda; class Insecta; order Hemiptera; family Diaspididae; genus Aspidiotus; species Aspidiotus rigidus. The sequence goes on from JAVHKY010000023.1 coordinate 6,558,190, forward strand.
AACTTATGGATACCGTCTATTATAGAGATCGATAAATCCAAAAAGTTAATGGAAAATACCCCTATTTCCAACGTAAATTTGATGGAAGGGTACCAGGAATTGAGATACCTCAGAAACTCACCAAGGAGATCTGGGTGACCAGTCCAGGTACATAGAACGTCATCAACGTACCTGTGCCAATAATGAATGATTAAGTAACACCTGGTTCGAGGAAAAGAGGTCAAGTTCAAACTTAGACATGAAGATTTCGGATATGAGAGAGCCTAGTGGTGATCCAATGGGGATCCCTACTTCGTCAGGGAACTCGAAAAATTTCCCTTCAAATTTACAATAGTTAGGGGACCAGCAAGTATTAAGAAGATCGAAGAATTCGTGAAGCTCACTATGAGGAATGTTGGCTTTGACGAGTAGCTCACCCATACGCTGGATAGTAGCAGCCTTAGGAATATTCGGGAACAAACCAACAACATCAAACGAGCAGATGGTCGTTCCCGGGGGAAGGCTTACATCCTTGAGGACGTCAGTTAAAGAGGCCGAATTCAAGACCGAATGAGGGGATTCAAAATCAATACGATTTTTGAACCAACGGTCAAGGAATTTAGCAAGGAGGTAGGTAGGAGAGGAGACGAAAGAAACAACGGGTCGCATCGGGGTATTGTTCTTATGCACTTTAGGCAGCCCGTACAAGAGGGGGGGCGTGGGGTTAGGAACGAGGAGGGCTTTTTTCAAAGCAGGAGTTTTGATAACAGCCTCACTCCTGTTGATGACATACCTAACTTCTTTGACGTGCTTGGGACCAAATATGAGAGGAAAACGAAGCGCGTTGCTTCCGAAATTTCAGAAAAAGGACCCTCGAGAATATAGAGATAATTCGTCATCTCAACACTGACGGTATCACTGTTCTTAATTCGTATATTCCGGAAGATGGCCTGATCGAACTTGTTTATGACTCACACCGTGATTTCTCGTTTGGACGATCTTAATACCTCGTTCTTCTCTTTTGTTCGTCAGTTGCTTTCATTTCAGGCTCGAAGATGGTTGTTTAACTGAAAGCGCTCGTCGTATTTTCAATTTTTCTGCGGTTTGCATTTTTTTACTCCACGTCGGAGTATTCCTCTTTATTGTTTAGTATGGATAGCCGTAACTTAAAGGAACGGATTCGTGTAATTGAGAACGCTTCTGCGGCGTATTTACAGTTCCTTTTTCTGAAATTTCGGAAGCAACGCGCTTCGTTTTCCTCTCATATTTGGTTTCTTCGTCGGTGTTTATTGTTACATTTGAGGCCCAAGTTCGTTAAATTCCGGTTTTATTCCGATTGCAAGGTTACGACTAAGAAACTGGAAAATTATATGAGGGAGAAGTGGATCAGAACAGAGTTGCGAAGATGGTATGGTAAATTTAATATCACGACCAGATTAAACCTTATGGTCCATTCGAGACTCTCCGGCATGCTCCTCCCCCTTGAGTTGGATTACTTTATGAGGGACGTCAATGAAAAGTGTCGAAAGTTTGAGGCGAAGTTGAAGGAGAGGAAAAATAAGAAGCTATCCTCCCTAATGACGGTTAATGAGGAGGTGGTTGAGGAGGGGGTGAGTGATGGTGTTGTCGTTCATAAATTTCATCCTCCCCTCATAAATAATAGTCAGGTAGTGTTCAATAGTGACGAAAGAAAGGTTTGAAGTTCAGTATGCCTCCCCTCAAGAATGATGAAACCTTGGCGAATGTTGTTGCGGATCTTGCGGTTAAGATTGGTCCTGGTTTTAATACCCAGAAAGTCTTTGCCGAATTAGTCCGTAATAACCCCCTCCCTCGCATGAGTAATAAATTGGGAGGAGTGATTCAGGGTCTAAGGAGGAAGATGAAAGAGGGAGATTTGATCGTCACTAAGGCTGACAAGGGCAACGCTGTTGTAGTGATGGAGAGATCGGCCTATTCTTCTAAGGTCCATGAAGTCCTACAGCAGTGTGGTGCTAAAGAGAGTGAGGATTTCAGCTTTCCCAAGCACGTCAAAGAAGTTAGGTGTGTCATCAACAGGAGTGAGGCTGTTATCATAACTCCTGCTTTGAAAAAAGCCCTCCTCGTTCCTAACCCCACACCCCCCCTCTTGTACGGGCTGCCTAAAGTGCATAAGAACAATACCCCGATGCGACCCGTTGTTTCTTTCGTCTCCTCTCCTACCTACCTCCTTGCTAAATTCCTTGACCGTTGGTTCAAAAATCGTATTGATTTTGAATCCCCTCATTCGGTCTTGAATTCGGCCTCTTTAACTGACGTCCTCAAGGATGTAAGCCTTCCCCCGGGAACGACCATCTGCTCGTTTGATGTTGTTGGTTTGTTCCCGAATATTCCTAAGGCTGCTACTATCCAGCGTATGGGTGAGCTACTCGTCAAAGCCAACATTCCTCATAGTGAGCTTCACGAATTCTTCGATCTTCTTAATACTTGCTGGTCCCCTAACTATTGTAAATTTGAAGGGAAATTTTTCGAGTTCCCTGACGAAGTAGGGATCCCCATTGGATCACCACTAGGCTCTCTCATATCCGAAATCTTCATGTCTAAGTTTGAACTTGACCTCTTTTCCTCGAACCAGGTGTTACTTAATCATTCATTATTGGCACAGGTACGTTGATGACGTTCTATGTACCTGGACTGGTCACCCAGATCTCCTTGGTGAGTTTCTGAGGTATCTCAATTCCTGGTACCCTTCCATCAAATTTACGTTGGAAATAGGGGTATTTTCCATTAACTTTTTGGATTTATCGATCTCTATAATAGACGGTATCCATAAGTTTGGAATTTACAGGAAAGATACTACGACCGATGTTTTAGTCCACGGTGGTTCGTTCGGTCCTGTTGCTCACAAGATGGCTGCTTTTCATAGCCTAGTTCACAGACTGACTCGTATTCCTTTGAGTCAGTCTGCCTTCAAGAAAGAGTTAATCACAATAAAACACCTGGCCAGAGTGAATGGGGTCAATGTTGATGTTGACGTGATGGTTCGGAGGAAAGTTACGAGGGGCCTCCTGGATTCCACCACCTCCCTCCCCCGAGACACGATCCGTGATCGCCGTTTGCGTTGGATCAGTCTCCCTTCCTTGGGGAAGTTCTCCCAGCAATTGGGTCGGGCCCTTCGCCCGTTTGGCTTCAGACCCGCGTTTTACAACCCTACCACCGTCAAGAGGTTGTTTGTGAGACTGAAGGACCCCATATCTGTTGATGAGAGGAGTGGTGTGTATAAGTTGGAGTGTGAGGATTGTGGAGGCTTTTATATTGGTGAGACCAGCCGCCAAATGAAAGTTCGAGTAGCTGAGCACCTGAAGTCTTGGAAGAAGGGACACTTGGGGGAGTCAGCTTTCGCCGATCACTTAATAAACAGTGGCCACAGCTTCCGTGAGGGATCCGAAAAGCTCCTCCATAAGGAGAATTCCTACCGTAAGCGTATCGCCCTCGAGAATATAGAGATAATTCGTCATCTCAACACTGACGGTATCACTGTTCTTAATTCGTATATTCCGGAAGATGGCCTGATCGAACTTGTTTATGACTCACACCGTGATTTCTCGTTTGGACGATCTTAATACCTCGTTCTTCTCTTTTGTTCGTCAGTTGCTTTCATTTCAGGCTCGAAGATGGTTGTTTAACCGAAAGCGCTCGTCGTATTTTCAATTTTTCTGCGGTTTGCATTTTTTTACTCCACGTCGGAGTATTCCTCTTTATTGTTTAGTATCGACAATAACTTTAAAAAATAATGCGAAATGGATTTGATGAGTTTTACCAGCCGATAGAGCTCGCTCTGGCCGATCTATCCATATATATAACTCAAAAACGATAAAATTGGACTTGGTGAGTTCTGCCAAGAACCCGACGATGTATTAAAAAAAAAATTGTATTATACACGGTCCATCAGCTCGTGATAAGTCACTCGTCCTTCTACTTCACTCACCTTCGGCTCGTTCCATAAAACTCAGACTCGTAACTATATCATTCACTTTAGGACCTTGTGTAATAAATAACCATTTTTATCGTGGCATTAATTTTTTCCTCTATAATTGTGTGTTTACCTAGGTAATTGTTTTATTACAAGGTCTACAATATTTCATCAAAGTTTTCATCATGTTGGCCAATTAATGTATGTTTAATTACTTACACTATTATTTCAATTTTTTATGATTTTATTCATTCATATCCAAGCAATTATACGAGTAATACTAATCTATTGGGTACAGTGATTCCTAATTTTCTCAACTCTTCCCCGAAATCATTCATTTTTTCAACTAATAATTTCTGATTTTTTTTTTTTTAGTTCAAAACATTTTTCAACAAACTCCTTTAAATTATCATCAACACATTTAAGTGACTCAAGTTCTTCAAGCAACTTATCATTTCTTTTTAAATGTTCATTTACAATTAATTTTTTCTGAAATTTTTTTCTAAAATATTTTCTTGTTCAATGAACTTTTCATTATTCATATTTTTTAAAAGTTTGATTTAGTAATCAGACATTTATATATTTTATAATAAGGAAAAAGAAATAGAAGCTTATTAACACGTTAGGAAGGTTTCTTGAGGGACACAGTCATAGTGACGTGTGGATGTATCCTCACACTTGAACGGAGGTGAAAAAGGGACACGTTTACTCTGCCGTATCATAGTAAAATTCAAAATAAAAACTTGCAGCTCACACGTGAGCTGCATCGGGGTTGCCTTCATTAATTAGGTTAATTGAGGCAAATAGGAGACCTATTTTATGGTAGTCACTACTGTGCATTATCATTCCTATGCAGCTTGAACTTTGTTCCTCACCCCCTTGATGGTTTTTCCTCAACAGGTCAAATTCTAGGCGTATTTTTTTTTCAGTGGTTTCCCCAGTAGGCCTAATCCACTTTGACGTCCAAAGCTTCTCCAAGTCCTTTTTCTATTTAATAAAGCTCGGCCACCCATATCATATACAGCTCGAATTTTTCGAAGCCCCCTCTCCATCATGTATCGCTCGAAAGTAGAAATTTTTCAATGCTATCGAAACGTGTAAATTTATGTATAAAACAATGAATAAATAAACAAGACTAGTATGCTGTGTATTAGGCCTAGTATAATGAAGGCTTCTCGAGGTCTCACTCGCTCCTCTTTTTGGTTTAGTACAGCGGTTCCCAAACATCTGTGTAAGCCGACCCACAATGATAAATAGCAATTTTTCCTCAACCCACCTCCAAAAAAATAGAAGAAATGAATGAAACCATTTTTGTTTAATGGGTGATTCTAAAATGTGAAATACATTACGAATACCTAAGTGCATATCATCTGTGTATGCCCCTTGGGCAGTTTGATAAAAATCACGAGTTGAAAAAAAAAGTGCGCAGGCCAACTTGAATTATTACAACAAATTTGGATAGTTATTTACTGCGGAGTAGGGGTGTGGGAACAGTGGGATCGTTTTCTAAATTTATCCCACACAGTTTGCACATCCACTTGAGACGCAGAAAGTTTCAGGCACAATGAATGTGACAATTATAAACGGTTCGGGTACTTCGGACCCTTGCTCGCATTAATACGAAGAAGCAAACGGTAAAAGCGTCTTCAAGGCTTCTGATGATAGAAGGGGGTAAGCCAAAAATCGATCAGGCACAAGTAGGACCTCACCAATCGTACGCGCTGCTCCCGCTTTCGCAATTTGAAAACTGATCAAGTAAGAAGCATGGGTCGCCCTCTCATTAGCTTGATAAAATTTTCGTATTTCTGCTCTTAGTCCTTGCTTCTTCTTAAAGTACGCAAGAGGCTTATCCTTCAAGTCGGCATGCTTTGTTTCAAATGACGACGTAATTTTGCAGGTTTCATACTTTCATTCGCCAATTCTTCATGACAAATGACACACTTTGGACGCGGTTTATCTCAATTGACTCATTCCATATGAATGCTAGCTGCAGATAAGAAGCATCATATTATCTTCTTGCCACTAGCTGATTTCTTCTGTACCACTTCAGATTCTAGCGGTTGAACTTTTATATTACTTCCTCCCACTAACCACTTGTCCATTTTTTGCATAATATACGCACCAACAACGAACTCGAGCAGGAACACGAAATCTGGCCTCAACAACGACTTTCAATAGGTATGAACTCTACATCAGCGTGCAAGGTTTGAAGAATGTATAAGACTGGAAAAAATCCGAAGGATGCCAACGCACACTGATATCACCATCTTAAACGATTTGTACCACCACTTCAGGCACAAGTTCGTGGTGATCCAAAACTACTGCGACCGAGCAATTTTTTTCCTGAAGAACAATTAAGAGAAGGAGGAAAGAAGTTGAGATACGAAAGCAGATCGCAGCAGCTTGCGGATACTTCGGAGACGTGCTTGAGAGAATCCTTGGGAAAATGGAAGTAAAACTGTTAGAAAATACGTACTCCGGATCAGTACCATACGTAGGAAAGTACACAAACAAGGTAATAAAGGCGTTCGACGCGGGAATCCATACAACTCACCCATGGTAAAGAGAATCCAGACGGAAGAAACGGACAAGAGAAGCATAAGCATAGTTGCGAACAGTGTGAAGGCATGTACAATTGTACATTGATGAAACTGGGAGAAAGTTCGACTTGCCCGAATACAATCCCGAATGTGAAATTTTTCAAATACTTCTTCCCCACATTTTTGATTAAGTTATTAATGTTTACGTAGAATGACGAAGATGAATGGTGCCGCGTTATCACAATAACTTGCTTGTTCAACAAATTTTTTCCTTGGAATTTAAATAGGCGAGTGAAGGTACGTGCACCGCGTTGTGAGCACACTTACGTTCGAAGAGTAGCAGCGATTACAATGGAAGGAAAAGTAGTTGCCGGAAAACTTCATTTAGCGGGTTTCATTTACCTCCGCTTGAAAGCCCAGAAGTCAAAAATATACTGGGACTGCAAGAATGTACAAAGCGGACAGTGTAAAGCCCGCGCTATTACAAACGAGCCCACAGCCGCTGGAACCGTAACAGTCTTGAAAGGACCGACCGAATCCTCGCATGAGCACGCGCCGAATCTCGAAGAAACGAAAGCAGAGGAAATAACGCAAAACATTAAGACTGAGGCCATCGCTCAACCTGAACGGGCACCGTCCCTAATTGTGCATGATGCTATCACAAATGTCTCACCAGCGGTGCTCAGAGAGTTACCAGAACAGACGGCATTGGTCAAGACGATTGGCAGGACGCGGAAGGCAGACATGCCAGGCAATCCTAGAAGGCTGCGTGACCTCTGCGAGCTTCCCAGGCGGTATGAGAGTACACTAACCGGTGAAAGGTTTCTGTTACACGACTCTGGACCCGCCGATGAAGAAGGTGAAGACGACGACGACTTTAAAATTGAATTTGAAGAAGACCGCAGCAATCGGGTTCTGGTTTTCGCAACGCGACATAATACCTAGCTACTGATTTAGATGAAACGTTTCGCACAGCGCCAACCATATTTGTACAGGTGTTCACAGTACTAGGGTTGGTACAAAGAAATATCCCAGTTGGAGAAGGTGTGGCATTACCACTCCTATACGCGCTACTACCCGGAAAGCAGGATTCTATACACAGAAGTGTTGGAAGCAATTAAGAATTCAGTACAACGTTTCCGGATCAACGCCTGCGTGCCACTGAAACTGATAACCGACTTTGAGCTGGCCATCATAAACGCCTGCGCAACAGTGTTTCCTGGAATTCCAGTAACCGCGTGTAATTTCCACCTCGGTCAGTCGCTGTACAGGCGAATTCAAGAGAAAGGGTTGTCAGTCCAATACAACAACCCTGATGATCGATCTTTCAAAGTATTTGCCCATATAATTTTAGCTTTGGTTTACGTGCCTGTTCCTGATGTAGTAAGTGCGTATGATTTATTGCGAGATGAGTGTCCCGATGACTTGTTGGCAATTGTTGATTACTTTGGGAAGACCTACGTGAAGGGTAAACTTGCACGAACCCGAGGTAGACGTCCACGTGTACGTCCGCGATACGAGCCGCTCTTGTGGAACCAATACGCGGCCGCAATTAACAAGACTTCGCAGACAAATAATAATAGCGAAGGGTGGCATAATCACTTTCGCATTATTGTAGCGAAACACCACCCAGACTTATTTTCAGCGATTACGGAGTTTCAGAAGGAGCAATCGTTCATAGAAACATGCGTGGCTGAACTGGCACTGGGCAAGCGTGTTAAACTCATGCTGAGGAAGAAGTGGTCAGAATTGCAAGACAGAATAATGGGCATTGCTGCAAATTATCTGACTTACAAGAATGATAACAACGTCCTTGGGTACCTCCGTCCTATAGCCCATAATATCCGCTTATAACTTGAAAAGGAGGACCTATCTGTACAAAGGACGTCCGTGAAGAAAAATTCATTACAGAAAAATCAGTATGAAGTTTCAGTTCAAGATATCACCGCAACAACGAGTTCAATAAAAAAAAATGGTAAGGATGAAAATTGAAGAGCAACTCTTCTTCTATAAGAAACGGTAATCACATTTTGAATACATCCAGTAACGAACAAAGTAGAGATCATTGAAAATATGACAACGGACGCCCTTCTTGCCAAAATGGAAAAAATTGTGGGTTTGAAAAAAAAAATTATAAAAGATAGTTTGTAATCTGAAACGCACGAAAATCGAGGTCTCCGCAAAAAGGGCGTCCGTAGATAGGTCCTCAAATACAACATGGCGTAATACTGTTTTACTTAATTTTTTTTTCGGGAAAATTGACATTCGGAATTTCATCTTTCGGGAAGACAAGATTCGGAAAAATGACCATTCGGGAAAAGTATTATTCGGGATTTCGTCGTTCGGGAAAACAAATTCGGGAAAACATCGCGTCGAAGTCATATGCGTACATATCGAAAACCGCGCGAAGAGAAGAAAATTCTGAGAATAAATGGGGATTGCAGAGGCAAAGAGGAGAGGAGCTAACCTCTTGGACAATATAATCACGTTTGATAGTAAAAGATTATTCAGCTGGTGATTGGACGAGACAGGAAAAACACAGAACCGACCAGTAGGATGACAGCAAACCTGGTTGCCAGTAGAAACGCAGTACATAGGTGGGGGAATCAATCACGACCCAGTATGGTATAGACAATCAGACCACAGTATTGGACTATAAAAATTGATATTTAAGGCTTTATTCCTCAGCAGCGATACAAGTAAGGATTTCTTATAAGCTAATTAATGAATTTAAAATGTACACTTGAAATACTTTAGTACCCACAGAAGAGGGCAGAAACTGCGTAGATCACATACAGTACTATAGTAGAGCCAAAATTTCATTCATGTGGGAAGTAAAATACAATTTTCTCACTGGTCTTGACAAAGAAAGAATGTCATAGTTAGTTTCCCTCATTGATATGTGTGACAAGAAAACATGATCGTTTTTTCCCCCGTCTACTCAAAGAGTAATTACACGGCCGACTTTAATTACAGGCCGGAGTGGTGATTTACTTGACAACAGCGCAGTAGGTGAAATATAACACAAACGTATATGGGAGTTGGACAAAATATTGAAAATATCTAGAACAATATAGATTTTCATGAAAAATTCGAGAGAATGAAAGTTGTTGCCCTTAAAATTTTATAGCTAAAAGGGTGGCTTGAATTTTCCGCGAGAGAGGCATTTTACATATAAAATTTTCACCTACTGCGCAGTTGCCGGTTTTACAATTCTGGCCTGTAATTAAAGTCGGCCGCGGTGATTATCAACTTGAGGAAGGTAATTGTCAAAAGTTTGGAAATACTGAGGGAGGAAATAAGAACGGACGGTAAAAATGGAGCGCAGATAGTTGAGAGAGTCAGTGACTGTATCGGATAGCAGAAAGGGCAGATGGAAGACGTGAAGAGAGAGAGAGAGAAAGAAGGCCGAATGCGATGAACGTATACAGAATTTTCTTCTTTTTTCACAGTTTGGAAACTTGCAATTCAACCATTTCGGACTTTTGTTTCGAGTTTTTCCTCTCATTTTCATCCATTAACAGTCATTTTTCAATATCAGACCACGAATTAAAAACCTTGTAATATTATTCAAACATATTTCTTGATCCCAAGAAATCGCGATATATACTTCTTCTCTTTTTCAAAATAGTCTCATCTTTCAGGCGCCATATTAGCACCATTATCATGACTCTTCCTCTAGAATGTCGGAAGTTGTAAAACTTTATAGTTTATACTATTCTATCAAGCCAGCCTTTATTTACAAATCGTAGAGGACCTAATCACGACAGAAATTTTTCTAACGATAAGAATAATCTTCTAAAACTGTTACGAAAGGAATAACCGCAAATATTAAAATCTAGCGGGTCTTCGAATAAGCGACCAATTAACGCGAGGAAATGCTCTCACAACGAGCGCTAAAATTTAAAATACGAAATTATCATTCAAACGAGGTCGTTTTGACTCCCTCTTGTCTTATAACTGATAAACTATTCGCGAAACGACGGTTTCATTCTCGGAGAACGGCTGTGAATACGAAATTCTCTTTCTATCCGATAATCGAGCGCACGATAGTATGAAAATTTTCTCCTGTACCGGAGGACATTCATATTCATTGGACAACCACCTATTCCCGAGATTATAAAAATTGGTAACAAAAAAGAAAACAAAACACGAAAGTTGAAAAAAATCCCTCTCATTATGTAGTCTAGACGAATTAGAAAAGGAAAAAGATGAGCTGGACCGAGTCTGATTGCTAAAATGGCGGGTAATGCGGTATCCGAAATAACACACCTGCTGAAAATCTCGCCGTCGACTGAGAATTTTTTTTTGAACTCTCTGAAGATCAGATACGATTTTTTCCTTTTTTGCGATAGACTAATTTTTGAGCTTACATTCAAAGAAGAATAATTGTTTATATGTCGAAAAACTTATCCACGAGGAGTTCAACCCCCCATGTTAGGAAAATAAAGGGGTTCAATGAATGAGGCCTTGAAAAGGCAGTACCTATTCCAGAGCCTTTTTGGCAAACCCCTTGAGATGGTGGAAAACTAGACCTCTACAGCATTATGACGCCCTTTGTGCAACTAAGTATGATGGGAGGTCACTCACGGACACTCACAGTCATTTCCGTCAACATCATACAGGCCTAACAGCTGCAAATAAAGAAATTGACGCTGATCCTACCGAAGTAATGATCATGAATCATTTCTTGGACATTACTAGCCATTACAACAGCCTCAACAGGGTAACTTGGAAACAGGCATTGTCTGAACACCGGCGAGTAAAGTGTACACTCTCGGAGTTGTACGAATTTATAGAAAGGAAGTGTATCACCGCTGAAAGAACAGTTGGGGCACTTAAGTCAAAGACTTCTATATCTAAACCGACAACTAGAGCACATTCCTTTTATGCTTCACAGTCACAAGTTCTTAAAATGACTGCCACTCCTAAGCAGTCCTACTATGGATTGTGCAAGGCTGTAGGCCACTGGCTTTCTGAATGTAAAGAATTCCTAGCTCTTTCTCCCGAAGATCGTATCAGGTTAGTGAGAGAGGCAAACTTATGTCGAGTATGTTTCCGAAAGCCGACAAAGTGCCTAGGAGCCAAAACTAATCTTCCAAAAAACTGCAAGCTGAAGCACCTCTTCTGCGCAACATGCAAACGTCCGCACCACTCTCTACTTCATCTCGGTAAGTTGAAATTATCTGTATCTACGATTCCCGGTCAGTTTCACGAAGCGAATTTCACGACAGGTAAATTTCACGACAGCAAATTTCACGAATAAAATTTCCCGACAAAAATTTCACGACATGCTTTTGTCACGACGACTTTTTTCACGACAAGGTAATTTTTGAGAATTTGCTAGGCAGTTATGTTATGAAAGGAATGATACCCGTACGACGCGATGCACACTATCCGTCAATGTTCACCATGGCACCGAAAGTAGAAGGTAACAAGTTACTCTTAGATGGATTCATGTACTACCGATCCAGAAGGAGGCCCGGCCGTCAATATTGGGATTGCATTAAAGTACGATCGAAAGAGTGTACGACGCGTGCGGCGACGAACGACCCCCGACCGAATGGGACGCTCGTGGTATTGAAAGGTCCAAACGACTCTCCCCATCAGCATCCGCCGAACGTGGAAGGGGTACGTGCTTTGGAAATAACAAGGCAGCGGACAATCCCGCTGAACCGCCGAGTCGTATCCTGCGTACTGAGTTGGCCGGGGTACCACCGGAAGTTCTGGCGCAGCTCCCCGAACGAGAGTCTCTTCGGAAGGCCATGCGACGAGAACGACGAAAGGATTTACCTCCGAATCCGAAGACTCTTCTTCACTTGCGCACGTTACCGGAGAAGTATCAACGAACGTTGACGGGAGAGAAATTTATGTTGATGGATTCCAGACCGGAATCCGATTCTGAAGAGGAGCCCGACGAAGAAGACGAAGGGGAGGACGCCCCTGTGGTCGCCAGCAGGGTTGTAGTATTCGCAACTCGTAGGAATATTGAATTGCTGCGCAACAGTAACACTTGGTTTATCGATGGTACATTCAAGTCCAGTCCCTCACTGTTCGCACAGCTCTTCGCCATTCTCGGAGTCCGGCGAAGAAATGCAGTCGACGGCGAAGACGTACCAGTGCCGCTTGTCTACGCTTTCCTCAGCGGTAAAACCCAAGTGCAGTACGAGGCTGTCCTACGTGCAGTTCGCGATGCAGTAAAGGCGTACAGTATCAATGATTGTGTACCACAAGCTGTCCTCATGGACTTTGAAAAGGCGATTATAAATGCGACAAAAGAAATATTCCCTCAGGCCTCAATTCGCTGTTGCTTTTTCCATTTGGGGCAGGCTGTTTATCGTCAAGTTCAGTTGAAGGGCTTGCAGCAAGCCTACACTGATGAAAACGATCGCTCCTTGGAAATAAGTACGCACATGTTATTGGCTCTTGCATACGTGCCTGTCGACGAAGTTAGGAGAGTATTTACGATGCTGGAAAGAGACTGTCCAGATCAATTGGAGCCTATTGTTAAATACTTCAAGCAGACCTACGTAGGAACTAACCGACGAGCGGCCCGCTACCCTCCCACAATATGGAACCAGCATGAAGCCGCTCTTAACAACACCCACAAAGCGAATATCACAATCGATTGAATACCATGATCGGCAAAGTTCACCCCGACATGTATTCAGCGCTCTCAGAACTGCAGAAAGAGCAAGCGGATGTGGAGTCAGCAGTCGCGGAGTTAAGTCTCGGTCGACGAGTGAAAGTGGGGCCGAAGAAGAAGTGGATTGCGCAGCAGAACAGAACTGGAGGAATTGTCTCCAACTATTCGGAGTACAAAGACAACCACACTGAGCTGGAGTACCTCAGAGCACTTGCGCACACCATTGTACTCGAGGTTTTGTAAAATAAAAATAAACTTGTCGTGAAAAACTGTCGTGAAAAGAAAAGTCGTCGTGACAAAAGCGTGTCGTGAAAATTTTTTCAGGAAATTTTATTCGTGAAATTTACCTGTCGTTAAAGTGGGTGGGAACGGTATCTACTAATAAGTCACTAACAGTTGACCTCAATGTTAAACAACAATGCTCAACTACAAGTTCATTGTCTGTCAATCTTGAGAACCATACCGAGTTACACACTAACCTGGGTGTATGCCTGTTAAACTCAGCCATATAAGATCACCCTATACAATTTCTTACTCAGGGTGTCCACTTTTTCTCTGAAATGAAATTCCCTTACTTTTCCAGACCATAATCTTCACTGAAAAGCAAAAAAAAAGAAAAACAAAAGAGGAAAGAGGAAAATTTTCTTACCTCGAACTTTTTTTGACGTATCTCAAAAAATTCCCTGAATTTGGGTAAAATCCCCAAAATTCCCTGACTTTTCCCTGACTTCCAGATTTTCCAGACAAGTGGACACCCTGTTACAAACTACTCGATAAAAAATATCAGCCTAAACCTGGTTAAAGGTACGTTTTGACCCTCTCCACATATCTTTAAGGATAAGAAAGAGAAAGTTGATAAACAATATTATATTCCTGATTCTACCCAGTATACAGATATTCATAGAGGCGTTAGTCCGGTCTTAGTCGTCGAACGTTCAAGTTCATAAATTAACGTACATCCCATAAGAAACCACTAGTCGTCATCAGATTTCAGGGAACTATTTCGTCCTTTTTTTTATACCAAAATCGTGGATAAGGTAAGCGCCCTTACCGTACTGTACAATTGGGTGAAGTCCAGTTCTACTCGTACATTAACTACAACCGTATACTGTTTGCTATCTGTTAGAAGATAATTTTTGCTGACCTTTAAGCGCAGGTGAGGATGCTGCGCCCATAAAAACGAGAAATTCCTCCACAAACTGCAGATGTTTTCCACATTTTTACTCGAGCTATAAAAATAGGTACGGCCGGCCGTCCCGCCTTAGTTTCACGGTTTTTTACGGTTGCACTGCGATTGCTGCTGTCAAATAAAGTTAGTCGTGCGTCAATATGCTCGCGTTTTCTGCGTCCTTTCTTTTTGTGTAGTACGAACTTTGAATATAAGTTCTCTTCATCCTTAAAAACATTATTCCTAGCATACTCGTGCATCTCAAGCAATTTCGAACAATTGACATTTTACTCGAATATATTGGCTTTTTGTAAAATGTCTGCATCTCGGCTATAAATTATCAACTGACTCGTAACGAACGCGTGACAAATTAAGGATACGATAAATCACTTACTTACCTGATAAACGTGATTACACCAACGCTGGCGATGTCTTTTTCTAATATTGTCCACGTTTCGCACAATAGTTGTTTTTGTCTCTCAGTTAATGGTTCAGGAGGTGGAGCGTTTTTTGTAGCCATCAACAATTCTTCGTCCTCGTGTAACGTACTTTGACGACTCGAAATCAAGTGCTTGTCGTTTTTGTCGCTCGCCGATGAATCCTGTTTACCCGAAAAAAATACCGAGTTCCGTCGGCTCAGACCGGAGTTTCCCATTTTGATTATAGTACGTATCGAAGTGTTCGGATTTGAAAATTTCTAGTAGACCGGCGTTAATCCGACCGGGTTACGAGTTCATATCTGGCTCTGCAAAAAAAAAAAACAGACTTGTGAGAAAGAAAGTTTCCAGTTTCATACTTTTGTCGAGAGTTTAAAATTCAATAGCATAGCAGACCTTGCGGTCTCGAGACGAAGAATATTTGCAGCGATAAGCCTAAAATTTACCGAGTATTAAAAATTACGAATAATTTTAGCTGTCCAGAAAAATCCGACCTACCCGATGGTGGCCAAGCTCCTGTATCTACTTAGTGGCCAGTAATATTTGTAACATGAGCCTAACATAGAGTATATTAGGCATTACTAGGCCTTTACTAGGTATTTGATCTTGTAGCCATTTCTTTTACGCTAATTCCGTACAAGATTGGTTGGCTATTTGTTTTTCTTTCACGCTAACCTAGCTTTGGGTAAAATTAATTCTTTGACAGCGCCTATAGATGCAGTCAGAACCAAGGGTGGTAAGCATAAGTTTTATTTAAGTATTTTAAGCCGTAAATAAGCTAAAGCGAAACAATTTTCCATTTGCTTAATTAGGCGACTTAATAAGCAAAACAAAAGCTTAAAACCACCTCCCTAACATCCTACAAACTTTTCTCAACGACAGAACTCTTCTAGTAAGAATCAATAACATAACCTCCCCTCCTCTTTCGGTCCAAAATGGAATCCCTCAAGGAGAAGTCTTCAGTGTCTTACTTTTTCTAATAGCAATAAATGATATCACCAAATGTGTAAACCCCTTCCCTCACCCAGCGTCTTTTCGTTGATGACTATAACATCACTATCCGTTCAGCCAATCCGCAAAGAGCCCACAGACTCCTACAGGATACCCTTAACTCAATCACTACATGGACATCAAAAAGAGGATTCAGATTTTCTTCCTCGAAAACCTACTCATTTATTTTCAAAAAAAGAAATCCTATCCCCTCCTTACCTCCTCTAATTCTACAAAACTTCCAAATCCCATCTCGTAACTACGGCAAACTTCTCGGCTTACATTTTGACCAAAAACTTACCTGGGCCCCCCACATTAAAACCCTCAAAGCCAAATGCACTCGCGCTCTAAACATAATAAAATACATATCTCATCCATCTAAAGGCTGCAACAGAAAGTTACTCCTTCTTCTATACAAAAGTCTTATTCGCTCAAAATTAGATTATGGTTCCCCGATCTACAACACAGCAAAAAAAACCGTCCTTGCCTTACTCGACCCCATCCAGACATCTTCTCTCAGGATTGCCCTGGGAGCTTATCGCACCAACCCCAAACTTAGCCTATGTGCAGAAGCCCCAGATCCTCCCCTTCACTTTCGAAGGCTCATCCTAACCTCCAACTTTTTATCCTCTGTAGCACAATTCCCACAACTTCCAATCTTTAACCGAATCTTTCACCACAATCACAACCAATCCTCCACCAAACATATTCGCCTTCAATTCAATCACCTAATCAACAAACCGTTCATAGCACATCCCCTAGAACCCATATATACAACCTTCCCCCCTTGGACCTTCCCTCAACCTGAAATACGCTCACAGAAATCCTAAAATCTGACAAACCTGGTGTTACCCAACATATCAACAAACTACTTCAAGAATACCCTGACCATTCACTTTGCCTCACCGATGGGTCGAAAACATCTACTAAAGCAGCTTTTTTTTTTTATTTATTTATTTATTTATTTATTTAAATTTAAACATTATATTTAGTCATGAGAGTTGGGTGGGTTTTACCATGGTTTTTCCCCACCCCTCTCATGACGAGTTCGAAATACACTGTATAACTATACTTAACTCTACCTATTGAAAGAGGGTATGACTTCTGTTTTTATTTAATTTTACTTATTTTATTATCTTATTTATTTATTAATTTAATTTTATTTTATTTATTTATTTATTTTTATTTTATTTTCATTTTATTTTCATTTTATTTTCATTTTATTTTATTTATTTATTTATTTTTATTTTTTATTATTATTATTTTTTAATGGAAGGAAAAATAAAGTTGGGGCAGGAGAAAATAATATTCCATACAGAAATGAAATATCTAGGAATAATCATCGACCAAAACCTAAACTTTAATAAACACGTAGAATACATTACAAACAAATTAAGAAAATATTATAATAAAATTCGGGCTTTATATGGTAACACTTTTGGTATGGACACATATAAAAGAGAAATATTGTACAATGCACTTTTTCGCTCAATAATAGAATATGGCTCCCTTACTTATTTTGAGAAACTTAGGAATACTGAGATTAAGAAACTAAAATCACTCCAAAGGACAGTATTAATAGGAATAATTTCAGCATACAGAACAGTATCTCATACAGCCTCACACGTTATAGCTGGAATAACCCCAATTGATTTGCAATTAAGCCAAACTAACAAAATAAAAACATTAAAAATTAAATTCAAAGAAAATAAAATAACGAAAAAAGAAATGGTAGAAAGCATAAAAACAATAAGATTAGATACAATTAAAAATTGGCAGGAACAATATAAAAAAGAAAAGACAGGTAGGAGAACGGCTAAATTGATTCCAGACATAGGGATAAGACTTGAAAACAAGAAATTGAAATCAAATTATTTTTTAACACAGTATTTGACGGGACATGGGAATTTTGCAACGTACCTCAAAACTTTCAATATTATAAATGATAGTCAATGCAGGGAATGCTTAAATTCTGATGATGATCCGGATCACACCTTTATAAAATGCAAACATTTTGATCGTATCAGGGGGGATGCTAAAATAACTACACAGGAATTGGGACAGTGCCTACAGAACGGGGAATGCCACCAAAAATTGGATGGATATATAAGAAAGATATTAAAAACCAAAAAAGAAATCAAAAAGACTGAGAGGAGAAGGAAGGAAAAAAAAAAATAATACTAAAGCAGCTTACGCATACTCCATCGACCGGAAAAATCTTCCCATCGCATCCGAAATATAGCCTCTATTTTTACAGCCGAACTGATGGCCATTTTTTCCTGCCTTTCCCACCTCTTTCAACTACCCCCAAACGGTAAATTCATTATTCTCTCTGACTCACTTTCTTCACTCCACTCCCTTACAGACGCATACAACTCTAAGCCTATAATCCAACGCATGTTTCTCACACTACACACTTTGGAAACAATCAACACTCAAATTATCTTCATATGGATCCCTGGACACACCAATTTCCCCGACCACGACGCAGTTGATCAAGCCGCTAAACAAGCTACCTCCCTCAGTCAAATAACTGATAATTCACCCCTACCAACCCTAGATTACAAAAATTACTATCGTTCTCTCATCACGCAATCATGGAACACTCTTCGGGAAAATCAAACAAATAATAAACTTCTCAGTATCAAAAAAACCCCGGTTCCTTTGGTATCCTCCATTCAAAACACAAGAAGAGAAGAAGTAATTCTCTCTCGTCTCAGAATTGGTCACACAAAAATTACTCACACCCACCTCATCAGTCCCTACATCCTAACCCCTCCCTCATGTCCCCACTGTCAAAAAGAAAAATTAACAGTGGAACACTTTTTTTCATACCCCAGACTTTTACCCCTTCGCTCTTCTTCGGATACCCCCTCTTCACTCACCCAAGCACTCAAAAACAACCAGGACATCATTTCGAATACCCTACATTACCTAAGACAAACTGACTTTTACGCTCACATCTGAACACATACATCGACTATACCTCTACAACCTTCTACATACACACATTGTAAACTTTTACACACCATTACCTGAAGCAGTTACACTCGACATTATATTCCATCCTCTCATCCTTCCTCACTTTTCCTTACTCCGCCAACTTCCTTAAAACCTCCCTTTCTTATGTGTTATTTATAATATTACTTTCATAACTTTTGTAACGCCGAGCCAATAGCCCTCGTGCAGCTCTAGTGCTCGTAAAAATAAAATAAAAAGCTTAAAACTTAAAAAAGGCGAAAAAAAAAATGTTTTTTCCAACAAAAACATGTTTTGTCCTTTCAGCTTTCAGCTTTAAGCTTTGAGCTCAAGTTTTAGGTTGAAACTCGTAAATCAGAAATTCTCCAGGTTCTGGGTCAACTCCTCTCCTCGGTTCAAGCGCGTGGACCCGAACTCTGACAGGAAGTGCAACATCTGTGGTTCATGCGTCAGAAGTTTTAAGAAACTCGGATATTTTATTGTGATATTCAGTTGAGGAGAGGACGACCAGAGCCTAATTTTTATTCGCTTTTACAAGAACACTGCTGAACGTTTTTAACATGCCTCACCTTGGCGCAATCGTTGTGTTAGTCTGCCTTTCCTCAGCGATTGATTCTCATAAAATGGCTCCCACACTTGAGTGTATCACTGCGCCTTTTACTTTTTTGGTCTCTTTCAAACTTAGGCCATTCATCTTGCCCCCAGTTATGCAGCTCCTAACTGCTCGGCTGAGGGTTGTTAACATCGAGAACGCTTAGCCGAACTCCATGCCAGTGAAGATCACCATTAATCCCTGAGAGTTTAAATGCTCCACAATCAACAAGTGGAGGGAAATCAGTAATAATGACGCAGACGATTCGTACGATTATAGTGAAATCAATCATAGCGGTGATAGAACTACGACATACTTTTCTATATCCTAGAACACTCGACAAGACGAGAGATTTTTTTTATCACTCTCAGGCTTCGATAGAAGAGAAATGACCACATGTTCCGTATATTACGTACGTACTTCATATTCCTGTAGCGTGAATTTTAAACCAACCAGGTTCACTGACGTCAACGAGAGGGAGAGAGAGCGAGGGAAAAAAGTGGAATACAAGTTTCAACAGCTTTGTAAGAGGTGTCTAATGGGTGAACTTGCAAAAATACGAGTAAGTTACACCGACCCGATAAAACCGCTTAAATAGAAAGGCTTGTGGCCCTAAATCCGTTCACGTACGTTCATTTTTCATAATGTTATAAAGTAATCAATTTTGAAACGTGCCTGAACGCGTCTCAAAATGACTTTTTTACGTGTTTTTTTTTCGGGGGAGGAGGAGGTAGTGGTAAACTATATTATCGCATTTACTGTGGTTTCCCCCGGCGTTGATATGTACTGGGTGTGCTTCGATAGCATTCCAGACAAATTGTATTCTCCCATCATATACGTTTCTTTTCATACACACGATCATGAATATCTGTCGGCTGCCATGATCGACGGGTTTAGAATAATTTATTTCTCAGTCACATACTATAGGTATACCTTTTTCGTAAATTATTTCTTGATCCTTTCTGCTTCTCTATTCGTGAAAAAAATTAAACAGCTTGCTGGAAATTGTATCAATCTTTGTTCGAAACACTCGAAAGTGCTCGAGTGCGCGTGAATGTTCTTTACTATCTAAAAGAATGTGGAGCGTGGTCCCAATCAATCCCTCTAGTATGATTTTACCAAAAAAAAAAAAAAAACGAATATGACGTTTAATTATATCTCCAAAGAAATACGACATCCGCAATAAGATGGAACTTGCTCTTAAGATCATAAGCGCGGAACGAGATTTAGAAAAAGTTTTTGCACGAGAAATGACGAGTCTAAAAAAGTTCAAAGTAAAAATTAAGATTATATTTTATGTCTCTATTGTCGAGAAATTGGAATCGATTAGGTCACCCATAAAACATACCAGATTTGTCGAGAGAAGAGGGTGGAGCATACAATATATGTGTAAATCAGAAGATTAGGGAGAGGCTTCAAGAGATGTTTACTGGTCCGTATCATACAACATGATACTAATCGTACCATTTATACTGAGGTATGGTTAAGATAATATAGATTGCTAAGCATATCAATATTCCAGTTACATATGTATATTGATAAACTAATCTGAGGAGGGGAAGTATTCTAGATCGTTTGGGGGCAATCGCCCATCGTATGACTTCATCAGGATAGTTCCTATGTCAGTCGGAGCAGGAGTATGACGTCAGGGAGACAACACCCTTAAACCTAACCAGGCTACTTATTTCTCTTATTAACCACCACTACAAAAGTGGGTAAAGACGTTTCAATGACCACTGTCAACCCTGCCGGTGGTCTAGGATGCGCATTCAGATATCGCTTGCCAAAAAATCTTCCTTGTAAGCTGAGCAGCAAAGGAGGAATTTATATGAATGCTCCTCGTCTTTCAAGCCTTCGAACTTGAATGAATCTTGACTTCATCTGTATCAGTTGACAACCTTGAATTCAATTCATTCCCTTTTCTTCGCATAAAAACTGATTCCTTCTTTTGCGTACCGAAAAATTATATGCCCATAATTTTATTATAATCTTTTATTTACATTTTTCCTTTTTCTAGGGTTGAAGAACTATCAAAGTCCATTGTTTTATTTTTATTCCTTTAATACTCAACAAATCGTAAGATGAAGTAGAAGAGAAAAAGAAGTGTTGCACGATTTTGAAAAACAGGGACAAAAATCACGAAGGCTTTTCCAAGCGTAATTAGATTTATAAAATTCGGGCTTGTGTTCAGTTGACCATCCTCGCTTAATTCATTCGCATGATAATATTATGTTAGATTATATTAATTCAGTGTTGCGAGACTAAACTGAAGTTATACAACTGAAGTCGCTATTGTATCGTATTTATGAAAGACGACAGCTGAACATTTTCTTGTGATAATAAAAGCTGTACGAGAATACCGTCAGCGAATTCAGTTGCTTCTCACCTGTATATCTTCCGAACTCGGACTATATCCGTTAGCATTATTGTTCAAAAATATTGTTTTAAATACTTCTGTACTCGCACTAGAGAGTATAGATTTCAAGCACATTGATTATGACTGTATTTTACCTCGGTTTTAAAAAATACAAGATTCGAGCATTATTCTTTTAATTTTGACGGTAAATGTTGAAAATGCTTTCTTTGCAGAAAGTTGCTCTGTATAATATTATTATTGAGCCATGAATTATTTTTTTACGATAGGAGTTTGGCATTTTTAAATCACGAACTTTTGATGTTTTAGAGCCGTTACTCTACAGCTCTTGCATCCGCACGTTCTTTAGACTTGACGAATTTCGACTTTAAAACTATACCGGTAATTAATTATACATCCCTCCGTCTTCCGCCACTCCTCGCAATTCTGGTTCTCATCGGAGCGGAAGCCATAACCTGGTGCGGGGCTTAAAAAAAACGACAACTTTCTTTTTCAGAATTTTCCCACCCTGTCATACATTACTCGATATTCAGAATTTTTTCAAGCTCAACTTTTTGGACGATTGGAATTCTTGCGATTTCCCTTTCTATTCGGAAGTCTCCTTCTTGTCATCTACAGCTTGGGAGCTATATTACTTAAGGACGATTTTTCTTATTTTCGACCTCCTCCCAAGTAAGGATACCCAAGAATTGTTGACCTCCCCCGCCCTCTTCTCACATCGTACGTAAGATTTTGCCAAAAATTCTGAAGAGAGAAAAAAAAAACCTCCCTGAATTTTTAAATTAGCAACGCGTGATTTTTTTTTTTGTTCGCTCTGAAGATGAATATTTTGCTAATTTTGACTTGCGCAAAAACTTGTAAAAACTTACGTAAGAACACTTTCTACTCCCCTTCTCCCAATTAAAGTCATATAAAGATTTTTTTCCGTACATAATGTTGAAACTACGTTCTGACCAAGGGTGGTAAGCGATTCGATTTTAGGCAGGACACTGTCTTTGTTATGAACTTTTCGCCCCCCCCCCCCCAGCCTATATTCAACTCACGACGCACAAACTGAATCTTCACATCCGTCCGGCCATTGCTTACTATAGCACTGCCTCTTATAGATTAACCCGCAACCTCGGAAAATGATTTCGCCACCGCTCCCAGCACACCATCACAAATCCTCCGGGATCAAAATTTCTTCAAATCCCCCTTCTAACATATATTGCTTGAAAGTCAAAATTTTTCCAAGTCCTCACCCATCATATATTGTAACTTGAAAATTGAAATTTTTCCCAAATCCCTCTCCTATCATATATGGCTCGAGAGTCGAAATTTTTTCCAAGTTTTTTGGCGGACGGCGCACGGTAAATTTCTCAAAAAGCCCCCCATAAAACAGGTCCCCTGTTAAAAAACTTAGAAAAAGAGGAACGCAGAGAACCTGTTCTGTGGGTTTTGATATTGAGAATTCAAATCGAAATCTTGAAGATTCTGAAGTTAGGCCTTCTGTATCATGGTGTACGACCTGAAAGTAAAAATTTTTCGAAGTTCCTCTCCTTTCTATCATATATATTGGCTCGAAAGTCAAAATTTTTCCAAGTCCACCTTCTATCATATAGCTCGAGAATCGAAATTTTAGTCCCCCTTCTAGAATATATAGCTTGATATTCGAAATTTCAACGGGGAACATGTTCTATGGGGGGGGTCTTGAAAAAATTAGAAGCCATTGCAGACGTTGCAATGGCAGCGGCCGCAATTCCTCTGTATTTCTTAGTCTCCCCCTCCTATAATATATAGCTTGCGGTTGGAATTTTTCAAAGTCCCATATTGTAACCTAACCTTAGGTTAATAACTTCACAGACGCAGACGCGTAGGAACCCCCCTCTGATAATATATAGCTCACGGCTCGAATTTTTCCAAGTTCCGTAACCTAACCTAACCTAACCTAACCTTAGGTTAATAACTTCACGGACGCGGACGTTTTCTGAGGATGTAATCTCCTAACAAAATAGATAGCGGGTTCCCCGCTAAAAAAATTTGCCATCCGCCGTCCGACATCTGGCCAAAATCGACTTTGAAAAGTTTTGCTTCTTATCTTGAGCTATGTATGATAATAATGTAGGACGGGAATGATAAGAGGGACACTTAAATTTATTTATTTATTTATTTATTTATTTATTTATTTATTTATTTATTTATTTATTTATTTATTTATTTATTTATTTATTTATTTATTTATTTATTTATTTATTTATTTATTTATTTATTTATTTATTTATTTATTTATTTATTTATTTATTTATTTATTTATTTATTTATTTATTTATTTATTTATTTATTTATTTATTTATTTATTTATTTATTTATTTATTTATTTATTTATTTATTTATTTATTTATTTATTTATTTATTTATTTATTTATTTATTTATTTATTTATTTATTTATTTATTTATTTATTTATTTATTTATTTATTTATTTATTTATTTATTTATTTATTTATTTATTTATTTATTTATGTTACAGTTAAAACCCGAAATCAGTAAATTCTAAAATTCACTAGTCAAAACTAGTTGCCACAAATGACTTTAGTCAGAACTAGTTTTGACTAGTTAATTCTAGAATAAAATAAATCGTTTGAATTCATCAGTAAATTCTAAAATGAATTGAAATTGTTCGAGTTCAAAAGGTGATGGTGTTTCCAGACATACTTCGGCCAAATTGATAGATATTTGGTAGTTCTGCTCAACTTCGAGGATAAGTAGCTCACACTGGAATAAAATATACGAAAAAGTTCTAAATTTTTCTTCCTTAATTCACACATTAGACCGTACATCATACAAATTCGTCGGTCTATAAACGTTACAAGAGCAAACCTAACAGTGACTAATTGACGCACACCATTCAAGTACAAACAAGCTTTGTGAAGAATAAAAATTCAAGGGTGTTGGAGGCTGGAGGCATTTTGTCTCTGGAGGTACCTTGCCTCCGCCTCCAATGAGGCGAAGATGGTGAGGATTTAAACCAAGATGTTGGAGGCTGGAGCATTTTGCCTCCGGAGGTACCTTGCTTCCACCTAGAGGCTTGGAGGTGCTTCCAAAGATCCTTTAGGAGGCACTTTTTTCAACAGTATTCTATTCCTCGAACCCTCATTCAGCCACTTTGATGCTAGCGCTGCTCGGTTCGAAGGAAAGCCAAAGTTTTAAATACACCTTGTGAGTATCATCTGTCATCTGGCAACACTGGTAGGCCAATATGCTACATCTGGTCACACTGATCAACGTTACAAGTGCCTTCGGAGGCGTCTCTAAAGACGTCTTCGGTTTCTTCGACAGTGCCTCCGGAGGCATTTTCTCCAATCTCAGTAATTGCGCTGGAGGCATTTTGAGGTACTTCCAGAGACATACTTTGGAGGTCAGAAGACGCCTCCAAACGTGTCCACTGGAGGCAACCGGAGTCGGAGAGTCATTTTCTGTATTCGTTCCGGAGGCCTCTAAAAAAAATATGCCTCCAACACCCTTGATAAAAATGCAATTACATTTGTACTAGGGAAGAAATTCATTTTACTGATTGGATTCAGCCCTTCTTGTTTTCACTAGTTAAAACTAGTGTTCCCTGACAATCATAATTTCTTCTCTATTTCACTTTTTACTGGTCAATTCTAGTTTTCACTAGTAAAAACTAGTTTTACCTGAAATTATTTAAGTTAAAACTAGCTCCAACGCTGAGGGTCACGGTAAATTCTAGAGTTAACTAGTCGAAACTAGTTCTGACTAAAGTCATTTGTGGCAACTAGTTTTGACTAGTGAATTTTAGAATTTACTGATTTCGGGTTTTAACTGTAACATTTATTTATTTATAAGTTTCTGCATCCTTTGGCTTCCGTCACCCGCGATTGACTTGAACTATTTGATGACTTGATTCTGTCCTCTCCCACCTTTACCTTCCAACAAAAACTTGAAGCTTGACAATCAATCAACTATTTTTCAACGTCTTCGTCTAACTTCCACTATCCCAAAAAATAAACCATAGTAAATGAATTACGCAAACACCTTAATGGTATTTTCCCAAGAAATATTTGGAAGTACAATGCCAAAAAATTTCTCAGGTCCACAAAATAATTTTTGTTTTTTTTTTATACTCGAGTATTTGAAACTATAACCAAAATTCTGCTGGCTTTGTCTTTTCTCCAGCTTCTGGACCTCAGGAACTTCAGAATTGATCAACTGTTCTCATACGTACCTCGAACTTCTTTTGGCAGACTTTATACTTCAAAATTCTTCTTCCTCAAATATACTTTCAAACCACAGTTCTCAGAAATTTTCTCAGGTCCATAAATCTCTTTAACTTGCTGAAATCTCAAGTAAATTTTAGTCCGTAAAATCTCTTCTCCTTACAGGTCATTCTTCTACTGTGACTGACGGACATTCCCAAATTTCTCTATTTCCCACATGTATGCATTTCAATTGGAAATTTTATTAGGTACAACTCTTATAAACTTTTCCCACTCACGTTCTAAATACATTTGTATTTTTCAAATCTACCGAGTTTAAGTACGGGACAAAAATAGTATAGCCTTTTTTGATCATATCACAATAATTATAGAAAACAATTTTTGACTTTGTCTTCATAAATGAGTAGATAACTTACCGTATTATAAAACAGGCACGATTCTAACGCACTAATTAAAGTCACTAACTCGAACGTTATTTGAAGGACAGTAAGAGAATGTAAAAGTTGAATTGAAATTTATCAACGATTGTTGCATGAACTTACTCGTCAATTGATTTTACCCCTGGAACCGTACACGTCCATGCATGTTTCTATTATTAATAATAGAACGACCCACATAGGCAACACGAACTACACACGTGTTATCCAGGTTCCTGCTTCTAAGATTCAGGCATTGAAACTTTAAGACTTGCTTAGAACTTTCCTGATGAACTTTTAGAAAAAAAATGTACCCTATGTCCGTCTCCAGTCTAATACCAATCTACATTTCAAAGTACAACTCGAAATATTAAAAACTGGTCGAGTTTAATCGTAACATAAAAACGCGCTTCTCCTTTACATAATAGGAGATATCCAGCGTCTCCATTTTCCCGTTGTGTTGTAGTGTTCTCAAATACATATAAAAGTTGTGAATTCATCAGAAAAAATCAACACATTCCCGAACATTAGTTAGCATGTTTTCTCTTTGTCAATTTTGGTATTCCATACTCTCATCGCATATTTTTCCCAGACAAAGTCGTTGTACGATTTTGCCAGTTCTGGGAGTATCAAATCTTTGAAGAACTTCACAATTTGCCTATTACTTTTAACACAGGTTTTTCTCGACTTCATAACCTCAGCAACCAGCTTCTGAAATTCATCCTCTACCTCGAGATTTAGTATCCTAAGACGACTGCATTTATTTAAAAATAATTCGTAGGAATCTATAGTTAAATAGCCGGCTTGAAACAACAACGACTCAAGTGATCTCGTTCGAGAGAATGACCATCATTTGTCCTCTTCAGTACTCACAAGTGGATCACAATCATCCAAAATGATTTGCTACGTTTTCACATAATGTAACATTCAAAGGGGTATTTCACTCTCTAAACATGTACGAAAATATTAATTCAAAATGGTCGCTCTTCTTCTCATGACGTCAGGGTAAAGGAGTCCTTCACTGCTGCTCAAATTCTCTCATATTTTTCCTCTCATAAAACGGTGTCGTGTTTGGAAATCCCCCGATATAAATTGATATTTAACGTAAAAAATTGCTTCACCGGACGGTATTGTCAACAAAAATTTATTACAATTTTACGGCTCTGCCGTCCACAAATTAAAAACAAAAACAAAGACCTGACGAAACGAAAACGTCAGGTCTTTGTTTTTGTTTATATTTTGTTGACGGCAGAGCCGTAATTAAAATTCGAATAAATTTTTCTTAAACTGAAGTTATTACTTCTTTTGAGATCCTGAAGCCGAATATTTCGCAAATTCAAATCTGTTGTTCCTTTTCCTATGACGTCAGGGTGAAGGAGTTCTCATTCTGTTTAACATGTACAAAACTTTTACTCGCGTTGAAACTAATCATGTCATATGGTTGACTAACGCTTCACTCTACAAGCCTACGGTTGAAGGAGTCCTTCACTCCATAAGATGGCATGTAAAACGACTTAAGGGGGAGGTACTTCAGCATGTTGATTACGTTAGGGACCTAGGCATACAAGTTGAACATAATCTTGTCTTTAGTAAGCAATCGAACAACTCAGTAAACAATGCCAAACGAAATCTAGGGTTAATAATGAGACACTCCAAAATATTCAACAACACGTCTACATTAAAAGTATTATATTTCACTCTGGTGAGGGCACATCTTGACTTCGCGGGTATGATATGGGGACCAACAGCCAAAGGCCAACTAAAAGCTATCGAGCGAATTCAAAAAAGATTTTTAAGGTACCTGTATTTCAAAGACTTTCAGCATTACGACCCTGACGTGCCATACGGGGAATTAGTCTTGGAATATGAACTCACCACTCTAGAGGTGCGGAGGGAAGTGTCACTGATTCTATTTATTAGGGACCTACTAATGTCAAAAACAGAATCCCCATTCCTATTGAGTCAGATTGGTCTCTATGCTCCAGTTAGGCGCAGCAGAAGTCAAAACTTATTTTACATTACACACTGCCGCACAAATCACTTCAATCTTACGCCCATCAATCGTGCGCTGCGTCTTTACAACCAAATAGTCACAATAGATGATACAATTGATATTTTTTTTGATAAGAGGAAAGCTTTCGCTGAAAAAGTAGCCAGAGCTGTGGATATTGTGTGCAGTGGGACTGGGTAGCGTCGTTACTCTGTTAGCAGTCCTCAATATCATGAGGGGGATGAGGGAGCAGTTGGCAACTAATTCTCATTGTCATTATTACTAATTATAATCTTATTATTATTTTTTTTTTGTTTATTTTTTTTTTCTAATATTATTATCACTATTACTATTACTGTCATTATTATTATAATAATCAAGATTATTATTATTATTAATATTAATATTATTATTACTTATTACTGTTACTATTATCTTTATAATTATGTAATTTCAAAAGTGGTGTCACCTGTAATTGGTCCGTGGACTGTAGGTGGCACCACTATAAAATGAAATAAAATAATAAAATAATAATAATAATAAAATTCGCGCTCTTTTCTCTGACGTCAGTATGAAGTACTCATTCACTCTGTAAACCGACCTCCAATCTGTATATTATAGCAGGGGAACTTAGTGGAATAGGTCCAGATCACTGATGACGTCCTATTTTATACTAGGTTTATAAAAGGTCTAGGCCTTCTTCATACTAGCCTTATGCTAGGTCTAGGCTTCCTTGAATTTTCAACACCAAATCCAATCTGACTCATAAAATCGGTTCCCTGCGTTCCTCGTTTAGCTTCGTTAAGGAAGCCGTCGTTTTTCTATAACCTAACGTGTCCCTAAAAAGACGTGGACGCGATTTAATGGGATTTGAAAATTTTTGAACTATAGTGGAGAAGAAAAAACAGAGCGAAATGACTCAGTCAAACACTCAGTGAGAAGATTTACAGGATTTTTAGATGTAAATATCGCACGCGTTAAAAATAAATGTAAATCACTGTAATTTTTGAAATACGATTTCCAGTTTTGTTTAAATCTTGTTCAGCTATGATGATTTTTCAAAATTTAAAAAAAAAAATACAAAAAAATGATGGAAATTTGATATAAAAGTTCTAAAATTTTGGAACCATCAGAGAAGAAGAAATAGCTGATGAAATAATGTGAAAAATGATAGAAATATGAGTACATAAAAGGGATAAGAAAATGATGAATTTTACTAAGTATCTACCTTGGTATTTTTGACTTTTCAAGGAAGATTAAAATTGCAGGATGTGGCATCATCAATCCTACAACTTGATTGGTTTCGATTAAAAAGATGGAAAATTGATACAGAATCGATACGAAAAGTTGAAAGTTTTCAAACTAGCAAGGAAGAAAAATTGTGTGAAATAACCCACATTTGCTTTAAAAATAGCCAAATGTTCATTGAGAAAATTCATAGGATTTTCGGAGGTCGGTTTACGGAGTAATGACGTCATGAGAAAAGAGCGCGAATTTTAAATCTATTTCACACAATTTTTCTTCCTTGCTAGCTTGAAAATTTTCAACTTTTCGTATCGATTCTGTATCAATTTTCCATCTTTTTAATCGAAACCAATCAAGTTGAAGGATTAATTATGCCACATCCTGCAATTTTACTCTTCCTAGAAAAGTCAAAAATACAAAGGTAGATACTTAGTAAAATTCATCATTTTTTTATCCCTTTTATGTACTCATATTTCTATAATTTTTCATATCATTTCATCACCTATTTTTTCTTCTCTGATAGTTCCGAAATTTCAAAACTTTTGTATAAAATTTCCATCATTTTTTAATATTATTTTTTTTTAATTTTGAAAAATCATCATAGCTGAACAAGATTTTAACAAAGCTGGAATTCGTATTATTTTCAAAAATTACACTGATTTATATTCTATTAAAAAGATGGAAAATTGATACATAATCGATACAAAAAATTGAAAATTTTCAAACTAGCAAGGAAGAAAAATTGTGTGAAATAACCGAAATAACCCACATTTGCTTTAAAAATAGCCAAATTAATGTTCATTGAGAAAAATTATAGGATTTTTGGAATTTTCTAGAGCGTATAAAAATGGTACTGACGCATATGAAAAACACTAGGGCCGCAGAACAAATATTATATTCTCGTATGGCAGAGAGAGCTTTGAAAATTCGAGATCTAGGTTGGTTTTGCCAGCTTACAAAGTTCACTTGGGATGGAGGTTAAAACAGAGAAAAACGATAAAAATTGGATACAAAAGTTCTAGAATTTTTGAACTACTTGAGAAGAAAAAATAAGTTGAAAAGATTTATTCTGCTTGATAAATTATAAAATTTTTAAGAGGAGCACATGAAAATGGTACTGGCACATACAAAGAACCCCAGTGGTACAGAACATACATCTTATATCTACTAAGATTCGTTGCCTAATTGACACGAAACCAGTGGTCGTGTTTTGTTAATTAAGAATTTTTAATTTTCAATCATACATTTCATGACGTGACAGTAAATTTCGGGTACGTATCTACAACAAGTACCTAGTTTCATAAATGTTCTCATGTAGGAGCTGGAAATTAAAAAAAAAATGATTTCATTGGAGCGATTATCAAGTCACTCCGAATTAAAAATGTAAAAATATTGAGAGCCAAGTGCCTTTCTTCTGGAAAAACTGCCAATACAATACAATACGATACGATAAATTGCCAGTGCTATGATTTTTTGGAGAAGAAGAATGTCTTTCTCTTCGCCAAGTTTTGGAAGTGGGGCTAAAGTTGAGTTTTTGTAACATACTTGTAATTACGAGATAATTTTCATACAAACCTACGTTTAATTTTTATTTAATAAGCTCTATGTACAAAAAAAAAAAAAAAAATGGAGAGTTCATTAGTAATCTGGGTAAATTTGGTCTGCCATTCTTCTTCGATGCTTTTTTCTCGACATTTCTATCGATATCTATCGCAATTGTGTTATTCCTATTTGCAAAGTGTCAACTTCTATTTTCACTTTGCGATAAGTTGGTTCCCTTTGGACTAAGAAAGTTCCTATTTACTCGTAGATGAAAGGAATAGGAAGTATGAAAAAAAAATCTCCAGCCCATTCTTGCTATGTAAAACCTATTTTTGTAACTTTTATTGCCATTTTTGAAACATTATTTGGAAACCAACACAGGTTTCAAATTCCTATATACTCCAGTCAATATTTCTTTATCTACAAACAGCTTTTCCGTAGGTCCCTCGGTAATGAATCCCACGAGGGATAAAAATGAACTGCGAGCTTCTTTCCGTCAGGTGGTTGCCCAAATCCCCTACGATTCTGAAAGAAAAACTTTTGAATAGCGATACGCGTTGCCTTCCTAAAAGTAATCATGGCAGGTTATTTCTCATCTGTTTTTATGATTCGAAGATCCTTCTCGAAAAACGTGTTCGAAAGAAAAAAAAAAAGAAAGTCCCTAAGCGCCAACTTTTACGTAAGTATCTATAGATATTATTGTGTATACCTGTGCAGTCCGGCGTATAGATACAAATTTTCTATATTAGTAATTCGGACGTCAGCTACTCGAAATTAAAACTCGAAACACTATCGCAAACGTCAATTGAAATTATTCATATCGCAGAATGAAATATTGATGGCGAACAAAAAAATAACAAATCAAACTTCGCTTTCATAAACGACAAGCGAAAAATCTCGCGTATTCGCCAAATGAATTTTTAAAATTGCATTATCGGACTATCAATCAACGCATTTTTGTCAATGCAGTCAATTTCGGAGAAAGTTTTTTACTGTAACACCAGTATTGTCATAGTATATTGCAGTGTGATAGAAAATTATGGCACACAATAAGGGCGAAGGAAAATAATTATAAATAAAAAACTGTTCGGGCAAATTTGGAGTTTGGGAAAAATCGCGGGAATCCGATATTGACGTTACGAGATTCTTTCGTATTTTTCGACGAGAGAAAACAGAAATTCGCGCACAATGCCCGTCTTAATTAAATAACTTTCACGTGACGACTGAATGTGAGGTTAGCGTAGAGATTGCGAGCTTTCGAGTCATGCCATGACGCGCACTCAACGTATCGCGTCTGTGCAGTTGATCCCGAGAGATTTTCAAGTTTGGTCCTTCTCGAACATCGTAGCGGTTCATATCCTTATGCCTTGATGTCGACAAGCGAGATGATCTGGTCAGCTCAGGGAGAAATAAGACGACAACGTACAATTCTAAGAAAATCAGCTGGAGAAGGAAAGGTTTGACTTTTTCTCTTTTTCCCTCGTTTTGGTTCAACACGCCACGTGGTGGAACATTGTATCAGCACAAACAACAGCCGGTGGCGTTTTCGTTTAGGTTCCTTTTATATTACTTTTCGAAAACAAAAATTATGCTTGTCGTCTACGCGCTCCAAGAGCTTTTGGTTATTGCGTTCGAGCTAGAGAAAAAGTTTTGAAATTATTTTTGTTTCGTCGTAACCACCCTGTACAAACGAAATGTACAACTACAGACATTACAGAAAATGAATGTACAAGGCAGTTGATTGCGTAGGTCAACTGCGAGAATCAAATTGACTTCCACGCGACTATACGAGTTCAGTTCATTCTCGGCCAAATACTTTTGTTGCTACTATAAATACGTACTTTAATAACAACTTTAACAGTGAATAGCCCTCAAGCCTAGATACTTGCCGAAGGAAAGAATTTCATCTTCTAAAACTCGTACGTACCACTTTTCTTTATGTATTCGTATACTCGCGTACAATTCCTAATCTTTTTTACATTAGGGGAAATTGAAACGCGTCAAGCTCGTGATTTATCATCCGATATACTCGTAGTTCACTTCGATATGGATAATCTCCTGTCTAATGTGCATAAGTAGGAGACAATTTTTTTTCGAAATGGAGTCGAGGTAAAGAGGAACCGTATTCTCAACAACCTATATTTATGGGGCTATTGACTCGGCAAGCCAAGAGCCCTTACGCATCCCCCCCAAAAGAATTATTATAATAATAAAAAAAAAAAATACAAGTTT
Organism: Aspidiotus rigidus; assembly: GCA_035079385.1. Taxonomy (NCBI): domain Eukaryota; kingdom Metazoa; phylum Arthropoda; class Insecta; order Hemiptera; family Diaspididae; genus Aspidiotus; species Aspidiotus rigidus. The sequence goes on from JAVHKY010000023.1 coordinate 6,591,485, forward strand.
CCTACCGAACGGTACGTCGTGACGTCACGACTCGAAATACATATTCTGTGTCACCTTAGATTTTATTTTGGCTTAGCATTTTTAGAATTTCTGTGCATTCTTAGAATCGAGAAAGTTTTGTCTTCTCAATACCTCAATAATGGTAATGTACCTACCGCCTAAATTCTACGACTGTGAAGACTGTTTTTTTATTCTTTGATCAAATGTATCTCAATTTCTTCAGTTGTCTATCATTCTTGGGAGATATGCATTTTGAAGCTTGACTAGCAAAAAGGAACCAAATCTCTCAGGTTCCAGATTTACGTGAAACAAAGATGCGAATCTCTTGGTTTCCACATCATAAATAGAAAAAATTAAAGGCCATTGCAGGACCGCAATGGCAACGAAGAACTCGGAGTCCCCCTCCTACCATAAAAATCTTAGAGCTTGAAGTTTTTGCAAGTCCCGAAAATGATGACGTGACAACTTGAACGCGCTGCGGTTTCAAGGAAGACGTCGTCCCCCTCCTGTCACATATAGCTCAACAGTGGAAATTTCATCAATGAACCTTTTTTATGGGGGGGTTTTTTGAGAAGTTTGCCGTGCGCCGTACGCCGTACGCCGTCCGATAAAAAACTTGGTTAGGCCTAAAAATAGTTCTGCAGCCCATACCGTGAGCGGATGAAAATAATTTTTTGTTTCGACTTCTCTAGTGGAGGGCAAAATTTCAACGCACATTTGGAACATTTTACGATCCAGGCCAGAGCCTTCAGAATCTCAACTTAGATTATGTAAAAACTAGCGTCTGTCACGTCGCTAGCAAGGTGAGTACCAATTTTGGAATGAAAAAACAATTTTTTCCAAAAAAATTTTCTGAAAAAAAATGATTTAAAAAAGACGCGGCAATTCACTAACAAAAAACTATACTGTTCTATTCACCAACAAAAAAGACCAAAGAAACTGCCCCATGAACAGATATAGGTATATTGTTTTGGGGATACTACATTACTTCTGTTAGAAAAATTATTATAAGAACTTCCGTGTTTTTTAAACAGGCTGAGCTTTGGTCCGCATGTGAGATCAGGCTAGGGGTGCCCTCCCCCCACGATGATGAATGAGGGATATAGAACAATCTTTTAGACATGACAATAGGAGAGCGTGATTACAATAACTACACAGCATTTGTGGCACAGAACCAATTTGAATGCAAATTGAAGTATATGGTCGACATATCTTCCAAAACATTTCAGTGAGTCGCATGATCCGATCCAATGTTTTTCACAGATTAGACGTCACGTTTGAATCGATCTATACTCTGTTCACATTAAGGAAGGATAGAAATATGACCTTGAGAACGGAACGGTAGATTAAAATTACCGGGAACGTTCCGTTCTCGAGGTCATATTTCTATCCTTCCTTAATGTGAACAGAGTATACACATAGAATAGGTGCACTGAGGAATAAGGGAAGATCTGAATATGTCTTAATGACAGGAGCGGTGAAGTGAATACCTCTGCCATACAAAGTAGAATTGAAATATCTATAGAATCAAGGTTCACGATAAAAATATGTTACGATCTAATTTTCTTGAAAAATTCCTGATAATACGACAGTAAATACAAAGTAGACATGAATTCCGAGAAGTATTTTCAAGAAATAATTTGATAATGAAGTCAGATTTAGGATAACAATGTTTGTTTTTTGAAACACTTCATGAATATGAATACTTCCAAATTATTAGGATCCGTGACCGCAAATTGGCTCTTGTAAAAACACAGCCTGTTTGCCTTCCCACGCACCTATATACACACACGATTACTTCAACCATGATTCTTCAGATTGTTGATATGTAGATACATCAGTTCTATTTTTACAGCAAACAGGAGTATAAGATCTGATACTAAAAAAAAGTTTGTTTCCTGTTTCATGAATCCACATTGTTCATTTAACAAACCTTTGTCACATTTTGTTATCAAACATCATTAATTCATAGTCAAATCAAACGTTCTAAAACAATGTAGCCCACTAATATTTTATGTACAACGTCTTACCAAAACTCTGGACAATAATATCAATGCTTTGGAAAACCAGCAGCTAGTTACATCGCACGCGTTCCAAAGCTTTGGAAAATGATAAATTGGTCAACATACTCTTTCACTAATCAAAACAAATTTCGCAGCTTGATTTCTTCTCGCAACTACAGACCAAGGAAAAAAGTGATAATATGGAAGTTTTCACAATAAAACTTGAACCAATGTGATATTTTCAGAAGTTCTTTGAACAAACAAGAAACTCTGTTATAATTACAATAATGAACTAGGCAAACTTACCTACCTGATTCAGACATTGAAGTTACACCCCACGTCCAGAATGCGGGAATTCTCGTCTTCAATCAAATTTAAATTACGTCAAGGAATTTCAAAACAAAAGCAGCCTATAAATATTATCACTTCACTAACAAGAACTACCTGTAATAATTATTTTTATAAAATCAAAATTCAAAATGAAAGTGCGCAGTTGCAAGAAATGTAGTTTGTAAATTGTAGCACTAGTCAGACTTGCTCTTGTACTTGGTTTGCATGTATGTAGAACGATCAACCATTCAACCGTGAAGAAAGAATAATGATACTTCCAAGCGTCTCGGTGTGTGTGTGTGTGTTGGTGATCGAATGACAGGTCTCCCTCCTTCAATCACTCTTCCTGTCACAGTCATTCGCGAACGTCAACGAATATTCAATGCTGACAGACAACCCTGCCGTACAAAGTTAAATTGACGTACATCCAAATCGACAATCAGGCAATTAGTATCTTTCGGATGATTTGTGCGGGTTCGTGAATGGTGATAATAATACTACCATTACTTCATTGATGGAATAACAGGGAAAAATTCAGATCTAGGAAATTGGAGTCTTCATTCTCGTAGGATGAACACTTTACTCTGAATTGTGTTGAAATGAACGTTGGATATACCATATACGTCAAAATGTATATCCAAACCACAATTTAAAAACGCCAATATTGGAAAGAGGGGTGCTTGTATTGGAAAACTAGTATGATAATTGGATTTCTCATCAAAAAATTGTCTTAGTAACGCATATTTACGTCTCAATTAGCCGTACCTATTAATCTTATTTTAAGAAAATAGAACTTCTTCCCGATCGTTGATTTGGATATACGTCAATCTACGATTTGCAATAACTTATAACAATTATATAACTGTTATAACCGATAACCAAAACAAAAAAAGTTCGTTAACCGTTTGACCGATAACCGGTTCAAATTTTCACGACCATTTGACCGATAACCGTTAACTGTTTCAAAAATAAAACGGTTATAGCTGTCATAAAACGGTTATAGCGGTTATAAAACGGTTATAACTGTTATAAAACGGTTATGACAGTTATGACCGATATTTTCTGGGAAATTTTCTGACCGTTTGACCGATAACCATTTCAAATTTTGAGAATGTATGACCAATAACCATTAACCGTTTGAAATAATTTCGGTTGCAAACCCTACATCAATCCAACTTTGTAGGGCAGATTACCTTCATTGCAGTGCCAACGGTTTTTGTAGTCCTACTGCTCTTATGTTTACCATTCTCACAGTTTTTCGTGTTGGTAGTGTCGCATCAAAACTCGCAGTCAATATGATATGTTATATGTTATAAGAAAAAGAGGAGGTAGTAGAGAGTTGTCAATTGATTTCACAAAATACACAAAAACACACAGGTTACTAGAGTTGTAATTTAATTGATTTCACATTTTAGAAGTTTGGAATGCCAGAAAGACTAAGAGCACCGGTAAACGATCAGATGATATTTTTACACATTATTATAATTATAATGTGTGGGATAGGAAGGAAGGAGATTCCACTTTTTAATTACATTCAAAAAAAAACATTGAAATTTTGAATTTCAACGATGATTTATATCGATGACTTCATAAAATTCTGACTTAAAATTGTCTGAAACAGACGGGAGGAATAATTCCAAAGCGGAAGAGGACGGATATTTAAAAAAATTTTGACTTTTCATCAGCCAGAAAAGAGCAGTACAATGAAATTTGGAATTTCAAAATCTATATGTCATGAGTGAGGAAGGGGGAGGAGAGATTAGGATGTTTAGAAGAATTTAGACTCTTTACCAGCTACATACACGAAAAAGGAGGCAAGAAATTTTCAATTCCGAGTGGGCAGGAGCAATTCAGAGGGGGAAGATACAGATACGTGGAAGAATTTCAACTTTTCATCTGTTAAATACACAAAGAAATGACGCTTAATGAAATTTTAATTTCTTTTTCTTCTTGTTTTTCTAACAGGGAACCTATTTCACCGGGGGGTCTCTGGGAAAAAACATTCGGCCTCCACCGTCCGGCCGGCAAAGCCCGGAGCTCGAAAATTTCTGAGGTCGAAATTTTCTTCCAAATCCCCTCCTTTCATGCATAGCTTGGGAGCGGGGCCTATGATGTCACAGGTCAGCCTTGTGACATCACAATCTGAAGATTTCAAAGATAACTTTTTTTCAAGTTCCCTCCCTATTATGTACAGCATTAAAGTCTGAGTCTATGACATCACAATTTGAAGATATCATAGGTCAGCCTTGTGACGCCACAATCTACATTTTTCAGATCCCACGTGCCCCATAAAACAGGTACCTTGCTACCCCTCGTTTTAACAGGGAACCTGTTTTAGGGGGGGCTTTTTGAGAAATCTGTCGTGCGCCGTCCGCCGTCCAACAAAAACTTGGAAAAAATTTCTACTCTCGAGCATATATGATAGGAGGGGGACTTGGAAAAATTTCGACTACCGCGCTGTATGTGATGGGAGGGCGACTTGGAAAAATTCCAACTCTCGAGCAAGTCTAGGCTTCCTTGAATTTTCAATACCAAATCCCATCTGACTCATAAAACAGGTTCCCTGCGTTTCTCGTTTAACTTCGTTAAGGAAGCCGTCGTTTTTTAATACAACCAACCACATAAACAAAGAAAATGAATACTACGAGAAAAAAAAAACAAAAAAAAAAAGAACAGGAAAAAATGAGAGAAAAAAAAATACAAAAAAATATAAAAGGATAAAAAAAGAAAAAGATAATGGTGAAAACAATTTATTTCGATAGTCCGTTGCGTTCTCAGGACTGGTACCGAATTTAAATTCAGTCAATAATGATTTAGACGCTCTTTGAAGTTTATAAAGAGTAAAGAGTAAAATAAAAAAAAAAAAAAGAAGTGTTAGCCTTATAGCCTTACCTCGAAGGAAAATTTGAAAAATTGAATTTAAATGTTGCCGGAAGGAGGTAGGTCTGAAAGAAATTTGAAAATATATGGGAGAATCGAAAGGTTTTCGGATGATAGGCAAACTCTATAGACTATGTGTGGAGGAAGGGGGGGAGTTCAGGAAAATTTCGACTTTGAATTACATTTAAAATGGAGTCATGAAATTTTTAATTTCAAACAATAAATTTTATCAAAAATGAGACTTAATAAAATGATGACTCAAAACTGTATACTATAAGGCGGGAGAAGCAATTCCGAGGGGGAAGAGAACGGATATTTGAAAGAATTCGAATGTCGACTTTTTATCAGCTAAATACATAGAAAATGGCACAATGAAATTTTGAATTTCAAAATATATAATGGGGAGGAGGATGTTTTGAAGAATTTCGACTTTTCATCAGTTGAGTACATGAAAAAATGACGCTTAATAAAATTTTGAATTTCAAACAAGCAATATGAGAGGAGGGGAAAAATTGCGACATTTAAAATGGGACAGTGAAATTTTAAATTTCAAACCAAAAATTACATCCGGAATGGGACTTGATAAAATTTTGAACAAAAACCGTATACTATAAGATGGTAGGAAAATTCCCAGGGGGAGGGAGACGGATAGAGAAAATAGCGCCGCACAAAAGTCGTAATATTTTTCCATGGAAATTAGTGAATCATCAATTCGATTTTTCGACATTATATTCGTTGTTTATCGATAACAGAAATTTATTTTCGTGTCAATAAGATACGTAGGAAAGCCTTAGCCAATATGTATTTAACTTTGAAGCTTTATTACAAATATCAAGGGAGGGATTTTTAATCTCTAAACCCCTTATAACCATTTTAAATTATCCAATTCCTTTCGATAAAATCGGGAATTCAAATATTTTCGACCATCGAGCGATACGTATGATAAAATAACAAGTTCGGATAGAGACTTCCTCACTGTTCCGTATCGTTCACCATAATGATTTTCATATCGTATACGTTTTGAAGTATAATACCGATAATAGGCTGATTATAGATTGCTAAGCACATCAATATACTCCATCGAAGGTGCAGAATTTTCATTCGATGCTATACTGCCTTCACTCGACCCAGCTTAATCACGCATATTACCAGGTTAAACCTGGCTGTCCAATTTGACCAGTTAAATTGTGCCGTAGTTGTTGGTACAAGCGGCCCTTATCTTGGCAAATAACTTATTTGTTTTGACTTCATTGTCAATTTGCTGCATTTTATGAAGATATCTGAAAAAAATAAGAATTATAAATTTGAAACTTGGCGAATAAAAAAAAAAAAATGAGAAAATGAGCATCGTTTTCAAAAAGGTTTACGCCAACGGCACGTGGCTTTCCCAGGCGGTCACCCATCCAAGTACTAACCACGCTCGATGCTGCTTAACTTCGGTGATCGGTCGAGAACCGGTGTGTTCAGCATGATATGGCCGTTGGCGAGGGTCTCCACGCGGTCTTTGCATTTGAACGTTCCCTACAGTAAGCACGGCCCATGGCAAACTTATACAAATTCTCTCGTGCAGAAAAAGACAGGTCTATTCTTCTCCGAGTCGATTCTAGCAGTCAGCACTAAACAGCGAGTCCATCTTTAGATCTATAAGTTATCAGCTCCGATTAGGATCGTATGATGAAATAATTGGAAATCGACAAGTGTTTCTCTTCACTATTTGGACATGTCACATGATAAAATTTCTGACTCTATAGGTACGTAAACATTCAGATGAACCTTGTTTTCGAAATTTCTACTTTTCAAACTTCGTTGTACGATGTCGTTTTCCTACGGGAGGATAATTCGCTGTTCTGGAATTCTTCCCGATATCTTTTATATTGGAACTGCGCATCGGAATATTAACTTCAATTGTGAGTTCTCGAATTATCTTGCATGTACTTTGGGTAATCGTTGTTATAGGTAAGTAAGTGTGTGAGAAATTAAATTCCAGAATAATATTCGAAAAATTATTAGATTCTGATGATGCAATAATGGCACTCGTATTTCTTAGCGTCTCAAATGAACGAAAAAATGTAAAATCTGAGGACTGGAATTATTATTCTCGCAAATTTTATTTACCAAAACCAAAGGATTCAGTCGAGACATACGGGCGTATCTACGAATTTACCAGTCTATTGGTTAGTAAACTTCATCAGTGAATTTTATACCATACTTCTGCAAAAATCTCTTTTTGAAGACTAACACTCTATTGTTTATTACGCGATGAAATTTCGAATCGTTCTCTGATACTCGCATGGTAAAACTATTACAGGAAGACGCGAGGGTAGTCAAATGGATGCTTCTTATGTGTAGCGAAATCGACAAGTACGAAAGGATCTTCCACGATGAAAGGCATCACAACAGAAAAAATCCGAATAATTTCATGTACGATTACCAACGGGCAGAGAAGTATGCTTCAAAAAAATCAGGGAAATCGCTGTACTATGATAACCTTAACTTTCGTGAAATAGAACTGAGGCGGCAGTTATGGTCATTCTATCTAGATAATCCGCCGACTCATCATTATAATGTAAAAAATCTTATAAAACATGTGACGGACAAAAAATCATTTAGCTGGGGTGTAGCAGGACTCCACGCTCTTTGTTTCGCAGAATTGTATCGTTTTGCTAGCAGACGTTTTAAATATGATGTTACAGATCTTCGAGAATCGAAGATAGATCCAGAGATAAAAGATGCGATCAAAATATTGATGCGTGATTTTGAACTTTCCCCCTACCTTTGCAAATATAAAGACGGTTCTGTGGAGTACGCATCCTTAATATAGTGCCGTATCCTACAAATGTTCCGTTTTTTAACTGTTTCTTCGTGAATGAAAAATGTATTCTCGATCGTTCATCAATGGTTCAAATTATACATTTTGAAAACTTATTCCTAGACTTCGCGGAAAATGTAGGATAGTTTCTAATAGGTATTGTATGTGTATATCGGTCTGTGAATATGAGATTTCATTTAGCTGAGGCTTCGTGTTTGGAGTGATTATGATGAAATATTTTTTCAACATCAAAACTGTTAGTTTATATACTCATAATAAGTCGTAATAGAACGACGTTTCAGTCGTAAAAATATCGTAAAGTGATGTTTGTTGTCGATAATATTATGATATTTTATAATCGAAGTAGTACTGTACCGGCCGATTAAACGTTATGTACCGGTACTGTACAAATTTTATGTGATCTATTGTATATGTGCTACTGGTATTACTGAAGTGTGTAAGCCTGTTAGCGTTACCCAGGAGACTTCACGAGAAGGCTAGCTTACATAGTCTTCCAAAAAATAGCGACAGTGACTGTCTTTGTCCTGAAAAAAGTTGAGTCTCTAATCCACCCTGGAAAGGGTTTCGTCATAAGTTACGTCAATTTCACGATGCACCACAGTCTGGACACTCCTGTACCGCCTCATGGAAGCATACGCTGTGAATCAGGATACAGCAGCATTTTGTGGATATTACATCGGGCTCGAATGTACGTAAGCTGGCCTCCTTCTCCTTGTGGTATCTTCTAGGTAACGCTCACTGGCTTATACGCTTTAGTAATAACAGTAGCACATGTACATTGAGAATATCTGGAAAATGAATCAATACAGTGATTGTAATCTCATCTAGAAAATTGTGTCAAAATAATACACAGAAATTTATTACTCATATCATCGCTTAATCATTTACTTAACAAAAGACAAGTATATCTAAGTGTATACTGGATGGACCAGAAAGATTTTACCAGTTAAAAGGGAGTTCGAACTAAACCGGTTCCAACGTAATAAATAGCGAAACGTTAAGATGTATGTACTTCGAATCTACAAAATCTGTATATTAATTTTGTCTTCAATTTGCGCCCCTACTCAACTTTCTACGACTTCTTTGAGCCGAATTAGGGACCAAAATATGCCAAAAATTGACCAATTTGCCAAGATTTCCGAAATATGAAATTAAAAATTCCCCCTCTTTCAAGCTTCATAGAGTTATTCAGGTATTTTTTTTGGGGAATCGGCGTTAAATTTTACCTTCAAATGAAGTAAAATATGAAAGTTTGGACGATTTCAAATTTTTAATAATTTGGGTACCTATTGGTCAATTGTTTGCCCATTTTGATCCATAACTCGGCTCAAGAAAGTCGTAGAAAGTTGAGTAGGAGCGCAAATTGAGATACAAATTTCATCGATTTGAAATATACATCTAACATTTTGCGTTTCTGCGCTGGAGTGAATTTAGCGCGAACTTCCATTTAACTGGTAAGTAGGTAACATCTTTTGTAGGCATATATTTTCAAGGAAATGCTAATAAATAATATAAGTCAAGAGTACCTACGAATCTAGAATTGAAAAACCAGAGACAATTTCGATATCAGCTTTGCAGTACTAATTACTATGGGAGGAATGGATTTATCCCAGAAAGGCAAAATCGTCGGTAGTACTAATAATGACTGTCAGAACAGTGTTTACTATTAGAGAAGCTGAACGATTATTCTTTTAGATTATTTCTAGTATAAATGCGTTAAATATAATACGGAAATAAGTAATTTATAAATGAAACAGAACTATCAGATATCGTCAAGGTCACTACAGACGGAAAAATTCTTTAATAAAATCTTTTTCAGTCGAACTTATAACTAATTCTAATAACTTCACATCAAAACATTTAAAGCTGACAACCAGTTTACGTGATCATTCATTTATTCTAACGAATTACTCATCAAGCCTCCTGAGTGTCGTCATACTAAGGCTTCTCTACCTCTTTTGAAGAAGTAATCCAGTTTTTAAAGAGGCACAAAAGCTAACCTAGGTACTCAGGCAATGATTGAAATGGTGAATATGCTTGAGTGTAGAGAACGAGAATCACGTTTGTGCAAATAAAGTTGGAAACGTTATCAAAATCAGTTTTTGAAGGAAGCAATAAGTTTAAAAAAGAAGTCACATTCAGCGTATAATTTAAACGCAGGAAAGTCGCACCGCGGCGATGAACGCCAAATTGATCTCACGGGGCCGCCGCAATAATAAAGTAATAGAGACGAGCTAAGGGAATTGGTACGACGAAGTAATTTTTTCTGGTACCGCACAATGGTGCTACGAAAAGTGTATTGATGGATAGTATGACTAGCTAAATCGACAAAATATCATTTTTCCTTCTCTAGGTACCTATGTTGTCGCTAAATACAATTTATTTCCTCTTGCGCGCTCGTGACATTTTGACATATTTTCATTTTCTTCCTTCAGATTCTGCAATATTGTCAGGAAAAAAAACCATTTGGTTGGTCGAGTAGAATTCGAGGCAAGAATATCGCCAAAGAATGAAAACGACTTTACGAATTTATTTATCGGAGTATTCGAGCATTAATTTAATCTAGCGAGTTCGAATTCCAGAACTTACATATTGAGAAAATTAACTAATCTCACTAACGGAGTTGATTTTAGATAGAAGCTCAGGAAGAAAGAACGTACATGAGTGGAGATGAGTGAATGAACGCTCCAATCATGTGAATTACATTTAAATGTGTTCTTTTTATTAAGTTGAGAAAATTCCAAAATTTTGATGACTTTCTTGAATTCTTTTCTACGAACATGACTAACAGTTGGATGACGGTCTAAATGCCACAGTTTTTGAAAAATTAATAATTCAAACATGATACAAATCGTATCGTCGATGATTTGTAACAAACGAACAAAAAGAATAAAAATACCCAAAACTTATCAAATATTTTATTTCAATTTCATAAAAAAAAAAAAATAATCAAAATGGAATGATATTTGTAAGTATAAAGTTATAACGAAGGCCATAAAGCGCATCTTGTCAGGTTACACCTGGATCATGAGAATCTTAAATCAATAAAAATTACCTCTAAATTAGATCAACGTATAAAAAATTATCACAGATCTGGTTTTATATTTAAAAGTAGGATAGAAAAACGAACAAAACAATTAACAAATCTGCATTTCTGTCGCATAAGTTGATGCCAAAATGATAGGACTAATAACTTCCTAAAATATAAAATTGAAACACCACGGACTCCGACATGATTTGAAATGTTGCGAAACAAAAATAAAATAATACAGCCTCGCACGGTTTACCTTAACATACGGTAACGAAAGAAAAATTACGAAAAACTAGAACGAAAAAAAAAAAAAAAAAAAAAAAACTGTATACCATTTTTCGCAGTTGTGAATGGAGTCCGGAATCATGGCTGTTAGAAATGATTAGGTACAAAGATTCAAGCTCCTTTTTTTTTTTTTTTCAAAACTACGGAAAATGGTTTACTTCGGACCAACACCAATATAATGTTTACAGTCCTAAATGCAAAAAACAATAGAAAACTGGTTCCCAACCCAAAAATTGATATCAGGACAATTCACTAAAATCCACCAAGAAGAAATTTAGTCTGCTAGCCATCCGAATATAATTTGATATTAATTTTAGGAGTGGCCATCCGATGGCTGTACCATGATTATATCCTCTGAAGAATCGCTTTCATAACTAATATCACTTTCGTCATAATACGGCTGCACAATTGTAGGTCGCCCTGAAAGGAAGAAACTGGTACTTAAAAACTTCCGTGATTATAATATCAATTTAAATTAATTACACATTCAAACATACCATTCAATCCAGCTGAGAAAAAATCTTTTTCGTCGTCGCTTAGCAGTATAGATTTTTCTTTAGTTGGTATAGGTTTGAATTTGATTTTGTAATCAAAATTATTATCAAAACAGCCGGTATAACAGTACAATACAGCTCCCACGAAAATTAGACCGAATACGCCTAAAATTAAAATTCGTGATTGAGAATTTCAGTTCACAGTGAAAATTATTGTGAAATAGACCGAAGGTTACCTGAAGCGAGCAAGAATAGTGTGCGTGGCATTCGGAGAACACGATTATCTTTGACAAGAGTGAAGAATGAGACTGGATTTCCAGTCGGTAAGACATCAATTTTATCGAATAAATTAGCGTAACCTTTTGCTGTTGTAACGTTGTAAGATCCTACGATTGAAATGATTTTTTTTTCGTTCTCGGTTAATGCTGATATAATTGTATATCTATAAATGGAATCATAACTTTATCAACATACCAGGAGGTAACGATAAACTGAACGATCCATTCTTATCCGTAACCGAGTAACTTTCACGGCCATTCACCATCACACCAGCAAATTCAACCGCCATATTTTGAACGTTCGTTACGTATCCTACAATTTCAAAGGTGGAATATAATATGATCTTCACAAATATTTTTATGGTTCCAGAAGTATTTTTTACCTTGGACAGTGACAGGAACTTGCTCTCTTCCTTCAACACGACGTAGTACTAAGTCGACCTCATTGATATGTTCAGATCTTACGATGACTTCCTTGGGAATCGTAGCATAATCAGGATGTCGAGCTACAAGACGATACCTTCCTCGTGGTAAAGAAATTTTGAAAACGGCTTCGTTCTTCGAAACATTGGCGTTCGCCATAAGGTTATTTTCCATATTTTCAACTTCAATAACTGCATCCTTGATAAGATGACCCGTTTCATCTCGAACAGTTCCCACAATACCTAGTTATGTCAACATATTATCAATGAAAAGGAGTCAAGGATGAGCACACATGAGATGTGTCCATTTCCCATACCTTCGAGGAAATTTGATAAGAGATCAAAAATGGGCAGTTTGACTTCTTCCCATATTCTCACGAGTCGTTTAGGTTCTTCGTAATTGCAACAGCTCACTCCCAAACTCACCTAGGTACAAAATATGAAAAGAATTTATAAAAATATTATTTATAGGCGTAAATAGTATGATAAATCACTTACCACTTGAGTCGCTAGTCTGCTAAATGCATTTAATACTTTTTCTTTGATATCAGCAACTCGTAGCTTTCTTACTTGCTAGAATTTTGGGGAGTCCAATATAAGAACCAGCTCTGAGTGGATCATACCTATTTATATTAATTCTGAAGCTATCAATTGAAGTGCTGCGTGGAAAAGGGTCCTCCGTGTAATGTATTTCTTATGGAACGGAGGCCCCTTTTCCACGCAGCGCTTCAATTGATAGTAAAACCCATTGAGTACCCTCTGAATTATCTTGTATATTTTCATGTCTTCCTATTACATGATCAGTAATGTTATTGTACATCTCAATCAAGTTGGTTTCACAAAGAAATGTATAATTTTCAGTTTGTAAATATATTTGATTAGTCTCAATAACTGGTTGCCCCCTCCTTTCATAAGTTGCAGTTACAGAGAAATTAGCTCTGATTCCTTTATGTAAATGGATCCACTTTTTGAGAAGTCCAAAAGCAGGTTTTTTCATAAAATCTAAAAACTCTCCCAAATCTTGTATTCCCCATTCATTTTGAATATGTCTGCTTTCAAAATTCTCATCTACAAATCTAGGTCTAATTTTGAAATCATTCTCCTTACTTGACTTAAATATATCATCATCAAACTTGAATGGAGTTCCTGAAAGCCATCTACCTATTTATTTCTTCCTCTGTTAATGTAAAAGTAATTTGCATTCGATGTGGTTGAAGTAATCTGGATTGAGTTAGTTTTTGTAATAATATAGAATATAATTCATTCAATTTTTCAACTACTTCTCTTTCTCTAAAAACTATACAAATTCTACATTTTCTTAAATAGTTTTCTATTTGCTTTGTAGTTTTATTTGTATAGAAATTATGCACTTTGAAAAACTGAATCCATCGAGTAATATTTACATCTCTTTTCTCACTCTCATTTCTTATAACACTTATTAAGACTTGATTTTCTGAATTCATTTTTTATTATTATATTTATTAAGGAAAAAAATTTAATAAGGATTTTTTATTTTTCATTGATAAGATTATAATGAGATTTTATTTTTAAATGTGCTTTGTAAGATACAGAATTTATGACTTTACCACAAGCACATATCATTAGATTCTTTCTCTTTTCATAATCTTTTTTCAAATTTTCTTTCATTTTTTCTTGATTTCTATTATAGTATTCTTTAAATGATGTATTCTTACATTTTTTACACCAGTTTTTATTTCTACCAAAATCTTCTATAAATTTTTATTATTTTTACATTTGGTACAATATTTACCATTTTCATAAAAATTCATTATAGATATTAATTCTCTTAGAAATTCATCAAGACTATATTCTTTGAATTCTGTTAAAATTTCACTATTCTCTGAATTTAACAAAGTAGACTTACAAGTATCATGTAAAATGTGATCACTAGTTGGTATGTATGTCTTGGTATAATAAAACCGCTCATCTTTGCTGAGTGTTTCCATCTTAAGCTTCAACTAATAAAGCAACTAGTGCAAGGTGCTTATATACTATTTAAAGAGAAATAAATTTATAATAAAAATTTAATAAGGAAAAAACCAACATAAAACCTTCTCAAAACCTTCCCAAAACCTTCCAAGTTATAAAAACCAACATAAAACCTTCTCAAAACCTTCCCAAATCCTTCCAAGTTATAAGAGGTGACATAAAAGTTTCCTAAATCCTTTTCAAGTCATAAGAAACTGGAATAAAAACTTCCTAAATCCTTTTCAAATATTCTTTTGTGTTTGTAAATTATTATAATTATAACTAGAACTAGAACTCTTAAGTTTTTTTGATTGGTTATTCAAACTAATTGCAGACAGAATTCAGATAAAGATTGTCTATATAGACTGCTGTTTGATAAAAAGCAACCCTTCTTGAAATAGATGTAAAACCTTATTAAGATTTTTCAAACACATAATGATATTTGATACCAGTTATTAAATGTTCAAATTTAAGTCAACATTCTCAACCTTTGGTTGAGCGGCTTTTGCAAGATTCTTTACACCAGCTACCAAATTCTGTTTCTAATTCTGTATAATAGTAGCATCATTATTCAGACTAGGAACATTTACAGTTGTTATTTTCTTGATATTATTAAATCTAGGCCCCTTTTTAGGATTAGATTTCATATTTTTCAATTCATCAGGCGTTAGTTCTTTAGTTCCTACTTCTGAAAATATAATTATGCTTAAAATCATCATGAAATTTAATATCTTTCAAGGTTTTCTCCATATACTTTGATAATTTTTTCTCTTTAGGTTCTACGATCATTGTTGAGAAAACATTATCTAGTTCTTCAATTCCAGAATTATCTTTATGTTTCTCAGCTTGAGATTTTATGATTTTCTTATATTTCCCCTCCCTCTCGAGTAGATTTTCTATCAACTCCTGATTTTTAAAATTGGCTTATTTATAAATATCTGAAGTCATACTTGTTTGCTGTAGAGCTATAAAGAACTGTTTAACAATAGTTTTCATATTAGTATTCATATTTTTTAAACCATCAATAGCTTGAATTATTTTATTCATTTCTTATCAATTCTTCCAATTCTTTATTTTTTGAAATTATCCTATCTAAGCCTTCTAGCTCAATCTTATTAGGCATATATCTTTTTATTTGACTTTCCATTTATTAGAATAAATTTTTATATTTTCTAATTTGTAAGGTAAGGTAAGGTAAAGTAAGGTAAGGTAATAAGGTATAGAAATATGGTAATATTGTATGGAAGTATGGTATGGAAAAAGAAATAAAATTTTTATGAATAAATGACTCCTAACGAATTAATTAAAATATTAAAAGAATATGACTTTAAGAAAAATAGTGTGAGAAGCTTTTCTTTGAAATATAAAATTACTGAGAAGACTATTCTAAAATATTTAAAAGAACATGAAATACCATACAATAATAGGAAGATAAGTTATGAAATGACTAGAAATTGTCTAGGTCAATACACATTTAAATCTTCTCATAGTCAAAGCCAGACTATAAGTGAGAAGACACAACAAGTTAGTCAATCTAAGGGAGTGAAAAATTTTGCAGAATTTAATAAGAAATATGAAATATTTTTCTCTGGAAATAATTTACAGAAAATATAGACGCGCGCTCTCAATAGGAGCACCCGCATTAGTTAGTGACGCTAACTGTATATAGTGTGAATAAAATCCTGTATCTGAATTTATAAAAAAATATGTGTCTGTGCGGAAAAATTAAAATTATGGATGCTACAAAAGGAAAATATTCTCACTCCTAGAAATAAATTAGGTCAATTTTTTTTATCAAGTCACACAGCAACTACTAGCACAACTCATATAAAAAGTAGAACCAGGAATACACTCCTTCATTCTAACTGTGATGAGTGGGAAATAATTAACCTAAATGAGTCAGATAGAAATAAAAAATAATAATTTGGTACGATACTCAACAGAGAGATAATAGTGACATTCAGAAGAAGGAATAAACTAATTTGAATAAATAATATTTTTATAATACATGAAGCGAAAGTGCTGCGTATCGTGTTTGTTTTTTGTAGCGAAACATGCCGTTATCAGAACCGTGGCGAAAATGTTTTACCCGTCGTGGCGAAAATCAAGTCAGTGGTGCCATTCGAAAAATTTATAAATATTCTTTTTGAACGATAACCAATTTAAATTGTAGGCCTAAGTGTTCTTTTCACTACATGTATTATAAAAAGTACTGTTTGTAATTCGTGTCGAAAACAAACGATATTGGAACTCGCTTATCCACACTCTTTGCTCGTGTGGCTACACTGCGCTCGTTCCAATATCCTTAGTTTTCGCCACTTATTACAAAATAATTTATTTCCACATCAGATTCAAAATCTTTCTGAGGAATATTTAGAATTTCTACCTATTTCTTTTTCAACCATTCTAGATAAAACACTTAAGTGAGCAATAATATTTATCATTAGTTTACTATACTTTTTCTTTTTGTCTTCAGGTAAATGTTGAATTTTATCAGAAAGCGGGTCCATTAAAGTTTCATAATTTGATCTTGTTCTATCAAAAGGAACTTTGAAATATGGTATAATATTCTCAAAATCAACAAAAGAATCTCTGTAGACTTCCATTTACATGGTTAATAAATATGATAGAAATCATAAAATTTATATTGATAATATTAGTGTTTTGAAATGTACATACCTATAAAATTTCATTTTTTTAATACTTCTAACTTAAAAAGATTATTAAGTCTGCAACGCAGTAACCTTCAGTGTGCTCATACTAGGAGCGTCAGCTATTTTCAGTCGTATGAGCGCTCATAAGACAGCATTAGTTGAAGTTATACCTGTGTATTGAAAAGAGAAGAATGCTTATACAATTTGATCGGTTTTTAGTCAGGAAACAGATGACGAGAATACGTACACGTACGCTAATAAGACAGCGTTATTAAGAGAGAGAAGGAATTGTAACATTTCGCTGTGTGTTGAAAAGAGAAAAAAATCGTGACGAAATTCATATGACACCAATGTGTATAGATGTGTGAGCCCTGGGAATGAGTTCTCTACAAATGTAATCGATGTCAAAAGTTATAAACAAAAACCCGAAGAGAAAAAAAATTAATTTTGATAATGTCCTCTGATATCCATCATTGATTAATTCCATACTACGTAATTAATTAGCATGACTTAATCAGGAAAGATTTCAACCAAGATCATCACAAAAAAAATTGAAGAAGTTTATCTGATACTAAATTATCAGATAAGATACAGTACATCTTGAAATAAGACGTCTTGAAATGAAATATTCTTTCTGTGCTGTATAGACTATAAACAGTTCACTAGATTGAGTGGTACAATAGTTAGTTTATTTTGACATCCCTTCATAAATACGAGTAAGATGGCTTATTTTTCAGCATTGCCTTTTAGATGTTTTCTTTTAATATTTGTGTCAAAACAGTGTAATTGTGCGATCTTTGATATCAGTGCAGTAAGTATAATTGCTCATTAGATTCCTACATCAATAATAAACTTCGTCTATGTACGTCACTGATGTTATTTTTCTGGATTTTTAGGAAGCTAAAAAATATCTCAACGAATCATGTGGAATAGAAGAGCCAATCTCACGCGAGAGAGATCTTGCGAAGAATTTTGTTTTGGACAGGTACCTACAAAGAAAGGAATTGGAAAACGAGCGTAATCTACGAAGACAGGTGGAAGAAGAGAAAAATCAGTACTTCAACCGATGTGTGAAGGCTGAGGAGCAAAAAGTAAGTCATAATTTTTCTCTCAAAATTTTTTTTTTTTTTTTTATTTTTAACGAGCTCTGAGCTGCTCAAGGGCCATTGGCTCGGCGGTTGAAATAAAGGAATGTACAAAGTTATAATTTAAACATTACAAGAGTAGAACTGTGGATGTTGTGAGAACGGTAATAGAGTCTTAATTTTTTTTTTTTTTTTTTTTTTTAAATGATGGAATAAAATTGAGTTTGACGTAAATAATCGAGGGAGGGAGTTATTGTTTCTGATTTGTTTTTTAGTGCTTGGGAGAGGGAGGAAGGAACATTAAAGGAAGAGCGGAGAGGAGAGAGAATGGGACAAGAAAAGAAGTGTTCGACTGTAAGAATTTCTTCTGGACAGTAAAAACAAGAAGGAGGGGCCAGGAGATCAGGATTGATGAGGTAGGAATGGGTGGTTCTGGTATGACCGATTCTTAGCCGTAGAAAGTGAAAATCACCCGTTTTGTCTTCAGAGAGAATTGTAGACCATTTTTAGGAGCTGTGAGCCTATTTTTTTTCGGATTTTTCTATTTTGTCAAAACGTTCAGTGTAGGTACCTTAAAATGGAGTGAGTAAATTAATCAAATTGCAGTAGATAAGTTATTCAAAATTCATTCGTGATGACGAGTTGAAATTCGAGTTTTTTCCGTACGAGAGAAAGTTATATAGGAGTGTATTACATGTCTTTTCTATGAATTTTTGGGTGTGGTTAGGCCTATTTTTGTTTGTCGAATTTTTTCGTCATTCTCTCTCATTTCATTGAACCGCAGTCTGAAAGGGTTAAGAAAAAATTCAGTTGGGTAGAATCATTTCAGAAGGAGACTAAGTTATTCAAAATTCGTGATGACAAGTTGAAATTCGAGTTTTTCATTTTTCGTCTTCGGTCTTCAAAGAGAATGGTTAGGCGTTTCTGACGTGATAGCTGTGAGCCTATTTTTCTCGGAATTTTCGTCTTTTTCTATTGTTGAAACGTTCAGTACCTTAAAATGGAGTTAAGAAATTAATCAAATTGCAGTAGGTAAGTCAGTGATGAGTTGAAATTCGAGTTTTTTCTATATGAAAGAAAGCTATTTACGCGCGAGTGTATTACGTGTCTTTTCAATGAGTCGAGATAAATTTTAGAGGGCATTAAGTGTTCACCTGATAGCAGAGAGCCCATTTTTGTTTCTCGGATTTTTCGTCTTTTTCTATATTCATTGAATTCTGTGATTTATTTCAAATGCAGGTAACTTATACCTGTTGCACAAATCTTTAATTATTTGTATTCGCTTAATTTTTTCAGAGTATGTTGGAAGATTTCATCAAACAACTTTACTGCCCAACAGAAATTCGTTATGCGATAGAAAGGTTTCAACAGTCTTACATTCCAGTTCGTCCTGATAAAGTGATGGAAAGAATGGGATTTATTCAGAAGGAACTCAGAACTTCGGTTATCAACACAGTTACAGATTTAATAAACAATGTGCTGTACCTTTCTTCGCGAGCTGCAAGGTTATCTAACCAAAAAAAAGGAACTTCAACGGTATTGGTAACTGAAGAACCAGCGACTACAACGGTAACTAAAACGACAATGACTAAAACGCCGATATCGGTAAATGAACAAAAAAATAGTAACCAAAAAAAAGGAACTTCAACGGTATTGGTAACTGAAGAACCAGCGACTACAACGGTAACTAAAACGACAATGACTAAACCGACGATATCGGTAAATGAACAGAAAAAGAGGATAAATGCAGGAAAAGATGATTCATTCAATCGGTCTTGGTCGCAGTTGAGAAGGGCACTGTCAAACACCTCGACAGACACTGAAATTTGTCAGTCAATTCATTTTGCAAAGGAGAAAAATCTTACAAATTTAGTTTTAAAATTAGTTTGTCTGGAAGATGCGAGTGAAGCCGGACAGCTTTTTTCATCTGAAATGTCAATTTGGAAAAATTGGAAGAAACTCAACGATGAGGATAAATACTTTCTTAAATTGCTATCATATGATGAGATTATTTTGAAAGTACAAGCTGGGGTTGCGAATCTAACATTGCAACCAGGATTGGAAAAGGAATACGCCAGCGACTTTCTGAAAGTCGAACGTTATAATGAAAATAAGAAGGTTTACGACGATAATAAATTTTATAAGGAGTGCATGAGCGTACTCTATTTTTCAAGTAACCATGTTATTAGAAAATTGAGGGAAGTTTTGAAAGGAGAGTATCTTAGTCAACCAAGTTTCTTGAAAAAGGATAGTTACTGCTGGGAGCAAAGTACTTTGTACAACGAGGTCTCAAACATCAATAAGCACACTGCAGGGTATCAACCTCCAACGGTTAAATGCTATCCAAATGAAACTAATTTTCAAGAATTTGTTAAATTTCTTAATAAAAACTACGAAGATACTGGGATGGCATTTGTTGCTACAAATTTATATGGTGGTCTCAAACTTTGGGAGCGTATGCGGCAGACAACTTCTACTAGTCCTATTGCTTATTAAATAAGATTATATTATAATCTAATTTTAAAATTAATTTTTTATAATTATTCTTAATATTAGATTATAATTATTATAATTGTAATTGAATTAATTATGTTGAATAAAAATCAATGAAATGGTATTATTTGAATAATTTGGTTTTATATTATTCATTTAATAAAATTTTTCAAGTTAATTGAATTATATGTTTGCTCCGTGATGAAGAATTTAGAGTAGACCTAAATAATATGTAGTAGGTACTTATATTAACCGCTGCAATATTAATAAAGATAATGATGCGGATTAGTCCACACATTTAAAATTTTGGTTTTCATTGTACTTCGATGAAGAGAGAATATGTGAATGATTGTGGAAATATTTAATCCAATTGAATTGTGAATCCTACGACAATATGTGATCGAGTCTTCTTGACCTTGCAGAAAGCAAATTAGGAATGTGACGAGATCGTATTTCAATTTAAAGTTGAGTTATGTCACCTTCCTACTCGTAGACAAAATTCCGAGTCGAGATTGCCTTTCTGTTACAAATGAATTGAAACAAAGAAATCGAATGAGAAAATTATTGCAAATTCTTATATTTTATTTACTTGATTTTTCCCTCATATCAATTTGTTTATCATGCGTGTCTGTTACAAATGAATTAAAATGAAGGAATGAATTCGAAGGAGAAAATTATTGGGAATACCTTTTTAATTTCTTGGTTTTTCTTTAATTTCAATAGCCAATTGCAAAAACATTGTCATTGAAATGAAGGAAAGTAGGCAAAAACAACAAAAAAAGAAAAAAAGAAAAAAAAATTTTTGAAAAAGCATGGGGCTTGAACCGTCGTTCTTGTATATCATACGAATGTTTTACCTAGGTACGGGTAACCGGTTTTATGTGACGCGTAAGGGAGGATTCTGGTTCTGTTTCACGCGCCTCGCTTGTTCCTATGTTAACTGGGCGTGAGTTTCACTAAAGTACGAGTTTGGATAATAGTATATTACACACCAACGTTTGTAAGTGAGTGTTTACATACGAGGACAAAGTTTGCGAAACGAGACGAAGTCGAGTGAGCAATTGGCCGAAGTATGTAAACTCACTACGAACGTTGTTGAGTAAAATATTTTAATTTATACATGTTTGAAAAAAAAGTGAAATTTCGATTAATTGGAAAAATGTTCATACTGCATTGAAATCTAACTTTCTGTATTATCTCTGTCCTAGTGGTGGAGAATTATCGATACAAATCAATATATCGATATGAATTGAATATCGTTATGGTTTTCGATATTTCCCGAATATTGGGCTCACTTTGTCTTTAATTTTCCATACATATGATTTGGAAAAGATTCCGTTTTTGCTTCTATAATTGATCAATTCAGCGAGTACTTCACCCGTCTCGTCATCATTTATCTTCAGTTTTTCGCAGAGATTATTGACAAATTCAGTGGCATCAATGTACTGGTTTGGAAGTAACAAGGCCGGATCATGGTTTGGATCAAAGAAATACGCAGCCCAGTACAATGGTGTTAGAAACTGTTCTTTTCGATTTCGAAATTGTTCACAAATACCTACGTAACGAACTTCTAATTTGTGTTTAGGAAAGCGGATACTTTGACAAGAAATAACACACATTCACAAACAAACAATTAAACAATCAATAAATTAAGATTGAAACAAAAATGAAACAAACTTCTCACGGCGAAGAATAAATTAATAAAATTGAACACATCATCTTAAAAAAAGTAACTACCGACTCGACTGTTAACAAACAGGAAAACAAAAATTTCTTCTAAAAAATAAAAAAACAAAAAAGGAACTTCACATCACAAATGAATAGGTAATTTAAAACGAATTACAGTAGATAGCCTAAGTTTTGGACCAATTGATGGTTATATTTTCAATTTTCACATTTGAACAATTTGAAAACAAAATTACTTTGTCAAGCGGAAAAACAGATTCTAATATATGATTGCACGGATAGTGGATGCGGCTTATGAATATCTTGTAAAGGTGTAGTATCAACATTTTCAATCGTTATAACTTGAGTTGAACGTACTTCTTGACTTAGAGTTTTCGAAATTTTGAAACACCGACTCATCGGTAAGGCATCTTAGATGATAACATTAACAAGACGTACTCAAGTAGTTAGCGTTGGCGCTTAGCGGTTAAAATTTGTGCGAATAGACGTAAAACGCGTGCGCTGCTGTAAAGAAGTCACGTCATGTTCTTTACAACCATGGAGAGTGTATCCATGTAAAACTAAACTTACAGTTCTAAATATAGGCTATAAAACATCGTTTTTTGAACATGTGTGAATTAAAAATCGTGACATATATACGAATTTGAAATTTTAATAATAATTGTTGGCGGGTACTCTTACCTAATAATGGCTTCGTCTCGTAGCGTTGTTCTAAGTGATCGCAATGTCTCTGTCGTAGAGTATGTGCGCACCCCGCCAACCGGTCTGCTTATTCCGGTATGCAATAAGTATGACGTGTGAAATTAGTATACTCGTGGTTCTTACTCTGGTATGCAGTAAGTGCATACCCGAACGTATGTCCGATTATTCATATCTATAGTATGGGCCCAGCTATAGCTATGAGTAATCGGATGTACGAAGCAACGGCGGTTTAATACCCACCTACAAGGTTTCGTCGCGTTCGATTGAAAAAAAAAAAAATCGTATGCATATGAACGATCGCATATGTGTGCGAATTTTCCGAGTGCTCTGTGCCAGGAAAAAATATGGAAAAAGAAAAGGGAATACCTGGCACAGGGCACCGGTTTTGCCGGTTTTTTTTATGAAATTTGATGAAAAAGTCTATCTTCTTATACCAGATCAGTGATTTTTCTCTGATTCTAGAATTTGATCAATCTCAGAAATGTCTTAGAAATCCAGAACTATCCTAGAAATTCATAAGTGCTCCTCTTAATAACCACTGCGCTAGAGAAATGAGTAAGTGCGTCAGACCTGTATTTTAGAAGGGCTGGAATGTCGCTCTCGCAAGAGAGATTTAATTATGGCAAAATTGATGCAAAAACGATGAAATTTTTGATCTATCTTGGAAAAAAAATTATGAGAAAATGGTTTGATTTTGCTTTAAAAAATGGTAAAATGATCCTTGCGTTGGAGAAATTCATAATTGCCCCTAAGTGGGCCAGAAGGAATATAATTGTACTACTGTAACCCAACTTCCTTGAAGAGCAATTCTTCATAACTGATTTGTTTTTTTTTTGGGAGGGGCCGACCAAGAAGGAACGTGATTTTTTGTCATCTCAGCTGTACAAAGTTGAATTGAAGTACAATCTGCAAAATTACGTTGAACAGTCGATTACTACGACCTGAAGAATAAGGCTGAGGACATCAACCACTGCAGGTGAAAAGAAATCTTATTCCGCTGACCGTTATTTTACAGATATGTCAATTCAACTCTTAACGGCAGATTCTTGAGTGGGGGGTCTCTTCGTAGGTCAAAGAGGGTCACCTTACCATTGAGGAGTACACCTCATACTCACCTAGTGGACCTATAATGACATCGACTGTTTAGAAAAAGGGTTTTCCAATTCTGCCGAACAAAGTTGAATAGACGTATATGCAGATAATGAACACAAGGAAAAGAGGTTATGGGTATACTCTCCGAAATATCGTCCAACCAACCACGCGACAGCAAGCAAGAGCTGCTCCACCTTGCAAGCTTATATCCGAAAAGCTCGTCAAGCCACCACAACTGCCAGCGACCAAAGTCAGGACCTCCTGTCACATATAGCTCAACAGAGGAAATTTCATCAATGAACCTTTTTTATGGGGGGGTTTTTTGAGAAGTTTGCCGTGCGCCGTACGCCGTCCGATAAAAAATTTGGTTAGGCCTAAAAATAGTTCTGCAGCCCATACCGTGAGCGGATGAGAATAATTTTTTGTTTCGACTTCTCTAGTGGAGGACAACATTTCAACGCACATTTGGAACATTTTACGATCCAGGCCAGAGCCTTCAGAATCTCAACTTAGATTATGTAAAAACTAGCGTCTGTTACGTCGTCGCTACGCGTCGACGACAGTCGCTCGCAAGGTGAGTACCAAGTCGCTCGCAAGGTGAGTACCAATTTTGGAATGAAGAAACAATTTTTTCCAAAAAAAATTTCTGAAAAAAAAATGATTTAAAAAAGACGCGGCAATTCACTAACAAAAAACTATACTGTTCTATTCACCAACAAAAAAGACCAAAGAAACTGCCTCATGAACAGATATAGGTATATTGTTTTGGGGATACTACATTACTTCTGTTAGAAAAATTATTATAAAAACTTCCATGTTTTTTAAACAGGCTGAGCTTTGGTCCGCATGTGAGATCAGGCTAGGGGTGCCCTCCCCCCATGATGATGAATGAGAGATATAGAACAATCTTTTAGAAATGTCAATAGGAGAGCGTGATTACAATAACTACACAGCATTTGTGGCAAAGAACCAGTTTGAATGCAAATTGAAGTACCTATATGGTCGACATATCTTCCAAAACATTTCAGTGAGTCGCATGATCCGATCCAATGTTTTTCACAGATTTGACGTCACGTTTGAATCGGTCTACATATAACATAGGTGCACCGGGGAATAAGTGAAGATCTGAATATGTCTTGATCACAGAAGTGAATACCTCTGCCACACAAAGTAGAATTGACATATCTATAGAATCAAGGATCACGATAAAAATATGTTACAATCAAATTTTCTTGAAAAATTCCTGATAATATGACAGTAAATACAAAGTAGACATAAATTCCGAGAAGTATTTTCAAGAAATAATTTGATAATGAAGTCAGATTTAGGATAACAATGTTTGTTTTTTGAAACACTTCATGAATATGAATACTTCCAAATTATTAGGACGTGACCGCAAATCTGCCGTACAACGTTAAATAGACGTACAAAGTTAAATAGACGTATATGCGAAAACAACGATCACCGAGACGAGGCGTTCGCCTTCGGATCAATGGGCTGTATGTGTATTGGGAACGAAGCTTTGTATTCACACACCACTACTATCACAGTCGATTGCATATCAGTGCATATACGTCCCTTTTTTGGACGTATATGCATCGCGAGGTGAAAAATGTACCGTATCTGAAGATTGAGCACTTACTGAAGAAAATTATTATAATCATCGAATTCTGCGTTGAAAGTTGCTATGAGTGAGTAACTTATGCGATCTTAATATCTTTCGAATACATTTTTATATTCTTTTTGATACTTTTCCGTGATGGTTGTTTTCGCATATACATCTATTCAACTTTGTACGGCAGAAATTGGCTCTTGTAAAAACACAGCCTGTTTGCCTTCCCACGCACCTACACACGATTACTTCAACCATGATTCTTCAGCAGATTGTTGATATGTAGATACATCAGTTCTATTTTTACAGCAAACAGGAGTATAAGATCTGATACTAAAAAAAAGTTTGTTTCCTGTTTCATGAATCCCCATCGTTTATTTAACAAACCTTTGTCACATTTTGTTATCAAACATCATTAATTCATAGTCAAACCAAACGTTCTAAAACAATGTAGCCCACTACCTAATATTTTATGTACAACGTCTTACCAAAACTCTGGACAATAATATCAATGCTTTGGAAAACCAGCAGCTAGTTACATATGTTGTGATATCACACGCGTTCCAAAGTTTTAGAAAATGATAAATTGGTCAACTTATACTCTTTCACTAATCAAAACAAATTTCGCAGCTTGATTTCTTCTCGCAACTACAGACCAAGGAAAAAAGTGATAATATGGAAGTTTTCACAATAAGACTTGAACCAATGTGATATTTTCAGAAGTTCTTTGAACAAATAAGAAACTCTGTTATAATTACAATATAATGAACTAGGCAAACTTACCTACCTGATTCAGACATTGAAGTTACACCCCACGTCCAGAATGCGGGAATTCTCGTCTTCAATCAAATTTAAATTACGTCAAGGAATTTCAAAACATAAGCAGCCTATAAATATTATCACTTCACTAACAAGAACTACCTGTAACCAGAGAAGAGATGGCTAACTTCAATGCAAAAATTAAGGACAAAAAACGCATATATTTGCCACGTGAGCGTTGTGATCGCTTTGTTATTATTGGTTAATAAGTGTGCTGCAGCGGCAGTGTTTGCAGCATTCCAAATATATTTTAGTGTAGTAGTAAATAATATCTGTTCATGTGTAGTAGTAGTGGTGATATACAACGGCGATTGCAGCGCTAACGTGGCAAATATATGCGTTTTTTGTCTTAAAAATTAACCAAGAGTTAAATATCTCTTCTCTGCCTGTAACAACTAACAATATTATTTTTATAAAATCGAAATTCTAAATGAAAGTGCGCAGTTGCAAGAAATGTAGTTTGTAAATTGTAGCGATCATCAGACTTGCTCTTGTACTTGGTTTGCATGTAGAACAATCAACTGTGAAGAAAGAATGATACTTCCAAGCGGCTCGTGTGTGTGTGTGTGTGTGTGTGTGTGTGTGTGTGTGTGTGTGTGTGTGTGTGTGTGTGTGTGTGTATGTGTATGTGATCAAATGACAGGTCTCCCTCCTTTGCTCTTCCTGTCACAGTCATTCGCAAACGTCAAGGAATATTCAATGCTGGCAGACAACCCTGCCGTACAAAGTTATGACGTACATCCAAATCGACGATCAGGCAATTCGGGCCCTACAACCGCTAGGTTTGCTGTAATCGCGAAAATGGAACCGGGGTAAAGGAGAAAATTCCATTTGTCTCAATGTAATTTAAATTTGAAATATCTTTGGAAACAAGCAATATTTTGAAAAAACTAACAGAACTAAATTTGTTGATCATAAAATTTCCTTTCAAATGAAATTATCAGTTTTGAAATACATTGAAATTTTATGATAACCGTTACTGCCCGCTCACCTGAATACCCGCAATGTCTATTATGTACCCGGTTGCGTTATCAGCGAAGCTAGCGCTGTTGGGTTCTTGTATCTTTCGGATGATTTGTGCGAGTTTGTGAATGGTGATAATGCACACTACCATTACTTCATTGATGGAATAACAGGGAAAAATTCAGATCTAGGAAATTGGAGCCTTCATTCTCGTAGGATGAACACCTTACTCTGAATTGTGTTGAAATGAACGTTGGATATCCTCTTCGTTCACGTGACGTCACTAACTGCTAACATCGAGCGATAGTGCGCGATATTCTGCGATAGTATCGCAGAATTTTGCGATAGTATCATGGGATGGTACTTAGAACATTATCGACTCCCATAAGAATACACAGGGAACATTTCGATCATGTGTTAGTATTTCAAAATGAGAAATAAATAATGGAATTCAACGTTGATAATCAAGATCTGGAAGATCTCAAGTATTTGAGAATGTATTTTCGTTTCTCACTTTATTCTTCTATTTAAATATGAGCAAATGATCGAATTTAATTTTTCTTCTTATGGAAAAGTCCGTGTAAAAAAAGTTTGTTTACTTTCCCTAAGCACCATCATCACAAATCTCGAAATTGTTTTGAACTAGCCGCTTGCGGCGCGCCTTCGGCGCCAAACAGGCTCGCGCTTCGCTCTCGCTGTTTCATGATTACGGGCTCGCGCTTTGCGCTCGCTGGTTTGTTTATTAGTTTTGTCATGACAGACTCGCGCTTCGCGCTCGCAAAGAGCACGCCGCCGACGGACTATCACTTGCTGAAAGATACCTACTACCTACGCGACAGAGCAGATTTTTATATTTCATGAGAGCTCATAACGTTTGAACTTTCAATAGTCAAATATGTATTCCCGCTTGCCATCTAGTTCACTGTTCCCACTAGCGCGCGCGCACACACACACACACACACACACACATATATATATATATATATATATATATATATAATTCCAAACTCGACCAAGAAACAGCCCGCTGGCATGGGTAAAGGCTAATTTTGTCCTAGCTCTGTCAAGACCAAGGTATGGGTTTCTGACCATTATAGTCTTATATTTTTCAGAATTTCTTCAATATGAGTCATATGGGATTTGGTATTGAGAATTCAAGGGAGCCTAGACCTAGATAAAGTAGTATAAAGATGGCCTAGACCTATTATAAGTCTAGTATAATATAGTTTGAGAGTCAACATTTTTCTCGAATCTCAAACTATGTATGATAGGTGTGGGACTTGAAAAAATTCCTATCACATACAGCTTGAGAGTCGAAAATTTTCCAAGTCCCTCTCCTATCATATATGGCTCAATAGTCGAAATTTTTTCGAATCCCCTTCCTACCATATATGACTCGATAGTCGAAATTTTTTCAAAGTCTCCCTTCTATCATATATAGCTCGAGAGTCGAAATTTTTCCAAGTCCCTCTCCTATCATATATATAGCTCGATAGTCAAAACTTTTCTAAGTTTTTTGTTGGACGGCGGAAGGCAAATTTCTCAAAAAGCCACTCATAGAACAGGATCCCTGTTAAAATTTTGACTCTTGAGCTATATATGATAGAAGGGGGACTTGAAAAAATTCCTATCATATATGGCTCGAGAGTCAAAAGTTTTCTAAGTCCCTCTCGTATCATATATGGCTCGATAGTCCAAATTTTTCCAAGTTTTTTGTTGGACAGCGGACGGCAAGATTCTCAAAAAGCCCCCTATAGAACAGGTTGCCTGTTAA
The DNA here is from genome assembly GCA_035079385.1 of Aspidiotus rigidus. Lineage (NCBI taxonomy): Eukaryota > Metazoa > Arthropoda > Insecta > Hemiptera > Diaspididae > Aspidiotus > Aspidiotus rigidus. The sequence goes on from JAVHKY010000023.1 coordinate 6,620,907, forward strand.
AACATCACTAAATATCACGACAGCCACATCTAACCACTTTCTCTGATAATAAAATCCTACTGGAACTGGATACTTCGATTGATATTGATAAGTAAATTAATTAAGCGTAGATATCATTTCAAACAATCAAAGATCACGTTCTGTATTCATAATTCGAATCACGATTCTATACATATTGTATTTACGCAATTGATCAAAAACTCATCGCAATTGATCAAAAACACATCAGACTACTCCTACTATTCAGATGATAGTTTTCTATTTACTTTCGGGATTTGTAGATTAAATCTCATTGCGCTTCTCTTTTGATTTAGAGCATTCGAGTTCCTGAGAACCAAAACATAAGAACCTACAAAATAATTTGAAATTTCATAATTCACAAAAAGCAGAAGCTATATGCGATCAAGTATCATCAGTACTGTCGATTAAAATATCTACCTCTTACGAGATTATCGAACATTTTCTAATGTTGTTCCGCGATTTGTGAAATAAATCTCACAGGCTAGTTTTTCCTTCGATTTCGAGTTTTGAATACAACGATGCTGTGACGTAGGCGTGAACGAAGAGGATACCGTATACGTCCAAACCACAATTTAAAAACGCCAATATTGGAAAAGAGGGATGTTTGTATTGGAAAACTAGTGTGATAATTGGATTTCTCATCAAAAAATTGTCTTAGTAACGCATATTTACGTCCCAATTAGCCGTATTAATCTTATTTTAAGAAAATAGAACTTCTTCCCGATCGTTGATTTCGATATACGTCAAATCTGGGGTTTGCAAATTAACAGTTATAACTGTTATAACCGATAACCGAAACAAAAAAAGTTCGTTAACCGTTTGACCGATAACCGTTTCAAATTTTGAGAATGTATGACCAATAACCATTTTAATTACCGGTACCTACATTCAAAAAAAAACATTGAAATTTTGAATTTCAACGATGATTTATATCGATGACTTCATAAAATTCTGACTTAAAATTGTCTGCAACAGACGGGAGGAATAATTCCAAAGCGGAAGAGGACGGATACTTAAAAAAATTTTGACTTTTCATCAGCCAGAAATAAAAAGCAGTACAATGAAATTTGGAATTTCAAAATCTATATGTCATCATCAGTGAGGAAGGAGGCGGGGGGGGGGGGGTTAGGATGTTTAGAAGAATTTTGACTCTTTACCAGCTACATACACGAAAAAGGGGGCAAGAAATTTTTAATTCCGAGTGGGCAGGACCAATTCAGAGAGGAATGAGAATTTCAACTTTTCATCTGTTAAATGCACAAAGAAATGACGCTTAATGAAATTTTAATTTTTTTTTTCTTCTTGTTTTTCTAACAGGGAACCTATTTCACCGGGGGGGGGGGGACTCTCCGAAAAAACATTCGGCCTCCACCGTCCGGCCGGTAAAGCCCGCGGAGCTTGAAAATTTTCCAAGTCCCTCTCCTATCATATATATACCCCGGAGGTCGAAATTTTCTTCTAAATCCCCCTCCTTTCATGCATAGCTTGGGAGCGGGGCCTATGACGTCACAGGTCAGCCTTGTGACATCACAGTCTGAAGATTTCATTGATAACTTTTTTTCAAGTTCCCTTCCTATTATGTATAGCATTAAAATCTGAGTCTGTGACATCACAATTTGATGATATCATAAGTCAGCCTTGTGACGCCACAATCTACATTTTTCAGATCCCACGTGCCCCATAAAACAGATTCCTCGCCAAAATTTCAACTTTTGAGCTATATAACGCGTTTGAGATGTGGACATACCGGAAAATTAACAGAATCAAGTGGACGGAGAAGGTTCGAAATGAAGAAGTACTGAGGAGGGTAGGAACTGACAGCCCAATCCTGCGGAACACGATTAAAGCTAGCAAACGTCAGTTCATCGAGAATAAAATGACGAACGACGAACTGTTCTCTTTGGTGGCCAATGGGAAAATTCCAGGGAAGAAAACAAGAGGAAGAAAGAGGATTACCATAATTGACCGAACAATGAAATAGAATAGAACAACATTAAAATTGTAAATCATAGTTTAGTGGTAAGATGTAAAGTTCTTGTCGATTGCAACCTCCCGCATGGGAGATGCATACAAATACAAATATGATAGGAGGGCGACTTGGAAAAATTTCAACTCTCAAGCCTTATATGATAGGAGGGGGACTTGGAGAAATTTCGACTCTCGAGCCATTATGATAGGAGGGAGACTTGGAAAAATTTCGACTATCGAGCTACAGTATACATGAGATGAGAGGGACTTAGAAAAATATAAACTCTCGAGCTATCATATACAGCTCGAGATTTGAGAAAAATTTAGACTCTCAAACTATATTATACTAGGCTTATAGTAGGTCTAGGCTTCCTTGAATTTTCAATACCAAATCCCTTTGACTCATAAAACAGGTTCCCTGCGTTCTTCGTTCAACTTCGTTAAGGAAGCCATCGTTTTTTAATACATCCAACCACATAAACAAAGAAAATAAGTACTGAGAGAAAAAAAAAAAAAACAAAAAAAAAGGAACAGGGAAAAAATGAGAGAAAAAAAAATACAAAATATATGGAAGAATAAAAAAAGAGAAAGATAATGGTGAAAACAATTTATTTCGATATAACAGTCCGTTGCGTTGCCAGGACTGGTGCCGAATTTAAATTCAGTCAATAATGATATAGACGCTCTTTGAAGTTTATAAAGAGTCAAGTGTAAAATCAAAAAAAAGAATAAGTGTTGGAAAGAGGATTGCTACTGAGCTTGAAAAATTGAATTTAAATGTTGACGGAAAGAGGTAGGTCTGAAAGAAATCTGAAAATATGTGGGAGAATCGAAAGATTTTCGGATGATAGGCAAACTCTATAGACTATGAGTGGAGGGGTGGAGATGTTCAGGAAAATTTTGACTTTGAATTACATTTAAAATGAAGTAATGAAATTTTTAATTTCAAACAATAAATTTTATCAAAAATGAGACTTGATAAAATGTTGACTCAAAACTGTATACTATGAGGCGGAAGAAACAATTCCGAGGGGAATGTCGACTTTTTATCAGCTAAATACATAGAAAATGGCACAATGAAATTTGGAATTTCAAAATATATAAGGGGAAGAAGGATGTTTAGAAGAATTTCGACTTTTCATCAGTTGAGTAGGTACAGGAAAAAATGACGCTTAATAAAATTTTGAATTTCAAACCAAGTAATATGAGTGGAGGGGAAAAATTGCGACATTTAAAATTGGATAATGAAATTTTGACCTAAAACCGTATACTATAAGATGGTAGAAGAATTCCCAGGGGGAGGGAGACGGATAGAGAAAGTAGCGCCGTACAAAAGTCGTAATATTTTTCCATGAAAATTAGTGAATCGTCAATTTGATTTTTCAGCATTATATTCGTTGTTTATCGATAATAGAAATTTATTTTCGTGTCAACAAGATATGTAGGAAAGCCGTAGCCAATATGTATTTAACTTTGAAGCTTCATTACAAATATCAAGGGAGAAATTTTTAATCTCTAAACCCCTTATAACCATTTTAAATTTTCCAGTTCCTTTCGATAAAATCGGGAATTCAAATATTTTCGACCATCGAGCGATACGTACGATAAAATAACAAGTTCGGATCTAGAGACTTCAAGAGTATATATTATTCACTGTTCCGTATCGTACACCATAATGATTTTCATATCGTATACGTTTTGAAGTAGATATAATACCGATAATAGGCTAATTATAGATTGCTAAGCACATTAATACTCCATCGAAGGTGCAGAATCTTCATTCGATGCTATACTGCCTCCACTCAATCCTAGCTTAATCACGCATATTACCAGGTTAAACCTGACTGTCCAATTGTTAAATTGTGCGGTAGTTGTTGGTACAAGCGGCCCTTATTTTGGCAAATAAATTATTTGTTTTGACTTCATTATCAATTTGCTGCATTTTATGAAGATATATCTGAAAAAAATAAGAATTATCAATGTGAAACTTGGCGAATAAAAAAAAAAAAACTTTGAGAAAATGAGCAACGTTTTCAAAAAAGTTAATGCCAACGGCACGTGGCTTTCCCAGGCGGTCACCCATCCAAGTACTAACCACGCTCGATGCTGCTTAACTTCGGTGATCGGACGAGAACCGGTGTGTTCAGCATGATATGGCCGTTGACGAAGGTAAGTGCGCAGTCTTCGCATTTGGACGTTCCCTACTGTAAGCACGGCACATGGCGAACACATACAATTAATTCTCTCGTGCGAAAACAGACAGGTCTATATTCTTCTCCGAGTCGAATCTAGCAGTCAGCACTCAGCAGTGAGTCCATCTTTAGATCTATAAGTTATCAGCTCCGATTAGGATCGTATGATGAAATAATTGAAAATCCACAAGTATTTCTCTTCACTAGTTAAACATGTCACGTGATAAAATTTCTGGCAATATACGTAAAACATTCAGATAAACCTTGTTTTCGAAATTTCTACTTTTCAAACTTCGTTATTGTACGATGTCGTTTTCCTACGGGAGGATAATTCGCTGTTCTGGAATTCTTCCCGATATCTTTTATATTGGAACTGCGCATCGAAATATTAACTTCAATTGTGAGTTCTCGAATTATCTTGCATGTACCGGTACTTTGGGTAATCGTTGTTATAGGTAAGTAAGTGTGTGAGAAATTAAATTCCATAATACCGTAATATTCGAAAAATTATTATAGATTCTGATGATGCAATATAGCACTCGTATTTTTCAGCGTCTCAAATGAACAAAAAAATGTAAAATCTGAGGACTGGAATTATTATTCTCGCAAATTTTATTTACCAGAACCGAAGGATTCAGTCGAGACATACAAGCGTATCTACGAATTTACCAGTCTATTGGTTAGTAAATTTCATTAGTGAATTTTATACGATACTTCTGCAAAAATCTTTTTTTGAAGGCTAACACTCTATTATTGTTTATTACGCGATGAAATTTCGAATCGTTCTCTGATGATACTCGCATGGTAAAACTATTACAGGAAGATGCGAGGGTAGTCAAATGGATGCTTCTTATGTGTAGCGAAATCGACAAGTACGAAAGGATCTTCCACGATGAAAGGCATCACAACAGAAAAAATCCGAATAATTTCATGTACGATTACCAACGGGCAGAGAAGTATGCTTCAAAAAAATCAGGGAAATCGCTGTACTATGATAACCTTAACTTTCGTGAAATAGAACTGAGGCGGCAGTTATGGTCATTCTAGATAATCCGCCGACTCATCATTATAATGTAAAAGATCTTATAAAACATGTGACGGACAAAAAATCATTTAGCTGGGGTGTAGCAGGACTCCACGCTATTTGTTTCGCAGAATTGTATCGTTTTGCTAGCAGACGTTTTAAATATGATGTTACAGATCTTCGAGAATCGAAGATAGATCCAGAGATAAAAGATGCGATCAAAATATTGATGCGTGATTTTGAACTTTCCCCCTACCTTTGCAAATATAAAGACGGTTCTGTGGAGTACGCATCCTTAATATAGTGCCGTATCCTACAAATGTTCCGTTTTTTAACTGTTTCTTCGTGAATGAAAAATGTATTCTCGATCGTTCATCAATGGTTCAAATTATACATTTTGAAAACTTATTCCTAGACTTTGCAGAAAATGTAGGATACTTTCAAATAGGTATTGTATGTGTATATCGGTCTGTGAATATGAGGTTTCATTTAGCTGAGGCTTCGTGTTTGGAGTGATTATGATGAAATATTTTTTCAACATCAAAACTGTTAGTTTATATACTCGTAATAAGTCGTAATAGAACGACGTTTCAGTCGTAAAAATATCGTAAAGTGATGTTTGTTGTCGATAATATTATGATATTTTATAATCGAAGTAGTACTGTACCGGCCGATTAAACGTTATGTACCGGTACTGTACAAATTTTATGTGATCTATTGTATATGTGCTACTGGTATTACTGAAGTATGTAAGCCTGTTAGCGTTACCCAGAAGACTTCACGAGAAGGCTAGCTTACATAGTCTTCCAAAAAATAGCGACAGTGACTGTCTTTGTCCTGAAAAAAGTTGAGTCTCTAATCCACCCCCTGGAAAGGGTTTCGTCATAAGTTACGTCAATTTCACGATGCACCACAGTCTGAACACTCCTGTACCGCCTCATGGAAGCATACGCTGTGAATCAGGATGCAGCAGCATTTTGTGGATATTACACCGGGCTCGAATGTACGTAAGCTGGCCTCCTTCTCCTTGTGGTATCTTCTAGGTAACGCTCACTGGCTTATACGCTTTAGTAATAACAGTAGCACATGTACAGTGAGAATATCTGGAAAATGAATCAATACAGTGATTGTAATCTCATCTAGAAAATTGTGTCAAAATAATACACAGAAATTTATTACTCATATCATCGGTTAATCATTTACTTAACAAAAGACAAGTATATCTAAGTGTATACTGGATGGACCAGAAAGATTTTACCAGTTAAAAGGGAGTTCGAACTAAACCGGTTCCGACGTAATAAATAGCGAAACGTTAAGATGTATGTACTTCGAATCTACGAAATCTGTATATTAATTTTGTCTTCAATTTGCGCCCCTACTCAACTTTCTACGACTTCTTTGAGCCGAATTAGGGACTAAAATATGCCAAAAATTGACCAATTTGCCAAGATTTCCGAAATATGAAATTGAAAATTCCCCCTCTTTCAAGCTTCATAGAGTTATTCAGGTATTTTTTTGGGGGAATCGGCGTTAAATTTTACCTTCAAATGAAGTAAAATATTATGAAAGTTTAGACGATTTCAAATTTTTAATAATTTGGGTACCTATTGGTCAATTGTTTGCCCATTTTGATCCATAACTCGGCTCAAGAAAGTCGTAGAAAGTTGAGTAGGAGGGCAAATTGAGATACAAATTTCATCGATTTGAAATATACATCTAACATTTTGCGTTTCTGCGCTGGAGTGAATTTAGCGCGAACTTCTATTTAACTGGTAAGTAGGTAAGTTAACATCTTTTGTAGGCATATATTTTCAAGGAAATGTTAATAAATAATATAAGTCAAGAGTACCTACGAATCTAGAATTGAAAAACCAGAGACAATTTCGATATCAGCTTTGCAGTACTAATTACTATGGGAGGAATGGATTTATCCCAGAAAGGCAAAATCGTCGGTAGTACAAATAATGACTGTCAGAACAGTGTTTACTATTAGAGAAGCTGAACGATTATTCTTTTAGATTATTTAAATTATTTCTAGTACAAATGCGTTAAATATAATACGGAAATAAGTAATTTATAAATGAAACAGAACTATCAGATATCGTCAAGGTCACTACAGACGGAAAAATTCTTTAATAAAATCTTTTTCAGTCGAACTTATAACTAATTCTAATAACTTCACATCAAAACATTTAAAGCTGACAACCAGTTTACGTGATCATTCATTTATTCTAACGAATTACTCATCAAGCCTCCTGAGTGTCGTCATACTAAGGCTTCTCTACCTCTTTTGAAGAAGTAATCCAGTTTTTAAAGAGGCACAAAAGCTAACCTAGGTACTCAGGCAATGATTGAAATGGTGAATATGCTTGAGTGTAGAGAACGAGAATCACGTTTGTGCAAATAAAGTTGGAAACGTTATCAAAATCAGTTTTTGAAGGAAGCAATAAGTTTAAAAAAGAAGTCACATTCAGCGTATAAATTAAACGCAGGAAAGTCGCACCGCGGCGATGAACGCCAAATTGATCTCACGGGGCCGCCGCAATAATAAAGTAATAGAGACGAGCTAAGGGAATTGGTACGACGAAGTAATTTTTTCTGGTACCGCACAATGGTGCTACGAAAAGTGTATTGATGGATAGTATGACTAGCTAAATCGACAAAATATCATTTTTCCTTCTCTAGGTACCTATGTTGTCGCTATAAATACAATTTATTTCCTCTTGCGCGCTCGTGACATTTTGACATATTTCATTTTCTTCCTTCAGATTCTGCAATATTGTCAGGAAAAAAAACCATTTGGTTGGTCGAGTAGAGTTCGAGGCAAGAATATCGCCAAAGAATGAAAACGACTTTACGAATTTATTTATCAGAGTATTCGAGCATTAATTTAAATTAATCAAGCGAGTTCGAATTCCAGAACTTACATATGAGAAAATTAACTAACCTCACTAACGGAGTTGATTTTAGATAGAAGCTCAGGAAGAAAGAACGTAATTACACGAGCGGAGATGAACGCTCCAATCATGTGAATTACATTTAAATGCGTTCTTTTTATTAAGTTAGTTGAGAAAATTCCGAAATTTTGATGACTTTCTTGAATTTTTTTCTACGAACATGACTAACAGTTGGATGACGGTCTAAATGCCACAGTTTTTGAAAAATTAATAATTCAAACATGATACAAATCGTATCGTCGATGATTTGTAACAAACGAACAAAAATACCCAAAACTTATCAAATATTTTATTTCAATTTCATTAAAAAAAAAAAAAAATAATCAAAATGGAATGATATTTGTAAGTATAAAGTTGTAACGAAGGCCATAAAGCGCATCTTGTCAGGTTACACCTGGATCATGAGAATCTTAAATCAATAAAGATTACCTCTAAATTAGATCAACGTATAAAAAATTATCACAGATCTGGTTTTATATTTAAAAGTAGGATAGAAAAACGAACAAAACAATTAAAAAATCTGCATTTCCGTCGCATAAGTTGATGCCAAAATGATAGGACTAATAACTTCCTAAAATATAAAATTGAAACACCACGGACTCCGACATGATTTGAAATGTTGCGAAACAAAAATAAAATAATACAGCCTCGCACGGTTTACCTTAACATACGGTAACGAAAGAAAAATTACAAAAAACTAGAACGAAAAAAAAAAAAAAAAAAAAACTGTATACCATTTTTCGCAGTTGTGAATAGAGTCCGGAAACATGGCTGTTAGAAATGATTAGGTACAAAGATTCAAGCTCCTGTTTTTTTTTTTTTTTTTCAAAACTACGGAGAATGGTTTACTTTGGACCAACACCACTATAATGTTTACAGTCCTAAATGCAAAAAACAATGAAAAACTGGTTCCCAACCCAAAAATTGATATCAGGACAATTCACTAAAATCCACCAAGAAGAAATTTAGTCTGCTAGCCATCCGAATATAATTTGATATTAATTTTAGGAGTGGCCATCCGACGGCTGTACCATGATTATATCCTCTGAAGAATCGCTTTCATAACTAATATCACTTTCGTCATAATACGGCTGCACAATTGTAGGTCGCCCTGAAAGGAAGAAACTGGTACTTAAAAACTTCCGTGATTATAATATCAATTTAAATTAATTACACATTCAAACATACCATTCAATCCAGCTGAGAAAAAATCTTTTTCGTCGTCGCTTAGCAGTATAGATTTTTCTTTAGTTGGTATAGGTTTGAATTTGATTTTGTAATCAAAATTATTATCAAAACAGCCGGTATAACAGTACAATACAGCTCCCACGAAAATTAGACCGAATACGCCTAAAATTAAAATTCGTGATTGAGAATTTCAGTTCACAGTGAAAATTATTGTGAAATAGACCGAAGGTTACCTGAAGCGAGCAAGAATAGTGTGCGTGGCATTCGGAGAACACGATTATCTTTGACAAGAGTTGTCGGATATTCTTACCAGAAATAATCAAACTAACATCGAAAGGAGAAGATCGATATGACCGGCCTAGTTTGATAAAGAATAGGACAAATAGTAAATTTGGAGAAGCGAGCAAAGCTTGAGACTGCGTGCTTCACTATTACCGGTTCAATTAGAGTATCGCGATTGTAGCGCCACTCGAAGCGAAATGGTAAACAGGGTTCGATCGCTCCAGGAGGCGGACGCGTATGTAACATTCCAGACTCTCGATCCATTCTACGCAAAACAACCGACGCAAGCCACATTGGACTTGCGCCGGAAATTTCCCGTAGGACAGCTAACTCTACTTCTAGTGAAAGGAAACATTCTAAATGACAGGATGCATTTATTAGAAAAGGAAGGGAAACAATAATCATCTTTAAGATAAAATTAAAGGTTGATGTCTTCGTTGCAAAGGTAGCTAATATTAAGAGTGACGATCATACTCCGTCGGCGCCGGCTTCCGTCTTACCTAACGGCAACAGAAAGAAAGAGTTACCGTTAGTCATATAGAGTCAGAATTCCAGTAAATTATCTTATCAAAGTACAAGATAAAGCAAAGGAAAGATCGAAAGATCGAGTGAAGACCATTATGGGGCTAACTCAGATGAAGACGGATCAAGTCAACGCTTCAGGAGAAGCTATCATTAGAAAACTGACCTTTGAGATTCCATCTTCCATCTTCACAAATATAATATAAGTAATTATTAAATGTTAATTTAGCTACACCAGTCACAACGCAAAGTTAACAGTGTTTACGCACTAATAACCAGAGATAGGATTGTGTGATTTCGCTCAATGCTATCCTCGCTTGTCAACCTTGTCAACAAACTTTTAGGTTGTCTGAGCAAGGTTCGTGATTTTGTGATGTGACGTCATGGCTGGAGGTTTCTACAGCCTCGATAGTTTAATTTCGATAGCTTGATCGAAAGTCGAAATAGTGACGTTGGTGGTCGCTATTTTCGACAATTTTCGACACTCCCCCGGGCAGTACTTGCCTTGAGGGCTGTGCGAATGTAAGGTTTGTGCCATTGTCTGACACCACTACCTTAGGTGTCCTTCTTAGGTTAGTAAAGGTCGTGAGGGCTTCTAAGAAGGCCGCTCCCGACATGTCCTCGGCTATTTCTAGGTGGATGGCCCGAATTCTGAGGCAAGTGAATAAGACCACGTACATTTTCACAATGCCTTTTTGTGGGTTCTCAGACTTCACAGAAATGGGGCCGAAATAGTCGATACCCGTGTGGACAAATGGAGCCACCTCTTCTATCCTGATAGATGGGAGGGGTGGCATTGGTGGTAGTTGAAACGGACCTCCTTGCCATCTATTGCAGTTCTGGCACCGTTTGACTACAGAGTTGGCTTTGGGGCGTACTCTTGGTATCCAAAACTTCTCTCGTAGTTTTGTGATAAGATGGCTGACACCAATGTGTAGGTTCTTAGTGTGCAATGATCGCAGGAGAACCGTACTGATCTCGCTATTGCGAGGCATCAGGATAGGATGAGCAGAGTCCCAAAGGATTGGGGCATTTTGTAACCTGCTTCGTACTCGTATCAAGCCGTCAGGGCCTAAGAATAAGCTCAAGTTGCTCTTAGGCTGATGGCCTGCAATGAGGAGATTGAGTTCTGAGCAAAAGTATCTCTTTTGTAATTTGTGGATTAATAAGCGTTCGGCTATTAACCACATTTGACGGTTGGAGAGAGATGAATTAGGTGGGAGGCGTCGGAAAATCCACTTGATACAAATGTAGAAGAATTTTCTATACGCCCACCAAGAAGAGAAACGCTTTTCCAGTTCAGAGGGTAACTGGTGATTAGCAATGTCCTTTCTAGACAAGAGAGTGATAGTCTGTGTTGGAGAACTATATGAGGGGGCTAGAGGTAGTGGAGAAGGCCAAAGGCTCTTATGAGTTAACCAGTGTGGACCTTCCCACCACAGGGTCTCCTTTCGGAGTATCACAGCGGATTGGCCTCTAGAGGCTATATCTGCTGGGTTATCTTTGGTGGGTACATGACGTACTATGATATTAGGAAACTTCTTAATATCATTCAGCCTATTTTGTACAAAGATCGGCTGGATCTTATTTGAGTGAAGCCACTGGATGACAGAGGTGTTGTCTGTCCAAAGGACGATTTCCTTAGGGCGGACACTCATTTCTTTGATTATGAGAGAATATGTGCGACATCCCATTAACAAGGCCATGAGCTCAAGTTGAGGGATTGATCTACCTTGGACTGGAGTGAGCCTTGACTTTCCAAAGATGAGTCGAGATTCGCTCTTAGAATTGGGACTATCTCTTACTAAGTAGATAGCGCAACCCAGGGCTATCTTGGAGGCATCGCAAAAAATATGCATTTGATAGGAGGCCTCTGGGATGGTACAGCTCCACAGGTGACGCTGTACTGTGATATCCTTAATAGAGGAGCGCTCAGTTACCGATTTCCGGAAGCGAACCAGAAATTCAGGTGGGAGCGGGTCGTCTAGCTTGCCTTTCAACTTCCAGCAGTCTCTGACAAATACTTTGAGATTGATCAGACAAGGTGAGACCAGCCCTAATGGGTCAAAAACCTGACCTAGGCATTGGAGGGCGTTCCTGGTGGAGACAGTCTCTGAGACTGGAATGTCCTCAAAGGATATGCTTAATTGGTCCAGAGATTTGTTCCAACTAAGACCCAGTATACTGACATTATCAGTCTCTTCATGTCTTTTCTCAAGAGGAATGGCGTGTTCAAATTCAAGAGAATTTGAGCACCAATCTCTCAAGTTCATACCTATAGTCTCAAAGTGGCTGATTAAAGTTTCAGCTAGTTGTAAGGCTTCGGTATCAGTTTGTAAACTTACCACCAAGTTGTCAACATAGAAGTTACGTCGACCTAAGGTGAAAAGTGAGTTGCGATGTTCGTCAGACAAATGAGAGTGTAGTACCATATGGAGAAGGTAAGGGGCCGATATTACCCCAAAAGGTACTCTCGCAAATCGTAAGATTCTGATCTCGGCCTTATGACCCCTTTTGTAATCGTCCACCCAAAGAAAGCGGACCACATCTCGGTCTGATACATCAAGGCCTACTCTTAGAAATGCCTTTTCAATATCTGCTGAGATGGCTATGGCATACTCTCTAAATCTGAGGATTACACCTACCAAATTAGAGATAAGTGATGGACCAGCATGTAAGGCTTCATTGAGGCTAATTCCTGTCTTCCCCTTTGCCGAAGCATCATATACTACTCTGACCTTTCCCTTGCGTAAGACAGGTCTAAAAGGTAAATAGTGTATGGGGTAAGGAGTGTCTTGTGGAGCAGGTTCGATTACTCCATCTTGTAGTTGCTCCTGAAATATCTCATCCATCCTCTGTAGCAAAGATTCAGGAGTTACATTCAGGAGGCTGAGAAGCCTAGCTTTAGCCATTCTGAAAATGCTAGGTATTTTTCGACATCCTTGTTTCCAAGGCCATGTGACAATGAAGCGTCCATTTTCAACTCTAGCTGTTTCTTCAAACTGCTTGAGGACAAGGTCTTCAGAAGAGTTAAGCTCGTTGGATCTTATTCCAAAAGCCTCTAGACTCCATAGCAATTCAAGTTCCTTTGTGAGAGATTCCTTTTCATTTATCAAAGTTGAGGGTTCACTTTGTCTTGAAGCTAAGCAGAATTTGTTTGGCTTCATCTCAAAGTGGTTAGGAATACAGCCAGCAGGAATCCATCCAAAAAATGTTTTTAGGATGGCAAATCCATCGTAGGGTTCCATACTCTTTTTGACAGAGACAAAATGAAAGTATAGATCGCTACCAATTAATAAGTTAATAGGTTGAGGACTCTCTAAGAACAAATCAGGATCCGCATAGTTCAGTTGGGAGGGTAGCAACTGATAGGTGATTTGCGGAGGAGGCGAGAGTCTAGATTCATTGAGGATAGAAGGAGTGGTAAAGAGAGTACAGGTTTTCCCTCTACCCCTCTTATTATAGAGTATTACCTCAACTGAACCAGATTTGGTGACTGTAGGGCTAGCGGCCCTAAACCCAAAAACATTTAGAAAGGTAGCATTATGTACAGTAATTTGTAAACGTCTTACTACGCTATAAGTAATATAAGAAGTATCGCTACAACCATCAAGTATACCTCTAATAATTATCTCACCTGAGTTACCTTTTAGTATGCATTGAAAGGTTTGTAGAAACGTACCTGTTTTGATAGCTTTCACTAGTAGCTTTTTACACAAGGGCCGACAATGTCCAGGTGTTTGGCAGTATCTACAGGTGCGTAGTTTGTGAGGGCAAGCCTCAGAACCATGATCTAATGCTGTGCAAGTGACACATCGACTCTCCTTTTTCAAGGCCTCCGTCCTGGTAGAGATACATGGATAACGAGTACATGCGGAAGAAAGGTGGTTCCCTTTGCAGAAGAGGCACTTATTAGAGTTTGCGGATCTCTTCTTCTTAGTTGTACCACTAGATGTTTGAGGAGTAGAACGCTTCACCGCGCATGTGATGGCTACTGACGAGGTGGCTTCAGGTTTACTGTTTTCAGCAGATAGTTGGGTAAACAGAGCCTCTTCAGACGTCAGGACTTGTTCAACCAACTTTAGAATGCCTTCAGTATCCTTAGTAATGTCTAGCTTCTTGTTGCCAAAAACAACAATGTGGTTGACAGTCAGGATAGTTTCGTAAGAAAACTTTTGAACGACTTGGCTGGTTAGAAGAGTAGGGTCGAATCGGTTGTCCACAGATTGAAGATTCATAAGTATGGCCTTCACCTTTTCAAGGGTGACACGATCCGTTTTTACTTGGAGTTGCCTAGCTGACAGCAACTCTTGATTAATTCCCCTTGGAGAAGCTACTAAGTCGGCATAATATTGCTGACCTAGTTTGATAGGATCCCCATACTTAGCTCTTAACTGCGCGACAACCTGATCATACTGATCGGCAGTTGGATTCATATCAGTGTAATAGCTCTTAGCTTCACCAGTCAGAGCATTTTCCAGCTGAAGCAGTCTTGTACCTTTCCCAGTTTCTCTAGAATGCACGGCCTTATCAAAGTGGCCCCACCACGCTGGCCATTCCCGGATATTGCCGCCAAACTTGGGCAAGGCTGGATCTTTCAAATGATAACCCGCTACACTACGATTGTAAGAGAGAGGGTTTTCTACTGGGCCCAGATCTAAACTAACAGCTTCCTGTAGCAACAAAAGCTCCTCATTTGCCTTAGAAATGCGCTCTTGTAAATCAGTTTGGGCAGTAGGATCATTCAACAGATCGGTGTTTTCTCTGATTTTTTGGATTCTCAGTTTGAGGCCTTCGGTGGCCCCCTTGGCTCTTCCAAAATCACCCTTTTCGATAGTGACAATCAATCCCTTGAGTTGCAGGTCAATAATTCTCATCTCGGTCAGGAGACGTTTTTTATCAATTGTTGGATTCCCCACAGAAGATTCTTGATTATTTTCAGAACTTTCTGAAGGAGTCTCCTGCAAATATTATCAAAGGACAAAGTTATATTTTGTGACTGATAGCTTAGGCAGATCGAAAATTGTGAGTAGTTACGTGCAAATCAGTGGTAGAGGTCAGAACTGGCACTACCATAACCCAGTCCCTATTTACAGCTCGAATCAACATTCCTACGGTAGAATGGTTGCAAGGTCAATCAACGCAGAAAAAAGACTTGGTCGCAAAGGGCCGTCATCCTCCGGCATATGCCTAAATGAGACTTTATCCTGTCAAGAACAGAATGACCACTAGCTTCAAAGAGCTGTATGGGTCTCTACACAACATTCACGCTGTAACCGTAGGCGCAGCACTGTGTAGAAGATTTTGTGAAACCTGAATTAGTCAGGGCGCAAGGTCAGAACAAGAGTAGAGCGAGAGCCCTTCCTCTTCATGGTACCCGTAGTACCGCCTACTTAACAATCTGAATACCTTTACCCTACTATCACTCTAAGTGACAGCTTGGTATTGGTATTGGAGGTGATCTCCTGGGTGATCCTGCGCGCATCACCCAGTCAAAAGAAGCAAGTTTATGTAGTTCCAAGTTCAGATATCCTGAAAAGGACTTCCTTCCTCAGATACAGTAATGCATGCGACTGGAAGTTTGTAATCAAGAGTTGACCGTTGCGTACCTACAATTCCCAATAGCTGACCCTATTGCCTTGAATGTAGTAGGTATATTTATTTGTGAACACAATGAGAGGGCAGTCTCACTGCTGAGCTGTAAACCACTTCTGATTTCGTGCAACATATTATCCTATACCCGCTATTCATAAGCGTTATAGTGTTCTTATACAAATAAGCTATCTTTGTGATTTTGTGACAAACTATTTGAAACAGCTGAAGATGACGATAATGAGAATTATAACCATCAGAATTTACTCTAGAGTAGGTATTTTGTGGAGATAAGTCGCGCGCCAAACATATCTCTGTCCAAGCACAGTTTCAGTCCGGACTGAGAGAACTCTCCCAGCAGCTATCTGCAGAGGAATGAGTTGTATGAAGAAAAATTAATCTGCCTTTTCCAGAAAATTTCTGATCAGAATGCTTCCGGCAATAGCCCTGACCTTGCGCAGTTCAGCTATTGTTGTTGCCAGTTGCCGTTTGATCTCTAATATTCTTTGTAAAATTCTTATAAAAGAATAAAATAGAGTATTAGTTTGTATAAGTGCAAGGACAAGCTGTTATCATGGGGAAGAAATTTTCAAGTAGAAAGATACATATCTATTACTTGATTCAGTGAGAAAACAGAGAAAACTTAAAAAATAATATTTAACGGAGACATCAACACGAATGAGGAAGAACAATCTAATGTTTCCATTAAATAGAGTTTCAGAGCCTGAGGGTGTACCCCACACCTGACACCAATTTGTCGGATATTCTTACCAGAAATAATCAAACTAACATCGAAAGGAGAAGATCGATATGACCGGCCTAGTTTGATAAAGAATAGGACAAATAGTAAATTTGGAGAAGCGAGCAAAGCTTGAGACTGCGTGCTTCACTATTACCGGTTCAATTAGAGTATCGCGATTGTAGCGCCACTCGAAGCGAAATGGTAAACAGGGTTCGATCGCTCCAGGAGGCGGACGCGTATGTAACATTCCAGACTCTCGATCCATTCTACGCAAAACAACCGACGCAAGCCACATTGGACTTGCGCCGGAAATTTCCCGTAGGACAGCTAACTCTACTTCTAGTGAAAGGAAACATTCTAAATGACAGGATGCATTTATTAGAAAAGGAAGGGAAACAATAATCATCTTTAAGATAAAATTAAAGGTTGATGTCTTCGTTGCAAAGGTAGCTAATATTAAGAGTGACGATCATACTCCGTCGGCGCCGGCTTCCGTCTTACCTAACGGCAACAGAAAGAAAGAGTTACCGTTAGTCATATAGAGTCAGAATTCCAGTAAATTATCTTATCAAAGTACAAGATAAAGCAAAGGAAAGATCGAAAGATCGAGTGAAGACCATTATGGGGCTAACTCAGATGAAGACGGATCAAGTCAACGCTTCAGGAGAAGCTATCATTAGAAAACTGACCTTTGAGATTCCATCTTCCATCTTCACAAATATAATATAAGTAATTATTAAATGTTAATTTAGCTACACCAGTCACAACGCAAAGTTAACAGTGTTTACGCACTAATAACCAGAGATAGGATTGTGTGATTTCGCTCAATGCTATCCTCGCTTGTCAACCTTGTCAACAAACTTTTAGGTTGTCTGAGCAAGGTTCGTGATTTTGTGATGTGACGTCATGGCTGGAGGTTTCTACAGCCTCGATAGTTTAATTTCGATAGCTTGATCGAAAGTCGAAATAGTGACGTTGGTGGTCGCTATTTTCGACAAGAGTGAAGAATGAGACTGGATTTCCAGTCGGTAAGACATCAATTTTATCGAATAAATTAGCGTAACCTTTTGCTGTTGTAACGTTGTAAGATCCTACGATTGAAATGATTTTTTTTTCGTTCTCGGTTAATGCTGATATAATTGTATATCTATAAATGGAATCATAACTTTATCAACATACCAGGAGGTAACGATAAACTGAACGATCCATTCTTATCCGTAACCGAGTAACTTTCACGGCCATTCACCATCACACCAGCAAATTCAACCGCCATATTTTGAACGTTCGTTACGTATCCTACAATTTCAAAGGTGGAATATAATATGATCTTCACAAATATTTTTATGGTTCCAGAAGTATTTTTTACCTTGGACAGTGACAGGAACTTGCTCTCTTCCTTCAACACGACGTAGTACTAAGTCGACCTCATTGATATGTTCAGATCTTAGGATGACTTCCTTGGGAATCGTAGCATAATCAGGATGTCGAGCTACAAGACGATACCTTCCTCGTGGTAAAGAAATTTTGAAAACGGCTTCGTTCTTCGAAACATTGGCGTTCGCCATAAGGTTATTTTCCATATTTTCAACTTCAATAACTGCATCCTTGACAGGATGACCCGTTTCATCTCGAACAGTTCCCACAATACCTAGTTATGTCAACATATTATCAATGAAAAGGAGTCAAGGATGAGCACACATGAGATGTGTCCATTTCCCATACCTTCGAGGAAATTTGATAAGAGATCAAAAATGGGCAGTTTGACTTCTTCCCATATTCTCACGAGTCGTTTAGGTTCTTCGTAATTGCAACAGCTCACTCCCAAACTCACCTAGGTACAAAATATGAAAAGAATTTATAAAAATATTATTTATAGGCGTAAATAGTATGATAAATCACTTACCACTTGAACCGCTAGTCTGCTAAATATGCATTTAATACTTTTTCTTTGATATCAGCAACTCGTAGCTTTCTTACTTGCTAGAATTTTGGGGAGTTCAATGTAAGAACCAGCTCTGAGTGGATCATACCTATTTATATTAATTCTGAAGCTATCAATTGAAGTGCTGCGTGGAAAAGGGTCCTCCGTGTAATGTATTTCTTATGGAACGGAGGCCCCTTTTCCACGCAGCGCTTCAATTGATAGTAAAACCCATTGAGTACCCTCTGAATTACCTTGTATATTTTCATGTCTTCCTATTACATGATCAGTAATGTTATTGTACATCTCATTCAAGTTGGTTTCACAAAGAAATGTATAATTTTCAGTTTGTAAATATATTTGATTAGTCTCAATAACTGGTTGCCCCCTCCTTTCATAAGTTGCAGTTACACAGAAATTAGCTCTGATTCCTTTATGTAAATGGATCCACTTTTTGAGAAGTCCAAAAGTAGGTTTTTTCATAAAATCTAAAAACTCTCCCAAATCTTGTATTCCCCATTCATTTTGAATGCTTTCAAAATTTTCATCTACAAATCTAGGTCTAATTTTGAAATCATTCTCCTTACTTGACTTAAATATATCATCATCAAACTTGAATGGAGTTCCTGAAAGCCATCTACCTATTTATTTCTTCCTCTGTTAATGTAAAAGTAATTTGCATTCGATGTGGTTGAAGTAATCTGGATTGAGTTAGTTTTTGTAATAATATAGAATATAATTCATTCAATTTTTCAACTACTTCTCTTTCTCTAAAAACTATACAAATTCTACATTTTCTTAAATAGTTTTCTATTTGCTTTGTAGTTTTATTTGTATAGAAATTATGCACTTTGAAAAACTGAATCCATCGAGTAATATTTACATCTCTTTTCTCACTCTCATTTCTTATAACACTTATTAAGACTTGATTTTCTGAATTCATTTTTTATTATTATATTTATTAAGGAAAAAAATTTAATAAGGATTTTTTATTTTTCATTGATAAGATTATAATGAGATTTTATTTTTAAATGTGCTTTGTAAGATACAGAATTTATGACTTTACCACAAGCACATATCATTAGATTCTTTCTCTTTTCATAATCTTTTTTCAAATTTTCTTTCATTTTTTCTTGATTTCTATTATAGTATTCTTTAAATGATGTATTCTTACATTTTTTACACCAGTTTTTATTTCTACCAAAATCTTCTATAAATTTTTATTATTTTTACATTTGGTACAATATTTACCATTTTCATAAAAATTCATTATAGATATTAATTCTCTTAGAAATTCATCAAGACTATATTCTTTGAATTCTGTTAAAATTTCACTATTCTCTGAATTTAACAAAGTAGACTTACAAGTATCATGTAAAATGTGATCACTAGTTGGTATGTATGTCTTGGTATAATAAAACCGCTCATCTTTGCTGAGTGTTTCCATCTTAAGCTTCAACTAATAAAGCAACTAGTGCAAGGTGCTTATATACAAGTAGGTATTTAAAGAGAAATAAATTTATAATAAAAATTTAATAAGGAAAAAACCAACATAAAACCTTCTCAAAACCTTCCCAAAACCTTCCAAGTTATAAAAACCAACATAAAACCTTCTCAAAACCTTCCCAAATCCTTCCAAGTTATAAGAGTTGACATAAAAGTTTCCTAAATCATTTTCAAGTCATAAGAAACTGGAATAAAAACTTCCTAAATCCTTTTCAAATATTCTTTTGTGTTTGTAAATTATTATAATTATAACTAGAACTAGAACTCTTAAGTTTTTTTGATTGGTTATTCAAACTAATTGCAGACAGAATTCAGATAAAGATTGTCTATATAGACTGCTGTTTGATAAAAAGCAACCCTTCTTGAAATAGATGTAAAACCTTATTAAGATTTTTCAAACACATAATGATATTTGATACCAGTTATTAAATGTTCAAATTTAAGTCAACATTCTCAACCTTTGGTTGAGCGGCTTTTGCAAGATTCTTTACACCAGCTACCAAATTCTGTTTCTAATTCTGTATAATAGTAGCATCATTATTCAGACTAGGAACATTTACAGTTGTTATTTTCTTGATATTATTAAATCTAGGCCCCTTTTTAGGATTAGATTTCATATTTTTCAATTCATCAGGCGTTAGTTCTTTAGTTCCTACTTCTGAAAATATAATTATGCTTAAAATCATCATGAAATTTAATATCTTTCAAGGTTTTCTCCATATACTTTGATAATTTTTTCTCTTTAGGTTCTACGATCATTGTTGAGAAAACATTATCTAGTTCTTCAATTCCAGAATTATCTTTATGTTTCTCAGCTTGAGATTTTATGATTTTCTTATATTTCCCCTCCCACTCGAGTAGATTTTCTATCAACTCCTGATTTTTAAAATTGGCTTATTTATAAATATCTGAAGTCATACTTGTTTGCTGTAGAGCTATAAAGAACTGTTTAACAATAGTTTTCATATTAGTATTCATATTTTTTAAACCATCAATAGCTTGAATTATTTTCCTCATTTCTTATCAATTCTTCCAATTCTTTATTTTTTGAAATTATCCTATCTAAGCCTTCTAGCTCAATCTTATTAGGCATATATCTTTTTATTTGACTTTCCATTTATTAGAATAAATTTTTATATTTTCTAATTTGTAAGGTAAGGTAAGGTAAAGTAAGGTAAGGTAATAAGGTATAGAAATATGGTAATATTGTATGGAAGTATGGTATGGAAAAAGAAATAAAATTTTTATGAATAAATGACTCCTAACGAATTAATTAAAATATTAAAAGAATATGACTTTAAGAAAAATCGTGTGAGAAGCTTTTCTTTGAAATATAAAATTACTGAGAAGACTATTCTAAAATATTTAAAAGAATATGAAATACCATACAATAATAGGAAGATAAGTCATGAAATGGCTAGAAATTGTCTAGGTCAATACACATTTAAATCTTCTCATAGTCAAAGCCAGACTATAAGTGAGAAGACACAACAAGTTAGTCAATCTAAGGGAGTGAAAAATTTTGCAGAATTTAATAAGAAATATGAAATATTTTTCTCTGGAAATAATTTACAGAAAATATAGACGCGCGCTCTCAATAGGAGCACCCGCATTAGTTAGTGACGCTAACTGTATATAGCGTGAATAAAATCCTGTATCTGAATTTATAAAAAACTATGTGTCTGTGCGGAAAAATTAAAATTATGGATGCTACAAAAGGAAAATATTCTCACTCCTAGAAATAAATTAGGTCAATTTTTTTTATCAAGTCACACAGCAACTACTAGCACAACTCATATAAAAAGTAGAACCAGGAATACACTCCTTCATTCTAACTGTGATGAGTGGGAAATAATTAACCTAAATGAGTCAGATAGAAATAAAAAATAATAATTTGGTACGATACTCAACAGAGAGATAATAGTGACATTCAGAAGAAGAAATAAACTAATTTGAATAAATAATATTTTTATAATACATGAAGCGAAAGTGCTGCGTATCGTGTTCGTTTTTCGTAGCGAAACATGCCGTTATCAGAACCGTGGCGAAAATGTTTTACCCGTGGCGAAAATCAAGTCAGTGGTGCCATTCGAAAAATTTATAAATATTCTTTTTGAACGATAACCAATTTAAATTGTAGGCCTAAGTGTTCTTTTCACTACATGTATTATAAAAAGTACTGTTTGTAATTCGTGTCGAAAACAAACGATATTGGAACTCGCTTATCCACACTCGCTTTGCTCGTGTGGCTACACTGCGCTCGTTCCAATATCCTTCGTTTTCGCCACTTATTACAAAATGTACTATTAATCATGTACATAATTTATTTCCACATCAGATTCAAAATCTTTCTGAGGAATATTTAGAATTTCCACCTATTTCTTTTTCAACCATTCTAGATAAAACACTTAAGTGAGCAATAATATTTATCATTAGTTTACTATACTTTTTCTTTTTGTCTTCAGGTAAATGTTAAATTTTATCAGAAAGCGGGTCCATTAAAGTTTCATAATTTGATCTTGTTCTATCAAAAGGAACTTTGAAATATGGTATAATATTCTCAAAATCAAATTCATCTTTATCAACAGAAGAATCTCTGTAGACTTCCATTTACATGGTTAATAAATATGATAGAAATCATAAAATTTATATTTGATAATATTAGTGTTTTGAAATGTACATAGGTACCTATAAAATTTCATTTTTTTAATACTTCTAACTTAAAAAGATTATTAAGTCTGCAACGCAGTAACCTTCAATGTGCTCATACTAGGAGCGTCAGCTATTTTCAGTCATGAGCGCTCATAAGACAGCATTAGTTGAAGTTATACCTGTGTATTGAAAAGAGAAGAATGCTTATACAATTTGATCGGTTTTTAGTCAGGAAACAGATGACGAGAATATACGTACACGTACGCTAATAAGACAGCGTTATTAAGGGAGAGAAGGAATTGTAACGTTTCGCTGTGTGTTGAAAAGAGAAAAAAATTGTGACGAAATTCATATGACACCAATGTGTATAGATGTGTGAGCCCTGGGAATGAGTTCTCTACAAATGTAATCGATGTCAAAAGTTATAAACAAAAACCGAAGAGAAAAAAAATTAATTTTGATAATGTCCTCTGATATCCATCATTGATTAATTCCATACTACGTAATTAATTAGCATGACTTAATCAGGAAAGATTTCAACCAAGATCATCACAAAAAAAATTGAAGAAGTTTATCTGATACTAAATTATCAGATAAGATACAGTACATCTTGAAATAAGACGTCTTGAAATGAAATATTCTTTCTGTGCTGTATAGACTATAAACAGTTCACTAGATTGAGTGGTACAATAGTTAGTTTATTTTGACATCCCTTCATAAATACGAGTAAGATGGCTTATTTTTCAGCATTGCCTTTTAGATGTTTTCTTTTAATATTCGTGTCAAAACAGTGTAATTGTGCGATCTTTGATATCAGTGCAGTAAGTATAATTGCTCATTAGATTCCTACATCAATAATAAACTTCGTCTATGTACGTCACTGATGTTATTTTTCTGGATTTTTAGGAAGCTAAAAAATATCTCAACGAATCATGTGGAATAGAAGAGCCAATCTCACGCGAGAGAGATCTTGCGAAGAATTTTGTTTTGGACAGGTACCTACAAAGAAAGGAATTGGAAAATGAGCGTAGTCTACATAGAAGGGAATTGGAAAACGAGCGTAGTCTACATAGAAGGGAATTGGAAAACGAGCGTAATCGACGAAGCCAGGTGGAAGAAGAGAAAAATCAGTTCTTCAACCGATGTGTGAAGGCTGAGGAGCAAAAAGTAAGTCATAATTTTTCTCTCAAAATTAGAAAGTGAAAATCACCCGTTTTGTCTTCAGAGAGAATTGTAGACCATTTTTAGGAGCTGTGAGCCTATTTTTTTTCGGATTTTTCTTTTTCTATTTTGTCAAAACGTTCAGTGTAGGTACCTTAAAATGGAGTGAGTAAATTAATCAAATTGCAGTAGATAAGTTATTCAAAATCATTCGTGATGACGAGTTGAAATTCGAGTTTTTTCCGTACGAGAGAAAGTTATATAGGAGTGTATTACATGTCTTTTCTAAGGTGTGGTTAGGCCTATTTTTGTTTGTCGAATTTTTTCGTCATTCTCTCTCATTTCATTGAACCGCAGTCTGAAAGGGTTAAGAAAAAATTCAGTTGGGTAGAATCATTTCAGAAGGAGACTAAGTTATTCAAAATTCGTGATGACAAGTTGAAATTCGAGTTTTTCATTTTTCGTCTTCGGTCTTCAAAGAGAATGGTTAGGCGTTTCTGACGTGATAGCTGTGAGCCTATTTTTCTCGGAATTTTCGTCTTTTTCTATTGTTGAAACGTTCAGTACCTTAAAATGGAGTTAAGAAATTAATCAAATTGCAGTAGGTAAGTCAGTGATGAGTTGAAATTCGAGTTTTTTCTATATGAAAGAAAGCTATTTACGCCCCGTTGAACATTTCTATTGCGGTAGAATTGTGAATGCGTATACGCGGCCACCACTACACCAATACACACGCAAATACTCGTGTAAATGTATGTGTGTTGTAGCTGCAGAAAAGTTGTAACATCACTTTTTCTCGCACCCCTACAATCACACTACTTTGCCATCTTCTCGCGTATACAAGTGTAGTGGTGGTACAGTTGTACAAACACTATTTTGCGCGCCCCTAGTTTGCCTCTAATTGCGACGCCTAACTCGCGTACACATGTGTAGTGGTGGTACAGTTGTATGAACACTTTTTGCGCGCCCCTAATTTGCCACTAATTGACGAATGACTGGCGTATACATTTCTAGTGGTATGCGCGGAGGCATAACTCCTCTTATACGCGCTTCTAACTTGCGTATAATTGACAAATATCTTGCGTACGAAGAAGATGAAGCAGGAGCTCTTTAGAGTACAATTTTTTTCATTTAAATTGATTATTTTGTCGTCTCAAACAGTAATGTTTCTTGGAAGGTCGTATCTTCAATTTTTTCAAGCCTCAAGGCAGAAAAAACATCTATTTGGCCCAGTAGTCAGAATTTTTTTCATGTTTTATACATTCATTCAACATGGAACTGGAAGTCGAATTTTCCAAAGCTCCTCTTCTCATACAAGAACCATCTGTACAAAGGGCGTCAGTAAAGAAAAATTTATCACAGAAAAATCATAAAAAAAAAAAATGGACAACCAAATTCAGTTTGAAATTTTAGCTCAAAATATCTCCGCAACAACGACTTCAAGCAAAACAAGACACTATAGTGTCTTGGACGAACTTGGAAATGAAACACCATTTCAATTCCTCGGATCAAACATGTCCTCTCTCCTAACCAATACAGTTTTCGAATAGATTAAAATGTCCCCGTCTCATCAGATTTCAATCTACAAATAGATGGAGCCCTTTTCGCCAACTGATTAAAAAGCTTGTAAGAAAAAAAAAAAAAGAATCTCAAGACGTGTCAAGAATTTTCCTATCACCCCACTCAAACTTAACTCCACCATCTACGACAACTTCAAAAAAACCGCTTCCGGATCGGACAACATTCACACCTACATGCTTGAGAACATCCCCCCAACTCCTTTCTCCTTTTCTCCCTCTCCAACGCTATCTCACTCCGAGACTCACCCTTTAACCTGGGAACTAGCCATCGTGTTCCATATTTTAAAAACCTACAAACGTTCCTCCCTCCCCTTATACTACCATTGTATCGCCCTAACCTCCATTCTACGTAAACTCTTAAAAAAAATCCCTAGCAAAAATGGGGTTTCTCGAATCTAGTGGTACCTGGTCTCCCTGACAATACAGCACTTTACAAGCCATCTTCGACTTTAACCCCCAAATTGAAGGATGATTACATAATATCTACCCTCTTGACACTGTATTCTATGATCTTTAGGAAGGGTACCCTCGTTTGGCCACACTATATTTTCTTCTAAATTATTTGAGGTAGGCCTCCGTGGCAATTTACCCTCCCTTCTCCAGTCCTTTCTTCGTGATGGATCCATATCAGTTAAATTCAAAACCACTAGTTTTCTTTCCACTCCATTTCAAATGACGTCTCCTAGTGAGAAGTTTAGAGTGTTCCTCTCTGTTTTGTGGTAAATGAAAAGTCATATTTTCTGTACAATATGTACATTTAATGGCACACATATATAAATTACACACATTAAAAAAGAAGAAAAGGCGAGCGGAGCATACGAGAACATACCGGTACTATGCGGAAGTCAAATCGGAATTATTACGGTACACGCGAGTAAGAAGGTACAAGGGTTGATAACTCTCGCGATGTGTGACGTAACCGGTTCGCGGAGGGAGGCTCGCCATGGTTACGATAAAAAGCGTTCGGACGCTGTTAACACTCCCCCCCGGATGAACCTGTTGAGGGTTCATCGAGAGGAAGCGGAACTAGAGATGTTACGGCGCGGCGTCGCTCAGCGCCGTCAAAGAAAACGTCCACATTACGAATGTGTCCGCTGGAGTCTGCGAAGGTTTTAGTTATTCGGCCCAACTTCCACTTCGCCGGTTTCACGGAATCTTCTTTTATGATCACCACGTCGTTTTCGTTCAAGTTTGGCATCGTTTTCTTCCATTTGGATTTTGTTTGTAGTTGGGCCAAATAGTCACGCCTCCACGCATCCCAGAATGACTCGACTTTGGAACGGATCAAGTCATATCTTTCGGTTAATCTCAACTTAGTGTTGATATTAAGAGCATGGTCGGGTGGAGTTAGCGGAGCTTCGCCAATAAGGAAATGGCCGGGCGTAATTATTTCAAAATTTTGACCTTCTAGATTGCGATAGCAGAGAGGTCTCGAGTTCAAAATTGCTTCTATGCAAGCGAATATTGTTAAATATTCCTCAAAATTATAGGACTTGTTCCCCATAACTCTGGTGAGATGAAACTTCGCTGACTTCACAGCCGCCTCCCAGATACCACCTTGGTGGGGCGCTTTCGGAGAATTGAAATGCCACTCAATTTTCTCGGAAGTGGCGAATTCTTGGAATTTCTCGCGACTCTCTTTGAAATAATTCTCGGCTCCGACAAAATTTGTTGCGTTATCCGAATGAATTTCTCTCGGCCACCCTCTTCGAGAGGAAAATCTTCTGAGGGCGAGTAGATAAGCCTCGGTCGAGAGGCTGGCGGTGGCTTCAATGTGCACGGCTCTGGTCACCATGCACACGAATAAGACGGCGTAAGCCTTGTACGCACGATATGTCCGGTGGGCCAAACAAACGCAGGTGAATGGTCCGGCTAGATCTACGCCACTGCGTGAAAATGGCCGGTCGATATGGACTCTAGATGCTGGCAATTGGCCCATCAATTGGTAGGCTGAGCGACCTCGGTAACGGGTACAGATGACACATTTCTTGATGACTCGCTTGATGATGGGTGTAATTCCCCCCACGAACCAGAAACGTCCTGCAAAATGGGTTAAAATAACAGCTCGGCCACAATGGAAAAATTTACAATGAAGATGGTGAACAAACAATTCGGTTAAACGTGACCTGGCGGGTAATATTACAGGATGTTTGACATCGGTTGGTTGATCAGAATTTCGTAGTCTACCACCGACGCGTAGGATTTGGCTAGAGGGATCTAAGAATGGCGATAAAGAGAGAAGCGAGCTAGAATTTTTTAATGGAACATTATTATATAAGGCGTGAATTTCTGTGGAATAGGAGACTAGTTGAGCTAGGCGAATCGCTGCAATTTCACCTATCTCTCTTTCGGCTACAGATAATACAAAATTGGTATTTGTGGATTTGATTTTTCTAGGTACAGATTGCCACTTCTTTTCTATGACAGATTTCTTACAATTATTAAAAAAGAGATACATGTATGATAGGACATTAATTAATTTCGAATAGGAAGAATAACGATAAAGAAGTTCTGTAGAAATACTAGGTATATTTACAATCTTATTACTACATAACTCATTTGGAAAATATAAGGAAGTATCTACATCAATTATTTTAAAGGTTTTCAAAGTAAAATCGAAATTAATATCATACAAAAATTCAGGACCTTTTGTCCATAGATCATTGCTTAGAAACGACTTTACGGAAAGTCCTCTTGTAGCGAGGTCGGCGGGGTTCAATTTAGTATATACATAGTTCCAGTGACAAAAAGGCATTATTTTAACAATTTTCAAAACTCGGTTTTTTACAAATATAGGCAATTTTTCAGTCAAATTGATGCAACCTAACCAGCCTAAGGCTACAGTGGAATCTGAAAAAGCATAAACATTAGACATTTCAATATTTAAAACGGTTGCAACGCGGTCAATTAATTCGGCTAATAAGAGAGCAGCTTGAAGTTCAAGCTTCGGAATAGTTAATTCTTTTATGGGGGCCACTCGCGATCGCGAACAGATGAGGTAACACGCTACGTTTCCCGATTTATCGATTGCTCGGAGATAAACTGAGGCACAGTAAGCTTTTTCACTCGCATCGCAAAACCCGACGATTTGGCGCACTTCATAATCATTAAATTCGATATAACGTCGGCGAACGGAAAAGTTTTTCAAGTCCAATAATTCGGCATTGTAACTAAGGTATTTTTTCGCTTACGATGACGATATAGGATCGTCCCAGCCCAATTCTTCTCTCCAAAGATCCTGGAGCATTAATTTGGCTCGAATGGTGACGGGCGCGAGAAAAGAAAGAGGGTCGAACACTCGCGATATTTCCGATAAAAGGATTCTTTTCGTTACAATGACATTTGAATCGTGGTTAGGTACATCTAACTTCACTGTGAAGGTATCCTCCTTTGGATTCCATACTAATCCTAGCACAGAATGAGATTCGGTTGGTTGGAATTCGAGTGAGGATGTGTTCGCTACAAGATTTGGGTCAATCCGCTTCAGAACCTCTTCTGAATTGGACATATATTTTTGTAGGGGAAAACCTCCGGACAGCAACGTAGAGTGGATGACTTTCTGCAGGGCGACAGCTTCCTCAACATTGTCAGCACCACAAAGGAGATCGTCCATGTAGAAATTTCGTTTCATTATTTTCGAGGCGATTGGATTCGACTCTGATATAGTATCGGCTAGGATTTCGAGACATTTGGTAGCGAGAAATGAACCTGGAGTGGTTCCATACGTTATAGTATTCAACTGATAAATATCAATAGGATCGGATGGATTTTTTCGGTAAACAATTCTTTGAAAATCTCGGTCTCTTTTATCAATTTCAGATTGCCTATACATTTTAGCTACATCTCCATTAATTACGATTTCATGTAGGCGAAATTCGATTAAAATATCTATGAGTGCCGATTGAATATTTGGCCCTTTCATTAAAGCGTCATTCAAAGAGATACCACCATGACATTTAGCTGACGCGTTAAAAACTACTCGTAGTTCAGTTGTAGTACTATTGGGGCGTATGACTAATTGGTACGGTATATAATAAGTTTGCTTGGGTTCTTGGATTTCATCAACTCGTGTCATGTGACCAAGGCGTTCATACTCTTCCATAAAATCGTGAAACTTTTTTCGAGTGGGAAAATCGGTACGGGTTTCAATTTTTCTAAGAGCGGCGATGGCTCGGTTTTTTGTGTTCGAAATTTCACTCTTATTGGCTTTGAAGGGTAATCGAATCACAAATTTGCCCTCTTCATTCCGATAGTGATTTTTTAAGAAAAATTGATTACATTCCTCCTCTTCAGGAATTTTCATTTCTGTTGGCGCGATCTGTTCTAACTCCCAGAATCGTCTTAATTGGTCGTCAACAGACTGCATTGAAAAATTACAGTGTGTCATCGGAATATTCCTTATTTGAAAACAAAGGTCAGTGCCTCCGTTTACAGTCCAACCGAAGTGAGTCTTTCGTAATTTAAGACCTTCGATTTGAACGGATTCGTCAAGGAAGCACATCTCAACATATTCTGCGCCTAATAAAATATCTATTTCTCTCTCATTCATATCTTGGTCGGCTAACTGGTAATCTTTTAAACGGTCGTAGAGCGAGAAAGAACGATAATCCGGAACTCTATAGGAGAGAGACGAGGCTGGCGCCACGTCAGCGTGGATGTTTAGAGAAAAGGAACTAAGTCGTGACTCTATTGTGAACGCGCAGGATTGTTCACAAAGAATGGGTTGATTTCCAATGCCTTGAACGGCGAAAGGAACAGCACACTTGTGTGTTGGCAGTTTCAATTTCCGTACAAACGCGTCTGAAACGAGGTTAGGTTGGGAGCAACCATCTAACATCATACCAGCTAAGACTGAACCATTTTTATACGGTAAACGGACCAGGTAAAACAACGAGTTTACGGGAGGGGTTGGATTGGCTGCAGGTATTGCAGCTTAATGATTCCTCCACGTGGCCGTAGTTGTTGGCGTTGGCATGCTGCATCGGTGGATTCTGCACGTGTTGTACAGGTGCATGGTTTATCGGTGGACGCTGCACGTGCTGTACGGGTGGATGCTGTACAGATGCACCTTGTACAGGTGCGTGCTGCACTGATGGTAAATTATTCCCATCTAAATGGAGCATCGTGTGGTGTTTTCGGCGACAATTTTTGCACTTTTTCGGCTATCACAATCAACGGCACGGTGACTTTTGCTAAAACAATTGGCACAGAGCGAATTCCTTCTCACAATTTTGTAACGCTCTTTTGGAGTTTTTTCTCGGAATACTTTGCATTCGATTAACAAGTGTTGATCATCGCACGCGTGGCAACTCGTTCGGTGAGAGACTGCGAACGATTTTTTCGGTTGGGAAACTTCTATCTTTTTTTGCATATTTTGGTTGGGTTTTGGCTTCTGACTGCTCGGGACTTGCAATCTAGATTCGACATTGGCAGCACGTTTTTTCAAAAAATCATTCAATACGTCATATTTTGGGAAATCGGTATTATTGGCTAAGGTATTTTCAAAATCTTTTTTCGTGTCGTCGTCTAGCTTTGAGTAGACAATATAGGATATTAATGTATGATAATCATCAGCATTGCAAATTTTAAGGTTACGTAAGGCAGGATCAACTACATCTAACAAATCACGTATCTCGGTTTCATTTTTTATTTTCTTGATAGAGAATAAATCATTTAGGTGGGTTTATACAATGATTTTCTTATTCATGTAGCGTTCTTGCAATCTTTCCCATACTTCATCATACGATTTTTCGGATACGGTTATGCCTTCAAGGACGCTGGTAGCTGTGCCTGTTAAGGCTCCTTTAAGATAGTGAAGCCTTTGAAAATTGGAAAAATGGGTTTTATCATGCACTAAATCTTTGAATAGGAAGTAGAAATTGATGAATTTTCGATAATCACCATCAAATTCGGGTAGAGGTATATCGGGTAATTTGGCTTTCGGCACATTGGTACTGTGGTTAAATACGTTACAATGACTACTCGTTGGTTCGGAATTAGGAATTTTAGCTTTGGCTTTGGATTGTGCCTCTTTAATAGATTTAACGGACATAAGAACGATATTTTTTATGGCGGTGGAAAAGAGATCATCCTCTTCTTTTTTGGCTGCAGCTTCGTCGTTATGATCGATCATACTCCAAAGCGTGCCCATTACTCTTTCGAATTGGGATCGGGAATCGGTTAATTCAGTCACAAAAGTCTCTAAACCGGCGGCAGAGTCTTCCGTAACCTCAACTAGGCTGGCGTCTACGATATCTTTGCTCTTCAATATAGAGCGTTTTAAATACCGCAGCTCACCTTGGAGCTTCTTTTTTTCGGAATCGGACATGGTTTAATTCGATAATGTACACACTACCGACGGCACTGAATCTTCGACAATCTAAACACTGCCGAAGCGGTTTACAAACTTCAACATACTTTAAAATACTTAAAAAAAAAGCTGGTCATTTACAGCTTCCCGGGTTTCGGCACCAAAATGTTTTGTGGTAAATGAAAAGTCATATTTTCTGTACAATATGTACATTTAATGGCACACATATATAAATTACACACATTAAAAAAGAAGAAAAGGCGAGCGGAGCATACGAGAACATACCGGTACTATGCGGAAGTCAAATCGGAATTATTACGGTACATGCGAGTAAGAAGGTACAAGGGTTGATAACTCTCGCGATGTGTGACGTAACCGGTTCGCGGAGGGAGGCTCGCCATGGTTACGATAAAAAGCGTTCGGACGCTGTTAACACTCTCTTCTTAATTCTCATAAGAGATCCAACAAACTGTGTCCCTCCCTCGACTACTTTTTCCAGATTATTCCAATATCTCCCTCACTTCCTCAAACCGTAAACGAGCTACACGTCTACTCCAACTCACCCTCGTTCAGGTCTCCTTCTGGAACTCGGATCGTGGATTTTGTTTTTCTAACAGAAAACCGTTTCACTTATAGATATTCCATAAAAGTCATTTACGTATTTTCTCTCCCCTCCAACTCCTCCTCCAGAACTTCAGATTAGCTCCTAATCATCCACTAAATTTCTTGGCCTTAACCTTCGACACCAAATTCTCCTGGACTCCCCTCATCAAACTTCTAAGAGCTGAATGCCTAAATGTCTAAATTCACTGAATATCCTTGAATATCTATCCCGTACTCGCATTGCTTGCAATCGCAAGCTCCCTTTTCAACTACACAATTCTCTAATCCCTTCTCAAGTGGACGACGGGCCCCAATCTAGAGGCGGGCTAATAATTTTCTCTTAAAATTACGGCGGGCGCAATACAATCTGTTAACTTACGATTAGCATTCGATGCTCTGTATAGTGTATACCAGCCCTACAACCAGCCTGTGCGTCGAGGCTGGTATTCCGATTCTCCAAAATTCCGCTTAATCATCTCTTACCGCCAATTTGATTGCGTCTACGGCCCAGTTCCCCCAACTTTCTATTTTCTCTCCTCCCTTCGCTCCCAATCCCTTAGTTTTTTCTTCAGAGTCTCATCCAGACTACGTCTCAAGTTGGACGCCTTTCTCCCTATCTACTTATTCCCCTCTCCCTGGGCATCTCAACGCGTAATATTCGCCTCGACCTGCCTGACTAACCGAAATTGCCGAACACAATCTGCATTAGATACATTAAAAAAAGCAACTAATCTCAATGATTTTTCCTTCACAACCTGTACTTTACAGATGAATCCAAATCGAGTTCCAAAACTAGCTACGCCTTCTCTATATCAATGGAGAAATCACGCTCTTCTGTACAAGAAACTCGGCCTCCATATATCTTTCTGGACTATTTGCCATCTATTCCTGCCTCGGTCACCTCTACCTTTTCCTTTCTCCCCTGAAAACCTCAACTTCTTCTCCATCTTCAAATGCTCTTCTCTGAATTCCTGGTGTCTTACTGGACTCCCGGAACACGACACAGTCAATCTAGAAGCTAAGTGAGCCCAGCTCTGCTGCTCAATCATTGAACACACTCCTTTCTTCTCCTTGGGCTCTCTGCTCCACATTCATGCCAATACTGCCATGTTGAGAAATGATTTGGTCCCATTTTCAACAGGGAACTTATTCCTTCAGACGGGGATAGTTATTTCGCGGAAAAGTCCGGCGTCCGCTGTCCACCGACAAGCAACCTCATACCTATAGCTTGAAGGTCAACATTTTACCAAGTCTCTCTGCTCCCCTCCTATCATATATATCTCAGAAAATAGACACTTTTGGCTTAACTCCGTGAAAGAACCCGTGATTTTTTTTCCTGTCCATACCTCCAAAGCCTCAGAAAATGTGACCGAGGAAGAGAAAAGGCGTGACCGTTTGTTTCGGCGCGGACGTTTCGACTCGGCCGTTTGGACGCCAACGTTTAGGTACGAATCCTTTCGGCACCACAATAATTTCGACGGTTCAATCATTTCGAAATGTGTTCTTGCATAAAAATATCGATATTTACAAAAGTATTTAAAAGAACGAAAATAGTTACTAAAATTGAATCATAAAATTTTTATAATGGTAATTATAAATTGTATGCAATCGCTCTAAGATATTCGATCGTGCTTCGATTTTTATAATTATTTTGCGAACGATTCGGAGGAGCCGTTGATCTTTTGAAATGTATTTTGATCATTTTAGCGGCAAAATGGCACCGATTTCCGAGTGTGTGTAGTTTACATTTCGGCCCTTTAGCGCTGACCAGATCTTTCTTACAAATCACCACAGATTAGGATGCGAGTACCCAAAGTGCTGTTACAGGCGATGATGGCCAGCTTCAGCACTGTTATTGGTTTGGGCATCGCCTTTCGTGGTTCGTGACCACCTTCCTGACGAAATCGTGGGTGTTTTCAAGCACGACCCCGCCTCCCTGGACGACCAATATAATTATTCTCAAATTCCATCAGGGTTTCCAGCGATTCATCAACATCATCTTTCGTCATCGAAGAGAAAATTGTCCGCGCCGAGATAATATTTCACCAGAAAAGGCATAAAGACATCTTAATTATTATAGAGGGCAAAATGGAATATTTTCCGCCATACATAATTTTATATAATTCATTGATACACAATTGTTATTTAGTCTAAAATATATTGAACAGAATCACCAATTCACCTTGTAATGAGCGTATTTTAATTCAAAATTCATTTTTAATTCTTATATTATTACAATAGCACCTATACTAGTATTTCTTCATGAAGGTTGATAGGTCCCCGTTAGGTCAGTTAGTTAGGGCGCGACAGATAAGTGAAAGGTATCGCGTTCGAGCCCCGCATGCCTGAGGTGACATGATGAGGAGTGCCTCAAATAATTTTTTTTTTCGCACTTTTTCCCTTCATTCTTTTTGCACAGTATGTTTTGTGAATGTAATTGTAATTTTATATTAATTTAAAAAGAAAATAATAATGATAATAATAATAATAATAATAATAATAATAATAATAATAATAATAATAATAATAATAATGGGCCCACAGTGGTAACAAATTTGGTAAGCAACTACTTCACAACTACAAAAGAAGACAGTGGTAAAACAGTGGCTAAACAGCTATCTCACCCCTTCCCGTGTGTACGCAAAGTAGTGGCGTTGAAACTACTTCACCCCTTCGTTACAAAACGCAGCGTAGGGGTGGAGAATACGCACAGGTCGTCCGTTTCAAGTGGTACGTATAAAATTAACATGTACTTATAGTGGAGTTGCAGCTTTCTCTCCACTACGAGATAGTGGTGACCGCCGCTAAATTTTCGTCTTTTTAGCTGCGAAATGTTCAACGGGGCGAGTGTATTACATGTCTTTTCAATGAGTCGAGATAAATTTTAGAGGGCATTAAGTGTTCACCTGATAGCAGTGAGCCCATTTTTGTTTCTCGGATTTTTCGTCTTTTTCTATATTCATTGAATTCTGTGATTTATTTCAAATGCAGGTAACTTACCTGTTGCACAAATCTTTAATTATTTGTATTCGCTTAATTTTTTCAGAGTACGTTGGAAGATTTCATCAAACAACTTTACTGCCCAACAGAAATTCGTTATGCGATAGAAAGGTTTCAACAGTCTTACATTCCAGTTCGTCCTGATAAAGTGATGGACAGAATGGGATTTATTCAGAAGGAACTCAGAACTTCGGTTATCAACACAGTTAAAGATTTAATAAACAATGTGCTGTACCTTTCTTCGCGAGCTGCAAGGTTATCTAACCAAAAAAAAGGAACTTCAACGGTATTGGTAACTGAAGAACCAGCGACTACAACGGTAACTAAAACGACAATGACTAAAACGACGATATCGGTAAATGAACAAAAAAATAGTAACCAAAAAAAAGGAACTTCAACGGTATTGGTAACTGAAGAACCAGCGACTACAACGGTAACTAAAACGACAATGACTAAAACGACGATATCGGTAAATGAACAAAAAAATAGTAACCAAAAAAAAGGAACTTCAACGGTATTGGTAACTGAAGAACCAGCGACTACAACGGTAACTAAAACGACAATGACTAAACCGACGATATCGGTAAATGAACAGAAAAAGAGGATAAATGCAGGAAAAGATGATTCATTCAATCGGTCTTGGTCGCAGTTGAGAAGGGCACTGTCAAACACCTCGACAGACACTGAAATTTGTCAGTCAATTCATTTTGCAAAGGAGAAAAATCTTACAAATTTAGTTTTAAAATTAGTTTGTCTGGAAGATGCGAGTAAAGCCGGACAGCTTTTTTCATCTGAAATGTCAATTTGGAAAAATTGGAAGAAACTCAACGATGAGGATAAATACTTTCTTAAATTGCTATCATATGATGAGATTATTTTGAAAGTACAAGCTGGGGTTGCAAATATAACATTGCAACCAGGAATGGAAAAGGAATACGCCAGCGACTTTCTGAAAGTCGAACGTTATAATGAAAATAAGAAGGTTCACGACGATAATAAATTTTATAAGGAGTGCATGAGCGTACTCTATTTTTCAAGTAACCATGTTATTAGAAAATTGAGGGAAGTTTTGAAAGGAGAGTATCTTAGTCAACCAAGTTTCTTGAAAAAGGATAGTTACTGCTGGGAGCAAAGTACTTTGTACAACGAGGTCTCAAACATCAATAAGCACACTGCAGGGTATCAACCTCCAACGGTTAAATGCTATCCAAATGAAACTAATTTTCAAGAATTTGTTAAATTTCTTAATAAAAACTACGAAGATACTGGGATGGCATTTGTTGCTACAAATTTATATGGTGGTCTCAAACTTTGGGAGCGTATGCGGCAGACAACTTCTACTAGTCCTATTGCTTATTAAATAAGATTATATTATAATCTAATTTTAAAATTAATTTTTTATAATTATTCTTAATATTAGATTATAATTATTATAATTGTAATTGAATTAATTATGTTGAATAAAAATCAATGAAATGGTATTATTTGAATAATTTGGTTTTATATTATTCATTTAATAAAATTTTTCAAGTTAATTGAATTATATGTTTGCTCCGTGATGAAGAATTTAGAGTAGACCTAAATAATATGTAGTAGGTACTTATATTAACCGCTGCAATATTAATAAAGATAATGATGCGGATTAGTCCACACATTTAAAATTTTGGTTTTCATTGTACTTCGATGAAGAGAGAATGTGAATGATTGTGGAAATATTGAATCCAATTGAATTGTGAATCCTACGACAATATGTGATCGAGTCTTCTTGACCTTGCAGAAAGCAAATTAGGAATGTGACGAGATCGTATTTCAATTTAAAGTTGAGTTATGTCACCTTCCTACTCGTAGACAAAATTCCGAGTCGAGATTGCCTTTCTGTTACAAATGAATTGAAACAAAGAAATCGAATGAGAAAATTATTGCAAATTCTTATATTTTATTTACTTGATTTTTCCCTCATATCAATTCGTTTATCATGCGTGTCTGTTACAAATGAATTAAAATGAAGGAATGAATTCGAAGGAGAAAATTATTGGGAATACCTTTTTA
The DNA here is from genome assembly GCA_035079385.1 of Aspidiotus rigidus. Lineage (NCBI taxonomy): Eukaryota > Metazoa > Arthropoda > Insecta > Hemiptera > Diaspididae > Aspidiotus > Aspidiotus rigidus. The sequence continues at coordinate 6,658,177 of JAVHKY010000023.1, forward strand.
ATTTCTTGGTTTTTCTTTAATTTCAATAGCCAATTGCAAAAACATTGTCATTGAAATGAAGGAAAGTAGGCAAAAACAACAAAAAAAGAAAAAAAGAAAAAAAAGTTTTTGAAAAAGCATGGGGCTTGAACCGTCGTTCTTGTATATCATACGAATGTTTTACCTAGGTACGGGTATCGGTTTTATGTGACGCGTAAGGGAGGATTCTGGTTCTGTTTCACGCGCCTCGCTTGTTCCTATGTTAACTGGGCGTGAGTTTCACTAAAGTACGAGTTTCGATAAAAATCGTGACATATATACGAATTTGAAATTTTAATAATATTGTTGGCGGGTACTCTTACGTAATAATGGCTTCGTCTCGTAGCGTTGTTCTACGTGATCGCAATGTCTCTGTCGTAGAGTATGTGCGCACCCCGCCAACCGGTCTGCTTATTCCGGTATGCAATAAGTATGACGTGTGAAATTAGTATACTCGTGGTTCTTACTCTGGTATGCAGTAAGTGCATACCCGAACGTTATGCCCGATTATTCATATCTATAGTATGGGCCCAGCTATAGCTATGAGTAATCGGATGTACGAAGCAACGGCGGTTTAATACCCACCTACAAGGTTTCGTCGCGTTCGATTGAAAAAAAAAAAAAAAAAATCGTATGCATATGAACGATCGCATATGTGTGCGAATTTTCCGAGTGCTCTGTGCCAGGAAAAAATATGGAAAAAGAAAAGGGAATACCTGGCACAGGGCACCGGTTTTGCCGGTTTTTTTTTATGAAATTTGATGAAAAAGTCTATCTTCTTATACCAGATCAGTGATTTTTCTCTGATTCTAGAATTTGATCAATCTCAGAAATGTCTTAGAAATCCAGAACTATCCTAGAAATTCATAAGTGCTCCTCTTAATAACCACTGCGCTAGAGAAATGAGTAAGTGCGTCAGACCTGTATTTTAGAAGGGCTGGAATGTAGCTCTCGCAAGAGAGATTTAATTATGGCAAAATTGATGCAAAAACGATGAAATTTTTGATCTATCTTGGAAAAAAAATTATGAGAAAATGGTTGCTTTAAAAAATGGTAAAATGATCCTTGCGTTGGAGAAATTCATAATTGCCCCTAAGTGGGCCAGAAGGAATATAATTGTACTACTGTAACCCAACTTCCTTGAAGAGCAATTCTTCGTAACTGATTTGTTTTTTTTTTTGGGGAGGGGCCGACCAAGAAGGAACGTGATTTTTTGTCATCTCAGCTGTACAAAGTTGAATTGAAGTACAATCTGCAAAATTACGTTGAACAGTCGATTACTACGACCTGAAGAATAAGGCTGAGGACATCAACCACTGCAGGTGAAAAGAAATCTTATTCCGCTGACCGTTATTTTACAGATATGTCAATTCAACTCTTAACGGCAGATTCTTGAGTGGGGGGTCTCTTTGTAGGTCAAAGAGGGTCACCTTACCATTGAGGAGTACACCTCATACTCACCTAGTGGACCTATAATGACATCGACTGTTTAGAAAAAGGGTTTTCCAATTCTGCCGAACAAAGTTGAATAGACGTATATGCAGATAATGAACACAAGGAAAAGAGGTTATGGGTATACTCTCCGAAATATCGTCCAACCAACCACGCGACAGCAAGCAAGAGCTGCTCCACCTTGCAAGCTTATATCCGAAAAGCTCGTCAAGCCACCACAACTGCCAGCGACCAAAGTCAGGACCTCCTGTCACATATAGCTCAACAGAGGAAATTTCATCAATGAACCTTTTTTATGGGGGGGTTTTTTGAGAAGTTTGCCGTGCGCCGTACGCCGTCCGATAAAAAATTTGGTTAGGCCTAAAAATAGTTCTGCAGCCCATACCGTGAGCGGATGAGAATAATTTTTTGTTTCGACTTCTCTAGTGGAGGACAACATTTCAACGCACATTTGGAACATTTTACGATCCAGGCCAGAGCCTTCAGAATCTCAACTTAGATTATGTAAAAACTAGCGTCTGTTACGTCGTCGCTACGCGTCGACGACAGTCGCTCGCAAGGTGAGTACCAATTTTGGAATGAAGAAACAATTTTTTCCAAAAAAAATTTCTGAAAAAAAAATGATTTAAAAAAGACGCGGCAATTCACTAACAAAAAACTATACTGTTCTATTCACCAACAAAAAAGACCAAAGAAACTGCCTCATGAACAGATATAGGTATATTGTTTTGGGGATACTACATTACTTCTGTTAGAAAAATTATTATAAAAACTTCCGTGTTTTTTAAACAGGCTGAGCTTTGGTCCGCATGTGAGATCAGGCTAGGGGTGCCCTCCCCCCATGATGATGAATGAGAGATATAGAACAATCTTTTAGAAATGTCAATAGGAGAGCGTGATTACAATAACTACACAGCATTTGTGGCAAAGAACCAGTTTGAATGCAAATTGAAGTACCTATATGGTCGACATATCTTCCAAAACATTTCAGTGAGTCGCATGATCCGATCCAATGTTTTTCACAGATTTGACGTCACGTTTGAATCGATCTACATATAACATAGGTGCACCGGGGAATAAGTGAAGATCTGAATATGTCTTAATCACAGAAGTGAATACCTCTGCCACACAAAGTAGAATTGACATATCTATAGAATCAAGGATCACGATAAAAATATGTTACAATCAAATTTTCTTGAAAAATTCCTGATAATATGACAGTAAATACAAAGTAGACATAAATTCCGAGAAGTATTTTCAAGAAATAATTCGATAATGAAGTCAGATTTAGGATAACAATGTTTGTTTTTTGAAACACTTCATGAATATGAATACTTCCAAATTATTAGGACGTGACCGCAAATCTGCCGTACAACGTTAAATAGACGTACAAAGTTAAATAGACGTATATGCGAAAACAACGATCACCGAGACGAGGCGTTCGCCTTCGGATCAATGGGCTGTATGTGTGTTGGGAACGAAGCTTTGTATTCACACACCACTACTATCACAGTGGATTGCATATCAGTGCATATACGTCCCTTTTTTGGACGTATATGCATCGCGAGGTGAAAAATGTACCGTATCTGAAGATTGAGCACTTACTAAAGAAAATTATTATAATCATCGAATTCTGCGTTGAAAGTTGCTATGAGTGAGTAACTTATGCGATCTTAATATCTTTCGAATACATTTTTATATTCTTTTTGATACTTTTCCGTGATGGTTGTTTTCGCATATAGGCTACATCTATTCAACTTTGTACGGCAGAAATTGGCTCTTGTAAAAACACAGCCTGTTTGCCTTCCCACGCACCTACACACGATTACTTCAACCATGATTCTTCAGATTGTTGATATGTAGATACATCAGTTCTATTTTTACAGCAAACAGGAGTATAAGATCTGATACTAAAAAAAAGTTTGTTTCCTGTTTCATGAATCCCCATCGTTTATTTAACAAACCTTTGTCACATTTTGTTATCAAACATCATTAATTCATAGTCAAACCAAACGTTCTAAAACAATGTAGCCCACTACCTAATATTTTATGTACAACGTCTTACCAAAACTCTGGACAATAATATCAATGCTTTGGAAAACCAGCAGCTAGTTACATCACACGCGTTCCAAAGTTTTGGAAAATGATAAATTGGTCAACATATACTCTTTCACTAATCAAAACAAATTTCGCAGCTTGATTTCTTCTCGCAACTACAGACCAAGGAAAAAAGTGATAATATGGAAGTTTTCACAATAAGACTTGAACCAATGTGATATTTTCAGAAGTTCTTTGAACAAATAAGAAACTCTGTTATAATTACAATATAATGAACTAGGCAAACTTACCTACCTGATTCAGACATTGAAGTTACACCCCACGTCCAGAATCCCGCTGAATAATCGGTTACCCTATTGTGACGAGTGGAAAAACTACCCTATAAATCGCGATTCTGTGACCCTAGTTCCCCTCCAGCAAATTCTCCAGGAAAAGTGCATCGTTGCATTTGTGACCCTGAGACCCAACAGTGACCCTACATATTCTCGAAAAGTGGTAACCCTATTCAACGCACGGTATACCCTATTGTGACACTCAAGTAACCATCCAAGTGCATAGGACCAGTAACTCATTAGTAACCTTGAAGTGACCCTGTTGTAGACGTTTGACGAGCAACCGTAAAATCGCCACACTGTGACCCTTTGGTAACGCGATACCCGTACTCTGTAGTAGACCTGTAGTTACCCTGGAGTGACACTTTCGGTAACTCTTCTGTGACCATGTAGCGACCCCATTATGGCTACCCTATAGTAGCCTTAGTACAGCCCCTTTATCGCCTCCACAAAAAGAGCTACTGTAGGGTTGTTAGTAACCCTATAGTAGCCTTTTTTGTAGAGGTCATTGCCTCCGCAAAAAAGGCTACTATAGGGTTGCTAAAAACCCTATAGTAGCCTTTTTCGTACAGGTCATTGCCTTCACCAAAAAGGCTACTATAGGGTTCCTAAGAAGCCTACTGTAGCCCTTTTCATGGAGGTCGTTGCCTTCATGAAAAGGGCTACAGTAGGCTTCTTAAGAACCCTATAGTAGCCTTTTTGGTGAAGGCAATAGCCTCCACAAAAAAGGCTACAATAGGATTCTTAAAAATCCTACAGTAAAGCCCACATAATAGTACAACACAATGTTTATAAAATGAATGCAGTGTATTATTAGAAATGAAATCACGAAAATTACAATTTACGCGTCATGAATACTGAAATGTAACGATTAAATTGAAATAATACGAAGTAAATGTAATCGACGGATATAACGGAACAGAATAGTGCAAATAATGAACGAGAAGTGAACGTTTTTTACAAATTAGCATTTTAAGTATCAAAAAATTGCGACGTTAGCGCATAATTATCTCAAGCGAATTGAAGAAAAGAGCACCAGTAAAAGTTAAAAAATGCAAACGAATGGCGAAGTCGAAATAGAAATAAAATATTGAAATAAAAAATTTAAAAAGAAATGTACGTACAAATAAAGCGATAAGGAATGGTGAAGTCGGAATGAGAATAAATTGAAACAAAAAATTCAAAAAGAAATTCGCGTACAGTAAGCGTGTCCCTAAAAACCCTACAACATGCGAGCGAAACAAACAAAATTGGTCTATCTACTCCGTCGGAGAATGGTGGTCATCGTTGACAGTTAAAGATGAGGAAGTCTTACAAAGCTTAGCGAGTTGTTCTTCAAGTTCTTCATCTAGCAATTCTGACAACGAATCATTGAATGGTGGGGCTGACGTGACCGACGTATTGGTACGAGAATGCTGCTGCAACTGACCTATGGGTGAAAGATGAAATACGTTTATTAAGAGGGTAAGAAAATTCAAGAAAAGCGACATAGTTCAGTCGAACGAAACACGAACTTGGCACAAACCTGGAGCATAGATTTTTTTGCGCAACCCACCTTTATGGTAAATTTGGTGAGGATAATCTTTGTACCGAGGTAGTATCATACGAGAAAAAGTGAAAAAAAAAAAATAAAAAAAAAGAGGAACTGTCAGGAATTCTTATAAGGATACCATTTTTGACAAATATGCGCAAAAAATCTACATCGAAGATTGTACCAGAATCGTCTCCGTCTTCCCCCCCCCCCCCCCTTCTAATGTGATCGGAGTAACAGTAATTTTTGTATGAAAGTTTACCTTCCTGATCTCGAGCTTCTCTCGACGCCGAACTGTTGACCGTAACTTTTTTTTCCACATTGAGGCACCGACGTTTACATACGGTGCGACTGGATTTCAACCACCTTTGAATGATCGCGCGAACTTTATCGCGGTGATCCTTCTTGTTCCACGCTGCTGTAATAGCGGGACCATTACTCCTACAAAGGTGATTAGGTCGTATGATTGGTAGGCATTCACTCGGCCAGTTGCTGGTTTCACCTGAAACAGACATGTAGACTAGAGTACGCGAAGAAAAAATAAAAAGAACCTGCGAAAAAATACTCACGAATTATTATTTCGTACGCTTCAGTGTATTGAATCCACTGAATATAGAACATTTCGGCACCATTTACGAATGTTTCATTCGATACATTTGGATCATTCTCGTCATTATTATTCTCCCTGTTGAAAGATGAACGAAAAATGTTTCTCAACAAGGAGTATAAAGCATGAGTGTGTTCTTCTCGAATAGGATTGTGCATTTGTATTGCCTGAATCTGCAAACATAATGAATGAGAGTACATAAGAAGAATCAGTTATACAAGTGCACACGGTAAGAAACGTCTAAGCATTTGAGTAAGCAATACAACTTACAAAATTTTCTCGCACGACGCTTTGAAAGTACGAACTAGTAGTCTTTATTTTTTCATCAAACGCCAAGAACTCCGACTTAGTTGATTTTGGTAAATCGAGACGACGGAACAGATAATGACTCGTGATGGACTCGGTGTCCCGTTCATTTTGGGAACATTTGACCAACGACGATGAGGTTGATTCGGCTACATCAGAAAATGGCGAATGACAGAATGGCGAATTGCTCGATGGTGTACTCCAGACTGACGAGCTGGGTCGAATGCGATAGATTTCGAAGGAGTTGTTTCTCCATTGCCTGGCGTAGTCAGATAAGAGTAAAGAGAGCAGTCTGAGGCGCGAGAAGCACCATCATCAGCACCATCATGTACAACATATCTGTAATAATAATTTCATTATAATGTAGTTCAATATGTAAGAAATCAACACAGCCAAATAATACACGCGCTTACCCGAAATTGTTTTCAACGTTGACAGACGCATCTTCGAGAGTCTTTTCCGGCTTCTTTTCCTTCGCGACAGGTAACAACGAACTTCCGTAGGAGAATCTCGCTTTTGCTTTAGGTTGCCTCTCCGCACTAGGAAGGTATTCATTCTCAGGTACTGGTAAAGTGGATACGTCCGATAACAAACTGCTCGCGCTTTCAGACTTGATCCACGCCTTTCGTCGTAAGACAATAGCGCTGAAAATAAGGAAAGCATCAAAACGCACCAAAAAAAGAAGAAAAAAAAAACATAATATTTCATTCTTGTACTTCGCAATTTATAACACGAGCTATCTTATCGAGTACTTACTGTAGGCAAATAAGTAATATTATACGTGCGATAGGTATGCGGCCGAAGTATCAGAAATAATCGAGCGTCTTTTTCAATCAAACATACACCCGAGTGAGAATATTACTGAACAATCATTGCGGAATTTCTTGTTTCAGACTCGAACTTGAGGTACGAAAGCTCGCTTACGATCCTTCGATAGCGCTTACGATCCTTGGATAGCGCATTGAAAACCAAAAATGATAGCGCATTGAAAACCAAAAATTCGGTAAGCTGAGAATCAGGAAATGAAGCAACATAAATTCATGGGAAATAAGAGAGTGAAGAACGAGAAACGAAAATAGGTTCGAGATCGAATATAGCGAAGATGGAAACATTTGACGATCGAGTGGTTACTGAGTGGTTACTACGTAAACCATTTCAGTGACTGTATACATTGACAGACTAGAAAGAAATCGTACGTTACTTTATGCAGAAATAGTCGCTAATTATAATATTGTCTAATAAATAAAATGCAGTATTTAAATGCTTACGTAATGACGAATCTATTTTCAATCGGCCAGAATACTTGATACGCGAGAACACTGATGGACAATAAGTCGTACATTCACAATACCAAATTTACACTGAAAAGAAAAGTGAACTGATTGTACTAATATCTTGTAAAATAAAACAACTTCATGAGCGATTCGCCTAGACACGTACTTCACCGAGAACGAATATTCAGATTGAACCATCAAATACCATCCAAAAGCTACAAAGTGAAAGAGACGTTCTGCAGTGATTATCCACAAATTGAAATACAATTGAATAGCGAGCCAAGAATAAGAGCAACAAGCTGAAAAGTTGATATTGTATCGTGTTATTGAATATCATTTATCGTATGAGATGTACATCGAACACGGTTCTACATATGGCGAATAATATGAAAAAATTACGTACTTGCACATGCAAATTATGAATTACGATGAATGAAATCCAATCTTTCAATGTACTGCGTTGACAGGCACCGTATCCGCGTTAACGTGAATTACTTACACTTTCAAATCTTTTCGACGAAAATGTGAACGATTTTTTTTTTTGCACCAACTACCGAAACATTTAACATGGCGGCTATAAACGACAATATTGCTTCGCGTTCGAACTGGAAAACGAGTAACCGTTAACGTTATAACGTACACCGACAACGGAACAATTCAAATTTCTTCTTATTGGCTTCGAGGTTTTCGTTTGAAATTTCGACGCTGTATGCAATGTTACCAACAACGTGTGGGAAAAATTATTCACTTCTGTAGCACCATTTCTCCTGACATTTTCATTATTCGCGATTCATTTTCGAAATATGTATGATAATTCCATATGTAGGACATAATTATTTATATAAAACTAATTAATCATTGAAATTTTGTAATTAATGCGCGTAAATGCAATCTACATGGCAGACACTCGTTGGAGTAGTAAGAGAAATATTTTATTTGTATCACGTGATCAATTTCAACCAATCCTGGCTGTACCACACTACCTTATTATAGACAGTTCCGTTCCAATAGTACATTTAATTTTTACATCTCTGTGAATTTTGCAAAGTTTATTGTGTACATTTGCATACTACCTCATCCTCTATATCTCCGTAACAAGGATTTCATCTCGCATAATGTCTCGTTCCTAAACTTATTGTCAAAGTAAGTATTTACTACATGATATTTACAATTTATCGGATAACCGGATGTCATAGCTACTGTATAATTTATTCGATTTTTTCGTTTCCTATTATTATAGATTCACCATTCCGTCCTGCTTATTTCTATAGATGTCCGTTCTCGTCGACATTTCAACGAATGCGTATTTTCGTAGTGCTCATTCATTCTTCTGTAACAAAATTACACCAGCATCGGATATCTGGTTTCAATTAAGATAGATCAACGTTTTGTTCCTGAATTTTTACCGCATGTAAGTACATATATAAGTCTCGAATGAATATCTCTTGTCTTATCTTGTCGCACGCGCCTTATTTACTCCTGTCCGTTGATCGACGGAAGCAAGCTTCTACCGTATCGATAGTATTCGCCTCTGTAATCTATAGGATGATTCATTTTATTGTGTACGATTCAAGTCCAGTTTCAACTATGATTTTTCAGTTCGAATCGTGCGCTTAATGCAAGAAGCTGTCGCTCTTGCTTAAATGTCTAATCTTTGAGTGTAAATATCTTTCGTCATTGTAACGATCTCTTTGTTTTCGAGCGTTCCTTTAAAGAAACCTTTTCAAATTCAAATTTATTTCGAGTTGTTTAAAAGGAACTTACACGTATCTATCGTATTCTTCATATCGCATCGTGTTTTCTCGTCTCTCGTCTCCTATTATTATGATTATTATCATCGTATACTCGATAACTTAAAATCAATTTTTTTTCGTACAGAATCGCCATTCAGTCTTTTAATGCCTTACACATATCGTATGTCACCGCAGACGTGATGGCGCAGCTATCAAGGCGTAGAATTACTGTTTGTTTCGCTGATATTCGATTATAATCTGTTGACTTTGTTGATCGTAAGTATACCGATCGTTTGTTCATCCCGTCCTGTTCTCTCATCTCTCTCTCTCCCTCCCTCTGTCCGTTAATTATTATGCTCGATAATTTATTTGATGTTATTTTACAGGTATTTTATACTGAATCACCATTATTCGCTGTTGATACCACAAAATCGTATGTCACAAGTGGTAGCTAGATGTAGAGCTGTTTACTGATAATCAATGCGATTGTTGTACATGTAATCTGATGTTGAAACTGATATTTCTCGTTTGTTGCTCGTTATTCATTGTAAGTATGCGTCATGTTCTCTCATTGTTTGTCTCGTAAAATTATCAAATTATCGTAAAATTATCAAATTATCGTATATTCGATAACTTAAAATCAATTTTTTTTCGTACAGAATCGCCATTTAGTCTTTTAATGCCGTCTACATCGTATGTCATCGCAGAGCTGGCAGCAATCTGTGCCTAGAATTACTGTTTGCTGATATACTCGATTATCTTTGTCTAAAATTCGTTGACATTCATCTGATGTTTCGTTGATTGTAAGTATACCGATCGTTTGTTCGTCGCATCTTTTTCTCACATCTCTCCCCTTCTCTCTCCGTGTTCGATAATTTATTCCATTTGTTTGTACGTTACAGTTTACCTACTGGAGCCGTACTTTGAAATTAGATTTCCCTCGCCGTCGGATTTCTAAGGGAGGTTCGAGTTCCAACTCCCTGCAGTTGGGTCAGAGTCGTGGACCAATACATGTACGACCCAAAAAAATGATCGGTTTCTCATGGGCGAAGAAGCTCACAGGGTACTCTTCTTCACGCCCTTCGAAGACGACGCCGTGTCTTTTGGAGATATGGATGGATCCGATTATGACAAGACGCAACATTTATTAGAAATTGCACCAAGATCTGCGGACGTCCTTCCTCGCTCTCTGTATCTATGTCGTCAAAAGGAAGATGAAATTCGCTGTCGCAGGCAAGCTGAAGCCGAACAAACTCCTTCATATCGTTGAGTTTAATTTTTTTTTTCGCCATCCATTCCTTCTCCTGTATGTTTAACTTGTAATTTTTTTTTTTTTTTCAACGCCATTCTTATTATCCCGCCATTCTATACTTTCCTTGTACTTTGTGTTCAGGTTTAGGTTCTTTTTTTTCGCAATTTTTTATTCGTACATTTGTTTCTTCTCGTTTTTGGGGATGAACTTACTTTTGCGTGTTTTTGTATCATATTCTTCGAAATTTTCATTGCCACCGGTAACATAGATCTTGTCATTAAGAACACAGCATGTACGTTGAACTCGAGTAATATATTATGTTTATCTTACGGTTTGCGAATTATTTTGTCAATAACTTCATTATGAAGTGTGCTGAGTACGTATATGACTATCGGAATACTTACAGAAGCTGAACATAATTTTTAATATTTGAATTGAGAAATATTGAGTGATGGACGATTGCGTAAACATACGTGTAAGTACGAGTATATGAATTCGTGAACTTGAAATACACAGCGCCAGTCATTGAGAAAGAATTGCAATGAATTTGAACTAGTCATCTTGAAAAAGTTTACTGCTGCCATGAAATTTGCTAAACAATAAGTCATTCAGCAGCGCTACAATTTGGTACTTTACGGTACATTTTTGGGAAAGTAGTTCATTGAACTCATTCACTGTAAGATGAATTTGCGATACCTTTGAATTACCTCAAAATAACCCATCCACGATCGAGTAATTTATGGGGAACTGCTGGGAATCTACATCATTGAACTGGGTAACTTTTGGTCAACAGCTCGCACCCTTAATTCGCCCAAAAACAGACTTTCATTACTTCTAAGTAGCCTTCCACTACAAGTTTACTCCAGGTATATTTTTGGGTATCATCGCGAGCAATAATCGGGTCACAGTATTACCCTTTCATCGCTTCTCAGTCACCCTGTACACGGAGTCTACTACAGGGATATTTTTGGGTATCATCGCGAGCAATAATAGGGTCACAGTATTACCCTCTTATCGCTTCTGAGTGACCCTTTACACGGAGTCTACTACAGGGCAACTTGAGAGTTATCGTGGGTAATTATTGGGTCACAGATATTTCCCTTACATCGCCCTTCTGTAACTGCAGTTACAAATGGTCTACAAGAGGGGAATATTAGAGACACGGATGCACTTTTTTCTGAAACCCATAAAATACCCCTAGTGACCCAACTGTAAGCCGTGCAATAATAGGTTTACTACAAGGTTACACAGGGTCACACGTGGAAATTGTCAAAGTGCATTCATTCCAGCAGGATCACACCTCATCAGCTGGACGGTGCTAAACGAGACGACCCTGAAATTGCACTGACAACCCTCTTGTAGATAGGGTTACACATGGAATTTTATTCACCGGGATGCGGGAATTCTCGTCTTCAATCAAATTTAAATTACATCAAGGAATTTCAAAACATAAGCAGCCTATAAATATTATCACTTCACTAACAAGAACTACCTGTAACAACTAACAATATTATTTTTATAAAATCGAAATTCTAAATGAAAGTGCGCAGTTGCAAGAAATGTAGTTTGTAAATTGTAGCGATCATCAGACTTGCTCTTGTACTTGGTTTGCATGTAGAACAATCAACTGTGAAGAAAGAATGATACTTCCAAGCGGCTCCGTGTGTGTGTGTGTGTGTGTGTGTGTGTGTGTGTGTGTGTGTGTGTGTGTGTGTGTGTGATCAAATGACAGGTCTCCCTCCTTCGCTCTTCCTGTCACAGTCATTCGCAAACGTCAAGGAATATTCAATGCTGACAGACAACCATGCCCTACAAAGTTATGACGTACATCCAAATCGACGATCAGGCAATTCGGGCCCTACAACCGCTAGGTTTGCTGTAATCGCGAAAATGGAACCGGGGTAAAGGAGAAAATTCCATTTGTCTCAATGTACCTAATTTAAATTTGAAATATCTTTGGAAACAAGCAATATTTTGAAAAAACTAACAGAACTAAATTTGTTGATCATAAAATTTCCTTTCAAATGAAATTATCAGTTTTGAAATACATTGAAATTTTATGATAACGGTTACGGCCCGCTCACCTCAATACCCCCAATGTCTATTATGTACCCGGTTGCGTTATCAGCGAAGCTAGCGCTGTTGGGTTCTTGTATCTTTCGGATGATTTGTGCGAGTTTGTGAATGGTGATAATGCACACTACCATTACTTCATTGATGGAATAACAGGGAAAAATTCAGATCTAGGAAATTGGAGCCTTCATTCTCGTAGGATGAACACCTTACTCTGAATTGTGTTGAAATGAACGTTGGATATCCTCTTCGTTCACGTGACGTCACTAACTGCTAACATCGAGCAATTTTGATCGATAGTGCGCGATATTCTGCGATAGTATCGCAGAATTTTGCGATAGTATCATGCGATGGTACTTAGAACATTATCGACTCCCATAAGAATACACAGGGAACATTTCGATCATGTGTTAGTATTTCAAAATGAGAAATAAATAATGGAATTCAATGTTGATAATCAAGATCTGGAAGATCTCAAGTATTTGAGAATGTATTTTTCGTTTCTCACTTTATTCTTCTATTTAAATATGAGCAAATGATCGAAATCAATTTTTCTTCTTATGGAAAAGTCCGTGTAAAAAAAGTTTGTTTACTTTCCCTAAGCACCATCATCACAAATCTCGAAATTATTTTGAACTGGCCGCTTGCGGCGCGCCTTCGGCGCCAAACAGGCTCGCGCTTCGCGCTCGCTGTTTCATGATTACGGGCTCGCGCTTTGCGCTCGCTGGTTTGTTTATTAGTTTTGTGTCAGAATATCTCTACTATCACTTATATCTTTCATAATTAACAACACCCAACTAATAGAATAATCTATATTATTAAAAAGATCTATCAGTAACCGGCTTCTATTATCACCGCGTTATCACCTTCTTATCATCCGTTTTAGGACTACGCTGTATGGGACTTCGCCGGACGCGACCTACATTATGATTGTAATCATCCTAGACTCCTCTTGGATTTAGTAGATCGATTCTTTTCTTTCTTTTCGTTGCCCGCAGTATTTTTTTTGCCATGACGTTAAATTATTAATGAAATCTGCGCTTTGATTTCGACTACCTTTGTTTGTATTTTAATAACAATAGAAAATTCATAATTAATTTCAAAATAGATTTCTAATACTGTAGAAGATTTATCTTCGCAATCGTATTTCATTCATCCGGATATTCATTATTATGGAGTAAGTAGAACTACATATCTTGTAGATTTGACTGCCTAATACTCTAGACTAGACTAGACTAGATTTTATAACGCTTTGTAAAAGCCTATGAATAGGGTACGCCATAGTATTTAATGTACGTAGTATTCCATCTCGTTTGAATAATATTAGTCCTGTTTTCAATCATTGTTTCAGATTGGATCGTAATCTATGGCACTAGCCTTTCATTATACTCGTTTATTCCAGGAATTGCAACTTTTATCATACTCGGAGAAGTTTATCCGAGGAATCGCAAATATTGAACGTTCCTTATACTCGGAGAAGATTATCGGAGGAATTTCAAACATTGAACGTTTGTTATACTTGGAGAAGTTTATCCGAGAAATTGTAAATATTGAACGTTGTTTATACTCCGAGAATTTCATCTGAGGAATTTCAAGCATTGTATCTTTTGGTTTACTTGGACACTTCTATCCGCGGCTGGCGTTTCAGTGTTCATTGATATTATAATGGAAGATCTTTGTAGAGAATTATTGTATTGTTCCAAAGAGAAGCAATATTTTGAAAGTATTGATGTACCAGGAGATGGGAGTTGTTTATTTCATTGTTTTCGTTCTGTTTATTTGGTAACTTGTTATATTCACAATATTTGCGCCAGCAGTGCTGTGAATATATTCATAATAATCAAGAGCAGTTGTCGCACTATTTTGGTCTCAATATAGAGGAATTAAATTAGAGAATAAGGCGATTAACTGATCCGCAGGAATATGCTGATCATACTGAAATATGTCTTTTGTCGATAAGTTATAATATAGAGGTGTGGGGTTACCAAGAAACTTCACGTGGAATTATAAAATGAGTTTTTCGTGAAAATGAGGTAATGAAGCGATAGTGAAATTGCTCTATATAAAATGGTAATCATTATATGCCGTTATTTGAAAATGATGAACATGAATAGACTGAGTTTTTTGTGATAATAAAATATCGATTACAGTGTGATTACAGTAGCAAAAGTACCCGAAATATTTCCAATCGCAAATTTGTTCTCCATAAGAAAACATGGGAAGCAAACCGATCATATGGTATTAATTAAAATTGAGAAAGAATTGAGGGGTTAAAAGTTCAATTTTGGAAACTGATTACATCACACATTATAAAAGTACCTAAACTTATTTGCCCTCAATCTTTTTTAATTTTTGTTTAATTTCATACTGATCTTTGCTCCCCGTGTATTTCTTATGGGAGAAAAATTGCGCTTGGAAATATCAAAGGTATTTATCGATATTTTGTTATCACAAAAAACTCAGTCCATTGAGTTGTAATAGTTCTTTACAGTCACCAACGGATCAGATGAATATCGATATTAGTCGTTCATCATTAGTGCATTTAGATCACTCTTACCTTATACTCTGTTCACATCACGGTATAAGATGAAGAGGTAGTGACACAAATGTATTCTGACTGTGGTAAACGCTGTCCGTGATTTTGTAGTAGTTCTGAACATTCCGAGCGCAGCGCTCGTGATGAAAGTGATGGGTAATGTACAGAGTCTTATGGGAACACCGCTACTTTCAAAAATTTATTGCAGGATCAGGAATCAGCCGATGCATTTCATATTTGGCATAAAAGTACCATTTAATCTACTCTATAAAATTTTGAAAGAATCACCCTTCTAAGTATAAATTCTTGGATTTTTTATAATCCTTGGAAATTTCATCAATACTAGGGTACCAAGGGTAACGGCTCGGCGCAGGTGGGGTGTAGAAGGAACAGGGAAACAGCCCGAGTGTTTGCTGCAAACCTAGCGGAAGTTTGTACCTACAACTTCAAAACTGCGGACACGATTTTAGCGTTGTGTCATTAGGTGTCACTACCTCTTCATCTTATACTGTGGTTCACATTAAGGAAAGATAGAAATATGACCTTGAGAACGGAACGGTAGATTAAAATTACCCGGAGCGTTCCGTTCTCGAGGTCATATTTCTATCCTTCCTTAATGTGAACAGAGTATACCGCTATGATCAGTTTGGGTCACGTTCAGAGTTGTTACAACATTTGGTACTGTTAAATGTATATTTTCCCAATGTTTCAGAAGGAGTCTTCGGTACCTTTATCAGAACCACGGAATGATCATATGGATATCAATGAGATCGTTAATTTGTTATTAGTAACTTTAGATCATCCTTATGTTATGAGTGATCGTTTTGGATCAACTGCAGAACTGTCTCCAAATTTGGTCCATACAGATCTGTGTAACGTCACGCAAACGATTCTCTAACATCGCGGAATAGGGTGATGGAGGAAATCCTGTACCTTATTATTTAGGTCCCATGAATAATGAATGTACTTATTGTCATGCGTTGTATTTCAACAGTGAAAGAACTGGTCACCAAAAAATATTTACCAAATGTTGTATGGGGGGCAAATACGTATTCGATTTCAATTTCAATGTACCTAAGTTGATAAAAGAGTTATTATGTAATGACCATTGTTGTAGCAATAATTTCATTCAGGGCTTGCACAATAACAGTTATTTTTCGGTTAACTTTTATAACCGAAATGAAAATATCAATTTTGACCGATTGACCGTTAACCGTTATAATTGACGATCGATCTTGACCGATTGACCGTTAACCGTTAATTTTTCGGTTATAACTGTTATTTGACCGAAAATTCTAGGTCTTCTAACAACGTTAACCAAAAATTTTAGGACTTTGACCGAAATATTTTTCAACATTTAACAGTTATTGGTCAAAATACAGCTTGACCGATAACCGATAACCGAAAAAATTGGGAGGATCATTTTGACCGATAACCGAAAAAATTTGTGAGGTCATTTGACGGATAACCGTTAACCGTTAAAAAAATTTCGGTCGCAAGCCCTGATTTCATTGAAAATATCCGACAGTATAGGTAATTCAAGTTTGGCATTTGCATCATTTGGTGCGAGTGTAGCAGCTGGTCATGTTCCTGGTGGTGCTTATTGCTTTAAAGTTCAAGGGGTTATTCATCATTTGAGCAGTAATTTGCGGGAAGAGGAACATACTCGACGGAAATATTTGCAATTGTATTTTATTGATTCAGAATTAGCTAATGAATGTAGGAAAACAAGATATTCTCGATGTTTACCGGAATTATTTACTGAATTAGATACATTATTAAGAGAAGAAAATATTTATGCTACAACACTTCTGAATCTCCGTGAAGTTGAAGAACGTGAAATGAGACGATGTTATAATAATGCTGTCATTTCTATCGATTGCAGTGTGTGGTTATTAAAAAAACCTGCCGGTAATAGTATTGATAGTAAGCATTACAGTTTACCAACTTGTAATGAAATAGCTGCTGTATTTTCATCCAGTGATGGATGTCCTCCTCATTTAAGGGATATAGAGATTCATAGCAAGAGTGGAAAATTGATACAGATATCAGCATGTTCTCAGCACACCAATCCTATGGTTTATCCCATTTTATATCCATATGGGGGTGGAGGCTGGCATCTAGGATTTAAAACACGTAGTGGTGAGATGGTATCGTTGAGTCATTATTATGCTTTTCTGTTGAGTGTTTGTCCGACGTTTGTAACATTCGTTCATGCTAGGAAATTGAGTCAACAATTTATCGTTGACGCCTACTGTCAAAGTGAATCTCTATGTTTACAATATATTCCAACTCATCAAAAAGATCTGAGGGTTGAGCAATATCGTGGTTTATACGATTATATTAAAGGTAAATCTCAAGGAGAAAACTACCCCCTATAACAATAATATTGCCTTCTACCTTTGAAGACAGTCCCAGAAACATGGCTCAAAATTATCAAGATGCCGCATGACTTTGGTATCGAGATTTGGAAAACCTGATTCATTTATTACATGTACGTGCAATGGGAAATGGCGTGAAATATCTGAGAATTTAGATTGGTGTAAAAATCCAATTGAGCGCGCTGAGTTGGTCAGCAGAGTATTTAATGCAAAACTATCCTCGTTAATGAAAGAATAACCGATGTAGTCCTTGGTATTGTTATTCATTCCATGCAAGTTTTCGGCTAGGGTATCTTTTACTTTGTTTTTTTGTTATTTGTTTTTAATCATTAGTTTCTATATTCAATCTATTTCTTGGTAGTTTCACCATTCAGTTTGTTTCGGTATTTCACTTGAAAAAAATAATGTCGTGTTTTTCGTTTTGGTTTTTGTTCTGTGCGACATCACTACCATGCATTGACTTACTACTGAGGCGCGCCGTAGGCGCGCCGTCATTGCTAGTCTATATTATTAAAACGATGTATCAGTAACCGTCTTCTATTATCACCGCGTTATCACCTTTCTTATCATCCGTTTTAGGACTACGCTGTATATGGGACTTCGCGGGACGCGACCTACATTATGTTGTAATCATGGACTCCTCTTCGATTTTTAGTAGATCGATTCTTTTCTTTCTCTTCCTTGCCCGCAGTATTTTTTTTGCCATGACGTTGAATTATTAATGAAATCTGCGCTTTGATTTCGACTACCTTTGTTTGTATTTTAATAACAATAGAAAATTCATAATTAATTTCAATGGCTATTTACAGTACATGTGGCGTAGGTGAGTCTTTTCATAACGAGTACATACGTTTGCGGAACGAGCGAAGCGAGTGAAGCAATGTATGTAGGAGTTATAAAGACTCACCTACAACACTTGTACTGTACAAGGCTTTAAAACACAAATACTTTGAAGACAAATTTGTAGGTATCCAATGTATACGTTTTTCGTGCGGCATGTTTACGTCATAGTTTTTTCGCAATGGTTTTCCGTGTGTAAAAGACCATCGGTGACGTTATTTCGTTTTTTTCACAGGCTCCGCGCTAACACTGAAAATCGTTACCTACGTCACTGAAAATCGTTTCGCAAAAACGTACTTACGATGCATGCGTGTTTTAAAATAGATTTCTAATACTGTAGAAGATTTATCTTCGCAATCGTATTTCATTCATCCGGATATTCATTATTATGGAGTAAGTAGAACTACATATCTTGTAGATTTGACTGCCTAATACTCTAGACTAGACTAGACTAGATTTTATAACGCTTTGTAAAAGCCTATGAATAGGGTACGCCATAGTATTTAATGTAGTATTCCATCTCGTTTGAATAATATTAGTCCTGTTTTCAATCATTGTTTCAGATTGGATCGTAATCTATGGCACTAGCCTTTCATTATACTCGTTTATTCCAGGAATTGCAACTCTTATCATACTCGGAGAAGTTTATCCGAGGAATCGCAAATATTGAACGTTCGTTATACTCGGAGAAGATTATCCGAGGAATTTCAAACATTGAACGTTTGTTATACTTGGAGAAGTTTATCCTTGGAATTGTAAATATTGAACGTTGTTTATACTCCGAGAATTTCATCTGAGGAATTTCAAGCATTGTATCTTTTGGTTTACTTGGACACTTCTATCCGCGGCTGGCGTTTCAGTGTTCATTGATATTATAATGGAAGATCTTTGTAGAGAATTATTGTATTGTTCCAAAGAGAAGCAATATTTTGAAAGTATTGATGTACCAGGAGATGGGAGTTGTTTATTTCATTGTTTTCGTTCTGTTTATTTGGTAACTTGTTATATTCACAACATTTGCGCCAGCAGTGCTGTGAATATATTCATAATAATCAAGAGCAGTTGTCGCACTATTTTGGTCTCAATATAGAGGAATTAAATTAGAGAATAAGGCGATTAACTGATCCGCAGGAATATGCTGATCATACTGAAATATGTCTTTTGTCGATAAGTTATAATATAGAGGTGTGGGGTTACCAAGAAACTTCACGTGGAATTATAAAATGAGTTTTTCGTGAAAATGAGGTAATGAAGCGATAGTGAAATTGCTCTATATAAAATGGTAATCATTATATGCCGTTATTTGAAAATGATGAACATGAATAGACTGAGTTTTTTGTGATAATAAAATATCGATTACAGTGTGATTACAGTAGCAAAAGTACCCGAAATATTTCCAATCGCAAATTTGTTCTCCATAAGAAAACATGGGAAGCAAACCGATCATATGGTATTAATTAAAATTGAGAAAGAATTGAGGGGTTAAAAGTTCAATTTTGGAAACTGATTACATCACACATTATAAAAGTACCTAAACTTATTTGCCCTCAATCTTTTTTAATTTTTGTTTAATTTCATACTGATCTTTGCTCCCCGTGTATTTCTTATGGGAGAAAAATTGCGCTTGGAAATATCAAAGGTATTTATCGATATTTTGTTATCACAAAAAACTCAGTCCATTGAGTTGTAATAGTTCTTTACAGTCACCAACGGATCAGATGAATATCGATATTAGTCGTTCATCATTAGTGCATTTAGATCACTCTTACCTTATACTCTGTTCACATCACGGTATAAGATGAAGAGGTAGTGACACAAATGTATTCTGACTGTGGTAAACGCTGTCCGTGATTTTGTAGTAGTTCTGAACATTCCGAGCGCAGCGCTCGTGATGAAAGTGATGGGTAATGTACAGAGTCTTATGGGAACGCCGCTACTTTCAAAAATTTATTGCAGGATCAGGAATCAGCCGATGCATTTCATATTTGGCATAAAAATACCATTTAATCTACTCTATAAAATTTTGAAAGAATCACCCTTCTAAGTATAAATTCTTGGATTTTTTATAATCCTTGGAAATTTCATCAATACTAGGGTACCAACGGTAACGGCTCGGCGCAGGTGGGGTGTAGAAGGAACAGGGAAACAGCCCGAGTGTTTGCTGCAAACCTAGCGGAAGTTTGTACGTACAACTTCAAAACTGCGGACACGATTTTAGCGTTGTGTCATTACCTCTTCATCTTATACTGTGGTTCACATTAAGGAAAGATAGAAATATGACCTTGAGAACGGAACGGTAGATTAAAATTACCCGGAGCGTTCCGTTCTCGAGGTCATATTTCTATCCTTCCTTAATGTGAACGGAGTATACCGCAGTGATCAGTTTGGGTCACGTTCAGAGTTGTTACAACATTTGGTACTGTTAAATGTATATTTTCCCAATGTTTCGAGAAGGAGTCTTCGGTACCTTTATCAGAACAACCGAATGATCATATGGATATCGATGAGATCGTTAATTTGTTATTAGTAACTTTAGATCATCCTTATGTTATGAGTGATCGTTTTGGATCAACTGCAGAACTGTCTCCAAATTTGGTCCATACAGATCTGTGTAACGTCACGCAAACGATTCTCTAACATCGCGGAATAGGGTGATGGAGGAAATCCTGTACCTTATTATTTAGGTCCCATGAATAATGAATGTACTTATTGTCATGCGTTGTATTTCAACAGTGAAAGAACTGGTCACCAAAAAATATTTACCAAATGTTGTATGGGGGGCAAATACGTATTCGATTTTAATTTCAATGTACCTAAGTTGATAAAAGAGTTATTATGTAGGTAATGACCATTGTTGTAGCAATAATTTCATTCAGGGCTTGCACAATAACAGTTATTTTTCGGTTAACTTTTATAACCGAAATGAAAATATCAATTTTGACCGATTGACCGTTAACCGTTATAATTGACGATCGATCTTGACCGATTGACCGTTAACCGTTAATTTTTCGGTTATAACTGTTATTTGACCGAAAATTCTAGGTCTTCTAACAACGTTAACCAAAAATTTTAGGACTTTGACCGAAATATTTTTCAACATTTAACAGTTATTGGTCAAAATACAGCTTGACCGATAACCGATAACCGAAAAAATTGGGAGGATCATTTTGACCGATAACCGAAAAAATTTGTGAGGTCATTTGACGGATAACCGTTAACCGTTAAAAAAATTTCGGTCGCAAGCCCTGATTTCATTGAAAATATCCGACAGTATAGGTAATTCAAGTTTGGCATTTGCATCATTTGGTGCGAGTGTAGCAGCTGGTCATGTTCCTGGTGGTGCTTATTGCTTTAAAGTTCAAGGGGTTATTCATCATTTGAGCAGTAATTTGCGGGAAGAGGAACATACTCGACGGAAATATTTGCAATTGTATTTTATTGATTCAGAATTAGCTAATGAATGTAGGAAAACAAGATATTCTCGATGTTTACCGGAATTATTTACTGAATTAGATACATTATTAAGAGAAGAAAATATTTATGCTACAACACTTCTGAATCTCCGTGAAGTTGAAGAACGTGAAATGAGACGATGTTATAATAATGCTGTCATTTCTATCGATTGCAGTGTGTGGTTATTAAAAAAACCTGCCGGTAATAGTATTGATAGTAAGCATTACAGTTTACCAACTTGTAATGAAATAGCTGCTGTATTTTCATCCAGTGATGGATGTCCTCCTCATTTAAGGGATATAGAGATTCATAGCAAGAGTGGAAAATTGATACAGATATCAGCATGTTCTCAGCACACCAATCCTATGGTTTATCCCATTTTATATCCATATGGGGGTGGAGGCTGGCATCTAGGATTTAAAACACGTAGTGGTGAGATGGTATCGTTGAGTCATTATTATGCTTTTCTGTTGAGTGTTTGTCCGACGTTTGTAACATTCGTTCATGCTAGGAAATTGAGTCAACAATTTATCGTTGACGCCTACTGTCAAAGTGAATCTCTATGTTTACAATATATTCCAACTCATCAAAAAGATCTGAGGGTTGAGCAATATCGTGGTTTATACGATTATATTAAAGGTAAATCTCAAGGAGAAAACTACCAAATTGGTACCCTATAACAATAATATTGCCTTCTACCTTTGAAGACAGTCCCAGAAACATGGCTCAAAATTATCAAGATGCCGCATGACTTTGGTATCGAGATTTGGAAAACCTGATTTATTTATTACATGTACGTGCAATGGGAAATGGCGTGAAATATCTGAGAATTTAGATTGGTGTAAAAATCCAATTGAGCGCGCTGAGTTGGTCAGCAGAGTATTTAATGCAAAACTATCCTCGTTAATGAAAGAATAACCGATGTAGTCCTTGGTATTGTTATTCATTCCATGCACAGAGTAAACAGAGGTCGTCTGAACGCGCTCGAGACACGGGCATCATCCAAATTTGTGGTTTGGGGTTTGCCTAACGCAGTTAACCGAGCGGTGAATCTGCAACACTCAACAATTTTCGTTGTGTACAGCTGCATGCAGAGCTTGACGCGCACTCAACGCGTTAGGCGAACCTAAACTACGAATTTGGATGATGCCCGTATTTGTTAACGTTATGAGTATAGCGAAGACGACCTCTGTTTACTCTGTGATTCCATGCAAGTTTTCGGCTAGGGTATCTTTTACTTTGTTTTTTTGTTATTTGTTTTTAATCATTAGTTAATCTATTTCTTGGTAGTTTCACCATTCAGTTTGTTTCGGTATTTCACTTGAAAAAAATAATGTCGTGTTTTTCGTCTTGGTTTTTGTTCTGTGCGACATCACTACCATGCATTGACTTACCACTGAGGCGCGCCGTAGGCGCGCCGTCATTGCTAGTCTATATTATTAAAACGATGTATCAGTTCCGTCTTCTATTATCACCCCGTTATCACCTTCTTATCATCCGTTTTAGGACTACGCTGTATGGGACTCACGGTATAAGATGAAGAGGTAATGACACAACGCTAAAATCGTGTCCGCAGTTTTGAAGTTGTACGTACAAACTTCCGCTAGGTTTGCAGCGAACACTCGGGCTGTTTCCCTGTTCCTTCTACACCCCACCTGCGCCGAGCCGTTACCGTTGGTACCCTAGTATTGATGAAATTTCCAAGGATTATAAAAAATCCAAGAATTTACTTAGAAGGGTGATTCTTTCAAAATTTTATAGAGTAGATTAAATGGTATTTTTATGCCAAATATGAAATGCATCGGCTGATTCTTGATCCTGCAATAAATTTTTGAAAGTAGCGGCGTTCCCATAAGACTCTGTACATTACCCATCACTTTCATCACGAGCGCTGCGCTCGGGATGTTCAGAACTACTTCAAAATCACGGACAGCGTTTACCACAGTCAGAATACGTTCGTGTCACTACCTCTTCATCTTATACCGTGATGGGACTTCCCCGGACGCGACCTACATTATGATTGTAATCATCGTAGACTCCTCTTCGATTTAGTAGATCGATTCTTTTCTTTCTCTTCGTTGCCCGCAGTATTTTTTTTGCCATGACGTTAAATTATTAATGAAATCTGCGCTTTGATTTCGACTACCTTTGTTTGTATTTTAATAACAATAGAAAATTCATAATTAATTTCAAAATAGATTTCTAATACTGTAGAAGATTTATCTTCGCAATCGTATTTCATTCATCCGGATATTCATTATTATGGAGTAAGTAGAACTACATATCTTGTAGATTTGACTGCCTAATACTCGAGACTAGACTAGACTAGATTTTATAACGCTTTGTAAAAGCCTATGAATAGGGTACGCCATAGTATTTAATGTAGTATTCCATCTCGTTTGAATAATATTAGTCCTGTTTTCAATCATTGTTTCAGATTGGATCGTAATCTATGGCACTAGCCTTTCATTATACTCGTTTATTCCAGGAATTGCAACTCTTATCATACTCGGAGAAGTTTATCCGAGGAATCGCAAATATTGAACGTTCGTTATACTCGGAGAAGATTATCCGAGGAATTTCAAACATTGAACGTTTGTTATACTTGGAGAAGTTTATCCGAGGAATTGTAAATATTGAACGTTGTTTATACTCCGAGAATTTCATCTGAGGAATTTCAAGCATTGTATCTTTTGGTTTACTTGGACACTTCTATCCGCGGCTGGCGTTTCAGTGTTCATTGATATTATAATGGAAGATCTTTGTAGAGAATTATTGTATTGTTCCAAAGAGAAGCAATATTTTGAAAGTATATTGATGTACCAGGAGATGGGAGTTGTTTATTTCATTGGTTTTCGTTCTGTTTATTTGGTAACTTGTCATATTCACAACATTTGCGCCAGCAGTGCTGTGAATATATGCATAATAATCAAGAGCAGTTGTTGCACTATTTTGGTCTCAATATAGAGGAATTAAATTAGAGAATAAGGCGATTAACTGATCCGCAGGAATATGCTGATCATACTGAAATATGTGTTTTGTCGATAAGTCATAATATAGAGGTGTGGGGTTACCAAGAAACTTCATGTGGAATTATAAAATGAGTTTTTCGTGAAAATGAGGTAATGAAGCGATAGTGAAATTGCTCTATATAAATGGTAATCATTATATGCCGTTATTTGAAAATGATGAACATGAATAGACTGAGTTTTTTGTGATAACAAAATATCGATTACAGTGTGATTACAGTAGCAAAAGTACCCGAAATATTTCCAATCGCAAATTTGTTCCCCATAAGAAAACATGGGAAGCAAACCGATCATATGGTATTAATTAAAATTGAGAAAGAATTGAGGGGTTAAAAGTTCAATTTTGGAAACTGATTACATCACACATTATAAAAGTAAACTTATTTGCCCTCAATCTTTTTTAATTTTTGTTTAATTTCATACTGATCTTTGCTCCCCGTGTATTTCTTATGGGAGAAAAATTGCGCTTGGAAATATCAAAGGTATTTATTGATATTTTGTTATCACAAAAAACTCAGTCCATTGAGTTGTAATAGTTCTTTACAGTCACCAACGGATCAGATGAATATCCATATTAGTCGTTCATCATTCATTAGTGCATTTAGATCACTCTTACCTTATACTCTGTTCACATCACGGTATAAGATGAAGAGGTAGTGACACGAACGTATTCTGACTGTGGTAAACGCTGTCCGTGATTTTGTAGTAGTTCTGAACATTCCGAGCGCAGCGCTCGTGATGAAAGTGATGGGTAATGTACAGAGTCTTATGGGAACGCCGCTACTTTCAAAAATTTATTGCAGGATCAGGAATCAGCCGATGCATTTCATATTTGGCATAAAAATACCATTTAATCTACTCTATAAAATTTTGAAAGAATCACCCTTCTAAGTATAAATTCTTGGATTTTTTATAATCCTTGGAAATTTCATCAATACTAGGGTACCAACGGTAACGGCTCGGCGCAGGTGGGGTGTAGAAGGAACAGGGAAACAGCCCGAGTGTTTGCTGCAAACCTAGCGGAAGTTTGTACGTACAACTTCAAAACTGCGGACACGATTTTAGCGTTGTGTCATTACCTCTTCATCTTATACTGTGGTTCACATTTAATATGACCTTGAGAACGGACCCGTAGATTAAAATTACGGAGCGTTCCGTTCTCGAGGTCATATTTCTATCCTTCCTTAATGTGAACAGAGTATACCGCAGTGATCAGTTTGGGTCACGTTCAGAGTTGTTACAACATTTGGTACCGTTAAATGTATATTTTCCCAATGTTTCGAGAAGGAGTCTTTGGTACCTTTATCATAACCACCGAATGATCATATGGATATCGATGAGATCGTTAATTCGTTATTAGTAACTTTAGATCATCCTTATGTTATGAGTGATCGTTTTGGATCAACTGCAGAACTGTCTCCAAATTTGGTCCATACAGATCTGTGTAACGTCACGTCACGCAAACGATTCTCCAACATCGGAATAGGGTGATGGAGGAAATCCTGTACCTTATTATTTAGGTCCCATGAATAATGAATGTACTTATTGTCATGCGTTGTATTTCAACAGTGAAAGAACTGGTCACCAAAAAATATTTACCAAATGTTGTATGGGGGGCAAATACGTATTCGATTTCAATTTCAATGTACCTAAGTTGATAAAGGAGTTATTATGTAATGACCATTGTTGTAGCAATAATTTCATTCAGGGCTTGCACAATAACAGTTATTTTTCGGTTAACTTTTATAACCAAAATGAAAATATCAATTTTGACCGATTGACCGTTAACCGTTATAATTGACGATCGATCTTGACCGATTGACCGTTAACCGTTAATTTTTCAGTTATAACTGTTATTTGACCGAAAATTCTAGGTCTTCTAACAACGTTAACCAAAAATTTTAGGACTTTGACCGAAATATTTTTCAACATTTAACAGTTATTGGTCAAAATACAGCTTGACCGATAACCGATAACCAAAAAAATTGGGAGGATCATTTTGACCGATAACCGATAACCGAAAAAATTTGTGAGGTCATTTGACCGATAACCGTTAACCGTTAAAAAAATTTCGGTCGCAAGCCCTGATTTCATTGAAAATATCCGACAGTATAATTCAAGTTTGGCATTTGCAACATTTGGTGCGAGTGTAGCAGCTGGTAATGTTCCTGGTGGTGCTTATTATTGCTTTAAAGTTCAAGGGGTTATTCATCATTTGAGCAGTAATTTGCGGGAAGAGGAACATACTCGACGGAAATATTCGCAATTGTATTTTATTGATTCAGAATTAGCTAATGAATGTAGGAAAACAAGATATTCTCGATGTTTACCGGAATTATTTACTGAATTAGATACATTATTAAGAGAAGAAAATATTTATGCTACAACACTTCTGAATCTCCGTGAAGTTGAAGAACGTGAAATGTGACGATGTTATAATAATGCTGTCATTTCTATCCATTACAGTGTGTGGTTATTAAAAAAACCTGCCGGTAATAGTATTGATAGTAAGCGTTACAGTTTACCAACTTGTAATGAAATAGCTGCTGTATTTTCATCCAGTGATGGATGTCCTCCTCATTTAAGGGATATAGAGATCACGGTATAAGATGAAGAGGTAGTGACACGAACGTATTCTGACTGTGGTAAACACTGTCCGTGATTTTGAAGTAGTTCTGAACATCCCGAGCGCAGCGCTCGTGATGAAAGTGATGGGTAATGTACAGAGTCTTATGGGAACGCCGCTACTTTCAAAAATTTATTGCAGGATCAGGAATCAGCCGATGCATTTCATATTTGGCATAAAAATACCATTTAATCTACTCTATAAAATTTTGAAAGAATCACCCTTCTAAGTAAATTCTTGGATTTTTTATAATCCTTGGAAATTTCATCAATACTAGGGTACCAAGGGTAACGTCTCGGCGCAGGTGGGGTGTAGAAGGAACAGGGAAACAGCCCGAGTGTTCGCTGCAAACCTAGCGGAAGTTTGTACGTACAACTTCAAAACTGCGGACACGATTTTAGCGTTGTGTCATTACCTCTTCATCTTATACCGTGATAGAGATTCATAGCAAGAGTGGAAAATTGATACAGATATCAGCATGTTCTCAGCACAAGAATCCTATGGTTTATCCCATTTTATATCCATATGGGGTGGCATCCAGGATTTAAAACACGTAGTGGTGAGATGGTATCGTTGAGTCATTATTATGCTTTTCTGTTGAGTGATGTGTCCGACGTTTGTAACATTCGTTCATGCTAGGAAATTGAGTCAACAATTTATCGTTGACGCCTATACTGTCAAAGTGAATCTCTATGTTTACAATATATTCCAACTCATCAAAAAGATCTGAGGGTTGAGCAATATCGTGGTTTATACGATTATATTAAAGGTAAATCTCAAGGAGAAAACTACCAAATTGGTACCCTATAACAATAATATTGCCTTCTACCTTTGAAGACAGTCCCAGAAACATGGCTCAAAATTATCAAGATGCCATGACTTTGGTATCGAGATTTGGAAAACCTGATTTATTTATTACATGTACGTGCAATGGGAAATGGCCTGAAATATCTGAGAATTTAGATTGGTGTAAAAATCCAATTGAGTGCGCTGAGTTGGTCAGCAGAGTATTTAATGCAAAACTATCCTCCTTAATGAAAGAATAACCGATGGAGTCCTTGGTATTGTTATTCATTCCATGCAAGTATTCGGCTAGGGTATCTTTTACTTTGTTTTTTTGTTATTTGTTTTTAATCATTAATTTCTATATTCAATCTATTTCTTGGTAGTTTCACCATTCAGTTTGTTTCGGTATTTCACTTGAAAAAAATAATGCCCTGTTTTTCGTTTTGGTTTTTGTTCTGTGCGACATCACTACCATGCATTGACTTACTACTGAGGCGCGCCGTCATTGCTAGTACTTTATTATATTACAGGAGTACATCCATTCTGAGGTATAAGACGCACTATCCTGCTCAATACACAGAATAGTTACAAGTCACAGATACAGTCGTGGCGTTAATATCAACAGTGGCGCACTCTTCTCTGACACTCCTCCCGTGTGCCCTGATTGATCATTGACGTCATCCACAATCAGATTCTTAGAAGAGTCTTATCCTGTCTTATCTCAGGTTCTGTGATTTGCTGATAACGTAGAACAACAGTGAACTAGGTCTATAATAATTATTTCTAATTTCAAGATTCTATTGATTCTATCTTTTTTGGGATTTTACAAAGAGAAATTTGAGACTGTTAACCAGCTTTGTTGGCTCGTCAGATAAGTATTTATTTTATGAGAGAGTTGACTCTTGATTGGAAGGTCAAGTATACTCTGTGAGTTGTTCCCAATTGTTTCAGGGTAGGAGTAGGAGAGAATTGAATTATATTGCAGATCACGTCCATAAGAAACTCAAGCTCTGGTTTCAATGTAGAAGAACAAGATCTGTCTATAGTTACAAACATGTAAAATACACTTGAATGCAAAACTGGTAAGTTTCTCTTGAGAATTACTCAAAACATCCTTCTTCAACTTGGAGCTCTCATTTGGTTATTGTGAAGCTGCCAATATGAACTCAACAGTTTTGATAAATTTATCACCTTCTGTTTGAATGATAAAGCTTCTTTTTCTGGATGTTTTAGGTTTCAATCTTGTTAGTCCAAGAGACTGACTTCCATGACACCACTGGATCGGTTTCATTAATCTCAAGTAACATTACGCAAGTTACTTGAAGGATTTGTTTTCATTTTGCTTCGCCGGTTATACATAATTTTATTGTGGTTCAATTGTCTGTCTTTATACACAACAGAGAACTCGCTGTACAGCTTTCCAATTACTGTACCTATGTGATGGTGCACTTTCTCCTCCCTAAACTATTAACTGCGGAGAAAATATCTGAACGAGTTGAATTGTTTAAATATAAGAGTGCACCTATCACGTTTTGATGTGGATAAATTGCAATTAATGTTTAAAAGATTTAGATTAACTTAAGTTTTCCTGCGTAAAATGTTTATGCTGTGCTCGTTTGAGAGCATTAGGCAGCCTTAAGATTTTAATTTCAAATTTGGCTGTCGCAAAACCGAATTTTGAAAGAACATCTTTGGTCTTAGAAATTTGAGATTTTGCTTTAACTTGTTTTGTTTTACTTATTTCTTTTATTTTGAAAGATTCTCTTCCCTTTATAGCTGCTGTTCCGCGGAACTAAATTACTACGAATTGAGTTATTAGAATTAGAAGAAGTTCCTCCCAAATTAGTAGAAACTCTCATTTTGTTTGTTTTAACCTCTGCTATAATTACTATCATCGGTATTGACCATTAAGTTTTACGACTTTTGTTGTTACTGCGCTTTCAAACATCAATTTATTCAATTGATTGGTAGTCACATGAGATTATTTCTCGAGGTAGGCTAGTTATGCAAGTATTTATGTAACGTTGTGTCTACTTGAGTTTTATTGTAAATAGATTATGCCTCAATGTATTGCAAGAGATCGTCATTTGTAGTATTTGCGTAGCTCAATGTTCACTTTGAGTAAGTTCAAGACTTTTCAAGAGAGGAGTTATTTTTAGAAACCATCATTTAGGTGAGATTTTCGACCCTTAATTTGCTTTCTTAATTCAATTTTAACATATATGATCTTATGGATAATTTTCTGGTTTACTTAGACAATCTAATAATTCAGGTGGCATTTTCATATGAAAATTGGAGTTAAACGTTCCATGAAGAAAAGCTATTGTGACATCCAACTTATGTAATTCTAAATCTCTTTGGTTAGAAAATTGAATTACATCAATCGTAATGTCTAAGATGCATGAAACGATATTTTTAATGTTTAATTTTTAAATAAGGATTTAAATTTGTCTTTCATTGCTTGACGCCATAGGTTCTTTTCTGCACAATTATTTGCTTGTTTAAACGTTTTATATTCGTGTAGGTTAAATTAATCGTCAGTAATTAGAATGAAGTCTGAGTCATCGTGGATTTCTTGACTTGAGACAATGTTATAATTATTGTCGTTTTATTTTGCAGAAAGCAATGCCTGGTCAGGGGTGAATTAGTATTTGGGTATGAATACACGTTATTCCAGTTCCAAATCGTCTTCCTGTTGATGAATCAATTCGTGATATGTATAAATATGTTCATTGTCAAGTGGTAGATTCATTACTTTGTCGGTGTCCGATTGCATGTTGTCGGGTGAAATACAACAATCACAGATTTGATTTTAGTTTTTGGGAGATTCTCCTCCCGTTTCAGTTATTTTCTAGCTGAAACTAGGTATGAAATTTTTGAAGCTGAGGAGTCTTAAAAATTCTTATCTCCTCCTGACCTGCGTATTCGGTTCAGTTTTGGTGTTCATTGAAGCATGAGTGATCAGGGTACTCTACATACCAGCTCAAAGACCACAAACGACTTTACTGCAACACATACCTCTTGCTTTTATGAGATTATTTTAGAGGATATACAGTTCATAAATTAAATTAGTTTTCCTAATCATCAGGATATAATTGAAACAGTTTGCCTGAAAACATGGTTGGCACTTTCATGATAAAATCTTTCGATTTGTCGACGGTTGCATGTTTTGTATTTTCTATTTCCAAGTCTTTGCACATTAATTTTTATATCCGGTACTCTTGATTCCAATAAACAGACCAAATTCACCTTAACGATCGAATTCTTGTGATTTTTGTAGATTTTGTACGGAATTTTGTAAGTCTATTTAGTCTTTCTTGTGTCTTTAGTTCATTATTGTTTGAGAGATTTTCAGTTCTAGATTTTTTACTTTCGTTTTCAGTTAAGACTCCTCCCGGATTTGATGTCAGTTGTTGCAAGTTGGAAGTTTCTCCTCCCGAATTCGGTGCCTGCTGCGAAACAACAATATTAATATTATTGTTTGATAGATTTACATTATTTAGTATTTTAGTATATGTATTTTTTAACAATTTTCGAGGTTGACTTATTTATTGGAAGCATCCTGGCGATCCAGAATTTTCCATTTTGTTTAGCGATATGAAGTGTCTGACCAGAACTTCGTTCTAAGAGATGTTTTTCATCTCCTAGAGTGACAAAAATTATTTTATCACATAATTTCCTTTCGGAAAGTAGGTTTACAGGGCACGATTTTGCATACCGTACTTCTGTTAGTTTGATGTAATCCTTAGTGTAAGGATTAATCATCTGAGCATCACCAATAAATTTTACCTCAAGTGCACTGTTGTTAGCACACCCCATATAAATTGGGTTGTCCAATTTACGAATATTAGTAAGAGTCTTAATATAATTCGTTACGTGGTGGGTGGCACCACCATCGATAAACCATTCAATTTCATTTTTAATAGTAGGCCTATGATAAGACTTATTTAAAGATTCATACGTAATGAGATCGTTATGGCCTTTCTCAATGGCCATAGCCATAGATTCAAGTTCACCGAGTTTTGATTTCAAAAGATCTCGAAACTGAGCCAGCTCTTGCTGAATATCAGTATCATTTAACGTTGGTGATATCTCGCGGTAACACGACGTATTCCTGTCCGCAGCGTTTTTCCGATCTTGAACTTCACGGCGAGTAGACTAATCAGACGAACTAATCGATTCGGAGGAGCTGCTTGTTGAGCGACGAGAAACTTTCTTCTTTTTACTGAGCTTCGACTTTTTCTTTTGCGATTTGGATCTTTTCATTTTGACAACTAGCTACAAGGATCCGATGGGACGAACGTTGAACAAATTAAAAATAACTTGAATGAATAGCAGAAACTCGATCTAATTATGACTTTTGATGAACAAAAAGCCAGGCAACTGCAATAAAGCAATTCCACAGGAATAATTAAGACTAATCTCTTTCAAAGAATTACGTCTTATATTCTATTGTTGGATAGTTTTTAGATAATATTAAATATCAAGGTAAGTCATGTAACTTAAGTAACTTAGTCGAGTATTTTAGTGTTACGGTTTATAGTCCTGGTGACTTTAATTTACTGCGTTAGCGTTACGGTTTATAGTCCTGATGACTTTAATTTACTGCGTTAGCGTTACGGTTTATAGTCCTGATGACTTTAATTCACTGCGTTTTGTTCATTTTGCGAACCCAAAACCGTGAAGAAAAAGTTCGGCTCGAGACAACGTCGTCGTTCCACGAAATTACTACGTGCATCCTGGATATTCTTCTAGCACGAATTACAACGTATAGAATCGCGACATAATTAATACAGTCAAGTCCTCACGCAGTCGTTCCACCTGCACCAGTTCGCGCCTACTAAACTTTTATTTCGACGTTGAGAAACTCAGGCGGAGGTTTCACTCTTACGACATTTGGACAGTTACAGCGCCGAATACCCTCAGTGTCGTCACACTTCAGATATCAGATATAACCGAAAGATAACTTTAGCGATAGTAAGGGATGCTGGACTCCAGATCAGAGCTTTACCGGAGCCTCAATTACTGAGTGTACTCCGTACTGTTTTGGCATACGAATAATGGCTAGCTTCCTACTAGTACAGCCCGCGAGTAGGGTGATCAATCCACGTCGGTGACCGTAAGTTCAAAGAACTAATTTTATTACCATTACTCTGCGCCCCGTAGAGTTACTAGCCGCCCAGCGAACTGCAAACGACTTTCGCATTCTGATACGTACTGATCCTCCTGAGCATCTTATCGAAGCATTGACTAATGCATCGGTAATTATTTTTTGGTTTGATGGTTACCTGAAGAATTCTGGCAGTATCCAGTTGTCCGGAGAAAAAAAATTCTCTTCCGGTTAAATTAGTGTTTAAACTCCTTACGGAGGTAATTCCTTTCGGAAGTGATTCCTTTCGGAAGTAATTCCTTTCGGAAGTAACGAATGCAGAAGACGCTGGAAGTAACGAATGCAGAAGACGCGTAACGCGCCGCCATTTGCATTCGGTATGTGATTTACGTAATAACTTATATTTAGGGTAACCTATCAAGTATCCATTAATTACCAATGGTATACCATGTCAGAATATCTCTACTATCACTTATATCTTTCATAATTAACAACACCTAACTAATAGAATAATACTTTATTATATTACACGAGTACATCCATTCTGAGGTATAAGACGCACTATCCTGCTCAATACACAGAATAGTTACAAGTCACAGATACAGTCGTGGCGTTAATATCAACAGTGGCGCACTCTTCTCTGACATTTTGTCATGACAGACTCGCGCTTCGCGCTCGCAAAGAGCACGCCGCCGACGGACTATCACTTGCTGAAAGATACCTACTACCTACGGGACAGAGCAGATTTTTATATTTCATGAGAGCTCATAACGTTTGAACTTTCAATAGTCAAATATGTATTCCCGCTTGCCATCTAGTTCACTGTTCCCACTAGCGCGCACACACACACACACACATATATATATATATATATACTTACGTTCGCGGAATCTGAGCTCCGCAGTATATGTGGGTAACCTGAGATCCACATGATAAAATTGAGCTAGCGCAACGGGCGCTATACCCACAGTCTTGGAAAATGAATTTAAATGTTATACCATGCGGAGGGGTAAGATTCACCCCTTAATTAAGAAGAAGTATATCTCATGGAATTGTGCAATCCGAGGTCCAGCAATATATGATATAATAATGCGAAATGTGAGCTCCGCTAAGATATATAATTGTAGAATCAAGGAAACTGAGTTCCAGCAATGTTGCCAATGGAACTCGGATAAACCTCATGTTGCTAAGTAGGATAGTATATCATTTTGTACATTGCCAAAACGATCGGTAAACGAAGAAACCAAATACAGGTCAGATAGACGAAAACTGTCAAGAACCAAATATTCTCTAAACTATGCCTTCAAAAATAGAATTAAGAATTTTGGTGATCATCTAAGATTGACTATCAGCATACTACCACTGTGAGCGCATTATTGCATTAATACTCATCTTGACTTGAAGAAAGAAAAAAATGAAGCTGTCGATTATTTTAAACAGTCAGATATTTAGGGGGAAAGAAACTTCGCTGCAAGAAAAAGTTGAAAAGTAAGATTTCATTTAGCAGGATTGAAATAGGCCTCCTAAACAATGTCAATCTAAGAAACCAAATCTCATTTCATCTCATTTTCCATTGTTTCAATACACAGGCCCTAATAGATAATGTAAATAATGACATGTATTTCCGAGTTTTGGTTTGAAAATTTCTAAATTATTGTTCTTTGCTCGATTGCAATATATTGACCCGAATTTGAATAGGTCGTCGGAGCTTGGCCCTTAGATTCCTATACTTGAAGAACGCAAAAGCATGATAAGAACGTATTGGCTTATTTTTATTTATAAGACTTTCTAATATTCAGGATAGTTCAAAATTGCGTTCTTTTCCAGGTCTCAAATAATGATATGAAATGGAATACGTGCTTAAAAAGAATTTTATTTCTAAAAATTCTGGATAAAATATTCTATCCTTTTTTTAGAGAGTAACATAGAAGTTTACAGATAATCATTTGCGATACAGTCATCTAACATCTCTCTCATATAAACACACAACAAATTGTAGTTCTTTAAGGAAGCAAAGGATCTGATCTACTTTTAAAAAGTAGGTAAGCAAAATTTTTAAAATTTATTGTACATATTATGTATCCAAGAAGGGAGAAGGCTTCAATATTGCGAATGGTCTTGGAAATAAGTTATCTTTGATTTTGAAATTTCGGATACAAAATATTAATTTGTTGGAGTGACAATTTAGAATCTCCAAGAAGATAACGCATATTTTTTTCTCCTTTTTCATCTCAGAGTTTAATTCAATACCGGATTATATTTCAAAGCTTTCAATAATGACTTTCTTTCAGCTCATTAGCCTATTTTGAAGTTTTGCGGGGTCGTTTGAGTATATTTTTCAGACCCCACGCTGAATTTCAATCAAAAATCGAAATAAAGATTTAAATTTCTTTTTGAGGTAGTGAGGGAGAGAGCAAAGCACTAATTCTGGAACGTGGACTCACAAGTTGTACAAATTTTTGATACCATTTCAAACTCCATTCCATCATATACAGAATTTTCAAGATATGAAATCATAAGACTCAATATTCTCTCTTAGAACTTCCTTCAGAAAAATCATAATTGAAGAAATCAATAAGTATCATCTTCACATCTAAACTAAAATTGGAATCAAAAGAAAGTTCTCATTCATTGAAGGAAATCAGGTGAAATTTCTGAAATTTTCTTATGACTACATAACAACAAGGGTAGTTTTAGTATTGTTTCCTTTCATGGTTGAATAAGATTCAGATTACTGTTTCACATATGCCTCTTGAGTAGTTTTCCTTCTTTTTTAATGATGATGGTGCAAAGTAACATGGTTAAACATGATATAATGACGAAAAGTTATGAAACAAAAATTTAGTGTTTCGATTAGGTTGAAGGGGAAAAAATTAAATAATGTTACAATCATATATCTTCTAAGGCATTTACATTGGTCAATTCTCAACGTCCTCAATACAGCACTACAAACTGAACTAGTGCATTGTAGTCTAGTTAATACATCCACATCAACCTCATTTCGCTGTCATTCACCAATCAAAATCGAGCTCTGAAAGCTAATGCTGTTGTGATGTCACAGCGTATTGTTTCTAGGGAACTTTATTTTTTTAATTTATCATTATTTTTTAAACCTGCGGATGCATAAGGGCTAGGATAGAATATTTCATCCAGAATTTTTAGAAAAATATTCTTTGTGCACGTATCCCATTTTGTATCATTATTTATGAACTGGAAAGGAACGCAATTTTAAACTATCCTGAATATTAGGAGGATGTTCTTATCATGCTTTTGCGTTCTGGTAGGATTCTCAGAGCTATAGCATCAACACCCTACTTTTGTAATAATACTGTATAGAATAAGTTCAAATTTAATTTAAAACATTGCATTCAAGCAAAGAACATTGTTTTTCTTCCCTATCCCACCCCCTCTCTCTCTCTCTTTCTCTGCCTTTATGATTTCATTTTTTGATACATGACTCTTCTCCTCTAGTGGAACTTGAACGGATACTTTGAACAACTGCCTGAACTACAACAACTGATTTCACTATACAATTCAATCATCATTACCCTTAAAGAAATCTATCTCCTTCCTTTACATAACATCAACTTTTTTGACATAGTCAATCTTATTCAATCACTTACATAATTTGTAGAGACTTTAACGTTCACAGTTTCACCTGGGGTCTTATCTTGAACAAATTTCACCCAAATTCACGCGGCAACATTTCAGATGACCTACTCCCTGGTAATAATGAACTACCTCTCCTCAACATCCCTGGGACCCCTACTTATCTTAATTCTACTTCCGGCTCACTTTCAGCAATTGATCTTGCCTTCTCCTCCTCTTTCCTCTCTCCCAAACTCATTTGGTCTACCCACCCTGACCTATGCGACAATGATCACTTCCGTATTCTTATCCAATTGCAAACTCTATCCCATAACAATTTCTGAACCACTGCTTGCTGGCTCATCAACAAAACCAACTAGGACCTCTTTCAAGACTTCACTTCAAACACGTCATCCCTTTCAGGCCCCTTCAACCCTCCATAGCACTAGAAACATTTACCAAGTTCATTACCAACGCTGCAGAACTCTCTATCCTTCACACTTCAGGAACAAAGAAACGTAATCAAGTCCCTTGGTGGTCAGACAAAATCCATCAAGCCATCAAAACATGCAAAAAAATTCTTTGTACTCACAACTTCAACCGCACCCAAACTGATTTGATACTTTTATAAGAAAGCCCGCGCCAAAGCAAGAACTCTTAATCCGTTCTGGAATGAAACAGTCCTGGAGTTCATTTGTTGCACAATTCAACCACCCTGTGTCCACCTCTACTATATGGAGAGATATCAAGGAACTGACAGGCATTGGTTCCTTCCATCCCATCACCCAACTGAAAACAATTACCACAATCACATCAGATCCTCTTCTTATCTCCAAACTACTAGCTAAAGAATTCACCTCTGTGTCTTCTAATGCAAATTACAATCCCAATTTCTTAAGTTATATAGTAAACTCCAAGAAAAAAAATTTGATCCAAATATTTGTCCCACTTGCTTCCTTTCAGTAGTAATGAAATCAACTTTCAAAGTACCACTGCATTGATTCTTTCAATCTTTTCAGCTGCTCTTGGTGTGGAATTTGGTATAGTACTCCACTATAGATAATCCGCGGTTTGGTTTGACATTTAAAAAGTCTAGCCAAGCATGACACTAGTCTTGGGTATATTTTCTCAATTTTGGAAACCAGAATCTTTCTTTGATAAGGTCTTCTGTCTTCGTTCCACCTGGATGTCCTGCGTCATCATGTTAAATTCTTAATATTTGGCTGCGGTTGCTCCTGGGAACTACCCAACATAGTCCTTGTTCTGTTTTTTAATATTACTGGTCATTCATGATGAAAGTCTCGCTTGATTTCTTTTTCCTGTGCATCTGGTTGTTTTGCTTGGAGTGCGGCCAATATTTCTTGACATCTTTTGTCTTGTTGCTGTGCTACTTTGACCCAATCCTTCTCTTCTAACTCCGTTTTTGCACCGAGTACGACCATTTGTTTGTGTTTCTTTTTTGGTTTCTGTTGAATTTCTGCTGAGTGAGTCCACATGTCACATGACTGTACCAGGTCGGTATTCAATTTTCATAACAAATTCTTGTATGAGTAGCCACCATCTGGCAATCCTTGTGTTCAAGTCCTTTTTGGTTAATGTATAGCTTAGGGCGCTTCAATCTGTTATTACTTTGAATGGTTTTCCCTGGAGATAAACTCTGAATTGTTGTAGTGCTCTGACAATTGCCAGTGTTTCAAGTTTGTAGGAATAGTTTTTATCTTTGGTTGTTTATTGACTAAAGTAGATGATTGATTTTAATGTCTTCTCTGGCTATCTCTGCATAAGAATTACTCCTATGCCATTACTGCAGGCGTTGATCTGCTGGGTTAAAATTTGCCAACATTGGTTGTTCTGCTGATTCCTATTTTAATCCGATAAATGCGTTCTCTTGTATCTCGCTCTATTGAAATTCTGTTGTCTTCTTGGTTAGTAGTGCAGCAATTAGTCCAAAGTTCTTGATATATTTTTGAAAGTACCTGAGTAATCCAACAAATTGTTTTACTTCATGTACATTGGTAGGTCATGGAAACTTGTTCACTTCTTCAATATTTCCGTTGTCTATCTGCAACTTTCCTTCTTTTCTTCATATTTCAGATATCAGCTTATCTCCCAGAAATGTCAGCTTTTATCTTAGAATTTGTCATTCATCAAGTCTGGTGGTTAATACAGCTCCTTATAATACTTAGAATATGCATTACAATTGTTGTAATCCTTGCCCGGTGATTTTGGATGTTGTCAGTATGACAAGATAGGCAAATACCCCCGTTTCTATTATTGGGTTTAAGATAGTATGCATTGCTTGATGAAACACAACATTTCCATTACTCAATCCAAATGACATGCAAAGCCATCCATAGTATCCCTCTAGTATAACAAATCCTGTCTTCTCTGCGGACTTGGTTTCAATTCCGATTTGAAAATAGCCCCATGCTAAATCAAATAAGATATATTTGATTGCTCATACTAGTTGGTCTAGTAGATCATCTATTTGAGGTAATAGATATTGGTCTTTAACAGCTTTGTTTGTATTTAACTTCCTTAAATCACGGCACATACATAGTTCATCATTTTTCTTCTTGACTAATAAAGTTGGACATTATTTATAGGAGGTTCAATTCTCTGACTGACCCATATTCTTTCCGCTCCTCTAGATGTTGTTTGACAAACAGTAAATGACAAGCAGTATGATCTGTAGTTTGAAATCTGTTAATTACGTTGATCCAACTTTGGATTTGCCTCTTTTGACCAATTTTTTGCAAACCATTTCGGAATTCATTGGTCAACTATTAAAGTTTTTTACCAACTTCTTTTTTTTTTTTTTTTTTCTATCCATCAGTTCCTTCAGGTCCTCCCTCTTGAAAGTTGGGAATTCTTGTTCTCTTCTTTTTCAATGTCTGGAGCAAACTTTGCTTTTATACCTTGAGCTAATGTTTGATTTCTTCTGATGGTTACTTGTTTATCTGATATATTATTCACGATGTGTATATGTCGTAGGCGATTTGGAAAATTCCGCCGTTTACAATCTGCCTTAGGCTGAATGTAAACTGCCGGTAGTATTAAAAAATGATTGAAAATTGTCCAGTCCGCCTGATTTATTTTAGGCAGATTATAATCTGCCCGAGCTCTATTGGGCAGTTTGTGAAATGTACTTTATACAGTTCAATAAGCCTAACTTCCTTCCGGCTTATTGCAAAGAGACTACGTGTACGCAGGCAGTTTGAAAAAGAGAACGATACACAAATTATTATGCGCAGAGGGCAGAAACGGGCTGCTGATCAAATGGTGGAAAATGCTAAGAGGAACTGCAACCGCGCAGAAGTTGGCGATTCAATTTTCATGAACGTTTCGAATGTCGATCGCGGGCCGCTGGACCCTCAAAATATAATAGGAAGAATTTTGAAAATTGAAAATAATGTATACCAGGTGAACACGAAAAATGGAGCTTTGAAAAACTGGTACTCCCGTAACGACTTCGGTGTTTCTGGCACGGCATTCCAAGGTGACGTGCGAGACAAAGTGATTTCTCTACGAGAAGCAGTTTCCATGGAGTTGAAATTTGGCGGACAGGGATACGCAAGCTGCAACTGCGGTGCTTCAATGCAGCACAACGAGATGCGTTTGCTTCAAAGCTCTTGAACTCTGCAACTCGAGATGCCACAAAAGTATTCCGCGTGGAAATAAAGAATAAAGTGGTTTACGTCCCGTGTACCTCCCTTTACAATTTTTTTTTTTTTTTTTTTCGATATTCTTTTCTAGTCTCCCTATATAATACAGTACATGACATTGTACATAATATTTTAGTTTAGAACCTCTTGATATTTTTAACTCGAGAAACGCTTCTTCGATCATAATAATTTGTATATCGTTCTCTTTTTCAAACTGCCTGCGTACACGTAGTCTCTTTGCAATGAGCCGGAAGAAAGTTAGGCTAATTGAACTGTGTAAAGTACATTTCACAAACTGCCTAACAGATCTCGGGCAGATTATAATCTGCCTAAAATAAATCAGGCGGACTGGACAATTTTCAATCATTTTTTAATACTGCCGGCAGTTTACATTCAGCCTAAGGCAGATTGTAAACGGCGAAATTTTCCAAATCGCCTACGAAAAATATATGGTCATTGGAGAATACAATGAATTGAGGTATGTATCTTTCTGGTCCACACATTCTTCCTCCTAAGGATGTTGCATCATCTGCCTCATCTTATACTTTGCACGACTTGAATGATCTGGTTGAAATTTCTGCATTGTCTGTGCTCCAACATGTTTTCTTACTGCTGTCAGCTTTGAAATTCCATCTGTTGGAGTCTTGGAGGACCACCATCCTATAACAGCATTCATATCCGCTTGATCAAGTAAGTTGTATTCAATGATAATATCTTCATCTTGCATCTCATCATCAACAATTTGAAAGATGTCTTCTTTTCAACTCATAGTCTTCACATCCACAATCTATGAATGCTATCACCAGAATACCATATTTTATATTCTCCAAGTCTGTGGTCTGACCATTGGCATTTGGTATAATATTGAGCTTTCTTCTTGGGGTAGTCTGCTATTCTGCTTCTCTACCAAATCTGCAAGAGGTAGTAGTGACGTCCATCTAACAGAATATTTTGTTGAATTGATTCAGGGAATGTAACCACTGATCATTGTTCTTCAGGTTCAGACCCAAGTACATTCTCCAATTGGTGTAATATTCCATTGCAAGTAATACTGTAGTGCTGGTGCAGTGCGTCTTCCATTCAGCAATAAATCAATCAGTTCATCTCGTTGTTTCATCTTCATTGCCAGTGATTCTATTCTGGTGGTATCATCCAATCTAGTTCTCTTCAGTAGTTGAGCAGTGTGATCATGGGAACCTTTGGTTTGTTTGGTCTTTACTTGTTGAGAGGCCTGACCAAAGCCTCCCATCAAGGACTCAGTTTCAAACCCAAGTTCATCTGCCTGGTATATCAGATCAGCATCCAATCGCCCACGTATCTTTGCAATTCTCTGCTTGGAATGCTTGTTTGGACTTTGCTATCATCACCCACAAGTACAAGTGCATCATTCATAACATCAGGATCGATCAGATCCTTAAACCAATTCATTCACTAAGGACCTCTCGATCACACCTCTGGTGCGGCTTGGAGACTACACAGAGTTCTATTTTTTCTCGCTCCGCAAAGGAGTTGCCAGTTTATCCAACATTTCCTCTCAATACACATCCGCTCCAAAACCAATACATTTCAGTTTCTTTCCATCATCATCTATGAACCAGTTGAGTTCCATATTTTTCCAATCAGTACAATTCATTCATAATATACTAATTGGTTCAGCTTCATCTCCATCTTAAGATCAGTTTCATTCCATCCCGGATCGCCAAATGTTGTAAAATAATTTGCCATTAATCTTCATAGATATCAAATCAGTACAACAGATTGCCAAAAATAACATTTCCCATCAAATTCACCAGAAAAGGAAACATAGTGCAGTAAAGAATACCAAAATAGGAGTTTCCATCACAATATGGTTTGAAGGACCATACAATCAGCAAATCAGTGTACTCAATTGTGAAACTCAGTTGGGACCCAAATTCTATCAGAATTGGAGCTAAATTCCATTTACATACCTAATGTATTTCTTCTCAAACATGACACCCACTTAACGCAATGTTAAATTTATTTGAACGTTGGGGTAAATTATGTACCATCAAAAGGGCTAGACTGGTCACGCTGCAGCAAATTCACCAGGGTAGAAAGCATACCTCAGCTAATCATCAAGAATGCCGCAATAGAAGTTTCTATGATAACATGGATCAAAATGTACCATACAACCAATATTTCAAAAAAAAAACTGGTTTCACTTTTTGCTTTTGGATTTAGAAATTTTTGGGTACCATTTCGCGTTTGCTGTACTTATAGAAACAATTCGGCTCGATACACCTCGTAGCTGGTTCCAATATCATTTCCATTTCCAATCATTCGAGCTGCTAATTCTATTCCACAATCCACCCTCCATTCTCTTTGGATGATAACTGTATTTCTGAATGATTACTATGCACCTATTATTTGTCATAGAAAATTTTTCAAACAATCATAACTTCCTCATTTTTATCCTGGTTTTGATGAACAAATTCAACTTTGTAATTTAGCTCCTAGTACTTCACAGTAGTAGTTTTTTCCCCATCATGATCTCCTGTTCGTATTTTGGTCATTGTGAGAATGAATATTGATCATGATTCTTGACTAATGTTACTTGATTCTTTTTAGCAGAATATCTGGCTATGAATGTTTTACACCACATGATGATTTGTTTTTCGACGTTCGTGCAATCGGGTTTTGGTCATGAATCCTTGCAGAAGTTAATATAAATCCATTTTCCCATACAATTCCAGATGAAACTTCCAACAATAATATTAATTATTCGTCGAAGGTATAAGATATT
Organism: Aspidiotus rigidus; assembly: GCA_035079385.1. Taxonomy (NCBI): domain Eukaryota; kingdom Metazoa; phylum Arthropoda; class Insecta; order Hemiptera; family Diaspididae; genus Aspidiotus; species Aspidiotus rigidus. The sequence continues at coordinate 6,701,591 of JAVHKY010000023.1, forward strand.
CATTTGTCATTCATCAAAATCTGAGAAAGTAATACCTGGTCCATTGTGCACTCGTATGATATGCCTCCCACGGCTTCCCAAGTTGTACAAAGCTACCACAAAGATAATTTTCTCTCCGGGTTTGTATGTATGTCAAATTTCCAATGCAATTCCGGATGCAACTTTTATCGAAAAATCCCAGGGCATCAGAAATATATCTTCATCATTCTTTAATACATATCTGAAAGAGTAATACCTGGTGCGGTCCATTGTGCACTTTTATAACGTGCTTCCCCCCATGTCTGCCAAGTTCTACAAAGCTACTACAAAGATATTTTCTCTCTGGTTGTGAATACAGGTCAAATTTCCACTGCAATTCCAGATGGAATGTTCAATAATAATATTACTCGTTGATGCTAGAAGATATTTATTTATCAATCTTGAAAATCCGAGGAAGTAATACCTGGTTCATTGTACACTCTTATAATATTCAATTTCAATGTCTCTAAAGTTCTAAAGACTTCCCCCAGCGACTACTTTCCTACAGCAATGAACGTGGGTGAAATTTCCACTACAATTCCGGATGCAACTTTAATCAAAAATTTCTGGCGCACAGAAATATACATTGATCATCTTTCACTATCTCAGGAAGTCACCATTTGTTCATTAAGCACACCCTTAGAGTGAAGCTCATTTCTCCTTCTCCTGTAGCAAAATTGCAATTGAATTTTACAATTGAGTCAAAGAAAATAGGTAGTTAGTTTCCCAGGCTCTCTACTGTATCGATTGTATAGTCATGCTCTCTGATCTGTTATATTTCCATCTGTTCTGAATTCAAATGTGGTCTTTGACTGGAATAGTGGCCTGTCTCCAAATAGTTAAATTTAAAATAGGAGATTATTGTGTGAAATTGATTGTTTGACTAGAACATTTAAAAATATTATAAATTTTCAGATACCACTTTTAAATTTCATACTATGCGACTCGTTCACATTACAATTGCTGCAGTACAACTTTGGAAAGGCGCGCTCATTTCAGTTTATTCAGAAGCCGGCAATAGGCTCTAAAGCACTACATTACAAAATTACTCCATGGTCAAGAAAAAATCTTTGTCCTCCCCCAATTTGTTTTTGAGGCTGGTACAGGGCCCAAGAATGTGGCACAAATTCCAAGTCTGGAAAGCACAATCGGCACAAATAAAGTACAAATTTGTGCCGATATCTCCAAACCCTCTCCCCCAAAAGGAGGAGGGGGCGTAAAAATGGACTCTTTCAGACCTGCGGATGCATAGGCACTTGGCTTACTGAAGCAAGTACCCCAAAAAGGATAGAATATTTCATCCTGAGCTTTATAAAAATCCTTCTTGTGCACGTATCCTATTTCATATCATTATTTGAGAACTGGAAAGAAACGCGAACTCGAACTATCCTGAATATTAGAGAGTCTTGTCAATAAGAATAACCCTACACGTTCTTACCATACTTTTGCGCTCTGCAAGTAGGATTCTAAGAGCTACAGCTCCAACAATCTACTTTTGTAATAATACTGTATGTAGAAGTTCAAATTTAATTCAAAGTCAAGCAGAGAACAGCCACTATATCACAAAATGTACTAGTCATCGCGAGTGAGTCCAACATACGATGCAAGCAAAGACCTTTGATGTTATGAGGCTCACTGTACTAAGAGAGATGTAAATCATGGGCTTTACTTTTAGCTTGTAGAAAATATTCTCCTTTTTTATATAATCTTTTCTTCTTATTAATTCTGGATGCAAAATTTCCTAGTTGCATTCTTCTATATGGCTTAATTAGTTCACAAATACAGTAGTTTTTTCTCCATAAGGATCACATCCCTTTTCACTGATAGGGTTAGCACCTCAAAATTTTTCTGTAGAGCTCTGAACCTATAGTCGTTCAAAGCTTCTCTCATTTCTTAAAGCTCAGACCTTGAACCCTTTCCAAAACATTATCTTTTTTCCTTATCAACAGTCCTTATACTCATTTTTGTAATCTCTTGGATCCACCAAGTGATTCTCAAAATCAGTCTCTGGAAGAATAAATTTAGCTTCAATATAAACTATTTTTAATAGCAAAAAAGAAAATATGACAGGGCTCATAGTTTGGCTCAAAACTTGAAGTTTTTTCAAGATTAGGTATATTTTACATACAGCTATAAAAGCTCAAGTTCAATTCGCGTTCTGTATAGTATTGATATGATGAGGTCATACACGTAGGTGTACTCAGTATTCAAAATAGAAATTATTCAGTACTGCACCTCCAAACTACAAGTTTTTTAATAGTCAAGTCAAAAGTAAAATCTTTGTGAATGAGTGAATTTATTTGAGTTTCTTACAAAAAGGAAGTAGGAGATTGTCATAAAATTGGAGAACAATGCGGGTTCATCTGCGTGTCTGTGTCATCATTTCAAGTACATTTTTTGTGACTTTTGGATTTGCAGAAAACAATAATCTGTGAAAGTGAACTTTTCATAATTTTCTAGTTAGTCTCTTCATTTTCTAGTGTATCACCGCATACAGAAAAAGATTATCACCTTTTACACATTGTTTCTGTAGTGAATTACCTACCTTGTTAGACAATTTTATATCAAAAATGGGTTTATATAAGTATGTAGTTTTTTATTGGAAAAAATAGAGGAATTTGAATCACACCTTGTGAATCAATATTGTATCGACTGCCTATTAAGAAACCGCCGTCAGTCCAGAATAAGATTTTAGTGCTGTTTGGTGGTAGAAAGCGTTCTGCATCGAATGAGACAATTAGTGCAGCCAGCACAAAAAAATTAGTCCGGATTAATTTTTATGGCAATTTTCCATTCATTGAGTACCATTTTATTCATCGTTTTTTTGTGTTTCCTGTCAAATTTCTGAAAATGGACTTACGGCAGTGTCTTGATAGGCTGTCTGTGTATTATTGGCTTTCCCAGAGCAGTGTTTCAAGAACTACGGAAACCCAGAGTACAACAAAACCTCGTGAGTCCTTTCAAACTTTTACAACCAAAATTTGGCGAAAAATTTTACAGAGGGCTCGGTTACCTACCCTCAAGTTATCATAATAATCACTTCACTCTTAAAAAAGAAGGAAATTTTGAAAACATTCTTTTTTCTCTTGCAAAATTTGATATTTTGGACTTACAAGGTATTTCGATTGCAGAAACAACTTAAATCAACTTTTCTTCTTTTTTCTCTCTCTTTGAAATTATCGACTTCTCGATCTTACACCTTTGTTACCTTCTTTGTGTAATATTACTCTTTTATCTGTGACAGGTGTTGCTTGAAAGCTGGTTAAAGTCTTCCTTGAACCTTAATGTTGATTATTTCATACATTCAAATTTGCTATTGAGGTGTGAGGTGCCTGGCAAAGAATTTTCAGGAGGAAGAGTTATATTCATGAATTTGGTATTACTTCTCCCACCTTTCTCTTGAACACCTTCTGCTTTGGTACTAATATGTTGCAATCTGCACTATGCTTTCTTCAATTTTTTCTTACTGCCAAGTGCCAATTTTGTGTGAATATGACGTATCAAGTGGGTGAAGTATTTTGAGCGTACATTATGTCGACTTTATTAATTTGATGTGCACTGCCAGATAGCTTTTTTTGGAGGATTGGACCGCCACACCATAGCTCGAGCCACTGGTAAAATACAGTTAAAAAATTTTCTAGATCCTTTATTCCTACGGCTTATTTTACCCCGTCTATAGAATTTTTTCGTTATTTTATTCATTCATGAGCAGGCTTTGTTTAGTATCTAACTTACATTGTAGCTTCTCAACCCCAAGGTGACTGTGATTACTGCATAAAAATTTTTCCAAGTTTTTCAATAACGTCAATGTCAACTTCTTATTACAACAGTTTGTCATTTGTAAATTGTTTTCTTTTCCTCGTTGAATTAGTGAATGTTACTCGGCTAATCCATTAAAATTGACAAAATATGAAACTGACGCCAGAATCTAGCTTACTTCAAGCACATTTAAGAAACCCCTTTATTGTTTTGTATCAGAATTTCTCCAAAGAAAGGAACTAGCACAAAACAAGGAAGAAGACAACTTGAGAATCTATTACAAATCTAAAATTTACAAGAAGAGGAAGATAAATAATTGGTACAGTCAGACCTGAATAAGTCAAACATAGACGAGTCGAAATCATAGATCCTAACTCGAACAAATTTGCTCAGTCCCGCTACTCTCATTCAAACCTGCACTATTTCTCTCACAATACCTTAAACACTATCATGGATCACTCGAATTAAAATAACTTCTAATTTTACACGTTCCTCAAACGTTTCTATGTGTAGAAGTCAAATTTCTATACATGCCTCTAAATTAATTATTGAAAAAGAATACTAGAAGAATGCTCAGAGATAGAAAAATATTCCAGGGACTACAGAAGGTTACCTACCCTCTAATTCTAAAGGCACTGCTAAATCCTACATCGAAAAAAAAAAAATTGAAAAGTAAATACACAATCCGCGAAGAAAAAAATAATTTACCTATAGGCCACCTACTCCAAAGGGAAGACGAAATACAAACATGAAATATAAATTACAAGCTACCAGCGTGATGACCCGATAGGGTAACGCGAGTTCAATATTTCCATGCAAGAGGACTGCATTGATTTATATTATTTAGTATACACCGATAAACCGAGCTCCAAACGTTTTGTACAACATTTTTGAAGTAAACTTGTCGGTAAACTGAGCTCCAAACCATTTATATTAAATTGCTGGTCATACACTTGTCGGTAAACCGAGTTCTGTGCGATGTTGTCAATTATTGGACCTCAGATCTATCATGTTTCTTTCCACTTTCGATATATAAACTTTGAAACAACGCACTCTACATGGTTGACCATCCAACTAAACAGTGATATATATTTGAGAAATTTGCGTAATCTGAGTTCCACCTAATATTGCGTCTACTGTATGCTGGAGTCCTTATAATACTATATATATGGTTCACATAATCCGAGCTCCGGGCATCGGATCTAAGGATCTCGGATTGGAATATATATTCTAAAACGGAGCTCACATACCGCCGTCATAAATCTATATATATATATATATATATATATATATATATATATATATATATATATATATATATATATATATATATTTATACATAATTCCAAACTCGACCAAGAAACAGCCCGCTGGCATGGGTAAAGGCTAATTTTGTCCTAGCTCTGTCAAGACCAAGGTATGGGTTTCTGACCATTATAGTCTTATATTTTTCAGAATTTCTTCAATATGAGTCATATGGGATTTGGTATTGAGAATTCAAGGGAGCCTAGACCTAGATAAAGTAGTATAAAGATGGCCTAGACCTATTATAAGTCTAGTATAATATAGTTTGAGAGTCAACATTTTTCTCGAATCTCAAACTACCTATGTATGATAGGTGTGGGACTTGAAAAAATTCCTATCACATACAGCTTGAGAGTCGAAAAATTTCCAAGTCCCTCTCCTATCATATATGGCTCAATAGTCGAAATTTTTTCGAATCCCCTTCCTACCATATATGACTCGATAGTCGAAATTTTTCCAAAGTCTCCCTTCTATCATATATAGCTCGAGAGTCGAAATTTTTCCAAGTCCCTCTCCTATCATATATAGCTCGATAGTCAAAACTTTTCTAAGTTTTTTGTTGGACGGCGGAAGGCAAATTTCTCAAAAAGCCACTCATAGAACAGGATCCCTGTTAAAATTTTGACTCTTGAGCTATATATGATAGAAGGGGGAAGTCCCTCTCATATCATATATGGCTGGATAGTCCAAATTTTTCCAAGTTTTTTGTTGGACAGCGGACGGCAAGATTCTCAAAAAGCCCCTATAGAACAGGTTGCCTGTTAAAACATCACTAAATATCACGACAGCCACATCTAACCACTTTCTCTGATAATAAAATCCTACTGGAACTGGATACTTCGATTGATATTGATAAGTAAATTAATTAAGCGTAGATATCATTTCAAACAATCAAAGATCACGTTCTGTATTCATAATTCGAATCACGATTCTATACATATTGTATTTACGCAATTGATCAAAAACTCATCGCAATTGATCAAAAACACATCAAACTACTCCTACTATTCAGATGATATTTTTCTATTTACTTTCGGGATTTGTAGATTAAATCTCATTGCGCTTCTCTTTTGATTTAGAGCATTCGAGTTCCTGAGAACCAAAACATAAGAACCTACAAAATAATTTGAAATTTCATAATTCACAAAAAGCAGAAGCTATATGCGATCAAGTATCATCAGTACTGTCGATTAAAATATCTACCTCTTACGAGATTATCGAACATTTTCTAATGTGGTTCCGCGATTTGTGAAATAAATCTCACAGGCTAGTTTTTCCTTCGATTTTGAGTTTTGAATACAACGATGCTGTGACGTAGGCGTGAACGAAGAGGATACCGTATACGTCCAAACCACAATTTAAAAACGCCAATATTGGAAAAGAGGGATGTTTGTATTGGAAAACTAGTGTGATAATTGGATTTCTCATCAAAAAATTGTCTTAGTAACGCATATTTACGTCCCAATTAGCCGTATTAATCTTATTTTAAGAAAATAGAACTTCTTCCCGATCGTTGATTTGGATATACGTCAAATCTAGGGTTTGCAACATAACAGTTATAACTGTTATAACCGATAACCGAAACAAAAAAAGTTCGTTAACCGTTTAACCGATAACCGTTTCAAATTTTGAGAATGTATGACCAATAACCATTAACCGTTTGAAATCATTTTGGTTGCAAACCCTACGTCAATCCAACTTTGTACGGGAGATTACCTTCATTGCAGTGCCAACGGTTTTTGTAGTCCTACTGCTCTTATATGCTGTTTACCATTCTCACAATTTTTCGTGTTAGTAGTGTCGCATCAGAACATCGCTATCAATATGATATGTTCTTATAAGAAAAAGAGGAGGTAGTAGAGAGTTGTCAATTGATTTAACTAAATACACAAAAACACACAGGTTACTAGAGTCGTAATTTAATTGATTTCACGCTTTGTAAGTTCGGAATGCCGGAAAGACTAGCACAGGTAAACGATCAGACGATATTTTTACACATTATTATAATTATACTGTGTGTGGTAGGAAGGAAGGGGGTTTGGAAGAATTCCACTTTTTAATTACCGGTACATTCAAAAAAAAAACATTGAAATTTTGAATTTCAACGATGATTTATATCGATGACTTCATAAAATTCTGACTTAAAATTGTCTGCAACAGACGGGAGGAATAATTCCAAAGCGGAAGAGGACGGATACTTAAAAAAATTTTGACTTTTCATCAGCCAGAAATAAAAAGCAGTACAATGAAATTTGGAATTTCAAAATCTATATGTCATCATCAGTGAGGAAGGAGGCGGTGGGGGGGGGGTTAGGATGTTTAGAAGAATTTTGACTCTTTACCAGCTACATACACGAAAAAGGGGGCAAGAAATTTTTAATTCCGAGTGGGCAGGACCAATTCAGAGAGGAATGAGAATTTCAACTTTTCATCTGTTAAATGCACAAAGAAATGACGCTTAATGAAATTTTAATTTTTTTTTCTTCTTGTTTTTCTAACAGGGAACCTATTTCACCGGGGGGGGGGGGACTCTCCGAAAAAACATTCGGCCTCCACCGTCCGGCCGGCAAAGCCCGCGGAGCTTGAAAATTTTCCAAGTCCCTCTCCTATCATATATATACCCCGGAGGTCGAAATTTTCTTCTAAATCCCCCTCCTTTCATGCATAGCTTGGGAGCGGGGCCTATGACGTCACAGGTCAGCCTTGTGACATCACAATCTGAAGATTTCATTGATAACTTTTTTTCAAGTTCCCTTCCTATTATGTATAGCATTAAAGTCTGAGTCTGTGACATCACAATTTGATGATATCATAGGTCAGCCTTGTGACGCCACAATCTACATTTTTCAGATCCCACGTGCCCCATAAAACAGATTCCTCGCCAAAATTTCAACTTTTGAGCTATATAACGCGTTTGAGATGTGGACATACCGGAAAATTAACAGAATCAAGTGGACGGAGAAGGTTCGAAATGAAGAAGTACTGAGGAGGGTAGGAACTGACAGCCCAATCCTGCGGAACACGATTAAAGCTAGCAAACGTCAGTTCATCGAGAATAAAATGACGAACGACGAACTGTTCTCTTTGGTGGCCAATGGGAAAATTCCAGGGAAGAAAACAAGAGGAAGAAAGAGGATTACCATAATTGACCGAACAATGAAATAGAATAGAACAACATTAAAATTGTAAATCATAGTTTAGTGGTAAGATGTAAAGTTCTTGTCGATTGCAACCTCCCGCATGGGAGATGCATACAAATACAAATATGATAGGAGGGCGACTTGGAAAAATTTCAACTCTCAAGCCTTATATGATAGGAGGGGGACTTGGAGAAATTTCGACTCTCGAGCCATTATGATAGGAGGGAGACTTGGAAAAATTTCGACTATCGAGCTACAGTATACATGAGATGAGAGGGACTTAGAAAAATATAAACTCTCGAGCTATCATATACAGCTCGAGATTTGAGAAAAATTTAGACTCTCAAACTATATTATACTAGGCTTATAGTAGGTCTAGGCTTCCTTGAATTTTCAATACCAAATCCCTTTGACTCATAAAACAGGTTCCCTGCGTTCTTCGTTCAACTTCGTTAAGGAAGCCATCGTTTTTTAATACATCCAACCACATAAACAAAGAAAATAAGTACTGAGAGAAAAAAAAAAAAAACAAAAAAAAAGGAACAGGGAAAAAATGAGAGAAAAAAAAATACAAAATATATGGAAGAATAAAAAAAGAGAAAGATAATGGTGAAAACAATTTATTTCGATATAACAGTCCGTTGCGTTGCCAGGACTGGTGCCGAATTTAAATTCAGTCAATAATGATATAGACGCTCTTTGAAGTTTATAAAGAGTCAAGTGTAAAATCAAAAAAAAGAATAAGTGTTGGAAAGAGGATTGCTACTGAGCTTGAAAAATTGAATTTAAATGTTGACGGAAAGAGGTAGGTCTGAAAGAAATCTGAAAATATGTGGGAGAATCGAAAGATTTTCGGATGATAGGCAAACTCTATAGACTATGAGTGGAGGGGTGGAGATGTTCAGGAAAATTTTGACTTTGAATTACATTTAAAATGAAGTAATGAAATTTTTAATTTCAAACAATAAATTTTATCAAAAATGAGACTTGATAAAATGTTGACTCAAAACTGTATACTATGAGGCGGAAGAAACAATTCCGAGGGGAATGTCGACTTTTTATCAGCTAAATACATAGAAAATGGCACAATGAAATTTGGAATTTCAAAATATATAAGGGGAAGAAGGATGTTTAGAAGAATTTCGACTTTTCATCAGTTGAGTAGGTACAGGAAAAAATGACGCTTAATAAAATTTTGAATTTCAAACCAAGTAATATGAGTGGAGGGGAAAAATTGCGACATTTAAAATTGGATAATGAAATTTTGACCTAAAACCGTATACTATAAGATGGTAGAAGAATTCCCAGGGGGAGGGAGACGGATAGAGAAAGTAGCGCCGTACAAAAGTCGTAATATTTTTCCATGAAAATTAGTGAATCGTCAATTTGATTTTTCAGCATTATATTCGTTGTTTATCGATAATAGAAATTTATTTTCGTGTCAACAAGATATGTAGGAAAGCCGTAGCCAATATGTATTTAACTTTGAAGCTTCATTACAAATATCAAGGGAGAAATTTTTAATCTCTAAACCCCTTATAACCATTTTAAATTTTCCAGTTCCTTTCGATAAAATCGGGAATTCAAATATTTTCGACCATCGAGCGATACGTACGATAAAATAACAAGTTCGGATCTAGAGACTTCAAGAGTATATATTATTCACTGTTCCGTATCGTACACCATAATGATTTTCATATCGTATACGTTTTGAAGTAGATATAATACCGATAATAGGCTAATTATAGATTGCTAAGCACATTAATACTCCATCGAAGGTGCAGAATCTTCATTCGATGCTATACTGCCTCCACTCAATCCTAGCTTAATCACGCATATTACCAGGTTAAACCTGACTGTCCAATTGTTAAATTGTGCGGTAGTTGTTGGTACAAGCGGCCCTTATTTTGGCAAATAAATTATTTGTTTTGACTTCATTATCAATTTGCTGCATTTTATGAAGATATATCTGAAAAAAATAAGAATTATCAATGTGAAACTTGGCGAATAAAAAAAAAAAAACTTTGAGAAAATGAGCAACGTTTTCAAAAAAGTTAATGCCAACGGCACGTGGCTTTCCCAGGCGGTCACCCATCCAAGTACTAACCACGCTCGATGCTGCTTAACTTCGGTGATCGGACGAGAACCGGTGTGTTCAGCATGATATGGCCGTTGACGAAGGTAAGTGCGCAGTCTTCGCATTTGGACGTTCCCTACTGTAAGCACGGCACATGGCGAACACATACAATTAATTCTCTGGTGCGAAAACAGACAGGTCTATATTCTTCTCCGAGTCGAATCTAGCAGTCAGCACTCAGCAGTGAGTCCATCTTTAGATCTATAAGTTATCAGCTCCGATTAGGATCGTATGATGAAATAATTGAAAATCCACAAGTATTTCTCTTCACTAGTTAAACATGTCACGTGATAAAATTTCTGGCAATATACGTAAAACATTCAGATAAACCTTGTTTTCGAAATTTCTACTTTTCAAACTTCGTTATTGTACGATGTCGTTTTCCTACGGGAGGATAATTCGCTGTTCTGGAATTCTTCCCGATATCTTTTATATTGGAACTGCGCATCGAAATATTAACTTCAATTGTGAGTTCTCGAATTATCTTGCATGTACCGGTACTTTGGGTAATCGTTGTTATAGGTAAGTAAGTGTGTGAGAAATTAAATTCCATAATACCGTAATATTCGAAAAATTATTATAGATTCTGATGATGCAATATAGCACTCGTATTTTTCAGCGTCTCAAATGAACAAAAAAATGTAAAATCTGAGGACTGGAATTATTATTCTCGCAAATTTTATTTACCAGAACCGAAGGATTCAGTCGAGACATACAAGCGTATCTACGAATTTACCAGTCTATTGGTTAGTAAATTTCATTAGTGAATTTTATACGATACTTCTGCAAAAATCTTTTTTTGAAGGCTAACACTCTATTATTGTTTATTACGCGATGAAATTTCGAATCGTTCTCTGATGATACTCGCATGGTAAAACTATTACAGGAAGATGCGAGGGTAGTCAAATGGATGCTTCTTATGTGTAGCGAAATCGACAAGTACGAAAGGATCTTCCACGATGAAAGGCATCACAACAGAAAAAATCCGAATAATTTCATGTACGATTACCAACGGGCAGAGAAGTATGCTTCAAAAAAATCAGGGAAATCGCTGTACTATGATAACCTTAACTTTCGTGAAATAGAACTGAGGCGGCAGTTATGGTCATTCTAGATAATCCGCCGACTCATCATTATAATGTAAAAGATCTTATAAAACATGTGACGGACAAAAAATCATTTAGCTGGGGTGTAGCAGGACTCCACGCTATTTGTTTCGCAGAATTGTATCGTTTTGCTAGCAGACGTTTTAAATATGATGTTACAGATCTTCGAGAATCGAAGATAGATCCAGAGATAAAAGATGCGATCAAAATATTGATGCGTGATTTTGAACTTTCCCCCTACCTTTGCAAATATAAAGACGGTTCTGTGGAGTACGCATCCTTAATATAGTGCCGTATCCTACAAATGTTCCGTTTTTTAACTGTTTCTTCGTGAATGAAAAATGTATTCTCGATCGTTCATCAATGGTTCAAATTATACATTTTGAAAACTTATTCCTAGACTTTGCAGAAAATGTAGGATACTTTCAAATAGGTATTGTATGTGTATATCGGTCTGTGAATATGAGGTTTCATTTAGCTGAGGCTTCGTGTTTGGAGTGATTATGATGAAATATTTTTTCAACATCAAAACTGTTAGTTTATATACTCGTAATAAGTCGTAATAGAACGACGTTTCAGTCGTAAAAATATCGTAAAGTGATGTTTGTTGTCGATAATATTATGATATTTTATAATCGAAGTAGTACTGTACCGGCCGATTAAACGTTATGTACCGGTACTGTACAAATTTTATGTGATCTATTGTATATGTGCTACTGGTATTACTGAAGTATGTAAGCCTGTTAGCGTTACCCAGAAGACTTCACGAGAAGGCTAGCTTACATAGTCTTCCAAAAAATAGCGACAGTGACTGTCTTTGTCCTGAAAAAAGTTGAGTCTCTAATCCACCCCCTGGAAAGGGTTTCGTCATAAGTTACGTCAATTTCACGATGCACCACAGTCTGAACACTCCTGTACCGCCTCATGGAAGCATACGCTGTGAATCAGGATGCAGCAGCATTTTGTGGATATTACACCGGGCTCGAATGTACGTAAGCTGGCCTCCTTCTCCTTGTGGTATCTTCTAGGTAACGCTCACTGGCTTATACGCTTTAGTAATAACAGTAGCACATGTACAGTGAGAATATCTGGAAAATGAATCAATACAGTGATTGTAATCTCATCTAGAAAATTGTGTCAAAATAATACACAGAAATTTATTACTCATATCATCGGTTAATCATTTACTTAACAAAAGACAAGTATATCTAAGTGTATACTGGATGGACCAGAAAGATTTTACCAGTTAAAAGGGAGTTCGAACTAAACCGGTTCCGACGTAATAAATAGCGAAACGTTAAGATGTATGTACTTCGAATCTACGAAATCTGTATATTAATTTTGTCTTCAATTTGCGCCCCTACTCAACTTTCTACGACTTCTTTGAGCCGAATTAGGGACCAAAATATGCCAAAAATTGACCAATTTGCCAAGATTTCCGAAATATGAAATTGAAAATTCCCCCTCTTTCAAGCTTCATAGAGTTATTCAGGTATTTTTTGGGGGGAATCGGCGTTAAATTTTACCTTCAAATGAAGTAAAATATTATGAAAGTTTAGACGATTTCAAATTTTTAATAATTTGGGTACCTATTGGTCAATTGTTTGCCCATTTTGATCCATAACTCGGCTCAAGAAAGTCGTAGAAAGTTGAGTAGGAGGGCAAATTGAGATACAAATTTCATCGATTTGAAATATACATCTAACATTTTGCGTTTCTGCGCTGGAGTGAATTTAGCGCGAACTTCTATTTAACTGGTAAGTAGGTAAGTTAACATCTTTTGTAGGCATATATTTTCAAGGAAATGTTAATAAATAATATAAGTCAAGAGTACCTACGAATCTAGAATTGAAAAACCAGAGACAATTTCGATATCAGCTTTGCAGTACTAATTACTATGGGAGGAATGGATTTATCCCAGAAAGGCAAAATCGTCGGTAGTACAAATAGTGACTGTCAGAACAGTGTTTATTATTAGAGAAGCTGAACGATTATTCTTTTAGATTATTTAAATTATTTCCAGTACAAATGCGTTAAATATAATACGGAAATAAGTAATTTATAAATGAAACAGAACTATCAGATATCGTCAAGGTCACTACAGACGGAAAAATTCTTTAATAAAATATTTTTCAGTCGAACTTATAACTAATTCTAATAACTTCACATCAAAACATTTAAAGCTGACAACCAGTTTACGTGATCATTCATTTATTCTAACGAATTACTCATCAAGCCTCCTGAGTGTCGTCATACTAAGGCTTCTCTACCTCTTTTGAAGAAGTAATCCAGTTTTTAAAGAGGCACAAAAGCTAACCTAGGTACTCAGGCAATGATTGAAATGGTGAATATGCTTGAGTGTAGAGAACGAGAATCACGTTTGTGCAAATAAAGTTGGAAACGTTATCAAAATCAGTTTTTGAAGGAAGCAATAAGTTTAAAAAAGAAGTCACATTCAGCGTATAAATTAAACGCAGGAAAGTCGCACCGCGGCGATGAACGCCAAATTGATCTCACGGGGCCGCCGCAATAATAAAGTAATAGAGACGAGCTAAGGGAATTGGTACGACGAAGTAATTTTTTCTGGTACCGCACAATGGTGCTACGAAAAGTGTATTGATGGATAGTATGACTAGCTAAATCGACAAAATATCATTTTTCCTTCTCTAGGTACCTATGTTGTCGCTATAAATACAATTTATTTCCTCTTGCGCGCTCGTGACATTTTGACATATTTCATTTTCTTCCTTCAGATTCTGCAATATTGTCAGGAAAAAAAACCATTTGGTTGGTCGAGTAGAGTTCGAGGCAAGAATATCGCCAAAGAATGAAAACGACTTTACGAATTTATTTATCGGAGTATTCGAGCATTAATTTAAATTAATCAAGCGAGTTCGAATTCCAGAACTTACATATGAGAAAATTAACTAACCTCACTAACGGAGTTGATTTTAGATAGAAGCTCAGGAAGAAAGAACGTAATTACACGAGCGGAGATGAACGCTCCAATCATGTGAATTACATTTAAATGCGTTCTTTTTATTAAGTTAGTTGAGAAAATTCCGAAATTTTGATGACTTTCTTGAATTTTTTTCTACGAACATGACTAACAGTTGGATGACGGTCTAAATGCCACAGTTTTTGAAAAATTAATAATTCAAACATGATACAAATCGTATCGTCGATGATTTGTAACAAACGAACAAAAATACCCAAAACTTATCAAATATTTTATTTCAATTTCATTAAAAAAAAAAAAAAATAATCAAAATGGAATGATATTTGTAAGTATAAAGTTGTAACGAAGGCCATAAAGCGCATCTTGTCAGGTTACACCTGGATCATGAGAATCTTAAATCAATAAAGATTACCTCTAAATTAGATCAACGTATAAAAAATTATCACAGATCTGGTTTTATATTTAAAAGTAGGATAGAAAAACGAACAAAACAATTAAAAAATCTGCATTTCCGTCGCATAAGTTGATGCCAAAATGATAGGACTAATAACTTCCTAAAATATAAAATTGAAACACCACGGACTCCGACATGATTTGAAATGTTGCGAAACAAAAATAAAATAATACAGCCTCGCACGGTTTACCTTAACATACGGTAACGAAAGAAAAATTACGAAAAACTAGAACGAAAAAAAAAAGAAAAAAAAATTGTATACCATTTTTCGCAGTAGTGAATGGAGTCCGGAATCATGGCTGTTAGAAATGATTACGTACAAAGATTCAAGCTCCTTTTTTTTTTTTTTTTTTCAAAACTACGGAAAATGGTTTACTTCGGACCAACACCACTAAAATGTTTACAGTCCTAAATGCAAAAAACAATGAAAAACTGGTTCCCAACCCAAAAATTGATATCAGGACAATTCACTAAAATCCACCAAGAAGAAATTTAGTCTGCTAGCCATCCGAATATAATTTGATATTAATTTTAGGAGTGGCCATCCGACGGCTGTACCATGATTATATCCTCTGAAGAATCGCTTTCATAACTAATATCACTTTCGTCATAATACGGCTGCACAATTGTAGGTCGCCCTGAAAGGAAGAAACTGGTACTTAAAAACTTCCGTGATTATAATATCAATTTAAATTAATTACACATTCAAACATACCTTTCAATCCAGCTGAGAAAAAATCTTTTTCGTCGTCGCTTAGCAGTATAGATTTTTCTTTAGTTGGTATAGGTTTGAATTTGATTTTGTAATCAAAATTATTATCAAAACAGCCGGTATAACAGTACAATACAGCTCCCACGAAAATTAGACCGAATACGCCTAAAATTAAAATTCGTGATTGAGAATTTCAGTTCACAGTGAAAATTATTGGGATGTCGAGCTACAAGACGATACCTTCCTCGTGGTAAAGAAATTTTGAAAACGGCTTCGTTCTTCGAAACATTGGCGTTCGCCATAAGGTTATTTTCCATATTTTCAACTTCAATAACTGCATCCTTGACAGGATGACCCGTTTCATCTCGAACAGTTCCCACAATACCTAGTTATGTCAACATATTATCAATGAAAAGGAGTCAAGGATGAGCACACATGAGATGTGTCCATTTCCCATACCTTCGAGGAAATTTGATAAGAGATCAAAAATGGGCAGTTTGACTTCTTCCCATATTCTCACGAGTCGTTTAGGTTCTTCGTAATTGCAACAGCTCACTCCCAAACTCACCTAGGTACAAAATATGAAAAGAATTTATAAAAATATTATTTATAGGCGTAAATAGTATGATAAATCACTTACCACTTGAGTCGCTAGTCTGCTAAATGCATTTAATACTTTTTCTTTGATATCAGCAACTCGTAGCTTTCTTACTTGCTAGAATTTTGGGGAGTTCAATGTAAGAACCAGCTCTGAGTGGATCATACCTATTTATATTAATTCTGAAGCTATCAATTGAAGTGCTGCGTGGAAAAGGGTCCTCCGTGTAATGTATTTCTTATGGAACGGAGGCCCCTTTTCCACGCAGCGCTTCAATTGATAGTAAAACCCATTGAGTACCCTCTGAATTATCTTGTATATTTTCATGTCTTCCTATTACATGATCAGTAATGTTATTGTACATCTCATTCAAGTTGGTTTCACAAAGAAATGTATAATTTTCAGTTTGTAAATATATTTGATTAGTCTCAATAACTGGTTGCCCCCTCCTTTCATAAGTTGCAGTTACACAGAAATTAGCTCTGATATTCCTTTATGTAAATGGATCAACTTTTTGAGAAGTCCAAAAGTAGGTTTTTTCATAAAATCTAAAAACTCTCCCAAATCTTGTATTCCCCATTCATTTTGAATATGTCTGCTTTCAAAATTCTCATCTACAAATCTAGGTCTAATTTTGAAATCATTCTCCTTACTTGACTTAAATATATCATCATCAAACTTGAATGGAGTTCCTGAAAGCCATCTACCTATTTATTTCTTCCTCTGTTAATGTAAAAGTAATTTGCATTCGATGTGGTTGAAGTAATCTGGATTGAGTTAGTTTTTGTAATAATATAGAATATAATTCATTCAATTTTTCAACTACTTCTCTTTCTCTAAAAACTATACAAATTCTACATTTTCTTAAATAGTTTTCTATTTGCTTTGTAGTTTTATTTGTATAGAAATTATGCACTTTGAAAAACTGAATCCATCGAGTAATATTTACATCTCTTTTCTCACTCTCATTTCTTATAACACTTATTAAGACTTGATTTTCTGAATTCATTTTTTATTATTATATTTATTAAGGAAAAAAATTTAATAAGGATTTTTTATTTTTCATTGATAAGATTATAATGAGATTTTATTTTTAAATGTGCTTTGTAAGATACAGAATTTATGACTTTACCACACGCACATATCATTAGATTCTTTCTCTTTTCATAATCTTTTTTCAAATTTTCTTTCATTTTTTCTTGATTTCTATTATAGTATTCTTTAAATGATGTATTCTTACATTTTTTACACCAGTTTTTATTTCTACCAAAATCTTCTATAAATTTTTATTATTTTTACATTTGGTACAATATTTACCATTTTCATAAAAATTCATTATAGATATTAATTCTCTTAGAAATTCATCAAGACTATATTCTTTGAATTCTGTTAAAATTTCACTATTCTCTGAATTTAACAAAGTAGACTTACAAGTATCATGTAAAATGTGATCACTAGCATCATTATTCAGACTAGGAACATTTACAGTTGTTATTTTCTTGATATTATTAAATCTAGGCCCCTTTTTAGGATTAGATTTCATATTTTTCAATTCATCAGGCGTTAGTTCTTTAGTTCCTACTTCTGAAAATATAATTATGCTTAAAATCATCATGAAATTTAATATCTTTCAAGGTTTTCTCCATATACTTTGATAATTTTTTCTCTTTAGGTTCTACGATCATTGTTGAGAAAACATTATCTAGTTCTTCAATTCCAGAATTATCTTTATGTTTCTCAGCTTGAGATTTTATGATTTTCTTATATTTCCCCTCCCTCTCGAGTAGATTTTCTATCAACTCCTGATTTTTAAAATTGGCTTATTTATAAATATCTGAAGTCATACTTGTTTGCTGTAGAGCTATAAAGAACTGTTTAACAATAGTTTTCATATTAGTATTCATATTTTTTAAACCATCAATAGCTTGAATTATTTTATTCATTTCTTATCAATTCTTCCAATTCTTTATTTTTTGAAATTATCCTATCTAAGCCTTCTAGCTCAATCTTATTAGGCATATATCTTTTTATTTGACTTTCCATTTATTAGAATAAATTTTTATATTTTCTAATTTGTAAGGTAAGGTAAGGTAAAGTAAGGTAAGGTAATAAGGTATAGAAATATGGTAATATTGTATGGAAGTATGGTATGGAAAAAGAAATAAAATTTTTATGAATAAATGACTCCTAACGAATTAATTAAAATATTAAAAGAATATGACTTTAAGAAAAATAGTGTGAGAAGCTTTTCTTTGAAATATAAAATTACTGAGAAGACTATTCTAAAATATTTAAAAGAACATGAAATACCATACAATAATAGAAAGATAAGTTATGAAATGACTAGAAATTGTCTAGGTCAATACACATTTAAATCTTCTCATAGTCAAAGCCAGACTATAAGTGAGAAGACACAACAAGTTAGTCAATCTAAGGGAGTGAAAAATTTTGCAGAATTTAATAAGAAATATGAAATATTTTTCTCTGGAAATAATTTACAGAAAATATAGACGCGCGCTCTCAATAGGAGCACCCGCATTAGTTAGTGACGCTAACTGTATATAGTGTGAATAAAATCCTGTATCTGAATTTATAAAAAAATATGTGTCTGTGCGGAAAAATTAAAATTATGGTTGCTACAAAAGGAAAATATTCTCACTCCTAGAAATAAATTAGGTCAATTTTTTTTATCAAGTCACACAGCAACTACTAGCACAACTCATATAAAAAGTAGAACCAGGAATACACTCCTTCATTCTAACTGTGATGAGTGGGAAATAATTAACCTAAATGAGTCAGATAGAAATAAAAAATAATAATTTGGTACGATACTCAACAGAGAGATAATAGTGACATTCAGAAGAAGGAATAAACTAATTTGAATAAATAATATTTTTATAATACATGAAGCGAAAGTGCTGCGTATCGTGTTTGTTTTTTGTAGCGAAACATGCCGTTATCAGAACCGTGGCGAAAATGTTTTACCCGTCGTGGCGAAAAT
Source organism: Aspidiotus rigidus (assembly GCA_035079385.1). Lineage (NCBI taxonomy): Eukaryota > Metazoa > Arthropoda > Insecta > Hemiptera > Diaspididae > Aspidiotus > Aspidiotus rigidus. Next base: position 6,720,780 of record JAVHKY010000023.1, read on the forward strand.
CAAGTCAGTGGTGCCATTCGAAAAATTTATAAATATTCTTTTTGAACGATAACCAATTTAAATTGTAGGCCTAAGTGTTCTTTTCACTACATGTATTATAAAAAGTACTGTTTGTAATTCGTGTCGAAAACAAACGATATTGGAACTCGCTTATCCACACTCTTTGCTCGTGTGGCTACACTGCGCTCGTTCCAATATCCTTAGTTTTCGCCACTTATTACAAAATAATTTATTTCCACATCAGATTCAAAATCTTTCTGAGGAATATTTAGAATTTCTACCTATTTCTTTTTCAACCATTCTAGATAAAACACTTAAGTGAGCAATAATATTTATCATTAGTTTACTATACTTTTTCTTTTTGTCTTCAGGTAAATGTTGAATTTTATCAGAAAGCGGGTCCATTAAAGTTTCATAATTTGATCTTGTTCTATCAAAAGGAACTTTGAAATATGGTATAATATTCTCAAAATCAACAAAAGAATCTCTGTAGACTTCCATTTACATGGTTAATAAATATGATAGAAATCATAAAATTTATATTGATAATATTAGTGTTTTGAAATGTACATACCTATAAAATTTCATTTTTTTAATACTTCTAACTTAAAAAGATTATTAAGTCTGCAACGCAGTAACCTTCAGTGTGCTCATACTAGGAGCGTCAGCTATTTTCAGTCGTATGAGCGCTCATAAGACAGCATTAGTTGAAGTTATACCTGTGTATTGAAAAGAGAAGAATGCTTATACAATTTGATCGGTTTTTAGTCAGGAAACAGATGACGAGAATACGTACACGTACGCTAATAAGACAGCGTTATTAAGAGAGAGAAGGAATTGTAACATTTCGCTGTGTGTTGAAAAGAGAAAAAAATTGTGACGAAATTCATATGACACCAATGTGTATAGATGTGTGAGCCCTGGGAATGAGTTCTCTACAAATGTAATCGATGTCAAAAGTTATAAACAAAAACCCGAAGAGAAAAAAAATTAATTTTGATAATGTCCTCTGATATCCATCATTGATTAATTCCATACTACGTAATTAATTAGCATGACTTAATCAGGAAAGATTTCAACCAAGATCATCACAAAAAAAATTGAAGAAGTTTATCTGATACTAAATTATCAGATAAGATACAGTACATCTTGAAATAAGACGTCTTGAAATGAAATATTCTTTCTGTGCTGTATAGACTATAAACAGTTCACTAGATTGAGTGGTACAATAGTTAGTTTATTTTGACATCCCTTCATAAATACGAGTAAGATGGCTTATTTTTCAGCATTGCCTTTTAGATGTTTTCTTTTAATATTTGTGTCAAAACAGTGTAATTGTGCGATCTTTGATATCAGTGCAGTAAGTATAATTGCTCATTAGATTCCTACATCAATAATAAACTTCGTCTATGTACGTCACTGATGTTATTTTTCTGGATTTTTAGGAAGCTAAAAAATATCTCAACGAATCATGTGGAATAGAAGAGCCAATCTCACGCGAGAGAGATCTTGCGAAGAATTTTGTTTTGGACAGGTACCTACAAAGAAAGGAATTGGAAAACGAGCGTAATCTACGAAGACAGGTGGAAGAAGAGAAAAATCAGTACTTCAACCGATGTGTGAAGGCTGAGGAGCAAAAAGTAAGTCATAATTTTTCTCTCAAAATTTTTTTTTTTTTTTTTTATTTTTAACGAGCTCTGAGCTGCTCAAGGGCCATTGGCTCGGCGGTTGAAATAAAGGAATGTACAAAGTTATAATTTAAACATTACAAGAGTGGAACTGTGGATGTTGTGAGAACGGTAATAGAGTCTTAATTTTTTTTTTTTTTTTTTTTTTTTAAATGATGGAATAAAATTGAGTTTGACGTAAATAATCGAGGGAGGGAGTTATTGTTTCTGATTTGTTTTTTAGTGCTTGGGAGAGGGAGGAAGGAACATTAAAGGAAGAGCGGAGAGGAGAGAGAATGGGACAAGAAAAGAAGTGTTCGACTGTAAGAATTTCTTCTGGACAGTAAAAACAAGAAGGAGGGGCCAGGAGATCAGGATTGATGAGGTAGGAATGGGTGGTTCTGGTATGACCGATTCTTAGCCGTAGAAAGTGAAAATCACCCGTTTTGTCTTCAGAGAGAATTGTAGACCATTTTTAGGAGCTGTGAGCCTATTTTTTTTCGGATTTTTCTATTTTGTCAAAACGTTCAGTGTAGGTACCTTAAAATGGAGTGAGTAAATTAATCAAATTGCAGTAGATAAGTTATTCAAAATTCATTCGTGATGACGAGTTGAAATTCGAGTTTTTTCCGTACGAGAGAAAGTTATATAGGAGTGTATTACATGTCTTTTCTATGAATTTTTGGGTGTGGTTAGGCCTATTTTTGTTTGTCGAATTTTTTCGTCATTCTCTCTCATTTCATTGAACCGCAGTCTGAAAGGGTTAAGAAAAAATTCAGTTGGGTAGAATCATTTCAGAAGGAGACTAAGTTATTCAAAATTCGTGATGACAAGTTGAAATTCGAGTTTTTCATTTTTCGTCTTCGGTCTTCAAAGAGAATGGTTAGGCGTTTCTGACGTGATAGCTGTGAGCCTATTTTTCTCGGAATTTTCGTCTTTTTCTATTGTTGAAACGTTCAGTACCTTAAAATGGAGTTAAGAAATTAATCAAATTGCAGTAGGTAAGTCAGTGATGAGTTGAAATTCGAGTTTTTTCTATATGAAAGAAAGCTATTTACGCGCGAGTGTATTACGTGTCTTTTCAATGAGTCGAGATAAATTTTAGAGGGCATTAAGTGTTCACCTGATAGCAGAGAGCCCATTTTTGTTTCTCGGATTTTTCGTCTTTTTCTATATTCATTGAATTCTGTGATTTATTTCAAATGCAGGTAACTTATACCTGTTGCACAAATCTTTAATTATTTGTATTCGCTTAATTTTTTCAGAGTATGTTGGAAGATTTCATCAAACAACTTTACTGCCCAACAGAAATTCGTTATGCGATAGAAAGGTTTCAACAGTCTTACATTCCAGTTCGTCCTGATAAAGTGATGGAAAGAATGGGATTTATTCAGAAGGAACTCAGAACTTCGGTTATCAACACAGTTACAGATTTAATAAACAATGTGCTGTACCTTTCTTCGCGAGCTGCAAGGTTATCTAACCAAAAAAAAGGAACTTCAACGGTATTGGTAACTGAAGAACCAGCGACTACAACGGTAACTAAAACGACAATGACTAAAACGCCGATATCGGTAAATGAACAAAAAAATAGTAACCAAAAAAAAGGAACTTCAACGGTATTGGTAACTGAAGAACCAGCGACTACAACGGTAACTAAAACGACAATGACTAAACCGACGATATCGGTAAATGAACAGAAAAAGAGGATAAATGCAGGAAAAGATGATTCATTCAATCGGTCTTGGTCGCAGTTGAGAAGGGCACTGTCAAACACCTCGACAGACACTGAAATTTGTCAGTCAATTCATTTTGCAAAGGAGAAAAATCTTACAAATTTAGTTTTAAAATTAGTTTGTCTGGAAGATGCGAGTGAAGCCGGACAGCTTTTTTCATCTGAAATGTCAATTTGGAAAAATTGGAAGAAACTCAACGATGAGGATAAATACTTTCTTAAATTGCTATCATATGATGAGATTATTTTGAAAGTACAAGCTGGGGTTGCGAATCTAACATTGCAACCAGGATTGGAAAAGGAATACGCCAGCGACTTTCTGAAAGTCGAACGTTATAATGAAAATAAGAAGGTTTACGACGATAATAAATTTTATAAGGAGTGCATGAGCGTACTCTATTTTTCAAGTAACCATGTTATTAGAAAATTGAGGGAAGTTTTGAAAGGAGAGTATCTTAGTCAACCAAGTTTCTTGAAAAAGGATAGTTACTGCTGGGAGCAAAGTACTTTGTACAACGAGGTCTCAAACATCAATAAGCACACTGCAGGGTATCAACCTCCAACGGTTAAATGCTATCCAAATGAAACTAATTTTCAAGAATTTGTTAAATTTCTTAATAAAAACTACGAAGATACTGGGATGGCATTTGTTGCTACAAATTTATATGGTGGTCTCAAACTTTGGGAGCGTATGCGGCAGACAACTTCTACTAGTCCTATTGCTTATTAAATAAGATTATATTATAATCTAATTTTAAAATTAATTTTTTATAATTATTCTTAATATTAGATTATAATTATTATAATTGTAATTGAATTAATTATGTTGAATAAAAATCAATGAAGTGGTATTATTTGAATAATTTGGTTTTATATTATTCATTTAATAAAATTTTTCAAGTTAATTGAATTATATGTTTGCTCCGTGATGAAGAATTTAGAGTAGACCTAAATAATATGTAGTAGGTACTTATATTAACCGCTGCAATATTAATAAAGATAATGATGCGGATTAGTCCACACATTTAAAATTTTGGTTTTCATTGTACTTCGATGAAGAGAGAATATGTGAATGATTGTGGAAATATTTAATCCAATTGAATTGTGAATCCTACGACAATATGTGATCGAGTCTTCTTGACCTTGCAGAAAGCAAATTAGGAATGTGACGAGATCGTATTTCAATTTAAAGTTGAGTTATGTCACCTTCCTACTCGTAGACAAAATTCCGAGTCGAGATTGCCTTTCTGTTACAAATGAATTGAAACAAAGAAATCGAATGAGAAAATTATTGCAAATTCTTATATTTTATTTACTTGATTTTTCCCTCATATCAATTTGTTTATCATGCGTGTCTGTTACAAATGAATTAAAATGAAGGAATGAATTCGAAGGAGAAAATTATTGGGAATACCTTTTTAATTTCTTGGTTTTTCTTTAATTTCAATAGCCAATTGCAAAAACATTGTCATTGAAATGAAGGAAAGTAGGCAAAAACAACAAAAAAAGAAAAAAAGAAAAAAAAAATTTTGAAAAAGCATGGGGCTTGAACCGTCGTTCTTGTATATCATACGAATGTTTTACCTAGGTACGGGTAACCGGTTTTATGTGACGCGTAAGGGAGGATTCTGGTTCTGTTTCACGCGCCTCGCTTGTTCCTATGTTAACTGGGCGTGAGTTTCACTAAAGTACGAGTTTCGATAATAGTATATTACACACCAACGTTTGTAAGTGAGTGTTTACATACGAGGACAAAGTTTGCGAAACGAGACGAAGTCGAGTGAGCAATTGGCCGAAGTATGTAAACTCACTACGAACGTTGTTGAGTAAAATATTTTAATTTATACATGTTCGAAAAAAAAGTGAAATTTCGATTAATTGGAAAAATGTTCATACTGCATTGAAATCTAACTTTCTGTATTATCTCTGTCCTAGTGGTGGAGAATTATCGATACAAATCAATATATCGATATGAATTGAATATCGTTATGGTTTTCGATATTTCCCGAATATTGGGCTCACTTTGTCTTTAATTTTCCATACATATGATTTGGAAAAGATTCCGTTTTTGCTTCTATAATTGATCAATTCAGCGAGTACTTCACCCGTCTCGTCATCATTTATCTTCAGTTTTTCGCAGAGATTATTGACAAATTCAGTGGCATCAATGTACTGGTTTGGAAGTAACAAGGCCGGATCATGGTTTGGATCAAAGAAATACGCAGCCCAGTACAATGGTGTTAGAAACTGTTCTTTTCGATTTCGAAATTGTTCACAAATACCTACGTAACGAACTTCTAATTTGTGTTTAGGAAAGCGGATACTTTGACAAGAAATAACACACATTCACAAACAAACAATTAAACAATCAATAAATTAAGATTGAAACAAAAATGAAACAAACTTCTCACGGCGAAGAATAAATTAATAAAATTGAACACATCATCTTAAAAAAAGTAACTACCGACTCGACTGTTAACAAACAGGAAAACAAAAATTTCTTCTAAAAAATAAAAAAACAAAAAAGGAACTTCACATCACAAATGAATAGGTAATTTAAAACGAATTACAGTAGATAGCCTAAGTTTTGGACCAATTGATGGTTATATTTTCAATTTTCACATTTGAACAATTTGAAAACAAAATTACTTTGTCAAGCGGAAAAACAGATTCTAATATATGATTGCACGGATAGTGGATGCGGCTTATGAATATCTTGTAAAGGTGTAGTATCAACATTTTCAATCGTTATAACTTGAGTTGAACGTACTTCTTGACTTAGAGTTTTCGAAATTTTGAAACACCGACTCATCGGTAAGGCATCTTAGATGATAACATTAACAAGACGTACTCAAGTAGTTAGCGTTGGCGCTTAGCGGTTAAAATTTGTGCGAATAGACGTAAAACGCGTGCGCTGCTGTAAAGAAGTCACGTCATGTTCTTTACAACCATGGAGAGTGTATCCATGTAAAACTAAACTTACAGTTCTAAAAATAGGCTATAAAACATCGTTTTTTGAACATGTGTGAATTAAAAATCGTGACATATATACGAATTTGAAATTTTAATAATAATTGTTGGCGGGTACTCTTACCTAATAATGGCTTCGTCTCGTAGCGTTGTTCTAAGTGATCGCAATGTCTCTGTCGTAGAGTATGTGCGCACCCCGCCAACCGGTCTGCTTATTCCGGTATGCAATAAGTATGACGTATGAAATTAGTATACTCGTGGTTCTTACTCTGGTATGCAGTAAGTGCATACCCGAACGTATGTCCGATTATTCATATCTATAGTATGGGCCCAGCTATAGCTATGAGTAATCGGATGTACGAAGCAACGGCGGTTTAATACCCACCTACAAGGTTTCGTCGCGTTCGATTGAAAAAAAAAAAAATCGTATGCATATGAACGATCGCATATGTGTGCGAATTTTCCGAGTGCTCTGTGCCAGGAAAAAATATGGAAAAAGAAAAGGGAATACCTGGCACAGGGCACCGGTTTTGCCGGTTTTTTTTATGAAATTTGATGAAAAAGTCTATCTTCTTATACCAGATCAGTGATTTTTCTCTGATTCTAGAATTTGATCAATCTCAGAAATGTCTTAGAAATCCAGAACTATCCTAGAAATTCATAAGTGCTCCTCTTAATAACCACTGCGCTAGAGAAATGAGTAAGTGCGTCAGACCTGTATTTTAGAAGGGCTGGAATGTCGCTCTCGCAAGAGAGATTTAATTATGGCAAAATTGATGCAAAAACGATGAAATTTTTGATCTATCTTGGAAAAAAAATTATGAGAAAATGGTTTGATTTTGCTTTAAAAAATGGTAAAATGATCCTTGCGTTGGAGAAATTCATAATTGCCCCTAAGTGGGCCAGAAGGAATATAATTGTACTACTGTAACCCAACTTCCTTGAAGAGCAATTCTTCGTAACTGATTTGTTTTTTTTTTGGGGAGGGGCCGACCAAGAAGGAACGTGATTTTTTGTCATCTCAGCTGTACAAAGTTGAATTGAAGTACAATCTGCAAAATTACGTTGAACAGTCGATTACTACGACCTGAAGAATAAGGCTGAGGACATCAACCACTGCAGGTGAAAAGAAATCTTATTCCGCTGACCGTTATTTTACAGATATGTCAATTCAACTCTTAACGGCAGATTCTTGAGTGGGGGGTCTCTTCGTAGGTCAAAGAGGGTCACCTTACCATTGAGGAGTACACCTCATACTCACCTAGTGGACCTATAATGACATCGACTGTTTAGAAAAAGGGTTTTCCAATTCTGCCGAACAAAGTTGAATAGACGTATATGCAGATAATGAACACAAGGAAAAGAGGTTATGGGTATACTCTCCGAAATATCGTCCAACCAACCACGCGACAGCAAGCAAGAGCTGCTCCACCTTGCAAGCTTATATCCGAAAAGCTCGTCAAGCCACCACAACTGCCAGCGACCAAAGTCAGGACCTCCTGTCACATATAGCTCAACAGAGGAAATTTCATCAATGAACCTTTTTTATGGGGGGGTTTTTTGAGAAGTTTGCCGTGCGCCGTACGCCGTCCGATAAAAAATTTGGTTAGGCCTAAAAATAGTTCTGCAGCCCATACCGTGAGCGGATGAGAATAATTTTTTGTTTCGACTTCTCTAGTGGAGGACAACATTTCAACGCACATTTGGAACATTTTACGATCCAGGCCAGAGACTTCAGAATCTCAACTTAGATTATGTAAAAACTAGCGTCTGTTACGTCGTCGCTACGCGTCGACGACAGTCGCTCGCAAGGTGAGTACCAAGTCGCTCGCAAGGTGAGTACCAATTTTGGAATGAAGAAACAATTTTTTCCAAAAAAAATTTCTGAAAAAAAAAATGATTTAAAAAAGACGCGGCAATTCACTAACAAAAAACTATACTGTTCTATTCACCAACAAAAAAGACCAAAGAAACTGCCTCATGAACAGATATAGGTATATTGTTTTGGGGATACTACATTACTTCTGTTAGAAAAATTATTATAAAAACTTCCATGTTTTTTAAACAGGCTGAGCTTTGGTCCGCATGTGAGATCAGGCTAGGGGTGCCCTCCCCCCATGATGATGAATGAGAGATATAGAACAATCTTTTAGAAATGTCAATAGGAGAGCGTGATTACAATAACTACACAGCATTTGTGGCAAAGAACCAGTTTGAATGCAAATTGAAGTACCTATATGGTCGACATATCTTCCAAAACATTTCAGTGAGTCGCATGATCCGATCCAATGTTTTTCACAGATTTGACGTCACGTTTGAATCGGTCTACATATAACATAGGTGCACCGGGGAATAAGTGAAGATCTGAATATGTCTTGATCACAGAAGTGAATACCTCTGCCACACAAAGTAGAATTGACATATCTATAGAATCAAGGATCACGATAAAAATATGTTACAATCAAATTTTCTTGAAAAATTCCTGATAATATGACAGTAAATACAAAGTAGACATAAATTCCGAGAAGTATTTTCAAGAAATAATTTGATAATGAAGTCAGATTTAGGATAACAATGTTTGTTTTTTGAAACACTTCATGAATATGAATACTTCCAAATTATTAGGACGTGACCGCAAATCTGCCGTACAACGTTAAATAGACGTACAAAGTTAAATAGACGTATATGCGAAAACAACGATCACCGAGACGAGGCGTTCGCCTTCGGATCAATGGGCTGTATGTGTATTGGGAACGAAGCTTTGTATTCACACACCACTACTATCACAGTCGATTGCATATCAGTGCATATACGTCCCTTTTTTGGACGTATATGCATCGCGAGGTGAAAAATGTACCGTATCTGAAGATTGAGCACTTACTGAAGAAAATTATTATAATCATCGAATTCTGCGTTGAAAGTTGCTATGAGTGAGTAACTTATGCGATCTTAATATCTTTCGAATACATTTTTATATTCTTTTTGATACTTTTCCGTGATGGTTGTTTTCGCATATACATCTATTCAACTTTGTACGGCAGAAATTGGCTCTTGTAAAAACACAGCCTGTTTGCCTTCCCACGCACCTACACACGATTACTTCAACCATGATTCTTCAGCAGATTGTTGATATGTAGATACATCAGTTCTATTTTTACAGCAAACAGGAGTATAAGATCTGATACTAAAAAAAAGTTTGTTTCCTGTTTCATGAATCCCCATCGTTTATTTAACAAACCTTTGTCACATTTTGTTATCAAACATCATTAATTCATAGTCAAACCAAACGTTCTAAAACAATGTAGCCCACTACCTAATATTTTATGTACAACGTCTTACCAAAACTCTGGACAATAATATCAATGCTTTGGAAAACCAGCAGCTAGTTACATCACACGCGTTCCAAAGTTTTGGAAAATGATAAATTGGTCAACATATACTCTTTCACTAATCAAAACAAATTTCGCAGCTTGATTTCTTCTCGCAACTACAGACCAAGGAAAAAAGTGATAATATGGAAGTTTTCACAATAAGACTTGAACCAATGTGATATTTTCAGAAGTTCTTTGAACAAATAAGAAACTCTGTTATAATTACAATATAATGAACTAGGCAAACTTACCTACCTGATTCAGACATTGAAGTTACACCCCACGTCCAGAATGCGGGAATTCTCGTCTTCAATCAAATTTAAATTACGTCAAGGAATTTCAAAACATAAGCAGCCTATAAATATTATCACTTCACTAACAAGAACTACCTGTAACCAGAGAAGAGATGGCTAACTTCAATGCAAAAATTAAGGACAAAAAACGCATATATTTGCCACGTGAGCGTTGTGATCGCTTTGTTATTATTGGTTAATAAGTGTGCTGCAGCGGCAGTGTTTGCAGCATTCCAAATATATTTTAGTGTAGTAGTAAATAATATCTGTTCATGTGTAGTAGTAGTGGTGATATACAACGGCGATTGCAGCGCTAACGTGGCAAATATATGCGTTTTTTGTCTTAAAAATTAACCAAGAGTTAAATATCTCTTCTCTGCCTGTAACAACTAACAATATTATTTTTATAAAATCGAAATTCTAAATGAAAGTGCGCAGTTGCAAGAAATGTAGTTTGTAAATTGTAGCGATCATCAGACTTGCTCTTGTACTTGGTTTGCATGTAGAACAATCAACTGTGAAGAAAGAATGATACTTCCAAGCGGCTCGGTGTGTGTGTGTGTGTGTGTGTGTGTGTGTGTGTGTGTGTGTGTGTGTGTGTGTGTGTGTGTGTATGTGTGTGTGTGTGTGTGTGTGTGTGTGTGATCAAATGACAGGTCTCCCTCCTTTGCTCTTCCTGTCACAGTCATTCGCAAACGTCAAGGAATATTCAATGCTGGCAGACAACCCTGCCGTACTAGGGTACTATAGAGGGGGGGTATGGCAATACGCCATTTTAGCAGCAAAAAGAAGGCTCTCAAGCACGAACGCGTTCGCGCAGTGTCGCGGAATATTCGGCAGGGCCGGGCAACATCGGTCACGTTCGTTTTCTCGCGATGCTTTGCGACACGCATTCGTACGTCGAACACTTCTTTTTGCTGCTAAAATGGCGTATTGCCATACCCCCCTCTATAGTACCCTAGCCGTACAAAGTTATGACGTACATCCAAATCGACGATCAGGCAATTCGGGCCCTACAACCGCTAGGTTTGCTGTAATCGCGAAAATGGAACCGGGGTAAAGGAGAAAATTCCATTTGTCTCAATGTAATTTAAATTTGAAATATCTTTGGAAACAAGCAATATTTTGAAAAAACTAACAGAACTAAATTTGTTGATCATAAAATTTCCTTTCAAATGAAATTATCAGTTTTGAAATACATTGAAATTTTATGATAACCGTTACTGCCCGCTCACCTGAATACCCGCAATGTCTATTATGTACCCGGTTGCGTTATCAGCGAAGCTAGCGCTGTTGGGTTCTTGTATCTTTCGGATGATTTGTGCGAGTTTGTGAATGGTGATAATGCACACTACCATTACTTCATTGATGGAATAACAGGGAAAAATTCAGATCTAGGAAATTGGAGCCTTCATTCTCGTAGGATGAACACCTTACTCTGAATTGTGTTGAAATGAACGTTGGATATCCTCTTCGTTCACGTGACGTCACTAACTGCTAACATCGAGCGATAGTGCGCGATATTCTGCGATAGTATCGCAGAATTTTGCGATAGTATCATGGGATGGTACTTAGAACATTATCGACTCCCATAAGAATACACAGGGAACATTTCGATCATGTGTTAGTATTTCAAAATGAGAAATAAATAATGGAATTCAACGTTGATAATCAAGATCTGGAAGATCTCAAGTATTTGAGAATGTATTTTCGTTTCTCACTTTATTCTTCTATTTAAATATGAGCAAATGATCGAATTTAATTTTTCTTCTTATGGAAAAGTCCGTGTAAAAAAAGTTTGTTTACTTTCCCTAAGCACCATCATCACAAATCTCGAAATTGTTTTGAACTAGCCGCTTGCGGCGCGCCTTCGGCGCGCCTTCGGCGCCAAACAGGCTCGCGCTTCGCTCTCGCTGTTTCATGATTACGGGCTCGCGCTTTGCGCTCGCTGGTTTGTTTATTAGTTTTGTCATGACAGACTCGCGCTTCGCGCTCGCAAAGAGCACGCCGCCGACGGACTATCACTTGCTGAAAGATACCTACTACCTACGCGACAGAGCAGATTTTTATATTTCATGAGAGCTCATAACGTTTGAACTTTCAATAGTCAAATATGTATTCCCGCTTGCCATCTAGTTCACTGTTCCCACTAGCGCGCGCGCACACACACACACACACACACACACACATATATATATATATATATATATATATATATATATATATATATATATATATAATTCCAAACTCGACCAAGAAACAGCCCGCTGGCATGGGTAAAGGCTAATTTTGTCCTAGCTCTGTCAAGACCAAGGTATGGGTTTCTGACCATTATAGTCTTATATTTTTCAGAATTTCTTCAATATGAGTCATATGGGATTTGGTATTGAGAATTCAAGGGAGCCTAGACCTAGATAAAGTAGTATAAAGATGGCCTAGACCTATTATAAGTCTAGTATAATATAGTTTGAGAGTCAACATTTTTCTCGAATCTCAAACTATGTATGATAGGTGTGGGACTTGAAAAAATTCCTATCACATACAGCTTGAGAGTCGAAAATTTTCCAAGTCCCTCTCCTATCATATATGGCTCAATAGTCGAAATTTTTTCAAAGTCTCCCTTCTATCATATATAGCTCGAGAGTCGAAATTTTTCCAAGTCCCTCTCCTATCATATATATAGCTCGATAGTCAAAACTTTTCTAAGTTTTTTGTTGGACGGCGGAAGGCAAATTTCTCAAAAAGCCACTCATAGAACAGGATCCCTGTTAAAATTTTGACTCTTGAGCTATATATGATAGAAGGGGGACTTGAAAAAATTCCTATCATATATGGCTCGAGAGTCAAAAGTTTTCTAAGTCCCTCTCGTATCATATATGGCTCGATAGTCCAAATTTTTCCAAGTTTTTTGTTGGACAGCGGACGGCAAGATTCTCAAAAAGCCCCTATAGAACAGGTTGCCTGTTAAAACATCACTAAATATCACGACAGCCACATCTAACCACTTTCTCTGATAATAAAATCCTACTGGAACTGGATACTTCGATTGATATTGATAAGTAAATTAATTAAGCGTAGATATCATTTCAAACAATCAAAGATCACGTTCTGTATTCATAATTCGAATCACGATTCTATACATATTGTATTTACGCAATTGATCAAAAACTCATCGCAATTGATCAAAAACACATCAGACTACTCCTACTATTCAGATGATATTTTTCTATTTACTTTCGGGATTTGTAGATTAAATCTCATTGCGCTTCTCTTTTGATTTAGAGCATTCGAGTTCCTGAGAACCAAAACATAAGAACCTACAAAATAATTTGAAATTTCATAATTCACAAAAAGCAGAAGCTATATGCGATCAAGTATCATCAGTACTGTCGATTAAAATATCTACCTCTTACGAGATTATCGAACATTTTCTAATGTTGTTCCGCGATTTGTGAAATAAATCTCACAGGCTAGTTTTTCCTTCGATTTCGAGTTTTGAATACAACGATGCTGTGACGTAGGCGTGAACGAAGAGGATACCGTATACGTCCAAACCACAATTTAAAAACGCCAATATTGGAAAAGAGGGATGTTTGTATTGGAAAACTAGTGTGATAATTGGATTTCTCATCAAAAAATTGTCTTAGTAACGCATATTTACGTCCCAATTAGCCGTATTAATCTTATTTTAAGAAAATAGAACTTCTTCCCGATCGTTGATTTGGATATACGTCAAATCTGGGGTTTGCAAATTAACAGTTATAACTGTTATAACCGATAACCGAAACAAAAAAAGTTCGTTAACCGTTTGACCGATAACCGTTTCAAATTTTGAGAATGTATGACCAATAACCATTTTAATTACCGGTACCTACATTCAAAAAAAAACATTGAAATTTTGAATTTCAACGATGATTTATATCGATGACTTCATAAAATTCTGACTTAAAATTGTCTGCAACAGACGGGAGGAATAATTCCAAAGCGGAAGAGGACGGATACTTAAAAAAATTTTGACTTTTCATCAGCCAGAAATAAAAAGCAGTACAATGAAATTTGGAATTTCAAAATCTATATGTCATCATCAGTGAGGAAGGAGGCGGGGGGGGGGGGTTAGGATGTTTAGAAGAATTTTGACTCTTTACCAGCTACATACACGAAAAAGGGGGCAAGAAATTTTTAATTCCGAGTGGGCAGGACCAATTCAGAGAGGAATGAGAATTTCAACTTTTCATCTGTTAAATGCACAAAGAAATGACGCTTAATGAAATTTTAATTTTTTTTTTCTTCTTGTTTTTCTAACAGGGAACCTATTTCACCGGGGGGGGGGACTCTCCGAAAAAACATTCGGCCTCCACCGTCCGGCCGGTAAAGCCCGCGGAGCTTGAAAATTTTCCAAGTCCCTCTCCTATCATATATATACCCCGGAGGTCGAAATTTTCTTCTAAATCCCCCTCCTTTCATGCATAGCTTGGGAGCGGGGCCTATGACGTCACAGGTCAGCCTTGTGACATCACAGTCTGAAGATTTCATTGATAACTTTTTTTCAAGTTCCCTTCCTATTATGTATAGCATTAAAATCTGAGTCTGTGACATCACAATTTGATGATATCATAAGTCAGCCTTGTGACGCCACAATCTACATTTTTCAGATCCCACGTGCCCCATAAAACAGATTCCTTGCCAAAATTTCAACTTTTGAGCTATATAACGCGTTTGAGATGTGGACATACCGGAAAATTAACAGAATCAAGTGGACGGAGAAGGTTCGAAATGAAGAAGTACTGAGGAGGGTAGGAACTGACAGCCCAATCCTGTGGAACACGATTAAAGCTAGCAAACGTCAGTTCATCGAGAATAAAATGACGAACGACGAACTGTTCTCTTTGGTGGCCAATGGGAAAATTCCAGGGAAGAAAACAAGAGGAAGAAAGAGGATTACCATAATTGACCGAACAATGAAATAGAATAGAACAGCATTAAAATTGTAAATCATAGTTTAGTGGTAAGATGTAAAGGTCTTGTCCATTGCAACCTCCCGCATGGGAGATGCATACAAATACAAATATGATAGGAGGGCGACTTGGAAAAATTTCAACTCTCAAGCCTTATATGATAGGAGGGGGACTTGGAGAAATTTCGACTCTCGAGCCATATATGATAGGAGGGAGACTTGGAAAAATTTCGACTATCGAGCTACAGTATACATGAGATGAGAGGGACTTAGAAAAATATAAACTCTCGAGCTATCATATACAGCTCGAGATTCGAGAAAAATTTAGACTCTCAAACTATATTATACTAGGCTTATAGTAGGTCTAGGCTTCCTTGAATTTTCAATACCAAATCCCTTTGACTCATAAAACAGGTTCCCTGCGTTCTTCGTTCAACTTCGTTAAGGAAGCCATCGTTTTTTAATACATCCAACCACATAAACAAAGAAAATAAATACTGAGAGAAAAAAAAAACAAAAAAAAAGGAACAGGGAAAAAATGAGAGAAAAAAAATACAAAATATATATGGAAGGATAAAAAAAGAGAAAGATAATGGTGAAAACAATTTATTTCGATATAACAGTCCGTTGCGTTGCCAGGACTGGTGCCGAATTTAAATTCAGTCAATAATGATTCGGACGCTCTTTGAAGTTTATAAAGAGTCAAGTGTAAAATCAAAAAAAAGAATAAGTGTTGGAAAGAGGATTGCTACTGAGCTTGAAAAATTGAATTTAAATGTTGACGGAAAAAGGTAGGTCTGAAAGAAATCTGAAAATATGTGGGAGAATCGAAAGATTTTCGGATGATAGGCAAACTCTATAGACTATGAGTGGAGGGGTGGAGATGTTCAGGAAAATTTTGACTTTGAATTACATTTAAAATGAAGTAATGAAATTTTTAATTTCAAACAATAAATTTTATCAAAAATGAGACTTGATAAAATGTTGACTCAAAACTGTATACTATGAGGCGGAAGAAACAATTCCGAGGGGAATGTCGACTTTTTATCAGCTAAATACATAGAAAATGGTACAATGAAATTTTGAATTTCAAAATATATAAGGGGAAGAAGGATGTTTAGAAAAATTTCGACTTTTCATCAGTTGAGTACATGAAAAAATGACGCTTAATAAAATTTTGAATTTCAAACCAAGTAATATGAGTGGAGGGGAAAAATTGCGACATTTAAAATGGGATAATGAAATTTTGACCTAAAACCGTATACTATAAGATGGTAGAAGAATTCCCAGGGGGAGGGAGACGGATAGAGAAAGTAGCGCCGTACAAAATTCGTAATATTTTTCCATGAAAATTAGTGAATCGTCAATTTGATTTTTCGCCATTATATTCGTTGTTTATCGATAACAGAAATTTATTTTCGTGTCAACAAGATACGTAGGAAAGCCGTAGCCAATATGTATTTAACTTTGAAGCTTCATTACGAGTACAAAAATATCAAGGGAGGAATTCTTAATCTCTAAACCCCTTATAACCATTTTAAATTTTCCAGTTCCTTTCGATAAAATCGGGAATTCAAATATTTTCGACCATCGAGCGATACGTATGATAAAATAAGAAGTTCGGATCTAGAGACTTCAAGAGTATATATTATTCACTGTTCCGTATCGTACACCATAATGATTTTCATATCGTATACGTTTTGAAGTAGATATAATACCGATAATAGGCTAATTATAGATTGCTAAGCACATTAATACTCCATCGAAGGTGCAGAATCTTCATTCGATGCTATACTGCCTCCACTCAATCCTAGCTTAATCACGCATATTACCAGGTTAAACCTGACTGTCCAATTGTTAAATTGTGCCGTAGTTGTTGGTACAAGCGGCCCTTATTTTGGCAAATAAATTATTTGTTTTGACTTCATTATCAATTTGCTGCATTTTATGAAGATATATCTGAAAAAAATAAGAATTATCAATGTGAAACTTGGCGAATAAAAAAAAAAAAAACTTTGAGAAAATGAGCAACGTTTTCAAAAAAGTTAATGCCAACGGCACGTGGCTTTCCCAGGCGGTCACCCATCCAAGTACTAACCACGCTCGATGCTGCTTAACTTCGGTGATCGGACGAGAACCGGTGTGTTCAGCATGATATGGTCGTTGACGGAGGTGAGTGCGCAGTCTTCGCATTTGGACGTTCCCGACTGTAAGCACGGCACATGGCAAACACATACAATTAATTCTCTCCTGCGAAAACAGACAGGTCTATTCTTCTCCGAGTCGAATCTAGCAGTCAGCACTCAGCAGTGAGTCCATCTTTAGATCTATAAGTTATCAGCTCCGATTAGGATCGTATGATGAAATAATTGAAAATCGACAAGTATTTCTCTTCACTATTTAAACATGTCACGTGATAAAATTTCTGGCAATATACGTAAAACATTCAGATAAACCTTGTTTTCGAAATTTCTACTTTTCAAACTTCGTTGTACGATGTCGTTTTCCTACGAGAGGATAATTCGGTGTTCTGGAATTCTTCCCGATATCTTTTATATTGGAACTGCGCATCGAAATATTAACTTCAATTGTGAGTTCTCGAATTATCTTGCATGTACCGGTACTTTGGGTAATCGTTGTTATAGGTAAGTAAGTGTGTGAGAAATTAAATTCCATAATACCGTAATATTCGAAAAATTATTAGATTCTGATGATACAATATAGCACTCGTATTTTTCAGCGTCTCAAATGAACAAAAAAATGTAAAATCTGAGGACTGGAATTATTATTCTCGCAAATTTTATTTACCAGAACCGAAGGATTCAGTCGAGACATACAAGCGTATTTACGAATTTACCAGTCTATTGGTTAGTAAATTTCATTAGTGAATTTTATACGATTCTGCAAAAATCTTTTTTTGAAGGCTAACACTCTATTATTGTTTATTACGCGATGAAATTTCGAATCGTTCTCTGATGATACTCGCTGGTAAAACTATTACAGGAAGATGCGAGGGTAGTCAAATGGATGCTTCTTATGTGTAGCGAAATCGACAAGTACGAAAGGATCTTCCACGATGAAAGGCATCACAACAGAAAAAATCCGAATAATTTCATGTACGATTACCAACGGGCAGAGAAGTATGCTTCAAAAAAATCAGGGAAATCGCTGTACTATGATAACCTTAACTTTCGTGAAATAGAACTGAGGCGGCAGTTATGGTCATTCTATCTAGATAATCCGCCGACTCATCATTATAATGTAAAAGATCTTATAAAACATGTGACGGACAAAAAATCATTTAGCTGGGGTGTAGCAGGACTCCACGCTCTTTGTTTCGCAGAATTGTATCGTTTTGCTAGCAGACGTTTTAAATATGATGTTACAGATCTTCGAGAATCGAAGATAGATCCAGAGATAAAAGATGCGATCAAAATATTGATGCGTGATTTTGAACTTTCCCCCTACCTTTGCAAATATAAAGACGGTTCTGTGGAGTACGCATCCTTAATATAGTGCCGTATCCTACAAATGTTCCGTTTTTTAACTGTTTCTTCGTGAATGAAAAATGTATTCTCGATCGTTCATCAATGGTTCAAATTATACATTTTGAAAAATTATTCCTAGACTTTGCGGAAAATGTAGGATACTTTCAAATAGGTATTGTATGTGTATATCGGTCTGTGAATATGAGGTTTCATTTAGCTGAGGCTTCGTGTTTGGAGTGATTATGATGAAATATTTTTTCAACATCAAAACTGTTAGTTTATATACTCGTAATAAGTCGTAATAGAACGACGTTTCAGTCGTAAAAATATCGTAAAGTGATGTTTGTTGTCGATAATATTATGATATTTTATAATCGAAGTAGTACTGTACCGGCCGATTAAACGTTATGTACCGGTACTGTACAAATTTTATGTGATCTATTGTATATGTGCTACTGGTATTACTGAAGTGTGTAAGCCTGTTAGCGTTACCCAGAAGACTTCACGAGAAGGCTAGCTTACATAGTCTTCCAAAAAATAGCGACAGTGACTGTCTTTGTCCTGAAAAAAGTTGAGTCTCTAATCCACCCCCTGGAAAGGGTTTCGTCATAAGTTACGTCAATTTCACGATGCACCACAGTCTGGACACTCCTGTACCGCCTCATGGAAGCATACGCTGTGAATCAGGATACAGCAGCATTTTGTGGATATTACATCGGGCTCGAATGTACGTAAGCTGGCCTCCTTCTCCTTGTGGTATCTTCTAGGTAACGCTCACTGGCTTATACGCTTTAGTAATAACAGTAGCACATGTACAGTGAGAATATCTGGAAAATGAATCAATACAGTGATTGTAATCTCATCTAGAAAATTGTGTCAAAATAATACACAGAAATTTATTACTCATATCATCGCTTAATCATTTACTTAACAAAAGACAAGTATATCTAAGTGTATACTGGATGGACCAGAAAGATTTTACCAGTTAAAAGGGAGTTCGAACTAAACCGGTTCCAACGTAATAAATAGCGAAACGTTAAGATGTATGTACTTCGAATCTACGAAATCTGTATATTAATTTTGTCTTCAATTTGCGCCCCTACTCAACTTTCTACGACTTCTTCGAGCCGAATTAGGGACCAAAATATGCCAAAAATTGACCAATTTGCCAAGATTTCCGAAATATGAAATTGAAAATTCCCCCTCTTTCAAGCTTCATAGAGTTATTCAGGTATTTTTTTGGGGGAATCGGCGTTAAATTTTACCTTCAAATGAAGTAAAATATGAAAGTTTAGACGATTTCAAATTTTTAATAATTTGGGTACCTATTGGTCAATTGTTTGCCCATTTTGATCCATAACTCGGCTCAAGAAAGTCGTAGAAAGTTGAGTAGGAGCGCAAATTGAGATACAAATTTCATCGATTTGAAATATACATCTAACATTTTGCGTTTCTGCGCTGGAGTGAATTTAGCGCGAACTTCCATTTAACTGGTAAGTAGGTAACATCTTTTGTAGGCATATATTTTCAAGGAAATGTTAATAAATAATATAAGTCAAGAGTACCTACGAATCTAGAATTGAAAAACCAGAGACAATTTCGATATCAGCTTTGCAGTACTAATTACTATGGGAGGAATGGATTTATCCCAGAAAGGCAAAATCGTCGGTAGTACTAATAATGACTGTCAGAACAGTGTTTACTATTAGAGAAGCTGAACGATTATTCTTTTAGATTATTTCTAGTATAAATGCGTTAAATATAATACGGAAATAAGTAATTTATAAATGAAACAGAACTATCAGATATCGTCAAGGTCACTACAGACGGAAAAATTCTTTAATAAAATCTTTTTCAGTCGAACTTATAACTAATTCTAATAACTTCACATCAAAACATTTAAAGCTGACAACCAGTTTACGTGATCATTCATTTATTCTAACGAATTACTCATCAAGCCTCCTGAGTGTCGTCATACTAAGGCTTCTCTACCTCTTTTGAAGAAGTAATCCAGTTTTTAAAGAGGCACAAAAGCTAACCTAGGTACTCGTACTCAGGCAATGATTGAAATGGTGAATATGCTTGAGTATAGAGAACGAGAATCACGTTTGTGCAAATAAAGTTGGAAACGTTATCAAAATCAGTTTTTGAAGGAAGCAATAAGTTTAAAAAAGAAGTCACATTTAGCGTATAAATTAAACGCAGGAAAGTCGCACCGCGGCGATGAACGCCAAATTGATCTCACGGGGCCGCCGCAATAATAAAGTAATAGAGACGAGCTAAGGGAATTGGTACGACGAAGTAATTTTTTCTGGTACCGCACAATGGTGCTACGAAAAGTGTATTGATGGATAGTATGACTAGCTAAATCGACAAAATATCATTTTTCCTTCTCTAGGTACCTATGTTGTCGCTATAAATACAATTTATTTCCTCTTGCGCGCTCGTGACATTTTGACATATTTTCATTTTCTTCCTTCAGATTCTGCAATATTGTCAGGAAAAAAAACCATTTGGTTGGTCGAGTAGAATTCGAGGCAAGAATATCGCCAAAGAATGAAAACGACTTTACGAATTTATTTATCGGAGTATTCGAGCATTAATTTAAATTAATCAAGCGAGTTCGAATTCCAGAACTTACATATGAGAAAATTAACTAATCTCACTAACGGAGTTGATCTTAGATAGAAGCTCAGGAAGAAAGAACGTAGGTACACGAGCGGAGATGAACGCTCCAATCATGTGAATTACATTTAAATGCGTTCTTTTTATCAAGTTAGTTGAGAAAATTCCGAAATTTTGATGACTTTCTTGAATTTTTTCCTACGAACATGACTAACAGTTGGATGACGGTCTAAATGCCACAGTTTTTGAAAAATTAATAATTCAAACATGATACAAATCGTATCGTCGATGATTTGTAACAAACGAACAAAAATACCCAAAACTTATCAAATATTTTATTTCAATTTCATTAAAAAAAAAAAAAAAAAAAAATCAAAATGGAATGATATTTGTAAGTATAAAGTTGTAACGAAGGCCATAAAGCGCATCTTGTCAGGTTACACCTGGATCATGAGAATCTTAAATCAATAAAGATTACCTCTAAATTAGATCAACGTATAAAAAATTATCACAGATCTGGTTATATATTTAAAAGTAGGATAGAAAAACGAACAAAACAATTAAAAAATCTGCATTTCCGTCGCATAAGTTGATGCCAAAATGATAGGACTAATAACTTCCTAAAATAAAAAATTGAAACACCACGGACTACGACATGATTTGAAATGTTGCGAAACAAAAATAAAATAATACAGCCTCGCACGGTTTACCTTAACATACGGTAACGAAAGAAAAATTACGAAAAACTAGACCGAAAAAAAAAAGAAAAAAAAATTGTATACCATTTTTCGCAGTAGTGAATGGAGTCCGGAATCATGGCTGTTAGAAATGATTACGTACAAAGATTCAAGCTCCTTTTTTTTTTTTTTTTTTTCAAAACTACGGAAAATGGTTTACTTCGGACCAACACCACTAAAATGTTTACAGTCCTAAATGCAAAAAACAATGAAAAACTGGTTCCCAACCCAAAAATTGATATCAGGACAATTCACTAAAATCCACCAAGAAGAAATTTAGTCTGCTAGCCATCCGAATATAATTTGATATTAATTTTAGGAGTGGCCATCCGACGGCTGTACCATGATTATATCCTCTGAAGAATCGCTTTCATAACTAATATCACTTTCGTCATAATACGGCTGCACAATTGTAGGTCGCCCTGAAAGGAAGAAACTGGTACTTAAAAACTTCCGTGATTATAATATCAATTTAAATTAATTACACATTCAAACATACCATTCAATCCAGCTGAGAAAAAATCTTTTTCGTCGTCGCTTAGCAGTATAGATTTTTCTTTAGTTGGTATAGGTTTGAATTTGATTTTGTAATCAAAATTATTATCAAAACAGCCGGTATAACAGTACAATACAGCTCCCACGAAAATTAGACCGAATACGCCTAAAATTAAAATTCGTGATTGAGAATTTCAGTTCACAGTGAAAATTATTGTGAAATAGACCGAAGGTTACCTGAAGCGAGCAAGAATAGTGTGCGTGGCATTCGGAGAACACGATTATCTTTGACAAGAGTGAAGAATGAGACTGGATTTCCAGTCGGTAAGACATCAATTTTATCGAATAAATTAGCGTAACCTTTTGCTGTTGTAACGTTGTAAGATCCTACGATTGAAATGATTTTTTTTTCGTTCTCAGTTAATGCTGATATAATTGTATATCTATAAATGGAATCATAACTTTATCAACATACCAGGAGGTAACGATAAACTGAACGATCCATTCTTATCCGTAACCGAGTAACTTTCACGGCCATTCACCATCACACCAGCAAATTCAACCGCCATATTTTGAACGTTCGTTACGTATCCTACAATTTCAAAGGTGGAATATAATATGATCTTCACAAATATTTTTATGGTTCCAGAAGTATTTTTTACCTTGGACAGTGACAGGAACTTGCTCTCTTCCTTCAACACGACGTAGTACTAAGTCGACCTCATTGATATGTTCAGATCTTACGATGACTTCCTTGGGAATCGTAGCATAATCAGGATGTCGAGCTACAAGACGATACCTTCCTCGTGGTAAAGAAATTTTGAAAACGGCTTCGTTCTTCGAAACATTGGCGTTCGCCATAAGGTTATTTTCCATATTTTCAACTTCAATAACTGCATCCTTGATAAGATGACCCGTTTCATCTCGAACAGTTCCCACAATACCTAGTTATGTCAACATATTATCAATGAAAAGGAGTCAAGGATGAGCACACATGAGATGTGTCCATTTCCCATACCTTCGAGGAAATTTGATAAGAGATCAAAAATGGGCAGTTTGACTTCTTCCCATATTCTCACGAGTCGTTTAGGTTCTTCGTAATTGCAACAGCTCACTCCCAAACTCACCTAGGTACAAAATATGAAAAGAATTTATAAAAATATTATTTATAGGCGTAAATAGTATGATAAATCACTTACCACTTGAGTCGCTAGTCTGCTAAATGCATTTAATACTTTTTCTTTGATATCAGCAACTCGTAGCTTTCTTACTTGCTAGAATTTTGGGGAGTCCAATATAAGAACCAGCTCTGAGTGGATCATACCTATTTATATTAATTCTGAAGCTATCAATTGAAGTGCTGCGTGGAAAAGGGTCCTCCGTGTAATGTATTTCTTATGGAACGGAGGCCCCTTTTCCACGCAGCGCTTCAATTGATAGTAAAACCCATTGAGTACCCTCTGAATTATCTTGTATATTTTCATGTCTTCCTATTACATGATCAGTAATGTTATTGTACATCTCATTCAAGTTGGTTTCACAAAGAAATGTATAATTTTCAGTTTGTAAATATATTTGATTAGTCTCAATAACTGGTTGCCCCCTCCTTTCATAAGTTGCAGTTACAGAGAAATTAGCTCTGATTCCTTTATGTAAATGGATCCACTTTTTGAGAAGTCCAAAAGCAGGTTTTTTCATAAAATCTAAAAACTCTCCCAAATCTTGTATTCCCCATTCATTTTGAATATGTCTGCTTTCAAAATTCTCATCTACAAATCTAGGTCTAATTTTGAAATCATTCTCCTTACTTGACTTGAATATATCATCATCAAACTTGAATGGAGTTCCTGAAAGCCATCTACCTATTTATTTCTTCCTCTGTTAATGTAAGAGTAATTTGCATTCGATGTGGTTGAAGTAATCTGGATTGAGTTAGTTTTTGTAATAATATAGAATATAATTCATTCAATTTTTCAACTAACTTCCACCTAACAACAAATTTCTTCTACTCACTGACTCTCTTTCTTCACTCCATACACTGCTAGATACTTATAACAATCATCCTCTCATTCAACGAATCCACCTCACATTACACACTCTAAACTCTATCAACTCCGACATTACTTTCATATGGATTCCTAGTCACATAAACCTAACTGATCATGATTTAGTAGACCTAGCTGCTAAACAAGCATCATCCTTTCCCAGAGTTACAGACAACTCACAAATTCCCGTTTCAGACTATAAAAATTATTACCGTTCCCTCATCCTACAAAAATGGACAAATCTTTGGCAAAATCAAACCTCTAACGAACTCCTAAAAATCAAACGCAACCCCATACCCTGGTCCACATCTATTAGAAAACTGAGAAGACAAGAAGTAGTCCTTACTCGGCTAAGAATCGGTCATACCAGAACCACCCATTCCTACCTCATCAATCCTGATCTCCTGGCCCCTCCTTCTTGTTTTTACTGTCCAGAAGAAATTCTTACAGTCGAACACTTCTTTTCTTGTCCCATTCTCTCTCCTCTCCGCTCTTCCTTTAATGTTCCTTCCTCCCTCTCCCAAGCACTAAAAAACAAATCAGAAACAATAACTCCCTCCCTCGATTATTTACGTCAAACTCAATTTTATTCCATCATTTAAAAAAAAAAAAAAAAAATTAAGACTCTATTACCGTTCTCACAACATCCACAGTTCCACTCTTGGAATGTTTAAATTATAACTTTGCACATTCCTTTATTTCAACCGCCGAGCCAATGGCCCTTGAGCAGCTCAGAGCTCGTTAAAAAAAAAAAAAAAAAAAAAAAAAAAAAAACTACTTCTCTTTCTCTAAAAACTATACAAATTCTACATTTTCTTAAATAGTTTTCTATTTGCTTTGTAGTTTTATTTGTATAGAAATTATGCACTTTGAAAAACTGAATCCATCGAGTAATATTTACATCTCTTTTCTCACTCTCATTTCTTATAACACTTATTAAGACTTGATTTTCTGAATTCATTTTTTATTATTATATTTATTAAGGAAAAAAATTTAATAAGGATTTTTTATTTTTCATTGATAAGATTATAATGAGATTTTATTTTTAAATGTGCTTTGTAAGATACAGAATTTATGACTTTACCACAAGCACATATCATTAGATTCTTTCTCTTTTCATAATCTTTTTTCAAATTTTCTTTCATTTTTTCTTGATTTCTATCATAGTATTCTTTAAATGATGTATTCTTACATTTTTTACACCAGTTTTTATTTCTACCAAAATCTTCTATAAATTTTTATTATTTTTACATTTGGTACGATATTTACCATTTTCATAAAAATTCATTATAGATATTAATTCTCTTAGAAATTCATCAAGACTATATTCTTTGAATTCTGTTAAAATTTCACTATTCTCTGAATTTAACAAAGTAGACTTACAAGTATCATGTAAAATGTGATCACTAGTTGGTATGTATGTCTTGGTCACGGTATAAGATGAAGAGGTAATGACACAACGCTAAAATCGTGTCCGCAGTTTTGAAGTTGTACGTACAAACTTCCGCTAGGTTTGCAGCGAACACTCGGGCTGTTTCCCTGTTCCTTCTACACCCCACCTGCGCCGAGACGTTACCGTTGGTACCCTAGTATTGATGAAATTAACGAGGATTATAAAAAATCCAAGAATTTACTTAGAAGGGTGATTCTTTCAAAATTTTATAGAGTAGATTAAATGGTATTTTTATGCCAAATATGAAATGCATCGGCTGATTCCTGATCCTGCAATAAATTTTTGAAAGTAGCGGCGTTCCCATAAGACTCTGTACATTACCCATCACTTTCATCACGAGCGCTGCGCTCGGGATGTTCAGAACTACTTCAAAATCACGGACAGCGTTTACCACAGTCAGAATACGTTCGTGTCACTACCTCTTCATCTTATACCGTGGTCTTGGTATAATAAAACCGCTCATCTTTGCTGAGTGTTTCCATCTTAAGCTTCAACTAATAAAGCAACTAGTGCAAGGTGCTTATATACAAGTAGGTATTTAAAGAGAAATAAATTTATAATAAAAATTTAATAAGGAAAAAACCAACATAAAACCTTCTCAAAACCTTCCCAAAACCTTCCAAGTTATAAAAACCAACATAAAACCTTCTCAAAACCTTCCCAAATCCTTCCAAGTTATAAGAGTTGACATAAAACTTTCCTAAATCCTTTTTAAGTCATAAGAAACTGGAATAAAAACTTCCTAAATCCTTTTCAAATATTCTTTTGTGTTTGTAAATTATTATAATTACTAGCGGTTGGCGACGCGCCTCCGGCGCGCCTGACCGCTAGCTGTGTGTTGAGTAGATATCTGTGTTTTATAGGTATCTGTATCTTGTAGGTATGTGTGTTTTGTAGGTATCTTGGAATTCAGATGAATTTTTAAAAAAGAAACAGTGGAAAGAGTTTTGCAAAATTCACAACTATTCAGTTCAAAAATAAGAAAATAGACACCAAAAACTGCGACTGTACATATAAAAATATATCAAAGTTCCGAGTCGCACAAAAATAAAATCACCAAATTAAATTTTTTACACACTAATTCACTTGAGAGCTGACTTAACGCGTGAAGCCTGTATTCATCGCAGCAGAATACAGACAAATCCATTGACATTTTGCCAGTCCCTAAGAAAACACACGGACAACAGGTAAAAAAAAGGGTCATTTCCGCTAGCCCATACGCAGTGCGCACCGTGTCTAGACATTGGTTCTTGTATGAGATACCGGATGTAAAATCCTTTATGTAGGTGTTTTTAAAACTGTGAATAAAATAACTTGCTTAGTATGGAAGTACAGCGAATACTGTAGTCACAAAATTTCCTCCTAAAAATCTGGAACCGGGCTCATTCGAAAGGAAATTACAGGGGCTACAATTTTTGTTCTCTTCAATTTTTCATAAAAATGAGTTATACTCGAGTTATCACAATAATTCAATTCTCGAAACTGCGCCACTCAACGCGCGTAGGTCTAACGTACATGGCAAGCTACACGACCACGTTTTTTTATATTGAAAAAAGTCATTGTTTTCGCCCTTTTTTGAAATTACTCAGCACCTCCCCGTCAAATTTTTATTTTTATGAGTCTATGTGCTGCTCTGGGATGAGGACAATATATCCTGAAAGTTTGATAGTTCTCGAGTTATAAACGGACAGGACGACAGACGGACAAACTTTCTGCTTTATATATTAAGAAAGATAACTAGAACTAGAACTCTTAAGTTTTTTTGATTGGTTATTCAAACTAATTGCAGACAGAATTCAGATAAAGATTGTCTATATAGACTGCTGTTTGATAAAAAGCAACCCTTCTTGAAATAGATGTAAAACCTTATTAAGATTTTTCAAACACATAATGATATTTGATACCAGTTATTAAATGTTCAAATTTAAGTCAACATTCTCAACCTTTGGTTGAGCGGCTTTTGCAAGATTCTTTACACCAGCTACCAAATTCTGTTTCTAATTCTGTATAATAGTAGCATCATTATTCAGACTAGGAACATTTACAGTTGTTATTTTCTTGATATTATTAAATCTAGGCCCCTTTTTAGGATTAGATTTCATATTTTTCAATTCATCAGGCGTTAGTTCTTTAGTTCCTACTTCTGAAAATATAATTATGCTTAAAATCATCATGAAATTTAATATCTTTCAAGGTTTTCTCCATATACTTTGATAATTTTTTCTCTTTAGGTTCTACGATCATTGTTGAGAAAACATTATCTAGTTCTTCAATTCCAGAATTATCTTTATGTTTCTCAGCTTGAGATTTTATGATTTTCTTATATTTCCCCTCCCTCTCGAGTAGATTTTCTATCAACTCCTGATTTTTAAAATTGGCTTATTTATAAATATCTGAAGTCATACTTGTTTGCTGTAGAGCTATAAAGAACTGTTTAACAATAGTTTTCATATTAGTATTCATATTTTTTATTTATTTATTTTTAACGAGCTCTGAGCTGCTCAAGGGCCATTGGCTCGGCGGTTGAAATAAAGGAATGTACAAAGTTATAATTTAAACATTACAAGAGTGGAACTGTGGATGTTGTGAGAACGGTAATAGAGTCTTAATTTTTTTTTTTTTTTTAAATGATGGAATAAAATTGAGTTTGACGTAAATAATCGAGGGAGGGAGTTATTGTTTCTGATTTGTTTTTTAGTGCTTGGGAGAGGGAGGAAGGAACATTAAAGGAAGAGCGGAGAGGAGAGAGAATGGGACAAGAAAAGAAGTGTTCGACTGTAAGAATTTCTTCTGGACAGTAAAAACAAGAAGGAGGGGCCAGGAGATCAGGATTGATGAGGTAGGAATGGGTGGTTCTGGTATGACCGATTCTTAGCCGAGTAAGGACTACTTCTTCTCTTCTAAGTTTTCTAATAGATGTGGACCAGGGTATGGGGTTGCGTTTGATTTTTAGGAGTTTGTTAGAGGTTTGATTTTGCCAAAGATTTGTCCATTTTTGTAGGATGAGGGAACGGTAATAATTTTTATAGTCTGAAACGGGAATTTGTGAGTTGTCTGTAACTCTGGGAAAGGATGATGCTTGTTTAGCAGCTAGGTCTACTAAATCATGATCAGTTAGGTTTATGTGACTAGGAATCCATATGAAAGTAATGTCGGAGTTGATAGAGTTTAGAGTGTGTAATGTGAGGTGGATTCGTTGAATGAGAGGATGATTGTTATAAGTATCTAGCAGTGCATGGAGTGAAGAAAGAGAGTCAGTGAGTAGAAGAAATTTGTTGTTAGGTGGAAGTTGTGTAAGGTGAGAGAGGCAGGAGAATATAGCCATTAATTCTGCAGTGAATATAGAGGCAATGTTACGAATACGGTGAGAAGTTATTTGACCATCTATAGAGTAGGCATAGGCAGTTCTATTTAATTTTTTGGATCCGTCTGTAAAACAAATTTTGAAACCTGGGTATTCTCGAATTAGTTGTTTAATGTTAGAAATGATTATAGAGTTATTTGTTGAAGGTAGTTGAGTGAGGTCAAGTCGGAAGTTGGGTACATGGAGAGTCCAAGGAGGGGAGAGTGAATATAAGGGAAGGAGAGGGTTTGCCCGGAATGGTTTGTTGAGGGAGGCGTTAAAGTTGGTTAGGATGTGTTTATTTAAAGTGGAAACTGGGTACGTATTTGTTTTGAAGATAGAATTATATATTGGTAGTTCAGGAAATTGGGAGACCGAAGACAGGAAATTAGAGGTCAGGATGAGTCTACGGAAAGGGAGTGGGGGATTCATATTTTTTAAACCATCAATAGCTTGAATTATTTTCCTCATTTCTTATCAATTCTTCCAATTCTTTATTTTTTGAAATTATCCTATCTAAGCCTTCTAGCTCAATCTTATTAGGCATATATCTTTTTATTTGACTTTCCATTTATTAGAATGAATTTTTATATTTTCTAATTTGTAAGGTAAGGTAAGGTAAAGTAAGGTAAGGTAATAAGGTATAAAAATATGGTAATATTGTATAGAAGTATGGTATGGAAAAAGAAATAAAATTTTTATGAATAAATGACTCCTAACGAATTAATTAAAATATTAAAAGAATATGACTTTAAGAAAAATAGTGTGAGAAGCTTTTCTTTGAAATATAAAATTACTGAGAAGACTATTCTAAAATATTTAAAAGAACATGAAATACCATACAATAATAGGAAGATAAGTTATGAAATGACTAGAAATTGTCTAGGTCAATACACATTTAAATCTTCTCATAGTCAAAGCCAGACTATAAGTGAGAAGACACAACAAGTTAGTCAATCTAAGGGAGTGAAAAATTTTGCAGAATTTAATAAGAAATATGAAATATTTTTCTCTGGAAATAATTTACAGAAAATATAGACGCGCGCTCTCAATAGGAGCACCCGCATTAGTTAGTGACGCTAACTGTATATAGCGTGAATAAAATCCTGTATCTGAATTTATAAAAAACTATGTGTCTGTGCGGAAAAATTAAAATTATGGATGCTACAAAAGGAAAATATTCTCACTCCTAGAAATAAATTAGGTCAATTTTTTTTATCAAGTCACACAGCAACTACTAGCACAACTCATATAAAAAGTAGAACCAGGAATACACTCCTTCATTCTAACTGTGATGAGTGGGAAATAATTAACCTAAATGAGTCAGATAGAAATAAAAAATAATAATTTGGTACGATACTCAACAGAGAGATAATAGTGACATTCAGAAGAAGAAATAAACTAATTTGAATAAATAATATTTTTATAATACATGAAGCGAAAGTGCTGCGTATCCTGTTCGTTTTTCGTAGCGAAACATGCCGTTATCAGAACCGTGGCGAAAATGTTTTACTAGTTTTACCAGTGGCGAAAATGTTTTACCCGTCGTGGCGAAAATCAAGTCAGTGGTGCCATTCGAAAAATTTATAAATATTCTTTTTGAACGATAACCAATTTAAATTGTAGGCCTAAGTGTTCTTTTCACTACATGTATTATAAAAAGTACTGTTTGTACTATTAATCATGTACATAATTTATTTCCACATCAGATTCAAAATCTTTCTGAGGAATATTTAGAATTTCTACCTATTTCTTTTTCAACCATTCTAGATAAAACACTTAAGTGAGCAATAATATTTATCATTAGTTTACTATACTTTTTCTTTTTGTCTTCAGGTAAATGTTGAATTTTATCAGAAAGCGGGTCCATTAAAGTTTCATAATTTGATCTTGTTCTATCAAAAGGAACTTTGAAATATGGTATAATATTCTCAAAATCAAATTCATCTTTATCAACAAAAGAATCTCTGTAGACTTCCATTTACATGGTTAATAAATATGATAGAAATCATAAAATTTATATTTGATAATATTAGTGTTTTGAAATGTACATACCTATAAAATTTCATTTTTTTAATTCTTCTAACTTAAAAAGATTATTAAGTCTGCAACGCAGTAACCTTCAATGTGCTCATACTAGGAGCGTCAGCTATTTTCAGTCGTATGAGCGCTCATAAGACAGCATTAGTTGAAGTTATACCTGTGTATTGAAAAGAGAAGAATGCTTATACAATTTGATCGGTTTTTAGTCAGGAAACAGATGACGAGAATACGTACACGTACGCTAATAAGACAGCGTTATTAAGAGAGAGAAGGAATTGTAACGTTTCGCTGTGTGTTGAAAAGAGAAAAAAATTGTGACGAAATTCATATGACACCAATGTGTATAGATGTGTGAGCCCTGGGAATGAGTTCTCTACAAATGTAATCGATGTCAAAGGTTATAAACAAAAACCGAAGAGAAAAAAAATTAATTTTGATAATGTCCTCTGATATCCATCATTGATTAATTCCATACTACGTAATTAATTAGCATGACTTAATCAGGAAAGATTTCAACCAAGATCATCACAAAAAAAATTGAAGAAGTTTATCTGATACTAAATTATCAGATAAGATACAGTACATCTTGAAATAAGACGTCTTGAAATGAAATATTCTTTCTGTGCTGTATAGACTATAAACAGTTCACTAGATTGAGTGGTACAATAGTTAGTTTATTTTGACATCCCTTCATAAATACGAGTAAGATGGCTTATTTTTCAGCATTGCCTTTTAGATGTTTTCTTTTAATATTCGTGTCAAAACAGTGTAATTGTGCGATCTTTGATATCAGTGCAGTAAGTATAATTGCTCATTAGATTCCTACATCAATAATAAACTTCGTCTATGTACGTCACTGATGTTATTTTTCTGGATTTTTAGGAAGCTAAAAAATATCTCAACGAATCATGTGGAATAGAAGAGCCAACCTCACGCGAGAGAGATCTTGCGAAGAATTTTGTCTTGGACAGGTACCTACAAAGAAAGGAATTGGAAAATGAGCGTAGTCTACATAGAAGGGAATTGGAAAACGAGCGTAATCGACGAAGCCAGGTGGAAGAAGAGAAAAATCAGTACTTCAACCGATGTGTGAAGGCTGAGGAGCAAAAAGTAAGTCATAATTTTTCTCTCAAAATTAGAAAGTGAAAATCACCCGTTTTGTCTTCAGAGAGAATTGTAGACCATTTTTAGGAGCTGTGAGCCTATTTTTTTTCGGATTTTTCTTTTTCTATTTTGTCAAAACGTTCAGTGTAGGTACCTTAAAATGGAGTGAGTAAATTAATCAAATTGCAGTAGATAAGTTATTCAAAATTCATTCGTGATGACGAGTTGAAATTCGAGTTTTTTCCGTACGAGAGAAAGTTATATAGGAGTGTATTACATGTCTTTTCTATGAATTTTTGGGTGTGGTTAGGCCTATTTTTGTTTGTCGAATTTTTTCGTCATTCTCTCTCATTTCATTGAACCGCAGTCTGAAAGGGTTAAGAAAAAATTCAGTTGGGTAGAATCATTTCAGAAGGAGACTAAGTTATTCAAAATTCGTGATGACAAGTTGAAATTCGAGTTTTTCATTTTTCGTCTTCGGTCTTCAAAGAGAATGGTTAGGCGTTTCTGACGTGATAGCTGTGAGCCTATTTTTCTCGGAATTTTCGTATTTTTCTATTGTTGAAACGTTCAGTACCTTAAAATGGAGTTAAGAAATTAATCAAATTGCAGTAGGTAAGTCAGTGATGAGTTGAAATTCGAGTTTTTTCTATATGAAAGAAAGCTATTTACGCGCGAGTGTATTACGTGTCTTTTCAATGAGTCGAGATAAATTTTAGAGGGCATTAAGTGTTCACCTGATAGCAGTGAGCCCATTTTTGTTTCTCGGATTTTTCGTCTTTTTCTATATTCATTGAATTCTGTGATTTATTTCAAATGCAGGTAACTTATACCTGTTGCACAAATCTTTAATTATTTGTATTCGCTTAATTTTTTCAGAGTATGTTGGAAGATTTCATCAAACAACTTTACTGCCCAACAGAAATTCGTTATGCGATAGAAAGGTTTCAACAGTCTTACATTCCAGTTCGTCCTGATAAAGTGATGGAAAGAATGGGATTTATTCAGAAGGAACTCAGAACTTCGGTTATCAACACAGTTACAGATTTAATAAACAATGTGCTGTACCTTTCTTCGCGAGCTGCAAGGTTATCTAACCAAAAAAAAGGAACTTCAACGGTATTGGTAACTGAAGAACCAGCGACTACAACGGTAACTAAAACGACAATGACTAAAACGACGATATCGGTAAATGAACAAAAAAATAGTAACCAAAAAAAAGGAACTTCAACGGTATTGGTAACTGAAGAACCAGCGACTACAACGGTAACTAAAACGACAGTGACTAAACCGACGATATCGGTAAATGAACAGAAAAAGAGGATAAATGCAGGAAAAGATGATTCATTCAATCGGTCTTGGTCGCAGTTGAGAAGGGCACTGTCAAACACCTCGACAGACACTGAAATTTGTCAGTCAATTCATTTTGCAAAGGAGAAAAATCTTACAAATTTAGTTTTAAAATTAGTTTGTCTGGAAGATGCGAGTGAAGCCGGACAGCTTTTTTCATCTGAAATGTCAATTTGGAAAAATTGGAAGAAACTCAACGATGAGGATAAATACTTTCTTAAATTGCTATCATATGATGAGATTATTTTGAAAGTACAAGCTGGGGTTGCGAATCTAACATTGCAACCAGGATTGGAAAAGGAATACGCCAGCGACTTTCTGAAAGTCGAACGTTATAATGAAAATAAGAAGGTTTACGACGATAATAAATTTTATAAGGAGTGCATGAGCGTACTCTATTTTTCAAGTAACCATGTTATTAGAAAATTGAGGGAAGTTTTGAAAGGAGAGTATCTTAGTCAACCAAGTTTCTTGAAAAAGGATAGTTACTGCTGGGAGCAAAGTACTTTGTACAACGAGGTCTCAAACATCAATAAGCACACTGCAGGGTATCAACCTCCAACGGTTAAATGCTATCCAAATGAAACTAATTTTCAAGAATTTGTTAAATTTCTTAATAAAAACTACGAAGATACTGGGATGGCATTTGTTGCTACAAATTTATATGGTGGTCTCAAACTTTGGGAGCGTATGCGGCAGACAACTTCTACTAGTCCTATTGCTTATTAAATAAGATTATATTATAATCTAATTTTAAAATTAATTTTTTATAATTATTCTTAATATTAGATTATAATTATTATAATTGTAATTGAATTAATTATGTTGAATAAAAATCAATGAAATGGTATTATTTGAATAATTTGGTTTTATATTATTCATTTAATAAAATTTTTCAAGTTAATTGAATTATATGTTTGCTCCGTGATGAAGAATTTAGAGTAGACCTAAATAATATGTAGTAGGTACTTATATTAACCGCTGCAATATTAATAAAGATAATGATGCGGATTAGTCCACACATTTAAAATTTTGGTTTTCATTGTACTTCGATGAAGAGAGAATATGTGAATGATTGTGGAAATATTTAATCCAATTGAATTGTGAATCCTACGACAATATGTGATCGAGTCTTCTTGACCTTGCAGAAAGCAAATTAGGAATGTGACGAGATCGTATTTCAATTTAAAGTTGAGTTATGTCACCTTCCTACTCGTAGACAAAATTCCGAGTCGAGATTGCCTTTCTGTTACAAATGAATTGAAATAAAGAAATCGAATGAGAAAATTATTGCAAATTCTTATATTTTATTTACTTGATTTTTCCCTCATATCAATTTGTTTATCATGCGTGTCTGTTACAAATGAATTAAAATGAAGGAATGAATTCGAAGGAGAAAATTATTGGGAATACCTTTTTAATTTCTTGGTTTTTCTTTAATTTCAATAGCCAATTGCAAAAACATTGTCATTGAAATGAAGGAAAGTAGGCAAAAACAACAAAAAAAGAAAAAAAGAAAAAAAAATTTTTGAAAAAGCATGGGGCTTGAACCGTCGTTCTTGTATATCATACGAATGTTTTACCTAGGTACGGGTAACCGGTTTTATGTGACGCGTAAGGGAGGATTCTGGTTCTGTTTCACGCGCCTCGCTTGTTCCTATGTTAACTGGGCGTGAGTTTCACTAAAGTACGAGTTTCGATAAAAATCGTGACATATATACGAATTTGAAATTTTAATAATATTGTTGGCGGGTACTCTTACGTAATAATGGCTTCGTCTCGTAGCGTTGTTCTACGTGATCGCAATGTCTCTGTCGTAGAGTATGTGCGCACCCCGCCAACCAGTCTGCTTATTCCGGTATGCAATAAGTATGACGTGTGAAATTAGTATACTCGTGGTTCTTACTCTGGTATGCAGTAAGTGCATACCCGAACGTATGTCCGATTATTCATATCTATAGTATGGGCCCAGCTATAGCTATGAGTAATCGGATGTACGAAGCAACGGCGGTTTAATACCCATCTACAAGGTTTCGTCACGTTCGATTGAAAAAAAAAAAAAATCGTATGCATATGAACGATCGCATATGTGTGCGAATTTTCCGAGTGCTCTGTGCCAGGAAAAAATATGGAAAAAGAAAAGGGAATACCTGGCACAGGGCACCGGTTTTGCCGTTTTTTTTTAATGAAATTTGATGAAAAAGTCTATCTTCTTATACCAGATCAGTGATTTTCCTCTGATTCTAGAATTTGATCAATCTCAGAAATGTCTTAGAAATCCAGAACTATCCTAGAAATTCATAAGTGCTCCTCTTAATAACCACTGCGCTAGAGAAATGAGTAAGTGCGTCAGACCTGTATTTTAGAAGGGCTGGAATGTCGCTCTCGCAAGAGAGATTTAATTATGGCAAAATTGATGCAAAAACGATGAAATTTTTGATCTATCTTGGAAAAAAAATTATGAGAAAATGGTTTGATTTTGCTTTAAAAAATGGTAAAATGATCCTTGCGTTGGAGAAATTCATAATTGCCCCTAAGTGGGCCAGAAAGAATATAATTGTACTACTGTAACCCAACTTCCTTGAAGAGCAATTCTTCATAACTGATTTGTTTTTTTTTTGGGAGGGGCCGACCAAGAAGGAACGTGATTTTTTGTCATCTCAGCTGTACAAAGTTGAATTGAAGTACAATCTGCAAAATTACGTTGAACAGTCGATTACTACGACCTGAAGAATAAGGCTGAGGACATCAACCACTGCAGGTGAAAAGAAATCTTATTCCGCTGACCGTTATTTTACAGATATGTCAATTCAACTCTTAACGGCAGATTCTTGAGTGGGGGGTCTCTTCGTAGGTCAAAGAGGGTCACCTTACCATTGAGGAGTACACCTCATACTCACCTAGTGGACCTATAATGACATCGACTGTTTAGAAAAAGGGTTTTCCAATTCTGCCGAACAAAGTTGAATAGACGTATATGCAGATAATGAACACAAGGAAAAGAGGTTATGGGTATACTCTCCGAAATATCGTCCAACCAACCACGCGACAGCAAGCAAGAGCTGCTCCACCTTGCAAGCTTATATCCGAAAAGCTCGTCAAGCCAACACAACTCCAGCGACCAAAGTCAGGACCTCCTGTCACATATAGCTCAACAGAGGAAATTTCATCAATGAACCTTTTTTATGGGGGGGTTTTTTGAGAAGTTTGCCGTGCGCCGTACGCCGTCCGATAAAAAATTTGGTTAGGCCTAAAAATAGTTCTGCAGCCCATACCGTGAGCGGATGAGAATAATTTTTTGTTTCGACTTCTCTAGTGGAGGACAACATTTCAACGCACATTTGGAACATTTTACGATCCAGGCCAGAGCCTTCAGAATCTCAACTTAGATTATGTAAAAACTAGCGTCTGTTACGTCGTCGCTACGCTTCGACGACAGTCGCTCGCAAGGTGAGTACCAATTTTGGAATGAAGAAACAATTTTTTCCAAAAAAAATTTCTGAAAAAAAAATGATTTAAAAAAGACGCGGCAATTCACTAACAAAAAACTATACTGTTCTATTCACCAACAAAAAAGACCAAAGAAACTGCCTCATGAACAGATATAGGTATATTGTTTTGGGGATACTACATTACTTCTGTTAGAAAAATTATTATAAAAACTTCCATGTTTTTTAAACAGGCTGAGCTTTGGTCCGCATGTGAGATCAGGCTAGGGGTGCCCTCCCCCCATGATGATGAATGAGAGATATAGAACAATCTTTTAGAAATGTCAATAGGAGAGCGTGATTACAATAACTACACAGCATTTGTGGCAAAGAACCAGTTTGAATGCAAATTGAAGTACCTATATGGTCGACATATCTTCCAAAACATTTCAGTGAGTCGCATGATCCGATCCAATGTTTTTCACAGATTTGACGTCACGTTTGAATCGGTCTACATATAACATAGGTGCACCGGGGAATAAGTGAAGATCTGAATATGTCTTGATCACAGAAGTGAATACCTCTGCCACACAAAGTAGAATTGACATATCTATAGAATCAAGGATCACGATAAAAATATGTTACAATCAAATTTTCTTGAAAAATTCCTGATAATATGACAGTAAATACAAAGTAGACATAAATTCCGAGAAGTATTTTCAAGAAATAATTTGATAATGAAGTCAGATTTAGGATAACAATGTTTGTTTTTTGAAACACTTCATGAATATGAATACTTCCAAATTATTAGGACGTGACCGCAAATCTGCCGTACAACGTTAAATAGACGTACAAAGTTAAATAGACGTATATGCGAAAACAACGATCACCGAGACGAGGCGTTCGCCTTCGGATCAATGGGCTGTATGTGTATTGGGAACGAAGCTTTGTATTCACACACCACTACTATCACAGTCGATTGCATATCAGTGCATATACGTCCCTTTTTTGGACGTATATGCATCGCGAGGTGAAAAATGTACCGTATCTGAAGATTGAGCACTTACTGAAGAAAATTATTATAATCATCGAATTCTGCGTTGAAAGTTGCTATGAGTGAGTAACTTATGCGATCTTAATATCTTTCGAATACATTTTTATATTCTTTTTGATACTTTTCCGTGATGGTTGTTTTCGCATATACATCTATTCAACTTTGTACGGCAGAAATTGGCTCTTGTAAAAACACAGCCTGTTTGCCTTCCCACGCACCTACACACGATTACTTCAACCATGATTCTTCAGCAGATTGTTGATATGTAGATACATCAGTTCTATTTTTACAGCAAACAGGAGTATAAGATCTGATACTAAAAAAAAGTTTGTTTCCTGTTTCATGAATCCCCATCGTTTATTTAACAAACCTTTGTCACATTTTGTTATCAAACATCATTAATTCATAGTCAAACCAAACGTTCTAAAACAATGTAGCCCACTACCTAATATTTTATGTACAACGTCTTACCAAAACTCTGGACAATAATATCAATGCTTTGGAAAACCAGCAGCTAGTTACATCACACGCGTTCCAAAGTTTTAGAAAATGATAAATTGGTCAACTTATACTCTTTCACTAATCAAAACAAATTTCGCAGCTTGATTTCTTCTCGCAACTACAGACCAAGGAAAAAAGTGATAATATGGAAGTTTTCACAATAAGACTTGAACCAATGTGATATTTTCAGAAGTTCTTTGAACAAATAAGAAACTCTGTTATAATTACAATATAATGAACTAGGCAAACTTACCTACCTGATTCAGACATTGAAGTTACACCCCACGTCCAGAATGCGGGAATTCTCGTCTTCAATCAAATTTAAATTACGTCAAGGAATTTCAAAACATAAGCAGCCTATAAATATTATCACTTCACTAACAAGAACTACCTGTAACAACTAACAATATTATTTTTATAAAATCGAAATTCTAAATGAAAGTGCGCAGTTGCAAGAAATGTAGTTTGTAAATTGTAGCGATCATCAGACTTGCTCTTGTACTTGGTTTGCATGTAGAACAATCAACTGTGAAGAAAGAATGATACTTCCAAGCGGCTCGGGGTGTGTGTGTGTGTGTGTGTGTGTATGTGATCAAATGACAGGTCTCCCTCCTTCGCTCTTCCTGTCACAGTCATTCGCAAACGTCAAGGAATATTCAATGCTGCCACTATGATGGATAAAGCAATGAGAGTCATACAAGCCCAATTTCCCGGACCTGGACAATTTCAGAAAGTAAGATCCGATAAAGGCGGTGAATTTGAGGCTGGAAATTATCGAGAGGTGTTAAAGAAATACGGAGCTGAGCCTGAATATGCGGAAACGCAAGTTCACGAGCACAATGGCACTGCAGAACGTGTAATAAGAACTTTGGAGGATAGGTTAAGAGCATTATTACTTGAATCAGGCTTTCCTGCGTCCATGTGGGGGCAAATGCTTGACACTGCTACTTGGATATATAACAGAACTGTTCACTCCAGTATTGCTTATCTAACGCCCCATGAAAAATACTTCTCGAAACCTCCACGACTAGACTATGCTAGAATTATAGGTTCCAGAGTGTATGTTTATTGTAATAATGTAGCTCGCGGTCACAAATTAGAACCAAGAAGTGACATTCAGTACCTAGTAGGATACACCAGTACTGGGTATAAAACCTTTGATCCTGTCTCCCTGACAACAACTGAACAATGCATTGTAAAGATTGATGAAAATATCTCCTACCGCGATGATTTCCCCCAGAACTCTGAACTGAGCGAGTTTCACTTTCCTAAGAGGGAAACAAATACTGCAATGGCTAACAATACTAACAAGTCAGCACCTTCCAAAACCGGAGGGGGTCCACAAGCTATACCTCCACTACCTGAAGGGAGTGTGGACAAAACTAAACGAATACACAAGAAGACAAAAGACCCACTACGGTCGACGATACAAACAAACTCTCGAATAACCACTAGAGGAAAACGAATTAATTATAAAGATTTAATAAGATCAAATCTAACGACTGTCAATTTTACTGACACTAATAGTAACGCAATACCTAAGTATATTAACGAAGATAAGGAAACCATTGATTTTGACAATTTTGGAAGATACAACAAAGATATGCTTACAGAAACAGAAATTCCAGTGTCTTATGAGGAAGCAATAAAAGACTCTGAATGGCAAGATGCTATAAAGACTGAAGTTGATGCATGGACAAGACTGATTGTATATCAAACAGTGCCAAAAACTCGTCTAACTAAGGCTATTCCTGTTAAATGGAGATTCACACTTAAAGATAATGGAAAGAAAAAGGCTAGAATTGTAGCGCTAGGCAACCTCGATAAAGAAAAATATACTAAAGCAGAAAAGCGGTCTCCCACTCCCAGTGGTATCACCGTTAAGTGGTTTATCGCACTTGCCATTCGCAAAGGCTGGAAACTTGAGCAAATAGATATTGACGCCGCATTTCTAAATGGAACCATTGATAGGGAAAAATTTATAAGAATACCTAAGGGCCTTCCAGGTGATAATCAAACCCAAGTAGGTCGCCTGAACCGCCCTCTGTATGGACTAGCCATAGCACCCATGTGCTGGAACCGTACAATAACACAATTTATGCTAGACAATGACTTTGAAAGATCCCCTAGAGAGGAATGTGTCTTTGTTAAGCATATCTCTGATACCACATTAGTTTTAGTCCTAATATATGTGGATGACTTTCTTATCTCCAGTAACTCAATCAGAGCCGTTGATGAAACCATTAGCCTTCTTGAATCACAATTTCGATTGAAAAAGATGGGTTTTCCCAAGAAATACATAGGAATTGAGATAGAGAAAATTACTGAATCATCAATATTCTTGCATCAAGTTGACTCAATTGAATCCCTTCTGAAAGAATTTCCTTTTAGCGAGAATCACAAACCGGTGTCTCCAATGACACCACCTACCGATTGGAAAGTTAATCCAAATGAAACTATCCACACTCATCCCTACAGAAAAGTCATTGGGTCACTCCTGTATCTCTCAAATACCACTCGTATTGACATAGCTCACAGTGTCTCATTCTTAGCAAGGGCTCAAATAGATCCTCAACCTGTACATCATAAAGCAATTAACCATCTGCTATCTTACTTGAATGCTAACAAAAGTGTGGGACTAATTTACCGTCAAAACCGATCAAATGTCTCAAAAATTGAGTTATATACTGATGCTGACTTTGGAGGTGATAAGAGCCGTAAATCAACCTCCGGCTACCTAATAAAATATCATGACTCCCTAATTACATGGTCGTCTAAACTGCAAACGACTATAGCTGAAAGCTCCTCAGAGGCTGAAATGCGAGCTTTGGTGGAAGGCATGCGTGATGCACTATTTATTGTTAGGCTCCAAGAGGACCTGTTAGGCATCTCTGAACTCCCCATCTACGGTTATGAGGACAATAAAGCTACCTATGAACGATGTATCTCTAAGGTTTCAGCGAGTCGACTCAAACACGTAGAGACAATCTACTTTAAGGCACAAGAATACACCGAAAATAAAGTACTACATCTACAACTAATCGGTACTCTAGAGCAACTCGCCGACCTACTCACAAAACCTGTAACTGCACCAATTTTTCTACAGTTCAAAAGAAACATGATGTATGATAAAGATAGCAAAAACTAACGATATTAAAGAATCATATCTAATAGAATTTAACGAAATACTCTCCTTTTAGGAAGTGTTACAGAACCTCCACACAACCGAGTATATCTGTGCGTAATGAACTAGGGAAGACACAAGAGCAAATTTCCAGATATTCATCACGACATGCATACTACGCTCTTTTTCTTTTTTTTTTCTTTCTCTCTCTTACTTTTAAATATACACCTTAAGCCATATTCGTTGATCAACATGTGTTATTTTTTTTTTCCTTTATTTTCTCTTATACCAGTAGTATGGAAGATATACACCTTCCCATCTGACAATTTCTGTCAGGCTACTTAAGTTA
This sequence comes from Aspidiotus rigidus, assembly GCA_035079385.1. Taxonomy (NCBI): domain Eukaryota; kingdom Metazoa; phylum Arthropoda; class Insecta; order Hemiptera; family Diaspididae; genus Aspidiotus; species Aspidiotus rigidus. The sequence continues at coordinate 6,762,909 of JAVHKY010000023.1, forward strand.
CTAAAGACTACCGATCTCGGTTATTACTTATTCATATATATACAATTCTCACTAGAATTAAGCAACAAATTGTGATTATTTTAATTACAAACTGTGATTATTTTTGATTTAGTCAGTATAGACACCAATGTCCAAAGAGTTATGGACTTGTTGAATTTTTGTTCTCTTATTATACTTAAGTGCTAATGAGACACAATACATTACCTTCCTTTTGTCTCAATCTTCTTAATTATTTTGTATTGATCATTGCTTGCTAATTCCATTACAAAGCACTTGCACATATCGACATTCTCTCTTAGCAATAGCGACAGAGAAACCTCAGGTTCACATATCATCCTCAAATATGTTTTGGGTATACACAGTATAAGAAATCTACTCTCAGATACTCCACCACTTCAGGGAACTATGTGCACACTGTATTAAAGATGTCACGGTCTAAATGCAGCTGCTGTTAGGGAACTCAGGCATTTTTTTTTCTCTTCCTCCTCTGTTATCCTCGCTCGCTAGATACGGTCGTCTAAGTATGAACCCTGGCTGAGCACCTCTTCCTATGCGGTAAGCTAGTAGCGTCTTAGTATGTTGAAACCTAACTGCTCCTCTCCGAGTCTCCGTCTTGTCTGATAGGTCTAGGATAGGTAACGATAACGTAGAGAGCATCTTTTTTTTACTTTTTTTTTACTAAGAAGTAAGTGTGGGAGGGGGTGTTATCGGGAGCCACTAGCGCTCCCTGTGGTAACCTACCTACACACTCACTCTCCTACCTACACTACCTAACGATCTATAGTTCGAAAGCCTAAAGGAATCTCTCTTCCCTTTAACTTGTGCTTCATTCGGACCTAGCAACGGAGTGGCTGACACCTCGCGGCAGTTCTTAGAACTTAGGTTTCAACACACCACTACAAACATACATACGCACGATGCTGTTATCAAGGTTAGGATGAAATTCCCAATTTTGCATGAGAGTTCTGTATAATTGCTTCATAACTTTATTCAAATTCTTTCAATTCTTATGAAATATAACTCATTTGAAAGAAAATTTTCGACACCACAAACATATCCCTGAAGTTCTTCTCATACGTACAATATTTTCCGAGAAAAAAGTATCGAACGTGTTTCTTCGTAGTATTTTTGATTTTCATCCTAACGTTGATAAGGCGCGACGCTAGCGCGCAACGGGTCTGCTAGGTCCGAATATGAGATTAGAACTCACGAACTACAGAAGGAATGAACGATCTAAGAACACCGAAGACAAATGGTTCAAATTATACATTTTGAAAACTTATTCCTAGACTTTGCGGAAAATGTAGGATACTTTCAAATAGGTATTGTATGTGTATATCGGTCTGTGAATATGAGGTTTCATTTAGCTGAGGCTTCGTGTTTGGAGTGATTATGATGAAATATTTTTTCAACATCAAAACTGTTAGTTTATATACTCGTAATAAGTCGTAATAGAACGACGTTTCAGTCGTAAAAATATCGTAAAGTGATGTTTGTTGTCGATAATATTATGATATTTTATAATCGAAGTAGTACTGTACCGGCCGATTAAACGTTATGTACCGGTACTGTACAAATTTTATGTGATCTATTGTATATGTGCTACTGGTATTACTGAAGTGTGTAAGCCTGTTAGCGTTACCCAGAAGACTTCACGAGAAGGCTAGCTTACATAGTCTTCCAAAAAATAGCGACAGTGACTGTCTTTGTCCTGAAAAAAGTTGAGTCTCTAATCCACCCCCTGGAAAGGGTTTCGTCATAAGTTACGTCAATTTCACGATGCACCACAGTCTGAACACTCCTGTACCGCCTCATGGAAGCATACGCTGTGAATCAGGATGCAGCAGCATTTTGTGGATATTACACCGGGCTCGAATGTACGTAAGCTGGCCTCCTTCTCCTTGTGGTATCTTCTAGGTAACGCTCACTGGCTTATACGCTTTAGTAATAACAGTAGCACATGTACAGTGAGAATATCTGGAAAATGAATCAATACAGTGATTGTAATCTCATCTAGAAAATTGTGTCAAAATAATACACAGAAATTTATTACTCATATCATCGCTTAATCATTTACTTAACAAAAGACAAGTATATCTAAGTGTATACTGGATGGACCAGAAAGATTTTACCAGTTAAAAGGGAGTTCGAACTAAACCGGTTCCAACGTAATAAATAGCGAAACGTTAAGATGTATGTACTTCGAATCTACAAAATCTGTATATTAATTTTGTCTTCAATTTGCGCCCCTACTCAACTTTCTACGACTTCTTTGAGCCGAATTCGGGACCAAAATATGCCAAAAATTGACCAATTTGCCAAGATTTCCGAAATATGAAATTAAAAATTCCCCCTCTTTCAAGCTTCATAGAGTTATTCAGGTATTTTTTTTGGGGAATCGGCGTTAAATTTTACCTTCAAATGAAGTAAAATATGAAAGTTTGGACGATTTCAAATTTTTAATAATTTGGGTACCTATTGGTCAATTGTTTGCCCATTTTGATCCATAACTCGGCTCAAGAAAGTCGTAGAAAGTTGAGTAGGAGCGCAAATTGAGATACAAATTTCATCGATTTGAAATATACATCTAACGTTTTGCGCGTTTCTGCGCTGGAGGGAATTTAGCGTGAACTTCCATTCAACTGGTAAGTAGGTAACATCTTTCTAGGCATTATATTTTCAAGGAAATGTTAATAAATAATATAAGTCAAGAGTACCTACGAATCTAGAATTGAAAAACCAGAGACAATTTCGATATCAGTTTTGCAGTACTAATTACTATGGGAGGAATGGATTTATCTCAGAAAGGCAAAATCGTCGGTAGTACAAATAGTGACTGTCAGAACAGTGTTTATTATTAGAGAAGCTGAACGATTATTCTTTTAGATTATTTAAATTATTTCCAGTACAAATGCGTTAAATATAATACGGAAATAAGTAATTTATAACAGAACTATCAGATATCGTCAAGGTCACTACAGACGGAAAAATTCTTTAATAAAATCTTTTTCAGTCGAACTTATAACTAATTCTAATAACTTCACATCAAAACATTTAAAGCTGACAACCAGTTTACGTGATCATTCATTTATTCTAACGAATTACTCATCAAGCCTCCTGAGTGTCGTCATACTAAGGCTTCTCTACCTCTTTTGAAGAAGTAATCCAGTTTTTAAAGAGGCACAAAAGCTAACCTAGGTACTCAGGCAATGATTGAAATGGGGAATATGCTTGAGTATAGAGAACGAGAATCACGTTTGTGCAAATAAAGTTGGAAACGTTATCAAAATCAGTTTTTGAAGGAAGCAAAAAGAAGTCACATTCAGCGTATAAATTAAACGCAGGAAAGTCGCACCGCGGCGATGAACGCCAAATTGATCTCACGGGGCCGCCGCAATAATAAAGTAATAGAGACGAGCTAAGGGAATTGGTACGACGAAGTAATTTTTTCTGGTACCGCACAATGGTGCTACGAAAAGTGTATTGATGGATAGTATGACTAGCTAAATCGACAAAATATCATTTTTCCTTCTCTAGGTACCTATGTTGTCGCTATAAATACAATTTATTTCCTCTTGCGCGCTCGTGACATTTTGACATATTTTCATTTTCTTCCTTCAGATTCTGCAATATTGTCAGGAAAAAAAACCATTTGGTTGGTCGAGTAGAATTCGAGGCAAGAATATCGCCAAAGAATGAAAACGACTTTACGAATTTATTTATCGGAGTATTCGAGCATTAATTTAAATTCATCTAGCGAGTTCGAATTCCAGAACTTACATATTGAGAAAATTAACTAATCTCACTAACGGAGTTGATTTTAGATAGAAGCTCAGGAAGAAAGAACGTACATGAGTGGAGATGAGTGAATGAACGCTCCAATCATGTGAATTACATTTAAATGTGTTCTTTTTATTAAGTTGAGAAAATTCCGAAATTTTGATGACTTTCTTGAATTTTTTTCTACGAACATGACTATCGTCGATGATTTGTAACAAACGAACAAAAATACCCAAAACTTATCAAATATTTTATTTCAATTTCATTAAAAAAAAAAATAATCAAAATGGAATGATATTTGTAAGTATAAAGTTGTAACGAAGGCCATAAAGCGCATCTTGTCAGGTTACACCTGGATCATGAGAATCTTAAATCAATAAAAATTACCTCTAAATTAGATCAACGTATAAAAAATTATCACAGATCTGGTTTTATATTTAAAAGTAGGATAGAAAAACGAACAAAACAATTAACAAATCTGCTTATCCGTCGCATAAGTTGATGCCAAAATGATAGGACTAATAACTTCCTAAAATATAAAATTGAAACACCACGAACTCCGACATGATTTGAAATGTTGCGAAACAAGAATAAAATAATACAGCCTCGCACGGTTTACCTTAACATACGGTAACGAAAGAAAAATTACGAAAAACTAGAACGAAAAAAAAAAGAAAAAAAAATTGTATACCATTTTTCGCAGTAGTGAATGGAGTCCGGAATCATGGCTGTTAGAAATGATTACGTACAAAGATTCAAGCTCCTTTTTTTTTTTTTTTTTTCAAAACTACGGAAAATGGTTTACTTCGGACCAACACCACTAAAATGTTTACAGTCCTAAATGCAAAAAACAATGAAAAACTGGTTCCCAACCCAAAAATTGATATCAGGACAATTCACTAAAATCCACCAAGAAGAAATTTAGTCTGCTAGCCATCCGAATATAATTTGATATTAATTTTAGGAGTGGCCATCCGACGGCTGTACCATGATTATATCCTCTGAAGAATCGCTTTCATAACTAATATCACTTTCGTCATAATACGGCTGCACAATTGTAGGTCGCCCTGAAAGGAAGAAACTGGTACTTAAAAACTTCCGTGATTATAATATCAATTTAAATTAATTACACATTCAAACATACCTTTCAATCCAGCTGAGAAAAAATCTTTTTCGTCGTCGCTTAGCAGTATAGATTTTTCTTTAGTTGGTATAGGTTTGAATTTGATTTTGTAATCAAAATTATTATCAAAACAGCCGGTATAACAGTACAATACAGCTCCCACGAAAATTAGACCGAATACGCCTGAAATTAACATTCATGATGAGAATTTCAGTTCACAGTGAAAATTGTGAAATAACTTAGGTCGAAGGTTACCTGAAGCGAGCAGGAATAGTGTGCGCGGCATTCGGAGAACACGATTATCTTTAACGAGAGTGAAGAATGATACTGGATTTCCAGTCGGTAAGACATCAATTTTATCGAATAAATTAGCGTAACCTTTTGCTGTTATTGTAACGTTGTAAGATCCTACGATTGAAATGATTTTTTTTTTCGTTCTCAGTTAATGCTGATATAATTGTATATCTATAAATGGAATCATAACTTTATCAACATACCAGGAGGTAACGATAAACTGAACGATCCATTCTTATCCGTAACCGAGTAACTTTCACGGCCATTCACCATCACACCAGCAAATTCAACCGCCATATTTTGAACGTTCGTTACGTATCCTACAATTTCAAAGGTGGAATATAATATGATCTTCACAAATATTTTTATGGTTCCAGAAGTATTTTTTACCTTGGACAGTGACAGGAACTTGCTCTCTTCCTTCAACACGACGAAGTACTAAGTCGACCTCATTGATATGTTCAGATCTTACGATGACTTCCTTGGGAATCGTAGCATAATCAGGATGTCGCGCTACAAGACGATACCTTCCTCGCGGTAAAGAAATTTTGAAAACGGCTTCGTTCTTCGAAACATTAGCGTTCGCCATAAGGTTATTTTCCATATTTTCAACTTCAATAACTGCATCCTTGACAGGATGACCCGTTTCATCTCGAACAGTTCCCACAATACCTAATTATGTAAACATATTATCAATGAAAAGGAGTCAAGGATGAGCACACATGAGATGTGTCAATTTCCCATACCTTCGAGGAAATTTGATAAGAGATCAAAAATGGGCAGTTTGACTTCTTCCCATATTCTCACGAGTTGTTTAGGTTCTTCGTAATTGCAACAGCTCACTCCCAAACTCACCTACAAAATATGAAAAGAATTTATAAAAATATTATTTATAGGCGTAAATAGTATGATAAATCACTTACCACTTGAGTCGCTAGTCTGCTGAATGCATTTAATACTTTTTCTTTGATATCCGCAACTCGTTCATCTTGATCTCCGTTACAGCGCATCTGTTTCGAAATAATAATTAAATAGTGTTCATCTTTCTTCTCTAAACCAATATGATCGAACATTACTAACCAGACCGAGCGTTTTCACTGATTCAATACTCTGTAAAGTAGAGAACAGTACCGGAAATATGTTCTCCATTTTCGAATTTACGCGTGTTCTGTAATCCGTAAGAAACGTACGGGTTTATTCTAGAACCTTGAAACTCAGTATGTTCTCGAGCATCTTTGTATACGTTACCTTAGGTTGACGTGTCCTCCATTTAGAATCAATAGGAAATCGAAATTAGATTCGTTGACTTTATTCCACAAATATTTCGCTTCTGCGTCCTCTTCATAAAGATCAGTGGCTATCGCTAGAGGAGCTGGAAATTCACCGGTATCGGTTGTATAACAACTACGCTGGGTTTTAGTTGGATCTTGTTTATGATCGAAAATAGGCATCAGCGTTATTACAGCCGACGTTAAAATTCGTTGCATTTTCGTATTCTGAGCTAAATATTGATCTAGAACAGTATCTGCGACCCTTGATAACATTTCTCTCGTCTGCGGCTCAGTCGCGTACAGTCCACCTACGATACCAATTTGGAATTTTTTCTCTTCGGGAGAACCAATCTAAGAGAAAAAAAAAAATTGTTCACTAGATCCTCAGAAAAATCTACATTCGATAAGAGAAAATTTACCTCTTTCGTTAGTCGAAGAACCGTAGCAAAATCACTAATTCTCGTTCGTTGAGCAATGACAGAAGATCGCTCCTCCACCTTTTGAAATTTCAAATCGAATTCCTCGATAGATGAGTAACTCGGTAAAGGACTGAAACGAGTACCGTTCATGAACCATTCTTCGGCCTTTTTCTGAGCTTCTTCATCTTCAATAATTTCGGCAACACCGATGGGTAAATTTTTACCGTGCATTGGTTTTACAGTGGTAACATTAAGTTCTGATACACGAGGATACGCAACAACTAACGTAACGTTCACTATCGTAGGTTCAGTACGATTTGAAACCGTTACCAGTCTGGATTCAACTTCGAATCTAAAGTCGTAGTAAATCATTAGTATCTAGGTTCATATTAAATTTGCTTTCGAAAGATTACACTGACCCTGCTTTCGAGAACGTAATAGTGTATTGACCGGGCAAAAGAAGTTTCCAATAATCTCCGTTCAATGCGGTTTTTGTTGTGTGGTTATTACCTTTCACGGAAACAATCACATTTGGTATCGGGTCACCTAATGGCTCTTTGACGAAGCCTTTCACGCCACGATGGACCTAAGACATAAAAACGAAGATTGACAACTCGAAATTGCTTGAAGATGATAGAATAATAAGTACAAAAAACTTGGATGTAAGGCTCAAAATGTTTACCTGTTCGATAAACTTGATTAGAGAATTACGATTGTCTTTCCAGTAACCAGGTAATTCTTTCTTCCACGGGTATTTGCAACAACTCAATTCAAGAGTTATTTCCATACAATCGCCGAATACATAATTATAATCCTGCATTCCTCCGCTTACCGGATACCAGTCGTCTCCGTTCGTAGTGCCATTGGGAAAATGCTCCTCAGTACCGGGACAAGTGTAATTTCGCATAGATGGATGGTACTGCGAATCGAATATTAGAAAATTAGGCTACGTCATTTTTCACAGTAACCGTGATCTGATCATTTGAAATCTCACATCGACGTAAACTTCGGATATGAATTTGAAGAAATTTTCATCGGGCGCGCTACTCTTGTGGGTTACGGGCGATTTTTCATCGTACGGATAATTAGCGACTATTGAGCCTCCGTGAAGATTAGCACTGAGTACGAATGGATATTGTTTTATCCACGCCATGACTGCTTCAGTTTCTGGTTCGAAAGCTCCCTAAAAAAATATTTACAAGATATTTTCAATATTCACATTCATCATTAATTTAAATTACCGCAAATGTCAAACGAGCTTTAAATACTTCAATATCATAAATTCATTCACTGTTAACATCGAGATTTGGTTCGTTTTTAATCAAGATTGGCAATAGTTTCCAAAATAAAGAATATTCGTGACTTATCTGAGCAATTTTTCATTACAGCTCTTTTTGAAGAATAAATTTTCCACTTCTGATTAATATCTGACTCCACTTAGACATTTTTTCAAAAACAAAAAAAAAACTAAACAAAAGATTTCACGCTACCTCTCAGTTGAATCACTTTATTTTCATTTCATATCAAACTTGAATGGGATAATATGTGACTCCCTGCTTGATTCTTATTCATTTTCTCTCCTTTTTTCGAATGTAGACAAAATTCCCTCACTCTTCCAAAATTATTTCGAAATTCATGTCCCTGGTTCTCTCTCTCAGATTTTCTCTACTTCGAGATTTCCAAGAAAAAAAGGTAAATGTAGGGCATTTAGTGTGAGATAAAATCTGGTGATTTTCTGGTTCCTGAATAGGAAATTTGCTGTCAAATTTTTTTGATACCTAATCACAGACCATGAGTCTTTGGCTCTAAAAAAAAAAAAAAGACGATCTTGACTTCAAATATTCCCGCGAGCAATTTCTTTAATAAACATGAGACATAACTTACGAAGTGTTCTTGATATTGATCTGGGAAATTCCTGTTCAGATCAACGTTGTGAGCATTCGTTCGGCCTTTCTTTCCTCCACGGCAATCTCCTATTGGAAGAGAGAAAAAAAAATGGTACGATAAAAATAGAATAAAGAAATGAAGGAATGGTGATGCTAGAGAACAAATCGTCCGTTTTGTCGTGGATGTCATAACACTGTCATAAAACAGGTAAGTCTTACTTCTTCCTACAAACAGTAACATAGAAAATTATCTAGAAAATAATGACCATTTTCCTATACTTTGTATTGATAATAAACGACCGTATTCTCAGTTGTATTTATAGAAAAATGGCTTCATTTTGCATTTGATGAAACGAAAAGCAATAATTCGACGTTTCGATACATCACGTGTCATCTTCAGGGACGAACTAGATATACAAGATAGACAGTTCATGAAGGAAAAACGAGTCGAGAGATGAAACTGCGTCATCGGTCAGAGTAATAATCGCCGGATGCACGTGTCCGTTTTAAAATACGACAGCCAGACGAGTGCGCACCAGTTTCAGTTCAATCTTAACAAATTTCACACCCACATGTGAGACTCAGAAGTTGAAATACACTCGTCAAAAAAATTTGTAACTAATTTTACAAAAAATCTTTCCACGAGTGAATTCCATGAAATGAATGTATTCTTGTTTTATCCCTCCCCCTCCTCAAAAACGCTCGTCTGGTTCGATTCGATTGATGCACAAATTATCTGAGGAATTTTCAATTTAATTTTCTCAAATATCTTCACCAGAAATGCACGCCAAAACGAAATCGTGTTTTGAAATTTGCTGAAAGTAGAGTTTAGGGTGGGTTATTGATGCCGTAACCGAAAAACAAACGAATACGGCATTCTTCAAAGATGAATGAGTGTTTTGAGAAGCGACTGAGAAATATCTAATAACAAGGTTGGTAAATCTTCGACAGGCGTAAGACCTTCACATGTACGAGAAAGTGACGTCATCTATCCGCAGATTAAAATTAATCAAGTTGAAAACTCATCGCAAAATTTTTCCGAGAAATTTTCCGACTCAAAATTCTAGAGACAGAAAATAAATAATACACGTAATTTAGTTCGCAAGAAATTACCTTCAATCGATCTTTCGAAGCCATCTGGATTCAAGGACGGTAATAAGTGTATTCTAGTCGTACGTATAAGACGGGTAATTTCGGGATCCACATCATAATTTTGGCACAAATACTCGGCCAGCGACAACAGTAATTCACGACCGACGGGTTCATCACCGTGCATATTCGCGACGTATTTGAATTCTGGTTCTCCTACACACCACATCGAATTTCATATATTTTATACCATCATCAACCGCAACCAGTTTACGGATGAATGATAAATTCAACTACCTGGTTCATGGCGACCCGGACGATCGGAAATTTCAATGACGTACAAGTTTCTTCCTTCTACACTCTTACCGATAGAATAAACACGAGCTATACTCGGGTACGTTTGCTCCAGCACCAGTAATTTTCTTTCTAACGCAGTATAATTGTGATAGGAAAATTCGATCGGTGTTAAGAATCCGTACTCGTCTTTGTTCTTCACCACTGTACGTAAATCTGCATTGAGGAAACAAAAATTCACAATTAATACAAAAATTACTATTCAATTGAATTCACTCTGCACAAATACGAGTAGTAGGTAAGAATTGTAATAGCTTAGGAATACCTTTTTCCCCCGAATCATTTTCACAATCTGCCAAATCAAGCAATATATTTACAAAAACGTGCAGTTAAGCATCACACAATCACAACCAGGAAAATGAAAACCTGTTGTATCCTATGTAAATGTAACAATTAGTAAATCTAAAAAAGTGTCGACGTGTTGGTGGATTAAGTAATATCAATCAGTCTCGGTAGAAACGAAATAAAAATCTTCGAGAAATACTCGGAAAACAAATTTTGTATTTGTTAAGAAAAAGAATATAGAGAACATAAATTTGATCGCCGTTATTAATATATAATACAACGAAAAGAAAAAAAAAGAAAAGCTTAAATACTGAATATGAAACACAATAAATTGTTCTGATACCTCTGAGAGAGCTTCGTGACTTTCGAAGGTGAATAAAATGACCACTCATATGAGTAAAAATACTGTACGAAAAAAACTGACATAAAAAGTTAAGCAGGGCAGTTAAGATGAATGGCACAAAAGAATAAAATACTGGTATGTAGTTTAAAATGAATCACGCGTATAGTACATTAGCAATAAAATTGTCCCCATAAAGCATCTTGCGTAAAACAGTGCGATAGGAAGAAAAATAAACAAAAACAAAAAAATAATAATGCTAAGTGTCACAATTTTGAACACAGAGCGGAGTTCTCAACATGAAATTACCTAATTTCAGTTTAATGTTGACAATTTGAGTATCGTAGGGTTTTTGATTCTTTATGACAACTGGTATTCTGTCCGATTCTTCGTATCTGCAAGAAAGTAAAAGTTAAATTCAGGTGTAATCAAAAACTATGTCATCGAAAACGATTAAGGTATCGACTACTGCCCAACTCACCCGGGAGCTGATGCTTGAATATAATAAGTTCCATTCATCAACAATCTCCAGTACTCGCCACGGTCTGTGGTTGTCACAATGTGATCGATATTGTCTACTGTTATGGTAGCGTTCGGTACAGCATAACCATCAACGTCTTTGACCACTCCTAAAATTAATTTAAACCGTTTTAAAAGAAATAAAATATAGAAAGTTGACCGGAGGAAGTGATAAGATCGAGTATTAAATAGTATGATAACAATTTCATGAACGAGAAACGTACCACACTCGGGAATCTCATTATCAATAGTAAAAAAAACAACGGTAATCGTGATATTATAGGAAAAACACTTGCGTCTTAATGTAAAAATTTTAAGAAATCGTAAAAAAAATGAGATAGATCAGGAGATATTTCAGCCCGAGAGTATTACGATGCATAACTTCATTCCAAGCTAAATGTTAAGACAAATTTATACCAAGGTTGAAATAAATAATAATAATTAAAAAAAAAAAAAGAAGATTTAATGAAATCAAACGGAAACAAGTCCCTTTAGAAAATATGATGAGCAAAGGAAGACCGTAATTTGTTTAGAAATTATTTTAGTGATATTTCCAACGGATGTAAATTAGTTGATATCTCTCTCTCTCTCTTTCTTCTGATAAATAATATAATCAAGACAAATTTGAATCATCGGAATGTTTAACCATACCTTTAACTCCGAGATGAACATTTTCCATGTACGCCAATAACGACTCTTTATTATCCATCCAAAATTTGGGTAGCTCATCGTGTCGAGGGTATTTGCAACAACTCAATTCTAACGTTATTTCGAGACAATTCGAGTGAAAATAATTATAATCTTGCATTCCTCCTGCAATAGATAACAAGTATTACTCCAATTCAATCGAGCAAGTGTACTGTGGTTTGTCACTTCTAAATTGGTGTTGTCGCGATTTTCCCTGAAGATAACTGATTTACTACAGCACAAAATATTTTGAGACTAGTTTTTAGTCGTGAATGAAGCTCAGGAAAATACAGCTAACCGATTTACACGACTAATTTTACTTGTTAATGTTCATTGTTATTCCGGACGCAAGTTCTAACGTTCCCTACGGGTTTTTCAAAACGTTTCACGAACAGTGGACTAATTAGCCGTATTTTCCTGAACTTCAAGAATAAATTTCACAAGTTTCGATAAAATTTGTGCATTATTCGATGTGTTATATTGCGTCCAAAGTCGCAATTTGCAACAACATATGTGTTTTCTTTGTGTAAGTGTTCAGGTAGAGCTCCTTCTTGAGCTAAATTAAACGTAAAATCTTTGTTTTCAGTATAAGTTCAAGCTTCGAGCTGAAATAGCTCTCGATACGACATCACTTACCTACCAATTCGTACCAGCTAGCACCGTTTGTAATACCTTTCGGAAAATGGTCTCCACACCTATCTCCGTCCTTCATTTCAGGATTGTTTTGAGAATATGATAAAGCTAAAAATTGGAACAAACGATCATCTGGAGATTGCTTTATCAGATGGTTGGCAACCGTATTGCTAAAAAAAAAAAAGTAACGGGGACATGAGCTCAATACACCACATGATGAAAACGTCTTTCTAAAATAACTTCATTTTTCAACAAATTAGTTTTCATAGGATTGCGTTTTCACAGTACTTACTTCCTTCTGAACTAGCTGCATGAAAATATAAATGAATTCGAACAATATTGAGTAAAATTTGATTTGAAATCATAGAAAATTAATGAATAAAGTTACTAAACACTTACTTTGATCTATCATAAGGGTAACTGGCTACTATTGCACCTCCATGCAAGTTAGCAGAGAGAACCCATGGGTTGCCACTAATCCAGTTCATCATAGCTAACGTTTCTGGCTGACGATTTCTCAGATACGCTGGGGTATTGGTATGATTTTCAAATTTATCCGGAAAATCTCGATTCAAATCAACTCGATTTGCATTCACTCGACCAGAAGGCGACCTACTAGATTCGCACGAACCCTCCTGGAAAGAATGGTGTATAAAATGATAGAAGCTAGTAGGATTAGTTACCAAACGTCATTAAGTCAGAGGACTCACTTTTGAAACAGCAAATCCATCCGGGTTCATGGAGGGCATGATAAATATATCCGTATCATTAACGAGCCTTTCAATTCGCGGAATTCGACGTTCGTAATTGTGCACCAGATAAGAAATCAGATAAACAGCCATCGCATAACCGATTGTCTCATCACCGTGCATATTGGCGACATATTTGAACATCGGTTTACCGAGAGTACGTTCGCTCTTGACATCCGTGCTTATTTCAACAACCCACAAGTTTCTTCCCTGAACAGATTTTCCGACTGAATGAAGTTTAACGAAATCGGTATGTTGTGCTTCGATGTCGCGAAGAAAATTTGTTAACTCGACATAGTTCAAATACTTTGGATCATTGAGAAACTCTTCGTATTCATTGACAACTGAGTAAGCGGTGACGACGTAAATTAAATAAAATATGAGAAACAATTTCAAATACTTCATATTGATACAATATTATTACGACAATTGGCGTCAACATGGAAACACTTATTGCTCCATTGGAACACAACCACAACTGAGCAAGCGAGCAGACGAACTTTTGAATAATCGAAACCTGAGAGTACTTGGAGTAACCAGATGAAAAGTCACTAAGTCAGTGTCAGACTTTCAGATGACGTTTATCAACTACAGGGTTAAAGAAGGACTGTTCAAAATTTTCACGTACCTCTAATAAAGCTTGCAGCTGAGAAGACTGCGGTCAGAGCCAGAATCAGGAACGGTTCGTTGTCGTCTCGTTGGTGCGCCACAATCGCCGCACAGGTTCTCCAGCAGCTTAGCGTTCTGCGTTGAAACGCTCCTAGCGGAGATTACATCAACTGACACAACTCTAGTTCGTGTCAATACCTCTTCTAGACATTTTCATTCCTCTATGTGATAAGTAATTTACTATTGTTATCACTGTTTACAATTTTTTTTTTCTTCAAAATCGAAAGAAAACATTAATTTTTCACCACTTTTAAACTTACATTATTATAAAGAAATCGATTTGAAAGAACCTAATTGAATAGAAGTTATTACAATCTTTATTTACGAATTTTTATTAACGGATAATGTTCGATTTGTAGTTCGGTTTGGAGAAGTTCGTGTGCCAGTTGACAAAATGTAAGTACTCAAGTTACGTTATCGTGTATCATTTCGGTACATTAATTTAGAGCACATACTACCACGAGTTAATTGGCAGGATGATAAGCGTACTTCTTAACAGCGTCCAATTTATTAATCTTATGACTTATTTACCAAGAAGTATCTCCTAACAACATAAGACAGTACATTCCAATCTTGCTAGTATACCCTAGTAATTTGAAAATGGGATTTGTTTATTCTTTACCCGTAAAATTCGATTAGATTGTAGTTGAGTGCAGTTTATATTTATATTATCCTTTTGTACTTTGACATTCCATAAAATATAGCTACTCTCTAGCGTACAAGAGTAAATGTGTTTAGTTGGGTATTGAAGAATCGGTGATACCGGAACACAAAATGGGGAAAAATAAACATCGAGTACGTCGGTTGATGCGTGTTATGATAATTCTGAGATTCAGTGATATAATCCCATCTTTACCGGTGCATGGTATAGTTCTTATATCTCACTGATTGAATAAGAATCGTGAATCAGATCAACGTTTTGTGGGCTTGTGTAGTCGGAATATTTTCGGAAAAACTTTACCACGAAGTAAATGCTGTGTTAGGCCTATGCCATACTCGAAGAATGTACGAATTCTCGTTTTTGTTATAAAAATACCTGAAGAATGTTTCAGGCTAGAGATCTAATGACCACCTGAATAGTATGATTTCGTCTCTCCATTATTGCGGATTATGCAAGCCGCATTTTAGCTTGTAAAAGCTTATGAACCGCGATACTCAAAAAGGTTCATCCGTAACCGTATTTTCCTTTGAAAAATAACATGGTAGTGAATGATAATAAAGAGCAAGCAAGATAGAATGAAAGCAAAATATATCTATCTCTTCTAAGGGAGAAATTCAAAAAGAAGTCATTCATTAAAGTTTAATTTTCTCATCTTGGATTTACAGTCTGTGAGCGATTAGTTGGCGACTGTTCGGAATGTGTTTCCTTTCGCACTGCCCACTTACGCACACATGTCGATGTTGCTGTGGGAACTCCGTGCACTAACCGCCTACTAATCGCTCACGGACTGTCCTAGTGACAAAGAGTAGCGTGGACAAAAAAATCTTACATATAATTTCTTTCTAATGTGACTGGACTAGCTGGGAGATTCATACAGAAACTTAAGTAAGTCACGCTTTGTCTTACGTCGTCGTCGTGCAGAAAGGTCAGGTATACAGGAGCCTGTCTAGATACTGAGATCAATCGTTTGCGCTACGATTGTGCTTGACCGTGCTGTTGATTTCATTCCATATATTCCCAATGATCAAAATTTGCTACAAGAAAAATTCTCAAATGAATTGAAAATAGAGTCATTGGCAAGGAGGTAGGTGGGGGAGGAGATGAAAGAAACAACGGGTCGCATCGGGGTATTGTTCTTATGCACTTTGTGCAGCCCGTAGTGAAGGGGGGGGGCGTGGGGTTAGGAACAAGCAGGGCTTTTTTCATAGCAGGAGTTTTCACTACTGTTGATGACACTCCTAACTTCTTTAACGTGCTTAGGGAAGCTGAAATCCTCACTCTCTTTAGCACAACACTGCTGGGAGACTTCATGAAATAGGCGAATATCTCCATCACCACAACAGCGTTGTCCTTGTCAGGCTTAGTGACGATTAAATCTCCCTCTTTAATCTCTCTCTTTAAACCTTGAATCACTCCTTTCAATTGATTACTCATGCAAGAGACGGGGTTATTGCGGACTAATTCGGCACAAACTTTCTGGGTATTAAAACCAAGGTTTCATCCTTCTTGAGGGAGGTAGACTGAATTTCAAACCTTTCTCAAGGAGGGCTGTTTCATCACTATTAAACACTACCTGACTACCATAATGTAATCTATTTGATTTTTTATCCGGTCACCTGGGCTGCGTCATGTATGTGGTGCTGAAACCATGTGTTACAAATGACCATGTCATTCTTCTCGGAAAATTCAATAAGTCTTGCACCTCTTTCATTTTGGGAGCCCATTCCAAAAGGTCTTACGGTGTTACTGCTGTTCTTGACTCTCCCCACTCTTGCATTGTTGTCTCCTATTACAAAAGTAAGGTTGGATCTTCCTATCTTCTTGATTGCTTTTTCGATGGCTTCATATATTTTCTCGACTTCTTCGTCATCGCTTTCACCGTTCGGCGCATAAACCTGTATTACTGTGATTGGCTTGGTTTTTGCTTTGATATGCATTGCGATTACTCGCTCCGAACACGGCATGGCACTATTTCGTCTATCATTGCACACATTCGTGTTTGTCACCTCCTGAATAGATGAGTTCGTATTCATCTTTAATTATCCGGTCTCTTACGCACCAATCTAACCTCACTTAGTCCAAGTATGTCCAGCCTTAATTTTTTGGCTTCTACGATTACATTGTCCAGCTTTCCGGTTTGATATAAACTTCTAACATTCCAAGTTCCAATACTGATTTTATCGACATTTTGCCGCCCTGCGTATTCTCAGCACCCCATTCGATGTCACGGGCGGCTTGTGAATAACCTGACGGAAACTTGGGGCCTTTGGATTTAATGTTGTACTTGAAATATTCCAAAGTAGACTTATACTAGTTTAAGAACAGGGCTACAAGAAGGTGGTACTCCCAGATCAAGCAAAGGAAGCATGAAAAAGACGAATGAATCATGATCTTCATTTATTTGGCTACGCCAGAATATTTAAAAAAAAATAGTCTTCTCTATCGTGACCAAAAATAGAAGATAAAAGATCTATCATAAAAAATTAATTTACTTCTTCGAGCGGACTGTTATGAGTCTTTTCCAATTGCTACCCTTACAGTTGTTAATAATTTTGATTCTAAGAAAAATAGAGAGAAAAAAACTATTACGGATCGGATACAAATTACGTCGTTTCTTCTTTTTTTACTATCCTGCATTATGAATCATAATTTTCGGTGTTTGGTAATTCATATTATGTATTTCGAATTTAACGACTGCATATTTGAAAAGTGATGCGCGTTCGCGTACGTAATAAACAAAAATTGTTTGTGACATTTCAATCAGCAATAGTTATTCATACGTTTGAATCATTTAAAATTTCCTCTCGACAAATTATATTGGAAATGCGAAAGAATAAAAGGACAAGAACATCTGTTGTCGAACGTTAGTTACTTGGTTGATTTTATTATTATTATTATTATTATTATACTTTTTTTTTTTTCTTTTTGGTTTTTCCAATAGCACGCTGAATAGAGAACACTTTTCTCCCACTACATAAATCTGCACACTTATGTGTGTACTCGTTGTATGTCGTGCTGTTCGAGTATACGTTAAGTTCACTCTACTATATTTGTTTTAAGACAACTTCCGTGCTCGCAACTTGTGTCGATTTCCCAAACTCTCGCATAGATTTTACGCTAACCGTATAACTTTTTTATATCAAATTATGTGATTGGTTGTCGTTAAATTAATGTGGATTTGACAGGTAATTTCGAAATTGACGTGATGAAAATACTCGCGTTCAGTTTGACCATACGTCGCAAATTATATTGTTTAATTTTTTTTTTTTTTTAATTTAAGGAAAGTCGAGGAATTGAAAAATTGATTCTAAAATTTATGGTGGCTCATAAAAATTATCTCGAACTTTTTTCTTTCGGTTTTTCTGTTTTAAAATAATGGTTTAAATACCAGTGTAGAGTATTAATGTGCTTAGAATGAGGACTTTGACTTTTGTGAGAACGATAAACCTTGTCCTACTTTTAAAACTTTACTTTACGGAACTGTCTTTTCTATTGATGAAATTATCTCTCAAATTGACTTGTCCATATTTGATAAAAGTTTTGAAATCGTAGCCCGAACCGTCTGGTTTAAACCTCATTTTCAGTACTGTAGAAAAGATATCTACGCCGCCACTTTTTTCACGATTATTGTCACTTCCATTACAGGTGTCGAACATATTACTATTCCACAAGACACCTGTGGTATTTAATTTATTATGAAGAAATCAAATCACGATGCGAAAAGACGCTGGAATGTTCTATTCGACGCACTCAACATTAAGAAGGAAAGAAATTTGACGAAGCAACAAAATTCAATTAGTAATTATCGATGTTCCTTTAACCTGTTCAGTATCCGTCCTCTACCCCAAGATGCTGCATGGCACCTTTATACTTTGACCAGCGGTACACCGCTCAGCGTTGAAATTCCTCTGCCGTCGCGTAGATTTTCCTTTCAAGACTTGACCGGATTCAACAATACGGGAAACGTTCGCATATGGCCGTCCGAAGAGATACTCGCTTATATGGTGTTAAAGTACGGTACTTTTTTCGAAAATAAATCCGTCCTCGAAGTCGGAGGTGGAATGAGTTGTCTAGCCGGAGTTCTTCTAGCTCAACACGTTCGCTGTCAAATGGTTCACCTTACCGATGGTAACGAAAAGGCTGTCGCGAACGTACGTAAAATTGTCAAGAGGAATAAGTCGGCATTTCGGTGCTTTGTCAGCTGCGACGTTCTAATTTGGAGCGAATACGCCGACCACGCTGCCTCGTACGATGCGATTCTGGCGGCCGATTGCTTATTCTTCGACGACAGCCGGACGGATTTGATCCGTCTGATGGCGAAATTACTCAAACCGAATGGATTTGTACTGATAGCGGCACCCAGACGTGGCGATACGTTGACCATTTTCGTGAATAAGATACGTGCCTTCGGATTTCAGTGCTCCGTTCATAATTATTACGACGAGCACGTGTGGTCGCAGCACACAAAATTGAAACTAGAGCAAGATTACGTAGAAGATACTCAGTACCCTTTATTTTTGGTTTTGGAGAAAAGTGCATGTACACCAGAAAGTTCGTTATAGACCCGATGCAGTGTATTCATCATTCATTCCTATTGAACCTTATTTTAATCTCTGATTACTTTAAATTGTTACTGTTTTATACGATACGCCTGCGTAGGTGTGAGTTCAATTGTCGAAGGAATGTAGGTTATAAATTAGTTGCCCGGTTGGAAAGGAAAAATCTATTGTGACAACCGTTCGTCGGTTATTTACATTAGATTTGAGTTACTCCGCACGATTTTCTGGCCCCATTGTGATACCAATGATTCTGTGCTTCTTCATCAATGGAGAGGACAGAAAGAAAAATGTGAAAGAAGTCATTGTTTTGAGCTATGGGGAAGATGATTTTGAGAATATGGACGATGTTGTCCACTGTCTCGAGAGTATACTATAGTATGAAAAGCTGGTAGTGCATCCCTTAGGATCCATTGGACTCTAGTATCGTCTTTCATTGAGTTGCGTTATTCGTTGAAGAGGTTCTTTTTGACTAATTTTATTCTAAATTGACTACTACTACGATTATCAAGTTCGTTTCGTTTCTAAATTTATCCATGGCGAGTGTGGGTGAGATTTCTGCCTCTTTAGAAAGATGGAAACCAGTTCAGGTCCGTAGCTGGAGTCAAATTGAGTGGAGGCTCCTTGAAATCTTGGAGGGCCGAACTCCCCTCACCTTCTTTTTTTATTGTTCAACTCATCAGAATTGTTTTTTGGGATTGTAGTTTTTGATAAGGCAGGTGATGACCAACTTTCCGTCTTCCACGCCAGGTCTTTGGCTAATAAATTTTATATACATAAAAGTAAGTTTCATGAGATATGTACCAGTAATCTCTTGAAAGCACTCTAGCCTATTTTGGAATTCTTGGTCGTGTGTGTGCAAAATCTGTGAACGTCGGAATTTAATTTTAGTGTCGATAATTGCCAAGGTGGACACATTTCTCGCCTGAAATTCAACGCAAATCTCTGTTTTTGCTCGTTAATCAACTCAATTCTCTGTAGGAAAAAATTATTCATGATTGAGAGCGCCGATTTTGCAGTGAAGACAGAAACTTAATCCAATATTGACGATATTTGATTAAATATAAATTTGTAGCCCAAAGTCGAAGTACGAAAGTTGTTTTAAGGGAGCTCGAACAATTGAATGCTCAACACAACTACCTTCGAACTAGAGAGCGCTAGTATCGCGCACAACGAAAAGGGGGCAATAGATGGGTAGTGCAAGTTAATTTGATCCAAATCGGTTTTCTCGAGAGAAGACGACTTTTAAAAAATTTCAAGCTCTACTAACTTCGTTATTTTACTTTTGCTCCTAAATTGCTTTGTTTTCAAGTTTTTTGGAAATTACTCAATTCAAACCGGGTGGCTGCTGCGGGGAAAAAATCATAAGATGTATCGAAACTAAGCCCGTATTAGCAGGGTCCCAATTGTACAGGAAAACCCGTCCGCTCGATGTGGCTGTTAAAAGCAATTTCATGATTGATTACTGTTCTACATACTCAGACAAACAAATATAGCCTGTAGGCCTATTTTTCTCATTCCCCGGTTTTGTAAGTTCCACCCCCCCAAATCTAAAAAGCTCGTTTACCTCGAGAAATATTGACTTTTTAAGAAAAGTTTTCAAACAAAAGTTGTTCCATTATGTCTCCTCTACAACTTTACTCCTTATGAAAATTTCATTTCGAACGATCCACGCGTTTCAAATTTGAAAAACCATGGTAAAAGAAAACAAAGAATCACGTTTTTTTACATTTTTAATGAGAAATTTCAAACATACAGTCAAATATATGATTACAAAAAAGGTTTAGAATTCAGTTTTCTTTCAAATGAGTGTCAAGAAGACTTCATCCCACCCCTCCTTCATTTCAAAAGCTCAATACCGCCCCTCCTGTTGGTCAAAATCGAGGTTTTGAATTATTGTAATATGTCTAAACTCCAGCCTAATATGTTACCCTTCTGAGCTGATGATGTAAAATCTGAACAGGAAGTTGAAAATTAATTTCAATTGATCTCCTTTGAGCTAGAACTTGTAATTTCTGTAGGCAGGTATTTTTTCAAGGAATTTCTAAATTTAAGGTAGAAAGGTGAAGTGAACAATCATGATGAATTGAAATAGAGCAGCTTTTGTTGAAAATTTATCATTAGTCAAATGTTTGCGAGGTAAGAGGAGGGGCGGGGGTGGAGCTTTTGAAATGAGGGAGGGGTGGGGTGAAGTCGTCTCGTCTTGATACTCATTCGAAAGGAAACTGAATTCTAAACATTTTTTGTAATCATATATTTGACTAGATATGTTTGAAAGATGTAAAAAAAACGTGATTCTTTGTTTCTTTCACCATGTTTTTTCAAATTTGAAGCGCGAGGATTGCTCAAAACGAAATCTTCATAGGAAGTAAAGTTGTAGAGAAGACATAATGGAACAACTTTTGTTTGAAAACTTTTTTTTAAAAAGTCAATATTTCTCGAGATAAACGAGCTTCTTAGATTTGGGGAGGTGGTACCCTGGAAAGCAGGGAGTGAAAAAATAGGCATACAGGCTATATTTTTTCGCCCGAGTATGTAGAACAATAATAAATCATGAAATTGCTTTTAACAGCCACATCGAGAGGATTTATAATTAGGACCCTACTATATATGAGAGACAAATGAGAAAGAGAGACTTTCTGACAGAGCCAAATGAATAAAGGTCATATTTCATGTCTACTAGTAAGTGATCTCATTTATATTTCAAGGTCACTACGCCTGCTTTGTGATGAAATTGTAGGCCATAGCCTAGCTAGAGTAAGAGGGGCTCACTCGCGTTGGATTTACGCAGGCGTGGTGAAGTGTAAGTTAAGCTACATTAGTGACGTCATTAGCTCGTGATGGGATAAACATCTGTTAAAGGTGCCTGTGACGTCATCAGGACATCTTAGGCTCTCTCTTCTATTCTCGAGATCACTCACATCGCTGTAAGCCTCCTAGCAGTCCTCCATATACTAGGCCTAATAGTGATACTGCTCAAAGGTTTCCGGGCCACGACTGATGGCGTCATACTTGCGGATTTTAGAATCGGGGTTTTTCACCCCTGCTTCCGACCTTAGGAACTATTATCGATTCTTGATTGTTTTGGCACGACTTTCAGTATTCTAACAAACTTGGAGCAATCGAAAGCGGAACAGTCCCCCGGACTTCTTCTAATCGAAGTAACCGTCATGTAGAAATCATTCTATGGGGCCTCTACACTGTACATAATCAGACAGGCTTCTATCACGATTTTGTTGCTATGACTTCTTCAAAAATTTTGACCTACTACGTCATATATCTTTCTTTATACTAGACTCGACATACAGGTTTTTCACTTGCAACATGAGAAAATTTTGACGTTCACTACTTCATAAGTTAGCCAACAGTGGACCAAGGTAAACTAGATTCAGCTCTTTAGCCCAACATACTCTCAATATGAGCCCGTGAGCCACTCATCTCCACAAACAATATACAGACTTATTTAGTGAGCCCAACATACACAGGGATACGTTCCTATGACGTCATCATGACCGAAATAGACGTGGCAAAAGTCAGTATATATTATCGATACAATCAATTCAATATGATCGTTAGAATCGATTTATTATAACAAGGTGTGGCCCAAAATTACAAGGGGAGGGGTAGGCGAATGAACTCAAAACTGGGGAGGACGTCAGCTAATTAGCCTCGAAGATGAATCAAGTATATAAAATGTTACACTACGTATCTCTGAAGGAGAAATTTTTAGCTTCTGCCTCAAGTTTCTATTTCGCTTGGCGTTTTTATTTTTTTTAATGGAGGGGCAAGAATTGCAAAAAAAAATGAGACTTAACGATCTCTTGTTTTGCACCGCAATTTGACAGTTTTCGCTATTTTTTGATCTACCCTGCTTCCTGATCTACAATACTTGATAGAGAATTCCTCCAAGTCCTCCACCTATTTTTTTTTAGATATTAGACTCTCCTACATCGCTTGATGGTCGGAATTCTTCCAATGTCCTCTACCTCCTTATTTATAGCTCGAGTCAAAATTCTTCAAGTCCCGTTCCTCATTCATTGAGCTCGAGAGTCAGAATCTTGATTGGTTCGTGAAAAAATTACGGTTATTTATATGCCGATAAAATTATAGAAGAAGCAATTTTATCTGTCGAAAATAAATAATAAATCTGAAGTTTCGATTCTACTCTAGACCGTAAATTCGAAAATTGATCATAACTAGAGACCGGATTTCTCGGCACGGAAACGTGTGACTTTCGACACTGAAATTCACAAATTCGGCAATATTCGGTATTGAAAAAAAAAAAACGCGTTTTTGAGTACATTTTCTCGTTTTCGATGAAAATTATTCAATTTTCGACCGAAATTTCCTTATTTTACACCAGAAATATCAAATTTGAAAGTCGAAATTTATCATTACTGCCATACTTGAGCTGCGCTTAGGTGTGTTGGTGCCTACCGCACTGTGTCGACGGATGCTCTTTGCGTATTAGCACGAACGCCGCCAATTGAGCTGCTTGCGGAAGAGCGAGCAGCGGTGTTCGAGGCAAAGAAGAAGACAAGGACCATCAATCAAGCCTTGCGGGCCAAGCAGGAGGCCAGGCGCTCCTTCCTTGCCAAATGGAAAGAGCAACTCGCCCAAACAGCAACGGGTGAGTGGACCCGCGTGCTAATACGTGATCTTGACCAGTGGATGGACCGAGACCATGGCCAGTTGAACTTTCATCTCACACAAATGATGAGTGGCCATGGGTGCTTCAACAAGTTCCTACACAAAATGGGGAAAGTTGAGCAACCGTCGTGTTCACACTGTCAGGAGCGGAATGATGACCCACAACACACCATCTTCAAGTGTGAGGCGTGGAGACGTGAGCGGGGTGAGCTAAAACGGTCTCTTGCTGAGATCGGGGAAGATGAAGAACTCACCCCAGGTAATCTGGTTCCATGCATGCTCACAACAACGCAGGCATGGAACCATGTTTCTACATTTGCCGCTAAGGTAATGAAGAAGAAAATGAACGCGGAATGGGAGCGGCAGATGTAGAGCCACGTTATGGCCTCTCACATCTACGTGTACCATCCCCTATGCTGCTGCCGCTGCTGCCACATCACCTCTCGCCAGCACCAGTACCGCCACATACAGGGCGCTCAGGAGAGAGCGCCCCACAGAAGAAGAAAAAAAAATAAAAAATAAAAAGAGCAAGCACAAGACAACCCAAGAAGAAGAAGAGGAGGAGGAAGAAGAAACCCCCGCCTGAGAAACCAGAGTCGCGAAACATTGCTGGTGAGCTCCTAGTGAGTTCCCAGTGGTGACTGAAAGCTCTGGTGGAGGAGTTGATACGCGCGCGTCCATGGTACAGGACTATCTGAATTCCAGGTTGAGTGCTGAGCGCTCCCTCGGTCAGTGGGGTAGACCCCTGTAGTGGCCTCTTTGACGGACATTGCACAGCGCGCGGAACCCCAGGAGAAATGGAGCCAGGCTACTCTCAATTCGAGCCCTCTGGACTACCGACGCAATACCCGAAGGGGTACCGGTGCCGAAGGTGCGGTTTTTCGGGGACCACTTTGGGCGTGCGTGCACGCTCAGGCGATACTTGAGAGCAAATTTCGTTGATTTTTTTCCAATTAGAATTACTTAGCGTCAGACCCAAATTTATGAATTCTTTGACAAGAATTGGCCCAATTTTGACCCAAAATTCGGTATTTTTCCAACCAAATCGAGCAAATTTTAGGGAAAATTTGGTATTTATAAAAAAATTCTTCACGATTTTGTATGAAATTTCTCACTTTTATTGGCATACTAAGATTTGTAGTAATTTCGAAATTTTTCGGCGAAATAGAATTTTTTTCCGCGTCTCATTTATCATGATTCAAACTTTATTATTTGATTCTCATTGATTTTTCCCTTCAGGAGAATAAGTGCCGAATGCCGAGGAATCCGGTCTCTATTCATAATTAATTTCAACATCCCTTCCTTGTGGACGGAAGCACCGGAAGTAGACAAAAGTTGCAGCTCTCGTCCCTTCCAACAAATTTCTTGGATTCCCTTCGCCTAGTCTAAACTTTCCTATTATCTAACTTACACTTCCCCTCCGTAGCCTTGAAATCGATGTCACATTTTTCCGGTCCCTGCCTCACTCCCTTCATCCTTTCTTTCTTCCTCTCTTCTCGTTTTTATTCTTTCTTCAAGTCTTCTGATACCTACAGTCGTGGCGTCAGACATAAAACAGGTTCCCTGTCAAAACTACAAAAACGGAGAAGAGGAATAAAACTGAAAAATACTATGAAAAAACGACGGCTTCTTTAACGAAGTTAAACGAGGAACGCAGGGAACCTATTTTATGAGTCGAATGGGATTTGGTATTGAAAATTCAAGGAAGCCTAGTATGAAGAAGGCCTAAACCTACTATGAGCTTAGTATAATATAGTTCGAGAGTCTAAATTCTTCTCGAATCTCGAGCTATATATGATAGGAGGGGAACTTGGAAAAATTTTGACTCTCGAGCTATGTATGATAGGAGGAGGACTTGGAAAAATTTCGACACTTGAGCTATACGTGATAGGAGTAAGTTTTTTTTCGGACGGCGCGGCGTACGGCGCACGGCAAATTTCTCAAAAAAAAAAAAACATAGGACAGGTTCCCTGTTAAAAAAGGGAAAATTCCATACGGACAATAGAAATCGAATAAAATGTGGCTTCAAAAGGGGTGGGATTTCCGACCTAGTTTGGGGACTCTTGAAATTTTCGGATTCCGAGCATCGCGATATGTATACAGTAAAAGTTCTAGAAATAGGTTATACAAGTACAATTTCCGCAAATGATAAGTCTTAATTACCTACAGAAATTGAAAACCCCTCCAAAGAACAAGTTTTTCATTCGTTTCAACATAGAGCAAAAAAAAAAAGTCAGCCACGAGGTTTTTTTTCGGAGTGGAGGACGAAGTAAAAACACTATCACTTTATTTGTCAAATTATAGCATGTTATTCTATTTCAGCGGTCCTCAACGGGTCGATCGCCAACGTTCTCGAGTAATTGTCAAAAAAAAAAATCAATGTCTCAAATATTCCACATCTTTTCATTTATCAGAAAATTTACGAGTACCATTCTAATTTTCATCATTTTTGTATTACAAGTTTTAATAAATCATATACACATAATGTTTCATCCTTCTCCTCCTCCTTTTCTTTGTTTTTTTTTTTTTTGGTCGATTGCGGAACATTTAAAAATTTTAAAAGTTGATCGTGGCTTAAAAAAGTTGAGTACCGTTGCTCTATTTCTTAAAAGAGTTCAGCTGGGAGGAAGGAATCCTTCTTCGTTCTGTCGTCGTCTGGGGAATTAAGTCACTCATTTTCTTTTTGGCAGGGAACCCGCTATTCCTTCTATCGAGTGGTCATTTTCAGAAAACGTTTGTGTCCTCATCATTTTTGGGGGACTGCGTAGGGCCTAGAATTTTCTTGATCTGCATTCAACCTTGATTGTTACACATATGTTACCTTGCATAGAAAAATTTGTCTAGGCTAGATATAAAGGAATGGAATCCGTTATATATTTTGGTAAGGGTCATTCTCAGGAAACGTCTGTATATCTTTTTTTTTTTTTTTTTTATTTATTTATTTTTACGAGCACGAGGGCTGCACGAGGGCTATTGGCTCGGCGGTACAAAACTTATGAAAGTAATATTATAAATAACACATAAGAAAGGGAGGTTTTAAGGAAGTTGGTAGAGTAAGGAAAAGTGAGGAAGGATAAGAGGATGGAATATAATGTCGTGTGTAACTGCTTCAGGTAATGGTGTGTAAAAGTTTACAATGTGTGTATGTAGAAGGTTGTAGAGGTATAGTCGATGTATGTGTTCAGATGTGAGCGTAAAAGTCAGTTTGTCTTAGGTAATGTAGGGTATTCGAAATGATGTCCTGGTTGTTTTTGAGTGCTTGGGTGAGTGAAGAGGGGGTATCTGAAGAAGAGCGAAGGGGTAAAAGTCTGGGGCATGAAAAAAAGTGTTCCACTGTTAATTTGTCTTTTTGACAGTGGGGACATGAGGGAGGGGTTAGGATGTAGGGACTGATGAGGTGGGTGTGAGTAATTTTTGTGTGACCAATTCTGAGACGAGAGAGAATTACTTCTTCTCTTCTTGTGTTTTGAATGGAGGATACCCAAGGAACCGGGTTTTTTTTGATACTGAGAAGTTTATTATTTGTTTGATTTTCCCGAAGAGTGTTTCATGATTGCGTGATGAGAGAACGATAGTAATTTTTGTAATCTAGGGTTGGTAGGGGTGAATTATCAGTTATTTGACTGAGGGAGGTAGCTTGTTTAGCGGCTTGATCAACTGCGTCGTGGTCGGGGAAATTGGTGTGTCCAGGGATCCATATGAAGATAATTTGAGTGTTGATTGTTTCCAAAGTGTGTAGTGTGAGGAAGATGCGTTGGATTATAGGGTTAGAGTTGTATGCGTCTGTAAGGGAGTGGAGTGAAGAAAGTGAGTCAGTGAGAATAATGAATTTACCGTTTGGGGGTAGTTGAGAGAGGTAGGAAAGGCAGGAAAAAATGGCCATCAGTTCGGCTGTAAAAATAGAGGCTATATTTCGGATGCGATGAGAAGATATTTCCCCGTCGATGGAGTATGCGTGAGCTGCTTTAGTAGATGTTTTTGACCCATCGATGAGGCAAAGTGAATGGTCAGGGTAATCTTGAAGTAGTTTGTTGATATGTTGGGTAAAACCAGGTTTGTCAGATTTTGGGATTTCGGTGAGATCTAGGCGTATATTAGGTTGAGGGAAGGTCCAAGGGGGGAAGGTTGTGTATATGGGTTCTAGGGAATGTGCTATGAACGGTTTGTTGATCAGGTGATTGAATTGAAGGCGAATATGTTTGGTGGAGGATTGGTTGTGATTGTGGTGAAAGATTCGGTTAAAGATTGGAAGTTGTGGGAATTGTGCTACAGAGGATAAAAAGTTGGAGGTTAGGATGAGCCTTCGAAAGTGAAGGGGAGGGTCTGGGGCTTTTGCACATAGGCTAAGTTTGGGGCTGGTGCGATAAGCTCCCAGGGCAATCCTGAGAGAAGATGTCTGGATGGGGTCGAGTAAGGCAAGGACGGTTTTTTTTGCTGTGTTGTAGATCGGGGAACCATAATCTAATTTTGAGCGAATAAGACTTTTGTATAGAAGAAGGAGTAACTTTCTGTTGCAGCCTTTAGATGGATGAGATATGTATTTTATTATGTTTAGAGCGCGTGTGCATTTGGCTTTGAGGGTTTTAATGTGGGGGGCCCAGGTAAGTTTTTGGTCAAAATGTAAGCCGAGAAGTTTGCCGTAGTTACGAGATGGGATTTGGAAGTTTTGTAGAATTAGAGGAGGTAAGGAGGGGATAGGATTTCTTTTTTTGAAAATAACTGAGTAGGTTTTCGAGGAAGAAAATCTGAATCCTCTTTTTGATGTCCATGTAGTGATTGAGTTAAGGGTATCCTGTAGGAGTCTGTGGGCTCTTTGCGGATTTGCTGAACGGATAGTGATGTTATAGTCATCAGCGAAAAGACGCTGGGTGAGGTGGGGGTTTACACATTTGGTGATATTATTTATTGCTATTAGAAAAAGTAAGACACTGAAGACTTCTCCTTGAGGGACTCCATTTTGGACCGAAAGGGGAGGGGAGGTTATGTTGTTGATTCTTACTAGAAGGGTTCTGTCGTTGAGAAAAGTTTGTAGGATGTTAGGGAGGTGGCCTCGGAGACCAATTTCGTAAAGTTCGGTAGAGATGAGGTGTCTTCATACCCGGGGAAAGGCCTCTTGGAGATCAAAGAAGATAGAGTATAGGGAGGATTTGTTATTGGTGACATCGTTGATTTGAGATTGGAGATCATAAAGGGGTTGTATAGTGTTCCGTCCTTTTCTGAAGCCATATTGGAAGGGAGAGAGGATGTTATTGGATTCTAGATACCACAAGAGTCTTTTGTTCAGAATTTTTTGAAATAATTTGCCAAGAACGCTAGAAAGGGCTATGGGGCGATATGAGGCAGTAAGGAGGGGGTCCAAGCCATGTTTCAATATGGGGAGAATGATGACTGGTTTCCAGAAGATAGGATAGGTGTTTTGTGAAAAAATAGAGTTGAATAAAGAAAGAAGTTAAGTGAGCGAGTTTGGATGGCGATTCTTTATCATGGCCGTGTGAATGTTGTCACGTCCGGGGGAGGCGTTTCTCAGATTTTTATTTATAGTATTCGATAATTCGTTTTCGGAGATGGGGAGGTTGTATGGAAGAGGTTCATTTGAAGGAGGATCAAAAGATATATCAAATTTTTCTTGTTGGAGTTTGTATTCTAAAAAGTCGGGGTCGTAGTTAGCGTTGGAGGATACTGAGGTATAATGTTT
Organism: Aspidiotus rigidus; assembly: GCA_035079385.1. NCBI lineage: Eukaryota > Metazoa > Arthropoda > Insecta > Hemiptera > Diaspididae > Aspidiotus > Aspidiotus rigidus. The sequence continues at coordinate 6,792,569 of JAVHKY010000023.1, forward strand.
GGCTAGGATTTCGGAGATGAGTAGGGGATCTGAGGTTATTGAGTGATATGTTCTTAGTTAACTGATAGAACGAAAAGAACCATTACCCGTGAGTTTTTTAATATCTCTCCACTTAGTGGAGATAGACACAGCATGGTTCAACCCCGCTACAAATGTACTCCAGGACTCTTGCTTTCGCGCGGGCTTTTTTGTATAGGATCAAGTCGGATTCTGTATATCTGTGAAGTTATCATTTCCGAGGGAATGTCGAGGGATTCGAATTTTCGCTTGAATTGAATGACGTCATCAATCTTTATCCTAGATTACGCTATATAGGAAAATTTTGTCTAGGCTAGATAATAGCAATAAATCTATGTCTGGTTATTGGAACGTTCCTTTCATTGGGGGGTCATTTTCAGAAAACGTCCGCATCCGTTCATTTGTGACGTCATCATTTTCGGGGACGAATCTTCTGATCTGCGTTCGACCTTGATTGTTATGCTACTTTGCATAGAAAAATTTGTCTAGGATAGATAAAGTAAGCAACAGCAAAATAATTAGCCATTGCATTTCTTTCTCTCTCCTCACAAATCTTCAAATTGGATCGAGATAGTAACTATAAATTTCCAATTATATACTTTAAAAAAATACCCGCTCTATTTTTAAGCAACTCAACTTTTGCGCAGGTATTTCTGGATCTACAAGAGCATTTAAGCCCTCTGCAAACAATACCCAGGGAATGATCTTACATGGGCACTCTTCTTCAAGAAAATATTACGAAACTGAAAATCAGTTCACGCAAAAGCTAAGGAGGTTATAAATTTAAGCGTTGCGATCCCCGGTCTCACAAAGAAACTTTCGTTAGGCTCACAACATAGCTTTTAACCTCGGGAGTTAATTAAACACCATTTAGCATTCACTTTGATAAACGCTTCATCGTGTCGTAGCTTATGTATAAATAACCTTATTTGACATCAGACTTAGTACATACCAGATTCTGTAAATCTGAGTTTATGTACTGTCGAACAGCACATACGCTATATTTGTAGGTTTTTTTTTTTCGCTCTGCACAATATCCGTTGTAGTTTCGTTTAAAAAGTGTAGTACTGTGTATGCTTTGTTTTGAATTGTACATATTTTGGAATTCATTCAATTGGCTCCGATACTGTCGATAAAATTGACAACCGTTCGATCTGGGATGCGTGTACTTTACTCGCGATATATATAGTAAAACTTCTAATTTCGAAACTAAGCTCATGCAGCTCTATTTATTGGCTCGTAAATTATAATCCGATCTTCACGCAGGATAATGTAAAATATCGGTGTTCGGTTTTTCGAAATTTTTCAGAACACGAGTATAATTGTGTGCTCGCGTCTAATATCTTTCCAGTGGTACGCCTGTAAAAATCAAAATAGAATATATTAAGGTGAGATAACAAACAAAAAAAGTTTATAAAATTACCTCGCAATATTTCGGCCCTTAGATATTTTTATTAGAGTAAATCTAATGAAAAGTTGATATCATGCATTGTGATCCGCGACTTGCTGGTTTCAAACGATGTGTGAGTCAATGGATAAAATTAAAACTCCGGTAAAGCAATCATGAAAGATAGCTTTGTCAACAAATATTCGTTCTCGAATGCAAATATGAAACGATTGCATTTTCATTCATGAAAGTTCATTTGAGCATGAATTTTCAACATCATGAAATTATCGGTAAACTTCCGTAGTTCCGTTTACACGGCAGAATTTTAGTGCGGCACCTTTTCTGATTCTCTGAATTGGAAATAATGTTCGAAGGACGGAGTGAGGGGAGCGGTCACATGATGCAGCAGTCCATATAGTCTTGGCAATTCGCTCTATAAATGAGCGACGAACAAAACTCTCTCCCTTTTTTCTACTTCATTCTTTCGATAAAGGAATTCATTGGTCCGAGTAAAATGACTAACTCTGGAAACTTGGAAGGTAGAGAAAGAGATTTTTCTGGGGACTTCGATAGGATCGACGAATCAAGTTTAAGAAACCTTTGTATTTCTGGAATATTTTTGGCAATAATTTCCGAGCAGAAATTGGGTTTACGAGCAAAAAATATATCGAAAACTCTTTTTCACTACTGTAAAATTGAGGATAAACGCAAACTCAGTCACACGTGTTTCGAATCTAATCCCAAAGCACGTTTCTTCTTGCGTTGCCACAGGTCACTCTGCGATCTCTCAAGAATCGATTGTTGTGATATTTGTCTATCCAAGTCTTTTTTCAGTTTTTCAATGAAACTCGGAAAAAAGTTTTGAAATTGACGAGAGTTATCTTAGGGAAAGTGTATTTTAACATATTTGTAGTTTGAGCACAGGGACGCATCTACGCATCTGCTTCCGGCTAGACGAGTGACCTCAACCTATTCGGTATCCCTCCCACAGCTTGACCTAGTTCAGAGACTATGAGAATTTTCAGAGCATACTTAGCTGTCCAAAAGGGAGAAGACTTTGACGTACAAATAGTTTCAAAACTAGAGAAAATGTTCACCCAGAGGGAAGAAGCTCCGACCTGGATGATAGACTTACCAAAGTTCCAACCTCCAGACTGTGTATACATAGAAATTGCGAAGTATGATCCCGAAGGTAGCTAAGACTCTGACCGAAAGTATCCGAGGAGGAATTGAAGAATTTTTATGCAAATGAAAGTTCCAAGCAGAGTTTCAAATTGACGTAGATTGAGAACTAGGAGAAATTTCTAGCCTCGAGTTAGAATTACAGAAATTTGTAGCTCAAAGGCTGACGGAATAGTTCAAGAGAGAATTTTTAGTGTTCCTTACTTCACTGTTCGCAAAATCTAGCTTCGGAGGACGACGTCGACTCTTTCAAAGTCCCTCTGCAAAGTGTAAAGCTCATAATTATTCAAAAATACACGCGTCTTATTATGTAGGGATACATGAGTAAGGGACCCAAAACTTGACATTTCATCAAATTTTATTTCACCTCAGGAATTCGAGCCTCGAAATTTACTCACGGGGTTTCCTTAATGAACTCCCAGAACTAGAATTTTTTCAAACTTTTTTTTCGCCCATACCATTTGCTCAAACTCATGGCTTCAATAAGTAGAACATCGATGTAATGCAAATCCACAACCATAAACTTCATTATTCTGAACATAAAAATCACACAAGTACACATTCATACCAGTTGATTTTCAAGCGCTCAAATAATAAGGAACGTTATTCTTAATGTCATCAGTTCTTTCAGAAAAGTATCTCTCAGATCATATTCGGCTCGGTCAGCCACTAGAGGCGCTACAATCAAAGAATTCAAGATGGGTTTAAGACGATTTTCCCATTGGAATTTTAAATGATAATTCCTTAAGTCGAGAACAAAGTCATTTAGCGGGAAATCAATAAAACCAAAATTGTAGAGCCTAAATTTTTTTATAAGTTATTTGGGCTGGCCATCCGCTAGGATCGCTAATTACGTGCGTGGTTCGTTCACCTAAAATGGTGTTTTTTCGAAATTGAAAAAGGGAGCTAAACTATGGCGCAAGGATGCAAAGTCGATTGATAAAACTTCCACTTCGAATTTTTTTTTTTTTTCCTGACTTCCACTTCCAACTTCTCGCGTTTCAGCTTCCAACTTCCAGCTTCCAACAAAATATGCAGTGGTACCATACAAAAAAAAAGATTGAGATATGCTATTGACTTCCACTTCCAACTTCCAAATAACTTCCCATCCTTGCTATGGCGGTATATCTGAGAAAATTGAAAAACTTGGAACAATTGATACAAAAGGTGTACTTGCTTTCGTTCGTGCTCCAAAGATGGTTGTTGAACCGAAAGTACTAAACAGCTGTGATTAGTGTGGTTTAAATAACTCGCTACTTCTTCGTGAGTACACCTTTTGCATCAATATGATCAACCATAATAGTAACTTAAAAGAACTTATTAATTTAACTTGGAACAAGTCTAGAATGAAGTGGAATTGATGATTTCGTCATCTCGATCTAATTTGTAGAATTTTTATTTGGGAAAATCTTTTATAGGATGTCCGGAAGCCAAATCTACTTCATTCAAGTGTTATTTGGATTTTTTCATTTTTTTTCCCCATTATACCGCCATAGTTTAGTTCCCGCTTTCAATTCCTCCTCGCTTGGTAAAAATTCAGCGCGACGCTAGCGCTGTCCGGTCAAAATAACTTCTCATGAAAATATTGATTATTTAATAGATTGCTTTTGCTCACTTCCCACGCTGCCCGTCAATGGTTCCGTTTTCGTTGTGTCCGATACTAGCGCTGAGCCCGATCAAGCCGGTCATCCGCTAGGAGCGCTACAATAAAAGAAATCTAAAATCGGTTCAAAACAATTATCCTTGGATCATGAACAGGATAGACTGAGCTTTGACCATATAAACGAGTATGCACTGTTGACTGGTGGATGTGATAAGAAAATAAGCATACCTGGGGGCCAGTGTGTTACACTGTGGAGTACGGTGTTGCTCTTTCTCTAAATCATCCCCCCCTTAACATACCGCAGTGCTTTTCCTTCCTTCCAATTATGTTTATTTCTTATCACATTGTGCATTCAAAGATTTGGGACTGAACTTAGTCTATGCTGCAATTACCCCGAACAAAACAGTCATTTGGTGGAAAATTTTAGCGAACAAAATTTGTAAAGCGTAAAATTTTCTAAAAGTTACCTTCTCATAAAGATTCATTTTCATTGATTTAGGTATAGGGAAAGCTGCAATCCACCGCCCACGCCAGCTATCAAACAGTGAATCCGGGCCGGTCATCCGCTAGGAGCGTTACAATCGATAAAATTGAAAACGGGATTAGTGCTATTTTCCCATTTGAATGTTCATTCAGGCATTTTGAAAAAGTTAAGAACAAAGTCATTTTGCTGAAAAATTTAGAGAACGAAATTTGTAGGGTGTAAAATTTTCTAAAAGTCACTTTTTCATAAAAAATCCATTTTCATTGATAGGTATAATGAGAACTGCAATCCAGCACCCACGCCAGTTTATCGGTAGGTTTGCAAAAAAAAAAAAAAAAAACACGTTTGAAACAGAAAAATTGTTTAAAACGTTTTAAAACATCAAGAGCCAATGTAAATTTCTCAATTTGCCTATTCTAAACATGTTTCAAACATTTGTTTAAAACATCGCAACCCTGGACTTATCGGTGGTCCCGTTTTGATTGCGTGCAACACTACCTCCGACGGGCCCAAAATACAATGGTGGTAAGCAATTTGATTTTAAAGCTTATTAAGCTTAAGGCTTCAACTTAAAATAGAATTTCTTTTCGCCTAAACTTGAAGCTTATTTATGACTTATATGAGTTCTAACTTGAAACTTGAGCTTAAAGCTTGAAGCTGAAGGTACAAAACATGTTTTTGTTGAAAAAAAACATGTTTTTCCTTTTTTAAGTTTTAAGTTTCTGTTTCGCTTATTAGGTCGCTTAATCAGGGCCGAGTAGCCAATGCTCATCCGCTAAAAGCTATCGCTAAGGCTAATAGCTTTTCAAAAAATTTTCATTTCCTAGCGATTGCTATTACAGCATAATTTCAGCTACTAGTAGCTTTTCACCGTTCTGTATCAAGCTATCAACTGGCGCGGATCCACGGATCGGGGGGGGGGGGGGGGGCAGTGGGGGAATCCACCCCCCCCCCCCCCCGAAAACAAAAATCAAAAAATCTGTAGTATTGATGGAAATACATATTTTAAAAAAAGAGGTCTTTTAGACTTTTTTTGGATTATAATCAATAATTAATTTCATTTTGTATGCTTATATGCTGATTTGCTGCATGCTTCCTGCTATAGATTTTTTTAAAATTAGCGTTTCAACTTTCGGCTAAAAGCTACTGATCTGCTAAATGAAATTCCATTTGCTAGCTAAGCAATAACTACTCAATGTTGAAAACATCAACTACCTGCTATTGCTAGTCATTGGCTAGGCTATTGCTGACCGATTCCCCGGTGACGTCACAGTGTTGATAACAGTGAGCGATAGTGAGTCAAAGTACCCATATTTGTAATCGATATTAGGATTATTGGGCCAATCATGATATCGATTTCCATAAGAATACACAGTGTGATGTAACAAGAGTATGAGCGGAGAACAGACCCCCGTACATAACACAAACCATACAGAGAACTTGGATAACGTAACTTATCGAAACAGCAACCAAATCAAATGATCTTGCTTACTCCGGAAAAGCTTTCACATAGACATAGCCTGCAGGCCACCACCGTCCACTTCAGGGAGTACTCATGACTCTGATCCCAGTCCTACCCATTTCGATAAGACCCAGACTAGCTCAGAATAGAGCACGAATACTCACAAGAAAGGGCGTGGGTGGTCCGAGGTAGACCACAGATCCATTTTTGGTTTCACTTTTCGAGATCACTTAGGCTATAAGAAACGTTGTTGCTAGAGGAAGCTAAAGTTGCCGTCGATGTAAGCTCCACTTACTTACCAAACTTGAGAAAATAGTTCGTCGTAATCGATAATTATCCGTGGCTTTGATAGAAGAAAATAAACTAGGCTCATTCACGAAAACGTGGTGAACGGAGAGAAAGAAAAAAAAAATAGGACAGCTAGAAAATTTAGAAAGCGGGTCGAAAAGAAGGGGAAGACGAATAACGTTGGTAGTAAATTTTCGAATCATAGTATTATTTATTATTTATTTCGGAGATCTAGCTTCGAGTTAGGTATCTGTGGAAAATCTGCAGAAAAAGGACGAATGCAGAAAAGATCGATGCCACACATTTATTGGACTCGGAATAAATGAAATATTCATAATTAAACTTCTATAAATATAAATGAGGCTAACTTGAAGTACGATGGTAAAACCGTCGCTTGAAATCTCGTGTCCAGATCACGCGCCGCACTTCTTCAATCCATAAAACGCACATTTTTTTTTTCACATTTTGACAACCGGAACACTCGAATCACGTATAAAAATTCAATATTTTACAAAGGATTGCGAAATATTTTTCGACTTTTTCTCTGCGGTTAACATCTAATCCGAATCAAAAAAAAAAAAAAAAAAACTTCGAATTTTCAAATTTTCGATCTTTTCTTGAATCTCTCGAAAAAAAAGAAAAAACGCACTCTCGAGCCATCGTCGGCTCATCAACCGTCTCCCTATCTCCATTTCCCTTTCTCCTCTTTAATTCAACTTCGTTTATCCGATCAGCGATAAGGTGGGAGAATTGATAAGATGAAAACGAAAAAGTTTTCGTTTGGTCAGGGTAGAATTATTTGTTCGATACACGTATACGAAGAGAAAAAAATAACGATATCGACGGTGATGTAGAGAAGAAGGAGAAAGAGAAAAAAAAATTCTTCTTCGATTTTCTTCTTCTCATTTATTTTCAGATTCGAATCATGGCCTAAAAATAAACTTTAGTCTTGTGGACCTGCTGTTATTTCTCACTGCCCCCTCGAAGATCTACTGATTAATCCCCCTTGATTAATTAGGGGATTCTTCGAAACATTTGTCTGTGAAATTCAGGCAGTCTACTGTAAGAATATTATTTGGTGTGATATGTGATCATGGACATTCGGTGGCACTCGTTGTTCGTTGGAATCCATTTTGTATGACACGAAACAAGTAAAACAAAAAAAAAAAAAAAATACAAAAGAATATCTATATCTGATGCAATGCAATCGTATCACAAGTAGAACAGAAGAGAAAAGAAAGAAAGAAGAGAAAAAAAAACAACAACAACCAAAAATACTTATAAATAATAAAAAAAACAATCTGCCACATAATACAAATAGAGATATAAAGATATTCATATCACAGGAAAAGAAAAAGAAAAAAAAGAATTTTAATTTATAACAGTAACAGAGTAAAGATAAGTAAAATTGGAAAACAAAAATCTTGAACTGAGATGAAAGAGAGAGGAGAGAAAGAAGAAAAAAAAATATAAATTTTCGTATGATACAAATATTCATTAAAAAAAAATCATAATAATTTCTTCATTTCTCTTTCGAATCAAGCCGAATCGGAACCGTCAGATGCGAAACTGACCTTTTTTGTTTTTGTTTTTCTTGTCGACTTTTCTGTGTCGGAGCAGTCAGATTTGAACCCAATCGATGTTTCTTCTTTCATCGATTTTTCATAGATGTCGTATTTTCTTAGCGGTAATTTTCGATATTCTTCCTCAAATTCGTTGAACTCTCTTCGAATCAATATGTTGTCTTCTATTTCTCTTGATGGAGAACTCATTGAAACTGGCATATCTCGGAGCACTCCATTGATAGCAATTTTCTTGAAAAGATAGGGTTTCTGCGCGCCATACAGCGATGCCGATACACTTCCAACTTTATTTTTTCGAATATATATTCGAAGGATTGCTTCTGTCCACTGTTCGACTCGGGTTCTGAAATAGTCCCTACCTTGGCCCCTCGAATCAACTATACTTCCCCTTACACTTTTACCATACTCTTCCAAGTGAAGGTTAAATTTTTCGGATGATTCTGCCCCCAGAACCATCACTCGACCTAAGGTATCATCTTTAATCACCACTGGATGGATCTTGATCAGTCGACTCATTTGTTGTTTTGAATTATCTAAAACACGAAATCCAATTTCCCTTCGGAACATCTCTGCCTCGATATCTTTCATCGTCGTATATTGTAGGGTGATTCCATGAGTATCCTTCCCATTCAACTTCGGAGCAAATCTTCGTATTAACGGGAATCTACATTTCCTGTAGTTCTCAATAAACGCTGCCGTCACGTAATCATGATTACTGGACAGGTCAAGCACTATCGATCCTTCGTGTTCCATTGACTTCTCTTCTCCGAACCATACTCGGATTTCGGGCATCAACACTTTAAAAAAAAATTGATGCTCGAAAGCTGACGCGTCAATGATCTTATACTTTTGTGGTCCTGCTTCGAAAAGGCAGAGTTTTCGAGTTCCTTTCGACAATTCCAATTGTAGCGTTTCCTTCGCTCTGTCAGCGAACGTAACTTCCCTCCAATTTCCCTTTCGATTATCTATAGTCGAATCATTTTTTAATCTGGGACTCGGCTCAATCCTTGACCTGGAAGTCGATTCCTCTTTTGAACAGTGGGCTACCGGTTCATTCGAATCAGTTTTTTCTGTGGCTCGTTTCGACAATTTTTGACTTTCTTCATTTTGAAGGACAGATGTATGGATTTTTTCGAAAGTTGTGTTAATGAACCATCGTAGCACTTTCAGATCTATCATTTCTTCGGCATGTTCGTTTAGTGTAGTTTCAATGTCTAGAAAACCTGGACACTGCGGATGCATCCATTCGACTCCTTCGACTACGTTCATTACACAATCCTCAATTTTAATTGTGGTCACAAACACCGGGCATATGTGAATCTTCACGTCCTCATATTTCGACTTAAGGTTCCATTTCGACATTGCTAATAGTTCGAAAGCTGCCTTGGGGTGCAGCTCATGAATATGCTGTTCTACGCAGCGACTGTAGACCTTCGGTAGCCGAAGTGCTAATGATCCCTCAGACAACCGTTTGAACTCAGCTGGGAGTTCTTCTCCAAATAATTCGAATGACTTCTGGTAAAATTTCGATATTCTTACTTCATCTCGTATCAAGGCTCCTTGACTGTATAAGTGAAAGTTCTTGACAAACTTCGACATATTCTGTAAAGATATACAACCAGTTCTAAATTAATAATGTTATTCTACAGGTACATAAATAATGAAATTATATCCCCTGTCTTTCGAATTGTTGATTTACGGCATATATATATATTTTTTTTTTTTTCAGTTGGATAATATAGCCTTCTTGGCCAGCCTATCTGCCTCATTATTATTCTGATCGAGGTGATGACCTTTAATTTTGGTGAACATCACTTCTTTCAGGCAATTTGCAGCTCTTTCTAGCTGCAAATAGACGAAATCATTTGGACGACTATCAATCGAATCAGGATTAGACTTGCTATGCCTTGTGGCTCTACTGACCCTAAAATAATCCACTAGAAGTTTACAATCAGTGCGAATTTCTACCTGGTAAAATCCTAGATCTTTGGCTATATTTAGTGCCCTAAATGCTGCGAAGATTTCCGCTTCATTGTTCGTATGTTTTCGCGGTAAAGTTGGGAGTCTTTCAGATTTATTATATTTGCAATTCGGACCAAAATAAATCCCTATTCCAGCAAGACTTTCCTTGTCGACACTACCATTTCCAGTGCAAGCTCCGTCGATATATATTACTACTCGTTTTTCGAAAGTTCGAGTCCAATCGTCTGCGGTCTTATGGAATTCTATCGAAGCATCTTCTAGTTCCCTAGTTATAATTTTTACTCGCGAATTTTCCCAAAAATAGAAAAGTTCTTTTCGAATTTTTTCTTGAAACTTGAGCGGACTTTCCGTTCCTTCGAATTTTATGTTGTCAACATTCCTATGAATGTCGATCGTAACTGACCCTACTTGACGGGCTGCTTGGGTTAATCTAGGACTGCGTCTATAACCAGCATCTCTTTCAATGTGTTGATAAGCTTCTTTAAGCTCTTTTCGACTCTCTTCTTTTTCGACGACTGTCTTCCTCCCTTTTTTGGGGGGAAGTAGAATTTTGTGAATTCTATGATTCTCTTTCGGATCTTTGAAGCGAATAATTGGTAATTCACTAGAGATTTCTTTTCGATACTGTTCGTCGACTTTTAGTTGTTGGTTTTTCCAATTTCTAAATCGAGTATTTTCTGGCTCTTCCTGAGCTATGTCTGGGAGCCGAACAATATTTCGAATATTGTGAACTTCATCCGGAATATCTTTCGATAGGAGGCATCTCAATCGATACTGATTTCCATTCGTAATTTCAACGACTTTATATGGAGCCCTATATTTCCAGGTTAATTTCGCAGTATAAATATTTGCTTTGTCAGATTGTTCATGACCCTTGAGTTTCACGAGATCTCCAACTTTAATGATTGATTTCTTTTTCGATCGTCTATCTACTCGCAACGCCTGTTCTTTTGTTCGACGAATAGCAATTTCGACTTTTTCTTCAATATCGAGATCTCCTCTAGGTAGTTTGAGGATCTCAGCGAGTTCGTCTTGAATCGGTTCCTCAAATTGAAGCTCCCACGGTGTTGATAGAGTGACCGTGTGCTCCATTCGATTGATAATCGTCTCGATTGTTGACAAATGTTCGAACCATCGATTATGTGGGTTTCCAGCTATTTTTAGCCTCAGCATATTGCCAATTCGACCAATCATGCGTTCAGCTAGGTTCGACTGTGGATTATATGGACTTATATGTCTTGCCTCAATTCCCAATTCCTTCATTCCATTATAATATTCATTGGAAATGAAGCATTTTGCATTGTCACTAATGACATTCGAAACAGAGCCAACTTCCTTAACGTAATTAGCCATATGTTTTAGAACTTCTCCTGTCCCCACCTTTCTAGTTGGATAAATTTTTGTAAATCTTGAAAATCCGTCGTACACGACCAAAACATATTTATAACGATGATTACTTGTTGGAAGGGGGCCCAAGTGATCGATAAATACATAGTCCCCTTTCTTATTAATTTCGATATGTTCTGAGGCTGGGATTGAAGCTTTCGCATGATTTTTCATGGCCAGACATAACTGACACCTCGAAACATAATCTAATATTTCAATCATCATGTGGGGCCAATAAAAATTCCTTAGCAGCAGTCGACGCATTGCATGTAAACCTGGGTGACAATATTGTATGTGATAAAACTCAACTATTGATCTCCTAATCTTTTGTGGAACTAATATTTTAGGATGCCCCCATCTACTTAGACGTGCTTGATACCCGTGATGATTAATCACGCTAGACTTATTTTCTCGAACCCACTTCTGTAGCATTCTGTCTTCTTTCTGAAGGTTTGCAAGGTTTTCGAGGTTTTCTCGAAGATCATCATCTACTTCAATGTTGTCAACCTCGACGCTATTGTGGAATAGCTCACCTAGGTCAAAGTCATCAAACTCTACTTTGGTTTCTACTTTTTTCGATCGACTTTCAGTTGGTGGGTATTCCTTGAGGTATTCGGCAATTTTCTCTAATTTCTTAGGAATGGATAAAACTTTCGCGTTGAATTCATGAATTTTCGCATCAGCTTTTTGCAGTCTTCGAGAATGTGTTGGCTCAGATGAGAGAAGTTCTGACCATGTTGCTGGGAGATAAATGATTAGCTCGTGACCATATAGCATATAGCCATACCTTCGAAGCACTTCTCGAACCGCCATAAACTCTCTCTCTATCGGCGAATATCTCATTTCGACTTCTTTAAAGGATTTCCCGACGAATGCTATCGGTCTATAGCTTTCACCCTCCTTCCACATGATTACTGCGGAGTATGATCTCTCAGACATCGAAAAAAGAATTTCAATTGGGACATTATCATTCGGATGAAAAATCATAATTTCTTGCGATAGGGTAGTTTTGATAGCCTCGAATGCATTCTTCTCGACTTCTGTCCATCTCCATGGAACTCGGGCTTTAGTAAGCTCAGTTAGTATACTGCGATGTTCGGCGTAATTTCGTAAATGCTGCGAAAAGTAATTTGTCGCACCTAAAAATTTCCGAACATCTTTCACACACTTCGGTGGGTGTATCAATCGAACCAATTCGCATTTTTCAGGGTTGGGTTTAACCCCATGTTGGTTGATAATGTATCCAACAAACTTCATCTCGTTTACAACAAATTCGGATTTTTGTAAATTCAAGGTCAACCCGATCTGATTCAATTTTCGAAGCACTCGTTCAAGATGTTCATAATGTTCCTCAGTCGTTTTGGAGAATATTATAACATCGTCGACATAGGATAATACACAATCATCCAATTCTTTCAGCGCTTTCGACATCGTATCGATGAATATAGCCATAGATGAGACTAGGCCGAACGGAACTCTCGTATACTGATAGAGGTCGCTTCGGTATCTGAATGCAGTCAAAGGTCGGTGATCGGGGTGTAAGGGTAACGTGAGAAACGCATTTCGAATATCTAGCCTAGTAAATATCTTTGCACCCGCGACTCGTTGTTTGAGCAATTCAATATTCGGAGTTTTATTTTGTGGGGAGTTTAGGAATTTATTCAACGCTCTTGCATCTAGACACACTCGAACCCTTCGTTTTGTCCCTGGTATCGGAATCTTTTCCCTTTCGACTATAACTATGTTGCTAGCATGCCTTGAATGGCTACGTTCAATCAGACCTTCTCGTATATACTCGTCAATTTGAACTTGAGCGAGGTCATACTTTTCTTTCGGATGACTCCACTCTTTACTCTTAATTACAACTTGTGGTTCAGGGAGTTTGAGGTCCAACTTAATATCAGGGACCCTAAAAAGACCTGTCTTTTCGGACCACAACTTGGGAAATCTATTCTGAATTGCTTCAATGCGACTCCTATCATAGTTGATTTTAATTGGAGGTGGTTCGTGTAGATCTAACATTTCGAATTGCGTTGTTATTTCATAGCATTTCGAGAACTCTTGGTATACATTTTCTTCAATCTCGTCCATTTTCGGACTTTCGACACATTCTTTTCGAATTTCATCTGATAATTTCGCAGCCCTACCCCCTGCAGATAACATACGAGCAGCGCAGCGACGAATCACATCTACTGGTTCTTCGACACATCCAACCAACCCAATTCCCATGATAGGGTCTCTCCCTAAAAACATTAGAACTTGATCGCTAAACAGTCCTGCCATTTGATGCATTACTGCATCTCGAAATCCAAAAAGACAATCAGTGGCTAAGTTTTCGACGATGATATAGTTCAGAACAATGTGAACCTCGTTTTTTCCGAAGTCACAAATCAATTTTGATTTCATTCGTACCATTCCCCTAACGTTAAGTGAACTCCCATTCGCGGATCGCAGTCTTAACCATGGGATTGGTTTTACTATGGGTCGCTCCTTAGGTGGAATTTTACTCATGATATTATCAAAACATCTACCCTTCATTGAGGTTAGAGGACACCCCGAATCAAATTTTGACATGAATTCGACTTGTTCCACAGCCATGCGGAGTTTCATTTCCTCGGGTCTCAATTCATCATCAATTATTTTTTCAACAATGAGATCATTCTCTCTTTCGACTGCACAGACCAATAGATCGTCAAATACCTGTTCCTTAGCTAGTTGCACTACATAATTTCGAATACTATAGGCGACATTATCTGCGACATCATGTGTCCATGAATTCATTTGGCGATCACTAATCAATCGAAATACGTTACAACGAAATTGAATATTTACTTTATTTAAATTCTTGATATCCTCATAACGTCTACAGTTTGAGAGAAAATGATGTAAAACATTAATATACCTTACTTTCGACTTATGTTCATGACGATATATACTGTCTCGAATCGCTAGGTTAATTATCTTTATATTTTGGACTGTTAGTTCGTCGGGATTCGGTCCGCAGATCGGTGATATAAAAATGATTAGTTTAGACTTATATGAGGTGACAAGAAGATCGATAATTTCGTCTATTTCTTCTTTAATATTATTTCGACTTACGGGATACTTCCCGTCGGCTTGATCTGACCCTATTAGGATCATTACATATGGTGAATTTCGTTTCTCTTTGGCTATCAATCGGCTTTTACGTAATCGAATCATGAGAGTGTTGGTAGACAGGTGATTCTCTAAGAATGGCTTCGACCCCTTAAATTCATACATAAAATTGGTGACGTGACTCGTTAACTGAGCACACATTGAGTCCCCCATCATTTCGAATCCCATCCATTTTATTTCATTTAGATCTGTGGGTTGTGTGGGATCGATAGCCAACTCATACTGTTATTCAGATTTTCGAACCCCTAACCTAGACTCCTGTTGATTACTGGATTTTTCATTCGATTGGTTTTCTGAGGTGACGAGAGATGATCTACCTTTCAATTCATAATTTCTCTTATCATTTCTCCTTTTACGTTGAGCTAAAACTTGTTCGCAGAAGACGTAGAGTTCGTCTGAGTCTGATATATTTTCTTTCGATTCATCCTTTGAGATGGGCGAATTTTTTTCTGACTCGTATTCCAAGTCTTTATCATTATCGCTTTCTACGACTTCATTCACTTCTATTTTCTTCCGATATTTACCAAATTTAGACTTGATTTCCGACTTTTCATCATTTTTTTGATGACTTCTTTTTCGAATCAAAGTACCCGGTTTTCGAATCAATATCCCTAATTTTATCTATTTTCGCATCTTCGACCCCAATTTGATAATCCCTAATTAACCTCATTAGTACTACTTTCGTTTTTGGGGTGATTCGTTCGACATATTTATGAAATTCATCTGGCAGGCGTGTATGTATTTTTTGTACCAGGCGACGTTCACCCTCCCTCAAACCAAAAGGGGTGTCTCGAAGCAAATTATACCACCTCTGTGCATATGTTGCACAGTTACCATCTACCGACCGACTCACATACTTTGAATTTAGAAATTTATCACGATATTTCTCTTGTGTTCTTTCGGTCCAGTGGTGTTGGATGAAGTACCTACACGCTTCATTTATAGACTGAAAACCTGTAGCGTTTCGGCGAATCTCGGATCCTACATTTCTAGTGAATTCATTCTTTTCGATGATTTGACCAAATATACGAATTCTCTCATTCCTCCTCGGAACTTGATTTATTACGATATCTTTGACTTCTTTTACAAAGTCCCAGGGATCCCTCGTCTCTCTCGAATCTGATAACGTCCATGATACTATCGAATCAGCCATCCGTTTTACATCTGGTCCTTTTGTCACTCTCGTTGGTCCTTCATCTGCGCCTAATCTAAAAATTGACGTTTCAATCAACTCGTCAGCTTCGCGTTGATAATAATCCGAATCACTATCTGAGTCTCTATTTCGATTATTCCGTCTTTCTCCTCTGTCACCTCGACGGTCTCTATGCTCATTTCGATTGACGTGATGATTCCTCTCGTCTCGATTACGGCGATTATCCTCCTCACCAAAACTACTACCATCACTCGGATCAAAATTAGGGGGACCAGAATAACCGACGTTACGATGGGTTGAGAGGTTAGTACTATTTCGACTATAATTCCGACTACGTAATTCTCCATTTCGACTCTCCCTATTAGGATTGATTTGATTGCTCTCTTTCCTCCTTTGAGGAATAGAACGACTATCACTCGACTTATCCCTGACAGTTTGATTCAGATCGTTCAATGGGCTATTAAATTCAGCGTCATTCGAATCCGACTCCTCTATATTTTCGTCCCTATTATTACTCCCTCGAATTTTTGTTGATTGAGCAATCGGATCTGCGAACTCCACAGATCGTCGATAATTCTTCTCAGATCTTTTTGCTTTTTGACTTTTTCTTACTTGACGCTCCTCCTCGATATATTCAACAATTCTCTCCTCTACTCGTTGATTGACAGTTGCAGCAAGTGCTTCTTCCTGCAATCGTATCTGATTTTTCAGTTCTTGATTTTTCTTTTCGACTGACTTAACCTCATTTGCGGCTAGTTGCAGTTGGGTGAACCCACCCATATCCATAAACTTTCGAAATTCGAGATATTCGGCAGCACTTATCTGATTCGGCTTCTGAATATTACTCGCAGTAGCGTTCCCCCCCGCGGTATTATTGACCTTTGCCGCCGCTGAGGGTACATCTTTATCATTCGCATTCTTATTTGTTTTGGAGGAAGCAGTACCGTCAGTTTCGAGAGGGGTAATGGGTGGATTGACATTTTCGTCCGTGTGTGAATTTTCTTTATCGTTTTTATTACTTTGTTGTCGAGTCATCATTTTGAATCTGAGGTCAGTCTAATTAGTTTTCCCTTACTAGATAAAAAAATTTTCGAACTACAATCGACACCTTTATTTTTATTCTCGTCGTTCGAATCAATTAAAACGAATCAGATTTATAATCTTACCTACTCGTTTGACTCTCGATCTCAGATTATGACTAAGAAACGAAAGATAAAAACGATAATTACGATTTTTTTTTTTTTTTTTTTTTTTTTTTTTTATATATATACTATTTCGAATCAATTGAGACAGCAGATCGTATTTCTAATCTTACCTACTCGTTTGACTCTCGATCTCAATTTATATTTGAGAAGGGAGGATGGGAGAGGAAATTTTCGACAATGAGGTGAAGAGAAAAAAAAAAAAAAAATTCTTTTTCGACACAGGATATAATTTCAAATTGAAATATGATCTAAGTACTCACTCGATCCGTGTTTTCGACTTTTAGTTTCTTTGGTATCTTCCAATCGAAGCCGGTTCCCGCGTTTATCCGCTTCAGTTTGGAAGCTGCTACGTGTACTATAACTAGAACCCTCACTCGAATCGAATAAAAAAAAATAAAGGATACGAAGAAAAACAAGAAACACCGTTCTTATAATATGTTCGAATCAAAAGCAATATACTTAGAAAGACGAAAAGAAAATTAATTCGATAATCAAAAACGCACAAAAAAAAAAAATTCTTTACTCTCGAACGCAGAATAAAGCACGTGCATTTGTAAGGAACTGAACATACAATATGCAAGAGCAGGTATAATCGGTCAGGATATTGATGCGCCTTGTCTTCGGTTCTCACTAGATAAGCTTAGCAGTCTGGGAGTTGGATATGCTTAGTTCCAATGTGGGATTTCCACCTTGTGTCTATTCGATCTAAGTACCTCTTATACTTTCGACTGCTCTACTTCGAATCACTGTTAGCCCTATCGTTGTGAATTGTTGCTTCTTTTACATTTGTTTCATGCCTGACAGATAAATACTTTTGTCTAGAATATTCTTCACGATTCTTTTGCCATCAAGCCTTACGACCATCGTGTATTCTGCATTGTATTCTTTGCTTTATCGACTGACGATTACTAACACATTTATTTCTCCGTATGCTGGATATTCGAAGCAGATAGCAACACGGAAATCTTCCCTATGAAGGATTTAATTCCTCTCACGAATATTCGAGCCTTTCGAAACATGTCTGTGTGGTACTGATTTCGAATCTTTGACGAAGGAAAGAGAGAAAAAAAAAAAACGAAGAGAAAAGAAGAAAAATATTCTACGTACGTTTGAATGCGTTGGTTGCGGGAAGAAGAGAGCGAAAGAAAATAGAATTTTTTTTTTTTTTTTTTCGATCTGGGAAGGAAAGAATCCAACAAAAATTTCAAGTTCGGAATTTCTAGGTGTGGAAAAACGGAACCTGATTCACGCAAAATAGCGTTATGACCTACTCTGGGTCGAGTATTACTCTTTGAATTTTTATTCGGAGAGCTTTCCGAAATTGGTGTGCTCATAAGAGCACCTATAATTTTCTTGAAGCTAGGCCTTTTATCGAATCACTTGAGGGAAAGAGAAAAAAAAAAACTTTACTACGAAGTCCATTCGATAGCTCTACTCGCGCGATTTAATGACCTACTATGGGTCTAATTTTTCGACGTAAGAACCCACTTCGGGTGCTCGTTGACACTCACACGACGCGTCCGTCGCTTCAGAGTCCAGGGTCTCGGAGTAGAAGTCAGGAACTATGTCAGGAATCATCGAAGATGACCCCTTTTTGATCGCTCTAGTTATCACAAGGAAGACTAAGGATCTGGACAACTATGGTCCCGGGCGGTGGATTTTCCCTAATCTGTCATGCCACAGGTTTCGGGTGTTGGGCGCCAGGTGCTAAACACACCAACACACTGCCAGTCTCCCATCCGCCTGACTGTACAGTGTGCGCAAGAGTAAAGGCATCGGAGAGTCGTTAATCGAATCATGGGAGTCCAAAGGACAAGGGGAAGAAAAAACAAATAAATTTTACGAAATTACGAAAATTGGGTCTCTGGTTCTTCCAAATGGGACTTTTGGAGCCAGAGTGGATAAATAACTATACGAGCGGCGACAACACAACTTCGAACCATCACACACGAGGGAGGTGCCCCCATGTGTTCAAGACAGTAGCACAACGTTTACTGTGAGACCTCAATGGAATGTGTTGATGAAGCTGCCACCCCGACAGTCACCAACGGAAACCAAAAATACACACGCGACCCAAAAGTCGCGGGTGCACCTCGTGCTCCACGTTGTTGGGTGCCAAAAAGTTTATGTATGGGTTTATGTGATGTAACAAGAGTATGAGCGGAGAACAGACCCCCGTACATAACACAAACCATACAGAGAACTTGGATAACGTAACTTATCGAAACAGCAACCAAATCAAATGATCTTGCTTACTCCGGAAAAGCTTTCACATAGACATAGCCTGCAGGCCACCACCGTCCACTTCAGGGAGTACTCATGACTCTGATCCCAGTCCTACCCATTTCGATAAGACCCAGACTAGCTCAGAATAGAGCACGAATACTCACAAGAAAGGGCGTGGGTGGTCCGAGGTAGACCACAGATCCATTTTTGGTTTCACTTTTCGAGATCACTTAGGCTATAAGAAACGTTGTTGCTAGAGGAAGCTAAAGTTGCCGTCGATGTAAGCTCCACTTACTTACCAAACTTGAGAAAATAGTTCGTCGTAATCGATAATTATCCGTGGCTTTGATAGAAGAAAATAAACTAGGCTCATTCACGAAAACGTGGTGAACGGAGAGAAAGAAAAAAAAAATAGGACAGCTAGAAAATTTAGAAAGCGGGTCGAAAAGAAGGGGAAGACGAATAACGTTGGTAGTAAATTTTCGAATCATAGTATTATTTATTATTTATTTCGGAGATCTAGCTTCGAGTTAGGTATCTGTGGAAAATCTGCAGAAAAAGGACGAATGCAGAAAAGATCGATGCCACACATTTATTGGACTCGGAATAAATGAAATATTCATAATTAAACTTCTATAAATATAAATGAGGCTAACTTGAAGTACGATGGTAAAACCGTCGCTTGAAATCTCGTGTCCAGATCACGCGCCGCACTTCTTCAATCCATAAAACGCACATTTTTTTTTTCACATTTTGACAACCGGAACACTCGAATCACGTATAAAAATTCAATATTTTACAAAGGATTGCGAAATATTTTTCGACTTTTTCTCTGCGGTTAACATCTAATCCGAATCAAAAAAAAAAAAAAAAAACTTCGAATTTTCAAATTTTCGATCTTTTCTTGAATCTCTCGAAAAAAAAGAAAAAACGCACTCTCGAGCCATCGTCGGCTCATCAACCGTCTCCCTATCTCCATTTCCCTTTCTCCTCTTTAATTCAACTTCGTTTATCCGATCAGCGATAAGGTGGGAGAATTGATAAGATGAAAACGAAAAAGTTTTCGTTTGGTCAGGGTAGAATTATTTGTTCGATACACGTATACGAAGAGAAAAAAATAACGATATCGACGGTGATGTAGAGAAGAAGGAGAAAGAGAAAAAAAAATTCTTCTTCGATTTTCTTCTTCTCATTTATTTTCAGATTCGAATCATGGCCTAAAAATAAACTTTAGTCTTGTGGACCTGCTGTTATTTCTCAACAGGGAACAATTCGATCACATACAGATATTCACAAACAAGATGTCCTTAATGTATTGGAGACCTCTATCCAGAATCTAGAAGATCTCTGGAATTCAAATATGTAGCTTTCATTGCTAACGTATTTCTTGTTCTTGAATACTAGTGAATGATCGAAACGTTCCCTGTGTGTATTCTTATGGGATTCTAAAATGGCTGCCCCAAAGCCAGCAGCAGAGAACAAGCATTCAATAAAAATCGAAGATGTTGACGTCACGGGGAATCGCTCTATTAAGCGAATGGAAAATTGTTTCGCTTATTAAGCCGCTTAATTAAGGAAATGAAAAACCGTTTCGCTTTAGCTTATTTACGGCTTAAAACTTATATAAAACTCAAGCCTACCACCCTCGCCAAAATTTACTGCAGGAAAATAACTTCCCAGGCTAAATTCGGGCTGACCATCCGCTAGGAGCGTTACGATCGGCAAAATTGAAAGCGGGATTAGAGAAATTTTTTCATTTGAAAGTTCATTAAATTCTCTCAAAATAAATCAAGAACGAAGTCATTCGGCTGAAAAATTTGGAGAACGAAATTTGTATACGGTGTAAAATTTTCTGAAAGTCACCTTTTCATAAAAATCTAGTTTCATTGATTTAAGTATTCGAACCGGGTATCCACCAGGATCGCTAACAACGCGTGTGATTTGTTCAACAGTAATGGTACTTCTACCAAAATTGTGAGAAAGAGGTATCACTGGCCGTATATGAGAGAAAAATCAAGATTTGGAATAACTCTTGAATGAAACGGAATTGAAGGTTTTGTCATCCTATCTAATTTGTAGAATGTGCGTTTGTGGACATCTTTTATGGGATGTCGAGAAGCAAAATTTGCTTCATTCAAGTGTAATTTCAATTTTTTCGACATGTTTCATGTCTTTCCAGAAGTTTCCTGAATTCTAACCCCTAATGCCAAAACTTGCAAGTTCGCACCATTCGCGAATTAGCCTCTCACCTCCCGGAAGGAACCCTCAACATTCCAAGAGTTCTGAATCCTAACTCACAATTTCGAAATTAGCGAGTTTACACCAACCCTGCGAGTTGCCCTACCTGTTAATAGTCCAGTATACTGTATCCATTCTCTTCCATTATAATAAACTATGACGTCATCAGCTGAACATTGTCACCAACCATGCTCTTGAGCCTGACTATGATTCTGAAATCTGGAAGTGTTAATCCTTCTAACTTATAAGTGGTTTAATAAAAGCTTTTTTTTTATACTGCTGTAAGTTAGACTTGTGTTATGCCTGGTTTCAAGAACGCTAATAATCGACCTAGTATAGTTTGGTATACAGTACTGTACAGCCCAGTATAATGGATACTAAGGAGTAGCTGGGTAAAAACAGGGTCAGAAATTTTGTGAGATAAAAGGGAATCATTGACCGCCAATGGAGGCTAAGGATCATGACGTCATTTTCATCGTGCGATTTTGTCTAGTATACTACATGTTAGTAGAGACTACCTTCGTATACTGTATGTTAATCTTAGTATAATGACGGCTAAGGATACAAGTATCAAAGTAGTAAAGTTGACATTTTTTCAATTTCCTATGACGTCATCATTTCGTGACGTGACGACATTTTCGTCTGACGATTTTGTCTAGCATAACCTAGTATAATAATTATATAAGTTGAGCCAGGTATTATAGTAATCAAGGATACAGGTCTCAAAGTAGCAACAAATGCCGAAACTTTTCTAAGTCGCTATGACGTCACCAGTTCGTGACGTCATTATTGTCTCATGATTTTGTTTATTATAGCCGAATATTATACAAGATAAGTTGGGCCTGGTATAATAATGATCATGGATAGTAGCTACGTGACGTCATCAGCTCGTGACGCAAATTTCAAAATGATTCCCCCCCCCCACCTTGAGACGTATACATGTCGAAACCGTGACCTTCTTTTCAAAACTCTCTGGAAAGTTTTTAATATTTGAACTATAATCGTAATGGCTCACAACGATCCTACGATAAACCTTGTTTTCTGGGAATAATCCCAGTCTTATGAAGTTATGACCATATAAAATGCTGAAAAAAAAGTGAAGGTTTGTATTCAAAAAGTTCGAACGATTCTAAAAGTTTGCATTTCCCATCCTAAAATGCTCGTCTAGAACCGTGCTTGAAAAAGGATACTTGAAAGAATTTTTAATGATGAAGTATAAAGCAGTAGCTCTTTCTGTTCTCTAGTCAAAATCCTAGAATGACGCAATGTCCTGAGGACGTCAAATTCTGATAACGCACCGTTCTTCCCCATCTCTCGTGAACATGAATTTTATACAACAGCTAAATGTCTAATTTTCCTCTATCAACTATGTTAATGAACCCTTAAGTTTTTTAAGTACCCGCTCTTTCTTTTATACAGTTTCAACGTCGGCCCCGCCACCCCCATCTGCATTGTCCAAATTTTTTTAAATTCCCCATGAAAGAGTAATAGAATGCGTAATCAAAAGGAAAACATTTTTCAATTAATTATTGTGAAAAAATTTCAACCTAGATGAAAGTCAACTAAGATGTATTATCATCATACAATATGAAAAAATTTGAATGTTCCTAGTTAATAAAATTGTGTTTGTCATTTTTCATTTTGTAATAAGAAATAAATATCAGTCAGTATAAGTTTTCTTCATTAATTTTATCAACCGGAAAATACGATCATTTACCTTGCCATTTTCGCCCACTTCTTAGCCTTCTCGCGAAAATTAATTAATGCTATTTTCCTCGTAGTAGGAAGCCCCACTCCGATTTTTCTTTCTTCTGAATAATTAATGTTAACTTAGAGACAAAGCTTTAAAAAGACAAAAACTTTGATGGAATAAAACGGTTACAAAATCGCATAAAGAATTAAAGCATGAGTGCTTTCTCTTCCGGTCCGTTAGTTTCCGACGTCTTTTTCAAATTGTTTGAAATGAAGCGTTCGGAACTGAGTTTGCCCTTCCTCATGTCGTCTTCGATATGTTGACGATATTCTCTTCCTATCTTCATTCCTCAATAGCCGGTGTACCACCATTGAGTTTACTATTGTAGTAGCGGCTAGAAAACTCCATAGTTTTTCTGTTCTTATTGGGAGTGGAATTCTTCGTAAATACTTTCACCGAGTTTTGCACCTCATTCTCTTCATTAGTTCCATCCACTGTTTTTTTGTACACTTTCTTTTCGACTCAAGTTGAAGGAGACCAGCATAGCGACGAAACCCGGCGCAAACGTAAATTAAACAATTCATCTCAATGTCAGACGGGAGAAAGCTCTTATGTTTACAGCACTCCCGCCAACAGATGGGAAGGAAAGAGACCAGCATAAACACACCTCAAAATTCGATCTGGGGAGAGGGGCTGTGGATTTAGACCTTTAATAACTTCGATAAGCAAGCTTTAATCGCATTTCGTCTTTAACTAATTATTTCCTATTCGTGTTCCAGGGCTGACTATTGGAAATCGCAAGCGCGGAAGTACTGCGACTTTTGCAAATGTTGGATAGCGGATAATGTTCCTGTAAGTATGAAACGGACCAATCTCTGATCTGTCAATTCCATTAACTGTTCTCATCGTTTCCCTTCGATTATTGTAGAGCGTTCAGTTCCACGAGAATGGCAAACGCCATAAAGCCGCTGTGGAAGCGCGAATCAAAGATATTGGGAAAAAAACCATCGCTGCTGAGAAAGCGAGAGCTCAAATGGAAAATGATATTAAGAAAATGGAAGACGTGAGTTATAATCGCCGATTTTTATCATGCAACTATATTCTGGTCGTGTATTAACTGTGATTCGGTTTGTTCAAGGCCGCGATGAAAGCGTACATGAGGGATTTGCAAGAAAACCCAGATCTGGCATCGCAGTCTAGCGGTAGTAGCACTGCCTTACCAGCTTTCTCCAAAATTCCTGTCGAACGTAAGAAGACTGAATGGCACGAAGCAAAAACATCGGAAGGACAAGTTTATTATTGGCATTCGGTTACCGGTGGTAAGATGCTGGATTTGTATTACCTGTTTTAAAACGTTCAGAAAAGAAAGGTGGATATCAATATCATTTTTCAATTACAGAGTCAACATGGGATTTACCAAGAGAAGGTTTTATCGCATTAAAAGATCAGTCAATCAAAACGACGGCTACAGTCAATAAGAAACCACCTCCAAAACCTTTCAAGAGAAAAGGGGGAAAAGGTAAAGACTTCAAGTCTAAGAAACACAAGGGTGATAAGTCCGAAACGAAATCGAAAGACGAGATACCGATCGAGTTTATGGGACCTATGCCCATGGGAAGGCCGTTTGGGAAGTGGGAAGCCGTTAAAATCAAGTGAGTTTTACTTTAAGAAATTTTTCCTTGAAACCACGAGCAGGAAAGTTTGAAAGCGAAATTTTCAATGGCTATCTTTCAGTACCGAGAAACCAGTGGATCTACAATTACCAAAGCCTACTCACTTAGCCTTGAAACTTTCACAAACCGTGGAGGAAGAAGAATCGCGTGTCGATTTTAAAGAAAAAACCGTATCCGGTGTGGAATCAAGTAGCCTATCGAATTCGAGCAGTGGTTTCGGTTTTAAGAAAGCAAAATTTAATCGAAGTAATATGCGACAAAGAACAAATGAATTATAAGTTACTCGCGGGTATTGTCGAGACCTCGTTCGATTGGCTCGTGATGATTAGTCAGAATTCTGCAGTTTTACATTCCTTGTGAGTTATGATATGTCGTTATTATTGTGGGCATTCAGAGATGGGTTTTCGAAGGGGGCCTTAAATCCGAGGAAAAGGAAAGACAAAACACAGAGGAAAAAGGTATGGAAATTTTCGAAAAAAGTTTTGAATGGCGAGTTTCAAATGATATTATTGGATTTATAAAGGACAAACAACGTTGAAAAATTTTATTCATTTCGCAAATGAAAATCTAGTGTTTCAATATCAAGAGTTTTGTTTTGGAAATCCGTCTCTGATGGTACCTTAGTTACGAACTGAATATATTATATCATTCTGTAATCCTGAAAAAAGAAAGTGTTAATAAAATATTGCAGCCCCGTTTCTGATGTAGTTTTTTGTAAAAGAAATGAATGTACGAAGATTTCTAGACACGTTTAATTTTATGCGTCACTCAAGTCGCGGATAATGTGGGAAGTAAAAGTTACTAAGATTTAAATTATATTATCTAGTTTTGCTTTCTGATATGTTATCGCGGTAACTATGAATAATTTCTGGTAATTATTGTTGATCTCCAGAGTGTTTCATAAAAAATGATGAAAATTTCTCAACATTTATGAAATTTACTAACGTAATTTTGAATAATCTCCGATGCGTTTTGATTAATCTCTTTTTCGAGCTTCAATTAGTCAAATTTACCAGTAAGTTTGAATAAATACCAACTATCATTTTATTTTCCATCATGAAAATTCTTCAAATGTACTATGACTGTAGTAATTATTGATAATTACTGACTATATCACCGTAAATTTCATTAGAATTATTTTTTCCAGCTGTTTTTTTTGTATCATATTTCTCAAAATATTTTGATAAATTCTACGAATTTCATCGTTGTTGAGAACTTCATTAAAGGGAAGAGCACATATTCACGCTATCGAGTATTAGGCTATAGAGAAAATGAGACCATATTATTCAGTCGTTACGTCATCATTAATCCTCGCAGTTTCCTAATCTGCTGTACAAAATAGAACAGACGTATCTACTTATCAACGATCAGTAAAACAGGGTATTTCTGCTGGAGTCGGAAGATCTGTTTTCCACAGATCGTAGCTAAGCGGATACGTCCATTCTATTTTTTACGGCGCACAGTAATAGGGTGAGAAATTAATACAATTGGTAGAACTATTTTGTATAATTTAAAAGCACTAGGTTTTGCATTTTACTTTGGCACTGATACAGTCTGTATTCTCAAACAAATTCTAGTAGTTCCCTTATCATTTTCGAACCGTGGTAAACTGTTATCAGTCATTGAAATGTAGCGCCTTAATTGAAATAGGGAAGCCTGAAGATGATAGATGAACCATGACGTACGACTAAATATGGCGGCCCATGTCCTCACTCGTTATTATAGGGCTCTAGTTACGCATGAACCTTAAGCGGCATTATCACTGATAATTGGGTCGACTTAGGATCCACTAGATGCACTATAGATTCTGAATCTGAAAAAAATTGAGATTGGGTATACAACTTGGGAAATCACAGTATTCTAGAAATATGAGTTCCCCGACGTTGAAACAAGCACCCCGCAGGCGGGATGTTACGAGGGTCGGCGAATGACTGAGTTATTTCTGATGAGAAAAATATCGATTGAGATCGACACAAGGTGCAGGAAAATAAAAATGATAAAATCTTCGTGCGCCAAGACCCAGGTAGAAAGTACCTAAGACCAAGTACAAATTAAATTTGAATTGAGGATTACAAAGTTAGGATATATCATATTCACAATCAATTTTTGATCATCCTATTTTCTACTTTTTTATTTGTAATTATTCATTTCATATTCCCATCGCGTTGTAAGACATTCCCTTTCATTTGTATTCAATTTCATTCATTTTGTTTGAACCGCCTTTTCAAGAATTCACGTACATCACATCTTTTTGATTCTATTTGTAAGAGGTAACACTCAACAATTAATAAGCAATAATAACCTGAAGTACGGTAACCACTGTTGAGTACAAACAACGCTGATATTACACCCTTCAAACAATTGTCATTTTCGTCATGAGATAAGAATAATGAGTAACACAAATTGTAACATCATGTAGAATTGAAATCCTTGATTATACACTACCACAAACTTCATTTGTCTGCTCAAAACCCAATGATGTAATAATTATACTACCTTTGTAGTCAACTTCAAATTACTTAGAACTAAGTATAGGTAAATTAAAATTCAAAAGTGAATCGCCGACCACAAAGCCGGGATATACCGCATTCGCGATCCATGATCGACTTTTTAAATCATTCTGTTCCCTACGTTTTTATTCGCAATTGAGGAGGGTTCTGGCAGAAGGGCGTCTGACAATCAAAATATTCCATGAAAAATTGCAATTAAAGTTTTAACTCTAAATTACTTGTTTGATATTAGTTTTAAGGAACAAATGGTTATTATAAAAATTGTTTGTCATCCTTTTCTCGTTTGGAATCCAACCTTTATACCCTTTCAATATGCTACAGAAAACGAGAACGAAACAAATCAAAATTAAGTGTTGCAAGCGCGCCCTTTCTGTGGAGTATATGAATCGCGAATATTGGCTGGTGATAAGGTCAATACTGCTTGATAATACTCTTACTTAATTAATTCATAACCAAAAACGAAAATTGAAACATGAAAACTACAAAAACCGCGCCTTTTTTGCAAATGTTTTACTGATAAGTGATATAAGATGAGATTGTTTATATCATTCTACCAACAACTAAGGTATGGTTCTATCACGGATTTTCAAGTGGATTTCGGTTTTTTGCATGCAAGTCACTTTGACATTAGTAAAACATGATGCAAAGAATTCAAAAATCACTGTCTCCGCAAAAAGAGCTTCCGCCTGGCGCACGCCCTTTTGCCAGAACCCTCCTCAATTATTCATTTCAGTTTCCCATTGCATTGTAAAAAATCTCGTTTCATTTGTATTTATTAAAGAAAAATAAATTTATAATTTGAACATTCCGTAAAGTCAAATTTATTAATAATCAAATTTATTAATCCTACGCTGAACGCAAAGACACAAGAAAGAACACAAAACAAGATAGGCTACAAAACTCTTCTCCGCAGAAAATTACGCCATCAGAATCAACAATGAGGAAACAATGAACATGGAACGGTACCATTTAACCATTAAAACAAATACCCACACCATACTGCGTTGTGGACTACCATGCTGTGACGTCAGCGTCTTAACTTACCCGAAAAAGAAGAAGAAGAAGAAAGTACAAAATAGTGATTACAATACAGTCGGCTCCGCGACACGCGCCGGCGCCGACCCTAAAAATGGGTTCTTTTCAAATCATAAGTGAGTACTTGGAGCATTCATTACAGTTCTTGTACCTTTCATGATTGCAAATTCTTCTGTTATACTTATGCTGATAGTTATCCTATATTTTTTTCTTGAACATTAGGTGTCTAGAGTTGGACAAGATAAAATTTATCAAATTCACCAAAATTTTAGTAAATCTGATACAAAAAAACGGTAAAGAAATGGAACTATTGAAATTTACAATATGATATCGTGAATAATTGTTATAATTACTAGTAAATATGACAAATTTGCAAGAAAAAATAAAATTTTTCTCGCTCCCCGTAAGAGTTGGTAATTACTCAAACCTACGAGTAAATTCGACTAATTGAAGCGTAAAAGAGAGAGATTAACCAAATTCACGAAGTGGCATTGGCGATTCTTCATAATTATAAGTAAATTTGATGAATATTAAGAAATTTCTTCATCTTTACCAAATATTGTGAGGATTATGCATAATTACCGTTGTTGTCATATTTCCTATAGCAAATATATCATTTGCGAGAATGCTTTAGAACGACAATAATTAAAACAGAAAAATATATTTATTATAAAATATTTTACAGCAGATATATACATGTATAGTTCACATAATCATCAAAAATTGTTCTACAATTTGGACAATTTTTTTCTTGGTCGCACAAAATAAATAAAATAATATACAGAATATTCGAGATCCTAGTTAAAATAGGTAGATAACTTTTTTTCATCGAGAATGAGGCAACTAAGATGTAATTTTGTGGAACTATTGATAATCAAAAATATCAAAAAAGTGAGACAAAGAAACAATTCCATTTGATCTTCAAAATCAAATACGCTATTGTTCACATCATCGTGCAATGTAATTGGGTTAGTACGTCTTTTTGCAAACCAAATGATGATGCAAAGCGGATGGATTTCTTCAAAATGCAAGCAGCGACCAGACACCTCTTGACGAAAATCTGCATTTTGCTCGATTATTAGTTAATTGCGAAGCCGAAAGATATAAAGGTTCTAACAGATTGGGTTAGTGCGTCTTTTTGCAAACCAAATGATGATGCAATGATAACAATCATTCAACAAATAATATTGTCGCAGGATTTCAGTAACAAAAATGATAGTCATAATTCAGATAGGGCAATTGACGCAAGAGATTATAGAAGCTTGACAAAACAAAAGCTGGATAGGTAAGAGAAGACACAAATTTTTCAGCATCTACTCATAAAGTTCAATTATGTAGAAACCGAAAATCACAAATATAAACTGGCCGCAAAGGCGATACCACGCTTCAATAGAACAATAGATTCGGCAAATTTTTTTTCGAGTTCATTATTACCGATATTTCTCGTAGCTTGAACGAGTTGTCTTAAAGCTTCTTCCAGCCTTCTAAATGCTCGGATTATACTTCCTACAACATCAAGAATACCAAAACTAATCATCGAGTACTCCACCTTGATAGCAATACTAACGGTACTAACCTTCAAAAATATCAGTTTTACGACAAACATCCAAAAAAGAACTTCCATTACACCATGCGTAAGTGACATCCATTAGATAAGGCTTAAAACGCTCAATATATGCCTCTTCTTCCATTTCGATATGACACTCTTTACTCACGCGGACGATTATTCTAGCTAAATCCTAGTCGTAAAAGGTATAGAACATTCGATGTTACCAACCATCGTCTTGAAAATTGAAAAGTATAAATTTCCAGAACAGTATTCTGTACCTGCATTCGCCTTAGAGGTCCAGCTAGTTCTTCAGTCATTTGAACGTTAGCATTACTTTTTTCGTCACACATGAAACAGCTTAATAGAGCCACACACTGACTGGGAGTCAAATCGGTGAATATACCGTTGAAAATAAGTTCTGTCATTAATAATTCTTCACCACTGTCGAAAAAGAACCAATTACAATTCTCGCAAGCTGATAAAAAGTTATGATGATATTTAATTTACCTGCTTAGCTCGCACGCTATTCTTCCTTTAGTTTCTACGACCTCTGTGGTTGAACAATAATTTAATTTACGTAGAACTTTCTTATGCTTCTTCAACTCACTCAATTGATCAATTCTGTTGAGTTTTTTAAATTCGGAAATTGTATTCTCGATTTCTTCACATAACTGAAAGGAATGAAAGATTATTGTACGACGCGAATTTTTTATTCCTCGAGGTAAAAGAGAAATGTTTCATGTTACCTTAAATTTCTCCGCATACTGCTGACACAACTCCACTCTCTTAGCATCAGTATGAAGCGGGTTCTTCTCTAATTTCTTCTTCAATCCCTCTATTTTACTCACTAATTCTTCTACTTTGTTGACTTTTATATTCATATCTTTAATCGGATCTAATAGAGGAACTTCTTCGAAGCGCTTCTTCACTTCCTAAGAAAAAGAAGAAGAAAATGAATTCCGCAACACACTCGAGTCGGACTACGTCAAGAGGGTATGCTTACCTGCAACGATTTCGCAATCGTTCTAATACTGTCATTAGAGCGTAAGTCTTTGGGACAGTTGAGACGAACAGCTCCTAAACTCACTATCTGCATATGACGTATGGTAATAACTTCCATATTTAAATCCGTTTTATCTTCTTTCTTGTTAAAAGGAACCATAACATCTACGGTTAGAGTAAACGCGTCTCTCGTGGGATTTTTCGAGCGATTATCGTGTTTCTTGAAATTCAAAATTATACCCCAATCGAACTCACGCAGCTCGTCTTTAATCTACGAAAATGGAGAAATAGAATGACCTTCGATGCGATGGTCAAAAACATAAAAATACTTCCACGTAGCGCCGCAATGCTTTACATACCTTCACCATTCTTCCAACTTGTAAAAATGGAACCAAATATAAAGGCATAATTACGAACTGTCTTATTTTTTCTTTAGCTGCGTCGATTTCACTACTCAGAGTGTAGTAAAGAGCTACTTTATTTTCATTCGGTATCTTCATTTTATTGTACTGTGCTTGTAGTTTTTGCAATCCTATGTTTCAAAAACGACAACGAGAGTGAGTAATTCGAATTGTATTTTTTCAACTTTGATTAAAAGTACTTACGTTCGCAAACTTTTGGTATGGAAGCTTGATTTTGAAATTGAGCGAAACTCCTTTCCAACATATACTCGGGGTTTATTTCTTCGACCCGTAGCAAATTAAGTATCATATTGTACGTTAGATGGAAAGCCGAGTTTAAAGGATCTGCCTGACCTTTTACCACGCCTTTCGCCGCATCGGGACTCACTTTTTCGTCGATCATCAAAAGAACGATTCCTTTTTCATCCAAACCTCTCCGACCCGCTCTCCCCGACATCTGAATGTACTCGCCAGATGTTACCTATAACAATAATTATCATGATAATCGTCTTAATTACTTTTTTTTTTTTTGTTGAAAATTTTATAATTTACTGCACATACAAATCGATTTTCTTTTCCATCAAACTTGCGGCAATTGGTAAACAAAACAGTCCTGGCAGGCATGTTCAAACCCATGGCAAATGTTTCAGTTGCGAATAAAATCTTGAGCAAATTTTCAGCGAAGAGAATCTCAACAGTTTCTTTCAAGATAGGTAACAGACCACCATGATGAACACCAATACCTCTCAGAAGTAGAGGCCGTATGCTTTGTACTTGAGGCAATTGACGGTCGTCATCGGACAAAACATCAAGCGCGTTATCGAGAATCTCCTCGATTAATTTCTTCTCTTCACCTACAACAAAAAAAAGTTATTAGATGACAAATAACGTGACTCAACGAAAAATAACTAACTGAAACTAACTTGTACTGAAGTCCAGTTTCGCCATTTGAATAGCATAAATTTCACATTCTTTTTTGCTGAAAGAAAATGCAATAATTGGTGCCATAGAGCGTTCCATCAACATTTTGACAACATTAAAACAATCTGTTCTGTTCGCTTGCTGTTTCTGTTTCCACTTATTTTTGAATTCTTCTTTGACGGGATTTGCATCGCTAAGTACTGCCATAGCTTGATTGAAATTGTCTTCGCGAAAATTACCCTGAAATCCAAAGCAGAAAACGTTATCGCGTAAAGTTCTCACAAAAATAGTACGGAAAGAATCAAAACTTCACGCACGTGTTCATCCACGATTAAATGGATTCCAGCTCCACCGGCCGGAAACAAATAGTGTTGAAGGGGCACAGGTCTGTGTTCGGTGTAGACAACATGGCACGGTTGACGATGGATGAAGGCAACCCATTCAGCGAACTGACACGCATTAGGAATAGTGGCCGAAAGAAAGACGAATCGCACATTGTCGGGTAGAAGGATCAGCGTTTCTTCCCAGACGACACCACGTTCCTTGTCTCGCATGTAATGGATTTCATCGAATATAACCCATTTCACTTCGCGCATGATTTGAGATCCTCTGTACAGCATATTACGTAAAATCTGTAGATGGACATAAAGAAACACGTCAATAATTCATCTTCATCAGTCCTTATTTACGGCAAACCAACGTTAGAAATTGTATTGTTGATGGATTAAAAACCCAGTCTTCCGTACATTAGAAGACATTCATTAAGAAAGAAATATTTCCTGGCGAATACAATTTCCAATAGGAAAGTCTTCATTAGCGAACTTGAAAATGAACTAAATTCAAAGTGGTGAATTATTGAGAATTATAGGGTATTTATTCTAGATTGACGAAACTCAACGGAACCACTATTCCAAATACAGGATTGAAATAAAGAACAAAGAAATACACCAAGACTTAAAAATAATGAGATTCAGTATCCTTTTTAACCGCATCAAGTTTTTCAAATGGTGAAATTACGAATCTTCTGGTAATTGACTAAATTGGAATGAATTCGTGTGTTCCCTCATTAGAACTGAATTCTGTTTGTAAGTATAAAGTCGTATTTCCGTACTATCGGAAAACTTTTAAAAATTTCGACTTATTCGAATTGTCGATCCCAATCGTTTACTAAAATGGAAAGAATTTCCTTCTCGCCTCTCATTGCAGTTGAAAAAAGGGACTCCACGAGCTACGAGTTGATTTCAATCTTCGACAGGTTGGAAACGAATCCGACTTAATATGATAGCGCTGATAAATTTATTACAGAAGAGCTTCAATCATGAACTACTCATTTTCAAGTACATACATCTCTCATAATTCACAATTCAATTCTCTAGAAATACGTGGCTATTTTTACCAACATTCAAGTAAACGAATCAATTTGCCAATTCTAATGAATTTAACTCTGTTCAAGACCAATCAACACTGATCAATCACATAAGTATTCGTGAACTGGTTCCAAGAAGAGCCAATAAGTGTTTAAAAACAAATTATCAACAGGAACGAACAAACAAAACATCGAGATAATTGATATCAATGGATGTTAATACAGTGATTGCGCGGATATCCAATAATATCGATTATGTCGACATTTTCTATTAAAACCAAGTGAGAGAGCAGCAAAAATTTATTTAAAAACACAAAATCTTACTTTATTTCCTTAGAACCAAATCACAACTTTATAAAACCGGCGTGAATGCTGGTACTTGCTAAAAAGTTAACGAACTCCAATTTCAGAATCAATTTACTTACTTCAGTAGTCATTATCAAACAGCTGGCTTCGTAATTGATAGTCACATCACCGGTAACAAGCCCCACATCTTTAAATTCGTCACTAAATTCACGATACTTTTGATTACTCAAAGCTTTTATAGGGGTAGTATAGATGACTCTCTGATTACTGCGAAGAGCGAGCGCTATACTGTATCTGTGAACATACCAACATCGAATGTACATTCTAAAGAATGAATGCATCTTCTAAAACAAAATGACTTACTCAGCAGCGACAGTTTTACCAGCAGAGGTGTGCGCAGATATCAGAACCGATTGATCATTATCGATACACAAAATAGCCTCTTTTTGAAAAGAATCTAACACGAAAGGATATTCTTTCGCCGGTTCCCTGTCAGGTTTAACTAAAGGTACGTATTCGGTGTTTGGTGGAATAGCCACCTCATGCACACACGACGGTAATGTTTCAACGGTAATGACACGACCTCGATCAGCTTTATTATAGTCCCTGAAAAACGAAATTCGTTTTGAATTAAGCAGGAACAATCGAACGATATCGACATTTTAAAATAAATTACTCTAAATAATTTTTCATATCGGATTTCCATGTTGGTTCGGTTTCACCAGACTCTATCGTCTCATTGTCGTCATGTTCACTGATGAGAAAATATCACGATGATAGATTAGTAAAGGCGATTTTGAAAGAAGAGAGATTACTAGTAATTCAACAAGTAGTTACGTGGTTGCTTTGTCATGTTCGTCTGGTTCGGTCGAAACTTTCTTCTTCTTGGACGGAAGTTCTTCGTCAACTTCTGCTTCACGTTTTCTGAAAAATGATTATCCTAGAGTTTTCAAGTGGTCAGAAAGAGTACGAAGAGAAAATATCACTTACTTTGAAGTTTCTTGAAATTCATCGTTATTTGTAAGGAACAGAGCGCTTGAATCGGTGTTCGATTCTTCGAAGACATCAAATAAATCATCAATACTCTCCATCTTATGAGATGAGATCCTAAAACGCGATTTTACGATGAAATTATATAAGGACCAGCGACTTGAACAAAACCAATACCCGGTTCATTTCAGTTTACTCGCTTATTACAGTATGCCAATACTGATAGTGAAAATGTGAGAATTGTTATTGTGAGGTAGAATTTTACAAGAAGGAGTGGCGGGGCGTAGAAGCATTGGGCTTTGCTTAGAAGCCGACGAACGACCGCGACCGGTGACGTAAACATCACAATCACATCACATCACCACTAACGTTATCAAGTCTCGTTCAATATCACTCATTTAGTTTACGCTGAATTCGTAATCGGGTGATTAATTTCAGTTTAATTCACGCACGATGTAATGCTTGTACAACTCTACTCTGTTTTCAGCGAGTCTTTTTCAGCATCTGCTGCCGCTCTCTCGGTTCCACTGCTAGATGGACATTAATCTGAAGAAGGAATTCAATTCTCAATGTGGAATATGTACGAATACGAATTTCATCACGCCCGAACAGTTTGCCAAGTATGTTAGAATGTTTCCCTAATTTCTTGAATGTACTTCGAGTATCGGATGAAAATTCAGTGTCACCTTTGTATCCTATTTTGTAGCCACTTGCGGAACGTCCACTGCTCCCAAGAAGGTGGCTCATTTGTTTGCCTATATGGCGAAAATCAAGTGTGTTCATCGTTACCCGTAGAAGGTATTAATGATGTTGACTACGAGCAACATATTTACAAACACCATGTATTCATTAATAATAACAATCAGCATCACAAACGTAAGTCGAGTGGCGTGTCATCGATCTACAGCTTGAACGTAAATTGTGAGAAATGGGACGTGTATTCTGCCTCCCAAAACTTGGCGGCTGTGCTGAATAATCCGAATAAAATCAAACAAGTAATAAATTTTACTTATGTACTTACCTTATGGCATCTGACTCGGTTCTTCTGTACTAAGTCCTTATCATTTTACAGAAAGATTTCTTTACCAAACTGTGGGGAGAGGGATTTGTCGAGTTGCACCATATTCCTGATCCGAGCTTTTTACCTGCCATTAGTAAGCAACATTTCGAAAGTTATTTGAAGAAGTTGCTAAAGGTATTCCTATGACTCCTACTGTTGCGAAATATTGCGCTATACTTTTAATGTCATTCTCAATTCTTTTCCTACAGCGATACCGGAGACGATCGAAATTAAAGCGAACCTCTATAGACGCATCTAATTCTTTAACCAGCAACCAGAATTTTCCTTCCCTAAAAACGAAACCTGTCGGTCGGTCTGAATTATCTATTTATTGACAAACGTACGAAATTGTTCAACAATATTGATAATTCTACGTATTTTTCTCCAGATAAATTCTTTTTCGATGTTCCTGATATTTATATAAAGAAGGGATTCGATCTCAGTGATCCTGACACCTTCAATTTCGTTTTTCCTCATATCGTTGATTTTATAAAAGCTAAAACTGATGTAGCTGGAGGTGCAACTTACAGTCCGTCAAACAGTTCAAAATTAATTCAAGAAAAAGTGAGTGCGAGTTGAGAAAAACGAAATTATCAATCGACAAATTTACTAATTACGATTATTATGTGTGTAGCTGGGCCATTATCTAGACATGGTGGAAGTTCAAATAGCCAAACAAGTATCATCCAAATCAGATGCTTTTTTCCATACGATGAGCTCGCACGACACACTGATGGAAAACCTTGACCATACGTTGATGAAAGTTGGAGCATTGCGGTACATACTCAAATACCTAACTTGTTGGAGTACCTTTCAATCGTATTCTTTTTGAACAAGTATTTTTCTTTTTAGTGGTAAGATACGAGATATTGATAATAGTCTAGTCAAAAATTCGCTCATAGTATTGAAGGGAGTACGATCTCGGAATAACTATTATCTAGTCTTGAAAAAGGTAGTTTCCCTTTAATACCTTCATATGTATTCGAAAAATTCACCGAAAAGTAATTGTAAATTCTTATTTCAGTTAAAAATTATGGCCACGGTGTATCAAACCCAACCAACCGTAAAATTGTTGCTATCCACTTTCGATTACGTGGCCGCTTTAGATTTAATTTACACTACAAAAGACCTCCTGAATAATGAATTAGCCGGAATTCAATGTTTTAGGTGAGAATGTTAATTACGAAAAATTCGGTATCAAATTCATCGAAAATAAAATATTTAACTGGAGGCTATTTTTCGCAGACATTTGTCTTCTGAGCTAAATGAAGTCATTAAAATGATCGATGCCTTGATGATCGGTGAAGTGGAACGTTATGCAATTAACGATCTTAATAGACCTCTAATACAAACTGAAACTGAAACTTTAGAAAAAGTAACCATTTCTTTCGACTTATTCAACTTGGAAAAATCTCTTCAATTACTCATAATTCATTATTTTTCGAAAAGGATAAATTTTTATGTATCGTTTTGGGCTTACTGAGGAGACAGTGCTTCTCGTTCACTGATGTCTATTGGCGAGAAGTTTACGCGACGATAAAAGCTGCAATTAAACAGGCTGTAATTGAAATTGTTGCCGAAAGTGATTCTCCTGTTAGCAATCACAATGAAAATGATTCACCTGGCCTAACGCTGGATGAACAATTGAAACTATTAACCGTGAACGAGTGGGTTCTGCTTTTGAAAAATACCGCTGAAGCTTTGAAAATAATTTTGGAAAGATTGAAGGTTTGTACACTGAGAGCATTCATTTGTGAATTAATTCATAACATTTTCTAAAAATTTTCTTCCTTTCATATTAATGTCTTAGTCCCTAAATATCTTATGAAAAAAAAAAAAAAATTGATTTTTAATCCTTATCATAACTCATGAGGTGTGTCGTGTAGTTCCTCTCTTTTTATATTAAAAAAAAAAAAAAAAGACTTCATAATGATCGGCGATGTTATATTTCAGAGTGTGCACGATGTCATCGCCGAGGGTATTTTAGTTTGTTCGGCCAACGAAACCAATCCGGAAAAGGATTCCAAAAATAATAGGCAAGTACCATTTTAATATGTATTCTGAATGTGAGCGTTCATGATGACGAAATTTTATTCCATTAGTGATACGGATTGTTTTCTCGATGACGAAAGTCGTAGCATAGTTAACAATAAATTGAAACATCTAATATCGTCCACCTGTCAGTATGTCGCCGAACGATACGCTCATTTACTGTCAAAAAGATCCCTAAGCGATGAAACGTAAGTTTTACTTATCCTGGTTCGAGGCAAACTATTTCTTATCGTTTGTAGTTTACTACTTTTTCAATTTAGGAAGAAAAACAATTCGAAAAGCGTATCTAAATCACTAAATGCGAACAACAATTGGCTGACTGAACAAGCAACTTTAAGTCAGTTAAATGATATCTCCAGTTATGTAGACGGTTTATCTTCAATGTGTCAGAAATTAGATGGAAGTGATTTCAACTCTATGACGCTGAAAACGGCTTTCAAAACAGAAGCGAATAAGTTTATGAAAAAATTCCACGAGGACCGTTTGAAAAAAATTGATATGATTCTAGAAAATGAAACTTGGAAACAAACTCCGGTCCCTATTGAATTTCAGTTGTTGGTCAACAATATTGTGAGCACTGGTTCGTACATATTTTATAGA
The DNA here is from genome assembly GCA_035079385.1 of Aspidiotus rigidus. Classification (NCBI taxonomy): domain Eukaryota; kingdom Metazoa; phylum Arthropoda; class Insecta; order Hemiptera; family Diaspididae; genus Aspidiotus; species Aspidiotus rigidus. The sequence continues at coordinate 6,831,081 of JAVHKY010000023.1, forward strand.
CCTGAGAATTTGCTAATACATACAAATTGCAGTCATTCAACTTAGAAAACTTATTGCAGGGAAATTTCTGACGTACAAGCTTAGCAAATCTTCAGAATCTGCAAATAGTACTGCTGATATTTTGTATATCAACGATGAAAAATTCGTAGTTATTGGGTAATTTTTCAGAAAGAAAACATTTCGAAGATTCTTCCTCACCGATATTCAATTTTCACTAACTCTTACTATATTTTGTCCTCAGGACGGTTTTGTTACTGATAAATATGGTAGCGGAATACTGTGTTCGAGCAGAAAATATCATCCTTTCGGCGCAACTACTACTACGTTACCTCGCAGATTTATTGCAGCAGTTTAATCGCAAATCGTGTAAACTAGTACTTGGTGGCGAAGCAGTGTCCGAAAAGACCGGACTAACGAAAATCACCAGTTCAAACCTAGCACTGCTTATGAGAACGTTACAATTGCTTTCAGAATTAATTCCTTTAATCAAAAATCATTTTACAAGTAAACCTCTTTTTCCTACACTAACGTAAAAAGCATTTCGAAGATTACTTTCTTGGGGGAAAAGACAACTTGTAGACGTCGAAATTAGAGACTTATGCATCGATTTTCTTGTTTAGCCTGCCTTTCTTCTGGATTTCCGATATGCTTCTCTCTTGTGTCAGTTTTTTTATTTGTATCAAGTTGAAATTCTTTTTTTCAGATTTACTGCCAGTGGATTCACATCAGTCGCTCAATTATCTGGAAAGAGTTCAAGATGATTTGCAGTCACACATGAAAGATATAAAAGATAAACTTCTATCTATTCCATCACAAATTATTTCAGCCGAACTGCGAACTTGGGAAGCCAAACCTCCCGTCCCCTCGAAGGCTTTCCAGAATCTTTCAAAGTAAGAGTCATTCTACAAGACTGTTGATCTTGTAAAATTAATCCATGACTTCAAAGTTAGAACAAGATATAATTGTGGACTTTTCATTTTCCTTTTTTGAAGTTTTTCTCTATCGAAGCTGACTGTCCCTTGTAGAAGTTTTTACAGAAATTGCCGAAAAATTCAACTCCCTTCAGTCAGAACCAAACCAAAAGTCAATTGCCGCCACTCCAAGTTCTCTTCATCTTCTTTTAACAAGTAATTCTAGCTTCCATCTTGCATCTTGTTTCAGAAACCTTAAGAAACTTCACGAAGTTGTATCCGGTATATTAGTAGAGAGAGACGTTCATGAATTGTACCGGAAAATAAATTCTAATTTCAAAGATGTTTTACGAGAACGTATTATCAGAATGAATGTAGTCAATAATGGAGGTCCGCAACACGGGTTCGTAGACTTTTAACTTTTAATTATGAAATTTTGTATACGTACGACTAATTATACGCTTATGCAACGTACAGGGTGGTGATTACTGAAATGTATTTCTACCTACAAGATATGAAGCAAATGAAAGCATTACCAGAGAGCGAATTGAACGAGTCATCTATGAACGACTTATGGAGTAGAGAATAGACCTGAAAAACCTTCGTGTTGGTAGAATTGCTTGATGTATACGGAAGACTACGATAATAAATACCGAACGTAGTATCATCACAAAATTTTCATAATTCCTTTCTTTGTTAAAGTAACTGTGATTTAATTTATTTTGAATTTGCCCATTCTTTATATCGTCTATTTTGATTGGTTGTTTTTCGTAATATAAATTATTTGTTTTAATCGTATAATGATTAATGAGTCGTCGGATAGAGGAAGAAGATAGTTTTATTTGAACTAAAATCTAGACATCAAAAACAACTATTATTTTGATTTCTTGTAAAAATCATACTCATAGATATTTTATTTCTTTCGTCACTCAGGAAAACAAATTATTACTCCATGGAGAGAGTGTGCGACAATTGTTCATTATACTCCGTCGCAAGTTTTTCATCTTTCGCTGACAATTTCAAACTAACAAATTCTGAATAACCCTTGTCATTTATCCCTTCTTAATTTTCTTGATAGGAATTATAATCACAGGCTGTGGATCTGCAGAGGGTTCGATTCCCTCCGTCTCCAATTCTTCAACGCTATCCTCATTTGCTTCTATAATAGCGGTCTTCTGAGCTAGCTCTACTGTTGTATTGTATTGCTTCTTGATAGGTGGTCGAAATTTCCGACTCCAACTCAAAATCTCGTAGATCAAAGGATGACGTCTGAGGTAACCGTAAAGCCAATGCTTGCCGGCTTTCTTGTTCTCTTGCCAACTTTTTGGAACTTTCAAATTATTTTTCACAGCGAGGTCATAGGATAAACGTTTTATGATATCGCTAGTCAAGCCATAATGAAGTTTCCTAGCGATTAACAAATACTCTTCCAAACTTTGTTCTAGCTCTTTCGAAAATATTTGATTGACTTCGTAATTCGGAAAGAAACGCATAGATTTACGATTCTCTTTCTTCGTAGTGTTGTATTTGGCAACGTATTTCCTGAGCGTAGCGTAAGATAGACCTGTTTTAGCGGCTACTCCTCGGATAGAATAACCTCGTTTAACTACTTTGAGGACTGCCTTCTTCATGGTATCTTCATCAAACAAGGTTAATTTTTTGTTGTTCATCTTCGACACACTCGTAATCCAAAATTTGAAAAGGAAAATCACCTGGGTACAGGATCACTACTGAAGTAAGCAACAGCACTTCTGATGATGGCAAAATTATTTCACAACTTCGGTTTCCTGGGGTTACGAGAGTACTCCACTATTCATTCTAGCTCCAGAAAAAGATGGCATAGAGATAGAAGTGTGGAGGCTAGCTAAATTGTCGGATTGCCGCACGAAAAAGAAGAAATCAAATTCGAACTTCTGAAAATCAAAATAATCTTCGACTTCGAGAAAAGCTTATCAAGCTTATCGCATTCCGAATGATCGTCACCTTGAAAATCTTTGTTTACGATCTACAAAACACAAATACGTGAAAGTAGTCTGAGCAGTTTTCAAACGTTCTGCAGAAATAACTTTTTTACAGCCCCGATCGCATATGTCATGAACCTATTTTTCTGAATTTTTCAATTATTCCGCAACACCTTTTCGAACTACACTGTTTCTTCTTCGGATTAGACTTATCAACATAAAATGATCGTAAACGTAACCGCGAAGGAAAGGGACGCAATCAATAATATTGATAAGAAAATTGAAAATCATAAAATATAAAGTCGTTAGCAACTACTTATGTTATTTCCTTTACCGTCTTTTCCAATATTTTTTTATTAGAAGAACAGGTGCTACGCGTAGAAAACAATTGAAAAGCATTGGTAGCATTAATAATAAGAATGAAGAAAGAGAAAACGAAATCAAAGACCGTAAGTGATTAAAAATACTCTCGATATTCATTCCCTAATAATTGACTGTATTATCTTTTCTTTTTTGTACCCGCTAGTTCTGCAAATTTTGTGAGAAAACCTTTTCGCAGAGAGGAACTTTGAACCGTCACATAGACTCAGTACATAATGGATCCCGAACTTTTGTAAGTATATATCATTTCGTTTCCTCAAGTTACCGGATTTCTCATTTTATGATATACTGATGGATAAATTTTTTTTTTTTTTCATTGAAAACTATATTGTATTGCTTATTGTAGCATTCACGAAATAAATATCGCAATACAAGTGAAGGGGAGAGTTGAATTTACAGATTGTAGGCCAGCGCTTACGTGATCTGGTGTGCACTAGACACTTATGATTAATGTAAATGATAGTGGTCAGCGTCTCAAGCATCTACAGCATTTCATTTCACTAGGTCTTGAGGTTTTTTTCTTTCAAGTCTTCGTAATTTGTCGTTGTTCAGAAACTGGATAGCTTCTACATTTTCGTGTTTGTGGAGCTTATCTTCATGCTTGACAGCGAGCTGGCATATGACTTCTTCCACTGTTTTTATCTGGAGGTCGTGATGTAGAGAGTCGTTCCGAACATACCACGGGCGATAGATAAATGATATTGATTTTTCAAAAGTACAGAAAATAATATATTTTACTAAAACAGATTATTCTTCAAGTTCTCTGCGTATAATAATGTCTCAGAGGCTAAAAGCTCTCTTTCGCTATTGATATGACCGCAGAATTATTTCAGAAGGGAATATGAAGTTGAATAGTCTTCACCATAGCAAAACGCACTATTTACGACAGTAAATAACTGTTCCTACTTGTTTAAATTACTTGCGATTTATATCACACACAAGGTGTATAAATTTGGTTTATCCGTTTCCATTCATTGTTTTTTAAATTTTCAGGGATGCCTATTCTGCGATGCCGTCTACACCTATAAACATCATTTGCAAAGACATATGGATACCAAACATCCTGCACCTGATACAGACCGTGAAATTTTCGTATGTGCTATAATTTATTAGTATTAGAGAAAATCCGCTAGATATCTGAGTTATAAGACGCTAGCAAATTATAATCATTCGCGATATTATTTTCTTCGTCTTATTTATTTATTTGGTTTGCTTCTGATGCCTTAGATATGTGATGCGTGCTCTCAGGAATGCTCATCAAAGGATCATATGCGAAGACATATTTTTTCGAAGCATATGAACGAGATTTTTTTTGTAAGTCTACTGATAAATACTTTTCTCTTTTCTAACAATAATCATAATAATAGCATAAAACTGTATCAATGCCAAGGAATTATATGTATAACATCATCGTAATTCATCATCTTCGCAAAGTCACAAATTATTGGTCGCTCGTCTGCTCTTTTCTCGTTTTAGGAATGTGATACGTGCAACAAAAGGTTTCCTCGGAAAGATGCTGTTCAGAAACATGTTTCAATTCATATGAAACCAGATAACCGTAGAACTTGTACCTCTATTTGTCCTTTGTGCCGCGAAGTGTTCTTTGCTCCGTCTGATATTCTAAGTCATTTCGAGTCGGATCATCAATTGCAGCTAATTACAGAGCATCATGAATTTGAAGATTCGAATAGTTTTAATGCTTGGAAAGCCGTCGTTGAGAAACAGCTTTATTGCGCATATCGTAGACGGAAGATCAAGCCACTTAAAAAAGGGAGGAAAGAAGTTTATGGCTGTCATCGAAGTGGATATTACATACCTCGGCAGTGCCGTAAAAGACGAATGAAACTTCTTGGCTCCAAAAAAATTAACGGATTCTGCCCTTCCAAAATAGTATTAAGAATTCTAGGTGAGTAGTAGAGCAAAATTCTGAATAACAGACATCAAATCATTTGATTCTTCGAGTGAATATTGTTAGTGTGGCTGACTCTTGTGCTCTATGGGACCAGCACAATTTTCATATTTTAATTTCTGTAATATTGTTCTATGATGTAATTCGATGTTGTCCTCTAAGGTACGAACCATTTTAATTGAGATGAGAGAAAACACCTGCACGTGCCCAAGTGTTTCTCTCATCTCAATTGTTCTATGATGTGTCATTTGAATCTTTTGAATGAAGAGAGAGAGAGAAAGAAAGGGAAATGATTGGTTGGGGTGGAATCATTTGTAATGTGGAAGAGGTAAAAAAAAGTAGAATTTTTATCGTGATTGTTCTCAATTGGAAGTTCACCCATAGATACAGCGTCCATATCATACATTTCTCCCCCCAAAAAAACACCCTTTTAGCAAATAAATTCTCAAAATCAGAAATTGGTTGAACAAGCCATTATTCTGTACCGATGGTTCTATTTATAAATTTCCAAGACACGACAACGTCAACTTTTTCGTAAGTCAACAGTTTTAATATGAAACATTTGAATCTCCATTGCATGAAAAATATTTCGGTCAAATGTCATAAAAATGGAACACGATTTAAGCAGACCATGAAAATTGGACTCACTTTTCCTGAAATCAAATAATTAATGTTTCGACTTTTAATCGTAGATTATTCTTTTCGCTTATTTATTGGTAAACATTTTCGTCGCAGATAATGGTGTTCATGATGTCGAATTCATAAGAACGCATGTTGGACATCCTGTCGATGTTGAAGAGCTGCCTTACATAAAGTCTGAAGTGAAACCCCAGAAAAAGAAGAATTTTAAACGTAAAGCAATACGAAGAAGTAATGCAACTTCAATCGTCACAATTCTTGGTGAAATGTCAGCCAATGAGCTGGAGTATGGAGAGAATTACGAAAAGATGTCCCCACTTCGCAGTACGCCTCGTCTCGATGAAAATTATTTACAGGATTTGATTGCAGTAGAAGTCTGGGTAATGGAAAATTTAGAATCTGTACTTTTTTATAAACGTCCGTTCGAAAAAGACTTATCGCAGAAATTCAGAGAAGAAGATTTTCTTCTCATAATTATGAAAGAAATTCAATTTGAAAAATTTAAAGACGAATGTTGTGAAATAGTCCTTGTCGATGGCACTAACGAGGATAGTGAAATTTCTCAGTTCTGCCTCCATACAATTTCGGTCATCACTTCAACTGGTGAAGGTTATCCATGCTGTGTTTCGATTAGTAATAGAAAAGATGCAGTTCCCATAGAGCTAATGTTTGCATGCGTTAAAGAAAAAGTAGGAACTATCACAACTAGAATTTTCATGTCCGATATGCAGCAAACATACTTTGATGCGTGGATTGATGTAATGCAGTCACCACCGGACCTTTACTTGTTTTGCACGTGGCATATCAAAAAAACGTGGGAAAGCCTGTATAGTACAACTATCAAATCAGAAGAGAAGAAAACCCTCGTCAGAGAACAAATGCACAAACTTTTAATGGAGACTGATCTCATAGTTTTCCATCACAAATTGGAAGAATTCCTTCAGGATAATGATGAAGAACTGCAAGCTCTCATCAGCCATTTTATCGATAATTACCTGATGAATACTGACATGTGGGCGCGCTGTTATTACCATCACGCGAACCTTACGGCAAATGTATCGCTCGAAAAATTTCACCACGCGTTGAATTACACCTGCGGGCATGGTTACGTGGTTCAGCGAATTTCGGACGCCTTAAATGCTATTGATACATTCTTGACTTCGACTGAAGATGAAATGATTGGCGAACATTCAACCTACTCGGTGACCAACCAGAGGGATGAAAAGTCCATAGAAGATACTACTCAAGGTACGTACAATGAATGCGTTCTTCGACCTTTATTATTGTCATATTATACGTTTATTTTTATTTTTTCCATTTTCTGAAGGTGAAGAACTGATAACACATGAAGGTATTTACGATGATGAGTTTGAAGAAGAGGACCAAGAATTTGTCGTTACAAAACTACTCCATGAAGATACGTTCGTACAGCCAATAAGTGATCAAATGCTCGTTGATGAAAATCAACTCGTTAAAGATGAGGAATCGGCAGTTCACTTAACAGAAGGTAACGTCTTACTTATTGGAATAGTGAAGAAAGCTTTAGCGAAAGATGGCGCGGCGGCTACGTTCAGCCGAAACTCTCGACGATAATTGATAAAAAAAAATAAAAAGAAAAATACTATAGGCGTTTTTACTAAGTTTAAATTTCATACATCTGCTTAATATTTTCGCAAGATTCTCGTTATTTGAAAGATATTAAATAATTATGTCAATTGATTGTTGTAGACGCGGACTTGCTCAAAAAGCAATTCAACGATGTGATTGAAGCAAGTGTAAATGACCCTAGAAAATTGAAGTATATCGAAGAAATGTTTCAAAAGTTGGACAGAACACTGGAAACGTTTGATATTACGAAATGAGAAAGAATGTTTCATCGTATTTTCGTAATTAATATTTTTTTTTACCAAAGGCTGTTTCTGAAAATGTGATTGAATACACTTTTATAAAAGTAAGTGATCGCTTTCATTTTTAATACGTTCCCGAATTCCATTAGCCTCGTTAACCTCAGCTCGAACTGATACCAACATAATTTTACTCAACTAATTATTCGGCCTGAACTCGATTTAAAATCGAGTGGTATACTTCGTTCGCAAGTAGAAAAGGTCCTTGTAAACGAAATCGCGAAACGTTCCTACGAGTTTTCGAATCGCGAATTTATTTATAGTGACTTTTCCTATTTCCGAAAACTGTACAGCCCTCTTTACTGAAGCTCAAACTCTATGATGGATTTTAGAACCTAAGGTGGTTGTCCGCAAGTATGTTGAAGCATTGAAATGTACTGTTGCAAGCTGCAAGGCAAATCTTTTCGTTTTACTCCAGATACGTGCTTTCCTTATTTGCAATGGTTTCATAGAATTCTCTGTTAACTGACGACAGTTGTTCATCTCCTTCGCAAACTAAAATTTTTTTCGGTCTTATTTTGAGATTTGGTCATGCAGAATCTCGATAGAATTTTGCGAGCGATTTTTGTCCCGATTGTTGTTTTCATGAAAATAAATCGGAAATGAATATAACTGTGAGAAAATTAAGACAACTGCTATTGATACGATATTTCTTGTTCTGTACCTGTATGGGAGAATAACAAAGATTGCGAGTACGTTTTCGATATGATGGGAGTTGAGAAAGAACTACAGCTCGATTTTTTTTCTCTCAGGCTGACCCCGTCTTCTTTATATTCATTGGTCGAACCAGATAATTCAAAAATCGGAGAAGTGTCGTCTCCGCTCTTATTTTGACGGCGATAATTTTCATTATGGTGTAATGACTTATTATAATTATTCAGACAGGGTTGTGAGATTATCTCAGAATGGTAGCTAGTGCGGTGGATTCTTAAATATTTAGTCAAACCCGCGCAAAATTGTCACCATGCATTTTTCAGTGAAAATCCTCAAAATTTTACGAGCATTTATAATCACCACAATTACATCGTTATTTAATGAATGTGGAGACGAGATGAGAATGAGCACCTATTGGGACCAAAACCAATTTTCTACGGAAATTGAATTCATTGTAATGTTGTTGCTTTTTATGCATCGAGTTCCCGCTTTTAAAATAATAGTGTATACCATAAAAGAGCGTTAAAAAAAAAATGCATCGGAGCTGTAGTGGTTTTATCCACGTATGCTCTCGTTATTCGATAACTATTTATCTCGCAATACTAATTGTCAACTGCCGATGAAGTATTCTGCAATCGCTGGTCATTCAATGTCGATTTTCTGTATGTATTTCAAAATTTACAACAAATTACAGTTCTTCTTTCCGGAGTGTAATTATGTTTATCAAAACACTGAGCCTATTTTTTTTTTTCTCTTTTTCAGTGATGTTATTCAGCTCTTTCGCTTATCTTATTTGAATAAATAGCGTTACAAACATAAAGTATTCATTAGATAGGCTCAATTTATTCGAAATGAATCATTACGGAGGATCTCGCGTCGATGACGTCATCTAGATTGGACATTGATGTATCGTTCCACTGTGCGTTTAAGAGACCTACCCCTCAAAATGCTTTGGAGACGAATTTTATCTATAGAGCTCACAATCAAATAAAAAAAAAATTCAAAATGAAGTCTCGAAAAAAAGAAGGAAGAGTAGAAAAAAAAATTATCAAAAAGTACAGTAAGGAGTATTTTCATCGATTTTCCAAAGCTTTAGAAAAAACTGAGAAAAACTTGATGAAGGAGAAAATCATCAGTAGTGCGGAACCTTTGATACTTGGATTCTCCAAATTCTCCGTACTTCACAGACCTCGAAGTTCAAAGTTTTTGATTAATAAACTAGAAAGTTGGAAATTTTTAATTTTATACCGGTGTCCGGTATTCTACGAAAAATTATTATAAAAAGAATTGCGTATTGTAAAATCGCAAAGTATAATTTTCATGATCTGAGCTGAGACTGAACTTCCAGTTCTCCCTAGATACCCTCTCATAATATGAATTCTTTGTTAACAATGTACGGTTCCTCTGAATTCATCTCCAAAATATCGTTTAAAAAAAAGTGAAGAACCAAGTTGAAAATTACAAAGACCATACAAACTTCTGCCATATACACACATACAAATTATGATGCACAGGATTAAAGTTAATGATAAAATATCTCTTTTTCATCGTATTGTGTATTTCATAGTCAATGATGTTCTCAGAAAAATGAGTACCTTCCCATATTGGATGGCCCTCGCACGATATTATCTGAAACTGATATCAACATTACACGCACGGTTGCGAAAGTCGACGTGTCAATCTAGGAATTCTTTCGGTTCGACAATACACATTTTATTCGAACCGATGTATTCAGTGAGCGAAGTTAATTTCGTGGTGTAAACATACCTTTAAAGCTCTTCATTTCCCTCCGTACATCCGCTAGTAGCCAACGAATCTCATTAACTGATTGATGCTGCACACAGAAGAACGTGGCCTAAGAAGTGTTTTAAACAAACGTTTGCGCGAAAAATAAAATTTCGACAAATGCATTATCAGCGCGCTATAAAAATATGCAGGTAAGACCCCGTAGGCACATACTTACGGTTCTTAATTCACTACTTTCGTCATCCTTCAAGTGTTCTGGTTAGGTACCGTAAATAAATTACTGTACATTTTTACTGTCGTAGTTTTCATAACCTTTCTATGTTTGTACAAGGCTAATATCAGGTCTAGAATGAGCGAAACGAGACTTCGAAAATATTTTCAAAAGATGTTCTTGCGCCAGTGAATGCTGTAACGAAAACAGCTGCTAATGATGTGAAAAGTGAAATATCCATGCTACGGGAGGGAGAGTGAGATGACGACTGTTCACCCAGACAAGTCGGAATAAAATTTCAAAATCGACTCTCTCGACTAAAGTTACAATTTTTGCCGATAACGCTTACTAAGCAGATTTGTCAGGACAATATAAAAATTTGAAAGATATGCTTATTTTAAGGTGAAAATTTGATCAGCTTGGGATTTACAATTTTTACGGGATAAGTTTTCAGAATAAAAGAAAACATTTGGTCCGAGGCGATGTCAGAAGAAGTAGGAGCCACAGATCAAAACTTGTAGGTTCTTTTTTATTGAAGAAAGCAAGGAACCCCTCTCCTCCACTCTCAAAAATGATCGGAGTTTTTCTTAACCCACCTCCTAAATTTTTACGGGATAAGTTTTCAGAATAAAAGAAAACATGTGGACCGAGACGATGTCAGAAGAAGTAGGAGTCACAGACCAAAACTTGGAGGTTTTCTTTTATTGAAGAAAGTAAGGAACCCCTCTCCTCCACTCTCAAAAATGATCGGAGTTTTTCTTAACCCACCCCCTAAATTTTTACGGGATAAGTTTTCAGAATAAAAGGAAACATTTAGACCGAGGCGACGTCAGAAGAAGTATAGGAGCCACAGATCAAAACTTGTAGGTTTTCTTTTATTGAAGAAAGTAAGGAACCCCTCTCCTCCACTCTCAAAAATGATCGGAGTTTTTCTTAACCCACCCCCTAAATTTTTACGGGATAAGTTTTCAGAATAAAAGAAAACATTTAGACCGAGGCGACGTCAGAAGAAGTATAGGAGCCACAGATCAAAACTTGTAGGTTTTCTTTTATTGAAGAAAGCAAGGAACCCCTCTCCTCCACTCACAAAAATGATCGGAGTTTTTCTTAACCCACCCCCTAAATTTTTACGGGATAAGTTTTCAGAATAAAAGAAAACATTTGAACCGTGGCGATGTCAGAAGAAGTAGGAGCCACAGATCAAAGCTTGTAGGATTTCTTTCATTGAAGAAAGTAAGGAACCCCTCTCCTCCACTCTCAAAAATTATCGGAGTTTTTCATAACCCCACCCCCTATATCTCATAGGCCGAAGGTCGAAATTTTGTCAAGTCTTTAAAGTACGTCGAAGCTTTTTTTTCTTACTTCCGCATTCTCTTCTCCAAATGTAGCTCGATTACCATTTCAGAATGATATGCAAAATGTCATTAAGTCTCTAAATTAGGTAAGAGCTCCGCCCCCTTTCTTGGATTCACGATACTCCAAGGTAGACATTTTTCCTGGCTCCTCCTTATGTATATATTAGCTTGAGGAACAGTCTCTAAGCCCTTATTGCCTCCTTCAGAAACAAAAGTTGCCCGAAGGACGGCAGACGCTTTACCCAAATGACGTTCTATAAAACGTATTTTCCATTGAAAATTCTCAATCCTTTTTTTCGATCCACCTCGTCGTCGTATCAAAACTTTGTCCATTTGCTTGATGAAATATAATAGAGGTCAATTTTTCAAGTTCATCTAACACTCTGAAAAAACAACCTTCACAGCAAATAAAACGGAAGATATGAGAGCTAAGATATCTATGATACGAATCAAAGGTCTATGCGACTTGAATGTGAATACAGTTCAAGTACCTAATTACCGGTACCTTTAAACTCAATACAAGAATCTATCGTTCTAAAGACTGTAGTAGGAACCTATTTATCCAAAGTCGCTTTCTGTTAGATTACGGAGCACCGATATACAACTTATAGCTAACTGTGACAACCAGATCGATCGCCTCGTATTCGTGTTCAATAATGTTCCTTGTTAACGTAAATCTAAGCATGTTTTACCTTCTCGGAAATCCATTTGAACACTAAATTAAAACACCTGACTCGTCATAATCGCGCACATCGCGATCAACCTATTTCCATATTTTGGTATAAAAATTATAATAATTAATCTCCGATCACAACTCTTGATTATGACATAAGTTGAAGAAAGTAGGGACAGTCGCCTCGTAGAATTAATTGTAATTTCCAATCAACGATCATTATTGTTTTTCCACCTGTATGAAAACTATGTAATTAAAGAAAGCTCTTGCGTTGTGTTTCTCCGTCGTTTTCTATCATCACACTAACAAATCTGTCCTCACACTACTAGATAACATGTCGCCTCTCCTTTACCGTAGAATTATCCTCACTTTCATCTTCACGTCCTCCGCCTCCGAATTCCCCCACGTACTTTTCTGTAACTCCATCTTTCATCCAATAAGACATATTTTTTTATTGAACGTATTTGTCGGCAATTTAAACTCGCCTTAGGCTCTTTTTTCAGAGTAAACTGTCTAATACCCATTCACTCACCCGTCACCTCTTGGGGCCTTAAACAACCAACCGCCCGTTTCGATTTAACTGGAATCGTATCATCCGACGACATTTCATATATTTGTCACATCATAGAGCATTACTGACAAAATTCCCTAACCATTACAATGCCTCATAGAGGTTCAAAATCCAGACATGAAAAAAGAGTAAATTTCTCGACTCCATCATTGAGAAATATGTCTTTGGACGTTTCATCTAGATATGTCGATTGTATACTAGGCTGCTTCCGCGTGTTTGTCCCCATTCTTAATCTAATGTAAGTGTAATATATTGTGTGTTAAGTTGACTTGCTTTCGGGGACTCACTCCGCTCGTTCGCCCTCATCTTGTTCTTGTACAAATCTATATTTTAGGCTAGGGAACTGTATATTATGTCGAGTAAAATGAAGTATAAACCTCGGCTACTCTACCAGCTTATATATATATATATATTTAGATTATCTTCGACTGCTGCTCTTACATGAGCCTATCAGTCAGCAGATTCCAAGAAGATCAATTTCAAAATAAAATAAAATAAAATAAACAAATAAAAATAAAAAATAAAAAAATAAAAAAAAATAAAAATAAAAATAAAAAATAAAATAAAAAAAGAATATTTAAAAAAAAAAAAAAAAAAAAAAAAAAAATGAAAAATAAAAAATAAATGGGAAAAAAAATGAAAAATAAAATGAAAAAAAAAAAAATAAATAAAAATAAAAATAAAAAATAATAATAATAATAAAAATAAAAATAAAAATAATAATAAAAATAATAAATAAATAAATAAAATAAAATAAAATAAAATAAAATAAAAAAAAAAAAAAAAAAAAAAAAAAAAGTAAATAAAAATAAATAAATAAAAAATGAAATGAAAAATAAAAGTAATGATAATAATAATAATAATAATAAATAAATAAAATAAAATAAAATGAAAAAAAAAAAAAAAAAAAAAAAATCAGACGAACCACGACCACAGGACTAAACTATTATGATTTTGGCACTCAGAACCTCAAAAAGGTAACCCGTCAGTCTCACAAGTTCCCCTCTGTCGAGATCAGTTACCTTCTTAAATTTTTCATTGATTCCAAAAAAAGCTCTTTTACTCTCCTGAACGGGACATTCAAAGATGGTATGAAACATACTATCTGTCTCAGCGTCACAGTCTCTACACCTTTTGTTTTCGGTTATTTTAAATCTGTAAAGATATTCTGCGCATTTCCCATGTCCCGATAGTCCCTGAGTATTGTAATAATTTATCGGTAGGTGTTTCCCCATTACTGTTCTTTCGTGCACACTTGGAATCATTTTTTTTACATGTTCACTGATCATGCACCCCGTATATCGGTCATTCCATTCATCAAGTGCTTCCTCCATATACTTTCTTTTATTTATTATATTTTGACGTTTATTCTCAGAATTCCTTTTTTTGATCTTATTAATCAGTTTAAGCTTAATGTCAATTGGCATAATACCTGCTATAATATTGGTTGAGGGGTAGGACAAAGTACGATAGCCCGCTATACATCCTATTAGAACGGCTCTCTGTAAGCTAAGTATTTTTTTTATTTGATTCTTGTTAATTCTACTGTAATAAATACTAGAACAATAGGAAGTGATTGATTCAAAGATCGCTTTATAGAGAGTGATTCGCTGTTTACAGTTTAAACCCCATTCCTTCCCATATGAACTTTATGGGGGGGCTTGTGTTATGATAACCTAACCCAACTCTACCAGCTTAGTTGATATAAACCTACGGGTTCTTTCACGGAGTTGAACGAGGGTTGGCAGGGAACGTTTTTTGAGGGGCACGTGGGATCTGAAAAATATTTACGTACCAGATCTATAATGTCATTAGGTTGTGACGTCACAAGGCTGACCTATGACGTCTCAAACCAGGACGTCACAGGCGCCGCCCTCCAAAATAATAAGAAGGATGAGGACTTGGAAAACAACGGCTTCCTTAATGATGTTAAACAATGGGTTGAAAAATAATACATCATATGACCCGCATTAGGATAACCCCTTCAAGTAACTGGACCTGCAATTCTTTGTACACCAATAGGCTTACCCCTTCAATGAGTCAAGATATGCAATGCTTCAAACACCATAGGTCCCCTTCTATCATATATAGCTCGGGAGTCGAAATTTTTCCAAGTTTTTCACCGAACGGCGCGTGGGATTTTCTCAAAAAAAAAAAAAAAAAAAAAAAAAAACAGGTTTCTTGTTAAAATTTATTTGAATTCCCTAAGAGGAAGAGTTTGAAATTGAGGCTTCATTAACGACGTTAAACAAGGAACGCAGGGAACCTGTTCCACGGGTCGAATTTGTCTTAGTAATGAGGTTTAAATAGGCCTATTGGGGAAATCACTATTGAAAAAGGCACTATAAATTCAACTTCTAGGGTAGTATGGAACTGAATTAAGAAAACATCAAGTATCCAAAATCTCCTTGTATCATATATTATGACAAGAATTCAAAATTTTTCAAGTCCTTTTCTTAATATTCATGACTCGTAGAACAAAATTGTTTCAAGGCCTTCCTATCCCTCGAAGGACAACGGACGGCTAATTTTTCAAAAAACCCGCCTTAGAGCACGTTCCCTTTTAAAATTTTGACCTCCGAGATATTTATTAATAATAAAAAATTAATTTAATAATTCCATTTATGATATTTTTTAAAATTAAATTAAATTTTGTTTTATTTTATTTTTATTTTCTTTTTTATGAGCAATGCAGCTGCGCTAAGGGCTATTTGCTCGGCAGATAGTTCTGCTTTTACAAAAACTTAGTATTTAATAAAGTAGAAAAATTGAAAACAAAATACATGTAAAAGAATTGAGATGAAATAAAAATATAAAGAAAAACAAAAATTTTTTTTTTTTTTTGGTGTCATCGTTTGAAGTTAAACGTGGTTGTAAAAGTCAGTAGATCGTAAGTAAGTTAGAGTTGAGTCAATTGTTTCGGAGTTTTATTTTTTATATTTTCCAAGTATTTTTATTTTTATATTTTAATTAAATTTAATTTTGAAAATTTGCCTTCTTATCATATAAAGAAAGAAAGAAGAAAAATAAGAAACTATAAATAGATAGATAGGTGATTAAATGAATGAGTGAATAAATAAATACATTAAAAAATAAATAAATTGATTAATTAACTAAATAAATTAATTAATTGATTAATTAATATACTTGAAAAAATTTTGTTTCTTTTCTTAAGGTAGATTAACGAGGTAAAATATAAGATAAAAAAGTTGAAAAAAGTTAATTACATCTGATATCATGTTTTGTTGTGTTTCTGATGAATTTATCACCAATTTACTTCACAACAAATTAGTAAATTTTTGGATAAAGAATCCATGCGTTGCCCAGAATGTGATTTAGTGCTGATAAAATTAGTTAGTATTTATCTGACAAGAACAATTTATAATAACTGCAGATACTGTGGAAAAAGTACTAGATATATGAAAAATAAACATAATCATTACCAATGTATGGTATGGGAAGTATAATTAAGTGAAATGACAAAATTTGTTTTTAAATATTATATCCTCCCGTATAAATAAAGATAATAAAGAAAATTTTGTATAATTTTTTATGAAAGAATTACTTGGTTGTTTCTACAATCTCAGTCAATAAAAAATTAGACCTTAGAATTTTGGACTTGGAATTGAGACTTTATTATTATTTATAAGATTTGAAGGAAATAAAAATATGAGCGCCATTCCCACCATGATGGTGTAAATCCAGAACTGCTTCCTCAAATTTTAAGGATTTTACTAAGATTATCAAAATGGTGTTGGTGCATAGGAAAAACCTCAATGATGACAAAGAAATATAGTGAAGAGACCTTTGAAAACTAGAGGAATCTTCATCTTCTTTGAGTTTTGTTCGTTTTATAAAGTTCAGCTGCGATGATTTCTTTAGGGTTGAAAAAAAAAAGAGAAAATGATAGAAATTTGATACAGAAGTTCTAAAATTTTCAAACTAGAGAAGATGAAAAAGATTTGCTTTAAAAATGGTAAAATATTCAGTGTGGAAATTAAAGGATTTTCAGCATTTTTTTTTTTTTGAGTTAATCAAAAGTGAAATTTGTGCAGTGCGCTCAAGTGCGCCAGAACATGCATGTATCCATCTACTTCTGCCGGCCAGCCGGCAAAATTCAGAGCTCGAAAATTTTCCAAGTCCCTCTTTTATTCTCATATAATGCTCGGTGATCGGTGTATACCAGGTGAGGCCAGAAGATGTTACCACTCAAATGGGAGCATGCGCTAAAATCACTCATTTATAACTCAATTTCATCTTCAATTTGCGCCTTTACCCAAACTTCTACTACTTTTCTGAGCCGAGTTATGGGCCAAAATGCGCCAAAAATTGGCCAATTTATCATTATTTCCAAATTAGGAAATTGAAAATTCCTCCACTTTCAAACTTCATAGGATTTTTCCGGTATTTTTTTCGGAATCAGCGTTAAATTTCACTTTCAAATCAAGTAAAATAGGGAAGTTCAAACCATTTTTAATTTCTGAGAATTTTGACAGATTGGTCAATTTTTGACATCTTTTGGTCCATAACCCTACTCAGAAAAGTCGTAGAAAGTTGGGCAGAGGCGCGAATTGAAGATCCAATTGAGATACAAATTTCGTAGATTTGAAGTATCATCTTAACATTCCACGTTTTTGTACTGTGCAAGGAATTTAGCGCGAACTCCCATTTAACTGCGGTAACATCTTTTGGCCCCTGAATGACTTCCCGCAATCACTCAAGAATTCAGCATCGCCATCAATAGCCGAATACGGCGATATAATTTCTATAATGTAGAGAAGAGTGGGGCTTAAAATTTGGACTAAACTATGAGAAAACCAGAGAGATTCAAAATATTAAAATTATAAGAAGTCAGGTGAGAAAAGAAAAGAAATGTATAGCCTGAAAGATAGCCCCTTTGAGTGACTAGATATACCGGGTGGGGCAGAAAGATGTTGTTTTAGTTAAATGGGAGTTTGCGTTAAATCTGTCGTAGCGCAAAAACGCAAAACGTTGGACGACTTTGGTATCTTAATTTTGTCTTTAATTTGAACCATATCTGAATTTTCTACGACTTTTCTGAGCCGAGTTATGGACCAAAATGTGATGAAAATTGACCAATTTGCCAAGATTTCCAAAATAAGAAATTTAAAAATCGCCCACTTCCAAGCTTCATAGGGTTATCCGTATTTAGATATTTTTTTCGGAATCAGCGTTAAATTTCACTTTCAAATCGGATAAAATATGGAAGTTTGAACCATTTTTAATTTTTGAGAATTTTTGGCACATTTTGGTCCATAACTCGGCTCAGAAATGTCGTACAAAGTTGAGTAGGGGCGTAAATTGAAGATAAAATTGCGGTACAAATTTCGCAGATTTAATGTGTGCTTTGAGCTCGAGTGAATTTAGTTCAAACTCCCATTTAACTGGTAACATCTTTTTGCCCCACCAGGTATACAATGCTTCACACACCAATCAACTAGGCCCCTTCAATGTGCCAGATATGCAACGCTTCGGACGCCATAAGACTTAGAACGTCCTTATAAGGTATTCTAAGTCCCGTAGCTCCATTGTCCGGGCTTGTGACGTCACAATTTGATGACGTCATAGAACATTTTTTAGATTCCACGTGCCCCATAAAACAGATTCTCTGCTACCCCTCGTTCAACTCTGTTAAAGAACCCGTAAGTTTTGTCACAAAGATGGTGTGGTCTTGAAATATAAATGAGTTTCTTCTCTAGTAGACATAAAACATGATCTTCATTTGTTTGGCTCTGCCGAAATTTTTTTTTTTTTTTTCAATTTGTTACCACTGTTATAGTGAGTAGTTCTTTTTAGAAGGCTGACTGACTCGGCGGAATGTGAGTCAGTCGATGAATGAAGCTAGTGAAAGCAGCTATTTTGTGGGCAACTGGACAGAATAACGAACCGTGGACAACCATATCGGTCGAAGTATCTTTTCTATAAATTGCAAACTCATGGACCCCATCTCGATTGGAGATAGTGAGATTTAAGTAGTTAATGGAAGAATCTTCAACCTCCAAAATAAATTTTATGGACGGGTATTTTACATTTACATACTTGAGAAACTCATTACGGCGATTTTGGGGACCTGTCCACGCACATAACGCACGTTATCGACTTACTTGTGCCAATGAAGAACGTGGAGGAACGAGCGTATATCAGGGAAACCCAATAAAAATCGCAAAAATTAATGGACCAGCAGACACTCAGCAGATCGAAAAATTCTCGTACCTCTTCGTGAGGAGTATTAAATTTAACAAGAAGGTCACCCATATGTTGGATAGCGACCGCCTTTGGTTTGTGTGGGAACAGACCTACCACTTCGAAGGAACAAAGGGTGGTTCCTGGAAGAAGAATTTCATCCTTGAGCCTATCATCCAAGGAAAACTAGTCTTTTACGGAGTAAGGCGTGAGAATCATATTCAATACGAGTTTTAAATCATCAGTCTAGAAATTTGGCGAGAGAGTAAGTGGAGGAGGAGACATTTTAAGCAAAAGCATTCGCGACGCGTTTCACTCTGCGGCTTTTGTAATTCTTTTCTTTAACCTCTTGAGTATTTTTCGGAGCCTATTCACGCACTTATTCAACAACAACATTCGAATACCTCTTTTTTATCCCCACTGTCAAGCAGGAAACTCAACAGTCCATCATTTTTTCCTCCGTCCTCAACTTTTCTCTCTCTCTTCTCCGCTCAACACTCCTTCCTTTCCTATCAAAGCCTTTCAAACCAACTTAGACATTTTCACATATTCCTTACAATCGTTACGCCTTCGTCACATCTAACCTCCGTTCGCCCGTCGAGCTGATAATCTTAGCTATTGAATACCTTGTAGAAAAATCTACTAAAGTACTTATTTCAAAAACGGACGACAAATTCCCTCTTTCTACAAGAAGCACCTACCCTATGTACGTCCTGCGCGAAATTTCGAAACATACCGGCTGAATGAAGCAATCTAAATAACATTTCTATCCCTGAATGAATACAAAGGCAGACAAATATAGGTACAGAAAATTCGCATACGTATGAGAGTGTGACGAAATTACATTGGACGTGACCTTTCTTACCCAATATTGCGTTTGGCTCGCTCGTCTGCTACCGCTGTATTCTGCGAGGGAAATTTAAATTCAGCTTTCGAGCCTAGAACGTTCGGTATATTGAGCTACCAACGTTGTGGTGTCATAAAAACGCACGACGAGCGTTGCGTCCGCGTATTCGGAACTGATTATCCTACCCATGGAAGGGTGGAGACATCCGGGAAAAATCGTTATAGCAACGGAGCCGAATATCTGCACACCCGTCTTGTCAAAAGACCTACCACTTGTGTATTCGCTCGGCTTGCTAAGATTGCTCAGTTTACGTAATCGAGTCAATTTTACGCCGAGTACAAGAAAATTTTTCAATAAAATACATTATACATTTTCTATACCGAAAAAAGAAAAGTAGTGAAACTTTTTACACAAGTTATGGAACTATCTGGAATATCGATTCCTTTAGCCACCCTTTTTTCGAAATCGGTGACTACCATTTGTGTTATTACGAAATATGTCTGCTTCATCGGTAAGTGTGAATCAGTATTATATACTTCTATCGTACCTTCTTGACCGATGTAGTTTGGAAAGTTTGGTGAAAAGAGCTCACGATTTCTGGAGCTGCTGAGAATTTTCCGAGAAACACGTGCTCAGCCCGATCTCTTCCCCCACGCTACACTGGTTTTGAATTTAGAAGTGATGGGCGTCGAAAATCGAAACCGAAATATCGGAGTAATAATTCTTGTCGAAATATTGCTAAATTTGAAGGCTAATTAATGTTTTTACACTTCTAAATTATTCTTTATTCGGTGTGTAATGGCTGAACGTTCATGCGGATAAGTGTACACGTGATTTTGGACTAAATGACCGGTGCAACAAATTTTCTGTCTTCATGCTTAACGTAGCTACATTGATTATTCGTATATTTTTCTTTGTCTACTGTTGTGACAGGAATTCCTGTGTTTGTGAAGCTTCTCGTAGACAAAGTCACAAAGAGTCTGTTTAGGGAACGTGATTGAACGCTAATTTAAGATCTCTTCAAGAGAAACAATAATATTTCCGTGACCGTATGAAACGCGAAAATCCATAAACCAATTATACTTATCGACTAAAAATATCAGTTCCCAATCTCTTTTTCTGTTACAAAGTATATGTGTTTGAGGGTAAATTTCGATAACAACGTGAAAAAAGTGGGAAAAAACAAAAAACGATGACTGTAAAGACGTTTGGCTAGGTATTTTAAAACTTGGTCCTCGTAAAGTTTAGAATTCAAATTAAAAGATTTTACGACGCAAAAAGTTTTCAATAGTTGACAAGAGGCGCACGGTGACGAGTTTACAATATTATTATTCTCAAATTCTTTTTTCTTATTATTTATTTCACAAGTGTAGCTCGAAATGCAAAGAAATAAAAATGTTCTGGCGTAGCCAAATAAATGAAGATCATGTTTCATGTTTTTCATAAGGTAGCATACTAGTTCGTCTTTGTCATGCTTGCTTTACTTGATCTGGGAGTACTATCTTCTTGTTCTCCACACGCGAGTAAACCCCCTTCTTGGACTAGTATAAGTTTACTTTAGAATATTTCAAGTTGATAGCTTTCGCGTGGCTCACTCGCTATTCTACTTTAGAATATTTTAAGCCACTGGCTTTTGGGGGCTCACTCGCTCCGCTCATTCGCCATCTTTCTGGGTTTAGTATGATTGTAGTTTAGAACATTTCAAGCTACTGGTTTTTGGGGGGATGATCTAGTAAAAGTCTACTTTAGAATATTTCAAGCTAATAGCTTTTTGGGGACATGGTCTAGTATAACATGAACGGACTAGCTCCTTCTATACTGTATACTAGTGTATGCCTGGTTTATACTAGCTACGTTGATATGCTCTCTCAGTATAAAGCTAGTATACCAATAAACTGGCTGATGTGAACTCGCGGGATGAACTCGCAGATTTTTGATTCGCCGTCAGAGTAACGAGGGTGAAAAGGGAGACTTCTCCGTCCATCATGAGTCTAATTGTGACCCTCGCCTTAGTGTTCAATTATAATCAGGAGAAAAGGAATCCTACTTTTACTGTAAAAGATCCTTTTCTCCTGATCGATATTCACCACTAAGCCGGGTTTCTGTAGACGGGTTCACAATTTAAGACTAGTAGTATCCTAGTATAAAGCTATTATATAAACTGGCCGGTGTGAACTCGCGGGTGAAAGGAGTTAGGGCAGTATTGGGCCTTGTATAAAGGAGTGTAAACCTACTATAAACCAGGTTTTTACTAGCTAAGATGTAGCCTAGTAGAGGCCTAGACTTGCTTAGGCCTAGTATAAAGGAGAAGCATAAAGCTATACTAGGATCACCTGTTACAGAGTAAGCGAAGTTTATACTAACCAGTCTGTGGCCTGGTAGATACCTAGACTTGTTTAGGCCTGACCCTTGACTCTACTCCCTACACTGGGAAAGTTGCTTGAAAGATGTATCTCCACCCGTATGAGTCACTGCACTGATCAGAAGATATCAGATACACAGTATGGCTTCCGAATTGGACGCAGTTGTGAAGACTGTGTAGTGGCTGCGATCAAGAGCATAAGAAAAATGCGCGAGGCTGCAAAGTTTGTAACATCAGTATCACTGGATATTAGTGGCGCTTTCGACGATGTCTACTATTCACACATGATTGAGAGCTTAAAGAAATATAAAGTCCCAAAGTATTTGGTAGAAATTATGCATAATTATTGTATAGGTCGAAAAGTAACCATGTATGAAGTAACACATCATCTAGAGCGTGGATGCCCTCAGGGAACCGGCATAGGCCCTCTCCTATGGAATATCAGCTATGACCAGATCTTGACTAATTTGAGGAACAGATGGGTAAAACACTTTGCATATGCTGACGACACGCTATTATTAATCGCAGCAAACACACAGGTTGAACTGAACAAGAAAATAAAAAGGAGCATTGAAGACATCAATAAAGACCTGGCAGTGCATGGACTTCATCTGAACATCACAAAGACAGAAGTCATTATATTTGGCTGGGTGGAGAATGTACCACTTGTTGTGGATGGAAATGTCATCATACCAAAGACAGAAATTAAGTACTTGGGTGTGTGGCTAGACAGAAATATGACGTGGGAAACGCAACGAGCTCCCAGTTTTTTCCAAGTCTCTTGAGCAGTGTTTCTCAAACTGTCGATCGCCGAGACATTCTTGCTCAATCGTCAACCTCTTGGATATAAGGCAAAAAACTGAATACACTTGCGTCAAGTTACGTCTTTCTGCTGATTTTTACTTCGGTCAATCGCGAAATATGGTTGATTTTGAAAAGTAGACTATCACGTCTCGAAAATTTTGAAGAACACTGCTCTCAGGTATTTTCGATCAGTTTGAAATCAGAATTTTGTAAACTTTCTCTCGTTTAAAAATTAGTTTTGCTCTTCGTAACGGTGTCTTCTTGAGTGAAATATCGTTCAATTCTTTTAGCAGGTGGAAGACTTAATAACTTCGAGTTTCATCATGAAACAAGCATTTTTTGCGTGCTGTGGTCAAGGAGTGAAAAAAGAAAGAAAGAAAGAAACTAACTAAGTAAATAAATAAATAAATAAATAAATAAATAAATAATTAATTAATAGATAAATAGATAAATAGATAGATCAATAAATAGATAAGTAAATAAATAAATAAATAAATAGATAAATAAATAAATAAATAAATAGATAAATAAATAAATAAATAAATAAATCTACGAATAAGTCCCCCTTCTATCATTATATTATAGCTTAAGAAAATTTAAAAAAAATTTTAAGGACTGCTTTCTAATAAAAACACTAAAACTAAACTTCTCTTGGTGTGTTCACCTCACTTCTCCTTCCTTTCCATGACCAAGAAGAGACTATCAGTACATATTAAATTTTAGGAGACAATTTTCGCTATTGAGATTAAATTACGTGAAATCTTTACTTTTCATTTTCGTCCCAAGATCAAAAGGCTTATTGATCTCATTAAATAAATTCTAAGTCCATTTTGGCAGAACGTCGGACGTTGGACGGCGGACAAAGGACAGCAAATTTTTCAAAGAAAATGAGGTTTGTAGGCCTATTGAGGAAACCAATATTTAAAAAATACACTATGAATTCGACCTCTACGGTAGTCTGGAACTGAATTGAGAAAATACCAATTTTCAAAAATCTTTTATCATATAATTATATTATGACAAGAATCCAAAATTTTTCAAGCACCTTCCTTGAAATTCATGAGTTGGATAACAAAATCGTTTCAAGGCCTTTGTATCATATAAAGAAAGAAAGAATCTAAATAAATAAATGATAAAATGAATGAATGAATGAATAAATAAATAAATAAATAATTAAATAAATAAATAAATAAATAAATAATTAAATAATTAATTAAATAATTAATTAATTAATAGATAAATAGATAAATAGATAGATCAATAAATAGATAAGTAAATAAGTAAATAAATAAATAAATAAATAAATAAATAAATAAATAAATAAATAAATAAATAGATAAATAAATAAATAAATAAATAAATAAATTTAATAAATAAATAAATCTACGAATAAGTCCCCCTTCTATCATTATATTATAGCTTAAGAAAATTTAAAAACATTTTTAAGGACTGCTTTCTAATAAAAACACTAAAACTAAACTTCTCTTGGTGTGCTCACCTCACTTCTCCTTCCTTTCCATGACCAAGAAGAGACTATCAGTACATATTAAATTTTAGGAGACAATTTTCGCTATTGAGATTAAATTACGTGAAATCTTTGCTTTTCATTTTCGTCCCAAGATCAAAAGGCTTATTGATCTCATTAAATAAATTCCAAGTCCATTTTGGCAGAACGTTGGACGGCGGACAAAGGACAGCAAATTTTTCAAAGAAAATGAGGTTTGTAGGCCTATTGAGGAAACCAATATTTAAAAAACACACTATGAATTCGACCTCTACGGTAGTCTGGAACTGAATTGAGAAAATACCAATTTTCAAAAATCTTTTATCATATAATTATATTATGACAAGAATCCAAAATTTTTCAAGCCTCTTCCTTGAAATTCATGAGTTGAAGAACAAAATCGTTTCAAGGCCTTCGTATCATATAAAGAAAGAAAGAATCTAAATAAATAAATGATAAAATGAATGAATGAATAAATAAATAAATAAATAAATAAATAAATAAATAATTAAATAAATAAATAAATAATTAAATAATTAATTAAATAATTAATTAATTAATTAATAGATAAATAGATAAATAGATAGATCAATAAATAGATAAGTAAATAAATAAATAAATAAATAAATAAATAAATAAATAAATAAATAAATAAATAAATAAATAAATAAATAAATTTAATAAATAAATAAATCTACGAATAAGTCCCCCTTCTATCATTATATTATAGCTTAAGAAAATTTAAAAACATTTTTAAGGACTGCTTTCTAATAAAAACACTAAAACTAAACTTCTCTTGGTGTGCTCACCTCACTTCTCCTTCCTTTCCATGACCAAGAAGAGACTATCAGTACATATTAAATTTTAGGAGACAATTTTCGCTATTGAGATTAAATTACGTGAAATCTTTGCTTTTCATTTTCGTCCCAAGATCAAAAGGCTTATTGATCTCATTAAATAAATTCCAAGTCCATTTTGGCAGAACGTTGGACGGCGGACAAAGGACAGCAAATTTTTCAAAGAAAATGAGGTTTGTAGGCCTATTGAGGAAACCAATATTTAAAAAACACACTATGAATTCGACCTCTACGGTAGTCTGGAACTGAATTGAGAAAATACCAATTTTCAAAAATCTTTTATCATATAATTATATTATGACAAGAATCCAAAATTTTTCAAGCCTCTTCCTTGAAATTCATGAGTTGAAGAACAAAATCGTTTCAAGGCCTTCGTATCATATAAAGAAAGAAAGAAACTAAATAAATAAATAATAAAATGAATGAATAAATAAATAGAAAATAAATAAAATAAGTTAATAAATGAAATAAATCAATAAATAAGTAAATAAGTAAAATAAATAAATAAATGAATAAATAAATAAATAAATAAATAAATAAATAAATAAATAAATAAATAAATAAATTGATGAATAAATAAATCCAAGTACCCCTCCTATCATATTATATAGCTAAAGAAAAGAGGCAAATTTTTCCAAGTCTATTTTGGCCGGATGTCGGATGTCGGAGGACACATTTTTCAAAAAAATAAAAATTATAGTTCAGGTTTCCTGGATCGCGATGCTTAGATTCCAGAACACTTCTTGAGGGTGACTCATGATATGAGGCATTAAAGAACCTTGCAAAGTTTAGGTTATTGACCTTAGGAAAGACAACTAGTTGTTCGGATGATAGGTCTTAAGAAAGTGGGTCTTGTGTACGCCCCTGTTTGAACTTTTTAACAACGAACCTGTTCTATTGTTTTTTTTTTTTTGAGAAATTCGCCGTGCGCCATCCGGCGAAAAACTAGAAAAAATTTTGACTCCTATTGTATATAGCTTGGAGGATAAAGTATATAGCTCGAGTGTCAACATTTTTCCAAGTCCCCCTCCTATCATATTTGCGAGTGGGAATTTTTCTACGTCCCCTTCTGGAATAGGTCCAGATCACTGATGACGTCCTACTTCATACTAGGTTTATAGTAGACCTAGGCCTCCTTCAGACTAGCTTTATACTAGGTCTAGGCTAGCTTGAATTCTCAATACCGAAACCAATCTGACTCAGAACAGGTTCCCTACGTTCCTCGTTCAACTTCGTTAAGGAAGATGTCGTTTTTTTCCCCTTAACCTCATGACCGTATACGTCGTTTGATGAAAATGTTATAAAAATATTTCATTTCACAAAACTGTAAAGCACGCTTCACAAGCTTTTATTTCAAATTTTAGACCTAGAATGTCCAAGACAAGTGGAAAATGTGGCACGAAGGAAGTAATCTGTTAAAAAATTTGAAAAATTATGATTTTTCGAGTAATATATGAAAATATTCCTCTCTTTTTTGGAGGAAGCTGAGTGAGGAGATTCATCCCATTACCTATAATCTTGAAGGTTGAATACATTCCGTCAACTTTACTTCATTCAAAACAGAATAGTGACATTCACAGGAAACCAATTAGATTAGACGTCTGCTAATCAAATTGGCTATGGAAAAATTCAACGACTATCATAATTTCGATTTACTCTCGAATAGCACCAAAGTTTTTCACGATTATCTTTCTGCCAATTTTCCTAATTATTTTATTATCCAACAGAGAAAAACTACGTAACTCGAGGAAAACACATTTCGATTTCAAATAATTGAACAAAGGCCAAAACGTAATAGGTAGTACGAAATTTGTTTACCTCGAACACAATGTTTTCCTCGCAGATTATGTCCTTTTTGACGTACTTATCGCATACATCACACCTCTTTACGTAAGGCGCTAGAGATATTCTCGCTCAATGTAAACAGATGTGCAATCCGAAAAATCAAGTGGTGGTGGGAGTGGTGGGTCCATAAAGAACATACACCACCACCACCACCATCCATTTGATTTTTCGGATTGCACACCTATTTACATTGTGCGAGAATATTTTTAGCGCCTTACTTTACGTTGGAGCGGACCTCTTTTTGTTTATTTTCCCTATTGTGTAAAATTTAGTCGAAGTCTCGTCATTGGAATAAATAATGACTGACGTAGATATGGAACGATTGAAATTGCGCAACAACGCCGCACCTAGAAAAGTATCAATTTCCCCGAACCAAATAAAGCTCTTGGTCCTAACCCAGACGGTTGAGTTTCCTTAAGACGAAACACATTAATTTTAATGAGATTATTATTTCTTGGAATTGTTGCAGATTCAGATGAATGGTGTACCAACCACCAGATGGACATCTAATGTTCCTGTTGATCTGTGTTTCCTTCTAATTTTTTTTTATTTATTTAATTTAAAAAAATGTAGTTCTCCTCTCGTGCTGTGATATTCTCGTTACATTCCTATTCTGAAAATTCTCTGTTATTTTTTCCCCTCCTTTTTTTCCTTTTTTTTTTGTACGTCCTCTTAAGCAGTTTTTTTTTTCGAGTGCACTCTTTTTATTTTCTTTTTACACCTTCTTATTACCATGGACGCGTATTCTCCTGAGCTAATCTGGTTGATTATAATTAGTTTTATCGTCGCATTTATATTGTCTTTCGGAATCGGAGCGAACGATGTGGCAAATTCATTCGGCACATCTGTTGGAGCTCGGGTGCTAACCTTAAAAACCGCTTGTATATTGGCCACAATTTTTGAGATTGCTGGGGCTGTATTGATTGGTAGGTAATTTTTATTTCGAATTTGCCAAAAATGTTATTATCGTTCTATTCAGTGATACTTTTTAAATACAGGTTACAAAGTATCGGATACACTGAGAAAAGTTTTGATCGACGTGAATATATACGAAGGCTCGGAGAAAGAATTAATTTTAGGCTATTTATCCTCGTTAGGTGAGTAATAAAATGGTGTATTTTTATGGCATGCGATATTAATGTTAAACGTTGACGTACAGATTGTTAAATGTACCTATTAATGCAGGAGGAAGTGGAATATGGATGCTTACAGCCACAGCTTTTCGATTACCCATATCTGGGACACACTCGATAGTCGGTGCATCTATTGGTTTCTCTTTAGTTGCTCGAGGAACGAAAGGATTACAATGGTCGACATTGTGTGGAATAGGTGAGTATATTTTTGCTGTAATATCATCGTTGTCGAGTGCTTCTATATTTTTCGATGTCAACGACAACTGGGGGAGATCAGTCTCTTAAACACTATTTTTTAAATATTGCTGGTATATGTAGACTAGTAGGCCACACTTCACTTTGGGGAACATATGCTATTGTTAGAAATATTACTAATGTAATACATGAGAAAACATACAATGCACTATAACACGGTTGCGTTCCGAAAATTATAAAATAAATATTTTTTTCTATCTTGAAAAAAATATATATCCATTTATCAAGCATTAGTCCTTAATCGAGCTCGATTGAACCCAAGGTTCGTTATTCATGAAAAGTGTGTTTGTGGATACTATTTCAGGGTAGAATATGAATTCATTTGGACAAAAATCTACTCTATGTTCAATCGTCATCAGAAATGGTAGAATAATTGATTTTCTTTTCTCATTAACCAACGAGTCACACTACTTTATTAACCTGAAGAGAAGTACCTAGGCCTACATACTTAATTGAATATTTAATAAGTTTAGTGAGTGACTTTGAGGTTCATGAGATCAAAGTTTGAAAAGATGAAGTTACTGATGAATAAAGATCAATTCGTCCTTTCCGAAGAAAATTCCCGTAGGTATAGAAATCTTGGTTGATTAGGTATACATCTTTCCTCAAGGTCACGGGATGAAAGTGGATTTCCTTAATTTCTTCTTCAAAAGAACTGTTAGTCTTATCAATGAAAAAAATCCGTCAATGTGGAATTCAAAATGAATAAAATTCTAGCCATCACAAGAAACTTTATAGACTAGGTATCCTGTTATCAATTTTCTCTTTGTTCACAGTATCATCCTGGTTCATCTCTCCGGTCTGTTCTGGTACGGTTTCGGTAGTAGTTTACGTACTGATAAGAAAATTTATTTTAAATTCGCCAAATCCAGTGAAAAACGGTTTGAATTCGCTTCCTGTATTTTACGGCGTGACGATAGCTATAAACGTATTTTCTGTTGTCGAAGACGGTTCAAAAGGTAAACAAGGAATTTCATTTAACATGACGTTCAGTAATTTCCGGAAAGAAAAATTTACTGGGACGATTGGCTTTTTCAGTGTTACCACTAACCGAAATACCGCTATGGGGTTCGTTATTGATTAGTAGCGTCATCGGGTTGTTGAGCGCGGTCATCGTGTACCTTTTCGTAGTTCCGAAACACCACATTAGATTGAGTAAGAAATTGATTCGATTTTACAAAATGCGTAGTAGGCCTTATCGTGATCTTATACTTACGTATTATTGAGATGATGCTGAATATGTTATTAGGTTGCATTCCATCAATTACGCGGGCCAATACTGTAGAGAGCGCTTTTCACGATAATAGATTGCAAACGAACGGAACAGCAAATAATTCACCTTTTAAACGGACTGATGATGATTTTTATATTTTGAGAAAATACGACGAACGCTCACAAGACAAAATCGAAATGAATGAAATAAAAACCGATAGCGTAAGTACAAATAAATGTACATAATTCGAAAAATTAAATGTAAAAATACTTACTTGATGGGTGTACACCTACCTAGGGATTTTGGAAGATGGAGAAAACTCGCGGCTTCTTTAACGTAGTTGAACGAGGGGTGAAAGGGAACCTGTTTTATGGGGTACGTGGGATCTGAAAAATGTAGATTGTGACGTCAAAAACCGTGACTTGGGAACTATATATGATAGAAGGGAGACTTGGAAAGAGGAACGTAGGGAACCTGTTCTGTGGGTTGAATTGGTTTTCGTATGGAGAATTCAAATCGAAATCTTGAGATTGTTTAAGGGTGAGCAAACGTCACGCAACCGATTTGCACGAATAAAGATAAAAAAAAAAATATGAAAAAGTTTCGAAAATACGTGGAAAAACATGCATTTTATTCGATAGGTTAGAAAAGATGTTCGGAATGTTCTCCGGAAATCTAGTCGAAAAGTCGAAAAGTTTGTAAAAATCGTCGAGTCTTTTTCATGTTTTTTTTTTTTTTTTTTTTCGATTTTTTCATTCGTGCAAATCGGTTGCGTGACTTCTGCTCACCCCTTAGGGTTCGAAAGTCGAAATTTTTCCAAATCTTCCTCCTATCATATATAGCTCGAGAGTCAAATGTTTTCCAAGTTTTTGGTTGAACGGCGCAACAAAAATATAAAAATAAAGCTGAAGCTATCAAAAAGAAATTTTTTTATAAAACTGAAGAAATATAACTAAAATAAAAAAATAAATAATTACTTTGATACTATGGAAATTATTATCAAATAAATATCGAAATATAAAATTATAAATTTCGCTAAAATAATTATGTATATAAATTGAAAAATGAGGAAATTCTATCAATAATACACAGATAAAAAATGTATTTAAAAATATAAATATTAAATAGGTGAATAAAAGTATTTTTAATAAAAAATTAAATGAAGTTTTACCAGACGCTTTTCAAACAAATAAAAAAAAAGAAAAAATTTTAAGGCACTAATATCCAAATTTCAAAAGACACATTTATTTTCAACGACGTTTTGACGACACTGTCGTCTTCATCGAGAAGAATTACGATACTACAATGAGTGAAGATCTTTTTAATACCAAGTTGAATGCAAAGCAAAGACGTCCAAACATACGTATCACAACTAGATGCATTTATAATTACAAACTTGAGTTAGTTGGGCTTTCGGGCAACACTTTGTGTTGAAAATGAAAACTCGAGATCATTTTCATCATCAACTCGCTTTTTTTCTTTTTTTTTTTTTTTTGAGTAGGTTTCAAACCCGTGTATTATTTTTGAAACTTGCGCATTAAGCAACGTATTGTACAAATAGTACATAATATTTATGCATAAAATTGTGTTATTTTCAGCCTAAATCAGTACCCGTTTCAAATGGAGAGAAGACGAAGGAAAAATACTCGGAAAATACCCCGAATAATAATCAGAAAAATAAAAGGAAATCTGAAAGAGGTTAGTATATTTTGTCACATAAAATTTGTTTCTTTTCCAAGTCAAAAATGATTAGAATATTCTCGAATGGTTTTCCGGTGTGTCATCACAATAATTATTATTTTCTTTCTCTCATTCCGAACAAATGAATGTATATTAAAATTCTACCCGCGGCTAGTGATTTCTTAACCGTTATATTTCTTCTAATATATCTTTCTTATACTCGAGATTGAAGACTTGCATTTCTCGTTTTACTACCCTTGCTTAAAAATATATTCTTTATATGTACGTGAAACCCTCATTTTTTTAATCATGACTGGTGACTTTATACGTGAAATACAAATACAAACAGTGTTTTCTGTTGTAGAATTGGAGTCGAACGCTTGTGCAATTCCACTGATTAAAGTCGATACTACTGTGGTAAGAATAATTTCTCTGCTCACTCGGCAAAATCAATGAACTTGATCCTCTCGTATAATACTGGCTAGAACAATTGCTGAACGAGGGGAAAAAAAGAGATGTTGTTTCTGGCTGCACTTTCAAGTCCCTAAACTAGGTCACAGTTCTCACCTTCACTGCAGGAACTACGATTTTTTGACCGGACGGTGGACTGTGAACACCGACGTTTTCCCAGACCAGGGGTGCCGTGATCCGCCTGGTCCAATGAAGAAACCCCCTCAAAATTTCTTATAGCTAAAAAAAATGATATGCACCCCCCCCCCAAAAAAAAAAAAAACGATTACGAAGAATCATCTTCATAAAAATGGCCTCACGGCACCCCTGCAGACTAAAAGAGGTTTCCTGTCGATGAATTCAAAATTTAAAAAAAAAAGAAAAGAAAAACCAGAGATATTATATCTTTTGCGATGGTACCAAGAACTCACTACCCCTCCAACAAGTCAGCCAACTGTCAAGGTTGGCCTCCGTCATTTCGAAACATTATTCCAAACCCTCTTTTTCAATTTTTATTGAGAGTCGGAATTTTTTCGAGTCCCAATCTTCATTATATTGCTTAAGGTTCGAAAATTCCTCAAGTCTCCCTCTTCTTACACGCATAACTCAGCAGTGTGAGGTGGATATTGAGCTTCAGTAGCTTAGCTCCCTTGTTTTGGGCCCTCCTATAAAGATCCGAACTTTTTGAAAATCGTGGTATCGCGAAAAACTTTATATTTTTTTTTTTTTTTTATCTGAGTCACGAATTTCCCTCCTCAGCCCTGCCCCACCTCTTGTAAATATTTACGTAATTTGTTACACCTTCTTCATTTTTCTCTACTACTTCGTATTTGCATTGATGATCACTAGGTACCCAACAAATTAAAATACTTTTCATGCTGAAAACGATGCCGTTTTTCGTTTCTTGCGATTGGCTCGATTCATTTGTGTTACGTCTACCTTTACTCGCCGCAGATCGTTGCGGCGGTATGCGTCCGTTCCGTGACGATCCACGACGAGTAAACATAGACATAACACAAATGAATCGAACCAATCTCAAGAAACGGAAAATAGGATCGTTTTCAGCATAAATCTTTTAGAATCAATTATTCCCGGACCGAAGAATTTCAAAAAATTGTAATTTATTGTGTAGTGATAATTATTATGATCATTCTTTTTTGATAAACAGGAGAAAACTGATGCAGATCGATCGCAACCAATTACGCCGAATAAGGAGGAAGGGGGAGCAAACTCCACTATGCGTACCCCCATCGAAATCATATTCACATTCTTGCAGATTCTGACCGCAATTTTTGGTTCGTTTGCTCACGGGGGTAATGATGTAAGGTAACGAGAATGCATCACGTTTTTCCTTTTAACAAAAGAAAATCTCACTTTTGAAGATAACAACGGAGTCTTATTACAGTAACGCGATTGGTCCGCTCGTTGCCATTTGGTTGATTTATTCCGAAGGATCAGTTTTGCAAACGTCTGAAACGCCGTTCTTCATTTTACTTTACGGAGGCATCGGCATCTCGGTCGGATTGTGCATTTGGGGTCGAAATGTGATAAAAACCGTCGGCGAGGATCTCACTCGAATTACTCCATCCACGTACGTATCAACTGTTT
Source organism: Aspidiotus rigidus (assembly GCA_035079385.1). Classification (NCBI taxonomy): domain Eukaryota; kingdom Metazoa; phylum Arthropoda; class Insecta; order Hemiptera; family Diaspididae; genus Aspidiotus; species Aspidiotus rigidus. The sequence goes on from JAVHKY010000023.1 coordinate 6,864,758, forward strand.
CCTCATTGATGTTCCATTAAAATGTTCAATACGTTATCATGGATTGTTTCAATATTCCAGTGGATTTTCAATTGAATTAGGGAGCTCAATGACCGTCCTTTTAGCTTCAAAATTAGGTGTTCCTATTAGTACGACACATTGTAAAGTTGGATCCGTCGTTTTCGTTGGCTGGTCTTCGTCCTCGGCTGAAGGAGTTGACTGGGGGCTGTTTAAGTATGTTTGAACAATTTTCTAACCATTAGCATAGCGTACAGTTTCAGTTCCTAAATTGGTTAGTACTCGGGGAAGAGAGCGTTATTATTTTGAATCTTGCTCGTAAACGTATTCGCAGAAAAATTTAGCAACAGGTGTAATTCGAGTCGGGTGTATTTTATTTTTCAGTCCCTCTCCTTGAAGTGTAGGTATCTGTTTTCCTCTTTTGCAAGTTTTCTATCATCAGGTGTAAGAACAGTGGGTATTTCTTCAGCAAAGATTGCTGAAAATTGAAATCTCGAACTCGTTTTCAGCTATTTCACTCATCAATAATTAATGTATACGCTACATATGCGCAAGGTGTTTTTTAGTTGTACCTCAAATACATATTTTGTTTTTTTCAGAAATATAATCTTCGCGTGGGTGATTACGTTACCAGTGTCAGCTATTCTGAGTGGAGGACTGATGTTTGTGTTGTGTCGTTACCTTCTGTAAATTATTTATTAAAATGGAGATTGTACAAGCAATTTTTAATCACGTTAACAAAGGTTCTCACCCGCACATGATGAATTCTCTGAAACTACGTTTATTGCGCTTTCACAGCAGAATTCATAATTATAATGATTGACCAAATTTAAAGGTCACATTTTGTCAATTGAGAGTTTAATACACAGGCACTAAAAACTGAATAGATGACGTAATTATTGATATTTTATCGCAACATAATATTTTTTTAGATAAAAATTTTCGAAATTGAGATATAGAGACTGTATGTTTTTTCTTTGTACCATTTAATACCTATCATTTAGGAAAATATAAGAACCTTTTGTTTTTCTTTTTTCTGTGTTCAAAAGATATTACGCTTACAGAGACAAGAATTTCATCTCCGATTATTTTTTTCACTCGTGCGTATTTCTGAAAATTATTCTTCGCTAAATCGGTCGACAAAATAATTTGGAACTTGGGCCTAAAAAAAAAAAATATCAATAGTGTTGTGAAGATTTAATCGGTACCTTGAAAGTGAATTTTCATCTTCTATTTGTACTTGTACCATTGTTTTATGATCGAAATGAATAAAATCGTTTTTGTTGTGAATGTTACACATATTTGAATTATTTATCAAAAACGCTAATCATCTTTCAATGTGTAGATGTGCATAATTATTACAATTATGATAGTAAGTTTTATTGATATTGTTGGGAGTTCAGGGAGTTCAAGAAAAAAAAAAATCTCCATATAAACCCTCTATAAGTACATGAGAGAAGGAAGCAGGTGAGTTCTGATGGTTATTTGATAAGGAAAATAATCCCTTATTTCGTTCAAAACGTGAAATTTTCTGGATGAACTTACTCCGATGGTTTACCGAAAATTCATCATGAAGTAAGTATAGCGCCAACAAAATCAAATTTCAGAAATAAATGACTTTTAGATAACCTTTTTTTTTTTTTCTTTCTTTTTCCTCTGTTCTCTTTTCCACATGTCGCTGTGGATGCTGTCATGCTACATTCTTACTTACGGAAAAAATTTCTTGAACGTTATAAAGTAATGAGCACCGCTTTTTATAACAACAGACTTTGTTTTTTTCTTTTCTTTTTTCAAGTGGAAACCGAAAATTCTTCGGGGTTCACATTGAATTTCCACATCACATCTTAGGTCCGAAAAATAATTAGAATTTAGAATAATTTTCGATGTCCACTAGGAAAAGAAACCCAAGTCTGAAGGACTGACGAGACCCAATACCAAACCAGAAGAACGCAATGCACATAAAGAAATTATGTTTTGTATATTGACAAAATTAACAGGTCTTTAGCCTCTAGTAATAATTAAAAAGGTCATCATTAATGATGATCAGAATATATACTTCATTCAAAGTCTTAAATTTTTGCCCTTCTTTCTTCAGGAATAATTATTCTTCAATTTTTTGAGAATCCTGCTGAAAATAAATTACTTTAAATGACTTAGATGACCTAAATGACCTCATTTCAAAAAAAAAAAAAATGACTTAAGTGACTGTTAGACACCCTGTAATAGGTATTTGGCCACTTTCCGATATCTTTCGAGTTTTCTAGAAAAATATTTTCAATGACCAATATTCGGTTCTGCGCACAAGCAAGCTAATTTTATTCGAAGAAGATGGTATCTGAAAATGTAGTTTGGACATGTATGGAAATTCTTCCCGAGCTTCGAGACGTCACCGAAATTCGACGAGAATGTTGAAAAACTAATTATTTAAGTAGCTGATCGTGATAAAATTTACAAATAGATAACAATTTGTTCTTCGTATAATGACAGCAAGATGATTATGTATTATTGGAAATATTTACGAAGAATCTTCCGATAGCATCTTTCAACTGTTCTAGCTTGATAAAAATAAAGAACTATCAAAAATTAATAACAGACATCACTATTAAAAATTGAGATTTATTTTCCCACTTCGCGTAATAATGTGATGTTGAACTCACTAAGTTGTTTCACTATGTATCCTTGACAACTTTTTGCATATTAACCTGAAAGAAGAATAAATTCTATAGGGACACCAGTCATATTTCAAAGACTGTAGTAATTGCTATCATAAATTTCTAGTACCTACCGATAAACCAATCATTTATTGAACAAAAATTTGATTTGTAAGACTACGTGAGAAAATGAGTCGGAAAGTCTAAGTATTAAATTTACCTATTTGAATGATGGTTCTTTTTTTTCTCGCGCTCTCACTGTTCTGAAAAAAATTTTCCGTTGGAAAAAAAAATTGAAAACTGGGGTAAAAATAGCATTCATCATAATGAGAACCATTTGTACAACATTATTTAAAATAGGTGCCTAAGTCAAGATAAATTTATCAAATATTTCCGAGAACTCTCCAATATAAGACCATAATAAAAATCAACATTTGAAAGGTTCTGAAAGCTGATTTTCTTACGAGAGTATTGATGCAAATCGATGCAATACAAAATGAACGCTGGTAAGACTTTTTTCCCAGTCCATTACAATTATATACGAAATACACGACGTATTGGTGAGCCTTTCATTGTAATAAAATTAATAATGCCCTGATCGTACACGTATAACACAATTTTTAAAGACGTGATGTAAGGTGCTCGCGGTAATCAAAGTTATCTTTTTCATCGGCTAAGTGTACTGGATAGACCTGAAAAAGATGGCGTAATGTTATATAAAATCATAATTGCTTCGCAACTTATTTTGTTTTGGTCGCGCAATAAAATCGATCACAATTAGGTACTCGTTTTTCCCGATCACAGCACCAAATGAACATTTAGGACAGATCACGTGAATTCCAGTAACCAGTGGTGGGGTTATAAAATTTCTCTAAGGGAAAGGTTTGGCAAAATTTGACGGTCAAAGAAAATCTTTCAATACCGCTTGGCTACTCCAAAGCGGTGGTGGTCATGTATAGAAGATAAATAATGTTGAAAACTAGCTTTTCTTTGCAGGGTCGCCAAGCGTTTCTTTGAAAATTTAAAATGTGAGGTGATTTTCAAATAATTAAAAGATGAGGCATAAGAGGCCTCATACAATTTTCCCGTGTCTAAAAAATGGCTCCAGTCTGCGTGCTGTGATTTCCCCCGGAGTTATTGAAGACCACCTCTTCCCACGAAAAAATCTGCCGTTACACCCCTGGGATACTGACGAAATTTCTCAAAAAAGACCAAACAGGCAAAATGAAAACAAAAACTAGATATGTATAGGGGGGCAAAGGTCGAGATTTTTTCAAATCCTAAGGCCATGTAGAGATTGTTGGTCGAGATTTTTTCAAGTACTGCAGTCATATTATATAGAGGTCGCAGGTCGAAATCCTTCCCCCCGGGAACCCAGTTTAGATCTTATCTGAGGGAATACTCAAGAAACAAGACCTTGACTTCGCCAGAAAATCAAAAATTTTCCAAGTCTTACCCGTCCTAAATGTACGGGACGGGCGATGCCGAATTGAGTCCCGAGTTGTCGGGGAGGGGTGGCAGAATAATATACGAATTGAGTCCCGTAGTGTCGGGGGTAAAAAAAGGGAATGTCTTCATGTGTCGGCGGTACACAACCGAATTGAGTCCCGAGTTCACGAATGATTCTCATTTCCTTTCTGCCTAAATGTTTCTTCAACTTACGAATGTCGATGATTTTGCCGTAGGTGTCGCATTGGACCTCAAGAAGAGTATCTATGAGAATGAATATATTGGGGTATGCAGCGTAGAAGGAACCGAACAATTCCGAGGGTTCAAACTCCATGGCGAAATCAATTATTTTATTTATAGTACGAGTATGTCGAAAGACTGTTTCATAGGCTTCAATCGTCTTATTCGTCAGAAGACAAAATACTAGAGAAACATAAGCGTTGTACTTAAATCCATGAACTGTAGAAAGCTGAGATCAAGTTGCCTACAGCAGAGGACGAAGGAAATTCCATTTCATCGTATTTTTGCGAAAATTATTCATTCAATGATGAACATTGAGTTACCTACAGCAGAGAACGAAGGAAAATGAACAAATTCACCTATTTTCTCAGACGTAGTACCGCCAACGCTTCGCGACTCAATTCGGACTCCACCTTTTTCTACCCCCGACACTATGGGACTCAATTCGGATATTACTTTACCGTCCCCTCTCCCTTTGGGACTCAATTCGGTTATGTACCCCGACACTTTGGGACATAATCCGGCTATCGAAAACAGGTACCCCCCGTTCCCGGGACTCAATTCGGTTACGCTCAAATATACGGACTCTGCAGACGAAACTTTTACAAGTCTGTGAAATAGGTTAGCGCTCTTACCTCTTGAGGACCCACAATCGGCCGGAGGGAAAACGAACGGCGTAGATCTTCACCAGAAGACACTTTCCCCATAAAATAGTTTCCCTAAGGAAGAGTTATACGTATCCTTTCCCTGGGTGAGAAAATTCAAATCCTTCTCGAGATACCCACGAAAACCTGCAGTCCGTACTTTGTTTGCGTGGTTCGAAGTACATTTAACTCGAGACCGGTTTTAGAATTGAATAGGCCCACCACTTCCCTATTCTTATCACACAGGACAGAAGCTGGTTTTCCACTGAAATCGACTGTCCACTTCATGCAATATATCAGAAAGTACAGTGCACAAGAACCTGAGCTCTTTAGTAATTAGGGCTCTTTAGTAATTAGGGCTCTTTAGTAATTAGGTTTTGCAATAGTCTTCTCTTAGTTCAGAAGTCAGAATTTTTTGAACTCCTACCTTTTCTCATAATTTTTAGCTTAACAGCGAAATTCGTCCAAGTTCTTCGTTCTCTTGCTAAACCTCATTTCAAAGTAATGAAAAACCTGGAAAATTTTTAAAAAATCGGGTCGTAAGCTCTGAATTCTAGTGTCTGTTTTCTTAAACAAATCCAGATAGTTTCCACGACGATGAAAGTAATAAAAAATGATCACCATAATGATGTTTCTATTTGTCAAAATAGTAAGTCAAATCTGGCTAAGTCGAATCCGAAAGATTGCCCGAGTTGACTGTTTTCCGAGGTCCTTTTAAATTGGACTTGAAGTAATGAAAAATTCGAGTTGGGGAATTTCTGCCAGTTTTGGATAGATATACGAAATTTTTGATAAGAGCTAGTCAATTTTGGTCAACATTCCCTGTGGTCTCAATTTAGTTAATTTTGATATGTTCCATGTCTTTTCTCTCGCCGGACCCCGATTTTGAAACTCGCGAGTACACCCCCCCGTCAAGAGAAATCTCTACCCCGTGGGTGATTCAGAAATTCGCGAGTACACCCCGCGTAATGATAATAAATAATTATATTAATTAATTAATTAATTAATTAATTGATAATTAGATAAATAATTAAATAATTAAATAATTAAATGGTTAAATGATTAAGTAATTAAATAGTTAAATAATTAAATAATTAAATAATTGAATAATTAAATAAATAGATAGTTAAATAATTAATATAATTAATAATTAGAAAATTTTCGAAGTCCCTCTTCCTATCATATATGGCTGGATAGTCGAAATTTTTCCAAGTCCCCTAGACTTGAATTGTCTCATACCATTCCAATACAACAGCGAGACAGGGGGCGAACGAGCGGAGCGAGTTCGCGCTACCTCATATTTCGCATAGAAGACTTGAATTTTCTCATACCATTCCAATACAACAGCGAGATCGCTCGTTCGCATCACGAAAGTTGATACTTCAAAATATAGAACACCCACAATTACCTCAAAATATTTCTCATACAAGACTTATACGACGCCAAGATAGGTAAAGGGGTAAACGAATAATATCTCACGAACACTTGACCTAGTAGAAGCCTAGAATGAAATATTTCAAGATGACTGATAAAATATAAAAGACATGGAACATGATTTTCATTTATTTGGCTATGCCAGAAAATTTCTTGAAAATTTTTTTCTTAGAATTATCCTCCCAAGAGCGCAAATAAATTAAAGTGTCTAAACCACAAAATGAAATTATGCGTGGACTTTAGTTCTAAAATTTTTTAGAATTTTATTTATTTATTTATTTATTTATTTATTTATTTAATATTAAAGTGCTGCCCAGCACAGCCAGATTGGCCAATTATGGGGCAGCACTAAATACATTTTAAATTAGTAATGACGATAATAATAATAAATGATATTAATAATAATGATAATAATAACAATAATAATAATAATCATAATAATAATAATAATAATAATAATAATAATAATAATAATAATAATAATAATAATAATAATAATAATAATAATAATAATAATAATAATAATAATAATAATAATAATAATAATAATAATAATAATAATAATAATAATAATAATAATAATAATAATAATAATAATAATAATAATAATAATAATAATAATAATAATAATAATAATAATAATAATAATAATAATAATAATAATAATAATAATAATAATAATAATAATAATAATAATAATAATAATAGTAATAATAATAATAAATTATTGCCCCACTGACCCTGAAAAGAAGCTGGACTGCATTGACTTCTTTATCACCAGGGCAATCTCCAGTGGTTATATAGAACTTCGCAATCTTGATGTACTTTCTTCCGACCACTCGCCGCTTCTACTCACGCTGAGCAACACAATAGTTACCAAGGCTTCCAGACCTCAACTCACCACAAAGAGCACCAACTGGAACCAGTTCCGAGCAATTGTCAATGAGAAAATTGACCTCCGCATCAAGCTGAAAACCATAGCTGATATTGATCATGCCGCATAAACACTGCAGACTGTACTTATTGAGCAGCAAAACAGAGTACCCCTGCTCATAGGCCAACTCCAATAGTGCGATCATACCCACGGGAAGTTAGGGAAATGGTCAAAAAAAGAAGAGCCGCAAGGCGTAAATGGCAGAAAATTCGTAATCCTACAGATAAGACGTCAGTAAACAAACAAAGTGAACTGATAGCTAAGATGAACAACAAATCCTTTGAAGAATTTGTCTGCACACTGGATACAACCGCTGATTCTAACTACTCTCTCTGGAAAGTTTCTAAAGCTACTAGGAAGCCACCGCTCAAAGTTGCCTCAAATAGGTACGTCCACAGTGATGCAGACAAAGCAGCAGCATTTGCATCCCATCTTGAAAGTGTGTTCCAGCCAAACAATATAGATTCTGATATCCAGCTAGTCATATACAGTAATCCTGGTTTCCCAATAAAACCAGTTTCTCCGACAGAAATTTGCGAGGTTATTAAAAAGTTGAAGCCGCGCAAAACACCTGGCCTTTCCTCATAACTTCCAATATTCACGCTGGGTGTCCAAAAAAAGTATACGTATTACTGACCTACATATATAATGCATTTTCCAAGCCTATGGAAAAGAGCCAAGGTCATACTAATTCCAAAATCGGGCAAACCTGCGGAAGATCCTGCCTTCAGCACACTCTCAAAAGTCTTTGAGGAACTTATCCGCTCTCGTCTCCTCAAAATAGTGGACAATCCTGAAATAGTCCCCTTGCACCAATTTAGTTTTCGTGCCAAACATAGCACAATTGAGCAATAGTGCACCGTGTGACCACAAAAAGACATAATGCCCTAGAAGCAAAAGAATTCTGCCCGGCAATCTACCTTGATGTTCATCAGGCGTTCGACCGTGTTTGGATAAAATAAGTGAATACCTTCCAACATCGTACACCAAGTTGTTACAGTCATATCTCACTCATAGAGAGTTTGAGGTTCACTATGGGGAGGCAGTCTCTACTGTCAAGCCAATCCTGGCTGGTGTTCCGCAGGGCAGTGTCCTAGGACCTCTCCTCTATGAGCTGTTCACTGCCGGCATTCCAACCACGGGTAAAACAGAGCTGGTCACGTTCGCTGATGACTAGGCCATCTTGGCCTCCCATCCTCAACATGAGGTACGGTAGCTAATCTACAGGAAACAGTTACAAAGGTAGCTAACTGGACAAAAAGGTGGGAAATTAAAGTAAATGTTTTCACGTCAAAGTACTTGATGTACACAATACTTGGGTCTCTACATAGACAGCCGCCTCAACTGGAGAAGCGTGATGAACTTAAGCTCTGATTCCGCTTCCTGCTATGGCTAATTATAGCCCGTAACAAACTCTCATTGGACAACAAAAGGCTTCTGTACGTCTCTATTTTACACCCAGCGTGGTCCTATGGAGCCCCGAAATGGGGTAGTGCTGCCAAATCAAATATTGAAATCCTACAACGTCAGCAAAACCTCATCATACGTAAAATCACGGGCGCGCTGTGGTATCTTACAAACGAAAATTTACACCACGATTTCAGGCTTCCGACAGTCCACGAGAAAATTGCTACGGCTTAAGAAAAAAGGGTCCACCAACACGCCAACAGTTTGGCCATCCAACTAATGGATAATCCAACAGTCCGAAGACTCCGGACACGTCATTACGTAGATGTAGTGCTTAGTGTTAGTTAACTAAGTCATAACCCGTAAGCCAAATTTTATCGATTACTTTTTGGGAATGCCCCCTGAGTAAATTTTAATGTTAACGTAAACGCGGGTCAAATATACTTGTGAATGTCCTATTAAACGCAGTTCAAATAGAAATTTAATAATAAATAAAAAAAAAGAAAAAATTTTGATTGATTTGAGTCGAAAATTTTTGATTTTGGTTAAATGCTGGTCAATTTCTGTAAGAGTTGGCAGAATGTGACACTTTCAAAGAAAGTGCGTTAGGACCGGACAGATTTGTTCGACCTAACTATAGGTACGGTCAACCGAAGTTCAGCTGTATTACATTTTGGACTTTCATAGCTCTAATCGCAAGAAGCAAAACAGAAAGAGAATATAACTATTCGCCTCTTGAAACAGGAAAAAAATCGAGATTGCGCGATCGAAAGAAAAAATTGTCCAAAGAAAATGCAATTTCGAGTACAATGTGAAAAGCATTATTTAACTCATTTAGAAACTGGTTACAACTGTGCAATATAAACACGCACAATACAAAACGATAAGCGTAAGGTAATGCATCAAAATTAAGGATATAAATATATGAACCATCCAACAAACAAGAGACCGATCTTCCTTGGCCTAATTTCATTGAGAACTTGCTATAGTACAGCTTATGCGCACACTTACGAATGCATCCTATATTTTATTTATTCTTCACGAATGCTTTTCACCTCGCGAATTGTGAGCAGCACATTACCGACAAAATACGTGTAGTATGTATTATCAGAGAGTAGCGATCGAATGGTGACAATATTCGAGAAGTCTCGTTTCAACGTCATCGTCGCGCACAATGTAATAAAAGAAGTACAGGTCGCTAATTATGTCGAGCACGCGAATGCTTAAGAGACGAGGAAAGTTTACGAAACCTTCATCAGGTTCATGAAAAACAGAAATCTGTATTCACGCGTTATGTATAATTTCACTTTTTTTTTTAATCGAAATTAATCGAGTGTCTTTCCTCATCGACACGTCTGTCTCGACGAGAAAATTTTGGAATTGGGACCACAATTTCGAAAGTTCATCGACCATCCAGTAATTAGTAGGGTCCTAATCGTAAATCCACTCGATGTGGCTGTTAAAAGCAATTTTATTATTGATTATAATTTTACATACTCAGACGAACAAATATAGCCTGTATGCCTATTTTTCTCACTCCCTGTTTTCCGAGGTACCACCCCCCTAATCTAAAAATTTCGTCCATCTCGAGAAATATTGACTTTTTGAAAAAAGTTTTCAAACAAAAGTTGTTCCATTAAGTCTTCCCTACAACTTTACCTCTTATGAAAATTTCATTTTGAGCAATCCTCGCGCTTCAAATTTGAAAAACCATGGTAGAAAAAACAAAGAATTACAATTTTTTACATTTTTATCAAACATACAGTCACAAAAAATGTTTAGAATTCAGTTTCCTTTCGAATGAGTATCAAGATGAGACGACTCCACCCCACCCCTCTCTCATTTCAAAAGATCCACCCCCACCCCTCCTCTTGCCTCGCAAACATTTGATTATGATAAATTTTCAAAAAAAGATGCTTCATTTTAATTTATCATGATTGTTCACTTCACCTTTTTACCTTAAATTTAGAAATTCCTTGAAAAAGTACGTCTGCCTTAAGAAGTTACAAGTTCTAGCTCAGAGGAGATCAATTGAGATTAATTTTCAATTTCCTGATCAGCTTTTACATCATCAGCTCAGAAGGGTAACATAATAGGCTGGAGGTTAGACTTATTACTATTCAAAACCTCGATTTTGACTAAGAGGAGGGGCTAGGGTTCAGCATTTGAAATGAGGGAGGGGTGGGGTGGTCTTCTTGACACTCATCATTCAAAAGTGAATTCTAAACATTTTTTTGTAGTCATATATTTGACTGCATGTTCAAAATTTCTCATTAAAAATGTAAAGCAACGTGATTCTTTGTTTCTTTTACCATGTTTTTCAAATTTGAAAGGCGAGGATTGTTCAAAATGAAACTTTCATAAGAGGTAAAGTTGTAGAGCAAACATAATGGAACAACTTTTGTTTGAAAACTTTTTTCAAAAAGTCAATATTTCTCGAGATAAACGAGCTTTTTAGATTAAGGGGGTGATACCTTGGAAAACAGGGAGTGAGAAAAATAGGCATACAGGCTATATTTGTTCATCTGAGTATGTAAAATAATAATCAATCATAAAATTGCTTTTAACAGCCACATCGAGCGGACGGGTTTTTCTGTACAATTGGGACCCTACTAAATATTGAGTCCAAACTCGCACAACTTAATGCGAAGCTTGAAGTGGAAGAGCGGACAGGATTTACGGGGAGAGAGGAGGTTACTCCTAAATTGAAAAAAACAGAGTGGTTGCGCTGTAGGTGGCAATTTATGGAAGCTGGACAAGAAGGTGATTGCGTATTCTTCACCATAAGAAGAAACTCTCATAAAATCAGCTCTATCCCTTTTAATGTAAATTTTTATTAAAAATTTTCTGGCATAGCCAAATAAATGAAAATCATGTTCCTTGTCTTTTATATTTTATCAGTCATCTTGAAATATTTCAGTCTAGGCTTCTACTAGGTCAAGTGTTCGTGAGATGTTATTCGTTTACCCCTTTACCTATATTGACGTCGTATAAGTCTTCTATGAGAAATATGAGATAGCGCGAACTCGCTCCGCTCGTTCGCCCCCTGTCTCGCTGTTGTATTGGAATGGTATGAGACAATTCAAGTCTAGGGGACTTGGAAAATTTCGACTATCCAGCCTTTATTTATTTAATTATTTAATTATTTAATATTATTTATTTATTTATTTATTTATTATTAATTCTTCTACTAGGTCAAGTGTTCGTGAGATATTATTCGTTTACCCCTTCACCTATCTTGGCGTCGTATAAGTCTTGTATGAGAAATATTTTGAGGTAATTGTGGGTGTTCTATATTTTGAGGTATCAACTTTCGTGGGGCAAACGAGCGATCTCGCTGTTGTATTGGAATGGTATGAGACAATTCAAGTCTAGGACACTTGGAAAAATTTCGACTATCCAGCCTTTATTTATTTAATTTTTTAATTATTTAATTATTTAATTATTTAATTATTTAATTATTTCATTATTTAACTATTTAACTATTTAACTATTTAATTATTTAATTATTTAATTATTTAATTATTTAATTATTTAATTATTTAATATTATTTATTTATTTATTTATTTATTTATTATTAATTCTTCTACTAGGTCAAGTGTTCGTGAGATATTATTCGTTTACCCCTTTACCTATCTTGGCGTCGTATAAGTCTTGTATGAGAAATATTTTGAGGTAATTGTGGGTGTTCTATATTTTGAGGTATCAACTTTCGTGGGGCGTACGAGCGATCTCACTGTCGTGTTGGAATGGTATGAGAAAATTCAAGTCTTCTATGAGAAATATGAGGTAGCGCGAACTCGCTCCGCTCGTTCGCCCCCAGTCTCGCTGTTGTATTGGCATGGTATGAGACAATTCAAGTCTACGGGACTTGGAAAAATTTCGACTATCCAGCCATATATGATAGGAAGAGGGACTTAGAAAATTTTCTAATTATTAATTATATTAATTATTTAATTATTTAATTATTTAATTATTTAATTATTTAATTATTTAATTATTTAATTATTTAATTATTTAATTATTTAATTATTTAATTATTTAATTATTTAATTATTTAATTATTTAATTATTTAATTATTTAATTGTTTAATTATTTAATTATTTAATTATTTAATTATTTAATTATTTAACTATTTAATTATTTAATTATTTAAAATTATTTATTTATTTATTTATTTATTTATTTATTTATTTACTTATTTACTTATTTATTTATTATTAATTATTACGAGTTCGCCCCCTGTCTCGCTGTTGTATTGGAATGGTATGAGACAATTCAAGTCTAGAGGACTTGGAAAAATTTCGACTATCCAGCCATATATGATAGGAAGAGGGACTTGGAAAATTTTCCAATCATTAATTATATTAATTATTTAATTATTTATTTATTTATTTAATTATTTAATTATTTAATAATTAATTAATTAATTAATTATTTATTATTATTACGCGTGGTGTACTCGCGAATTTCTGAATCACCCACGGGGTAGAGATTTCTCTTAACGGGGGGGGGAGGGGGGGTGTACTCGCGAGTTTCAAAATCGGGGTCCGGCGAGAGAAAAGACATGGAACATGTCAAAAGAAAAAGCACTCGTTAAATGTAGAAAAAAAACAAAAATGGAATTTGCCCTCCAAATTTATTTTCTGAATCCGTCACTGATAAAGTGCTGTTCTATAGAAATGCATTTCCTTTCATCGAGGAGCGAGTTCTAAGGTTGTCATTTTCTGTCACTCTACCTCTGTTCGGATTCCTAGATGAAATTCGGGAATCTCTAAAGCAATGTAAAAATTACAACTCGGGGTACCCGAAGCAGCAAAGGTAACTCACGCCTCTGATGGAATAGTTATTGTCGTTCCTCAGGGTGTTATTCGGCTGCTAGTCGAGCGAAAAAGTCTTCGTTATGGAGCTTCCGGTATTCTAGAGCCCCATAAAAACCAAAGTAATTCGTCTCACACATGTGTGACGGCGGGCCATCCATAGACGTCAGATTCGCGTGTCACATATGTGTGACGTAAGGTAGCGAAAGGATTAAAAAATATGGGCTAGAGAATTTTCTCTCCATCCCTCTTCCACATCGACAGTTCAGGTAGATTAACAAAGACACTTTTGATTTCTTAAGGGATCGTGTGGGTATACACAGTAAGTATGGTCGAGAATCCATTTTATATCTCGAAAGTCATGGTCAGCTTTCTATAGTACGAATTTCAATTCTCTATCGAATGTGAGCACCGACATCAGAAAATTTTGCGTACTTACGAGAATTGATGAATTTTCTCGTCCTTGAAGTACCTTACTACGTTTCAAGCCGCCTATAAGTGTTTTTCGGCATTCTCATTCCGCTAGTGATATTTGATTGATGATTCCCCTCTCGTTCAAGTATACCTACAGACTGTCATCATTATGTACTTTGAGAGAGGCCCCCACGTGGGCGACTTCGTATATTTAAAAAAAAATAGAAAGTAATAAGCTCGATGAGAGGATAACATGCTTTGGCCTGTACCATTCACCACCACTTCGAATCGGAAGTTAATGAAACAATACTTAGATGGTTTTGTTTTCCACGGAAGAGGCTAGAAGTGCATTTAACACAGGTAATTACGGAGGAAGTACCGCACTTCACTGAGAGTGTATGCGCGTGCGCAGTTACGGTGTTGCACTTCTAATTGAATATCATAATAAAGTATGAATTCTTATTGCTCGCTAATCTCTGTGCGCTAGGATAATGTACTTAAGTCTTGAAGGTGATCCACGCGGTAAAATTATGGCTTACGACGTTATCAAAACGTAAAATGATTTTTCCGGGACAATTTTTATACATGGTATGTTTTAATTGTATTCTCATATTTTCGAGTGTAATATCGAATTGGTGTTTTATAATTCCTCCGTACACACGCACCGTCCTAATTACCACTTCCTTCTATGCAATACAGAGCCCAAGACCAATAGCCATGAAATAAGTGTACGTCGTCAGAAAATGACGAAGCCGAGCTTTTTATACCTTGTAATGTGAGTGCAAGTATACGCGAATATAAAGAACATAAATTATTTCCACGAACAAACTGTGTAAAGATAAGAGATACATCGATGTTCAGCATAAGTAGGTATGTTGAAAATCCAGAAAAAATGTTTAAAATTGTAGAAAATAAAATAAATGAAAATAACGCGGGAAACCTTGAGAGCGCAGTGACATGACATCATTCAACAGTAAACTCAGAGGCTAAGAGAACAAAAAGCATTTTGATTTAGAAGATCTCAAGGCAATCCTTAGCATACAGGCAAGCAATACATCCCAACTGATCGAACGATCAACGCCCGCACAAATACTTCGTACGCAGTTGTGTGGCGTCGAACCAGCCGTCCTCAGCCAGCTTCTCGAGCAATCCGCACTGGCGAGGACGATACAGAGGAAGCGTAGCGCGGAACTCCCGGCGAATCCGAACAAGCTATCGGAATTGGGTGACCTGCCCATGCGTTACCGTAAT